>CM074718.1:114162852-115412852 GCA_037306005.1 Rhinophrynus dorsalis | reverse complement strand
TGTTACTGCAGAGTTCTACCTGAAAAGTCATAAAGCTTCCCAAAACATGCAACCCACAGCACACCTCTATAATGTTATAATAATCATATTCCTCATATCTGTGTGATTACGTGGACACCAAACATGCTGGGTCTAACTAGTTGCAAAGTGGCTATTCTTGTAACTCATATCAGGAACACCTCCCCCTGGCATATTTGGTACCCACCAAGTATAAAACCTGGGCATTCTGAGTATATATTTGTATTGAACCATTTTACACTATATATACAGGTTCTTCCTATTTCATAATATTTGACTGTCCCCTTGATGAACCCCATCAGAGCAGAGGGCCCAATACCTCTTATGACCCCTATTTCCTGCTCTGGCGATGTTATCTACTCAACTAATTTTATGGCCTAGGACTGGTGCACTTAGAATAACATGCAAATACAAAACAAACACATTTTACAACCCAGAGGGCCAGCTCATGCCTTGGCATGACACCACCCTTCACCACTTATAGAAATATTCTTACAGAAATTGTAGTCAGTGTAGCACCTATATGCCCACTGACAGTTGAGCACAGGGGATGTTCTTTAAACACTATCACCAATGTAGTGTTTTATTAACAGAGAGGGTTCTCTACCAGGCTTGGGGCTGCTCCTTACCTCCCTCTCAAAGGAAATCAGTACATAGAAGAAAAATAAATAGGAGGATGCTCAGTCCTGCCTGTTATCCCAACATTACCAATGTATATGTAGGAAAATAGTTATACTCACAAGATTCGTTGTTACTTGGGGGCTTGTGCCCACAAATAACAAAGCTCGCTTGCAGAGATATATACCTGTCTCTGCTCAGGTATCATTATTAGTGGAAGGAATCCAGGAACTGTGCTGTAGTCTGTGTTCAAAAGACTTGTAATGCAAAATTAATTGTTTTAACAAAATAAATAATGCTACAAAGAGCACTAAAATAGTAAACAGATATGTAAATATAAAAACCAAACTTATTGGCTCTGCATAATGTTTCGTAGCTCCCTAGCTACTTTCTCACATTCAGTAAACCCTCTGCCTAAAAATCTAAAACCTTTTTGATCTAAATTCTTAATTATAATTATATTAATTGTGCTACCAAGGGGATCAGCTGTATGATCAGCTGTACTAGTTGCAGGTTACAATACAAAGGGAAGACACTGAGAACACTACGAGAACGTTTGAACGAACATTTGAGTGATATTCGGAGTTTAGAATTTAGATCAAACATTTCCTCACATTTTAAAGACGTGCATGCAAGAAATTTAGAAACTTTTAGAATACAGGGTATAGAAAGGAATGCACTGAGGATAAGATGGGGAAATTTAGATGCTGCACTGTTGAAACGCGATGTATATGGGATATTTATACTGGGCACACAATATCCATAGGATCTTAATAAAGACTATGATGTCATGTGCTTCGTGTAAATTAAATATCCACATTTGTATAAATTGCTTCAGTAAGTATATATTGTGACTGTGTACTAGATGACTTATTGATATCTTGTTTCAGACACATAATATCCTTATATTATCTCTTTTATGATTATTTTTGTTTTTAATCTTTTAAATACATATTTGTTATATAGTTATGGAATGACTCTATTTGGAAGTTAGATGCCTTCAGTTTGAATGATGTAAAATCTGTCCCTTCTGTGTTTCACTTCCACTTTGTTCTCTGTTTGCCTGTGTTATCTGACATTCTTGGTGGATGAGGAACAGGATATTGGTGAGATCGTACTTGGAGGCAGGAGGTATCAAAACTTTTTAAATACTTAAATATTAAAATACCATCAATGATTAAGAAGAATTTGGTGGTTCCGCCTTTTGAAGTCTGATGTCATTTATTTAAATAACACATTTAGGCTCTCTATAGTTGTTTCATATTTTTGGATATATATGTTAATTTAAGAGCTTGCTAAGGATTAAATAATTTTGGAATAATTTTACGTAAATCCGTTTGCAGTTCAGAATTTAGAATGAATAATTTTGAGACAATATGGAAAAAAAACATTATAGTAAGAGAATGAAACACAGAGACCTCTAGCTAAAATTATTCTTAAAAGTTGGAGGTTATATGTTTTAAGTTTAGAACTTAGTGTTGATGTTTTTCTAGAGATCCAATATTGAGAATGATAAATGTATAATAAATATATAGATTAAATGTTATAGGGATATCATTTTGGATCAGGTGCATATATCATCATTATTTTTTCTGAATGGGGGACCTTTGTAATCAAGAATTCTGTATATGAATGTAAATTTTAAGAAAGGTTATATGAGTAACGTTTATGTACGAAAAAGTGTTAAAAATACTATACCCACATTAGAAGTGAATCTCTTTGACTGGGCTAATTTGGAGATATGATAAGATAGAGACATTGGCACTTAAACATACTGTGGATTATAAGTTGGAAACTACAGAAGGGACAGATGGACTACTGATTGGCTTTACCTTTAACTTGATTCAGTTTCAAGAGCTTAAAATTCCACGCGTGTATTGGATTGAATGCAGGGATAAGCCAATCGATAAGTTCAATTAATTGAAGAAATCTTCAAATTTCATTGGTTACTGAATTTTTAAATGTAACCAGTCATTCGAAGAAGGACTATGATCATGAGTAAGCGTGGTAGTCACTCGAAACGCGTTGATCTTGCTGATCACCTGTAAGGTTGCTGTATCCCACTCTGTAAGTCTCACCCATCTCATCTTTGATCTTTTTTGGACTACTGGAAAGCAAGTATGTTTTTAACTTTTCATAATAAAGTGTATATTGTTTTATAATGAAGGTTGCTTGAATCTGTATAAGGAATAATATCTAGTAGCGGTGCAATTTAAACCTTTTAGTGCCAGAGTGGTACAAAATGCATTGCAAAGCAATGCATGCTGTACAATTCTGGCATGCAAAGGGATAAGGGAGATTGTTTTGCAATTGAAAACACTAGGTTTGGAAAAGCTTACTCTACACGCATGCTTACTCTACTCCTATGGTGTCTGAGAAGAATGGTATTGTCCTTAAGGCTGTGTCAATTTTTATGAGATGATATTAACAGTTCCACTGGAGCCTTTGAACTACCGAAAGGTTTATTTTGTTGTGCTTTATTTCCTATGATTCCACTCATCGCCAGGGTGATCTGGAAGATCAGGATTTATGGGTTATTGGTCATCCTGATTCCTCCTTAATGGTCCAGGAGGGTGTGCTTCATGGACCTGGTTAGCCTGTCTGTTCAGGATCTGATCCGTCTACTTCTCAGACCGAACCTGCTGTAACGGACCTGCTGGTCACCTGTGGTACAGCGATGTGGAGAAGACTGGCTTTGACAGCATGGCTCAAGAAGCAGACATCTTGAAGCAGAATGATTTTTCTGCCGCGCCGGTCATATCCACCATGATTCATGCTCGGAAGCTGGTCTCCTCCAAGGCATGCCACAGGGTATGATCCATTTTCACAAGTTGTTCGCGGAGAAGAACTTTCCCCTGCTGTCTTTTGTACCTTCACTTGGTTCTGTCTTTTCTTCAAGACAGCATGAAAAAGGGGCTCTGGCTGAGTTCCCTGAAGGTTCAGATCTCAGCTCACTCTGTTCTTTTTCACAGATGCATTGCAGTCATCCTGGATGTCAAGGTGTTTCTCCAAGCGGTGGCTCATGCCTTACCTTCATTCATGGATCCCACTCCTCTGCGGGACCTAAAACTGGTCCTGGATATCATTCAGAGGCCTTCTCCTTTTTGAACCTCTTGAGTTCATCTCTATGCCCCATTTGACTCTTAAGATGGTTTTCGTCTTGGCAGTGGTCTCTGTGTGGCAAGTTGCTGAGTTACAAGCTCTGTCTTGTAAACCTCCATTCCTGGTATTTTATCAGGATAAGGTGGTACTTCATACCTCTCAGGAGTTTCTCCCCAAGATGGTCTCTGAGTTGCACATCAATCAGGAGATTGTTTTGCCTTCCTTCTGTCCTGACCCTGTATCTGATAAGAAGAGAGATCTCCTTCTATTGGATGTGGTGCGCTGCCTTAAGTTTTATTTGTACCATACTAATCCATTTCTGAAGGCCGATTCTATGTTTGTCATTACTGAGGTCCCAGGGTTAGTCAGGCTGCTTCCAGGGTCATCATTGCCTCTTGGTTCAATTCTACCATATGTCACGCATATGAGATCAGGAATAAACCTGTTCCCTTTAATATCACAGAGCTTTCCTTCAGGCCTCGGCCGAACAGCTGTGCCAGGCTGCTACTTGGCCCTCCTTGCATACTTTACTACCGTGTCAACGTCCTTGCCTAGGCTGAGGCCAGCTTTGGCTGAAAGGTCCTGCAGACAGTTCTGCCTGTTTAAAGATCAACCTTCGTACTGCCAGTTGTTGTTCAGTAGTTTCTGAGCCCCATTGGCTCTTGTTTGATGTACTCTGCTAGTTCAGTGTCCATTGACAGTTGTTGTTTTTGGTGATTCAAATACTGAATACTCCTAGCAAACGCTGGTATCATGGTAACATGTGGGAGGTTTTTTCAAGTGGCAATGGGAGACATACAGAGTACATAAGGGTCAAGTGCTGAATACAGTTTTAGAGTTCAGGTCAGGTCAAGTGTTCCACTTTAATGGGATAGTAATGTTTCACAAAAACAGCAGCTCCAATTAATCTTCATAGTATTTGAGCCACAGAGAGTGTTTCAGTACTGTCAGAGTTGTAGTTCAAGAGTAATTGAATGATAAAGTATCCCCTCCCACCCATTTTACCTAGTGTAACACTGCTCTCCTCAGATGTGGAATCTGGTTGTAAGACCAGACCGATAACTGCAGGGGAAAGTCTTCTTACTGAGTACTCTGAGAACAATGAAAACACTGCCCCCCTTGACAGGTTTTTCAGCTTTTTCCCTTATCTTAATTGAAGATTGCCCTCTCTGCAGTCTACCTGGGCACCTCCCAGCTGTTCTGTGGTGAGCAGTGTTACATCAGTAAAAGGGGTGGGAGGGGGGTACTTTATCATTCAATTACTCTTGAAATACAACTCTGACCGTATTGAAATCACACTCTCCAAGGCCCAAATACTATGATGATTAATTAGAGCTGCTTTAATATGAAACATTACTTTTTCTGTCCAATTACAGGTTACTGGTTACGGTAGGCGCTCTGCCCCTTTAGGCAGGAAAAATTCTGACAAATGAGTCAAGAGAACAGTTCTGTTTAGTTTTAGATTTCTATTATTTTCTGCAACATATGGAATTGCCACCATTAGGCGGATTACCATCACTGACAATTCCCATCACCCAAATGTGGATATCTCAGTTTACCAGGTGCTTATTTGTGGACCTAAGCCCTGGGGGGAAAATCTTGGCTGCAAGTTCTTTCCTCAGGAGTTGTCTACCGAGGCTGCTTCGTGATAATATGGTAATCTGAAGAAAGAAGGTCTGCAAAAAAGGTGATCAACCCTTTGAGTGCTGAGGTCCACATGTCCCATGGAACCCCTCCGCACAGGGGTCTTTGTTATTGAGTTCTTATTGCATACTGTAGCACTCATTGGGTCTATCTGTATGTCTGTCTGGGTGTTTGGAGCAAGTTTCTGTGGTAAATTAACCTTTTCACTGCTGGTTTGGCATGTAGTGTGGGTTGAGGACACTTTCCCTACTGGGTTTGGTGTTTATATTGTTTAACTACATGTTCTAGTATGTTTTTAACTTGAATTTTATGATCACTCACTTTTTGGTGAAGTTATGTACTGCGCCTTTAAGGCACGCTTTTTACCGCACAGATGCATTGCTCCATTCACTTCAATGGGACTGTACAGTTTGGGACATATCTCTGCAACTGCTTATAGCAGCGAGGTCAGAGATGGCTCATTTTACTTGTCTGCCCTTGCTCAGTCATCCGGTCAACGTTCTGTACATGCTGGGGGGCTTCGGGCACTGTTGGGGTACTTTTTACAGAAAAACTATACTTCCCATGAGCGCTTGTTTCTGATTGGCTCCCGTCGTGGCAGCCATTTTGTGCTTTTCTGTGAATGAGTATCCTATGCAGGGCCTGGACTCTCCTTCTCTCCTCGGCTCCTTAACCCTTTTATTGCCAGATAAGTTTATAATAACCTTTTCTGTGCTATTTAATCACTTTAATCACTGTTTTGGGGTGATTAGTGTACTTTTGACCAGTTGGTTTCTGTGAGAATGTCTATTCCGCTAGACACTGGGGTTATACCTAAGACTAAGGAATCTGGGGTGCCTGTGTCTCCTATTGATCATTGCTACTTATGTCATGAAGGGTTACCTAGAGAGTTTCAGGTCATGTTTGCCCAACATGCTCTTCTGTCCCTGAATCTTCAGCAGGGACCTCCAGCCATGCATTAGAGCCGGTATGGATGCAAAACTTTAAGGCTAATACAGGGACATCCGGTCTACCTTACAACTCCTTCCATCCACCTTACAGGGGGCCTTTCACTCATGTCAAGCCCCCGCTTACATCAGGTCTTCCCTGCCTAAACCACCGGGTGTCCCTGATTTAGCTGATTCCTCTGAGGAACTGTTGGTGGATTATGATGATTAAAGCTGTTCTGCAGTACTTTCCTTTTGGTTTTTTTCTTGGGGATCCCTTTGAAGCTGATCCTGTCCAGTTTGCTGAGGGCCTAGTCAGGGCTGTATTGATCACCCTGAACATTCCCTTAGTACAGGAGACCTCTTCGGACCCCTTCAGATGTGTTTCAGGAGCCTCAGCGCCCTTTCACATGTTTCCCACCTAATCCCACCCTTGACTGTCTGGTCTCTGATGAGTGGAAGTTTCCAGGTAGAAACCCATCTGTCTCTAAGAATATTGCTAAGCTTTGTCCATTTCTGAAGCAGCGTTAGCTCTATCGCTACATCCACCCAAGGTGGACGTCCCTGTGTCCAGGTTTTCAAATCTACTGCCTTACCTGTAGCAGATGCTTCTGCTATGAAGGACTGGACTGACAAAAAGCTTGAGACTTCTCTCAAGGCTATTTTTGCTTCGGCTGGTTCTGCCTTACATGCGGCATTGGCCACTGCGTGGGTGATTAGGGCCGTGGCCATCTGGACTGCACAGCTTACCTTGGGTATTCGCCAAGGGGCTTCTACTTCTGATCTGCTGAGAATTGTTTCCAACATTGTTGAAGCTCAACATTATGCCTCTGCTCTGTTTGTCACAGTTTGTATTATTGCCAGAGCGTCTTCTATGTCTGTGGTTGCCAGATGGGCTCTTTGGCTCAAGATCTGGTCTGCTGATACCCCATCAAAAAAAAAAAATGCTTTATTAACATTGCCTTTTCAAGGTTCTTCCCTATTTGGGCCTGAGCTTAAAGATTTCATCAGCGGAGCCACTGAAGGTAAAGGTACTCTGCTTCCACTGGTCCACAAGTCTTTCTACAAGCCCAAGGCTTCCAAACCTCCTTCGGCATGAACGCCATTTCCGTGTCCCCGCCCTCAGGTGGGAGGGTGCTTGAGCTACTACCTTTCCATCTATGAAAAATCTGTGGTGGACCCGTTGGTTTTGCAGGTGGTGGAGGAAGGGCACAAGATTACTTTTACCTCTCTTCCTCCTCCCCGCACCTTCCTTCACTCTCAGCTGGGCACAGGAAAGTGTCGCCTGTTCGAGAGTGCTATCCAAGCCCTTCTAGACAATGGGGTCTTGGGGCCGGTCCCTTTTCCGGAGACAGGGTTGGGGTTCTATTCCATCCTCTCTGTGGTCTCTAGGAAAGTTGGAGGTTGTCGTCCTATTCTGAATCTGAAGGATATCAACCAATTTGTGGTCAGATCTCACTATCATCAGGAGTCCTTGCGACCAGTGATTGTGGCCGCGTCTCCTGGGGAGTTCCTAGCATCTCTGGATCTTCTAGATGTGTATTTGCACTTTTATATTCATCCAGAGAGCTGACAGTATCTCATATTTGCCTGCGACAGGGGTCACTTTCAGTTTTCAGCCCTGCCATTCGGCCAGACCACCGATTCTCAAGTCTTCAGTCAAGTTCTGGGAGCTTTAGTCTCTGCTCTACATCGAGATGGCATCAGGGTTACTCCATACATGGACGACCTTCATCTGAAGGCCTCATCTCCAGACCTTCTTCACCAGCAGGCTCAAGCCTGCATTCAGATACTATCCACTCACGGGTGGATCATCAACCTGGACAAGTCAGACCTTGTTCCCTCCCAGAAGATGGTTTCCTGGGCCTTCTCTTTGACTCTCAGAGTGGTATAGTCTTTCTCACAGATGAGGTGGCTCACCAACTGGCTCAGAAAGTCTGTACAGTTCTGAGCCAGGATTTGATTCCTGCCAAGAAATTGTCCTCTCTAGTGGGGAAGTTCATCTCCACATTAGAAGCTGTCCCATTCCCCATGGCTCATGCCAGGTAGCTTTGGAGGTTTCTGATCTTAGCATGCAAGGTCAACCGGATCATCTGGAGGAGTCTCTGTCTCTCCCGCATCTTGTTGAATTTAATCTTTCATGATGGTTCAACCGGGACAATTTCCTGAAGGTCAAGTCCTTCTTGATCCTGTTCTGGACGATGGTGACTACAGACTCCAGCATCTCAGGATGGGGGGCTGTTCTGGGGCATCTGAATGCTCTGGGCTGGTGGTCTCTGGAAGAATCTCTCCTTCCCATAGATGTCTTGGAATTTCGGGCGATATTTCATGCCCTGCCCCATTGGACACTCCAGTTGGAGGACGGTCCAGTTAGAGTCCAGTCACACAACGCCACGGTGGTGGTTTACATTAACAACCAAGATGGCACATGAAGTCTCACAGCTTGGTTTGAGGACAAAGCTATTTTGTCCTGGGCGGAGGACCATGTCCCTGCCATCTCCGCAGTTTATATTCCAGACGTCGTCAACATCTTGGCAGACTTCCTCAGTCGACATACAGTGGCCAGTGGAGAGTGGGAACTTCACCCAGAGGTGTTCTATCTGGTAGTTCAGAAGATGGGTATCCCATGCATTGATCTGATGGCAGCAGGACACAACAGGAAGGTTCCAACATTCTGCTCTCGCTGGGTGGATCCCATGGCTCTGGCAGTGGATGCCTTGTCTATCCCGTGGATATTTCCTCTGGCTTACAACTTCCCTCCTGTTCCCCTGTTGAACAGAGTTCTTCGGAAGCTGAGAATGGAGCACTTCCCAGTCATTCTGATTGCTCCGTACTGGCCCTGACAGGCTTGGTTTCCGGAGCTTCTCAGTGGTGGAACCTCTTTGACTTCCCTCTCGTCCAGACCTTCTACAGGGTTACCTCTGGAAAGAAGACGTTCATCTTATGGCTTTGACAGCATGGAGATTGAATCCTCAATTTTGAAGAAGAAAGGATTTTCTTCTGGTCTTGTGGCTACTATACTTAGTGCCCGCAAGCCTGTTTCCTCTAAGGCCTACCATCGAGTTTGGTCTACCTTCCTGGCTTGGTGTGCTGACAAAGACCTATCTCAGGATTCTGATCTTCCTACAGTTCTTTCCTTCCTCTAGGATGGTGTGGATAAGGGTCTCAGTCTGAGTTCTCTCAAGGTTCAGACTTATGCGCTCTGTCTTTTTTCAGAGGCATCTTGCCATCATTCCTGATGTCAAGGTTTTCTTCCAGGGGGTTACTCATACCCGTCCGGTGTTTGTCCCTTGCTCCTCAGTGGGATCTTAACCTGGTCTTGGGAGTGCTCATGCGTCTTCCCTTTGAGTCTTTGGCTACCTTTCCTCTATGTATGCTGACATGGAAGATGGCCTTTCTCCTGGCGATTGTTTCCATTTGCTGAGTTGCGGAGCTGCATGCCCTGTCCTTTAAACCACCCTTTTTGGTATTTCACAAGGACAAGGTGGTGCTTCGCCCCTCACAAGAGTTTCTCCCGAAGGTTGTGTCTGAATTCCACATCAATCAGGAGATTGTGGTTCTGTCACCGTTTTGTAAGAACACTCAGACAGTTAGGTAAGGTAAAAAAGCTTTATTGAAAATAAATAACAAGCAATCACCCTACTGCGGTCCAGATGAGGTCCGTACCTTGGTACTTCCCAAATCTGACGCAGGTCAGGATGGACAGAAGAATAACAGTGGCAAATAACAGTAGGGCGCTGCTGGCTTGATCCGTGGACAGGTACAGGAATAAGTAAAACCACAACAGCACCACACCGTGGCAAGGTTCAGATATGGTGATGGGTAACTGCAGGTCAACTCCCTAGGAGGCTAGGGATAGCGGAGGCAACACAGACAGGACACTGGCAAGTGACCAGATCCCAGAATGCTAGGGATAGCGGAGGCAACACAGACAGGACACTGGCAGTGACCAAATCCCTAGAATGCTAGGGTTAGCGGAGGCAGCACAGACAGGACACTGGCAGTGACTAAATCCCTAGAACGCTAGGGTTATCGGAGGCAGCACAGACAGGACATTGGCAAGTGACCAGATCCCTAGAATTCTAGGGTTAGCGGAGGCAGCACAGGCAGGACACTGGCAGTGACCAAATCCCTAGAACGCCAGGGTTAGCGGAGGCAGCACAAACAGGACACTGGCAGTGACTAAATCCCTAGAACGCTAGGGTTATCAGGGGCAGCACAGACAGGACACTGGCAGTGACCAAATCTCTAGAATGCTAGGGATAGCAGAGGCAGCACACAGATACTGGCCATCAACCAGACTCTCACAGCACAGTCCCCAGGTGACTTCGAGGATTGACAGGCCAGGCAGGCGAGAGTAGGTGGAACGGAACACAGGGTACGCACCCTGATAGGTCAGAAGCCAGAACTGCCAAATTGGTACTCACAGAGGTAATAGCCAGTCCTAGTCATAAACGGAATCTGTTATGTAGCCAAGCCAGGTCAGTGCACACTGAGGTAGTCAGCCAGTCCTAGTCAGCAACGGAATAGGATACTCTGCCAAGCCAGGTCGGTACACACGGAGGTAGTCAGCCAGTCCTAGTCGGCAATGGAACTGGATACTCAGCCAAGCCAGGTCGGTACACACGGAGGTAGTCATCCAGTCGTAGTCAGCAACACAATCGGAACTCAGACGCTAGGTACGGGTACACCACGAAAGGGTGCTGAAAAGATGACAGGAGAGAGTTTAAAAAGGCTAACCCTGGGAGCCCAATAGCCAATAAGAATCGTGCAAGGGTAAACCCGGAAGTAGCAATGTCGCCCTGCCACTAGAATCATGGGCACCATGATAGGTTCCTTCCTTCTATCCTAACCCTACTTCTGACAAAGAGAGGGATCTTCATCTGTTGGATGTTGTGCGTTGTCTCAAGTTCTATGTGCATTGCACTGAGTCCTTGAGGCAGTCTGACACTGTTTGTCATTCCTGAGGGTCCTAGGGTAGGGAAGCCTGCTTCCAAGGGTACCGTCGCTTCTTGGATCAAGTCCATGATTCATAAGGCTTACGAACTTCGGAAGAAGCCTGTTCCCTTCAGGGTTACGGCTCATTCTGCGAGGTCTATTAGGGCTTCTTGGACCTGCAAGAACCAGGCCTCAGCTGATCAGTTGTACAAAGCGGCTACTTGGTTGTCTGTGCACGCTTTTTCTAAACACTATTGTGTGGATGTGCTGGTATCGGCTGATGACAGTTTTGGGGTTTGTTTTACCCCTGTTCAGTGTCCATTGACACTTTGCAGTTAGTGTTGAGCTATTTATGATCTGTAGGTTCATTGGTGCTCTGGTGACTTTGGGGGCCTGTGCCTGGTCCTTGCCTTTCTTCCCGCCCTGGGGAACTTAATGGTTGGACATCCCAAAGTTACCAGTAACCTGTATTGGACGACAGAAAATGGTGATTTTCCATGGGACAAGTATTGATCAGCTACATCTTAGGAAGACATTATTACAACTGAAGCTTTATGCACTTATCACAATGGGGAAATCAAATCACTACATACTTGAAACAATATCATCTGGGAGGTTGTGTACTAATGCGTGATAAAGAAGAGATAAAGCAGACATGACTTCTCTATAGTAATATGACACTTCCATTTCCAATGTTCTTTTGTATACATATGCATTAAGATCTCCAGAGGTGGAGAAATCTTAGTTCATTGACTCCATAGAATAAAATAGAACTTGGAAAAGTCCTCTCCTCTTTATCACCTCTTTATCATGCCTTAGTGCATCTTCCTAGTGGTCTCAGAGGGTTAATATGCCACAAACTCTGCTTCACCGAGTGCCAGCTAAGTTTCAGTGCATCCTTTAACCTTTTCACTACCATGTCTTCCACATCTATGCTTTGTTTCCTTTGGCCCAATTTCGTGCAACAGTCAAAGGCTTACCATTCTGCCTTTGTGAATGGACTTATAATCGCACTCCAGATGTGTATCTGTGTTTGGTAATTGTTTCAGGTTCCCCTGCACTATTCTGTGCTCCATAATGTACTGAGTGGCAGAGATGTATCTTTTTGGATGCTACATGAAATCGGGCCAAGTGAAACAAAACATAGGTGTGGAAGAAAAGGTGCCGTGTGCACAATGCTCTGGATCCTATCTGTTGCTGTCCAGTGCATGTACATGAACAATGAAGCAACGTTCCTTGTGTGTGTCGCCTACATTTACATGTTCTGCAAATTTTTAATGGCATATGGGTATAATTACCACTCTGGCATTCAAAATCTTCATTGAAGGTAACGGTTGGGGGCCAGAGGGGGTTTCCCAACGCATTGCAAAAAGCCAACTGCCACTACAGGGTTTCATGTATTGAAGTAAGCTGCACCGATAAAGGAGCAAAGCAGCTGGAACAATAACAATCCCCAAATGCCCATTTTACCCCTTCATTGCCAGAGATGACCCTAACATATAGCATTGGACTCAACCTGGAATTGTTTAAAATGCCATTTAAATCAATGACCATTTTTATTTCTCCTCTGTATTTTACTCGCCATCCTTCACAATTCATCTACTTCATCTTACTAAATGAACCTCTTTGACTTAACTCATGCTGTTCGTTATACATTAGGGTCATACGGCATCCCCATTTTCTGCTGACACTCACTGGACTGACGCCTCACAATTGTCCCCTCATGCCTTGAGTCCCATGCCAAACCCATACACAGAGTACTGTCTGCCAATTCACGATATAATATATATATATATATTTATATATATATATATATATATATATATATATATATATATATATTTATATATATATATATATATATATATATATATTTATATATATATATATTTATATAAAAAAATATAATATAATATTTGGGGACTTATCGGGGGAGATCCAGTGATATAATTTCCTATGTTATTCTGTAGAGCCAATGCACTGATATTTATCCAGCTTTGGAGATGTTAATGCATTGGCTCCATAGCATAATACAGTGAGTGGAGAAATGAGATCACTTGAGACGTCGTCTTCTTTATCACGCCTTAGTGCATAACTTCCGCGCTAGTGATAATACTATATATTAAGAAAATTTGATACTAGAAAGCAACTCTATGGATACTCATAAGACAATATGTGGAGGTCCATTTCTTAGTGTGCCATTTTGAGTTCATCATATTCATGCCTTATACAAGGTATGTTTTAAATATGGGCCTTCTGATGATTTGATTCTCTGTGGTGTGTGTATTTTTGGATTCTGACAGATGAGCATTCTGAAATCATCTGTTTTCACATATATACAGATATTGGCTTTTTTAATACTTATATGCTGCCCTATTGAAATAATGCAGTGATTGTTTGCTATTATTAAATGGATATTCAGATGTGCACATGGGGATGGCGGTTTCACTTTGTACCTGTTTTACCATAAATTTTCACTGTGATATTTATGAAGACTGATATCTGAGCACTTTAATAATATATATATTGTTTGAAGTGTATGTTTTAACAGACACTGATCTTGTTGATACTGTATGCCTTATTACTACAGTGATTTTTTTTGTTTGTTTTTGTTTTGGCATGCTACATATATACAGTTTTCTGTCAGGTGCACATGGAACGAGATGCTGTGGTTGTGGCTTTTGGCTGTTACATATCTGTTCTTGGTATCAGGGAGGGACTTAATGTGTATGCATTCTATAGTGTATAAATATCTGGTTTTCCGTGGATCTATGCATATTTGGGCTTTATAGCTTGATGACCGCCCACTCATTCTGTCTCTGTTTTCTTATATTGTGTCTCATATATAATAACTTTCACATTAAAAATGTATTTATAACATAGGGCTAGTTATCAATTTTTTTTTTTATTTGGGATATATATTGTATTTGTCTTTCTGGGTGTTAAGTCTGGGATATTGTTCTAGTTTTCTTAACACTATTATTTCTCTAACACCTTTAAGAGCCATATTAGATGTGGCATCTACTGTGTCCAGACGGGCTCCAGTCTTTTGGGGCTGACACTATACCAATATAAGGTGGGAGGGATACTTTCAGTGGGTCCCTCGCTGCCATTCCTTTTAATGGAGGGAGAATTCTTTTTCCCATTTTCCATGAGGCCATTTTTTTCCTGAGTCTCCCCTTCTCTTCAGTGAAAAGACCCTTAATGATGCTGCTCTTTAGCTGACTATTTGGGAGGCTGAATTTCCCTCTTGGTACTTTATTCTTGACCCTTAAAAGGCAAATATGTGTTTTAGCCTTATTTTCTCTCCTGTTTTTCTGTCTTTGGAGGCATACTGGCTATTTCTGAGCACTAAAGAGATAAGGGGAATTCTAAGACCACCAGGGTTTTAGATGTTTCTGCAGTAGCTTTGTTCATCCTCCTGATGAATGGATCATATGACCCAGAAAGGCGTTGGATGGGCAGATCCTTTTTCTTTTTCACTTTAAGTATTTTTATTAATAAACTGGTAATCATCTGGTTGTGATTTGATTCTAGAAGCCTTGGTGAATCTGAAGCTACCTTTACAGGGGCAGGCATGTCCCCAGTTTTCATTTACCTGTTGTTTTCGTATTCAGCTGTACAACATCTAATCGGAAGTATTATCCTTCCAGTGTAAGAGCTTTAGATGTTGAGTCACATTTCTCTGCGAGTGCACCATTGGTTTTGTTTTATGGCTTTGCGCCTCTTGTCAGATTAATATTCCCAGGGATTTTGTTAATACATTATGCTCCTCTTGTTCTGTGGCCACTGATTAGCAAACTCCAAGCCCCTCTTCCTCTGAACAGCAGTCTGTATTGGTCAAAGCCTTATCTCCACAATGGCTACTATTCCTTCATCTATTAAGAGGGTCCTTGAGTCCTGGAACCATGACTATCCTTCGCCCAAAAGTAAGTTGCTTGATAAGAAGCTGTTTATCCCTGGGTGCTTATCTCCTGTCAAGCTACAACAGCTAACCCCCCAACAGCAAGCCCTCCTATTTCTCGTCTTTGTAAAAACACTGTGTTGCTTCGGCCCAACATACTCTCCAGCCATTGTTTCTGCATGACTAGAGCCCTGGCTGATTGGAGGGAACATCTGATAGGAGCAGTCCATTTGGATGCTCCTAAAGAGGGCATTGTTCTTTCTGTTTCCAAGATTCTTGAGACTAATGCATACCTTACTAAGGCTGCATTTGACACTGCCAACTACATTGGCAAGTCCTTAGAGCTTTTTGTCACAGCACAATGTACCCTTTGGTTGATTAATTGGTTGGTGGACCAGTATTTTGAGAAGTCTTTAGTCTCTCTTCCAGGAGTCGTACTATTGGGGGGAAAAAGTGCTATGTTGCCTCAGGTTACCCCCAAGCATTCCTCCTTTCAAAAGAATATGTGTCATTACCTCTGCCAGTCTGAGTATGTGCATAGGGCTTAAACGCTTTCTGCAAGGCAGGTGTGCCCATTTCTGAAACCCAAGTAGACTTGAGCAGGCAAAAAGGTTATCCAGAAGCTCCCAGATGACAAGTCTACCTCTGCATGACTCACAGAGGACAAGTCTACCTTAGGTAATTGCAAGGTGTCTACTTTTCTTTCACAGTTCATGGATTCTCTCCATGTAGGTCCGGTGGGTGTTAATGGTGATTTTGGAAGGATATCACATAGATTTCAGATGTGTTCCTTTTCTTCTTCATATTCAGAGTCCCTTTATGATCTGGTGTGGGGCCATTTGCTCCAGGACGTTATATTAATCCTTGATTATATGTAATTGATGTTACTAGCAGTTCAATTAAACAGTGTGATTCCATTTCCCTTCCTCATTGGTCAGCTACTTTTCAAATAGAGGTCCAGACTTTTTTAGATTTTATTCTTTGCAAATTTACTTTATGCTGAAGAAGGGATAACTGTAAACCTGAAAAGCACTGGATTTAAGCGTTTGACTTAAGCTTTGATGTTGTGGAAAGAACATTAAACTGGACATTGGAGTGGCATCCCGAGGGAGAGACTATTGGGGACACTGCCATTTAATATTTTTTTAACATTTGGATAGTTTTAACCCCTTAACAACCAGCCGGCAGATAACCCTTTGAGTGCTAGAGAGGTACATAACGCATTGCTCTGCACCTGCAGCACTCAAAGAGTTAAGGACCACAGAGCTTTTTTTGCTTTCGTTTTTTGCCGCATCCGATTCAGGGGTCCCCGAGTGGCGTGCAGCTGTGTGGGTACCCCTGAATTCCATAACGTGCCAGGACCGTTAGATTATGCTTTTACTACTATATGCAACTGATTTTGTCTTTAGTTTTCATTTTTATGTACTTTCAAAATAAATGTATATACTATTTTGCACTTTGATATCTTGTTGTGCTGTTTTTTTGCTTTTGTATTCACTGCTCTGTACCCACAGTCTGTCACTCTTCCTCTGCCCCCCTTCCTCTATCTATCCAGTCTCCTTCGATGATGGAGGCTTTCTGCATGTAAGCTGGAGGGGCCTCAATAGCTAGAGACCGCTCCAGCTTATGCACAGAAAGCCTCCATCATCGGAGGAGACTGGATAGATAGAGGGAGGGGGCAGAGCAAGTGTGACAGACTGCGGGTACAGAGCTGGTAACCACAGTCTGTCCGGAAGCAGGGAACAGGATAATGTGTGTGTATATATATATATAATATTTCGGCCAAATAACCGTTTTAAAAATGAAATTAATACAGTATTCTACCTAGTTGCTATATAACCTAACTTTTAAGACAAACTTGTATAGGAGTGATATACCCTTTAAACATTTATTTTGCTCTCCATTTCCAGTTTTTCAGAATTTATTTTACCAATAGAAGTATTGCATGCGTAACTTATTTTTATTTTTTATTTTAGGTATTCAGATTCTTTAAGAATTTTATCTTGTACCAGCACTGAGAATGAAGACTGCAAGAATATGTGTCTCCGTAGCATCCACTGTAATAGCTCAGGTATATATTAATGATATGTTAGGATATAAATAAATAAGTGTTTAAGTCATAGGATAGAAATATATATTTTTAGTTTTGAAAGACATTACTATAATTTGTACTTGGTATTAGTTATCAATTTATTAAACATTTAAGGGAAACTATGATCCCATAGAAGTATATGTGCCAATCTAGCAGACCCTGGGTTTTGTAGTCTAGTTTTACAACCAAAAATATTATTTGATTCTCTGAAAAACTCCTCATCATTTCATTGTGTCACAAACAAGTACGAGTATTATAAAGCTTTGTTCAATTAACCCTATAGTCTTACTTATGTTGTGTGGAAACAACAACATCATTGTGGTGCTTTTCAGAGCCTGGTTAACAAATGTCTTGTTCTATTACATATTTGCAGCTAAGAGCTACACAGCAAAAATGTCATTGTACAGTTACAGCTTTCTCCAGTTACGTGGTTGTTCATAAATTAAAAGTGAATTTACGATCATTGTGACTTATCAAGTGACTTTCACAGCACATGTCACAGGCCAGAGTGGTATGCTGCAACATTCTGCTGAGTGCATGAGTCCACCTACAAATTTGTAGTAAGTTTTCATGGAATCACGCAAATATTGCAGGTAGTTGCTTTTAGTATGTATGTTAATGCGTAAAAAAAAAAATATATATATATATATATATACACAGCCTCAAGCAATACAGTGAAACCCCCTAATGCATTTTTGGTTTTGTCATATAAAATTATTTGTTTGAAAAAGGCCTATGACTTTTCTTTTGAGAAGCATAAACATGAGCTAAACACTTGTCAAGTTTATATCCTAAGAACCAGAGTACTTCTAGGGTAAAGCATACTGCATCATAGAGGACGATTAAAACTTCCCATTTATTTAAATGTTTTCAACACTTTGAATGCTAGAAATGTCACCAGCGCATGTCGAAGCATTCACTGAAGACCATCTTAGAATTTAGGGGTTTAATCTAAAGACCCTATCACCCTGGCTTTATATCTAGTACACTTTGATAGAATGTGAGTAAGAATATTTTGCTTCTGTGTCATGGCTGTGGTCCCTTAACAAGTGATGATGTGCCAGGACCGTCGTCGGTGGATGTGAGTTAAGGACCATCGACAGCCCTGGCACGTCATGGAATTCTGGGATGGCAGCGCACTCTGCCATCCTGGAATTCATTGTGTTTGGTTTTTTTTTTTGGTTTTTTTTTTAAAGTGCCATGGTCATTACGGGATTAAACACATACCAGCCATAGGCACATATTGTATTAAAATTTCTCTCTATTATGGAGTTTGTACAAAGTACTGTGCTTTAACCTTCATGGTATTAAGTGAACTGCCAAATTACTGCTTATAAAAAGAAAATATTGTAATGTTTGTAATAAAGTAGATCGCTGAGTTTTCTGTATAGTAAATGTAACGCATTGAGCTATGTTTAGCTACTTATTTTTGTGCAGTTGAAAAGATATTAAGTGTAGAAAGATCACCTGCCCGCCCCTTGTGGCCACGTCACACCCTGCAGTCTGGTCCAGACGGATGCAACGAGGGACAAAATTCAGTAAGCAAAGGAAAATCCTGCCCTCCTGAGTCAAGGGGGTCAGGGTTTTCCTTATACTTACATACTGAAGTTTATCCCTCACTGCATCTGTCTGGTCCCAGGACCAGATTTCAAATTCAGTGGGAGGCAGGCAGGGAATCTTTCTACACTTAATATCCTTTGAACTACACAAAAGTGAGTAGCTAAACATAGCTCATGTGTTAAATTTACTATAAAGAAGACTCCCTGATCTGCTTTATTTCAAACATTACTATCCCTTTAAGATGTATATGGATATGAAACATAACGTTTATAAATTCACATGGGCGCTCATGGAACAATACACCTCAAAAAAAACAAGCGATAAATACTGTCAATTTTAGTAATAAAAAGCAGTGTGTCAATCTCCAATAAAAAAAAAAAAATACAAAGTAGTAATCATTTTATTTATTTATATATATATATATATATATATATATATATATATATATATATATTTTATATTTATAATATAATAATATGTGTGTGTGTTTAAGTCATGACTTCCTGGGTCCACCGAATATTACAAATGGTGAAGAAGAAAAAAAAAAAAAAAGACATGCTGCAAAACAACCTCCTTCTGATATTGGCATCCGTCTGGACTCTAAATGTTAAAAAATAAAACGTCTCTACAGACTTTATCCCTGTCGGCAAAGTTAAAATAGACCCGTGGACAATTCCCCAAATACAAATATTCAGTTGGATCTGACACATACATCAACCCAGCATATAAAATATTTAAAAAAATATATATATTTGATATACATGTATTTTAACCACAATATCACACACAACCAATAGATGTCATCAACACTTGTGTGCATGGCAAACACACCCTGGGGCGGCAGTAAGGATGAGTTACTGCTCCCATTGGGTGATTCAATGGTGGCATGATTTTCACTTCGGCCCCTGCTACTCCTGTGAAAATCACTGCAGGGATTTGGCCCACCCCCAGTATCCGCCTCAGCCCCCACGATCCGCCTCTACTCAGAAAAAAAAAATGACTGCCACTCACTCCTACACCGCCGGGGACGCCTGCTGTGTGAGCTTTGTTGGGCCCCATTCTCCTGCTATGGACCATAGTCTGCTTTCTCTCAGGGCGGCCTGTCTTCTGCAGGAAAGTCTGGCGCTCGCTGTGAGGCGGACATCGTGATACGGCTTCATCTGGAACCCTGGAGGCAACCTTCTCCTACACCTGGACAACAGGGAGGAGGAAGCGAGCAGAGGAGGGAGCTTTGGGCCTCAGGAAAGAGCAGCACCAGTGGGGGAAGGGTCATCCAATCGGTCACACCATGCAGTACCAAACAACACAGTGCACCACCAGTAACCGGTGAAAGCATAGCCTTACATATTGTTTGTCATGTGAGGGAACATAGCCTTGCAGACGGGAGTAATGGAACCGGAGTAGGCGGGACACTCAGAAGGACCGGGGAGGTCACATTGTGCCTAGTGATAGCGGGGAGCGACATATACAACCCGAAAAACAAACCCCAGGTAACCAATGTCAACACACAGCCAGTGACTCCCACATGCGCACACGGATTGGTCTTTCACTCAGTAACCTGCAGTGAGCTCCATTACTGCAGCTGGAGTTCACTATTTGCCATCATATGCTCAGTTCTTTGTACTATTAACCCTTTGAGAGCTAGAGGGGTGCGCAACTCATTGATTTGCAATGCATTGCATACCCCTCTGACACTCAAGTGGTTAACTCATGGCTAGCAAGTAATATGCATTAAGTACACTCCTGTGGCACTGACGTTGACATTAACTCTCTGAGTGCTAGAGCGGTACGGAATGCATTGCAATGCCTTGTGTTTCCCTCTGTCACTAAAAGGGTTAACCATTGCTTAAAAAAAAAACAAATAGGCAACGCCGTCCCACACTGCTACTAAAAAATAAGATGGAAACCGTAACCTGCCACAGGTTAGAGACAGAATTATTCTTCTGCATTGCAATACTAAAAAAAATATTAAAAATATAGGCAGTCCTATATCCACCTGACTGAAATATTCTTCAAGGCAGTAATATAGTGATAGTGACATAGTTGATGAGGCTCAAAATAGACATGCGTTCATCAAGTCCAGCCCATGCCAAAAACAAACCTCTGGAGCCATTTCCAATCTAGCCCCAAGTGGAACGAAAAAAAAAAAATCTTTCCTGACTCCAAATGGCAGTCAGATAGTTCCCCTGATCAACATCCTATCTGCTTTGAACCCATCTGTCATAATTTTCAATATTGTTCTGTGCTGGATAGGCATCCATTGATTTTTGAAAGCAGTTGTATTATCTGCAAGCACAACATCCCGAGGCAAAGAATTCCATAGCCTTTCCTCTAGTCTTAATGGATGACCTCTTGTTCTTAGCTCAGCTCTTTGTGTAAATAATTCATTGGATAGTTCTTTCTATTGACCTTGAATGTATTTGTAAATGGTAATCATATCACCCCTTAGACGTCTCTTCTCTAATGTAAACAAACCCAGTTTGGCTAGTCTCTCTTTATAACTCAGATCCTCCAATCCCTTTATCAGTTTTCTTGCACATCTCTGCACCTTTTCCAGTTCAACAATGTATTTTTTTAAGAACTGGCGCCCAAAATTGTACTCCATATTCTAGATGAGGCCTAACCAGTGATAGTTCATCAGAGTTATGCCCCTTAAGGGTATATCTTAGTCCATATTTTCGTATCTCCAACTTGCCTAATAATTCTCAGTAATATAACATGACATACACTTGCAGTTTTTCATATTTCCTCGATCTTTAGATTTGTGATAGATAAAACTTGTCATACACTAGCGGTTTCCTTGGTCCTGTTTACAGTCACTTATATGCACATCCAATATTTTTAACGGCATCTGTTCTCACGTTTGTTACTTTTTATGGAGATGTGAGCTTGGATTGCTTGTTAGCGGACATCTTGCCTCCGCTTACTGCAACTTAATTCTGGGCTTTTGTAGATTGCTGTAACCTATTGATGTAAACTTGGGCTCCTTGTTAGTGGACTGTTCACCTCCGCTTATTGCAACTTCAACCAAAGCTTGTAAATTGCCATGACCTGTTGGCTGGACTTGGAAATATGTATTGTGAGTCTCTTCCAATAATTTCAAGTATATTCCATTCCTTCCTTTTGTGTTAATGTCCAGTGTTATATAGTCCTGCACCACTCTCCAACGTGTTTCAAGGATCCACTGTCCTCTTCCTCCAGGAGTTGAACGATAATAGCTTTTTGATACATCATATACTGAGTTGACGTATGTGTTAGATTCAGTTAGATCCGACTGAATATTTGTATGTGGGGGAAATGGCTGCGAGACTATTTTACCTTCACCAGAGGGGATAAAGTCTGGTGAGACATGTTTTATTCTTTAACACTTAGGGGCTCTATTCAATAATCACTGGTTAAAAAAAAAAAAAAAAAAAAAAAAAAAATACTCTCTGTAGTTTCAAATCACAGACTGGTATGCAATTACCTGTGCTGTGGCACACTACCCAATGGAAAAAACTCACTACAGGTGCTAATTTTGTGCCAACTGAAAACAATGACAAAGTAGTTGATTTTGCGATTCCGTTACATGCAGTGGCTAGTAAGGGGCTTCCTTTTGTCACCAAACATTACCTGCTAGAAAATCTGGAGTTGAGACCCTTACCATGTGTGCCTAAGCTCCAACATGTAAGTGAAGTGTAAAAGAAAAATGATAAAGTAGGGATCCCTACACAAGTGGTCCATGGATGTATTGATATGGGGCCCCAAGCCAATACAATACATCCAAAGTACCAATGAAATGTGTGTAAATGAAAAATAATTAAGGGAAGGTTACTTCCCTGGACCACTGGTCATTAAGTTCATGAAGAAAAGAAAAAAGTCAGCGATGACAGACGAAGAAGAACTGAAGAAGACCAGGGTGCGGAAGACCCCTCTAGACATCAGATTTACAGGTAAAGGTTTATTTTAATTGTATAATTTTGGTTATTGGCAGATTAACCCTTTGAGTACCAGTGGTTTATGCAACACTGTGCAATGCGTTGCATCCCCACTGGCACTTAAAGGGTTAATCCACCCAAAACTAACACCATACATTTAAAATAAACTCTTACCTGTAAATCTGATATACAGCGGGGTCTTCCGCACCCTGGTCTTCAGTTCTTCTTCATCTATCATCGTCTTTCTTCTTTTCTTCATCTGTGCTCTTCTTTAGTCGTCTTCTTTAACCCCTTAACGACCAGTGGTCCGGGGAAGTGACCTTCCTTTAAGGACTGCTTTGATCCTTGTTCGAGCTCTGAGAGAATCTTTGCAGCTTTTGGAGAGGTCAATTTTAGACCCCGATAGTGCTTACAGCATTTCCAAAGGAGCACTGTAAGCACAAAATACGTGTCCTGCCAGGACCATATCAGGTCCTTCAGGGACAAAAAACTTGATGGTCCTGACACATCACCAGTAATTAAGGGGTTAAACTTAGTTTTGCACCTGTAAAAACAAAATATAGTTATTTAAAGGGATAGTAATACTTGCAAATTACTAATCTCCGTATTGTAGCTTTGTTAAAAAAAAAAACTTATTGCCCCCAGTGTCATCTCTCAAACCCTTATGGTTTGAGTGATGATGGCGCTCAAAGTTGACCCCTCCCTCCCCCTTCCCTGACTGAACACCGACTGCAGGGGAAGCTGTCTTACGACAGTCTTATGTGCATCAGGCGGCTCTGCACCTGAGCCGAGATCGTGTTTATAAAAAATAATTCTTTCACTGAAACGGTCTTCTACGTGTGCTTGGTTTGCAAACACACGTAGTAAACCACTTTAGTGAAAGATTTCTTTTTTATAAATGCAATGTCAGCAATCCTGCAGAGCCGCCTGATGCAAGTAATACCGGATATCCCTGCAGTCATCGTTGAGTCAGGGAAGGGGGAGGGAGGGGGGAACTTTGAGCCCTATCATATCTCAAACCATAAGGGTTTGAGAGATGACAGTGGGGCAATAAGTTTCTTTTTAACAAAGCTACAATATGGGGATTAGTAATTTGCAAGTATTACTATTCGTTTAAAGTAAATCTATTCTGCAAGTCACTCTGACGATAACACCGCTGACTGTGACAGCAGAAAAAAAGAGTAAAAAAACCATACTTTTTGTACCTTCATGCCCCTGCCCAATCACAACTGAGGGAGATTTGAACAGGGACTGCCTTTTATATGGTCAGTCCCTGTGCAAAATGGTTCCCAAACTCCCATTGGCTGGGATGTGTGGTTACCCAGGTCATGGAACGTGCCCTGCAGTAACCACACCTCCAAGCCAATAGTCTTTTAACTGTATTGTTCAACATATTAAAGGAACCCTATCACCCTCAAAAATACAGCTGTTGATTTTGTTTTATAGCCACTTATTCATATAGCAAAATAGCTATGTATCTGTTATATTTATAAAGGCATGTGCCTTGTCTTATGGGTGTATTAAATAAACGGGGAGCATGACTGGAGTTTGAAAAGTAGAGATGCAAGGATATGTTCTCCCTGCATAGTGTAATCAGTAGACCTGACTAATGGCTTATTCATGCTTCTGTCCTGTAGCCAAATACAGCATTTTTTTTCAATCATTAACCTCAAATGTTTAAGTGTGTTAAGGATTTTTCCTAATCAGAGTATGAATCCCAGCATAACTTTGGTTTTGCTATTCTATCTTTGCAGTGAATAACTGAAATCAAAAGCATGGTTGGCTAAAACCTATATAATCACACCACTTGTTCAAACTAGATGGGGACAGTCTTGCACATAGTATGCTAAGGTGTAGGTGTCAGTTGTTCAACTTCAACTCACATCATGGCCAAACCACACCTTTTATGTTATTTTGCTTTTCTAGGTGGATTGTGAGTTGAAATTGGTTTGTGATGTGTGTGTGGTTGCCCATGATCCAACACCTTACAACCAAGTAATATATGCAGAAGCTGTGTTCACTGCATTGCTTTGCAATGCACTGGAGACATCTCTGCCACTGACCTTGTTAGAAACCAGAAAGATTCACGGAATACTTGGGATCAATAAGTGCAATTTTAATTGGGGGAAATATAACAAATGGGCCTTATTTATTTATTTATCGGGGTGGGGGGGACTTTGAAAGGGGCTGCAGAGGTGGATGCCTTCACTGACTGTCTAGTGACTTTAGTCAATCTAGGGGTTGGTGTGGGGGTCACACTGGAAGGTGGTTGCAGTTGACCCTTCTGTGGAATGTTGTGCCCTCTCCATCTGCAGCCATTCAATGCAATTATTTTCTCTCATTTCCACCTCCCTCTGGCCAAGCATATACATCATTCTGGTCCGAAGTTGCTGCATCTCAGTAGCTAGGATGGCTTGCAGGGACTCAGGTGCAGTGAGGGTGACTGTGTTTCTCAGCAGATCTCCCTGAAACCTCCTCCAGTATCTTTTGGATCATTTGGCCTCCCTCAGCCTCCTCTGGATGCTTAGACACAACTCATCCATCCTCTTGGTTTGGGTACCTGTGGCAGAGGATGTGGGCATGGACGGTTGACTTTGAGGAGCTGGGGGATGGCTTTCCTCCTTGCGCAGCCTCTGCCTGTTGGCTGTTGTATTCCTCCAGGTCTGGTTGTTCTGATGCTGCAGCTGGTGGGGAGGTGTGCAGAGGCAATTGTCAAAGGGCCAGCATGAGAGGAATGTGTGTATGATGCTTCTGCCCCCAATACATTGATCAACTCCTAACTGGCCCCAGATGGTTGTTCCCCTGGTTCAATCTGTGCTTGGGGGTGTGAACTCAGACAGCGGTTGAAGGCGCTGTGGCTCACCTATAAGGACCTGGGCTTCCCTTGATTGATCAATTGTGACAACACTTACATGGGACATATCTGGCACCTGTGAGGCTGCAGGTGGCCTTATAGCACTTCCAATGATGTACACCTACTCCCCATTAGCATGGACTGCCGTTTTCATATGGAAAATTACATGGAAATTACTGTATTTCCCAGAAACCCCTGTTTCTAGGTTTTCTGTTTTTGGATTCTGTATGCTCCTCTCTCCCTCTTACTTGCCAATTTAACCCCTTGCAGTCAGATAAGTACTTTTGCATACTTTTTAGGTACTTTTTTCCACTACATTTTTTTCTTTTATACTATTTTGTAGGGTTTTCTATGTCATGGGCAAGTCAAAGGCTAAGTATTCTGGTGTCCCATAACTCCATTAACTCATTATTCCTCATGTCATACTGGGTTCCCTAGAGAATTTCTTGGTACATTATGCCCCTCTTGAACATTGGCCCCTCACCTGCTGGCCTTTGGACTAGGAAGGAGAGCTTTCTGGCCATCAATGTACTAGAGCTGCTGGCAATTTGCCTCATGCTTCGTTGCAGGTCTCAGGCCCTGCAGGGATCACCTGCAGTTTCTTTCATCAGCTGCCAAATATGGAACAGAAATTTGACACCTTGGGCAGAGGTCCAGAGGATTCTCTTGGAGTCTGTGGTCCATATGTCAGCCCTCTCCACAGTTCACATTCCATGGGTAGAAAATCTGGTGGCAGACTAAGTCGACAGGTTCTGGATACAGGAAATTTGGAGCTCAATCAGAGCTTGTTGAATGAATGAATATGTTTGTTTATATAGCACCACAATTGTACGCAACAGTTTAAGGGTTTAGACAATACAGGGTTAAAGGGATAGTATTGCCATATAATAACGAAAGCTAATCTTGTAAGTGATAAAAAGTTAAACTAAATACCCCAAGTCGCATCTCTCGAACTTTTATGGAATGCCTTTGTAGACTGTTCCAGTTTAGGATTTCTGTTTCAGTAACATGATCGTGGCTCTGCTGAAGAGCATCAGATGGTCCCCGGACCGGATTCCCCTGCAGTCAGCTTGAGAGCTGACGTCAGGGGAAAGGGAGGGAGGGGGAGAACTTTTGGTCCTGAATATCTCTCCAACCATAAAGGTTTGAGAGATGGGACTTGGGGTATTTAGTTTAACTTTTTACCAGCTGCAAGATTAGCTTTAGTTATTATATGGCAATACTATCCCTTTAAAGTTGTTTTGCAAAGTGAAACACTGGAATTAAGGTCCCTTCCCAAAAGCTTACAATCTAAAGTGGTAATGGGTTACATACAGAGTACATAAGGGTCAAGTGTTTGTTCAGTTAGATCTGCTGCTGGGACCTTCTGGCAGTGGATGTCATGGCTTCTCACCTGAACCACAAGGTTCCTGTGTTCTGCTCCAGATCACAGGATCCTTTGTCTCTCACTGTGGATGCTGTGACCATCCAGTGGAATTTTCCATCTAAACCCCACCTCCCGAATTCCCAGGGTGCTGAGGAAAGTCAGGATGGAGCTTGTTCAGGTCAATCTGATTACATAGCAAGAAAGAGAATAGCTCACAGCGCAAAATCACATAATGTATACATATAATAAATTAAATTAAAAATAAGATAAAGAAACTAGTGTACAGAGAGCAGCAAGGAATGAGAGGGCTCTCTAGTCCCCCAAGTAATAAGCCGAAACCTACAGTGCGAGCACACAACAAAAAGACAAACCTGTGCTCCTCCATACAAATTGCAAATGAGCGTCTTGTATTTAATACCACTGTGTTAGTAAGGGTAAGAGGATTTAGTTTTATAATTTGGCCAAACCATGTATAAGTTTACCAACCCCGTCAAGGTACCTCACTGTTTGCCATTTGGACTAAGTGAAGAGGATTTAACATTTACTCCATATGCAGGTGCAACTGTCAAATACTAATCCAGGTTTGATTGGGGATGAATGTGTTTGTGGTCAGCAATCAACACACAGGAGGAGAGAGCTTTCACAAACCAGCAACAAACCTCCTGAACAATTGTAAATTTGTATTTTGTTTTAAAGGGATAGTAATACTTAATATGCATAAATATATATATTGTAGGACTTATCCTCATGAGTAAAAAAGGGTACTCACAGTACTGAGAGCTGGTTTATTCAAAAACTATTGCAACTCAAACTTGAATTTTTTAGGTACAATATCTCAGTAGCCTGAAATTCTACTGTGACGCTGTTGCTATATCATCCTATGGACGGCTCTAGTCAGTTGACAAAAAAACCTCCATAGGATGGTGCAGCAACAATGCCACTGTAGAATTTCAGGCCAATGAAATATTGCACCTAAAAGTTTCAAGTTTGATCTGCAATAACTTTTGAATAAAACACCTCTTAGCACTGGGAGTACCCTTGTCTTACGAAGTAGGATATACCCTACAATATATATATATTTGCATATTAAGTATTTCTATCCCTTTAACCCCTTAATGACTGGCTGTCAGTTAAGGACCATGGAGCTTTTTTTGCATATGGATTCAGGGGTCCCAGAGTGGCATGCAGCCGCACAGGGACCCCTGAAATCCACGATGTGCCAGAACCGTCATTTGTCCTTAACGCAAGTTTTCCCATAATGATCCTGGCACATCATGGGTCCTTAAGGGGTTAATTGTTAACACATGGAAAAGTCAGCGCAATATGCCATTTAGTTTAATTTAAACTGGACCTTTTAAAGGACAAGTAAACCCACTAAAATTGTGTTTAATGAGAATATTTATTTGTCCCTTAAAGTTTGCTACAGTTCCACTTAGTTCATCATCTCTGTAAACTAAATAAAAAAGGCTAAAAACAATTGTGCCATATGTTTATAGTAAAAAAAAAAAAAAAAAAAAAAAAAAAAAAAAAAGGATCAGGTTTTGGGGCAAATCAACTGCAGCTTTTGTTTGATTAAAATGGGACTGAGCAGCTAGTCGCCAGATGGGGAATTAAGTCAAGTTGTTTAGCGGCGGTAGTTCCGCTTTAAAATCATTGAGCAGTTAACCCAGAACTGTAGCACATTTCCCTTTATCCATATAAGCCAATGTGTTCTGTGCTTTTGTTTACAGTAGGGCTTGGCTGAGACTTACAGTGTGGTTTATAGTTTTGTGTTTTTCAGTCATTCTTAGAAATGCATATTCATCCTGATATGGTGAAGTTTCAGGCTACTTATCTGTGACCATTTGTTTCAAACACATTGTAACATCACATTTTCTTTTTCTGCAGTTATTGCTATGAAAGGCTATCAGTTTTCACCCTATCCAGAAATCGATTATTTTATTATCTCAGTCATAACACGAGACGGCTTTCAAGGAGGTATGAATAATTTTTTGCATATTGACTACAATGTGTTGAAGAAAAAAAAATTATTCAGAAAGTAATAATTTAGATGTGTTCAAGACCAACAAACATGCTTCTTTTTTTTCAGGTATACGACACTGGAACTATTTCTCAACAGAAGAACTGCTTGTTTATGACATTACTAATTATCGCTGGTGCGAAAACATTGGGAGATTCCACAAAAGTAATAATATAATGTAAGTTTTTTTGTTTTTTTTTTACTGCTCTTTTATTTCTCAACCTATGTTATGTAAGTTAACCTTTTGAATGTCAGAGGAATGTCCAAACTATTGCCAACACAATGAGATTGATTCCCTTCTGGGGCCTGAGGAATTCCTTGACCTTAGTAAAGAAGAGAGACTGTATTAGGGAGTTTGTATAAATTTTACCTAAAAACACGATGATAGTGTGAAAACCCCCAGATCCCCATATACTAGTTTAAGCTAGTAGGTGTAAGGTTATTTATTTTTCAGAACAAGTATTATCTATTTAAAACTGGTACAAACTAAGCAGGGGAGTAAATATGAGCAAATATGTAGAAAACCAAACTTCCATTTGATTTAAATGATGCCATCTTTTTTTTTTTTTGAGACGTCTTCATGAGCAGATGTTTGCAAAACTGATCAACGCGTTTGGGTGTTACTGGGTGCCTCTCAGGATTTTTGTCCTAAACTACTCTACAAGTTTCACATCAAGCAGGAGATTGTTGTGCCGCCTTTTTTGTCCTGACTATGCGTCTGCTCAGGAAAGAGAAATCCATCTGTTAGATGTGGTGTTCTGCCTTTTATGTGCACTGTACTAAGCCTTTTCTTATAGTTGATTCTGTTTGTCATCCCTGAAGGTACCAAAGCGGTTCAGGCCAGTTCCAAGATAATAATTGCCTCTTTGATCAAGGCTTCCTTACACCAAGTGTAAAAGATAAGAAAGAAACCGGTTCTCTTCAAGATCACGTGCATTCCACCCGATCTGTGGGGGCTTCCTGGGCCTACAAGAAGCAGACCTATGCTGAACAGCTGTACAAGGCTGCAACTTGGGCCTCCTTGCATACTTTTTCCAAACACTACCATATCAATGTTTTGGTCTTTGCTTTGGCCAGTGTTGGCCAGTGTCATAGCTTACCTTGTTTCCCACGCCACTGCTCCAGCGACGCTCAACGTCTTTCCACACGTCATCTGCAGGCAAGAGGCTTCAGAGTGACGCAGGCCTCTGTTTTATGCCATGCTTCCTATAGTCTCCTCCTACCTACTTCCTTCCTCTGAGCCTGCTCCTCCTAACTACTTCCTGAGGAGGGGTTTAAAAGGCAGTCTGAGTCCTGACTCAACGCCCTTGCGTTGTTGTCCAAAGCAGTTCTTTTACCTTGGGCTCTGTGTATGATCTGGCTTGTCTTCCATCCAACCTGGTGCTGACCTGTGGCTCTGTCTGACTATTCTTTTGTCTATCCCTATAGTGGACACCCAACCTGGTGCAGACCTTTGGCTCTAGCTGACTACCTGAACTGTGTATGACCTGGCTTGTCTGACTACCCTCTCTGGTGCTGACTTGTGGCTCTGTATGACTATTCTTATGTTTGTTCCTTGTACCTAGCAGACACCCAATCTAGTGAGGACCTGGGATTCTGGCAGACTAGCTCTGATACTGACTGCAGGAGTGAGTCAGGTATCCATTTCCCTATTCTGACTGCAGGTGGGAGTCAGAAATCACTCCATACTGATGGCAGGCGTGAGTCAGTATTCTCGCTACGTCTGATCAAGATCCTATGGTCCTGTTCTGGTTCCTGCAGAGACTACCAGTGGCTGAGGCCTAGTCTCCAGCAGTGTGGTCAAGCATGGCAGCCTACTATTCCTGATAGCAGTGCTTGCTGGCTTGTAGCCCTCTGCTTGTTCCTGTTGTATTACTTGTGTACTACATTTCTTATATTATAATAAATTGCATTTAACTGTACCGTCCTGCTCCTATGAGAGTTGCACATCACGAGGAGTATGAAGTTCAAAATATTCTGGACTCCCGTTTGGTTTGAGGGCGCCTTCAGTACTTTATTCTTTGGAAGGGACACGGTTCAGAGGAGCGCTTCTGGGTTCCAGCTGGAGATCTTCCCGCTCCTGTTTTACTGTGCAGATTTCATGCACTATTTCCTGACAAACCCCGGCCGGCTCTGTGGAGGGGGGACCTTTGAGTGGGGGTACTGTCTAGCTTACCTTGTTTCCAGCGCCACCTCTTCAGTGACGCTCAACGTGTTTCCATCGCGTCATCTGCAGGCACGAGACTTCAGAGTGAAGCAGGCCTCTGTTTTATGCCATGCTTCCTGTAGTCTCCTCCTACCTACTTCCTTCCTCCTACGTACTTCATGAGGAGGGGTTTAAAAGGCAGTCTGAGTCCTGACTCAGTTGCCCTTGCGTTGTTGTTCAAAGCAGTTCTATTACATTGGGCTCTGTGTATAACCTGACTTGTCTTCCATCCAACCTGGTGCTGACCTGTGGCTCTGTCTGACTATTCTTTTGACAATCCCTATAGTGGAGACCCAACCTGGTGCAGACATGTGGCTCTAGCTGACTACCTGAACTGTGTGTGACCTGGCTTGTCTGACTACGCTCTTTGGTGCTGACTTGTGGCTCTGTCTGACTATTCTTTCGTTTGTTCCTTGTACCTAGCAGACACCCAATCTTGTGCGGACCTGGGGCTCTGGCAGACTAGCTCTGATACTGACTGCAGGCCTGAGTCAGGTATCCATTTCCCTATACTGACTGCAGGCGTGAGTCAGAAATCACTCCATACTGACTGCAGACGTGAGTCAGAAATCACTCCATACTGATGGCAGGTGTGAGCCAGTATTCTCGCTACATCGGATCAAGATCTTGTGTTCCAGTTCCTGCAGAGACTACCAGTAGCTGAGGCCTAGTCTCCAGCAGTGTGGTCAAGCGTGGCAGCCTACTATTCCTGATACCAGTGTTTGCTGGCTTGTAACCCTTTGCTTGTTCCTGTTGTATTACTTGTGTACTACCCTTCTTATATTATAATAAATTGCATTTAACTATACCATACTGACTCCTGAACATCTCTGGGGAACTGTGACAGCCTGAAGGTCCTTCAGGCAGTCTTGATTGCTTAAGTATCGCTCTATTCTTCTTTTTTTTTTTTTTTTTTTTTTTTTTTTTTTTTCCCCCCCCCCCCCTCTAGTGCCAGTTGCTGTTCAGTAGTTTTTTTTAGCCCTGTTGCTTTTATAGTTCAGTGTCTATTAACACTTTTGAGTTATTCAGATCCTGAATAGTCCTATGGAACTCTGGTATTGGCAGGAATTGTGAGATTTCTTTGTCTCCTTTCCATCTCTGGGAATCCTAGCTTTGGTATATCACCATGGTACCTATGTTCCATATTAGACTAAGAGAAAATAGGATTTTGGTGTTCTTACCTGTTAAAGGGATAGTAATGTTTCAAAACAAAAGCAGCTCCAATTAATCTTCATTGTATTCGGGCTGTGGAGAGTGTTATTTCAATACTGTCAGAGTTGTAGTTCAAGAGTAACTGAATTAGTAATTATCCCCCTCCTGCCCCTTTTACTGATATAACAGTGCTCAGCTCAGAGCAGCAAGACTGACCAGATGGCTTGCAGAGAGGGACAATCTTCAATAAGCATAAGAGAAAAGAGGAGAAGGGTTTTCCTTATACTCACAGTAAGAAGATTTTCCCATGCTTTTGAGCTGTCTGGTCTTAAGACCATCTTCCACATCTGAGGGGAGGTGGCTTACACTAGGTAAAAGGGGCAGGACGGGATATTTTATCATTCAATTAGTCTTGAACTACAACTCTGACAATATTGAAATAACACTCTCCATGGCCCAAATACTATGAAGATTAATTGGAGCTGCTTTTATTTTGAAACATTTACTATCCTTTTCACTTTAGTCAGTATGGAACACAGGTCTCCCACCCAGAGGGAAAAAACTTTACTATGTTGATTTCCGGGGCAGATGAGTCCTTTTAGGGTGCTTAATCCTGGAAGATTTTCATTTCTTCTTACCCACTTATTTTCCTTTATTGTGGCTCTTTGCCACATGACTGCTTGGTGTAGGTGGGGGTTTGAACTGGAGGAGGCGGAGGGAGTGTCCACACCAAAGACCCACTCTTTTGAAAAGTCCTGCCCTCTAGGAGGAGGCATGCAATCCCATGGTACCTGTGTTCCAAATGGACGAAAAAGAATAGGATTTAACAGGTAAGAACACTAAATTCATATTTTACAAAGGTCATGACAGCTCTGTTGGCTCACATCCACTCCCTAGGGATCTCTCTGACTCTGTTTGGTTGTCCTTTTGCTGAAGGCTGCATCGGAGGAGACACTACTCCTTCAGATTCAGACTTGCGTGTGCATTCTGGAGAAACATGATTGGGTTCTCAATTTTCAAGAAATAGTCTAAGGTCCTTCATTTTCTCGGTATGAGATCTGACACTCTACTGGGGAAGGCCTTCTATGTTTCAACATGGCAGCCCTGTTTCGCCTGTCCTATTTGATGCTGGTAGTATATGAAAGTGCTGAGTTATCTGGTTTCTGCTCTGGAGACAGTTCTGTTTGCTCAATTCCATACACAGGAGTTGCTGCTGGGTAGTTTCAGGAATTTGTCCAGACAGCAATGTCATGTCTCCCATGTTCCTGTCCGATCGAACGAAGATGGTCTTTCTTTGGTGGCCCCATCTTTTGTTGAGATGGCCACTGGTTATTCCAGATTGGGTCATTGTAACAAGGGATGGCAGCTGGTCAGGCTGGGGTTCCACCTTGGACTCTCTTGCTTCTCATTGTCTTTGAAACAGGGCAGAGAGCTTTTGTTTCCATGTCCTGCAACTTCAGGTGATTCTCCTAGCCTTTTGCCATTGATCTCAGTCCCTCCAGGGATCTCTGTGTTGATCTAGTCCAACAATGCGATGGTGGTGTCCTACAGTTCATATCCCAGGACTAGATAAGGTTGTGGCAGACATTTTCTGTCACCAACAACTGGATCCCATAAATTGGTAGCTCAACTAAATGGTGCTGGATTCTATAGTTTGTCTACAGGGTACTCCAATGGTGAACCTAATGGCCTCTCTGTTAAACCGCAGGGTTCCTTAGTTCTGTACCAGATCCCGGTACCCTGTAGCTTTTGAGGTGGACTCAGTGGTCGTACCATGGCATATGTGTCTGTGTTTCTCCTGGTTCCCAGAGTGCAAAGGAAAATCATAATAGAGAAGGCTCATATAATTCTGATTGCCGCTTTCTAGCCCCATCAGGCTTGGATTTCAGATGTTCTCAGTCCATCTATGACAGTGCCTTTTTGGCTTTCTCTGCTTCCAGACCTCTTGACTCTGGGTTCACGGTTTTATCTAGAGGTGGAAAAGCTGGCTTTGACAGATTTGCTGATGGGCCAACATGCTGAGGAAGAAGGGGGTTTTCTGAATCTGTCATCCCTGCTATGTTGCAGACTCACAAGACAGTTTCTTCCAGGGCATACAGCAGGGTATGATCAATGTTCTATAAGTGGTGTGATGACCAGGTATAGCTCCTCTGACCTTTTCTTCTTCCAGGCTTTTTTGGCTTTTCTTCAGATTGGAATTATAAAGGGGCTCTATTAAATTCCATATATCATGTCTTTCCATACTTTTTCAGAGGCGTATCTCCTTATTACCAGATGTACACACTTTTGTGCAAGGGGTGGCTCATACCTATCCAGTATAAGAAAAACAGATGAAAATGATAAACAGCCCTAAGGCTTTTAGAGAAATCCAGAATTTGTATATTCTTATAATGCTAAAACTAGTAACACCTGTTTTAAATTTTAGCTAGTCTTGCAAAGAGTCTGTATACAAAAAAAAAATGTTTCCTCTTATGATGAACACCCCATTGGCACAAATAAAGTTAGAAATAAATAAATAAAATACTAGAGATTAAACAGTACAGGTTCTTCTACTCTGTGCAGGCATAATGTTTGATCTAAAAATACATAAGCCGATACACCTGTCCTGAAGGCCGTCTTAAAACCCTGATATGTTAATACTATTAAAATGTTAATTTCTCTTACGCCCACAGGGACCATGGGTTTGAGCTACCTCTTCCCTGCCCGCCAGAGTCATGTGTTCTGTGTCCAAGAATATGGAGGTGCAGTGGAACTTTTTCGGTTATTTTATTGGGGGTTTTTTCGATGTAGGGCTGTATATTCCTCCATTAGGCTGGCTCCAATCACTGGCTTCCCAGATTGTCCAGTTCACAGGTGTTTATGGACCTTTTCCTCTGTGGAGGTTGACTTTATGATAAGTCTGTTCCTCTTGGCTAAATGTTTTAGAGATTATACCCTTTTTTAGATGGGAGGCATGAAGACAGAAGAATGAGAATAACACTGAGTACCATATACTTTCTTTATGTCCCAGTCTGAGATATTCCACACATTGTATTTAGGCACTCATTCTTCAGAAGGGTCAGAGTGGACTGGCCGTTTTCTTCTCTGATTATGCTCTATTATGGTCCAGCCCAGGAAACGTTTCTCCAGCGGTTTGCTGACAAGGATGTGTCCCCCCCAAATCTTCGATTTCCCATTGGTCCTGACCTTTCTTCAAGATGGTGTTAACAAAGCCTTTAGCCTGAGCTGTATTAATGTACAGATCTCAGCCCTTTCTGTCCTCTTTCAGAGACATACTGCCAAGCTGCCGAACGTGAAGACTTTTGTTCAAGGGGAGGCTTATGCTTTACCTTCATTATGAATATCCCACTCCTCCAGGGATCTCAGCTTGTTCTTAAGTATTCTCCAGAGACCTACTTTTTGAACCTCTTGCCTCAGTTTCATTGTGTTTGCAGATCCTCAAAATGACATTCATTCTGGCCACTGTCTCTGTTCGGAGGGTCGCGGAGTTGCAAGGCCTGTCTTGCAAACCTCCTTTCTTGGCCTTTAACCAGGACAAGGCAGTACTTCCCAGGAGTTTTTACCCAAGGTTGTCTCAGAGTCTCACATCAATCAAGAGATAATTTTGCCTACCTTTTGTCCTGACCCCTCATCCAAACAAGAGAAGGAACTCCATTTGTTGGATGTGATGTGATGAAATCAGGCCTCTGCTGAACAGCTGTGGAAGATGACCACTTGGTCTTCTGTGCACACGTTTGCCAAAAATTATTGTGTGGATGTTCTGGCTTTGGCTGAAGATAGCTTTGGCAGGAAAGTCCTAGAGGCAGTTTTGCCTGTCTAGAACTTTAATTTCCTGTGCCTTATAGCTATTTAACTGTTTGAGCCCTGTTGGCTCATGTTCTTGTGTGCTGTGCAGTTATTCAGTGTCCGTTGACACTTAGTTTGGGCTGTTCTGTGACCTGTTTCGTCCATGGGAACTCTGGGATCATGGGGGACCTGTGCTTGGTCATTTCCTTCTCTTCCCACTCATGGAAACTTAATGTTGGTACATCCCCATCAAACCTGTAAGCTTTATTGTATGACAGAAAAAGAGGATTTTAATCTTACCTGTTAAATCCTTATAGCTTATAGGTCTCCCACCCAGTAAAGGGACCATGCTTTGTTTCCTGTGGCTGGACATGGGAGTCTGATTGGGTCTGTGCTCACAGGAGATTCCTCTTCTTCTTCTCGCTATCTAGCTCAGCACGTTTATTGTCTCAAATCTATCTGGAGGGGAGTGGCTATTTAGCCTGCTAGGAGGAGGGGGGAGGCTGTACCCTGCAAATTCTTGAAGAATTGTTCCAGCCTACTAGGAGGAGCTGTCGCCTCCCCATGGTACCTGTAAGCTATATGGACTAAGAGAAAAGGATTTAACCGGTAAGACTAAAATCTTCTTTTTTTCATCCCTGAAAGACTTAAGGTGGGTTAGGAAGCATCCAACATCACCATATCCTCTTGGATCAAGGCTGCCATACATCAGATGTAAGTGATCAGGAAGCAACCTGTTCCTTTCAAAGTCAAGGCTCCCTCTACATGTTCTATGGGTGCTTCCTGGACCTTCAAAACCAGGCATCTGCTGGATAGCTGGACATTGCTGCTACCTGGTCCTCCTTGCACACATTTACCAACACTAACATGTTGTTATTCTGGCCTTAGCTGAGGCCAGCTTTAACTGGCAGGTCTTTCCATTTTTTCAGTAGTTTGAATCCCATTGGCTCTTTTTTGGTTTGCTGTACTTGTTTGGTGTACTTTGACACCTAAGGTTATGTAGATCCAGTTTAAGCCTCTGGCATACTGGTATCCTATGGGGAGGATGAGTTTTTTTCTCCTTTCCCTCCCCAGAATCTTTGTTATGCTTCGATATATTCCCATGGTTCCTGTGTTCCATATTGGACATAAGAATAATTAACTTACCATTAAATCCTTTTCTCTTTAGTCCATACAGAACAGGAGGAGTCCTCTTAGGGTCTTAGCCTAGGGGCCTTCCTTAAGTGGCCTGCCCTCTCGGAGGAGGGATCTCAAGCCCATGGTTACTTTGTTTCATTTGGACTAAAGAGAAAAGGATTAACTGTAAGTTCTCTAAAATCTTATTTTAGCTGGGGTCCGAGCTTATTACCCCACTACTTTTGTACTATGATAGAAACTGTCTTTCTACTAGGGCAAGATTAAAGGGGCCATTTTCTTTTATTTTTAAAAAATTTTAGAACTTTCTCACTAATACATTTTTTTTATGAAATTGCTGAATACATAATTTCATAAAATGTATCTGAACCCTTTCCATTTTTTGTGTATAATGTCCTCTAAGACTAGATATTAGACTTCCGATGCCAAATAGTGAACTTTTACAGATAACTTGTATATATCGTTCCATTAATTCATTTGCATCCTAGTAGCTAGTAAAATGAATGTATTTTTCATTGTAATTTTCTGATAATACTGATTAATGTATATTTGTATTTTAAGGCTATTGGTAGATTTAAAGGGAGACGTTTGGTATCAGAAATGCCATGATCCAGTGTGCAGAGCTCAGAACTTCAAATCCAAATGTAAGTTGTTAAAAGCATATTCTAAAAAAGTGATTCTCTTCTTCAGTCTTCAGGACGTGAAAAGGTCAGAATTTAAGGATATACCTAATTAAGCACAGATAGCTCAATCAAAATGTTCCAGCTATTACCCCCCTGTGATCAAGCAGGGGATACCTTGTAAACATGACTTGTTGTTTAACAAGGATTAACATTGAGAAACACTGCTCTAAACCTTTGAATTGATAGAATATTTGCTCTCTGGTTCTACAGTGGTACTAAAAGTGCTATTTCTTCTATGTCTAATCCATAGCAAGGAAACAATGGGCTTTGATTCCCCCTCCTAGCTGGTATGACCAAGCAAATCAATGAAAGACCACTCTCCCCATATTCCTCAGTTATTTTGGTCCTATCTAGCTGGGGGAGGTTTTTTACATAATTACACCATTAAGGAGTTATTTAACAGATGATAATGCTAGACTGGATGTATCACAGTAACAGATGTGGGTTGCATATTGAGACAGATGTGGGGGTCTCTTGGGACTACTGACTGTTCTAAGAACAGCATGATGGGCTTTACTTATACTGTTTCAGGATTCCACACTGGAAAGCATTTGGATCAGCAGTAAATTATGATAGTTACACCAGCAATATGGCACCAAGAAGTTTATTCTCCTTTGACCATGAATGCCAGTTGTAAGAGTACAGAAAGCTAAGCAATTTAAAGGCACATGGCGCTCATGTTAATGATTTGATATTTTAAAAAAGGGAATTGCATACTAATGCATGTCTTTCTCTTCTGAAGTGAGCCAAGGTAAAAATTCAAAGTCCTCTTCAGATAATGCTTCCCGTAATGATGACAAGGCTGCTCAAAAACCCAAAATCTGTCGTGGAGGTGACAACATGCTTGTCTGCAACTGATACTAAGTTTTGTGCAGAACGTATGAAGAAGGTGGCTGGTCATGAAATACCTCCACAGTTCTTGGGGTGGGTTAAGACATCCATGCAGAAAACTCTCTCAGACATGTAGGAGTCTGCAAAAAAAAAAAAAGTACCTAATAGCTATGTAATCCAGAAGATTGTCCCTCTACTTTGCCAGGTGAAGGAGAGGGTGGTATAATAGATAATGAATCGGCATTCTCTTGCAGAAGAAGGAGAATTATTGGAAGATACAAGAGCGTTCAAACTAGACAGACTGGAAAGGATAATAAAAACTGTGAGAAAATCAGTAGGATTAACTGAAACCCGTAAGGACCTGGACATCATGGACACAGTATTTGTGGACACAAAAAGGCAGCCCCCGTATTTCTTATTCACTATTCTTTTAATGTCCTCATTAAGACAGAGTGGGGTCAAGAGAACTTCAATATCCAAAGGTTTCTTGAAGATGTATCCCTTTTTTTTAACCCCTAGAGTGCCAGCTACTTACAGCGTATGAGTGGACACAGCTGTACCTGCTGTGCCACGCTCGTACGCTGTACATGTTAAATGCGGTCACTGCATAAGCCGGTATAACCGGCATGCAGTGGCCACATTTAAAAAAAAAAAAATTGCCTGGCACTCATGGGGAGGCATGAGGATCACTCCTCATGCCTCCCCAGTTATTGATCTCCCAGCTCTCCTAAGAGCGCTAGCTAATGAATACAGTTGGAAATTCCATGGTTTTCACAGATTTCCGTACAGATGAAGGGGCAGAAATGTATGAAAATGCCATTTTTTTCCTATAGTGCCACCTTCTGGAAGCATTTGGGCACAACAGGCTTGGGGTAAGAAGGCAATTCACCCCTCATTAGATGCGGCAGGTTGTCTTCTTTCCAAAATGGTATGGTTTGTCTTCCCTTTCTTCACTTCTCTAGTTGTTATAACCATTTTTGTATAGACAAGTAATGTTACAGGTTGTAGTAGGTGTAGTTTTGTACTTGTAGCGCCCCCTAAGGTAGATGAACTCATACCATTGAGGTGTAATTTTTCTCCTAAGAGCACTAGCTAATGAATACAGTTGGAAATTCCATGATTTTCACAGATTTCCGTACAGATGAAGGGGCAAAAATGTAAGAAAATGCCATTTTTTTTCCTATAGTGCCACCTTCTGGAAGCATTTGGGCACAACAGGCTTGGGGTAAAAAGGCAATTCACCCCTCATTAGATGCGGCAGGTTGTCTACTCTTCAGAAATATATAGTTTTATATAGTTATTCCACTGTTTTAGGGTAGTTTTACCACAAAAACCCTAGAATGCGCATATTAGTTTATAAAGTTGAAAATGTCATTTTGCGCTGCTGGTGATTAGGGCTCTGCGCTAGCCATGGACATAGGTAAAACTATACAAATGTGGTATTTTTTTACTCGGGGGACTTGGGGCCTTTTCAAGTAATTGAAACTTTTTCAATCAAGGTAAATGTTTTTGATGCATAGTATGTGATTTTAGCAAAATTAGTAAATTTTCACTTTTTTTTGTCATTATGACATCATAGCTTTTTGCACGATGTAAAATTCTCTTCATGTAAGGTACCAAGAGAAAGCTCAATTCATTCTGAAAAACACAATATATAGTTTTCCATATTTAACTAAAAATCCCCAGAGGAAATCAAGCATAAACAGAAGGATAGCAAAAATGCTGAAAAAGTGTCTGGCCTGCAGGGTACAGGAAATGGCCCAAGCCTGTGGCACTGAAGGGGTTAAGGAGGAAGTTACATCCTGAATAAACCTTCCATAGGTGAACACAGCAGTGACAACGTTATCGAGAAGATATCTTCTCAAGGATGGTACTTCACTTAAAGGAGCAGTAAACTTTTTTATGAGAAAATATATATTGTAGGCATTTTCCTATTGAGTAAAATAAACCTACTCCCACTGCCGAGAGATTCATATTTCCAGAGTCGTTAGTTTAAACCCATGTTTTTTTTTGGTTGTTTTTTACACATTAGCAGTGTCCAATTAGCTTTTCCGTTACATTCTAATGGAGAGGAAAGTCCGTCACATACATTTCTCCATAGAATGCAATGGAAAGTACCAAGTCAGTTCCTGTCAGTTATAAGTAAACACACAGTAAATTCACTTCCTGAACTGTTATAAATTTTGAGTAAGACAAGTGACAGCAGTGGGAATGCACTTGTTTTGCTCAGCAGGAAAAGCTCTATAACATGTTTTCAAAAAAAAAGTTTACTGCTCCTTTAAAGATCCTGTGGAAAAACATGCTGACACTGCACTGAGGAAGCATGCATTTCTCATGTCTAAAGAATCTGACTATCACAACTACTGACACGCTCATCTGACTTATCTGTTAGGGTCAGGAGAGCACACGGAGAATGATGATTCATCAAACAATGAGCTGGTTTCTCTTCCTTTTGTAGGAAATATATTATCTGGTGATCAACTAGAAAATGAACCTTAAGATAATCTCTTTTCTGTCCCAAGAGAGAAGGGATAGTTTTCTCCTCTCCCCATCCATCATCTTATAGATACAGAAAGTTGTCCTTTTGAAATACCAGATGATATCAACCAGGAAGTACTTATGACCAAATGAGAAATGGGGCATCCCAAGGAGCCAGAGGAGGATCCAGAAAGGAATTCACCAGAAAGGATGTTTCTCTAAGCAGAATCCCTTTTCGGAGGAAGTTTTAGCACGCAGTAGGGCTCTCCTCCAACCATGGACTGCGCTGCCTTTGGCAGACTCAGCAGGGCTTAAGGATTCCAACTGAAAAGAAGCTGGACTCTATCCTCATGGCCAATTTTGCAGCTACTGGAGTGGCACTTAAACCTATTTTTGCCTCTGCCTGGGTTAACAGGGCTGTTGCCTTGTGGAATGAACAGCTGATGGAGGCTGTCCGTGCCGAGGTTTCCAAGGAGGATTTGTTTGTTTTTTTGGCCGACCTTAAAGAGGCTAACAATTATGTGTCTCAGGCTTTTTTTGAGTCGGTCAGGTTGTCTTCTAAAGCCTCAGCTTTTTCTGTTGCTACATGGCTTAAGATTAGGTCTGCGGACCAATCTTGCAAGAAGTCATTGGTTTTGTTCCCTTTTCAGAGTAAGGTCTTGTTTGGAGCTGAACTGAAGCATATAATTAGTGATGCTACTGGGGACAAGAGCACCTTGTTGCCTCAAATGCTCAAAAAATGTCCAGCTATGACACGGAAACTGCATCTTTTTCGTTCCCCAGTCAAACAAAGGTGCAGAGACCCTGCAAGGTTCGCCTGCTTCTCATGCACGTTCCTCAGACAAGCACTGACGGCAGGAGCAGAACAAGCGAACCGATTCAATGGCTAAGTCTGTCAAGCAATCTTACTCATGACTCACAGAATCCTCTGGTACCCGTAAGGGGGGGGCATATTCACCTTTTTCGGGATGCCTGGTAGTCCTCAGTTGTGGACCAGTAGGTTTTGCTGATAATCTCTAAAGAATATATTTTTCTGATCCCTTCTTCTATATCATTTCTTTTTGTCAAAGGTGCCAAAGGACCTGGACAAAGCATAGTTGTTTCAGGAGGCAGTGGATTCACTGCACGCAAAGAAGGTTCTGATTCATGATTCAGGTATTTATTACAAACAGTTAGTGGTTCTGAAGAAGGATGACTGCTGTCGCCCCATTTGGACCTCATATGTCTTGGCAAATATGTGGTGACTACATGCTTCAAGATGGAATCTTTGCATTCTGTCATACCAGCAATGTGCCTAGGAGAGTGTCTGGCATCTCTGGACCTCCAGGATGCGTATCTACACATCCCTGTCCACCAAGACAGCCAGCACTATCTGCAATTTGCCTTCTTAGATCATTACTAGTTCACAGCTCTGCCATGTGGCCTGGCTTCTCCTCACCTGTCCACCAGGACAGTGGGGGCCTTGGAGGCCTTCACAACATCCTATCTGGACGGCCTTTTGCTCAAGGCTCCCTCAGAGGAGCTCTTGTTCCATAACGCTCAGGAAAGTGCTCTGCTTCTAGTCCACCATAGGTGGATTTTGAACATGCTGAAGCCCTCACTGGTGCCTTTCCAGTAACTTGTGTTCCTGGGGATGAAGTTCTACTCCTGTCAGGGGAAGGGTTTCTTACCAGAGGAGAAAATCCTTCTGGTGATGCAGGGGGTGTCTTAGGCCCTGGCGTGGTCACTGCCACAATCAGGGAGTATGAGAGTGCTGGGCAGACTAGTGTCAACACTAGAGACTGTGCCTTACACTCAGGTGCACACAAAAACATCAGAGACATGTCATCCAGAGTTGGTCCAGAAATCCAGCACGCTTGGATCTGCAGATATCCCTCTCTCCAGAAGCCAGCAGGGGCCATAAGTGGTGGTTGCTCCGGCACAACCTGGAACAGGGGTGCGGTTCTGGATCACCTGGAAGTTCATGGCAGATGAATTCCAGAGGAGTCTCTTCAGTCCGGAAATGTCTTGGAACGCCAGGCAATCCGACTAGCACTTGTGTACTGGACATCACTCTTGAAGGGGAAGCCAGTGAGTAGGCAGTCAGACAATGCCACTGCGGTGGCTTACATCAATTGCCACAGTGGCACTTGCACTGCCTCTGTTTGGTTAGAAGGAAAGTACATTGTGGGTTAGACAGGAGGCCACATTCTGGCCATCTCTTCCGTTCACATTCCAAGGGTAGAAAATGTTCTGGCAGACTTTCTAAGATGCCAAGACAAAGCTCCAAAAGAGTGGAAACTCAATCCAGAAGTGTTCTACCTCTATCTCGTAGCCACCAGGGAGAACAGAAAGGTTCCGACCTTCTGCTCCCAGAAAGGTGATCTTCTGACCTTTACAAAGCATGCAATGTCAGTTCCACCTTGCTTATGTTTTTCCTCCGTTTTGTCTCATTCCCAGGGTGCTCTGGAAGATCGGATGGACTGTGCAACTGTTATTCTGGTCGTTCCTATTTGGACCAGGAGTGTGTGGTTTGCAGACCTGGTCAGTCATTCCATTCATGACCCGCTCCACCTTCCTTCCAGGCTAGACCTCCTACTCCAGGGTTACCTGTGGCACATAGATGTGGAAAAGATGGCTTTGACAGCATGGCTATTAAAGCTTACATCCTGAATCCAAAAGGTTTCTTCCCTAAGATCATTTTCACTATGATTCAGAACTGCAAGCCTGTCTCCAAGTCCTACCATAGCATATGGTCTATTTTCCACAAGGACAAGGTTATGCCCTAGCACAAGTTTGACATCCCTTTGGTGTTATCCTTTCTCTAGGATCACTTAGCTTGATCTCCTTAAAGGCTCAGATTTGATCGCTTTTGTTGTATTCCCAGAAACTTATTGGCACCATTCTGGATGTCAAGGTTTTATCTTCATGGGGTGGGTCATGCCTTCCCTGCCTTTGAGGCTCCCACTCCTCCATGGGTCCTTAATTTGGTTTTCGGAGTTATGCAGAGGCCTCCCTTTGAGCCCCTTGCTTCCATCCCTCTGCATCACTTGACGCTCAAAATGGCTTCTCTTTTGGAACTGGTTTCAGGTTCTCAGAGTCTCTAAGTTGTGGGCTTTGTCTTGCAAACCACATTTCCTGGTCTTCCATAAGGACAAGGCGGTGCCTCGAACCTCTCAGGAGTTTCTTCCCAAGGTGGTTTCTGAGTTCCACATCAATCAGGAGACTGTTGTGCCTTCCTTTTGTCCTTAACGTAAGACGACGTGCATTGATTTAAATTTTATTTGCACTATACAGAGCCTTTCCGCATGTCAACTCACTTTTCGTCATTCCTGAGGGTCCTAGGGCTGGTCAAGCTTCTTCCAAGGTCACCATTGCCTCTTGAATTAAGGCTACTATTTGCCAAGTGTATGAACTAAGGAAGAAACCTGTTCCCTTCAAGTTCACAGCACATTCCACTAGGTCTGTGGGGGTTTCTTGAGCCTACAAGAATCAGGCCTTCGCTGAGCAGTTGTGCAAGGCAGTGACTTGGTCTTTCTTGCACACCTTTTGATAAGCACTACAGTGTAGATGTTCTGGCTTTGGCTGAAGCCAGCTTTAACTGGAAGGTCCTGCAGGCAGCTCTGCCTATCTAAGGACCTGCACACTTGGTTGCCATAATGTTTATCAGTTGTTTGAGCCCTGTTTGCTCTTGTTCTTGTTTGTTGTGTATGTTCAGTGTTCATTTGATACTTACAGTCCTAGGGAACAAATGGTAGCATGGGAATAGGTGTAAGGTCCTTTCTCCTTTTTTCCCCACCTCTGTGAGCTTAGTGTTTGTATATGCCAGTGGTACCTGTGTTCCATATACGATGTAAGAGAAAATAGGATTTTCTCTCTCGTCCAATACAGGTTACTGGTAACTTTGGGTAGGTGATCAGCCCCTTTAAGTAGGCAGGAACAATTCTGAGAAGTGAATGCTGGGTGGAACCTACCTCCTCTCCATAGCTTGCAGCTAGCCAATCCCCAACCAGTAAGATTTGTTTCTTGGTCAGACACAAGGCCAGGTAACAGTTCTGCTATAGTTTTAGCTTTTGTTTTATTATTTTTCTGTTACCTGTTACCACCATTAAGTCGATTACCATCACTGACAATTCCCATCACCCAAATGTGGATAGCTCCGTTTACCATGTGCTTTTGTGGACCTAAGCCCTGGGGGGAAAATATTGGCTGCAAGTTCTTTCCCCAGGAGTTGCCCACTGACGCTTCTTTTTGATATATGGTAATCTGAAGACAGAAGATCTGCTGAAAAAGGTGAGCACCCTTTGAGTGCTGAGGTCCACATGTCCCATGCCCTCCACACAGGAGTCTCATTTGGAGTTCCTATTACATACTCATGCACTCATTGGGTTTATCTGTATGTCTGTGAGGGGTTTGGAGCAAGTTTCTGTGGTAACTTAACCCTTTTGCTGCTGGTTAGCACCCTTTTTTTTGGAAGGGAGGGTGGTGGAGACAGTGCATTCCACCTGGTTGGTCGGTGTACCCAGAGTCTGCAAGGATCAGGCTCTCCTGAATAGCCTTGTAAGGTGGTAATGTGGTCATCCCTTAACATTTTTTGACACACGTTACAGTGTTAATGTGCTGACTTCAGCTAAAGCCAGTTTTGGTCAGAAGGTCCTATAGGCCCTTTGTAGGTGTCCTTGATTTAATGTTTTTTTGCAGTAACCTGTTACTGTTCTTTGGTTTGCAGTGTTGGTGATATCTTCACGTTTACCTAGGTTGAAACTGGTCTGTGTCTTGAGAGGTTTCTCGCTTTCCCTCCTTGGAATCTTGGTGGATGCTTTGATGTACCAATAAATTATTTTGCTGTAGTCCATGCGGAGCACAGGACTTTGCTCTTGGAGGAAAAAAACAACAACTGAGTGCTGGGTAGGAGGGGTCATCTTGTATTCCCTTTCTTGTTTTACATTTGCTAATTTATCTAAACTTTTTTGGGTTGCAGTGCACGGTAGCTATATTGGATGGAACATAAAACATTTATCTAGATTCTGCTCACTAAGAAGAGGCTGGTCTCTCCATTCTGATTGTTGCATTAAGCCCTTGCAGTCAGATAAGTAATTTTAAGGAGATATAAGTACTTTTATTTTAATTTACTACTACTACTACTACTACTACCACCACTGCTGCTTTTTACTTTATACTTTAGGTGTCTCCTGAATATGTCAGAGCCAAAGAGAGACGAGGGACAGTCTATGGCTGGTAAGACTTCAGGGGTCCCTTTAACCCATTGTTTCTCATACCAGATTGATCTTGCAGTTTTTGAACCTTGCATGGCTTAAGGCCCTAATTTCTTTAGTTCTTTCTTTCTTTAGATTCTTGGTTCATGGGACACCCTGCGCCCCTATTTGTGTAAGAGTCATCTTCACTGAGGACTGCCCATCTGCCGTAACTCCTGATCTAGTGTTCTTTGGGCTCCAGGCATCTGGAATCTGCCATTTGTCTGCGCTCACTTTTCATGCATTCTGCATCATCTAGCTGATTTCTATTACCTTGGTGCTTCTGTTCCAGCACTGCCCTCTACAGTTCCTGACAGTGCATCCCTTCTGCTTGTGTTAACAATATTGCTTTTGCTGTTCTTTGCAGTCCAAAGTAATGGAAGTTTTCTTGTTGCTCATTTAGTACTCTGCTGCTTACCTTCAGTGCCACCAGATTCCTTCTGTTGCACCACATTCTGAACTCTTAAATCTCTCCATATTTGGATCCATCTCCTCCAGCTCCCTCCAAGGTTTTCTCTGGGTGAAAGAAGTGTTTATCCTGATATCTGGCTTTGTGGTCAGCAACAGTTTTTATCCTGCTTCAGCTACAGCACAAACATTCCACTATATTATCTAGCTCCATACTCTTCTCATGGCAGCATCTTCTTTGGCAGTACTGGGAATTCCCATTACAGTCCTAATACACATTGCATCATATGTACAGATTTGCCACTGGTGGATGCCACAGCAATAAAAATGCCTTTTCAAAGGCAAATTTTGGGGCCACCTTATGCCGTTGCATAGGTGCCTAGTTCTGTGGCTGTGTGGGGGTTTTTGCTTTTGTATGCAGTCCAAGCATATGCATCCAAGGAGGATCTGGTGGTTCTTATATCCAAGATCCTTGAAGCTAATGCTTACCTTAATGAAGTGGCCTGTTATGATGCTAAGCTTACTGTAAAGGTCTCTGCTTTCTCTGATGCCCCACACTGCACTCTCTGGTTTAAGATTTGGTTGGCTGACCAGTCTTCTAATAAATCTTTGATATATCTGCCTTTTATGGGAGGAGATCAGCCATACAAGTGGAGGCAAGAGTACTTTGTTGCCTCAAGGTTACACATAAACATTTTTCCTATGGTGGTAGCACATTTTTTTTTATTTATTTTTTTTTTATATCCACCCTTCCAACCCAAGCAGGCCTGGACAAGCAAGCATCCTGTGCAGAAACCCAGGGGTGACATGCCTACCACTGCATGACTCATTGGTATCTGGTATGTGTCAGGCAATAGCAGGTTGTATATTTTTTTCTCAGCTCATGGACCGTTTACGTGGTAAACCAGTGGGCTTTGCGGGTAATTTCTGAAGGGTCCCACATGGACTTCAAGTCCCTTCCTCAGTGTAGTTTCTTCATGTTCAGCTTTCCTTGTGAAGTCTTCTATTTTGGATGCAGTTTTTTCTCTGCTAGACATGCAGGTTTTAATACTAGTTCCTTTTCAGGAAAGATTCACAGGTTTATATTAGAATCTTTTCATAGTACCCAACAAACCCGGTGGTTTTCCGTCCTATTCCGGGATTAAATTGCTTCAACCAGTTTGTGCTCCCTCCATAATTCAAGATGGAGTCCTTGTGCTCCATGTTTGCTGCTGTGTGTCCAGGGGATTTCTTGGCATCTCTATATATGAAAGACGCTTATCTACCCATACCTAGCACACAGATCATCAGCATTTCCTGCAGTTTGTATTCCAAGATCTTAATTTTCAGTTCGCTGCCCTTTCCTTTGGGATAGCATCCACTCTGTTGTTGATCACAAAGGTCATGGCAGCCCTGTGGCTGACATCTGATTTCAGGGGATCTCTTTTGACTCCCTGTCTGGATGGCCTTTTACTAAAAGCTCCTTAAGAGAAAACCTTTTGCATTAAGAATGTCTTGTGTGTCCATTTTGGAGCAACATGGTTGGGTTCTCGGTCTCATAGAAGTACCCCAGTTCCATCCCAATTCTTACACTTTCTTGGTGTGAGATTCAACACTTTTCTGGGGAAGGTACTTCCACCAGAAGACAAGATTCTGTTGATGTCTCTTCAGGTGACTCATGCAGTGTCTCTTCCGCTTGTGACGGTGTGGGAGTATATAAGATGCTAGGCTATCTAGTCTAGGATGTCTAGGCTACCTGAAGGCAGTCTCGTTTGCTCCGTTTCATACATGGGAGCTGCAAATTCTTAGGAAATAGGCCAGACAACATTGTCTCCTTTCCCATGTCATGTCTCTGTTTACCTGGACGAAGGCAGACCTTTTGTGTCTTCAGAGGCTCCATCTGTCTTTTGGACAGCCACAGGTTTTCCTAAACTATGTCATAGTTACAACAGATGCTAGCCTGACGGACGGGCACCATTCTAGGTCCTCACACTCCTCAGGCTCTTTGGATTAGGAAAGAGTGCATACTGTCCATCAATGTTCTGGAGCTTCAGGCGATTCGCCTAGCCGTGTGGCATTGGCCTCAGTCCCTCTAGGGATTCCCGGTGTGGATCAGTTTTGAAAATGTGGCAGTGGCTTACATCAACCGCCAGTGAGAGACCAGAAGTGTAGCTATATGGGCCAAAGACCAGTTTATTCTCATGTGGGATGAGGCTGAAGACCCAAATCTCTCTGTGGTTCTTATTCTAGGTGTAGCAGAGTTTCTCAGTCACCAGCATCTGGATTACAGCAATGTGGAGCTCAATCAGAACGTATTCAACTTGATAGTTCGACTATGTGGTCTTCCTTTGGTAGAACTAATGGCCTCTTGGCTGAACAGCAAGATTCCTTAGTTCTGTGCCAGGTACTGGGATCCTTTAGCTTTTTCAAAAGGCTCAATGGTCATTCCATGGCATTTTACTCTGGCATACGTGTTTTCTCTGATTCACAGGGTGCTGAGGAAAATTAGGATGGAGTGGGCTGATTGACAAATTCTGGCCCGTCAGATCTTCTCAGTCTATCCATGGCAGAGACATTTCAGCTCTTCTCAGTCTATGCATGGCAGAGCTGTTTCGGCTCCCTCTATTTCTGGACCTATTGATCCAGGGTCACTGTTTTTTACACAGGTGAAAAAGTTGGCTTTGATGGCTTGGTTTTTGAGGAAGAAGGGTTTTTCTGACTCAGTCATTGCTACTAGTCTACAGGCTTGAAAGTTTCTTTTAAGGCATATCACAGGGTATGGTCCATGTTTTATAAGTGGTATGAAGACCAGGGGTCGCAGAAGTGACCTTTTCAGTTTCTGGTTGTCTTGGCTTTTCTTCAGGATGGTCTCCAGAAAGAGCTTGGTCTTAGTTCTATTAACGTTCAGATTTCAGCTTTGCCTTACTGCCAGATAGTTATACTTTTGTCCAAGGGGTAATTCCTGCATACCCTGTATTTTGGGATCCTACTCCTCAATGGGATCTGACCTGGTTCTGGGAGTATTTCAGAAGGCTCCTTTTGATCCCTTGTCTACTGTTTCGCTGTGTTTCTTGATGCTCTTGGCTATTGTGTTTGTTTAGTGGGTTGCAGAATTTTAGGCCTTTCCTGTAAGCCTACTTTTTCTAGTTTTCCACCATGATGATGTGGTTCTATAGATTCCAATAAGGTTCCTTGCTAAGGTTGTTTCTGAGTTTCAGGTTAACAGTGAAATTGTTCTCTCTTTAGTGCTATCTAATAGACAGGAGTAGAAGCTTCATCCCCATGTGGTTAGGTGATTTAAATACTATGTTCATCACACAGTCTTTTCGGAAAGCTGATTCATTTTGTGTAATTCCTGAGAAACCTGACATAAGCCAGGATGCGTCTAAAGTAGCAGTGGCTTCTTGGATTAAGATGACCAGTCGCCAGGTATATGTTCTTAGGAATAAGCAAATGCCCTTTTGGGTTATGCTGCATTCAACCAGGTCAGTGGGTACATCTTGGGTCCGGCATCTGCCGAGCAGTTGTGTAATTCGGCAACATGATGGTCCCTCCACTCATTTGTCAAACTCTACCTTGTTATTGTGGTGGCTTCAGCTGATGAAAGTTTTGTCTGGAAGGTCCTGCATGCTTTGTGCCTTTGCAGGTATCCTTGATATGCTTAATGGCCAGTAACCTATTAGTTCCTGTTCTTAGGCTCATGTTGTACCCATTCATTTTTGTAAGAACTGGTCTGTGATTGGAGGGTTTATTCTCTTTTTCTTCCTTGAATCTTGATGGATGCTTTGGTATATATCCCCATGGTTCCTGTGCTTCACAAAGGACTTAAGTACACAAAAATCCAGTTTTCTCTTAATGATAAAGCCTTTTCTCTTAGTCCATATGAAACACAGGACTCCCCTCTCAGAAAAACCCAGTAGCTGGAGTCCCAGTAAGGGGGCTACTCTCTGGTTCAGGGATTCCCTTTTTACTTTTGTTTTTCTCTCATTTTTGCCGTACATTGAAACTGAGCATGTCCAAGCAGAAGTAGCATGCATAGGGGAGGGAGTTTCTGCATCAGAAACCTTTTTGTTGAAGTGTCTTGCCCTCCTGAATCAAGGGACTTTACCCCATGGTTCCTGCATTCCACATGGCCAAAGAGAAGGATTGATCGGTAAGTACACCAAAAATTCCTTTATATAAAAAATCCTAATACCTAATATAAAATGATTGACACGTGTTCCTATAAAAAATGTTTCTTTTTTCTGTCCTGTTTTTTTAACCATTTCAGTAGATGTATTGTTATTCATTCATGCTGAAGCTTGGTGTCATATTTTTTTATTGTAATATATTGACCCTAGGGTTGGTATTCTATATTTATTGCAAGTATTCTGTTTCATTACATGTCTTCTTATTTTAGGTTATCCTCTGCCTCCAGAAGTTTGTCTTCCATTTATTTTTAAAGAGGTTGGTATTGCATTTTTGACATGTCAGTGTCATCCATTCGTCAAGTTTAAATGCAAAATGTCACTTTTTAATAGGAAAGTAAATGTGTCAGGGTTATGTCTGTAAGAGAGAGAGAAAACAGCACTCATGGGTCTTTTGAATGGTGTCATAGAAAAAAAAATAGATTTATTATATTTTGATCAGCTTTTTGATATACTTTGTAACCTTATCAAAACAAACACTGATTGCTCAAAAACCCCAAATTTACCACATACAGTATTTGAAAGAATGTGGGAATGGGACGTAATTGATCTAAGGGCAAGTGATTTGGTATTAACTACACATAGTGATGACTTCAAAATGTTCAGGTTCATATTTAGAAATATGCAAAACCATACACATGTATATGAGAAGATTAGATACATTTCTAAAGGGAACATACACATAATGTGTATTAAGAGGCAAAACAGGAAGTTCTGATAGACTAAATTATTTGGCAGCAGGAAAGCTATATAATCCTCATGTTTCTGATTTATGAGGCAAGGGTTGAACTTGATAGACATATGTCTTTTTTTTTTTTTTTCAACCAAATTTACTATGTTACTGTGTATACACACATAGACACACAAGAGTGAGCCATAATGGGGTGACTTATGAGGGGAGGGGGATTCATGGGTGTTTGTGTTTCCACATGTTGATGTGGCTGAATAAGACTGCAACAAATTGTGGAGCCAGAGCCAGCTTTTCAGAACAAGAAATGTTGGTGCAGGAGGCGGGTCTTCACAGCAAAACATTTTGGAACGGGGGTAAAGTTTTGATAGAGTGTGCGTGGTAAGGGACCGTGTGCCTAATATGATCAGGAAAAGCTTTGTGTCCGAAGCAGCATCCTGCTCCCAATGTAGACTGCCACGAGGTCATGTTGTTGTCTGGCTGAATGCCGCCTAGTGAGGCTTTAAACTAAGTATGCAAAAGGATTTAACCCTTTCAGTGTCAGAGGGTTTTGCAGTACATCAAGCTGTGTTGTGCACCCCTCTGCCATTGAATAGAGTATAGGATGAAGTGACCTACTGCTAAATAAGGGTAAATAGAAAGGCCAACTGCTAAGAAGGGCAAAGGGTGAGAGAGGGTTAATTTGAAGAGAGTAAAAGTATTTTGATTACAGCAATGGAGGAGGCGGCGACATACTGGGGAGAAGAGGGTTAAAGGAGGATGGGAGAAGTAATTAAAGGCTAATTTTGCCCATGGTTTTAGTTTTGGGTTGAGAAAGGAGTTGAGGGTGGGCCAAATTGCAGATATTTTGACAGGAGTCCCCTGGCCACTCCTGTCAAAATCACGCTCCCCTGTATTTTGACAGGTGTTCCCTGACCACTCCGGGTTAATAAGTCCTGAACCCTTCCTTTATACAGATACCTTTAGAAATGTCACCATTGTGTCATTTACTGTAGCTGTGAAATTGATGATATTTCTTGTCATTGATATTTTGAAGTATTTGATGCCTTATAATACACTTTGCATATTAACCCTTTGAGTGCCAGTGGGGCACGCAACACATTGTGTGGCATACCCCTCTGGCACTCAAAGGGTTAAGATTCGTTCATCAATGTAGCGTAAATGGCATACAGTGTTGTCTCTATGTGGGGTCAAAATATGTCTCTCCTCAAATTGTTCCATGTATATGTTTGCACAGGATTCCACAGTGTTTGATTCCATACTATATCTGGAGGTAAAATTTATGCTCAAAATTAAAATATTTTCAACCCAGAAATTCAGTAGAAGGTCTCCCTTCCTGCAGGTGGCACATTAATTCTTGCCTTGTAGATAAGAAGCGACATATCTTCTAGACTAGTATTCCATGTGTCTAGGAGATTCATAGGACACAGGCTTAACACATAATAGGAGGCATTATATCGCCACCTCTGCTGAATATTATTCTTCAATATTAAAATAGTCCTTGTCAGTTCCTGTAGGATATAAGAGATTTTTTATGCATAGGGTAGGTATACACCTCAAACTATCAGCTAGTATATGTTATATTATTTTGGTACTACTCAAAGTTGACCGATATTTAAATACTTGTCTCACAAACCATGAACTTGAAATGGTGAATATCTCCACTTGATTTGGGTGCACCTTTCAGAATGGTTATTCTCATAAGGTGGTTATTTTGTTTCCAAGTGATTGATGCTCAACAAGAATAAGAACACTAGCTAATCTGTAGTATTCTTGTTGTTACTATGTAATTATGCATTTATTTCCTTGTTTGTTACACTGTGGAAGGAATAGTGATTTTTGTTTTATTTTTTTATATTGATTATTTAACCCTCTAACTGGGAGGGGATAGTTCAGACCAGTCACTTGACCTTAGGTTGATTATGTCCAATTCCCATGTTCTTTCAAACACCGTGTATATTATGTAGGGGGTTTGAGCAATTGTGCAGAGTGTATACTGTGCACTGAAACAATCAAAATATAATTATCAGTTTTTCCTGTGGCACAATTCAAAATACCAGTGAGTACTGTTCTTTATACACTGTTTCTCTACAAAGGTGCTCCCAGGTTTGAAAATTAACTTGATTAGTGTGGCCAGTCATCTGTTATTACCTTAAGGTCCATAGTGGTGTCTTGCTCAAGGTCCATGTCGGACTGAAATGTTGACCTATATTTTTGCCATTATTGAAAAAATATTTCTCTTTATCAAGTCCCACTGGTGCTGCCCTTCTATTTCTTTGTGTATATCCATCCCATAGGGGATTGTCCACCTGGGCCACATTAGTAGAGAAAGTGCTTACAACTATTCCCGCCCCACCAGAGAGATTGATTGATTGATATCGTTACCCATTTTGTATCTATCTATCTATCTATCTATCTATCTATCTATCTATCTATCTAACTAACAGAAGTGAGTGTTCATACATGTTACATATGCATCCTTATTTGAAATGAGTGCAGCAGGAGTAAATCAAGCACATATTCATTCCTGCAAATCAGAGGCACAGAATTCAGCTCTTTATTCAGACTGAAGGCTAATCTTTAAAGGGATAGTAATGTCAGAAAAAAAAAAGTATTAACCGTATGGCAAATACAATTAAAAGAGAGTACTTGCACTTATTCGTTTCTCCTTTATGGTTTGAGAGATGTAGGAATATAAAGTTCTCCGCTCCTTCCCTTTCTGCTTGATGAGCTGTAAAACTGTCAGAAGCAGATTCTGGTCACTTCAGCAGCGCTGATATAACGGTATCTAAAGATAAATACTTCATCAGGATGGTCTACAACATGTGCTTGCACACCAGGCACACGTTGTAGACCGTTCTGATGAAGTATTTCTTTTTAGGTATCGCTATGTCAGTGCTGCTGAAGAGCTGCCGTCTGAACCAGGAACCAATATCTGCTACTGACAGCTTTACAGCTTGTCAAGTAGAAAGGGGAGGGAGCAGAAAACTTTATCTTCCTATATCTCTCAAACCATAAAGGTTTGAGAGATACGAATAAGTGCAAGTACTTTAGCTTTTCTTCCAGTTCCATATTAATGTATTAACCAAAAACTGCAAACAACTACTAAATTGAGACCTGGTCCTCCATGTGCTATTGATTTCCATTTGATTTGATCTTAGACATTACCAAAAAAAGTTTGGTTCGGTTTCAGAATGTTACAGGCAAATTATACCCCCAAACTAATAATTGCCTTATTCATTTCTCTTTTATGTACTGTAATCTCCAGTGTGTGTAGGCGTATATTCCTTTGTATGTTTTTACTGTAAATGATCTGATTTTGCTCATAGTACTCTTTTTTGGGGTCTTGCTTAACTCTGAAAATACTGACTATGGTGTAAATAGAAATAAAACAGAGCAAGTATGCTCTGTACCCTATCCAGTCTCACTAATTGTATGTAATAAGAAACATACTTTCTTCAATTGTGCTGTCCTTTCCTCAGTTGAGGGTTCTGGTCCTGAAAAATGATAACCCCTATTAGCAGCATTTGATTGGATTATGGACACAAAGCATCAGAGGCCACATGAAGTTTTAAGACACTTCTTACAATCACTGGCTTAAATATCCCATTTAAATTTTAGGTAACCTTGGGAAAGGTTGTTTTGTCCATTATATTGATTTGCCCCAGTATTGCTCCAGTTATTTATTTTACATATTACGCCAAGACAACTTGTCCTATACTTTCCAGACTGTACTGTGTAAAGAGAATTATATAAGCCAGTATTTATTTGGTGTTAATTTCACATTCTGGTTGGTAAAGAATCCAGCTATGTGTTGCTTGTGCCTTGACAACAGAAGTATTAACATTTCTCTTATGTTCAAAGTGGAATTCTGGAACCATGGTGTAAAGTTCCCCTCCTCCGGCAGACAGGGTACTTCAGAAAAGGCAGGGCCTCTGAGGTGGAGTTTCCCCTTTTCCCTTCAACATTACCCCCTGCCTTCTCAGTTTCAAGTGACCCTGGCCTCAAGCTATGGACTGTATAATCTTCAGTTGGTTGGGCTCCCATTAACCAGCTTCCCTGGAGTTGGACAGACCAGTTCAACTAGACTTTTCCTGTGAAGGGTGACTTTATTACAAGTCTCTGCCTCACCACAACTTCTCTTCATCTAAAATGAGAGTCAGAACCATAGTACTAAAATGGTTCACTCTCTTCTGTCCCTGCTATTATTTGGCACCCACTGGGATGTGGTGTTCTTTGCTGTAATGCACTCAATCCTATTCTTATTTCTTGCATTTTATGGCCTCAATTCAATTAAGTCCAACGGCTAATAAAACAGACAATGGCATATTTTTTTTTTTCAAGCATCATAAGCTATTCAATTACCTGTGCAAACCTACGCCCCCAGTGGATATGCCCCATATCAAAACATCCAAACTACTTAAAAAATGTGTCCAGTGTTAGTAGAATTAACCCTATGAGTGCCAGTGGGGTATTCTTACCCACTGCCACTCATAGGGTTAATCTGACTAAGCTAAAAAGCAACAGCCCCTGAAAATAAACAAACATTAATCCTGATGTCCAACGGGGTCTTCAGCACCATGGCCAGCTACTGTCTGTCTTCGTCTTCTTTCTTGTATCTTCTTTGACTCAGTTGATTCCTTCCTGTAACCAAAAAAAAAAAAAAAATGGAATACATTACATGGTTTGGCACAAACTAACCCTGTCATCTGTGCATAGTTTAACTCCTTGAGTGCCAGAGGGGTACGTAGGGTCATTGGAGAGCAATGTGTTGTGTACCTTTCAAGGCACAGATGGCATGGCTCAACATACTCAACTAATTGCCCCATCAATCAGGATCAAATGAAAATATTGTCGTTCCCCCCCCCCCCCCCCCCCCAAACAATGTTGGCAGACTGTCCAAAAAAATATAGTAATCCTTAATGCCCCTGCTTGAAGCCAGTTGGCTGAGAGATGCATAAGCACACATCCCAGCCAATAGCTGTGAGGTATTTTGAACAGACAATGCCCATATATAAATGCAGTCTCTATTCAAAATTCACTCACTGTGGAACGTGCATTGCCCATAAGGTATAAAAGGGGGAGGAGGGGGTCTGCTCATTCATACTTTCTCCACCGCTGGGGCATTAAGGATTACAATATTTTTTTGGACAGTCTGCTAAAATTGGTTGGGGGGGGGGGGGGACAATATTTTCGTTTTACCCAGATTGATGGGACAATTATTTGAGTATGTTGAACCCGGTCATCTACTATGCACAGATGACTGGTTTAGGTTTGAAAAGTGGAAGTCAGAGACGTTCAACTAGGAATGAGTCTGCAATACAAACTTGCAGGCTCTATAGGAATGGTATCCTACCGAGGGTGCAGTCATTTAGCCCACTAGTGCCTTTCATATAGAGGAAATATCTTAAAGCATATCATATTGGTCCTGCCATAACAGCAGTCCAACCATGAAATGGCAGGCAATTCCTCTCTGAACAAGAGAAGCAGCCAAACCCAGACGTACGTTTCAGCCTTGTTGGGCCTCGTCAGTGAGGTGTAGCTGATCTCTCTAGGCACTGTGAGCAAGGGGGCCAAAGCTGGATTCCCCTATTACTCTTGAGGTTTAGGTTTGTGGCACATCATGTAATATGTATGGGTTTTTTTTTGTTTTTTTTTACGGGAAGGAATCAATGGAGACAGAGTGAAGATGACGGACCATGGTTGACAGGTAAGTAACACAGACGAGCTGACAATCTGTGCTTAAAAGTATCTCAGGCACCACTCGTTGGCTTTTTTCCTTTGAATTTCCCAATATTCACGCGTTTTAGCATGTATTTTTCCTCCCCCTCACTCTCTGGACCAGGGTCTCCTGGAATATCCTCAACAAGAGACTCCCTTAACAAGTGCATTTCCAACCTCTATCCTTTATCGGTCGAGGCCTTGTTGCAGTGGTCTTCTCCACCTGCAGTTGATCCCTTAATATCTCTGTCTGACAGATGCTGTGACTCTTAAGGATCCAGCTGATAAACGCTTACTTACCAAGGGGGGAACTTTGTGTCTACTGAGGCCGCTCTGCCCAGGAATGCTTCCCTGTATTCTACTCCAATCTTTTTGTGGCTCCCATGAAGGAGCCATTCTGTGCTAGCTCCACGCTTCAAAAAGAGGATTTTAGTCTTACCTATTAAATCCTTTTCTCTTAGGCCATACAGGTTACTGGTAACTCTGGGAGGCATCAACCCCTTTAAGTAGGCAGGAACATTCTCCAAATGTATGCAGGGGGGTGGAGCCTTCCTTCCCTCTCAGGCTGCAGCCCAGCTACCCACTTCCAGAATTGTTTGAGAACTAACTAGACTAGATAGTAGAAGGGAAGAAGACTCCTGTGAGCATGCCCCAAAGGACTCCTACAGGATAGCCAAGGTGGGAGACCAGTAACCTGTATGGACTAAGAGAAAAGGATTTAACAGGTAAGACTAAAATCCTCTTTTCTCTGTCGTCCAATACAGGTTACTGGTAACTCTGGGATGTCCAACCATTGAGTTCCCCAGAGGCGGGAAGAAGGCAAGGATCAGGCGCAAGGCCCCCAAAGTCACCAGACTCTCTAAGAACCAACCGGTCAGAGAGCTCAACAAACTGAAGTGTCAATGGACACGAAACAGGGTTAAAAACACCCCAGGAATTGTGACCCAGCACACAGAACTAGAGCCAACAGGGCTCAATAGTAAAGGAAGCACCAAGAACTTAAGGAGAAGATCCTAGACGGGCAAGACTGCCTCCCAAAGCTGGCATCAGCCAAAGCCAGCACATCCACACGGCAGTGCTTCGAAAAGGTGTGCACAGAGGACCAAGTGGCCGCCCTGCACAGCTGATCAGCAGATGTTTGATTCTTATAGGCCCAAGAGGCCCCAATAGACCTGGTGGAATGAGCCGTGACCCGAAAGGGAACATGCTTATTCCTCAACTCATAGGCCCCACGAATAGTTGACATGATCCATGACAATAGTCACTTTGGATGCAGGTCTTCCTGCCTCAGGAATGACGAACAGAGCGTCAGACTTCCTGAGAGATTCAGTGCGATGGACATAAAACTTGAGACAACACACCACATCCAACAAGTGGAGATCTCTTTCTTTGTCAGATGAGGGGTTAGGGCAGGAAGAGGGCACCACAATCTCCTAATTGATGTGAAACTGTGAGACTACTTTAGGTAAGAACTCCTTAGAGGTGCAAAGTACCTCTTTATCCTCCTGAAATACCAGATAAGGTGGTTTACAGGACAGAGCTTGCAACTCCGCAACTCGGCGAACAGACACGATTGCCATAAGAGAGGCCATCTTCCACGTCAAGAGACGTAAAGGAATAGTATCTAAAGACTCAAAGGGAGGACTGTGGAGAACTCCCAATACCAAAATAAGGTCCCACTGAGGAGCCAGACTCCGAAAGGGCAGGACGCACATGAGCAACGCCCTGTAAGAAAACCCTGACATCAGTAAGGATAGCAATGTGTTTGTGGAAAAAGATAGCGCCGAAGTCTGAACCTTAAGAGCACTCAGCCTGAGTCCCTTGTCCACACCGTCCTGCAAAAAGGCCAGGACAGTGAGAAGATCAAAGTCATGAGACAGATCTCTGTCAGCATACCAAGACACAAATGTCAACCAGACACTGTGATAGATCTTGGAAGAAACAGGCTTGCGAGCACTAAGCATAGTAAACACCAGCCGAAGAAAACACTTTTTTCCTTAAAATCGAGGATTCAACCTCCAGGCCGTCAAATTGAGCCGATGAACATCTTCCTTCCACAGGTAACCCTGCAGAAGAAGATCTGGACGAGAGGGGAACGGAAAGAGCTCCGCCACTGATAGGGCCAGAAGCTCCAGATACCAAGACTGATGAGGCCAATTTGGAGCGATCAGGATTACTGGACAACGTTCCACTTTCAATTTCTGTAACACCCTTATCAACATTGGAAGAGGAGGGAGAATGTCCAGGGAATGGACATTGCTTTGGCAGCCAGAGCTATAGAGTCCCTCCACCGAGAGCAAAACGCCGGAACCTCCCCCGTTGTGTCTCGTAGCCATCAGATCCCCATCTCTGAGTTATGAGTTAAAACACCTCGGGATGTAGTTCCCACTCTCCGCTGTTGACTGTGTGATGACTGAGGAAGTCTGCCATGACGTTGTCTAAGCCTGGAATGTGCACTTCGGAAATGACAGGAACATGAACCTCTGCCCAGGACAGAATGGCCTTGACCTATAACCAAGCTGCGAGACGTCTTGTTCCGCCTTATCTGTTGATGTAAGCCACTGCCGTGGCATTGTCGGACTCCACTCAGACTGGACAGTCCTCCAGTTGAGACTCCCAATGGCGGAGAGCATGAAATATTGCTCGAAGTTCCAGGATGTTGATAGGGAGAAGGGACTCCTCCATGGACCACGTCCCTTGAGCACTGAGGCTGGCATTTGTTGTGACCTTGGTCCAGTAGGGAATCAGGAAAGATTCCCCCTTTAGGAGATTGGAAAGGTCCAGCCACCACTCCGAGCTCAACTCTACATGATGAGGAAGGAAGACCTACAGCTTCTGATGATCTGGTCGATCCCTGCATGTCTGTATAACAAACCTCTGAAGTTCCCAGGTGTGTGCCATGGCAAATGGGACCGCCTCTATTGTGGAAATGAACTTCCCCACCAGCGAAGACAACTTCAGAACAGGGATCCGATCCCGGGAAAATAGGATTTTAGTCTTACCTGTTAAATCCTTTTCACTTAGTCCATACAGGTCACTGGTACTCTGGGAGGCGATCCGCCCCTTTAATAGGCAGGAACAATTATTCAAATGTGTGCAGAGGGCGGAGCCTCCCCTCCTACTTAAGCTGCCTACAGGCCAGAGCCACTAGATTGATTTGAGACACTAAAACTGACCGTAGGTAAGCAAGAAGGAAGACTCCTGTGAGCATGCCCCAAAGGTCTCCCACTGAATGCCACAGGAGAGCCAAGCATGGTCCCTTGACAGGGTGGGAGACCAGTGACCTGTATGGACTAAGTGAAAAGGATTTAACAGGTAAGACTAAAATCCTATTTTCACTGTCGTCCAATACAGGTCACTGGTACTCTGGGATGTACAAACATTGAGCTGACCCAGAGGCGGGAAGTAAGGCAAGGACCAGGCGCAAGGCCCAAGTCACTAGAACTGCTATGAACCAGTTAATCACATAGCCCAAAATGTAAGTGTCAACGGACACCAACCAGGGGGAAACAACCCCTGAACTAACACAGCACACTGAACCAGAGCCAACCGGGCTCAACAGTAAAGAAGCACTAAGAACCACAGAGTAGAAGTCCTAAACAGGCAAAACTGCCTCCAGGACCTTCCTCCCAAAACTGGCATTAGCTGAGGCCAGTACATCAACTCGATAGTGCTTTGAAAATGTGTGCACAGAGGACCAAGTGGCCGATCTGCACAGTTGATCAGCAGATGCCTGATTCTTGTAGGCCCAAGAGGCCCCAATAGATCTGGTGGAATGGGCAGTCACCCGGAAGGGAACATGCTTATTCCGCAACTTATAGGCTTCACGAATAGTAGCCTTAATCCAAGAGGCAATAGTAACTTTGGAAGCCGGTCTCCCTGCCCTAGGCCCCTCAGGAATGACGAATAGAGCGTCAGACTTCCTGATAGACTTGGTGCGATGAACATAAAACTTGAGGCAACGCACCACATCCAACAAATGGAGATCTCGTTCCTTGTCAGATGAAGGATTAGGGCAGAAAGAGGGAACCACAATCTTGTGAAACTCAGACACAACCTTGGGTAAGAATTCCTTGGTAGTGCGAAGCACAGCCTTATCCTTGTGGAACACCAGGTAAGGAGGTTTACAAGACAGAGCTTGTAACTCTGCTACCCGGCGAACTGAAACAATAGCCAAAAGGAAGGCCATTTTCCAAGTCAAGAGACGTAAGGGAATGGAAGCCAAGGATTCGAACGGAGGACGCTGGAGAACTCCCAGCACCAAATGGAGGTCCCACTGGGGAGTAGGACTCTTGAAGGCAGGCCGAACATGAGTCACGCCTTGGAAGAAAACTTTGACATCAGGAAGGATAGCAATCCTTTCCTGGAAAAACACAGACAAAGCAGAAGTCTGGACTTTGACGGAACTCAGACTGAGCCCTTTCTCAACACCGTCCTGTAAAAAGGCCAGGACAGTGGGAAGATGAAAATCTAGGGACATCTTCCGATCAGTACACCAAGCTACAAAGGTGGCCCAGACACCATGATAGATCTTGGAGGACACAGGCTTACGAGCACTAAGCATCGTCGACACCACTGAAGGAGAAAGTCCTTTCTTCTCTAGAATCGAGGATTCAACCGCCATGCCATCAAATGGAGATTCTGAACATCCTCCTTCCACAGATAACCCTGAAGTAGATCCGGACGGGCAGGAAGTGGAAACGGTTCAGCCAGCGACATGGCCATCAACTCTGGATACCAGGACTGGCGAGGCCAGTTTGGAGCGATCAGGATGACAGGACAGCGCTCCAGCTTCAACTTCTGGATGACTCTGATCAATAGAGGAAGAGGAGGGAAGATGTAGGCCAGAGGAAAATCCCAAGGGATTGACAAGGCATCCACTGCTAGAGCAAGAGAGTCCCTCCACCGGGAGCAAAACGCCGGCACCTTCCTGTTGTGTCTGGTAGCCATCAGGTCCACAGCAGGTACCCCCCACCTCTGGGTGATTAGGTGAAACACCTCTGGATGAAGAGCCCATTCTCCGCTGTCGACTGTGTGACGACTGAGAAAGTCTGCCATGACGTTTTCTACGCCTGGAATGTGAACTGCTGAAATGACTGGCACGTGATCTTCTGCCCAAGATAAAATATCCTTGACCTCCAACCAGGCGGTGCAACTTCTTGTGCCGCCTTGCCTGTTGATGTAGGCCACTGCGGTGGCGTTGTTGGACTCCACTCTGACTGGGCAACCTTCCAGCTGAGATTCCCAGTGCCTCAGGGCAAGCCGGATGGCACGCAGTTCCAGAACATTGATGGAGAGAAGAGATTCCTCCAGTCCCCATTTCCCCTGAGCACTGAAACGACCCAACACAGCACCCCATCCCAGGAGGCTGGCATCCGTTGTGAGCGTGGTCCAATAGGGAATTCGAAAGGATCTCCCTTTCAGGAGATGAGAGAGATCCAACCACCAGTGCAGACACGATTCGACATGAGGAGGTAGAGAGACTGACAGATGCTGATGATCTGGATGATTCTTGCACGTCTGGATCACAAACCTCTGAAGTTCCCTGGAGTGGGCCATGGCAAATGGTACCGCTTCGGTCGTGGAAATGAACGTCCCCACCAGAGACGTCAACTTCGGTACTGGAACTCTGTCCAGCTCCAGGATCCCGGCTACTTGGATGGCTATCTGATGAGCCACTTCCTCTGGCAGAAACACCATGCATTGCCGAGTGTCGAACAGGAGACCCAGGAAAAGGAGCCTCTGAGATGGGACCAAGTCTGACTTGTCCAGATTCAGGATCCAGCCGTGACGGTTCAGAGTGTGTATACACAGCTGCAGTTGCTGGTGGAGAAGCTCCGCTGAGGAGGCTTTCAGGAGGAGATCGTCCATGTAGGGGGTCACTCTGACACCTTCTTGATGAAGTACAGCTATCAAAGAACTCAACACCCTCTGAAAGACCAGAGGGGCCGAAGTCAGTCCAAAGGGAAGAGCTGAAAACTGAAAGTGTCCCCTGTGGCAGGCAATCCTGAGATACCGCCTGCTCTCTGGATGAATAGGGATGTGAAGATATGCATCCTGAAGGTCCAGGGAGGCAAGAAACTCCCCTGGAGACATTGCGGCAATCACAGAGCGCAGGGATTCCTGGTGGAAGTGGGAACTCACAACATAGGAATTGAGATCTTTGAGATCCAAAATGGGACGAGCACCTCCGTCCTTTTTGGCCACCACGAACAGGTTGGAATAAAATCCTGAACCTGTGTCCTCTGGAGGAACCAATTCCAGGACGCCTTTTTGTAGGTCCCTGAGAAGGACGAGTAAAATGGAACCGAAAAGGAGGAAGGGAAGAGAAAGGGATCCTGTATCCCTCTGACACTACCTGAATAACCCATGGGTCCGTCACGGATTCCTCCCAAGTCCGGCGAAAGATGCGGAGACGTCCACCTACTGCCGGATGCGGACCCGGGTTCGGTGAGTCATGCCGAAGCAGTCTTGGAGGTCTTGGCCTTGGGGGCAACTTTGGGCTTCCAGGACTGCTTGGGCTTGGAGGAGGGACGCGTAGAGGACGACCCCGTCTGGGACGTGGAGCGTGTCTCAGTCTGAAAGGAACGAAAGGACCGTTTGCATTTGGCTGGAAACTTTTTCTTGAAGACTGAGGGTAGAAGAGTACTTTTACCGCCAGTAGCCTCGCTGATCATTTCTTTGAGTTCAGAACCAAATAGCAAGTTCCCCTGAAAGGGCAAGGAAAGCAAGGCCTTCTTAGAGGCTGTATCAGCAGATCAAATTTTCAGCCAAAGGGCACGTCTAGCCACCACAGATGAAGTGGAGGCCCTCGCCATCATGCGCACAGCATCAAAGGCAGCATCAGCAACATAATTTTGTGCTTCAGTAATATTAGCAAGGAGCTGCAACTGCTCAGATACCGGGGCATCCTGGCGGACTGCCTCAGTCAGTCGTTCAGTCCAGGCCGCAATAGCTCTATTAACCCATGCCACTGCAAAGGTTGGACGCATGGCAGTGCCAATGGAGGCAAAAATAGATTTAAGAGAAAGTTCTAGCTTTTTGTCCGTCCAATCCTGCAGGGCAGAGGCATCAGAGACAGCTAAAGCAGTAGATTTGGATAGCCTGGAAACAGGAGCATCCACTTTGGGAGGATGAACCCATTTTGCCAGTTCAGTCTCAGGAAAAGGGTAAAGTTTAGCAAACTTTTTGGACACTGAGGAGGATTTGTCAGGATTCCTCCACGCCTCAGAGACTAGACGGGCAAGGGTAGGGTTAGTTGGAAAACAAACAACCGCCTTAGATGGTTTTTGGAAAACGTCAGTTGGATCATGAGTAGATTCCTGAGTCAGAGGAAGGTTGAGCGTAGTTAACACAGCTCTAATCAAACCCTCAGCAGAAACTTCAGGGTCACATTCATAAGGGTCCCCAATGGACCTGTTAGACTCAATAATAGTGCCTTCCTCAGCATCAGAATCCTGTAATAATTCTTCTTCAGAAGAATCAGACACATCAGGAGCCCCCTGTGGCTTAGGCAGGGAAGTCCTGATTGTAGAGGGGGTCTGCCAAACCTGGAGAGCCCCCTGTACCTGAGAGGGAAAGAGTTGGAGAGTGGATCTGAGATCCCTAGTGGCAGCTTTAAACTCTTTCACCCAAGTTGGCTCAATAGCATGGCTGGGAAGCCCAGGGTTGCTATCATGACAATCAGAGCATTTAGGGCATAAATTACCAGAACAATCTCTAGGTAGCCCAGAGTGACAAGAGGAGCAAAGTGCAATGGGGGGAACAGACACCCCAGCCTCCTTAGTCTTAGGTCTAGCCCCTGGCTCCAGTGGAGTAGACATGCTCACAGCGTCAATATACACTACTTAACAAATATCACCCAGTAAAAGTGTGAAAGATTAAAGTTTCACCCCAGAAATGCCTAAAATCGGACTTATCTGGCCAGCGAAGGGTTAATCTGCTGAGAGGAGAGAAGGCTCGGTCCCTGCGTAGTATACTCGCTGAGAAATAACACCACAAAATGGCAGCCGTCAGATCAGCCAATCAGAAACGAGCGCAAACCGGGCGCTCATGGGAAATGTAGTTTTCTCTCAGAAGTACCCCAAACAGTGCCCGAAGCCCCCCTGAACTCCCCACACCCTGAAAACAGACACCGGATGATAGAGCAGGAGCATAGAAATAAAATGAGCCATCTCTGAAGTTGCTGTGACAAGCGGTTCCAGAGATATGTCCCACACTGTGAAATCCCAAAGAGAGTAAAGGAGCAATGGCGTCTAAGCGGGAAAAGGCGCGCTTAAAGGCGCGGAAGACTACATTTTAATAAAGTCCCACTGAAGTTTAAAAAGTGCCAAACAGTTACCAAATACATAAGAAACATAAGTAAAACTATACCCAAAGCTCCAAAACCCAGAGAATACCACAGAAATTGCATAAACATGAGAAATGCAAATAAAAACACCCTATGAGTGCTGGAGTGCAATGCAAACTCCCAAATACAAGCCCATCAAAGGAACACTGTGGGGACAAGTGGACCTTCAGCACAAGGGGTGGCTCACCTTTCTGCAGGACTTCTGTCTTCAGGTGGCCATGATGAACTAGGAATAGACCAGAGGTAAATTCCCCAGCAGGGAAGCTGCTTGACTCAAGCTGTTCCCTCTTCAGGGCATAAGGTCCACAGAAAATCCCTGGAAGCTGCACTAGCCACTTTAACCCCTTCGCGACAATTGGCGTACATGTACGTCCTCTGTGGGTGTCACTTAGTGACAGAGGACGTACATGTACGTCCAGGAAATCCGGATCCCCGCGCGGCTGCACGCCGTTCGGGGACTCCGGATTCTAATGCAGAAGAAAAAAAAAATGTTAGACGGGCGTTAAGTGACGGCCGCGTCTGCACGCGGCCGTCACTAAGGGGTTAAAGAGGGCAATTCACAGCCATGGTCACCCTCCTAATGGTGGTATTCCATATTTGAATAAAAATAATAAAATACTAAGTTGAATGTATAGATGTTCTCCACCTGGTGTGCACAGCACACAGGAACAAATCAATCTGGTGGCTCTGGCCTGTAGGCAGCTTAAGTAGGAGGGGAGGCTCCGCCCCCTGCACACATTTGAATAATTGTTCCTGCCTATTAAAGGGGCGGATCGCCTCCCAGAGTACCAGTGACCTGTATTGGACGACAGTGAAAGAAACGTTGAGACTCTGTTGGCAATATGATGGGCTTCTTCGTCCGGTAGGAACACCATGCACTTCTGGATATCAAACAGAAGACCCAGGAAGATCAGTCGCTGGGATGGAACAAGAACTGACTTGTCCAAATTGACAAACCAACTGCGATAGGTAAGGATTTGAATGCAGGTTTGAACCTGCTGATGAAGAAGGTCCACAGGGGAGGCTTTCAAAAGAGTCATGTAGAGAGTCACTCTGATGCCGTCCCGATGGAGGACGGATATCAAGGCCCCCAGAACCCATTGGAAAACCGGAGGGGCCGTTGTCAGACCAAATGGAAGAGCTGAGAATGACCCCTGTCGCAGGCAAACCTCAGGTACCACCTGCTCTCTTGAAGAATTGGGATAAGCAAATACGCATCTTGAAGGTCCAGAGAAGCAAGAAAACATCCCGGAGACCTGGCAGCGAAACTCCTGACGATAGTGAGTCTTAATCATAAAGCAATTGAGATCTTTCAAATCAAAAATAGGTCAGCATCCGCCGTCCTTTTTTGGTCACCACAAAGAGGTTTGAATAAAACCCCGAACCCCTGTCTGAAGGAGGCACCGGCTCCAGGACGTCCTTGTCCAGAAGAGTCTGAATAGCGCCTTCGAATAGACTGCTTTTCTCGACTTCCTGAGGAGAGCGAGAAAGATGAAAGCGAAAAGGAGGAAGATAAAAGAAAGGTATCACAAACCCTTCTGACACTACCTGTAAAACCCATAGGTCCGATACTGAATCCTCCCAAAGCTCGCGAAAGAGGCGGAGACGACCACCCGCAGCGGGATGCAGACCCAGGTTCGGTCATGCTGAAGCAGTCTTTTTCATAGCTGTTTTGGCCTGGAGGAGGGACGCAGAGCTGATGGAACCTCCTGGTTCGTCGAACGCATCACAGTCTGAAAGGAACAAAGGATCGTTAACGTTTAAACTGTAACTTCATCTTAAAGACCAAGGGTAGAATTGAACTCTTACCCCCAGTGGTCTCGCTAAGTAGTTCCTTAAGATTAGGCCCAAACAAGGAAGTACCCTGAAAAGGCAGAGAAACTAAGACTTTCTTGGAAGCAGTGTCAGCAGACCAAATCTTGAGCCAAAGCGCACACCTGGCCACCACAGAAGTAGTAGAAGCTGTTGCCATTGTGCGGACAGCATCAAAGGCAGCAGCAGAGACATGGTGTTGCTCTACAGAGATATTTGCAAGAAGACGCAATTTCTCAGAAGTAGGCGCATCTTGACGGACAGCCGTAGTGAGTTGATCAGTTCAGACTGCAATAGCCCAGTTAAACCAGTTAACGCTAGGCGCCTAACGGCACCGATAGAAGCAAAAAATGGACTTGAGGGAAACCTCAAGTTTCTTGTCAGTCCAGTCTTGCAGCGCAGAATCATCAGAGACAGGTAAAGCAGTGGATTTAGATAGTCTAGAAATGGGAGCACCCACCATAGGAGGATGAGCCCATTTAGCCAGATCAGCTTCAGAAAAGGGATAAAGCTTAGCAAATTTCCTGGACACAGAAGCAGACTTGTCCAGGTTTTACCACGCATCAGAACCCAAACATCAAGAGTGGGGTTTTGAGGAAAATAAGTAAGGGCTTAGCAAGCTCCTGAAAACATCAGAGAGATCAGAAGGGACCTCCTGAACCAAGGGAATGTTGAGTGTGGTTAATACAGCCCTGATCAGGCCCTCAGTAGAGGTTTCAGGATCAGCTTCAAATGGGTCCCCAAGAGACCTGGAAGATTCCAAAATAGTACCAACCTCAACATCCGAATCTTGCAACCATTCTTCCTCAGAAGAATCTGACAAGTCAGGTGCTCCCTGCGGTTGAGGCAGGGAGGATCTGATAGTAGAGGGGATCTGCCATAATTGAATTGCCCCTGTATCTGGGATGGAAAGAGCTGTAAAGTGAACCTAAGGACCCTAGTTGCAGCCTTAAACTCTTGCACCTAAGCTGGCTCAGTAGCATGGCTGGAAGGCCCTGGATTGCTGTCAGGAACTTCAGAACATGCTGGGCATAAATGACCAGAGAACTCTCTAGGTAGCCCTGTGTGACAGGAAGAGCAATGGGGGATACTGATACCCCAGCCTCCTTAGTCTTAGGTCTAGGCCCTAGCACCAATGGTACAGACATTCTCACAGTGTCAAAATAACCAACTGTACAATGAATCACCCAATTGTAGTGTGTAAGATTAATATTTCACCCCAGAAACGCTGAATATAGACTTTTCTGGCAGGCGAAGGGTTAATCTGCAGAGGAGAAAAGGAGAGTCCAAGCCCGTGTAGGATACTCATTGAGAAAAGTTCCCAAAATGGCTGCCGCGACGGGAGCCAATCAGAAATTAGGCACGAATCAAGCGGTCATAGGAAATGTAGTTTTTCCCAAAAAGTACCCAAAAACAGTGCCCGAAGTCCCCCAACACACTTGAACTATAAACCGGATGATAGAGCAAGGGAAGACAATTAAAATGAGCCCTCTCTGAAGTTACTGTGTGAAGCGGTTGCAGAGATACGTCCCAAACAGTGTTGTCCCATAGAAGTAAATGAAGCAATGGCGTCTATGCGGTAAAGCGTGCCTTAAAGGCGCAGTACACAATTTTAATAAAAGTTAAACTACAAGTTAAAAACATACAGGGAACATGTGTGCGTACTGAGAAAACACTAACCCAGTAAGGAAAGTGTCAGAAACCCCCTCAAAACATGTCAAACCAGCAGACAAAGGGTTAAGTTACCACATAAACCTGCTCCAAAAACCCAACAGACATACACATATATACCCAATGAGTGCAAGAGTGCGCAATGAACACTCCCAAATACAAGCCCAGCAAAGGGGCACTGTGGGAAAGTGGACCTGCAGCACTCAAAGGGTAGCTCACCTCTCCTGCAGATCTTCTGTCTTCAGATTACCATGCAGCAAGAATTACCTCAGTGGGTAATCCCTGTGGAAGCACTTGTAACCAAGATTTTCCCCCTCAGGGCTTAAGGTCCACCAAAAAGCACCTGGATACTGAGCTAGCCACATTGGAGGGCATTTGTCAGTCATGGTAATCCGCCTAATGGTGGTATTCCATATCTGACAGAAAAATAAAAAAGAAACTAAAACTAACGACGAATATTCTCCACCTGGTGTTGTCGCACCAAAGGAACAAACAGTTCTGGAAGTGGCTAACTGGGCTGCAGCCTGAGAGGGAAGGGAGGCTCCACCCCCTGCATACATTTGGAGAATGTTCCTGCCTACTTAAAGGGGCTGACGCCTCCCATAGTTACCAGTAACCTGTACTGGACGACAGAGAAATGGAGTTTCTTCTCTGTCATTGTGGACTTGTGTCCAGGGGAATTTCATGCCTCCCTGGATTTCCAAGACACTCATGTCCTGATTCATCCAGATCTTCAGTGTTTGCTACCCTTTGCTTTCAGTGGCAGTGACTACGAGTACACTGCCCTTCCCTTTGGTCTAGCTTCTGCTCCAATATTTATGAAGGGCAAGTCTGCTTTGGCAGCTCACATCCTTGAGACGTTATTAAAGGCTCCTTAAGAGGCTCTTCTGCATCCACGAGTTCGACTGTGTACGAATCCTGGAGCAAGATGGTTGGTTACTGAAGAAGTACTCTCTGGTCATGTATTTTTTAGGCATGAGAGTCGATACCCTCCTAGCGTGGGTGTTTCTGCCAGAAGACATGATCCAGCCTCTGTCCCTCGAAGTGACTCAAGAAATGTCCTGGCCATCGGTGACTGTAAGGGAATATACAAGTACTAGTCCCCCTGGTGTCTACTTTGGAATCTGTTCCCTACATTCACTTTCACACAGTTGCAATTGTGACATCCCCAGGAGTTGGTCAAGACAAAGCTCTGCGTTATGCCATGTCCCAGTCTCCAAGGACAAAGGAGGATCTTCACTGGTGGCTCCACCGTCCCTATCTAACACTTTGTTATCCCAGAATGGATAGTGGTCACCACAGATGTCAGCCTAAGAGGCTGGGGAGCAACTCTGGATCTAGAGTCTTCTTCCAATCAAAATTCAGAAAATATGTCCATTTGCTTAGTACTTCACCACTGGTCCCATGTCCTGACATGAAGGATCCAATCAGACAATGCGAGTTTGGTTGCATACATCAGTCGCCAAGGAGTTGTTAGCATGGATGGAGGTTCAGGAGGTCTTTCGGTGGGCCGAAACTCAGGTGCCAACCCTCTCAGTGGTTCACATCCCAGGGACAGAAAACGTGGTCACAGACTTCCTAAAGCGTCAGCATCTGGGTCCCATGAATTGGGAACGCAACCAGTGTGTGTTCTACTAGATTGTACTCCAGTGAGGACTTCCATCAGTGGATCTTATGGCTTCCCAGGAGAACTGGAAGGTCCCTCTATTCTGTAAAAAGCTGAAGTATCCTCTAGGGTTCACATCTAATGTGATGTCCATTCCATGGAATTGTTCATCTGGCATATGTGTTTCCTCTGATTCCCAGGGTATTGAGAAAGATCAGGATGTAGAGGGCTCAAGTCATCCTGATCGCCACTTTTGGCCCTATCGGACCTGGTTCTTGGACTTTCTCAATCTGTTCATTGCAGAACCATTTTTCTCCCCATGAGACCAGATCTATTGACCCAGGGGACCAGTTTGTCATCCTCAAGTGGATAGTTTGGGTTTGACAGCATAGCTCTTAAAGACAACATCTCGAAGAAATTATCTTTTCAGATTATGTCATCTCTACTGTTCTATACTAAGCTAGGCAGCAGGTCTTGTCTAAGGCCTATCATAGAATTAGGTCCCTACCAGTGACATGCTGATTGAGATCCCCCCCCCCACCTTTCAATCTCCTTATGGTTTTGGTTTTTCTTCAAGATGGCTTCAACAAGGGCCTCAGCATTATTATTTATTTATATAGCGCCAATGAATTCCATGTGAGTTCTGTCAAGGTTCAGATCTCGGCTCCCAGTTCTTTTTCAAAACATATTGTCTTCCTCTTGGATATGAAGACCTTGTTCAGGGGAGGCCCATTCCTGACCTGACTTCAGGGATCCCATTCCTCTATGGAATTTGAAGTTAGGGGTTCTCCAGCTGCTTCTTTGCATCTTCCAATGCTCAGGATTGACTTCCGTTCTCAGAGTTGTCAAACTAAAGGCTGTCTTGTAAACCCCATTTCCTGTTTTTTTTTGTTTGTCTTTTTTCACCAGGACAAAGTGGCTCTTTGTATTGCCAGGGGCTTTTTGCCCATGGTTGTCTCAGATATTCACATAAACCTCTAAATTGTTTTTCCTTGCTTCTGTCCTGATCCTTCCAGAAAGCAGGATCTTCATCTGTGCTGTCTAAAGTGTTGCAGCCTTTTAGGAAATCTGACTACTTTTTGGTTATCCCTGAGGCTTCCGAGTAGGCCAGCCTGCATTCAAAGTTGCCAGTGCTTCTTATATCAAGGTGACCATCTGACAGGTGTTCAGAAAGAAACCTGTTCTTTTCCAAGTCACTGCATGCTCCACCAGACGGTATCCTTTAAAAATGTTGCACGTAGAAGAGCCAACCCAACCACTATACAAACTTTCTTTTACTAAAACCTACCAACATATGAGAGGCTCTGGAGATGAAGAATAAAAGCACAAGTGGCATCTGGTAAACCCTCCTCCCCCTATGCACTCATGTAGTGGTTTGTCAATGTAATGTGCAGAGCACTGCGCTGAGCTCTCTACTTTTCTGTGTGAGGAATGAAGGGCGGAGTACACAGAGAAGTGGAGAGAGAGAGCCCGGCGTAGTGCTCAATACACCATGACGACACACTACGACATATGAGGTTATAGGTAGAGCAGGTTTTACCAGATGCCACTTGTGCTTTTTTTTTTCATCTTCAGAGCCTCTCCTATGTTGGTAGGTTTTATTAAAGGGATAGTAATGCTTCACAATAAAAGCAGCTCCAATTAATCTTCATAGTATTTGGGCCATGGAGAGTGTTATTTCAATACTGTCAGAGTTATAGTTCAAGAGAAATTGAATAAAGTATCCCCTCCCGCCCCTTTTACTGATGTAACACTGCTCACCTCAGAGCTGCAAGACTGTCCATAGGGATTGCAGAGAGGGACAATCTTCAGTGAGCATAAGGAAAAACCTGTCAAGGGGGCAGGATTTTCCTTTACCCCATGTTTCCTGTGTTCCATGTGTAAGTTCACTAAAATCTAGTTATTTTGTCAATGCATACTATTAGGCCATAAAACCACGTAGTTCTTATTTTATTTTCCTTTATGTGCTTATCTGGATTCCTTTTCAAAAGAATACTTTTATCACTAGGTTTTATGGTCATAGTCCTTCATAGAAAATATAAAAATAAATGTATTTGTAATGGAAACCAGTCCAAAGTTATGTCAATAACAAAAGCATATCTCTTTAAGGAAGACGACAAATGTTTTTTCACTATGGATGAAAGTGGGAACATCAAAGAAACCAAACTGAACCATGGACAGGTGTCAGAACAAGCATCTGTGTCCATGTCAGAAGAACTGCTTACAACTTGCTATAAAGACTGGGACAGCGGTATTGATGATGCATCTATTCTGGAAGCTACTGAAGATATAGAGCTGGCAGATGCAATGGATTACAGTCTGACAGATTGTGACTTTGAGGATAAGGAAATACCAGATAAACTTTTATTAGAATCTTTAAATGAGCTTAATACCACTGAGATGAAATGAACAGCCAGGTCTTATTTACAGTGACAGCTCCATGCTGTTCTATAAAAAAATAAATATAATATGTGGAAGGAATTGAATTACTGCTCTTACTTTCTTTCGAGTGCCAGAATGGTATGCAATGCATTGTGCAGCAATATGTTGCACACTAGTGGCATTTAAAGTGCAAAATGATTATAAAATGTGTTATATGTCAAGTGAAGTAATATAATTGATCCTTTAAGTTTTAGAGGAAAGAGACCACCCCTACCATCACTCAAAGTGTTTGTGGGAATATATGACATATCCTATCACTCCCCTTATAACACATACTTAATTTTAAAAGTATTATTTCTCTTTTGCCCATTGTGACACAGGGGAACCATGGGGTAAAGTATCCTCCTCTAGGAGGCAGGGCACTTGCAAAGAGTTCTCTGGAGGTGGCACTCCTTCCCAGCTCCACTTTACCCCTGCCTATCATGCTCAGTTTAAACATTTTTGTGGTAGAAGACAGTCAGTTTGAAGAGTCTCTTAGCTTGTTTTCTTATATTTGTAACTTAAATAAATTCAATCCCCCATTAGGCCAGCTCCTATTTGCATTTCCTCCAGGTGGATATGGAACAGGCTTTTACAGGACTTGGAATGGCGTCAGATCTTTATTTAGCCAATCTCCCTATTTTTTCCTGTGTGTTTTATAGAACACTGAAGACTGTAGAGGATTACAGTCTGGGTGAACAGGTCCTGTAAGTATTCCCTTTCTGTTTGCCTATCTGGCAGCCACAATCTGAGGTCTAACGGTTTATTTCTGTGTTTCCCACGGACTTTCATAGGAACAACCATTACAGCCAGGTAATGCCCATCCCTCCCAACAGCCTGTCACTCTGATCTACTACATGTTGAACCTAAGGAGACAGCAAATTGTTTGATTCTATCCATCCTGGTGACAGATTACCCGGCTTTCTTAATTATGGAATCCTCTTCTACCACCATCTGTCTAGTTCTGCCTGAGTTCTGGATCCAGCACCACTAGAAGGGCTGTTTCCCCAGCTATTAGAGAAAACTGTTGTTATCTCCATCAAGCTAACTGAAGATCAGATTGCTCATCCTTGGTATTGACATAAAATTGAATAAAAAAAAAAAATGCTCGTTATTGGGGAAGTTTTGTTCCTCCCTGATTTTAATGGGGTGAAAAAAGTGCAACGGGGAAATTCTGGGCAACTACACACATCCTCTTAGTTTACCCTGTTCTTCCAATGAAAAATAGGAAGGATACCCATGGATAGAAGTCAAGAGACTTAGAACAAAAATCTAATCTGAACAGTGTTTTTCCTCACTCCTACTTTAGCTGTGTGACTTTGCAATGAGTTGGAGATCTCTCTAGCGCCCAGTGAGTTAAGAAGGCATACACTCAAGCAAAAGAAAGCAGATGTAAGCTTTTTTAGGGTAGAAACAGTGTATGCTGTGGTAGATGGAAATTATCTCCTCTTTCCACAGTACCAGGCAGCCACAAGATGAGCCACATGAGGCCCCAGAGTCACCTGTTACTTACCTCTATATTAAATAGTATAGGTTTTAAATATAAGTTCTCATTAACTTTCCAAAATTATTTATTGCTGCTTACTAACAGACTCCTAGTTACTGGGAACACTTATCTATTAGAAATGGCATCCGTGATTGCATAAACATATAGAAAATTTTAAACAATGTGCGTCTTGGTTTTAAATGGCAGGACCATATTCATTTTGGCACTGAACTTTCTTCTTTGTCAAGAATATGCTGTAGTTTTGTATTTATTTTCTGAAAATGTCTTTCAGCTCTCAAAACAGGTTCAGATTGTAACAGAAGAGCAGGTAGGCTGGAAATCCCATACTGAAAAAAAGAAAGAAGAAAAGTCAGCTTTAGCACATATCAACAGTACTCATTTGTGATCAAAATATACTTCATCATAGTAATACACTAATTATATGACTAATAGTGCTTATATCCCCACAAGCAAACAATGATCAGTAGTAGTAGATAATAATTAGATTATATTTAGTCAAAATGACCAATGAAAAATGCCACTTTAGTACTGTCTGAGTAAACCTGAAATTCAGAAGTCCGCACCAGTTCACACAAACAGTACAAGTTATGGAAAGAAAACGAAGCTAATTTGTTATTTATTTAAGGAGGACTCTATTAAAGCTTGTTAAATTAAAGTAATACTATCCCTTTAAGGTGACATTCCTTAGGATGTGGGCTTCAACAGCCATGCAGTCAAAGCCAGCTTTTCCAAAGGTAGCCCTGAAGGAGGAGGTCCGGTCTGGGTGGCACTGGAAATGGATCCTGAATGGAAAGACTCACCAGTTCTGCAAACAAAACCTTCTTGATCCAATAAGGAGCCACCAGAATCATGGTTGCACCATCCAGCCTGATCTTCCGGAGTACCACATTAATAAGGGGAATCAGAGGAAACACACAAGTGAGATGGAAATGCCATGGAAACTGTGGAGGAGCCCAGAGGATCCCCCCAACTTGAGCAAAACACCGTGACCTTCCTCTTGTTCCTCATGGCCACTACGACTATCTGTGGCAGACTCCACCATTGCACAATCAGGTTGAAAACTTTGTGATCGAATACCCACTCTCCTGTAGCTATATCCTGGTGACTTAGAAAGTCTGTCAGAATGTTTTCTACCCCTGGAATGTGAACAACGGAGATGACTGGAACGTGGGCTTCTACCCAGCCCAGAATGTACCTCACTTCATACCGGGTGGTGGCTCTTTGAGTGCCCCCCGATGGTTGTTGTAAGCCATGGCATTGTCCGATTGGACTTGTACCGGATGTCCCATTTAAATGAGGACCAGTATACCAGAGCAAGACTGTTTTGCCCTGAACTCCAGAAAATTGATGGACTTGAAGAGCTTCCTCTGCAGTCCACCTGCCCTGGATCCCCAGGTGACCAAGTACCACACACCCCAGCTGCTCAGGCTGGCATCCATAGTCCATTCTGGGATCACAGATGGCTTCCCAGGTCCAGGTTGCGTTGCTGCAACCAGCACTGCAGCTCACATTGAGCTGCTAATCCAGGAGATCCAGATTCCCTTGCCACGTCTGGATGATAAGTCTCTGGCGCTCGCTGGTGTGCACCTGAGAGTAAGGTACCACTTTGCGGCCCAGAACCTCATGTACTCCCTGACCTAGGTCGAGGGCCACTCCAGAGGATCTTGTCCTCCTGGAAGAATAACTTCACCAGGCGGGTGTTGAACCTCATGCCGAGGAACACCAGCTCCTGGGATGGCATTCTAGCTTTGGAGGACTATTACTCCCATCACCCCCACTCAATAATGGCTGGCTGAGGATAATAGGGATTGTATTCATTCACAGCTGGAGGGCTGCAGGATGGCCAGCCATAGACTACAGCTTTTAATCAAGCTTCTTTAACCCCTTAACAGCAGCATGATCTGGGGGTGGGTGGTGCAATGTATTTTGGGATCAAAGATCAGCATGCAGCTGCTCTGCAATCCCGGAATTCCATGAACTGCCAGGACCATCACCAGACCTTAACGTCTGGACTGTCGTGACATATGTCATTAAGGGGTTAAAAAGCTTAATGTGAGCCCTTCCCATTTCAGTTCATAGAGTCTATTTGTTGCGCTCAAACATTCCATACATTTCACTTATCACGATCTGGTATAAGCAAAAACAGGAGTAATTGACTAAAGTACACTATGGGTGTACAGTGTTTGTATTTAGTACTTTTTTTTTTACTTTTTTTATTGGAGTGATATTTCAAAAGATCTTCAAGGTATGGTATGCCTTTTACCAAGATCTGCAACAGGGTAAAAATTCATGTGGGAATATTACAAATGATATAGGTAAATTAGAAGAATGGACAAGAGTGTGACATCTGCAGTTTAATGTTGATAAATGTAACAATGCACTTGGAACACAAAAAGCCAGAGGCAGAATATAGTATTAAAGGTTTAACCAGTATCTAAAGCGCTAATGTGTGTGTTCTGGAATCAAGGATAAAGCAACAATTCTGAATGCCCAACTTTCAGCAGTGTCTTGGATTTTGATCTGTTATATATTTGTTTTTAGTAATCTTAGAATAAGGATCTTTTTGATATAGATAGAATATACAATAGATCAATGTTGCTTTCTCCTTGATTCTAGAATACACATTAGCTCTTTAGATACTGGTTAAATATATATTTGTTTTTTGAGATCTGTGTGGTGAGATCTTTTTTCCTGAGCAGCTCTTGTGTGTTTTTTTCCTTTTCTCACCCTCAAAGTGCGCATATACCTTTTTTTCTATAGTATTAAAGGTACTATACTGTCAGAGACAACAGAGGAAAGAGACAACTTAAAGGTAGGCAGGCAATGTATGTTGTATAGCCAGGGGCATTAATAACAGAAAAAGGGAAGTGGTCATGACTCTCTACATATCTCTGGCTAGACCTAACCTAGAGTATTTGGTACAATACTCGAGACCCCATCTCAAGAAGGATATAGAGAAGCCTCCAGTGAAGATCCACTCTTTTTTCTGGCCTGAAAGAATCATCGCACAGGAAAGTAGATACTGCTGTCTGGGCCAATTCCTGAGAATATGCAGAGGAAGTGCCAAAGCATGGGACTGGGCATACTGAACTGCTTCCAGGGCTGAGACTAGATACCCCAAACACCCTCATGTAGTCCTACATTGACAACAACAGGCGACTTAAGGACTGGGACACAGGCTTTAATAACATCTGAACCTTGTCTTCTGGTACAAAGACATGAAGTGTGTCACTGATGCTGAGAAAAACCAGAAGCTGAGATGGTACCAGAGAAGACTTTTTGACATTTATCACCAATCCATGTTGTTCCAGTATGGGCATGGACATGTACATCTGAACATGTAGATGTAAGGCCTCATCCAAAAGGAGCCTTTAGCAAGAGTTCTTCCAGATAAGGAGTAAAGGAGATCCCAAATGAACACATGTGCCCTTAAAAAGCCACCAAGACTGTTGTGAAAACCTTTGAAACAAATGTCAAACCGAATGCAAGGGCTGTGAATTGAAAATGGCATAGCTGAAAAGCAAAGTGAAGGAAATGCTGGTGAAGTGCGTGAACGTAAACATGCAGGTATGCACCTTTTATGTCCAAAGTAACCAAAATCTCCCCTGACACACAGATAGTATAATGACTTTTCCATGGAAAAAGTGAACGCTATGGAGTGACCAGAGGCAACAGTGAACTTTTACCCCAAGAAGCATGGCTAATGACTTTATCCATTTCTGGGCCCATGAATTGAAATTTTTTTTTTTTTTTTTTTTTTGAAGACTCTGGTCAGCAAACCAAATCTTCAACCAAAGGATATAAGATGCTGTGACTGACAGCGCTGAATAATAGCAAATTAACTTTAGCGCGCCCGGCACTGGTAGCCTCTGGAAAAAAAAAAAAAAATTAATCTTGAGAAGGTGCTTATCCATCTAATCCTTGAATGCAGCTGCACCAGCAACTGGCAAATCTGTGTGCTCAATCAGAAAGGCAAGAAACAGAGGCTAAATTACTGGGCTCCCAGGCTCTTTCCCAAAGGAATCAACAGGAGTAAGGGAGGAATTATTAGCATCTTTCTCCTTAGTTCTCTCTCCGCCATAGAGGAATCCTCCTACGCCAGGAGAAAGTCCCCCTCCCCAAAGTAAGAGACCTCTTTCTTGCAGGGAGCTGGGTGTCCCTGGTCCCAATAGTTATTACTCCTACCATGACTGGTATTCCTGCATGCATCAAGGGGGGGTTATTAAGATTTTAGTTTTAAATCCTTTTTCTTTGTCCATATAGCTTACAGGTACCATGGGGAGGTGACAGCTCCTCCCAGGAGGTTGGAACAATTCTTCAAAGAAGTGCAGGGGTGGAGCCTGCCTCTCCGCCATAACAGGCTACCTATCCACTCCCCTCTCCAGTTAGATTTGTGACATTAAACCTACTGAGCTAGATAGCGAGAAGAGGACAAAAACTCCTGTGAGCAAGGACCCAACAGGACTCCCAAGTCCAGCCACAGGAAATCAAGCATGGTCCCTTTCACTGAGTGGGAGACCTGTAAGCTATAAGGACTAAGAGAAAAGGATTTAACAGGTAAAATCCTATTTTCTCTGTCGTCCAATATAGCTTACAGCTTCCATGGGGATGTACCAACACTGCGCCGGTCCCCATGATACCAGAGCTCCCATGGACTATCCAGAAGATGGAACAGCCCAAACTAATAAAGAGTCAACGGACACTGAATAACTAACACAGCACACAGGACTCAAAGGTATAAAGAACTATAAGGTACAAGAAAATAAAGTCCTAAACAGGCAAAACTGCCTCCAGGACTTTCCTGCCAAAGCTGGCCTCAGCGAAAGCCAGGACATCGACACAGTAGTGTTTAGCAAAGGTGTGCACAGAGGACTAAGTGGCCGCCTTACACAACTGATCAGGCCTGAGTCTTGTAGGCCCAAGATGTTCCAACAGATTTAGTGGAATGAGCTGTGACGGAAACAGGTTTCTTCCTGAGTTTGTAAGCCTTGCAGATCATGAACTTAATCCAGGATACAATAGTCACCTTGGGCGCCAGTTTACCTGCCCTAGGACCCTCAGGGATGACAAACAATGCATTAGTCTGACAGACTCAGTGCAGTGCACATAGAACTTGAGAAAAGGCCAGTAGTTCTGGGAGCCAAGGTTGTCTGGTCCAATCAGGATGAATGTTGCTCTGTCCATCTTTATCTTCCATAGCACACTGGGCAGGAGAGGAAGAGGAGGAAAGATGTAGGCCAGATGAAATCTCCATGGGATTAACAAAGCATCAACTGCAAAGGCCAGGGGATCTCTCCAGCGCGAGCAGAACATCTGAACTTTCCTGATGTTCCTGGTAGCCATCAGGTCTATTGCAGAAAGACCCCACATCTATACCAGAACATTGAACACCTCCGGGTCAAGCTCCCACTCTCCTGGGTCCACCGTGTGTTGACTGAGGAAGTCTGCCAGAACATTTTATACGCCTGGGATGTGCAGAGCAGAGACAGTAGGTGCATAGTCCTCTTCCCAGGCTGAAATATCCTCAGCCTTGAACCAAGAAGTAGGACTTCTGATGCCTCTTTGCTTTTTGATGTAGGCCACGGCCGTGACGTTGGACTTGACTCTAACCGGGCACCCTGTCAGATGAGATGACCAATACATCAGTGCATGGGAGATCTCCCTGAGCTCTAAGATGTTGATGGGAAGAAGGGTCTCTTCTGACCACCAGCCCTGGACACTCAGGTGACTCAAAATTGTGCCCCAACTGAGCAGACAGGCATCCGACAGGTTCAACCACAACTGAAGGCTCTGGGCCACTTCTGCAGGAAGGGATATAGGATGATCCAGAGTTCCAGGTCCCCTCTGCAAACTTGGTTCACAAACCTCTGAGGTTCCCTGGCATGAACCATGGCAAATTATACCGCTTCCATGGCTTAGATATCAGCTTCCCCACCAGAGAGAAGAACTTCGTTGCCGGAGCCGACGACCACGACCGGGCAGCAGACACCTTGGAGGTGAGTTGTTGAATCGAGTCATCCGTCAGAGAGACCATATACTGTAGAGTATCGAAGCGGAGACCGAGGAACACCAGGTTCTTTGAGGGCACTGGAGCAGACTTGTCCATAATCAGGATCAAACCATGTTGGAGGAGGATCTGAGCACATTCCTAGACTTGGAGGTCCAGAATATCCCTGGAAGGTGCCTTAAGGAGAAGGTCGTCCATGTAAGACGTCACCTGAATCCCCCTGGTGTGGAGGAAGGCAATCAATGCACCCAGAACGCCACTGAACACCTGAGGAGCTGTTGTAAGCCTGAAGGGGAGAGCAGCGAACTGGAAATGGCCCAGTTTGCAGGCAAACCTGAGGTACTGTTGACTGTCTGGATGCACAGGGATGTGCAGATACACATTCTGAAGATCCAGTGATGCCAGAAATTCCCCCAGACAAATTGCTGTGATGACTGACTGTGATGTACTGTGTCTTGACCACAAACTTGTTGAGAGCCTTGAGGTGCAGGATAGAATTACCACATAACATCAAAATGCAACAAAGATTCCCAGAACAGCAGCAGGTATTAACCAAATGAGAGTATTAGCGTACTCCAAAAAGACCCATGGGGAAGGGAACGGTGGGACAGTGGACCATGGCACTCAAAGGGCTGCTCACCTTTTCTGCAGGTCCTATTACTTCAGATTACCACTGAATTGGAGGAAGCCTCAGAGAGACAGACATGGGTTACATGGTTCACTTCTAGGGCTGAAAGGGTCCACAAGCGGCTCCTGCAAACTGGGCAGTCCACAAGGGCCAGTAATGGTAATCTGCCTAATGGGGGAATTTGGACACCCCATTTCTAAGTAAAAATAATAAAATAACTGAGCAGAACTGTTCACAACCTTCCTACCAGAACAAGGAACACATTTTAACTGGAGAGGGGAGTGGCTAGGAGCAGGAGGCTCCACCCCTGCACTTCTTTGAGGAATTGTTCAAACCTACTGGGAGGAGTTGTCTTGTTTTAGGCATGGTAGCCTCTCAATGGTGCTACAACTCATGTTTTTCACTCCCATGTACCACTGCAGAGAGGAAATCTCCATATCAGACTGGTCCTGCCGACAGACAGTCCAGCTCCGAAATGACAGGCAAATCCTCTCCACACAAGAGAGACAGCAAAACCACAGACGTATGTTTCGGTCTATGTGGGCCTCGTCGGTGTGCAGCTGAATCCTTCTAGGCACAAAGAAGCAAGGGCCCATGCCTGGAATGCCCTTATAAACAATTGTGAGGAGCAAACATCAAGCGCAAACAAAGCAAAGTGTCTTGTTCTAGGCATGGCAGCCTCTCAATGGCGCTACAACTCTTCACTCCCATGTGCTGTTGCAGAGGAAATCGCCATATCAGACTGGTCCTGCCCACAGACATTGAGAGGCTACCATGCCTAGAAAGAGACACTTTACCTTCTTCACGCTTGGTGGGTGATCCCTACTAATAAAAAACTAACTAATAGTATCTTCACCCTGCTATTTTTCCTAGGCAGAACACTTTGAAACTGAGGCAGCTACTGATGGGTGAGGTAAAGTTGAGCTGATTTGCCACAGCACTCTGGTAATCAGAAGAAACCACCAGGAGAGAGACACCATATGACCACTGCATCCACCATAAGAGCTACACTGTCCCTAAAATGACAACTGTGGAACCTTGCGGTTTAACTGAGAGGGCATTGGATCCACAGTCGGAAGACCCCAGACACACAGTATGTAATTGAAATCTGTCTGGCTGAGCTTCCAAATGCATGGAGGGGTTTTGTAACCAAAAACGTCTGCCACAACTTTGAGACATCTGAGGGCCCAGAGGTGGCACCTGAGCCTGTCAGGCTGGCATCCATTGTGACCATCACCCAGTGGAATGATCAATGGATGTCCAAGCACTAGATGGGGTTTCTGCAGACTCCATTTTTTTAGTCTTAGCTTATGAAATCCTTCTTATTCCATATGGAATACAAGTCTCATGGGAAGTGATCTTCCTTCCTTGGAAGGCAGAACAATCACAGAAAACAAAGTCTTGAAGGTGATGCCTTCCCTCTCCATCAGTCTAGCCCCACCCCTGCCCTTCCAGATTTGATATGAGAGAAGCAGACTACATAGGACAGAGAGAGAAGATGATGTAAGCTCCTGTGGGTAAAAGACCCAAGAAGGACTCCCACGTCCAGCCAGGTGAGACCCAGCGAGGTCCCCTTTCTCTGGGTGGGAGGATTCCATATGGAATGAGAGAAAAGGATTTAGCAAGGTCTAAGACTAAAATCCTATTTTCTTTTTCATCCAATATGGAATACAGGTGCCATGTGATATACCAACAGTAGGGTCCCAGCGGTGGGAAGTAATAGAAAGGACCTAACGCTGGTCCCCTTAACACTGGGGTTCCCTAGCACATCCAGAACTAGGAACAGCTCAAACATAATGGTCAAACAGACAGTGAAAATACTAAGCACAGCACACAAGAACAAGAGCCAAACAGACTCAAACAGTTGAACAAAGTAAGGCACAGGAAAGAGTAGGCCCTTAGACAGACAGTATTGCCTGAAGGACCTTCCTGCAAAAGTTGACTTTGGCAGAAGCTGCAACATCCACGTGATACTACAACCTTGCACAGCTGTTCAGCCAAGTCCTGATTCTTGTAGGCCCAACAGACCTGGTGGGATGTGCTGCAACACTGAAGGGAACAGGCTTCTTCCTGAGTTTCTATGCTGTACTGCTGGTAGACTTGATCCAGGAGGTAAACGTGACCGTGGAAGCAGCTTTGCCTGCCCTAGGACCTTCTGGGATGACAAACGAGGCATCAGCCTTACGAAAAGACTCTGAACGGTACACATAGAAATTAAGACAGCGCACCACATCCAAACCTCCTGATTGATGTGGAACTCACAGACCACTTTAGGAAGGAATTCCCGAGAGTTTTGAAGAACAGCCTTGCCCTTGTGAAACACCAGGAAAGATGGCTTGGAAGACAAAGCCTGCAGCTCAGCAACTCTGCAGACAGAGACCAAAGTCAAAAGAAAGGCCATCTTCCACATCAGAAGACATAGGGGAATGGTAGCAAGGGACTAAAAAAGGAGCCTGCTGCAAGACACCCAGAACCAGATTAAGGTTCCATGGAGGCATGGGAGCTTTGTAGGAAGGGAGAGCATGGGAAACCCCCTGAAACAACACCCTGACATTTAGCAATACATTTCTGGAATAATACGGAGAAAGCAGGCCATCCTGCAAAAAACACATGAACACCGGGAGATTAAACTCCCATGAAGACAGATTCCTGTGGCAGTGTAAATGGATCCTGAATGGAGACACACACCAATTCTGCAAACCACTCCCTCTTAATCCAATATGGAGCAACTATAATGACCGTCCATCCGTATCTTCCTAAGTATCCTGGGAATGAGAGGACTTGGAGGAAAGATGGAAACGAGGTGTAAGCACCATGAAATGGCCATAGCAGCAAAACACTGGAACCATCCTGTTATTCCTTGTGGCCGTCATGTCTATTTGACGGACACTCCACTTCAGCACAATCAGGACAAACGTTTCTGGGAGATTGGGAACTCCATCCAGATCTACTTCTTGGTAATTCAGTAAGTCCACCAGGCCATTTTCTACCCCTAGAATATGAATGTTGGAGATGGCCGGAACGTGGGCTTCTGCCCAACCCAGGATTGACCTAGGACCAAGCGTGAATGTTTCAAGTGCTCCCTTGCTTGCTGATGTAAGCCACAGCCGATGGCCCCTCAGCTGAAGGGTCCAGTACCGGCTCTTGGCCCTACGAACACATTGTTCAGATTGGAAACTTGATACGCTGCTCTGTAAAAAGAAAGTATTTTGTAAGTACAACATAGTAGAGCATGAAGCGTTTTATAATCGATGGTCACTCTCAGATGTTTGCTCTCTTCTTCTTTCTTGTTTTGTTTGTATTAGAATCCGAAGGTGTTTGCTGATGATGCCAATGAAGTAGCTGCACATGTGAGGACCTTTACATATAACCTTCTGAATTTCAATTAACCCCTTACCGCCTGAGGATGTACATGTACATCCCGAGCGGATGTCCCAGGTGGACAGAGGACGTACATGTACTTTGTGGAAATCGTTAAAAAAAAAAAAAAAAAAAAAATGTTCGGCAGGCGTTAAGTGCCGGCTGCATGCGCAAGTGGCCGGTCACTAAGGGGTTATAAGACTCTTAAGTTTATATTTATATTTTTTCTTATAGCCTTTGGGACTTTTTATTACTGTACAGTTATCTAATATCTCTTCTGTGGAGCGCAATGCATCCTGAAGGTCCAGAGACTCCAGGAATTCTCCTGGGCACATAGCTGTGATGACAGTGCACAAGGACATCTTGAAACGAGCAGTCTCCACATATGAAATGAGGTCCTAGTGGTGTCCAAGAAGGATGGCGGCTGCCATCCCATTCTGGATCTCAAATAGGTTTGAACAGAAAAGAATACAAACGGTGACACTATACGAAGGAGAATGTCAAAATTCCACAATGGTTGCCACCTGGAAGGAACCTCTACTACACAGTTCCACACAAAATATACAATATTAGACAAATCCCTCCAGCGCTTCAAAAGATGAATACAAATGAACAATCAGTACAAAAGACACTTTATCATAATCAATAAAATATACAAGATACTTATTCTATAACAACCTGATCATGTGTTCATGACCAGGAAAGAATACAAGATGTTATATTATATATATATCTATATATATAAAAGCAAATATACAAAGTATTGGTGCACATCCACATTTTCATCACCATTAACCCTTTACTCTGCGGCATTATGCCTGCATATCACTACTATACTAAAGATGAGGATTTAGTTACATTATATGGCCATAGAATGCTAAGCTTGCCACCAACGCCAAGGTACCTCATTTTGGCAAGTACCTAACCTTAAAATGCTTTGTCTTATGAGCTGAATCTCTCCTACTTTAGGCAATTATTAACCTTAATTTACTTTATCCTGAGAGCTGAGTCTTGGTCAGCTTTACTCATTAATGGAGAGAGACTCTCTGACAGGCATTATATAGTGTCCTAGAGACAATGAGCATTGCACCTGGGGGTGGGAGGGGTGGTTGAACCAATAGAAGCTGGTCAAAACTTCCAAAAGTACAATTCCAATCCAGGTTTTGGTAAGCACACCCAAAGAAAAAAAACACATTTAAAATTGCTGGAGTGCAACCAATTTTGACCAAAATAGCTAAAAGCAAATATACAAAGTATTGGTGCACATCCACATTTTCATCACCATTAACCCTTTACTCTGTGGCATTATGCCTGCATATCTATATATAGATATATATATATATCCTCTAAAAATGTTGGATTGTAGTGACATCACACCAAAATCTTATATTCCTGGTGGTGCAATCACAAACCCAGTATATATTCTGTATATTAAAAAAAAAAAAAAAAAAAAAATCAACACAATCCACTGATAAAATACATCCACAGATAAAAGTATAATTTACTCCTACACCCAATCGCATTGCCTTTAATCACAATCAATTGTTACATGCACAGACGCAATCCACTATCCAAATAGACCAACCCTGCCCAGATCTCATATACACTATCCCTGAAGGTAGTGGAGCATCCGTGAATACAACTGAAAAACCCTAACTTTACCTATACTCGCCAAAAAAAGAGAAAACAATAAAAAATAATTACCTAAAAAATTATACAATAAAAATGAAGCCCTACAATCAGTCATAAAAAAAATGAGCGTTCAAAATAGCCACTGAAATTCTTTCTTCAGAGTATAAAGATGGATGAACAAATGTTCCAGCTTATCCATAATTTTATATACGCTTCATCTGTCTGTTCCATGCACGGAATTTTAAGGTTACACAGATTAATTAGGTGCCCTAATATCCCAATCTGATTAGCACGGGTTTCAAAGTTTTGTATTAACCAACAACCAGGGATTTAGAAAACATATCTTTATATTGCATAAAGACTTAAAGGGGAACTACCACCCCGCAAAAACTTTATCTTGATTAAGTCTTCATCTCGTGTCTAGCTGCTTAGTAGTAATATTTCTGGCGACTAGCGCTACTAAGCAGCTAGTCGCCATATGAAGACTTAATCAAGATAAAGTTTTTGTGGGGTGGTAGTTCCGTTTTAACTATTATTGTTTTTCTTTATTTTTTCTTTATTAAAAAAAGAGATGGTGAATTATCCATATAAATGTGGTATCAAAAGAAAGCCCTACTTGCGCTTAAAAACACTGCATAATTTGTGTGTTGACTAAATGAATTAGAGGGAAAATACAGTTGAACAAAGGCATACTAAAAACGCCAACATTTCTCTGGTACTCTAATGTAAAATACCATTGGATCTCCCTGGTCCTTGGGGGGGTTAATAAGTCTTTGCTCTGGTTCAAATCAACAATGGAGACAAGAAACAGGAGCCTGTCTATTTGCAGATTAAACAGCCCCATCCTACAGATGAAAACAGGATTTTAGTCTTATCTGTTAAATCATTTGCTCTTAGTCCATACGGGTTACTGGTAACTCTGGGTAGGCGATCCGCCCCTTTAATTATAGGCAGGAACAATTCTAGAATTGTATGCAGGTGGTGGAGCCTACCGTCCCTCCTTGGCTGCAGCTAGCCAACCAGCTCCAGAAAGATTTGACACACTAACTCTTGACTAGACCAAGCATGGTCCCTTGACAGGGTGGGAGACCAGTAACCTGTATGGACTAAGAGAAAAGGATTTAACAGGTAAGACTAAAATCCTCTTTTCTCTGTCGTCCAATACAGGTTACCTGTAACTCTGGGATGTCCAACCATTGAGTTTCCCAGAGGCGGGGAGGAAGGCAAGTAAGAGGCGCAAGGCCCTCAAAGTCACCAGAACAGATATGAACCATCAGATCAGAGATAGCCCAAAAAAAACAATGAAGTGTCAATGGACACTGAACAGGGGTAACAACACCCCAAACTGTTACGCAGCACACTGAACTAGAGCCAACAGGGCTCAAAAGTGAAGGAAGCACCAAGAACCGAAGAAGAAGATCCTAGACAGGCAAAACTGCCTACAGAATCTTCCTCCCAAAGCTGGTGTCAGCCGATGCCAGCACATCAACACGGTAGTACTTCCAAAAGGTGTGCACAGATGACCAAGTGGCACAACTTGGCACAACTGATCAGCAGAGGCCTGATTCTTGTAAGCCCAAGAAGCCCCAATAGATTTTGTAGAATGAGCCGTGACTCGAAAGGGGACAGGTTTCTTCCTCAGCTTGTAAGCCTTACGAATAGTGGACTTGACCCAAGAAGCAACAGTCACTTTGGATGCAGGTCTTCCTGCCCTGAGGCCCTCAGGAATGACGAACAGCGTCAGATAGCCTGAAAGATTTGGTGCGATGTACATAAAACTTGAGACAAAGCACCACATCCAACAAGTGGAGATCCCTCTCCTTATCAGAGGTGGGGTCAGGGCAGAAAGAAGGCACCACAATCTCCTGACTGATGTGGAAATCCAAAACCACCTTCGGGAGAAACTCCCGAGAAGTGCAAAGCACTGCCTTGTCCTTGTGAAACACCAAAAAAGGTGGTTTACAGGACAAAGCATGTAACTCCGCAACACGGCAAATGGACATGATTGCCAGGAGAAAGGCCATTTTCCACGTCAACAGGCGTAAAGGAATAGTAGCCAAGGACTCAAATGGAGGGCGCTGAAGAACGCCCAAAACCAAGTTAAGATCCCACAGAGAAGCGGGATTCTTGAAGGCAGGACGAGTATGAGCAATACACTGGAAGAAAACCTTGACATCAGGAAGGATGGCAATGTGCCTCTGAAAGAAAACAGAGCAGAAGTCTGAACCTTAAGGGAACTCAAGCTGAGGTCCTTATCCACACCGTCCTGCAAAAAGGCCAGGACCGTAGGTAGATCAAATTCCTGAGACAGGTCCTTGTCAGCACACCAAGATAGAAAGGTCGACCAGACATGATGGTAGATCTTGGAAGAAACAGGTTTGCGGGCACTGAGAATAGTAGCCACTACCCCAGAAGAAAAAACTCTTCTTCTTCAATATTGAGGATTCAATTTCCAAGCCTTCAAAGCTAGCCAATGAACATCCTCCTTCCACAGGTAACCCTGTAGAAGAAGATCTGGATCCAGCAACTCCGGAAAGCAAGCTTGGTGAGGCCAGTACGGAGCAATCAGAATGACTGGACAGTGTTCCAGTTGCAATTTCCGTAAACCCTGTGCAACATTGGGAAGGGTGGAAAGATATAGGCCAGAGGAAACAACCAAGGAATGGACATTGCAACCACCGCCAGAGCTAGAGGGTCCCTCCACCAACAGCAGAACCTCGAAACCTTCCTGTTGTGTCTTGTCGCCATCAGGTCGATGTAAGGAAGTCCCCACTTCTGATCAATGAGGGTGAACACCTCTGGGTGCAGTTTCCACTCTCCGCTGTCAACTGTGTGTTAACTGAGTAAGTCCGCCATGATGCTGTCTACGCCAGGAATGTGCGCTGCGGATATGGCAGGAACGTGTTCTTCTGCCCAGGACAAAATAGCCTTGACCTCTAACCAAGAGGCGAGACTTGTTCTGCCCTGCTTGTTGATGTGAGCCACGGCTGTGGCATTGTCAGACTGTACCCGAACTGGACAGTCTACCAGCTGAGATGTCCAATGACGAAGGGCATGAAATATCACCCGAAGCTCCATGTTGCTGGGAAGGAGAGATTCCTCTGGAGACCACAGACCCTGAGCACTCAGGCGACCCAGGACCGCTCCCCAGCCGGACAGGCTGGCATTCGTCGTCACCGTGGTCCAGAAGGATACCAGAAAGGACTTGCCCTTCAGGAGATTGGAGAGGTCGAGCCACATGAATAGGGAGGGACACTGACACAAAGGATCACAAAGGAATTGAGATCCTTCAAATCCAAACTAGGACAACAACTGCCGTCCTTTTTGGAGACCACAAAGGTTCAAGTAAAAACCCATACCTCTGTCCTGAACTGGAACAGGCTCTAGAATATCTCTAGAATATCCTTGTCCAGACGAGCCTGAATAGAGTCGTTTGAACAGCCGCGCTTCTCTGCGCCCTGAGGCGTATGAGAAGGAAAGAAACAAAAAGGAGGAAGAGAGATGAAAGGGATCCTGTATCCTTCCGCCACCACCTGTAAAACCCATGGGTCTGCCACTGAATTCTCCCAGATGCTGTGGTAGTGACGCAGACTGCCACCCACAGCAGAGTCAGGACCTGGGTTCGGTGAGTCATGCCGAAGAAGGCTTGGAAGCCTTGACGGAGACTTTGGGCTTCCATTGCTGTTTGGGCTTGGAGGAGGCACGCGGAGCTGAGGGAACCGTCTGGTTCGCCGGACGTGTCTCAGTCTGAAAGGAACAAAAATACAGATGATGCGTAAGTGGCGTTTTCTTCCTGGGGACCAAGGGTAGAAATGTACTCTTACCTCCTGTGGCCTCACTTATCAGATCTTTAAGATCTGGCCCAAACAAAGAAGTACCTTGAAAAGGTAAGGAGAGCAATGCTTTCTTGGAAGCAGTGTCAGCAGACCAGATCTTGAGCCAAAGATCTCATCCAGCAACCACAGATGTGGTGGAAACCCTGGCCACCAAACGGATGGCATCAAATAAGGCACCCGAAACATAGTGCTGTGCCTCAGAAATGTTGCAAGAAGGCGCAATATATCCGAAGTAGGAGCACCCTGACGGACAGCCAGGGTGAGCTGTTCAGTTCAGAGCACAATGGCCCGGTTCACCCATGCCGCAGCGAATGCTGGAAGAATGGCAGTACCAGCAGTGGCAAAAATGGACTTGAGGGAGACCTCAAGTTTCTTGTCAGTCCAGTCTTTCAGAGACGACGCATCAGAAACTGGAAAGGCAGTGGACTTAGATAGCTTGGAGATAGGAGCATCCACCTTGGAAGGATGAACCCACTGAGCAAGCGCTGTCTCAGAGAAGAGGTAAAGCTTGGCAAATTTCTTGGACACAGAAGGTTTCGTGTCAGGAGATTTCCACTCTTCAGACACAAGGCAGTCAAGAGTGGGGTTAGGTGGAAAGCAACTAAGGGGCTTTTTAGTCTCCTGAAACACAACAGAGGGATCAGAAGGAACCTTACATAGTTACATAGTAATTTAGGTTGAAAAAAGACTTGCGTCCATCCAGTTCAACCCTTTTCCTATTCCTGTTTACCATCGCTGACCCAAAAGAAGGCATCTGACTCCAAATGGCAATCAGACTTCTCCCTGGATCAACAAGCCCTAACTAAATATTAATCCCAATACTAACGTACATAGCCCTCTATATTATGCTCTTTTAAATAAGTATCCAGGCCCCTTTTAAAGGCATCTAATGTATTTGATAGCACCACCTCCTCCGGAAGTGCATTCCATACCTTTATTGTCCTTACTGTAAAGAAACCCTTCCGCTGTTGTAGATTAAATCTCCTTTCTTCAAGTCTAAGCGGGTGGCCCCTTGTCATGTGTACTGTTCTGTTAATGAACAGGTCTTTGGAAAGCCCTTTATATGGGCCCTGAATATATTTATATAGTGTTATCATATCCCCTCTAAGACGCCGTTTCTCTAGTGTGTACAAGTTTAACTTTTCTAGCCTCTCTTCATAACTAAAACTTTCCATTCCCCTTACTAGTTTTGTAGCCCTCCTCTGCACTTTCTCTAGTTCCATAATGTCCTTCTTCAGAAAGGGCGCCCAGAATTGAACAGCATATTCTAGGTGGGGTCTTACCATGGACCTGTAAAGAGGCATAATTATATCTTCCTCCCTTGAGTCAATACCCCTTTTAATACATGCCAATATCTTATTGGCCTTTGCAGCTGCCAGCTGGCACTGCATGCTACTGTTAAGTCTATTGTCTACCATTACTCCCAAATCCTTTTCATTAGTAGATTTCCAACCTCCTGAACTAAGAGAATGTTTAGGGTAGTTAAGACGGCTTTGATCAAGCCCTCAGCTGAGGGATCAGGATCAGCCTCAAAGGGGTCCCCAAAAAACAGAGAGAAGCCCACAGAAGAACATTCCTCAACATCTGAATCCACCAGCAGTTCCTCCTCAGAGGAATCTGATACGTCAGGTACTCCCTTGTTGTTTTGGCAGGGAAGACTTGACAGAGGAGGGGGTCTGCCAGGAATGGAAGACCCCCTGTAACTGGGATGGAAAGAGTTGCAATGTAGACCTAAGTGTTGCACCCAAACTGGCTCTAATGCATGGCTGGAGGTCCCTGGGAGACTCTCAGGGACATCAGAACATGCGGAGCATAAATGACCTGAGAATTCTCTATGTAACCCTGAATGACAGAAAGAGCAATGTGCAATAGGGGATACAGGGACCCTAGCATCTCCAATGGTATAGACATTCTCACAGTGTCAAATAACCTTATGATAAAAGAAATCACTCAAGTACAGTATGTAGGATTAAAGTTTCACCCCAGAAATTGCTAAACTAGACTTATCTGGCAGGTGAAGGGTTAATTAGCAGAGAAGAGAAGGAGAGTCCAAGCCCTGTGTAGGACTCTCATTCTGGAAATAGCACAAAATGGCTGCCGAGGAGGGAGCCAATCAGAAATGAGCACACAAAGCAAACGCTCATGGGAAATGTAGTTTTCCCAGAAAAAAGTACTAAAATAGTGCCCTGAGCCCCCCAACACACTAGAAACATGAACCAGATGATAGAGCAAGGGCATACAAGAAAAATGAGCTCTGAAGTCGCTAGGTTAAGCGGTTGCAAAGCTATGTCCTAAACTATACAGTCCCATAGGAGTGAATGGAACAATGGCGCCTATGCAGTAAAGCGCGCCTTTGGAACTCAAATTTAACAAAATTGAAACAGTAAAATAAAAATACATGAACCATCACTAGAACATGTTAGAATACCCAAAAAACACTGAACCAGTAGGAAGAGAGTCAGAACTCCCCCACCCGCCAAAAAAAAAAAAAAAAAAAAGAGACAAAACCAGCAGCTAAAGGATTGAAGTACCACTTAAACCTGCTCCAAAACACCAAACAGACATACAGATAGACCCAATGAGTGGAGGAGTGTGCAATAGGAACTCCAAATGTAAACCCCTGTGCTGAGGGGCACTGTGGGACATGTGGACTTGCAGCACTCAAAGGGTTGCTCACCTTTCCTGCAGATCTTCTGTCTTCAGATTACCATGTATTAAGAAGAAGCCTTGGTGGGCAACTCCCGAGGAAAGAACTTGTAGCCAAGATCCCCCCCCCCCCAGCTTAAGGTCCACAAAAAAAATCTGGTTACTGAGCTAGCCACACCTAAGGGCATTATCAGTTATGTAATCCGCCTAATGGTGGTATTCCATTTCTAAAAGAAAAATAAAAAAATTTCTAAAACTATAGCAGAACTGTTCTCTTGCCTGTGTCTTCACCAAGGAACAAATCTTTCTGGAGCTGGTAGGCTAGCTGCAGCCAAGGAGGGAAGGTAAGCTCCACTCCCTGCATACAATTCTAGAATTGTTCCTGCCTAAATTTAAAGGGGCATATCGCCTACCCAGAATTACCAGTAACCTGTATTGGACGACTGGAAAAATAAATAGAATATTTTGCCCATGCACACTCAGAGTAAATTTAAAAACTGGATGAGACTGGTGGGGTAAAGGGAAGCGGGGGGAGTCTTCACCACTAACAACCTTTTAAAACAAGTGTTGTGCCCTATTGCAGAAGGATACTTTAACCATGGTTCCTGTGTTCCACATAGGGCATGAGATAAATATCTTTACAAACATACTGTAAATATTGGTGGACAGACATGAATTATCATGTTTAATAGCTAGAAAGGTCTCCACATAACTGCAAATCAACTTGATAAGAGACATTGCTAGCATCTAAGGGGTTTATATTTGTGTTGGCTTCAGAGGTGGCAACTACACTCAACAGTGAATTTTATGCCAACTATTTAATACCTTCCTATGGCGAGTTCAATATATTTAACACTATCAGATAATAAATGACTTGCTTCAAATTAGTTAAATCTGTTGGCGCAAGATGGCACTCCTAATGTAAATTACGAGTGATGAAATGGTACAAGCAACTTACAGTTTCTTTTATATCTGGATGGCCTTCTTTGTACTTAATGTAATTCTCTTGTAGATCTCTGAGACTGGCTAGGAATTTCTGTGCATTTGCCATTGATGACTGTTTCTCCTGTAGCTCTGCATATTCCTTTTGCAGTTGTTTAAGTTTTGACCCATTCCTAGAATAAGAACATGGAAATAAGGCTGATGTACTAAGAACTGGAGTAAACCAAATGCAACATAGGGGACAAATAAAAATAAAAAATCACCAAAATTCCCAATTACCAAAATAGGAGTTACAACCACTGAATTCAAAAGAGGTCATACCAATGTGCATTCACAGGGTTAAAAGTGACATTTCAATCATGGGATCTTGAAACTATTTTGTCCCTATTGTGCAGTTGGTTTGCCCTATAATTATATCAGTCCAATATATGGACATTCAAATCCAAGTAGCATGTGACAACTACCAATAATAATAATTGAGCTTTTAGGTTTAAAAAAGCATATCTACTGTAGACTTTTCCTGCTAAGTAAAATAAAGGTATTCTGTCAAACTATCACAAAGTTGTAGAGCTTTTATCATCACATTACTATAGCCTGAGGCTAGTTTGAACACCAGGCAGAACTATTACTAGCAGGTTACAAAAATAAACAATCTGAGCTGCAATAACTTTGGATCAATGCATCTCCCAGCAGTGGCAGTATCCTTGTTTTACAGAAAAGGTAAATCCCTCAAATATATATAGGTTTTCCATGAATTTGTACCTATTAGAGGGTGCGGCTCTTGATCATGGCTGGAAGGCCCTGGCGGAGACGCAGGGGCCACAGCACATGAGGGGCATAAGCGACCAGAATACCCTATGGAAAGCCACATTTGGCATGAGGAGCAATACGTGAGGGGGGGGGTCAAAGACACCTCTGAGTCCTTAGACTTAGGCCTAGCCCCATGTCCTAGTGGATTTGACAAAACAGTAAAGGAAGACCCAAATACTGTCACCCAGATTAAAGATTTCACCCTAGATAGCCTAAAACGCACTTATCTGGCAAGCAAAGGGTTAACGTGTGGAGGAGACCAAGTCCTGCATATGATACTCGTGTAGAGAGAAAAATAAAATGGAGACTGCAAAACAGGCGATTATGGGAAATGCAGAGTACCAAAGCCAGAACCGAAGCCCCTATGTCCACTGGAATGTTAGGCAAGGGGAGACAAGAAGAATGAATCATCTCTCAACTCTGTACAACTTGTTCCAGCCTACTGGAAGGAGCTGTTGCCACCCCATGGTACCTGTAAACTATACAGGAAGACAGAGAAAGGTGATTTTGACACACCTAATGTTTTGGCAATGTCTCAGATTGATTTATTCTGTTTTTTTAGCCTCATCATGGCTTGCTTTACTGGCTTTGACACATCTTTAGAAAAAGGAAACAAAAGATGGTCAGTATAGGCTTATACCATACACCAACATAAACAGCTTGCTGTGAATGTTTACCCTATCTCTGCTCGAGGGCTCCACGTCAAAGGACAACTGCTTCACCCCAAACAGTGATGGCTCCAATAAAAAAAGTTATATATTTACTGTAAAATCTTTGGTATAATCACACAATTTTACCCCACTTCACCTCATGTGAAGTGGGGGATGCGTTTTATTATTTTTATTTTTTTTTTATTTTTTAAATTAGGGTTGGCAGATACCTTCCCTCCCTCCCCCGGCCCAATCTGCTGTCAAAATATGACTTTGTTCAAGTTTAAGTCCCCACTGAAGCTCCCATCTTTTCAAAAGGAAGGCAAAATACAAACTATGAAAAGCTTTCCTGCAGGTTGCATGCTTCCATTTGCCGCCCGCTTCCTTCAATGGGCTTTCAGGACCTTCCACCTCCAGCCAGTGGTAATTCCCTGTATCCTCATAGGGCAATACCATAGGCAGAAGGTCCTGACGGCACACTGAAGGAAGCGGGCAGCAAGAATGCCGCCCGCAGTGAAGTTTTGCATAGTTTGTATTTTGCCTTCTCTGGAATAAATAGGGACTTAAACTTGAAAGTAGTAAGTATTTTGACAGCAGATTGCGTCAGCCTTAAAAAAAAAAAAAAAAAAAATTTTTTTGCAAGAAGGAACACAAGGGTGCGTATAGGCACTCGTTTTCCCCTAAAATCTTGGGTATAATATGCACCTACGTATTATACACAGGTGCATATTATACCTGAGATTTTAAGGTCATTTAAATTTATTTTTTAATAAACATTCTGCCAATTTCATACGCCAGTGTGAATCAACGCATTTCCTGGCATTGCCACCGCTTTATCAAGACTCTGCCAGTATTATGGATTAAAAAAAAAAAAAAGGGGTGTTTGTGCTGGTGATTTGAATATTGCAATAGGATCACCTCCTTGAGTTTTTCTTCTTTTTTTAAAAGGGTGATGTATCACCATAATAAAAGTTTCTCTTAATCTGTTTGCCTGAGCTCTACCAACAATGCTGTGGGGTTTTTATTTAAAACAGTATAGAAAGAGTTTTAAAGCATACATTTTTCCCTGTGACGTCTGCTCCTTGCCGAAGAGAATACAGCAGAAACCTTCCTCAGCGCTGGTCTGACTCCCTCAGGTCCAACCAACTAATTTACATCTATGACACGCGCTGCTTTCTGTCTGTAATCTGGAGCACTTTCATTGGCTGAGATCGATATCTAGCCAATGAGAGAACTCCAGCTTAGAGACAGAGAGCCTCCGTCATCAAAGGAGGTTGGATAGAGGGAGGGGAGCAGAGGCAGAGTGATGGACTGCAGATACAGAGAAGGTAAACGCAGTCTATGCGGAAGTAGGTGCAGGGCAGAGTTTATAACTGGAATTTTCGACCAAATAATGCTTAGCCCCTTCGCGTTCACTGACGTGCCAGGACCGTCACGGCAGTCCGGCACTTAAGGACCAGAGACAGTCCTGGCATGTCATAGAATTCAGGGCTCCCCACGCAGCTGCACACCATATTCAATATATAACCTAACTATTTAGGCTAATTTAGATAGTGGTGATACATCCCCTTTAACACCTTAAGGAACATTGCCGTGCCAGGACCGTCACAACGGTCCGGCACTTAAGGACCAGTGATGGTCCTGGCACGGCATGGAGTTCAGGGCTCCCGGCGTGGCTGCACGCCGATCCAGAAGTCCTGAACCGGAAGCGGAAAAAAAAAAGCCCCGTGGTCCTCAAGTGCAAACTGACACATCTTTGCTCCTCGTGTTGAAAGACAACAGCAACAGACTCCAAATGCAAATGCCTCACTTTGGATCACCTCTAGAACTTTTGTTAGCTCTCTTGTGCATGAACTAATGATGCAATGACACACCTGGCCAAGAAACAGCTGAGCAGCCAATTTTCCAATTACATTTGGTCCCCTAAACTACAGGGTCTATATATAAAAAGGACTGTAGTTCCTACATGGCTCACAGTTTATGGATGTAAATACTCTTGAATTAAAGCTGACAATTTGCACTTTACCCTCTTGTTCACTGGTTCATTTAAGTCCAGTGCGCTGGAGTACAGAGCCAAAAGAACAAAACCTGTGATGCTGTCCAAATACTTATGGATTGCACTTTATTTAGGGCTCCCATAATCAGACATTTTAAAGGGATTTTTTTAAAATCTTTCAGAAACGCTCTATTTAAAATGACTAATTATGAGTGGTCTATATAATGCCCAATATAAATTCTATTTTGGAACGATTTCCTAAATGCAGAATCAACAGAATAGTGGTGCACACACAAAATTATTAAACATAGTTTCTATAGGTGAAACTTGAACACATATATTGCATACGAGTAACACAGTGTGTTCCAGCATGGCAACAGCAGAATCTGTTTTAAACTAAAAACCTGATCAAGTTTATCTGACACCTGGGTGGGGGAGTGATGTTCCTTCCAATGTGAGAAACCCAGCAGTGAAAGAATTGAGAACAGTTTAACCCCTTAAGGACCGTGCGGTCCTGGGGCGGGGTGTTCTAGAGGAACACAACACTTTTTTTTTTCTTTTTCTTTTGCTCTACGTGTTCTGTGATTACAGCACGGCATGCACCCACGCTGTAATCACAAACTTCTGTGACGTGCCAGGACAATCATCAGTCGTTAAGGGGTTAAAGTAAGCAGGGCTGCATGTTGAATCTGCTATTCCACTGCAGTCTTAAACTGATGTTAGCAAGAAGCCACTGGACCTCTAGGGATTTAAGCTTCTACTTCTTCAAAAGTTGTCACTGGTTATTAGCCAACCACAGCTTGTTTCTAGGTAAAATTACTTCCACTGAGCCATTTTAATTTAGTATGCTATGGTAACCTTGATTTATTTATTTACATTTTTTTTCTTTATTGTGATGGTGGTAACTTATTTTTAAATGATCAATTCCAGGTATTAGAGGGATGTGCAACATATTAGGCTTATGGATTTCCACTGGTTTCTGGACAAGGAATAATAAAGAAAAATATATTCTTATTTATATTGATTTATTAAAATAAAGTCGGGCAAGCATTTGGCAAAGCACAACCTTTTGAGTCCTAGAGAGCGGGAAAATGCATTGCAGAGCAATTAAAGGGTTAGCACTCAAGACACGGGGATAAAGGGCACAGGTAGAAAGATTCAAACGCAAAGTTCAGGGACCAAATATCCCTACCCTCAACTGTCCAAGATTTAATTTCGTAGAGGAGGGTTTTGTAACTTATGATCCCCACAAAGAAAATGTTCAATTTCCAACATCCATTCGAACAACTGGAGAATAAAGTTCATTTAGTCCCCTCCATATGCATATATTTATAATATGGGGTCTTAGGAAACCCATACTCATTTGTTTTCCCCCTCAGCCCACAGCCATGGAAGGGGGGGGGGAGATAGCACAACATTTCCATATACTTATTTCATCACCCACCACAATAAACATTGAAAATTGTAAATCTTTGCAATCATTAAATCAGCCGGCACTCCGTGAATGTTCGTGATATAAAACTCGCCAATGTTTTGGCTTCGCTGTCTTGATAAAGGCTCATAATTGAGCCACAACGGTGACATGTTTTATGTTTAACTTGTGTAAAAGCCTGTGTACATGGGCCAAAGTCCAGGTGATGTTAACCCTTTGAGTGCCAAAGGGTTAAGAGGCTGGTCCTGCTCTGCATCCTGCCGCCAACGCAGTCATGCACTGTAGAGACTGCCCGAAAGCACAGAATACTCCCAGCATTCTGTGCTTTTGGGCAGCATTCAGGCAGTCTAGACTTCTCCCTGCATTCTATGCGTTCGGGCAGCATTCAGGCAGTCTAGAATGCTCCCAGCATTCTGTGCGTTCCGGCAGTCTTTACTGCGCATGACGGCTTCTGACAAACATCCTAGTGAATTATTATATAGGATAATTTACAAAAGTTCCTGTTGAGTGGCAATCCTTGCACTTATATCTATAATACAAACTGCAACAACAGGTAAATAAGATAAAAATATCTTACTGAATTAATTCATCTCTAACTTCAATTAAATGTTTTCTTTTTCTTCCAATTTCAGACTGCATCTGGGGGATGATACAGAAATTTAGATGAAGATGTCCGATGGCCCTGCACGCACACACAATCCCATTAGTCTAGGCAATATACAATGTAAAGTCAGAGTATTGAATAAGTATAAAGGCAAAAGTGGATCAGTTCTAGGGCAAATCAAATGCACAACAAACAAATATAAACTGATTGAAATGGTGCTTTAAACCCCTTCAGTGCACAGCACTGGAGACCCATCTAGCATTCAAGGTGATACAAGCTCAGTCAATGGACTTTTTGCTACTCTGGTGCAGTTCATTTGACCCTGAATGAACCCACTTGCACAAAACACACACACATTTTTCCTTCTGGTGATTGAGTCTTAGCCCTTGTGTACAAAATGTGTCATTCCAAACTAAAAGGGATAATATTGCTTAATTTGGGAAAATATATATTGCAGCATTTAACCTGCATAGTAATAGAATCATACTCCCACAGCTGAGATGATTTATTCAAAAGTGATTGCAATTTCTACTAACATTCTTCTGGTGCACCATTTCCATGGCCTGAATTTTTTATCATGGTGCTGTGGACAGCTATTGTCTGTACCAATAACCCTCCATCGGCTGCAGCTGCAACACCACTGTAGAACTGCAGGCCATGGAGGTAATGCACCCAAGAAATGCACAACCTTCTTGTCCTTATAGGTTTAAAGAAGGCATTCTAGGAGTATGGACTTTACGTGAAACGCATAACGTAGTATAATTTGGGGTCTCTACAGATCTGGCTACTTGGTGAGTCTACTTAGCTCAAATATTTCACAAGAAATTTATGTTACTATGGCAAAATTAATTTGTCACATCCTTTTTTGGTGGGGGGGGGGGTTACACGTTAAAGATGTTAAAGGTAAACAAAACGCTATGACATGCCATTTAATATCAATATATGCCTGTTATAAAATATGATTTTAGTGTGCTTACCTGTTGAATCCTTTTATCTTTAGTCCATATGGAATACAGGAACCATGGGGTTGATTCCCTCCTCCATGAGGGCAGGGCACACCACAAAAGACAGGGTCTTTGGAGTGGAGATTCCCTACTCTTCCTCAAGTACAACACCCCATCTTCTTCCAGAATTCATGTGACAATAGCCACAGCAAAAGAAATAAGCAGAACTAAGAAGAAAAGAAAGCTCTAAAGAATAAGACTCTAAGAGGACTCCTCTGACCAGAGAACGAAGGCAAGTATGTTTTTTTCCCAGGGTGGGAGTCTTATGTTAGTCCTATGTTCTCTTACGTCCATTATGGCACATGGTAACCATGGGGATTATACCAAAGCATCCCAAATTTTCCAGGTAGGGAAAATGAGAAAACCCTTGCACTTTCTCCATGAGAACAGCGTTCCCTAGGACCAAAGTGGTTCTGTATAAACGCAGGTGTCAAAACAACCTACCAAACAAGAGCCAACAGGGCTTAAACTACTGAACAACAAACTTACAATCAAGAAAAGAAAAAGAGTGGTCCTCAAACAGGCAAAACACTGCCTGAAGACCTTCCGGCCAAAGCTGGCCTCACCCGAGGTCAAGACATTGACCCGCAGTGTGTGGTGAATGTGTGCAAATAGAACAAGATGAAGTCTTGCACAAATGTTCAGCTGAGGCCTGGTTCTTGTAGGAATGACTATCGTAGCCTTGATTCAAGAGGTGATAGTAACCTTGGTGGCTGACAAACCTGCCACGATGATAAAAAGGTAGTCAGCTTTTTTCTCCTATAGAAATCATATCTAGCAGATGGAGATCCCTCTCCTGCATGGATGAAGTGTCAGGACAAAAGGAAGGCACAACAATCTCCTAACTGATGTGAAAATCAGGGACAACCTTAGGAAGAAACTCCTGGAAGGTACAAAGTACTACCTTATCTTGGTGAAAAGCCTGGAATGGAGGTTTGCAAGACAGAGCTTGCAACTTAGCCACCCTCCAGACAGAGACAACTGACAGGAGAAAAGCCATCTTCATTGTCATCTGACACAATTACATGGAGGCCAGAGGTACAAAAGGGGGGCTCTAAAGGATGCCTAAGACCAAACTGAGATGCCAAGGAGGAGTGGGGTCCCTGAAGGAATTTAATACATGGCCCACTCCCTGTAGAAAGGTCTTCACATCTGGGATAACAGTAATCCATCTCTGAAGGAAAACGGCGAGAGCTGAGATCTGTACCTTTAGGGAAATCAAGCTGAAACCCTTGTTATCTCCTTCCTGCAGGAAGGACTGCACCATGGAAAGATCAAAGACATGTGGAAACCTCCTGTGTAAAAGAGAAAACCAGCTACCATGCCAGGAACATGGTGAAGATGACATCATCGGAGAATCCCTTCCGCTTCCGAATGCTGGGCTCAAGAGCCATGCCGGGAAAACCAGTCTCTCTGTGTCCTCAAACTACAAGGGCCCCTGAAGTAGCAGATCTGGGCTGGACAGTAGGCGGCTAAGCTCCTGAGTGGACAGCTTTCTAAGGTCTGCAAACCCTCCTTGGCCAGACTGTGGCAATTAAGATGACCAGCAACCTCTCCATTCTGATATTCTGAATCACCCTGGGGGATGAGAGGAATGGGGGAGAAACACGTTGGACAGGTTAAAATACAATGGAACGGACATGGCATCCATTGAGAAGGTGCCATGCCCATGGTCACCATGTCTATGCTCCCCAGCAGCCTTTCTTCTTCCATGCGCTAGTAAGAAAGCTGGAGTCTTGCTACCTCCTTTTATATGCAATGCAGGGATTTGAGCACTAATGCTGACATGGCCTGTGTCCTAGGAGGTGCAGGGAAGGGGGGTGATCTGTGCTCTGGCTCCTTGTAGGCTTTGCTACTGGCGTTCTTGGTGGGGGATGGCCAGCCAGGCTTGTTGTTTTGGAGTCTTCCTGTGTACCCATTCAGTTTGCGGATTCTCCTGACCCTTGGTTATTGTCCCTTACCCTGTGGCTCTCTTGTGACTTCTGGTAAGTAAGTACCTGACCCTGGGAATCTCTGCATTTCTGACCCCGGCACAGTATTTCTGACCTTTATAATCTCTGAACTCCTGACCTCTGGCTATGCAAACTGATCTTGCTGATCTCTGGACTTCTGGCTATTCAAACTGATCCAGAGATCCAGGGTATTCCCTAGGAAGCCCAGTATGGCATGAGGAACAGTGGGAAAGGGAAGTAAGAGAAGCCCCTGAATCCTTAGTTTTGGATTTCCCCATATGCTCCTTAGAGTCAGACATGTCCAAGAGTCTAAAACCAGCTGAAATAGTTTAAATATCCCCAGTTTAAAGAAAAATCCCTCAGAAAGACAAAAAAAAAAAAAGTACTTCTCTGGTATGAAAAGGGTTAAACTGCATAGGATATGCAAAGTAGAAGTAAGATGGCCAACAATAAGTGCGTCAGCCGATCAGTAGAAAGCCCGGGAACAGAAGCATTATGGGAACAGTAGTCTTCTCCCTTGCTTGTTGCATAGCAATGCCTGCTTCTTCAGCCATGGCCGCAGGGTTCCCATAATTAAAGTTCCCCTTTCCCTGACGTCAGCTCTCTGATTACCATTTTTATAACAATTTTTTACCTGTGGGTTAGGTTTATCATGACATTCTGTATTTAATAAAATCTAATTTGTAGCCCTGCAGTGCCTCCTACTGACTACACATGAAGTGATTGTTTCACTGTGGGCTCTCATGTCCACCAATAAATTACTTTAGTGCCATATTTTGTTTTCTTAATTATAAATGTGAAGATATCCCATTTACTAGCTATAACGAGTCATGTAGTAATCATCAAGGCTCTTTTCCCTGGTACAATTGGTAAGAATACATAAGCTAGTTTGGGATGTAGATCTGACTACAGTTTATCATAGCGCCAAATGGAGAAAATATGTGTTTGAAAAAATTTGGTTCTCAAGTCACACAACCAATTTTCATGAAAATTGCAGGGTTTCTAGGGACTGTCAATCAGTTCTGGAATCCAAATTTCAGGCAATTTTACTACAGCTGCATGAAAACCTCCTGCCTGAGAGGGCAATGTGAAGGCCTCACATTGCCCACTCCTGCCTTAGAGCCATTTATTTCCATAATTATAGCTCCCTTTAAAAAGAACATTAAGTCCTCCTAATGATAATCCCTATTTACCTTAATCTGGACAGAAAATCACCAAGGCCACTAAGAATCAATTCTGCGTGAAGCAGTTCTCCAAAATCTTTATTTTTGTCTAACCTTAGTGCATAAGGCGCACAATTCCAAACTCCAACTTGTAAAATCTTAAGAAGGAATGTGAACTTCAGAAGGAGGACTTTGGAGTCCTGCAATAAAGCACGTCTGTCTCTGTTAAATAACATCCAAAGCTATTTAAAGATTCATTTTGAAGAATCACTACACAAGAAAATGATTCACAGTGCTGGACAGATTAAGACACCTGAGGGTTTATTATTACAAGATGTTGATGTTCCTTATGTGTAATAAATCATATACCTTTGCATTTTTTCTCTTCAGATTTTTCAGCTGCTGAGAGTCTTCTATCTGAAAACAAAATCAAGAATGCAGCCGTTAATAAGTAGAACAAAGAACAGAAAGATTTAAGGGAATGGAGGACTTGACATATGAGGAATGACTAAACAAACTTGGTTTATTTACTCTAGAGAAAAGACGACTAAGAGGAGACCTTATCACATTGTACAAGTATATGAGAGGTCAATACAAGGCCTGATCAGGTGACCAGGGGACACCCCTTGAGATTAGAGGAAAGGAGGTTTAAACTTCAGCAGAGGAAGGGTTTTTTTACGGTAAGGTCTGTCAAATTGTGGAATTCATTGCCCAGGGAGGTAGTTATGGCAGATAAAATGGATACATTTAAGAGAAGATTAGATACATTTCTTTCAAAAGGGAACATACAGAGTTATACTGTTTATCAGTAGGCTGATCAGGAAGGTCTGATAAAGACTAATTTAATTGGTAGCAGGAAAGCTATAAAATTCTCAATTACTGAGGTATGAGGCGAAGGTTGAACTTGATGGACTTGTGTCTTTTTTCAACCTAATTTACTATGTTACTATGTTAACTTCTTGAGCGCCAGTAGGGTGTTCAACACATATTGAATACCCTCTAGCATTCAAAGGGTTAAAGAAAGGCTGCATGTTAAAGTCATACATATTTGTGTATTAACCTTTTAAGTGCCAGGCATTAGCACACAACATGGCTATGTGATACCCCTGCACACACTGCTGGTACTCAGACTTGTACAAAGGAGACTAAAAGATTTTGCTTTTAAAGCGATATAATACAGCGTTGACTGATCCTCCTATAAAGCTGGCCATGTAACGCTGTGTTTCAATATTTTTCGTTTAGTAGTTCAACAATAATTCAATGCTAAAGCATCCCACTCCTGTCCCCTTTACCTCCTGTATGCCGCCTCCCCTCAGATGCGGAATACAGTCCTGGGACCGGGCAGCGTACAGCGAGGGACAATCTTCATCCACAGAGTAAAAGGAACACCCTGCCACCCTTGACGAAGGAGGGCAGGATTTTTCTTATGCTCGGTGAAGATTGTCCCTCACTGCACTCCATTCAGCCGACAGAGAGTCAGCGCAATGTCTGTGTAAGGGGAGGGAGAGGGATCCTTTAGCACTGAATTACTGTTGAACTACTAAACAGAAAATATTGAAACACAGTGTAACATAGGCCACTGTATAGGAGGATCAATCGTATCTGCATTTTTTAAGGTAGTATTACTATCCCTTTAAGCCACCTGTGATTGTGCTGGATTGCAATGCAAGTAGTTAATATATCAATGGATTTTATCTGCCAGATTCCTGCTGAAGTCTATGAAGAAATTATGATTAACTGTGCTGATATAAACTTGCACAGTGTGTGGACAATGTCTAGGGGTTACTTCCTAGCCCAGTGTGTGGACAATGTCTAGGGGTTACTTCCTAGCCCAGTGTGTGGACAATGTCTAGGGGTTACTTCCTAGCCCAGTGTGTGTAGACAATGTCTAGGGGTCACTTCCTACCACGGTGTGTGTAGACAATGTCTAGGGGTTATTTCCTAGCAGGGGAGAGGGAGAGGGGGAGAGAGAGAGGGGGAGAGAGAGAGGGGGAGAGAGAGAGAGAGGGGGAGAGAGAGAGAGAGAGGGGGAGAGAGAGAGAGAGGGGGAGAGAGAGAGAGAGAGTGAGAGTGAGTGAGAGTGTGTGTGTGTGTGTGTGTGTGTGTGTGTGTGTGTGTGTGTGTGTGTGTCATTATTGCCTGAGCAAACAAACCAATTAGAATAACGTGACACAATGCATCATCAACAAAGGATCATTTCGAAAATAAATTGTATATAAATGGCAAGACAGCACAACATATAGACCATTTTTCACTCTCTTCAAAATTAACATCTTTATCATAGGTATATTTATTTTAGTTGGATTTTCTTTATTAAAACAAAAGCAAAGCACATCAATAATTAGAAACTGTTCAGAAAAGGAGTACTAAAATGGTGGAGGGGTTATTAAGACATACATCAGGACCTTAATATGTAGGTTAGAGTATGGAGAGTGTTAATATTATTGAAAAGCTGAAATATATTAAGAGGTTTAAAGCAATTCAAGCTATCACTTTTCCACGACAAAAGGAATACTAGTACAAGACGTACATCCTGCAAAAATAACAGGAAATGAAATTAAAAAAAAAAAAAAAAAAAGAGGATTTTAGTCTTACCTGTTAAATTATTTTCTCTTAGTCCATACAGATTACTGGTAACTTTGGGTAGGTGATCCGCCCCTTTAATTAGGCAGGAACAATTCAGGGGGTGGAGCCTACCTTCCCTCCTTGGTTGCAGCTAGACAACCAACTCCAGAAAGATTTGAGATACTAACTATTGACTAGATAGTGGAAGGGAAAGAAGACTCCTGTGAGCATGACCCCGAAGGACCCCCACAGTCTGCCACAGGAGAGCCAAGCATGGTCTCTTGAGAGGGTGGGAGACCAGTAATCTGTATGGACTAAGAAAAAAGGATTTAACAGGTAATACTAAAATCCTCTTTTCTCTGTCGTCCAATACAGGTTACTGGTAACTCTGGAATGCCCAACCATTGAGTTTCCCAGAGGCGGGAAGAAAGGAAACGACCAGGCGCAAGGCCCCCAAAGTCACCAGTGCAGATATGAACAGGTAATACTAAAATCCTCTTTTCTCTGTCGTCCAATACAGGTTACTGGTAACTCTGGAATGCCCAACCATTGAGTTTCCCAGAGGCAGGAAGAAAGGAAACGACCAGGCGCAAGGCCCCCAAAGTCACCAGTGCAGATATGAACCATCAGATCAGAGATAACCCAGACAATTAAGTGTCAATGGACACTGAACAGGGTTAACACCACAAAACTGTTACACAGCACACTGAACTAGAGCCAACAGGGCTCAAAAGTGAAGGAAGCAACAAGAACCGAAGAAGATCCTAGACAGGCAAGACTGCCTCCAGGATCTTCCTCCCAAAGCTGGCGTCAACTAATGCCAGCACATCAACACGGCAGTGCTTCAAAAAGGTGTGCACAGACGACTAAGTAGCAGCCTTGTACAACTGATCAGCAAAGGCCTGATTCTTGTAAGCCCAAGAAGCCTCACTAGATCTAGTAGAATGAGCTGTGACCAGAAGGGGGCAGGCTTCTTCCTGAGCTGATAAGCCTTACGAATAGTGGACTTGATCCAGGACGCAATAGTCACATTGGATGCAGGTCTTCCTGCCCTGAGACCCTCAGGAATGACAAATAGAGCGTCAGATTGCCTGATAGACTCAGTGTGATGCACATAAAACTTGAGACAACGCACCACATCTAACAAGTGGAGATCCCTCTCCTTGTCAGAGGTAGGGTCATGGCAGAAAGAAGGCACCACAATCTCCTGACTGATGTGGAACTCCGAAACCACCTTCGGAAGAAACTCCTGAGAAGTGAGAAGCACCGCCTTGTCCTTGTGAAACACCAAAAAAAGTGGTTTACAAGACAAAGCATGTAACTCCGCGACACGGCGAATGGACACGATCTCCAGGAGAAAGGTCATTTTCCACGTCAACAGTCGTAGAGGAATAGTGGCCAAGGACTCAAAGGGAGGACGCTGAAGAATGCTCAAAACCAAGTTAAGATCCCATGGAGAAGTGCGATTCTTAAAGACAGGACGAGTATGAGCAATGCCCTGAAAGAAAACCTTGACATCAGGAAGAATTGCAATGTGCCTCTGAAAGAAAACAGAGAGATCAGAAGTCTGAACCTTAAGGGAACTCAAACTGAGGCCCTTGTCCACGCCGTCCTTCAAAAAGTCCAGGACCGTAGGCATATCAAATTCCTGAGACAGGTCCCTGTCAGCACACCAAGATAGAAAGGCTGACCAGACACTATGGTACGCCTTAGAAGAAACAGGTTTGCGGGCACGGAGCATAGTAGCCACCACACCAGAAGAAAAACCTTTCTTCAGTATTGAGGATTCAATTTCCAAGCCATCAAAGCTAGCTGATGAACATCCTCCTTCCACAGATAACCCTGTAGAAGAAGATCCGGACAGCAAGGGAGCCGGAATGGCTCCGCCACGGACAGATCCAGAAGCTACGGAAACCAAGCCTGTTGAGGCCAGTACAGAGGAATTACAATGACTGGACAGCACTCCAGTCTCAATTTCCGCAACACCCTGTGCAACATGGGGAGGAGAGGAAAGATGTAAGCCAGAGGAAATAACCAAGGAATGGACATGGCATCCACCGCTATAGCTAGAGGATCCCGCAAGGGAGAGCAGAACTTCAGAACCTTCCGGTTGTATCTTGTCGCCATCAGGTCGATGCAAGGAAGACCCAACTTCTGATCAATGAGGGTGGACACCTCTGGATGCAGTTCCCACTCACCTCTGTCCACTGTGTGTCGACTGAGGAAGTCCGCCATGACATTGTCTACTCCAGGAATGTGCACTGCGGATATAGCGGGAACGTGTTCTTCTGCCCAGAACAAAAGAGCCTTGACCTCTAACCAAGCGGCAAGACTTCTTGTTCCACCCTGCTTGTTGATGTAAGCCACAGCCATGGTGTTGTCGGATTGTACCCGGACTGGGCAGTCTTCCAGCTGAGGTTTCCAATGACGAAGGGTATGAAATCGATATGGGGTCCACCTTGATCTTTCTCAACACCCCATGGATCATAAGAAGAGAAAGCCTGGGAGAATCATCATCGAAATCTGCCCCTCAACATGACAGGCTAACATCCATTGTCAATACAGACCACTTAGCATTTGCAAATAGTCTTTCAATTGTTAGGTGGCTTTCCTGACGCCGCCACTGCAAATACAACTGCATCTGGAGGGCTTGTGTGTGTGAAACAGAACTTGTAACTACAGCACCAAGACCATAGGTCCCAATACCTTCATGAATTCCTGCAGCTCTTGTCCTTCTGGTGCTTCTCATGAATAGAAATGTGAAGATACACATATTTTATGCCCACTGAAGCCAATAATTCCCCTGCTCACACTGCAGAAATGAATGACATCAGGGATACCATCTTGAACCTCAGTGTATGCACAGGGTGAAAGCCTTCTTCTTGGGGACTATAAAGGGTTTGATGTACAACCCCAGAAATCTCTGCTGATGGGAGACTGGAACAAAGAGCTCCATTTCCAAAGCTTGGACAGCGTACCAGAACTGGAGAGCCCTCAGGGGGTCCCAGGGAACCCTTTCCATAAAGAACCTGTATGGACGAGTGTCCTTGAAGTCTATCAGATAACTCTGAAACTACATGCAAAACCCACAGCTTGTCCAACAAGATTGCCCTCACATCACTGAAATGCAGCAGGCATTATATTATCGCCTGGGGTAGGCACTAGTGCACCCAATCTTGCCGAGGAAGTCTTACAGGATTGACTCGGGGGGACAGGGGGAGCCTTAGTTGCATGGAGTTGTAACAGTAAGTAAAAGAAAAGTCTTCCACTCACCAGTGACAGAGATTAGCAGCCCAGCAGGAGTAGTCTGCCCTCCTATGGTGAGAGCCTGTAGCAAGGTGCCTTTCTTGGTGAGCAGTCAAGTGTGGAAAGAGAACCCCAACCCCATTCCTTTCCGAGAGCCCAGGAAACTGGTTACCTTAGAAAAAAGGAGAATTAGAGGGGGACCCCAGTTCTGGTGCTCCTCCTCATAAATGAACAAGTCTCCCCCAACTTTGTATTCCCGTGCTCCGGAGCCATTGGGAATAGGAACAAAAGCAGCTAAAGTTGCTGCAGCAAAGAAGCCACATGCTCCAAGATTTATAGGTGCCATGGCTGAAAAAGTCTTAAAAGATCTCAGACCCTAATAAACAAAAACCCAGTAGAATGAATAGAGAGACACTAAATACATGTATAATGAACAGAATAATAAGATAAATATTATGACCTCAGATGGTGGCCAAAGATAAAGACAAAGACAGGGCTGTCCAAGTCCAGTCCTCAAAGGCCACCAACAGGCTAGAATTTAAGGATTTCCCCGATAAAGCACAGATGGACCAATCAAAATGAATAAGCCACTGATTAACTCACCTGTGATTAATCAAGGAAATCTTAAATCCTGGCCTGTTGGTGGCCCTTGGGGACTGAACTTGGACAGCCCTGCTCTGTCATTCAAAGGGGTAACAGTAATTTTGGCCTTCATGGACCTGTCCAGAGTGGAACAGGAGAACACATCTCCACTGACAGATATATGCAAAGAGGCAGTTCAGTACAATGTATACTTACAGTTGTAATAAGCTGTTCTTTTAAACTGTCAAAGAAAGTATCAACTTTTCTTTTGCAAGCAGCAGAATCAATAGTTTCCCTAAAAATAAAAAAATATTTAAATTAATAAATAATAAAAAGATTGATAGCTTTACTTAATGTTGTGATAAAAAGCAGACTTACAGCACAGTTCAGGGGTAGGCAACCTATGGCGCACACCAGCCAACAGCTGGTATGGGATCATGGGATTTAAATCCCAAAGGTTGCCTAGCCATGCCATTTTAATATCAGTTCTACAAAAAAGTTTATTCCTAGAACCCTGACAAACCCTCATAATCACCCTAATTTCCTATATGACACTTATGACTACTAGTAGCTGACTTGTGAAGAGGCACATGTCCCCTTACTCATCGCATGTCAACATCACTAGTAACATAGTACCATAGAAAAGTAGGTTGAAAAAAGACACGTCCATCAAGTTCAACCTTTGCCTCATATCCCAGAAAAATGAGACATGTATAAGCCTTCCTACCATCAAATGAGTAATAGTTTATTTACTTGAACAGAGTTACAGTCTTTTCCCTCTGCTCAAATGGAGCTTCAGAGTTGTGTCTGAAGCAAATGGGAAATAAATAAAGCAAATTAATTCAGCTTCAACTATGATATCAGCTCCGCTAGATCAGCACTGTAGTAAACAATCTTCTAAGTCATAGGTACTAGCCCACTAGAATGATGTGAATTAGAGGACCAGGGTGTTGACTTGTTGCCTCCTATAATGTATTAGTAGCTGTCTCTTTCCTGCAGACAGATGTTTCATTCGTAGCTTCTTTGTTTTTTCCTATCAAAATGTCCAGAAGGGAAATTCTGTCTTTACTCATTACACTAGTGAATTTCAAATTTATGGTACTGATGTTAACAAGAGAAACAAAGTTATTCAATGCATCAATGGGACCAGTTCAAATGAGTAAAATATAATCGATAAATCTCAGCCACAAGCTGATATTTCTAGTATATTGCTCCATTTCTTCTGTGAATATTATTGTAGCGTTCCACCAGTCTGGATATACATTAGTGTAGGTGAAGGTGCAGGTACTCCCTATTGCTGTCCCACAAATCTGATGGTAATAATTAATATTGAATACAAAGTAATTATGTGCTAAGATGTAATTAAGTAACTTTAACACAAAAATATTATGTAGTTCAGATTGTATAACTCTATTAAGTAAGTAATGCTTAGTTGCATTAATGCCTACTTTGTATGGGATGCTGGTATACAATGATTCCACATCAAAACTTTTTTTTTTTTTTTTTTTTTTTTTTTTTTTTATCCAATAAAGGAGAATACTTAGTTTACAGAGTCTCTCTTTACCCGTCTTACTTTTATTTAATTTTCATTATCTTATTGAGGTGACCTGCGGTGCAAATATACAGTTTTACCAAACTAATAAGTTTAGGGCTCTCTGATATAAGTTCTTGCATTCTTTACAAATTAACTTCTTTTTATTGAGAACAATTTCAATATACATATATAAAATTATATTAGCCCAGATGGGGCAATACTGATTTTATGTATAATTTGATATCTCTGAACTAACTCAATTGTCATACTAGCTCTTGTTGAGAACGTTTCTTAACCCCTTAAGGACCGGACATTATGGGACATTTCCGTCCCATAACGTCCGCATAGGGGCACGTTGACGGGCCGGTACACGTGACCTGTCACGTGTATCGGCGCGTCATTATGGGGCTTGAAATAGATCGCTCCGATCTTGGAGCGGTCTATTTCATGCCCCATTTTTACTTACAGCGCTCCCGGAAGAGCGCTGTAAGTAAAATGTACGTGACGTACCAGGACCGTCAAGGGTCTTTCAAGAAAGTTTACCCTTGACGGTCCTGGTACGTCAAGGGTCCCTAAGGGGTTAAATATATTCATATGTATACAATTATTCTTAGCCCCTTTGGGACAAGACAGATTATTTTCATTTTCGAGTATTATCAGGATAAATAATACTGAGTAGCTCCTTAGGAGCAGTTTTTAACACTTTAGTAAGGTTGCCACTCTTTATTGGGATCCATTATAAAGATATATATTTTTACGTTTATTTAGTCATAACATTACCTCTTTGGGGCAATAAATATTAAGTGCAATTTTTCTCAGGAAGAAAAGAAAGCTAATTACAGTCTTTTTGCATTATGTATGACTTTAGTGTTAAAGGGATAGTAATACTTCATTTTAACTTTATTTTATTTTGTAGGCATTAAAAAAACATGAAGAATGATATAAGTCTTATCTCTGAAACCTTTATGGTTTAAGAGATATTCACAAACAAAGTATCCCCCCCTGTTCAACCAGATCAGAAGGGAGGTGCCCAGGTAGACTGCAGAGAGGGACAATCTTCAATTAAGATAATGGAAAAAGCTGAAAAACTTGTCAAGGGGGGAAGGGCTTTCATTGTTTTCATACAAAGAAAATTGTCCCCTTCTGTTATCTGTACTGTCATACAACCAGACTCACATCTGAGAAGAGATTGCTTACACTAGGAAAAAGGGGCGGGGAGGGGAACTTTGCTCGTGAATATCTCATAAACCATAAAGGTTTGAGAGATAAGACTTATATCATTCTTCATGTTTTTTTAATGCCTACAAAATAAAATAAAGTTAAAACGAAGTATTACTATCCCTTTAAAGTTTTAAATATACTACATTGTGTTATGCATGTTTGGCCTCCGAGTCTACAGGGCTTCCACATCAAGAGTTGCCAAGAAATTTGAACCAGTGGACTAAGGCTTTACCTGGTTCAATAGCCAATACTTTGGGAAAAGTGTATATATGTGACTAACAGAGACACCCTTATATCTGTTAAAAGACCTCTGTTTAATAGTTTTTTTTCAAAAACACGAGGGGAATTATCCAGGCATATAGTGAACCTCGTATGTCTATGTCAGAGGGGTTTCTCATACTGATATTGACGTAATTCACTTATCAAAGTGTTTTGAGGAGTTTGACAGGTAGTCTCAGATAAGTGGCATAATTCAGATAATCATGGGTTATATTGTAGAATTTTGAACATACTTCTCATTTTCTCTAACACAAAGGCAACCTTTGGTCTAAACTGCCAGCAATATCCATACTGTTTAACTTTCTACTATTATCACTTCTCTGCCTTTTGGCCAATATAAATTGTAGTATCTGTTCTTATCAGTTTAATATCTGATACGTCTCCTATCTGGGCACCATATATTGAATGGATTTTTAGAACAGGGAGACAGGACTTGAATGATAGTTCCATTGATACATTACATATGTTAATGTTCCAGGACAAGAAACAATTAAAGCTACTTTTTCAGCAGCATAAGCATGCACAGAGGCTGAGGCTTGCTTCCAGAGGCCTCCAAAACATCCTCAAGCCACATGTGACATATTCCTCATAAGAATATCTAACTTCATATGAGTTACCCTGTAAGATGCCACCACTGATATAGGTGAAGTAGCCTTGAAAAAAATTAAAATATCAAGTGTTTAGTTCCTACAGTTTTCAGTACGATGTACCCTGTACTAAATATGCTTAAAAAAATAAAAATAAACAAAAATAATGTTATTAGTTTTACTAAAACAGTCGTTACTGTTCACTTCAGAACTGGACAAGGTTGTCTGTCACGGCACTGAAGAAAAGTATTTTTATATATTTTTAGCTCAAAATATAACAATAGATTGTTTTCTATTACTATAACGTTAAAACATCCATTTCTTTATGGCAAACAAAATCTACCTCGGTAAAGAAAATTATGCCAAGGCAGCTTAGTCCAAACCCATCACAGTATGCAGTTTGGAACACGGAGTCCCCCACAGATATCTTCACTAGGCATAAGACTATGTAACCACTTCCAGCTATGGAGTATGTCTATCTCAGATGAATGGGTCTTTCAACTGATATAGGAAGGGTACAGAATGTAAGTCACAACAACACCATCTCCATTCCTCTTGTTCACAGTACCCTACGTCAAGATGGAATCTATCAAATCAGTGATAGCAATTAGGGTACCAGAGGAAATTTACTCATGTTTGAACATCGAAAATATCTACCTACACATTACCATAGGACACAATCACTGGCAATTTATCAGGTTGGGTTACCAAAACCAACATTTTCAATTTGTGGCATTTCCTTTTGGTCTGGCCACAGTACCAAGAGTGTTCACCAAGGGGATTACTCCTCTTGTGGCACATCTCTGGTCAAAGGAAGTAAATTCAACTCCGTAACCTGACAATGTATTACTACAAGCTCCACCGCAGACGCTAACTCAACTACATTTTCATTTAACCTTACTAACCATGAAGATTTATGGTTTATTTGTCAACATAAAACAAATAACTACTGTTTCTGTTTCAACACCTTTCCTTCTTAGAACGGATATTCTATAACAAAAATAAACGGTGACATTAACTCAAGAGAAATTTAGGACCTTCAGATGTTTCTTGTCCAACTAGAGATCTCTTTGCTCAGTTTCACATGAGATCACTAAAATTAGGACTACTCTGCATCCGGTCCTAGAATCCTAACTTCCTTCATCACATGAAGACTATATCATAGACCACTATATAGTCACTACATTGGTGGCTCACGACCCTATTCTGTTCATGGGAATAGATTTCTCCATAATGGAATGGATAATCGTCATAACAGATGCCAGTCTGTCTGGATGAACATCTCTTCATTCAAGGTCCATAGACTCTATCAGTCACACCTACCTTTAAACATTCTGGAATTCCGTGCAATTACAATGTGCTTTCAGCATGAAGGATGATTCTCTAGAACCTAACCATTCGGATCCATTCTGACAAGAGCACTGCTGCTTGGATGAATGTGGCAAAGATCAGTTATAGGGCAGAAAACCAGGGTTCAGTGTTGTCAGCCACATACATTTTAGGGGTTGGGAACTGGGTGGCAGATTACCTCAACCACCAAACCATAGACCGTGAAGAATATGAATACAAGAAATTTTCCTTCAAGTAACAGATCTATCGAGAGTATAGACTTGATGTCATCATAGAGAAACAGAAAACAGTCTACAAAGATTCTGCAAGCATTAGAAGTGGATATCCTAATGATCCTATGGAATTACAGACTAAGGTATGTCTTTCCCTCCACTAGGTAGGATTTCCAGAATACTAAGCTATACTATGGAAGAGAAAGTATACTCCTTTCTCATAGCATCATTATGGTCAAGGAGATCTTGCTTTCATCATCTGAGAGATATTGACAGACCCGTGGAGTCTTTCTCAGATGTCAGATCTCATATCTCAAGGACCAATCCACTTCCACACATTCTTAGTGTCGCTTTGAAGGCATGGTACTTGCAACCAAGATATTAATGAACAACTATTAATTTCTCCAATCATTCTAACCATGCTCAAAGCTCGAAAACCGATGTCTGCAAAATGTATGTTCATATTCTGTCAAGGAGATAGAACCATACCTATACCGTTCCTTTTAGAAATTTGGAATGCAGGCCTAGAAAAGGGTCTAGCTACCTGAAAGTTCCTGTTTCAGCGCTGTCAGCTCTCTGCAAGAGAAATGTGCCTACTATCTCTGAAATTCAAACATTTCTTCAGAAAGTCAGCAGTATAGTTCCTCCACACCTATTCTACCCTGGAACTTAATTTGAACGAGTTTCGTACTTCTATTACTTCATTAATACTTCATTTAACCCCTGGTGAAGTACTAGTAGTATGAAACACAATGGAAGAGCTAGGGCTCAATACTATTACCACCTGTATTTTTCAAAACCAGCAGTGGTGGTTTTGACAGCATAGTTAACAATTCTATAAATTGTGTTGTCAACAAAAAACACACAAAAACATCCAACGGGTATCCTATTCCATGCAGTTATGTAAAGCAGCAACACAATCATCTGTTCTCACACTCATAAGTGCTATAAAGTTACTATTTTGGCATCTCAGGATGCCATTCTTCTTCAAGTTTCTTCCCTCACACTTTTTTTGGAACTGCTTTGGGAAGTTCCCATGGTCCCTGCATCCCTCAATGATGCTAGAGAAAATGGGATTTTTTTTTACTTACAGATAATTCCATTTCTCTTAGTCCATTGAGGGATGCGAGGCATCCCACCCACAGAAAATTATCAGGGTAAGGATGCTCTGCCGCTTTTGGCAGCTCTGTTTTTAATGCTATTCCTTTCCTGCCTCTGCTAACCAAAAACTGAAAGTAATGAGCCACGGAGAGGGGTTAGCAGCCAAGAGGAAGGAGTTTTTTTTTTTTAATGTGTCCTGCCTCCTACAAGTACGCTACCTAACCCCATTTTTGCAATCTTTATTGCACTCCCTGTACTTCAAGAAAGAATTTTGTGTTCCTACAGAGTTAAATAGTTTAAATGCCTTTTTTTTCCTTGCCATTTCTTTCTTTACACTTGCATGTAACCATACTTCTTTTGCATTTGTTCCCCAGTAGTTTAGTGTTGAATATATTTCTGAAATCTAAACTTAAATTCCTACCATTTTTTCTCTGTATTTTTCCTTTATATAATTTATCTATTTAAGAGTTTGCTTTGCCAAACTGATTTCAAATGAAACCATGCTTTGATCACAGTTTCCCAAACGTTCACCTAAAAGTACTTTGTAAAATCACATGCTAGGTGTAATAAACCCGTTCACAGAAAAACAAAATTGAGGAGTATAACAAAATAAATAGTCCAAGTGCTCTTACCGTAGAATATATAAAAATTGCATTTATTGGATGAATATAAAAATTGTATTAGGTTACTGATATCAATTAGGAACAGGTGCATATATATCTGTGTAAAATATATATTCTGTCTAGCCTGCACAATAAGCACATGTACATTGTTTTGCATTCTCCTAGAAAAGCTGCATTTAAATGAATGTGCATTTTGCAAATTTTAAAGATATCCCCCACAAAGGGCAGTTAGAATGTGCCAGACTTTCTCATCTTTACAGTTCACTTTGCACTGAAGTTTGCAATGAGCTTTTTTTGCACATGACAATAGCATAAAAAATGCATTCATTTAACATGCATCTGTACTGTGTTTTTTGATGCATATGTGGCACTGCTTGTGTGTGTACACAACTCATTGCAAAGCAATGGGTTCCATTCCTCTCTGGTCCTTAAAAAGTTAACAATTATATTACCTGTATGAATAGAAATGCAGGATACCTACAGCTTACCTATAGTCTGTAACTATTTTCTCAAAATCGAAAAGTACAACGTCCAATTCATTACAGTTTCTTGAAGTTCTGGGCACTTCTTCTGAACTCCAAACCTTGAATGGTGCAGTTTTATCACTGCCTAAAAGTAAACAATTTAACAATTTTAGTAAAATTCACATTCATTATTTCTGAGTAACTACTATCCTTTTCTCAAATGAAAATTTAAAGATTAATTAAATCTTTTTAATGGAACATACAGAAAACAAGGGTACTCCCACTGATGTTTGACTTTTCATTAAAAAGTTATTACAGCTCAAACTATAATGTAAAGTGCACATTTCTACTGTGTTTTATGGTGCTATTCTGATCACTTCAGATATTGAGCCATTACAAAAATAAAATGTTGCCTTGTGGATTCTAGTGGAACCTGGTGCCTACAGTTTGGTTTTAAAATAAAAAGTCTAAGCTACAATAACTTTAGACAAAAAAAATCTCCCAGCAATGGCGTTATGGTAGCTGGCTGGAAATTACCCTAGTCTGTGATTAACAAAAATAAACAAACTGCAGATGGCAAAGAACTGATGCTGCTGCTGTCCATGTTTATCATTGAATGATTAGAAACATTTCACCTGTACAGTAACAAAATGTTGCAGGTTTTGGAGCACATCACAATTGGCTGTCTAAAATGTTACTTGCATCAAAATGGAGTGTTTAAAATGTTGCCTTATTAAAACAACATCTAGCATTATTATGGGTTTAATATGTGGTCTTAAAACAGTTACTAACTTTATGCCGGCTTAGTAAAAAAACAGAACAAAACATCTGTTTCAAAATAATATCACCCAATAATCCCATTCCAACAAAACAAAAAACAAAAAAAACCAATCGTCTAACTTCATAACAAAAACATATCCAAAAACAAAAAATATAGAAAATAAAATAAAAAAATCTTGCAGAACAGGCTACGTTGAACAAAATGAAAGCCACCACAAAGCCTAACAACTGTATCCCTAAACTGCCGTAACCTAATCCAATCACATTTCCCAAACCATAACAAATGTTCCTCCAAACTATCCTAACCTAATCCAGTCAACCCTCACATCCTAACTATACCCATATTCCCCATTAATAAACTATATGTAAACGATATTACTAACACTTAACCATAAGCAATACTTGGTGGTATAATGGCCGATTAAATTATTTTTTAATAAGGCAACATTTTACAATCACAATTTTAATGCAAGTGACATTGTAAGTGTGCAGTTGTAATGTTTGGCATTTACTAGTGCAACAACATACCCCTTTCACCTCCTGGCAAGTAATTTGTTTTTTCATTATTCCGGGTGTGGGTGTGTTAGTTTGTGTTATAGATACATACACTTTATGTGTTTTAACCCCTTAACGCCTGCGTGCTGTGCTATGACCGTCATGCATTTTTTGTGTTAAGGACCAATGACTGTCATATTACATCACGTACATTTTACTTATGGGGAGTGAAACGGACCTCTCCAAGACTGAAGCAGTCTCTCTCAGTCCCCAGCACGGCGTGCCAGTACAATTCACAGGTCACGTATACCGGCACGTCGGAAACATTAAAGTGGTCCTTAAGGGATGGTTACTTCCCAGGACTGTGGACGTTAAGGGGTTAATTGGAAAAATACTATAAAATCACAATACGCAAAAGGGATTCCAACAGAAATTAAGAACAAATATAGTTTACAATGACAGTACCTGGTACATTATGTCATACAATGGGTTACAAAGAACAGTAAAGTTGCACAATGTTTACCCTTTGATGGAATAGTTTACAATTATCTCTGCATTTTTTTCTAATTTACCTTGGTCCCTTTGTTTTATGTTTTTTTAAGCTTTTTATGAGTGATTGTGTGAATCTTTTCCATGTCAGCTACACAGGATACCTTATTTCCTCCAACAACCATTAATCAGGTAAACAGTGTATTCAAAAATCCGGGAACAGTAGGCTCTATATGCAGCTAAACAGGTAAATATTAAAAGTAAGTTATTTTGGGAGGTTTCAGAAATTTAGAATGATTTAAAGGCAGTGTTTTAGGAGAAGGCATTGATCAAATGTCTAATATCATCATCACCACCTGAGCTTCATTGGTGTTAAGCAAAGGAACAGTTTGTGGAGTGGAGGAGAAATCCACATCTGTTTTGTTAGTATGGACTGATCTACTGGCATCTCTTCATAGGCATTTCAATCACATCTTGGGCATCCAAAATGTCAAGAACTGATGGATATTGGATCAAGGCCACCAGATGTGGGGGTATTGAGCCTATATCTGCAATACATCCAGGAGGTGCCCACCAACCTGCTGGAATATACTGTAACCCGAAAGGGCACCTGCTTCTTATAAGAACATATGTCTGGCAAACGGTCGCATTATTCTAAGAAGCCACTGTTACCTTAGATGCTGCCTGGCTCACACGAGAGCCCTTAGGAATGATAAAAGGCAAATCAGACTTTTGAAAATACTGCGTGCGGTGAACATAATACTTCAAAGCACCTATCCACATCCAAAAATGAAGTACATACTCATGTCTATTAGATGGAGGAGAAAGAAGGAAGAACAATTTCTTGGTTGATGTTAAACTCCAAAACAACCTATGGTGGAAACCACCCTATTAGGGTGGAAAACCAGAAAAGGAGGATTACATCTGAAGTTCGACCATACGTTGAACAGACAGAATAGCCAGCAGAAAGACTATCATAAAGGGATAGTAATGTTTAAAAATTAATCTTTGTATTTTGGGCCATGGAGAATGTTATTTCAATACTTTTACTGATGTAACACTGCTCACCTCAGAACAGAAAGGTGGTGTCCAGATGGCTTGCAGAGAGGGACAATCTTCAATTAGCATAAGGGAAAAACCTGTCAAGGGGGGCAGGGTTTTCATTGTTTTCACAGTAAGAAGATTGTCCCTTACTGCGAGCTGTCTGGTCTTAAGAACAGATTCCACATCTGAGGGGAGGTGGCTTACACTAGGTAAAAGGGGCAGGAGGGGGATACTTTATCATTCAATTACTCTTGAACTACAACTATGACAGTATTGAAATAACACACTCAATGGCCCAAATACTTTGAAGATTAATTGGAACTGCTTTTATTTTGAAACATTACTATCCCTTTAAGAGTCAAGAAGTGCAGCAAAGACTAAAAAAGACCCTTCAGAAACACTCCAAGAACTAAGTTTAGATCCCGCGGGGGAGTGGGATGCCAAAAGACTGGGTAGGCATGAGCCACCCCTTGGTCAAAAGTCTGCACGTCAGGTAACAAGGCAAAACTCCTCTGGAAAAGGACATAAATAGTGGAGATATGAACTTTAGCAAAGACCAAGCCATCTATGAAGACCATCCTGAAGAAAGGACAAACCAACAAGAAGCCAGAGAGGCCACTGGAGCAACCCCCTGTCTTCACACCACTTACAGAACAAGGACCATACCCTGCAGTATGCCTCAGAATCAAATTACTTTCAAGCCTGCAATGTGGTAAAAATGAAAGTGTCAGAACACCCTTGTTCCTCAGGATGCTGGTTTTAACAGCCAAGCCATCAAAGCCAACTTCTCCACCTGTGGATGACACGGGGACCCTGAGTCAAGAGGTCTTGGCATAGAGGAAAACTAAACGGCCGTGCCATGGAAAAACTGACAAGGTCAAAACAGGGTAACGAGTATGACGTGTGCCCACTCTTCTTGACTTACTTTCCTGAGCAGCCTGGGAATCAGGGGAAATGGAGGAAATATGTACACCAGGGGAAGAATGCAATGGACTAGCCATTATGCTCACCATTAGAGCTAGAGGGTATTTGGCAAAGAACTGAGGAACTTTGCAGTTTAGCCGATAGGCCATTACATACACAGAGGACCCCATTAGAAAATTATTGAGTCAAATACATTCTGACTGAGCTCGCAATTGCCAGAATCCAATTGTTAGAGACTGACAAAGTCTGCCATTATGTTGTCTACCCCTGGGGTATGAATGGATGAGAGAGATGGCACGTAGGTCTCCATCCACACAAGGATCAACCTCGGACCATTCGGGCACACTGCTGGTTGATATAAGTCAACACCTTCACATTGTCGGACTGGCTCCACATTGCCCAAAGCTCCAGGACATTGAGAACAGGAGACTCTGCTTTGGTACTGAAAGGGTCTCTGTACCAAGGTGGAGTCTCCTGTCCATCAGGCCATCCGAGGAGCCAGAGAGGCAACCCATCAGACTGGCATCCATCGTGACTACAACCCATTTTGTGATAAACAGATGCCGTCCCAGAGTGAGATGGGAAATCTAGAGCCACCAACAATGGTCCACCTTTGTCCGATTGGAAAGGGACATAAGACTGGAAACACAATGCTGTTTGGACCAATTCCTGAGAAATTCCAGCTGCAACACGCACTGATTGAACTGAAAAAATAGATTGCTTCTAGGGCAGAAACCAGGAAGCCCAGCACTTTCATGTATTCATGCACCATCACAGATGTTCAAAATACAGCTTGAAACACCTGATGAGACACAGCCAAAGAAGCATATCTTCTGGAAGGAAGTACAGGAGAAAATCTTTCCCCAGGAAGGTTTCAAACCTCATACTGATAAAATGAAGGATGTGCGATGGAACCAAGGAAACTTTCTTGAAATTTATAACCCAACTGTGGTGCACCCAGTAGAGACAAGCAAGTCTGAATGTGAAGCCGCAAAGTCTTCTCTGATGGGGCCTTCAGCAGGTCATCCTCTTAATGGATGTGAGCTGTCATAGCAATTATACCGTTTGGAAACACAAAAGCAGCACACGCCAGCTCAAAGGGAAGGGCAATAAACTGAAAATGATGGTCTTGGAAGGCAAACCACAGGAAAAGCTGATGGTCTGCATGAATGGGAATATGCAAATATGCCTCCTTTGTGTCGAGGGAAGCTAAAAATTCCCCTGGACAATTGGCAGCAATCACAGAGCACAAGAACGCCATTGTTAACAGAGGAGCTAGAACAAAGCAGTTATGGAGCTTTAAGTCCAGTCCTTTTTTGAAACTATGAAACGACTGGAAAAAAATCAGGTATACCTTTTCTGAGAAGGAACAGGCACCAAAACCTGAACATTAGGCAGGGAAGTGACTGCTTTTAAAAATAACAGCAATTTGGAGGTAGAGACTTGAAGTCTATATTGTACCCTTCTAAAATTATCTTCAAAACCAACTGGTCTACCATAGAAATGGCCCAAGTGCCATGGAAGAATCATAGATTACCTCCTGAAGTGGACCAGACCAAACGGAGTCATAAAAAGGTAGGTTTGTCAGTGTGGGCTTCTACATGGGCTTTTTGATTAACCAGGCCAGTTTGGGTTTTGAGGAGGATGTACCTATGTTGCTGCAGGAATTGGAGCCATGAGAAAGCAACCAAACTGACAGGGGTAGCAAAACCACATATTTTCCATGGAAAAAAGGAACGTTTTGGAGTAACCAAAGGCAACAAAAAAAAAAGATTTTTGTACTTACTGATAAATCCTTTTCTCTTACTCCACTGAAGGATGCAGGCACCATGGGGTATAGGAGTGTGCCTACAGATGGCAGGGCACTCTAGCTGAAACTCCTCCCACTTCCATGTGCCTACACGCCTCCTCTAACTACCAGTTTTCATTTAGTTAGGAAGTTAGGAAGGATATAGGCACTCAAAACGGAGCTGCCAATTAAATGCTGGGCATAGCTTCCCAAGATAGTTTTCTGTTGGGAAAAGGATTTATCAGTAAGTACAAAAAGCCCCTTTTCTCTAGCATCATTGAGGGATGCAGGGCCCATGGGGACAACCCAAAGCAGTCCAAAAATGTTAAAGGGTGGGAAGAAAACTAATGAATAACTGGATGCAAAACTGGCATCTTGAGATGCAAAAACATTAACATGATAAAATTTTGTCAATGTGTGAACAGGTCATCAGGTTGCTGCCTTGGATAACTGGCTAACAGTGGCTTGGTTCTTCAAGGCCCATGACGTACTGATTGACCTAGCTGAATGAGCTATAACTCTGAAAGGTGTTGGAAAAGATCTCAGCCTGTACGCTTATCTTATAATCTGCTTAAACTATGCAGCAATGGTGGTCTTAGATGCTGGTCTGCCCTTCTTAGGGCCATCTGGAATGAGAAATGTCTCAGTTTACTAATGGGTTGTGTGATGTGGACATACTGTCCTAGATATCCAAGTACGTCTAATGTATGAATCGATTCCTCCTTTTTATTAGTCGAGTTAGGACACAATGAAGGAAGGACCACATCTTGATTTATGTAGAAGTTAAAACCACTTTTGGTTGGAGCTCAGGAACAGTTCTTAAAACAACTTTATCTTGATGGAAGAGAAGATGTGGGGATAAACAAGATTGTGTGCCGAGTTCTAAAACTCTTCTTGTTGATACAATCACAGTGGGAAACACTGTTTTGAAGGTCAGGTCTCTAATACAGGCTGATGATATTGGTTCAGAGAGAGAATACTGAAGAACCTCTAGGACTATATTTAAGTCCCATTGTGGTATTGGGTCTCTGTATGGAGGAGCTATTCTGTTTACTCCCTAATTTAAGGTTTGAATTTCAGGAATAGTGGCCATTTCCTTTTGAAATAGAACTGACAGGGTCAAAATCTGCACTTTCACTGAGTTAATCCTTAGACCCTTTTCAAGGACTGTTTGCAAGAACTCTATCAGAGAAAGAAGATGAAAATGTAGTGGTTCTATCCCTTTGTGATTACAGAAAGAGAACTATATCTTCCAATGTACTTTTGGCTGAGACAGGTTTGCAAGCTCTTAGCATTGTTTGAATGACAATCTCTCAATCCCTTGTTCTTTAACATCTGGGTTTCAAGTTCCATGCTGTCAAGGCTAGATTGTGTAGATTGTGGTGTGAACTGGTCCTTGAGATATTTGATCTGGTATCTGAGGAAGATGCCAAGGATTTGTTATTGGCAGTGAAACCAAGCCCTCCTTGGTCAAAAGGGAGGGGTAAGAATGATGTGCACTCTCTATTAGCCTCTATAGCTTGAGGACTATTGTTCTTGCACAGAATACTGAGGGTTTTCTGTTTCTCCTTGATGCCATCATGCCCATTTCTGATAAGCCCCCCAGAATGTTATCTGTAAGAAAATGTAATGTTTTAATTCCCATTCCTCTGGGTCTATGGTCTGGTAGGTGAGGTAATCTGCCTCCCAGTTCTCCACTCCTGGAATGTATATGGCTGACAATGCTGGAACATTATTTTACACACAGGAGGATTTTTTCCACTTCCAAGCAGCTTTTTTCTTTGTTGCTCATTGGTGATTTATGTAAGCCAGTGCTGTGACATTGTCAGATTGAATTCAAATGGGAAGGTTCTTGAGAATTTTCATCCATGTCGAAAGCGCTTTGTAAATTGCATGGAACTCCAGAATACGTATAGGTAGATGTGTTTCCGATGGAGTTCACCAACCCCGAATGGAATGATGTTCGAATACTGCTCCCCAACCCAACAGACTGGTATCTGTTGGGATTATATTCCATTCTGTTATTAAGAATTGATTTTTTTGTGGACAGGTTTGGACTTGTAAGCAAGCACTGTAGTGATTGTTTGGTAGCCTTAGATATAGTCATCATATGGTGAAGATGGTTTGGGTTGTTCAACCAATTGCGGAGTAGTTCCAATTGTAACATTCTCATGAGAAACTGGGCAAAAGGAACGGCTTCTATTGTGGATACCATTTTTCCTACTATGTTCATGCAGTGCCTGACAGAGATTTCTGGTTATCTGAGAAATATCTGGATTTTCTCCTGTAGTTCCGCAATTTTGCCTTAAGGTAATTTGACTTTCGGAATCAAATATTAGTCACAGGATATATATCTTCTGTGATGGAAGCAACTGAGATTTGTTTAGACAGATAATCCAACCATGAATCTTCAGTATTTCCAATGTTAGATGAAGATGTTGTTGAGTTAATTCCTGTGATGGTGCTTTTAGTAACAAATCCCCAGGTATAGAGTCAGGTGTACTCCCTTTGATTGTAGGTGGGCCATCACCATAGTAAACACTCTTGCTGTGGCTAATCTGAAAGGGAGTGCCACGAATTGGTACTGTTGGTTTTGGAATGCAAAGTGTTTGGGCCATATTAGTAAAGGGAGATATGCATCTTAGATGTCCAGTGACACCATGAATTCTGCTGGTTACATGGCTGCACTCACTGATCTCATTGACTCCTTTGAACTTAGGTACTCTGAGGAATCGATTTAACACTTAAGCCCAAGATTGGACAGAATCCTACATCTTTTTTATAAAAAGATTGGAATAAAAGCCTTTGAACTTTTGTTCTTTTGGCACTCTGATTATTACCCAGTTCGCTTGATGGACATGAAGAAAGGAGGTTGAGGCAGTGTAGTGAACGACATCCTATACCTTACTTGTATCAAAGTACCCATTTGACTTCTTCTATTTTTGAATTTAGTGTCGAAGATGTCCCCCTAGTGGATGATCTCTGAGGAACTCCAAACTTCATGCTGTGGAAGGTTTGGGTTCAGATGACTTGAGTATGTTTTTCTTATGAGCCCAAGGTGGTTTTGTTTTGCTGTAAAGAAAGGAATCTCCTGATATACTGGATGTTGCTTGTTGGGAAGAACTTTTATTGCAATATGTAGTTTTTTTTTTTTTTTTGCTCCGGTAGCATCGCAGTTCTGTACCAAACAACAATGAGCCTGTAAATGGTAAGGCTTTTATGGAAGCAGAATCTGCATTCCATATCTTGAGCCACAAGGTATGTTGTGCTGCAACTTTGGTAGCTGAACTTTTGGCTGCTATTTTTGCTACTTCCAAGGCTGCTTCACCTATATAGCTGTTGGCTTCTTGTTGTAGGTAACCGATCAGTGGGAGTAAATCCTATGTGGGTGTGGGGGGTTTTTTGGTTTTTTTATGGCTTGTATAATTTGATTTTACCAATACTCTGTCACTCTGCATACCCATACTGAAGCAAAAAATGCTCTAATGATAGCTCTCTGGCTTGAGAACATTAACCTATTTAATGTATCAATTTCTACTGGATATTGTTGAGTCTACTACTGGAGGGTTGGACCAAAGGTCTACTTTGTCTTTAGGAAATGGGTAAATATGCTCAAATTTCTTGGTAACTACTAGGGATTTATCTGGATTACGCCATTCCTCTGTAACTATTTGATCTAATTCCACATTAGCAGGAAAAGTGATTGAAGCTTTCCCTTACGCTTAAAGAGGGATTTGGATGAAATATCTTTGACTTGTTAGTCAGATCCTTGTAGAACCTCCAAAAGTGCTTTAACCAGAGAATCTACTGATTCTGTCTCATCCTCATCATGAATGGACCACTCTGCCATGTACACAGATGTGTAACACTCTTTTGTCATCTGATGAGTTTTATAGATAAAAAGCTGCGTCCTTAGTAACACTCATAGACAGGGGTCTTATAGTAGCTACCCATGGTGTCTCTGCTAACCATTTCTCTAATACCTACTCTAGTGGGTTTGCTATTAAACCAGGTAAGGCATTAACCCAATCGGTTTCTAAATTTGGCAACACATTCTTTGAGTTGACAGCCCGTTAGATGTGTCTACACATTTTACAAAATGTTGAATAGCCTGACACTTTGTTATAACAGGAGGCAGTAATGCCTTTATTTTAGGTTTTTCATCCCTTTTCCCTGCTATAGTGTCCAATTTAATTAAAGTAATGAGAAATATAGTAAATTGATTAATATCGTCCCAATGGAACGATAATCGATTTACTGTATATATAATAGGTGGTATTAATAGTATTGCCCACACAGAACTGTAGCTTTTTTGGGTAATTTGCTGTAATCTGCTCTAATGAAGCTAGTATATTTGCTAAGCTGCCCCGTTTCTCTGAGAAGAATTCATGTGTGCGTGCAAGTAGCAAGTAACATGAGAGCGCGTGCGCGTACTTAAGAGTTGTGCTTTGCCATTGAGGCCCATAATTACCCTCATAACACAGCGGAGGAAAATAAATCAAAGTATATATGCTATTAATGTGCAGAACTTGCTTTGATTCATGCATCGAAACAAGTGCTACCGCAAATGAATATCACCTTAATTGAAAGTCTTCTTCCAGTGGAGAACTGCTTACATAATTCCTTCTGCTCAGCCAATGGCTGAGCTTGGACATTCACCGTTTCAAATTGTAAACTGCTGTTCAAAAGGGACTAACATATATAAATGGTGAAGTTTATCGTCCAAGGGCTCTCCTCGATATGTGAGGGCCCTGAATAAGTGTATAAATTAACACATGTAGTAAAGTAATAAAAAAAAACTAATAATAAACTAAAGAGATGAATTTCTCCTGAGGGACACTCTTTTAAACATGACAGTTGACAGCTTGTGGAGGAGTATAGGCACCTGGAAGTTGGAGGAGTTTCAACTAGAGTGCCCTGCATCCTATAACCCATGGTCCCTGCATCTCTCATTGACACTAGAGAAGGAAGCTAGGAGGGAGAAAGCTACCTCTGCGTAGCAGCTTGGATACCAAAAGGAAGAGGGTCACCATAGGACCACCTATTCCATAGTCAAAGCCTGGGAAGAAAGGGCTTACAAGAAATATAGTTTCCTCAATAAGCAATATGGAGTGGTGGCTCTCCATTAACCACACACTAGAGACTATGATAGGTAGTATGTGCAAAGATAAACACCCCAAGCTCCATTACAGACACCAAAATGCTAACAAATGAAAGAGAAGTCCCAGAGAAGCATTCTATGTTCCATCCAATATGTAGGCCGCTCATGCCCATTCTTAAAGGCAAAGCAATCCCATAACATACCAAGTAAGTAAAAGAAAAGTACTAGAAAAGTTAATAAATGTAAATAAAAGAGGAGGTATTAAGAAAATACTGCCATTAGAACCAAGTTCAAGAAACGAAGTTCGCAATCATAAGGCTATGAATACCATGATAGAGGGGCAGTGCAAGAGTTAAATGAAGCCAAAAAGAAGGAACATTGGAACACATCAAATCTATGTGCTGTTACAGCACACCATGGAATAGGCTTCAACCTCACAGTGAGAAAATATGGCTGCCAGACGAGGGAACTGGGACATACTCCCAGGACCTGAGAACTGTGACAAAAAGAATCCATTCTTTTCAGGCTCCTATTTGAGCAAGCTGATCAGAGAAAAACATGAGTATAAGGCAGCCTACGCAAGGCATCTCCACAAGACCCAGGTTTCTGAAGTCTGTGCTCTGATTTAAACCAACAGTGGAGGCTAGAGATAGAAGCCCACCTAATGGGGGCTTATGCAGCCCCTGCCCATTAGAAGAAGAAAAAAAAGAGGCTACCTAAGACAGTATCTTTCCTCCATCCATAATAAGGTCTCTTTGAAAACTAAGCATGTCAAGGTGGGGGTAAAGTGGATACAGAAGACAGTCTCCTCCTCAGAGAGCTTTTTTAATAAAGTGCCTTGTCATTCATTAGGAGGAGACTTTACCCCCATAGTTTCTGTGTTCCACATAGGAAGTAAGAGAAATAATCTTATTTTAAACTAGTACAGCACAGGGGTGATGCTATGCAATGGAAGAGGGACAAAGCCCCTGGTCTCATGATTAAATCACTGGGTTGTTGCCAGTTTGGGGCATGTAATGATGTTAATCTCCCTACCAATACTGGTGCATTTACCAAAATCTTTACAGAAAATATCAACACCCCGACTACAGCATGATTTAATTTCTCATACAAAAATTAAATTGCATTGTACCTGATCTGCTAGAGTCCTTTGTTTGAGATTTCTTTCTTTTTCCTTGTCGGGTTTTAGTTTTGTGCAAAACCTGTTGGAAATTAGAGCGTTAATTTTGTCAGCATCTAATCATTCTACCTTTCTTTTCAGTTTTTTGCACAGTTTGGGAACAAATCAAAGACAGGCCAGAGACAACATAATGGAAATGATTATACCTGAAATAACAATCTAATAACATGCATGAAATTCAACATGGTATAAATGTGACCACCCCATCCCTCCCTTCTATATTTTTAAAGGGATAGTGATGCTTATTTTTTTTTTGCCTCTTTGCACTGTAGAGTATTAAATGCAACTACCACATTAGGATAATGAGGTGCAGTTCTGAAGCAAACCAACTGCACCAAAGGGGACTGATAAAAAATCCCCCTTATAAATGCAAACTGGAAATATTGTGGAGTGAACCAACTGCATCATGGGGACAAAAAAATTCCACTTAATTAAATTGGACTTTTAACCCCCCCTTAGAGAGGTCTCCAATGCATTGCTCTAGCATTCAAGAGATTAAAAAGCTCTATTCAAATGCTTGAAAATTTAGAAAGTCTAATTTGTTCCCTATGATGAAGTTGACTTGCTCTTTAATAACTCCAGTCCCCATTTACAAATATGGGCCAGGCGGTCCAGGAGTACTTTTACCCTAAAGGACCAGATATAGTTAATTCGAGGAGCCGGCACATGTGTGAGCGATCACATGCACTGGCTTGCCAAGAGAGGCTGAAACGGATGTGCCAGAACTGTTGCAGGCAATTTGTGACAGTTCTGGCACGTCCACAGACATTAAAAGCCCTTCTCCCTCACCCTTCCCCAATGTCAGCCAGCTCTCCTGAGAACTGGTCAAATGGTCAGACGTTCAGTTGCCTGCAATATGTGGTCTGTTAGGAAATGTATGTATTTTTCATGTAGTTTGTTGGGTTCAGAAGATATGTGTAATAATTCACTACAACTGCACCATAGGGGCAAAACACTTAAGACCTCTCTAACATTTAAATCAATGGGAAATTTATTTGTTCATTTTGAGGCTGTTTGCTTGGTCTAGAATTACTCCAGGTTATTTTTATATAATAAATGTAATGACTAACATATGCAGTCAAACTGACAAATAAATGTGGAACTTTGTATATTTATGTACTTACCGATACAGTTGTGCTCGAAAGTTTGTATACCCTTGGAGAACTGGTAATAAATGTACCATTTTTAAAGAAAACATGAGTGAGCAGGCAAAACACATTTCTTTCATTTCTTATGGGATTCATATTCTACTGTAGGTTATAACAGAATGGAACAATCATAAAACAAAACATGGCAACAAATAAAAAACTGAAATGACCCGTGTTCAAAAATCTGCATACCCTTAGTTCTTAATACTATGTATTGACCACTTTAGCATCAATGACAGCTTGCAGTGTTTTGTAATAGTCTGTGAGGCTGCGAATTCTTGCAGGTGGTATAGCTGCCCATTCGTCTTTGCAAAATGCCTCCAGGTCATGCAAACACTTTGGTCATCTTGCATGAACCGCACGTTTGAGATCTCCCCAGAGTGGCTAGATGATATTAAGATCAGGAGACTGTGATGGCCACTCCAGAACCTTCATCTTTTTCTACTGTAACCACTGGAGGGTCAACTTGGCCTTGTGCTTAGGGTCATTGTCGTGCTGGAAAGTCCAAGAGAGTCCCACGTACAGCTTTCGTGCAGAAGAATGCAAATTGTCTGCCAGTATTTTCTGATAACATGCTGCATTCATCTTGCCATCAATTTTCCCAAGATTCCACATGACTTTAGAGCCCCCCCCCCCCAAAAAAAAAAAAACACATCCGTGAGCCACCACCATGCTTCACAGTGGGGATGGTATTTTTTTCGCTATAGGCCTTGTTGACCCCTCTCCAAACATAGCGCTTATGGTTGGGACCATAAAGCTCTATTTTGGTCTTGTCACTCCAAATTACAGTGTGCCATAAGCTGTGAGGTGTGTCAAGGTGTTGTCGGGCATATTGTAACAGAGCTTTTTTGTGGCACTGGAGCAGTAAAGGCTTCTTTCTGCCAACTCGACCATGCAGCTCATTTTTATTCAAGTATCATTGTATTGTGCTCCTTGAAACAACCACACTCTTTTTCCAGAGCAGCTTGTATTTCTCCTGAGGTTACCTGTGGGCTTTTATTTGTATCCTGAATAATTCTTCTGGCAGTTGTGGCTGAAATCTTTCTTGGTCTACCGGACCAGAAGGTCAGAAATCCAGAAGACGTCAAGAGTTCCACAGGAGAGGCCAGATCCCCAGATATTCCCAAGAGATACCCAATTTAAGAGAGAGAGACCTCAGGGAAAGTTGATTTTATTTTAGTTTCTCTGTGTGTTATATGACCAATCAAATTATTGCATTGCCTTAACGTTTAAGGATAGAGTAGATATTAGCTGTATCAGATTTTCTAACTGCAGACAGGGTATATTGATTCAGCTATTACTGGAAATTATATTGTGTCTTCTACTGTAGAATATTTGATTTAGTCATATATCATCCTACAAATATTATGCAGAGAAACTAAGTAAATCAGTTAAGTTAGGACACTACAATTAGTATTTTAAACCTATGCTTATTGGTTTTAAGTAAAGTAGAGAGATCATGAAATACGTGTTTAAGGTAATCTAGTGTTGTAAAAGAGTTGGATACTCTGTTTCATTACATAAAATACCCATGTCCCTGTAGGCCCAAGGCTACTGGAAGGTGTCTACAACTGTGGTATATGGTTTTGTACAGGTATCGTTCTGCATTAAGACCTTATTATTTACTGCTAAATCTATTATTGTGTTTTATTGTATTGAAGCTCAATCAATGTATTATTGTGTGTTATTTCTATAATTAGTGTATAATACATTTGTGTTTTATATTTACAAGTGTGTGATCAGGGATATAATTTAATCATATGTTCATATTATCGCCTTGTACAAACTACTTGGGAGGGACTGATTTTATGAATGGTTATTGGTCATCTTTAGGGGCATCTACTATTCATGACTCAGAAACTCCGATAACTCAAATAGCAGGGGATGATCCCAGGCAGGTAATACATGTTCTTCAGAGCTGGGTTTAGCCTGGCTATAGCTTTAACCCCTTATATACTAGATATGTCTCTAATATTTTGACTTACAATGAGTTGGAGACATTTCTACCATCCAAGAGATTATAGAATCGTTGTATTAATGGATCCTCAGCCTAACTGAGACCAGTCAAAGTACTGGGCAGGAGTATGTTTACACAACACTTCTGTAGGTGACTTAATTTGCAGGTAGGAAGAACTAACAAAATGATTGTCTACTGTCATGTTTAGCCCAGGAAAAACTATATTAACTAGTATGGATTACAGTATTTACTTACAGTACAGAGATACTTACCATGCCTGTATTTGGTTCCCTTCTACTTCTGATGGCCTTAGCATGTGCTTCCGATGAACCTGGTGCTTCTCTATCCATTTTTTCTGAAGAATCAATATTTGAATGCTCAGAAATCTGCACCTGGGAATCGGCTTTCTCAGGGTTCTGAAAACATGATTGAGATGTGTTATTATATTTATATATACACACATACATACACACAATGTGAACAAGTGTTAGGCAGGTGTGAAAAAAATGCTGTAAAGTAAGAATGCTTTCAGATAACAAAATGGATAGTGAGTGAACAAAAGAAAAACCCAAGTCAAATCAATATTTGGTGTGACCACTGTTTGCCTTCAAAACAGCATCAATTCATCTAGGTACACTTGCAGTTATACTGCATCAGCAAGGTCTCTCCCAGGGAGAAATTTCAAGGCAGACAGGGGTTTCCAGATGTGCTGTCCAAGCTCTTTTGAAGAAGCACAAAGAAACAGGCAACACTGACGACCGCATGCACAGTGGTCAGCCAAGGAAACTTAGTTCAGCAGATGAAAGGCGCATCACGTTTACTTTTACAACCGGAAGATGTCCAGCAGTAACATCAGCTCAGAATTGGCAGAAAACAGTGGGATCCTGGTACACCCATCTACTCTCTGGAGAAGTCTGGTCAGAAGTGGTCTTCGTGGAAGACTTGCGGCCAAAAAGCCATATCTCCGACACGGAAACAAGGCCAAGAGGCTCAACTATGGTAGCAGGTGCTCTGGACTGATGTGTCAAAATTTTATATATTTGGCTTTAGCAGAAGGCAATTTGTTAGCAGAAGGGCTGGAGAGCGGTACAAGAATTAGTGTCTGCAGGCAACAGTGAAGCATGGTGGAGGTTCCTTGCAAGTTTATGGCTGCATTTCTTTGAATGGAGTTTGGGATTTCATCAGAATTAATGGTATCCTCAAAAAGCTGTGACGTACAGGCAGATACTTATCCATCACGCAATACCATCAGGGAGGCATCTGATTGGCCCCAAGAACTATCTTCAGCATAAAGAGAAGTCCTGGAAGTGATAATATGGCCCCCACAGAGCCCTGAACTCAACATCATCAAGTCTATCTGGGATTACATTAAGAGACAGAGAAGCAACTGAGGCTGCCTAAATCCACAGAACTGTGGTTAGTTCTCCAAGATGTTTGGAACAACCTACCTGTCGAGTTCCTTAAAAAACTGTGTCCAAGTGTACCTATAAGAACTGATGATGTTTTGAAGGCAAAGGGTGGTCACATCAAATATTGATTTCATTTTGATTTTTCGTCTGTTCCCTCACTGTGCATTGTGTTAATTGAAAAATATAAACTATTAACCTGTCTATTTTTGAAAGCATTCTTACTTAACAGCATGTTTTCACTCCTGCCTGTTACTTTTGCACATTATCGTCATGTCATATCCAGTGAAATACAGTGGCAAATTTAAATCATGTTAAATTGAACACATACAATAATGTATCAAAATCTGAACTGTACAGGCTATGATGATGCCGACTTTATTAGTAACAATTAAAATGTATCATAATAGAATCATATTAGGACTAAATATTTATAATATCAGGATAATTCTCAGTTGTATGTAGTAATTTATAGTATCTAGCTATGGTGACCTCGATGAGTTAATATTAGGGGTAAGTATATACATTTATAAAAAAAAATTCATCCCTAGTATTAACTCATCGAAGGGCAGGAAATTGAAATATCATCTGTCGGTTGAAGGGGAAGAGATTAAAACATGAACTGTCAGTTGAAGGGGAGGAGATTCAAAGATGAACTGTGAATCGAAGGGGAGGAGATTCAAAGATGAAATATCAGTCGAAGGGGAGGAGATTCAAAGATAAACTGTCAGTGGTAGGGGAGAAGAGGCAAGGACTAACTTGGAGGGTATACAGGAGAGGAGGTGAATAGTGGGGTGGAGGGTGAAGTCCTTGCAGGGCAGGCGATGACAATGAATTAGTGTATGTGTTGTATGCGGAGGAGGGTGTATGGTGAGGAGGTGTGTACTGTGGTGGACGGTGAAGTCCTTGCAAAAAATTTTAACAGGATTGTGCGGGGGGGGGGGGGGGTGTTTCTGAAGTGAAGACAAATTGCTAAATTGTGAATGTTGGAGTGAAAAGAGTAATTGCATTCTAGAGGGAGCTAAGGAAGGGACACAGTAAAGGTATTTGAATGCAGTAGGCATACAGGAAAGATTAAGTAATGGCCGGTGGTTAGTGGTGTTTAAACTTGAGGCAGGAAATGTGCACAGTTTGCATTACTATGGTCTTGTGATTTGTATAAAGGTGTGGTGGCGACATGGGCATGATGCAATGTGATTTGCATGTTATATGGTGTTGTGAATGATCCTTGGCATTGTGAGCTATGTGTTTGTAAGTAAGACTGTTCATACTGAAATGGTGGTTGGTGAGTGAAATCAAAGTGTGTTCAGGCATTGAGAGCAGTGGGTTATGTGGAAGAGAGTAATAAATGTGGCATGATGTGTAATTGAAGGAGAAGGAAGGTTGTCAATCGTGGCAAGGGGAGAAGAGGAAAAGATTAAGTGCCCTTCGAAGGGGAGAAGCGGCAAAGATAAAGTGTCCTTCAAAGGGGAGGAGAGGAAAAGATGAACTGTCAGTCGATGGGGAGGAGATTCAAAGATGTCCCGACAGTCGAAGGGGAGGAGATTCAAAGATGACCTGTCGGTTGAAGGGGAGGAGATTCAAAGATGAACCGTCAGTTGAAGGGGAGGAGATTCAAAAATTAACTGTCAGTGGAAGGGGAGGAGATTAATATATGAACTGTCAGTCGAAGGGGAGGAGCTACAAAAATGAACTGTCAGTCGAAGGGGAGGGATTCAGAGATGAAATGCCAGTCGAAGGGGATGCACTGATAGTCAAATGGGAGGAGATTCAAAGATGAACTGCCAGTCGAAGGGGAGGAGATTCAAAAGATGAACTGCCAGTTGAAGGGGAGGAGATTCAAAAGATGAACTGCCAGTTGAAGGGGAAGAGATTCAAAAGATGAACTGCTAGTTGAAGGGGAGGAGACTCAAAAGATGAACTGCCAGTCAAAGGGGAAGAGATTCAAAGATGAACTGTGAAACGAAAGGGAGGAGATTCAAAGATGAACTATCAATTGAAGGGGAGGAGATTCAAAGCTGAACTGTGAGAATTGAAAAGAAAGAGATTCAAAGATGAACTGTGAATCGAAAGGGAAGAGATTCAAAGATGAACTATCAATTGAAGGGGAGGAGATTCAAAGCTGAACTGTGAGAATTGAAAAGAAAGAGATTCAAAGATGAACTGTGAATCGAAAGGGAGGAGATTCAAAGATGAACTATCAATTGAAGGGGAGGAGATTCAAAGCTGAACTGTGAGAATTGAAAAGAAAGAGATTCAAAGATGAACTGTGAATCGAAGGGAAGGAGATTCATAGATGAACTGTCAGCCATAGGGCAAGGATGAACTTGAAGGGTATAGAAGAGAGAAGGTGAGTAGTGGGGTGGAGGGTGAAGTCCTTACAGTAATGTTCGGGGGGGGGGGATGTTTCTGAAGTGAAGACAAAATGCTAAATTGTGAATGTATGAGTGAAAAAGGTAATTGCATTGTAGAAGGAGCTAAGGAAGTGACACAGTAAAAGTATTTGAATGCAGTAGGCATAAAGGTTAAGTAATGGCCAATGGTTAGTTGTGTTAAAATGTGGGTCAGGAAATGCGCACAGTTTGCATTAGTAAGGGCTTGTGATTTGTATAAGGGTATGGTTGGCTTGTGAAGGGGGTGACATGGGTGTGATGCAATGTGTTTTGCATGTTATATCATGTTGTGAATGATCCTTGGCATTGTGAGCTATGTGTTTGTATGTAAGACTGTTCATACTGAAATAGTGGTTGGCGAGTGAAATCAAAGTGTGTTCAGACATTGAAAGCAGTGGGTTAGGTGGAAGAGAGTAAAAAATAAGGCATAATGTGTAACCGAAGGAGAAGGAAGGTTGTCAATCGTGGCAAGGGATAGAGAGGCAAAGATGAACCAGCAGTCAAAGGGGAGGAGAGTCAAAGATGAACTGACAGTCAAAGGGGAGGAGATTCAGAGATGAACTGCCCGTAAAAGGGGAGGAGATTCAGAGATGAACTGCCACTCAAAGGGGAGGAGATTCAGAGATGAACTACCAGTCAAAGGGGAGCAGAGGCAAAGGTGAACTGTAAGTGAAAGTGGAGGACAGGCAAAGATGAACTCTCAGTCGAAGGGGAGGAGAGGCAAAGAACAACTGTTAGTCGAAGGGAAGGAGATTCAGAGATGAACTGACAGTGGAAGGGCAGGAGTGTCAAAGATGAACTGCCAGTGAAAGGGGAGGAGATTCAACAATGAACTTTCAGTGGAAGGGGATGAACTGTTAGTCAAAGGGGAGGAGATTCAGAGATGAACTGTAGGTCGAATGAGAGGGGAGGCAAAGATGAACTGTCAGTCGAAGGGGAGGAGAGTCAAAGATGAACTGCCAGTGATCGAAGAGGAGAGTCAAAGATGAAGGGGAGAAGATGCAAAGATGAACTGCAATAGGTGGGAGGGTGCTTACACCAATGGGACAGGCAGTGTAGAGGAGATAAGCATAACTCCTCCTTACTGCTGTCCCTGAGGGTGACATAAATAATGCAATGATTCTTCCTAATAGACATATATATCATAAGGAACAATTCTGACCCAGATTTGATGTCTAGATTGAAGGAAAGAGGTTACTCATGGCACTGGAGACCCAACTGGCTAGGGCAAAAAACTACTGGACAGATCTTTTGATGAAGGCCCCAATTAAAACATTGCAGAACTGCCTTATTTTTAACACCACGTTCACTCCTCAGACTCACATTATCATGAAAAATTGGACAAAGATAAATCATTACCACCTGTATTTCGCACTTCACTGTTCATTTTTTACAAGCGGGGAAAGAACGTAAAGGAGTTAATCATCAAAACAGACCCTGTCCATTGCTACCAATGTAAATGCTCCACTTGGTTAACTAATAAAACCGCAGGTTGCTACAAATTTCCACAATGTACCATTTGTGGATTTTGATAAGAAGTAAATTCTTCAAACAAGCCCATACTAATAAACAGATGGAGATTAAACACTATCTGACCTGCACCTCCACTTTTGTGGGTCTCTACCGTTGTGCCCAGTGCAGGCAACTCCTAGTCCCCTAGACGCCCTCCAAGTTATAACATGGAATGGATCAGGTGCACACATTACATTGTATTCTTTTTTTTATTCCCTTGTTTTTGTTTTCCATCATTGATTATTTCCCCCCTTTGACTCATTGTGCTTATTGGCTGTATTCTCTTAATAAATCTGATTGCACCAATTCTTAGGTTGTATTAGATACAAGTGCTGTGCGATGTGATGAAGACGCACTACTGTATGCATGGTATCAACGGACCAGTAGAGTAGATTCTTATTCGGGTCACACTATTGTTATAAAATTAATAAATATTTTTATAATGTGTTTCCTTTCTCTCTCTGTTTTATTTCAAATTTTTCTTTATCACTATTTTGTTGGATGCAGCATTATTTAGGTACTCCATGTGAGACTGGTCTCAGATTCTCTCTTAATCCACTGATCTAACCCACTCAGACTCACTTAACTGCTCCAATGAATTTCTGATGTTAACCACTGCTTTTTACATGAATATCTATGAGTATGGTGGAATGGGGTGGTGCTGTGTTACGCAGAAAGGCACCACATAATTCATAGCAATACACCTCGGAGTGGGCATAATTACACCTATATTTATTTTACCTAGCACGTAATGGCATGGTTTCATGTCTATGTCTCATCATTCCTCTGTTTAATTCTTGTTGCCTTTTCTGTGGGTTCTACATCTTCATTTGGGGTCGCATATGAGAAATAAGATGGTGTTGCAACATTGTGATGAGTACACTAATTTATGCACTCTTTATCCTGTACGATGCTCATAACTTTTGTTTTACACTTTTTGGTTTCATATGGTTGCTTTCCATTTAATCTTAGAGCATTTAGGTCCTTTTACCTTCATTACATATTTTAAATCTCAACTAAAAGAAGCAACCTTTTTTCTGGATTCTTTTGATTTTGTCCTTTTTAGTGGTGGATTTCAGTTGATGAGGTTAGTATGACATCCCAGAATCCTAGACCTTTTGTATTTTTGTGCCTTTTTAGATTTATAATTAGATATTTTTGTGCATATTTCAAGTCCATTGAATGCTGTTTTTTACTATATTATATACACACACATTTTTATTTTATTTTTTATTCTAAGACTAAAGAAGAATGGATGTGAACTAATTAGTAAAAAAACAAAGAGGGCTGTATTCAGGAAGATAAAGAAAATAATTATGGGGAACTCCAACTCTACCATACTGAAGAAAAAAAACCTCTAGCATTTAAGAGGATAAATGCCCCATTTACATCACTGAACACTTTTATTTGTCCGCTATGGAGACTTTGGTTTGTCCTAAAATTGCTCTTCTAGCTTTCTGAACACAGACCACAATATTCTCTAGTCCAAATGGTTTATTTTTGTATCTATTATTGGATGCATTCATCATTTAACATGCAGCACAAATTGTTGAATGAATGCATTTCAGATGTAGCTTTATAGATAAAAACACACACATTTGGAAAAACCCTACCCAAACAATATCACCTCCAGTAAAGCCACAGGCATTTTAGCCAAGCTATAGAACATATGGCTCTTGTAGAAGCATATAAACTGGACAGTTCTTGTTTACGGGTGTCTCTCAAACTACCAATGATATTTACTTCCAGCATCAGCATGTATCGCAGGAACCAGAGGATGATAGAATCGAGAAACATTATTAATAGAAAAAGGACTCCCAGTTTCACGGATTATATATAAAACAAAGTAAACAGTGGCTTACCAAGTTTTTATTTGATTTTCTTCTATTTCGGTCTGCTTTTCCACTGACTTGTGATGTCCTTGGTGTTACCATCTTTTCTACAGAATCAATGTCAGAAGACTCAGTTCTTTGCACCTGAGACTGTACTTTATTAGAAATCTGAAAATATGGCATAATGGGTAACATTGTTTTAAATTTTTTTTTTTAGACTTCATGATAACTAAAGAAGTACCATAAATTAATGAGCTACCTAATGTAAACGAATAGTAAGAAAGAACATACTCTACATCACTAGGTTCTGTATAGTGGAGGAATTCTTGGGCAAACCAGTATTACCATAAGGGAAATTAAAACTTCCTACTAATTTAAATTGGGGCTTTTACCTATATAGCAGTATTTCTCAACATTAGTCCCTTGGGCACAGCAACAGTGCATGTGTTAAGGATATCCCTGCTTAATCACAGATGGGTAGTCAGTGGCTTAGTCATTGTGACATCCACCTATGCTTAATAAAGAAAATCCAGTAAAAAAAAAAGGCTGTTGCTGTGCCCTGAAGACTGAAGTTGAGAACCACTGCTATACAATAAGTAGTAGCATGGATTTATGTATTTACTATTTAATGACTAAATAAGTATTGAAACAAGGTCACTGATTTAATAAAGAACAGAAGAGATTGCAGAGTAATGCATTGGAGACCTCCCTAGCATTCAAGAGGTTAGTGTGAGTTACCAATATTTGTTTTTTAGGTCACTGGTGCCTTTTAGGTATTGATGACGTTTGTAAAGGCATGATTAATGGATGGATGGCTGACATTTTTAAACATATTATATATACATATTTGTATTTACTTTAGATTTTGATATCTTTCTCACTTTTTACTGATTTTCAATTATTTGTTATTATTTTATTAAATCACCTCTTAATAAGTTTGTTGTAACTGTACCATTTACATTAGTGCTAAGGATTTCTCTTGCAAATACTGGGAATATGTATTTAATGTATAGCAGGGTTGTCAAAGTTCAGTCCTCAAGGGCCAGTCACAGGCCAGGATATAAGGATTTCCCTGATTAACTCCATATATCCTGTACTGTTGCTGGCCCTTGAGGACCTAACTTGGATGCCCCTGATCTATAACAAAGATGAAAGAAATGAACCAGAAGCAGAACAAGAAAGGGAATCCCCAAACCAGAGAACCGTAGAGGACCCCCTACCCGGGACTCCAACCAAAGCACTTATCTGACTGTAAAGTGTTTGGAGTAAAATCCACTGAAAAGTTCCTGGGTTGAAACCAGGCCAACACCTGATTTTCCAGAAGGGGGGGGGATACAATGTCTATGAACAGATTACCAGAATCAGGTTCTGAGGAAGTCTGGACAAAAAGATACAGTGAGCTGGAACGGACTTGACCCTCAAAACCCAATGGTCCATCACTGAAGACTTCCACGAATCTAGAAAAAGACTGAGGTGACTCTCTATGGCCAGAGATGGGCTAGGACCCAATGAGTCATGCAGAGGTGGGCTTTTCAGCCTTATGAATCTGAGCAGATTGCTCTGCCAAGCTTGCAAGTCTGTTTGGACCTTGGGGTTGGGAAGACCTGAAAGGCCTGAGGGGGTTGAACTCTAGATGCCCCAAGCTGGCAGCAGTAATGAAAGCATGTCTTCTTTGGAAAAAAGGCACACTTAGCTGAAATCTGAGGCAAGAGCGTGCTTTTGCCTCTAGTAGCATCATTAATGAATTTGCCTAGATCAGACTCAAAGTTTATTCTCAACAAAGGGAAGGAACTCCAAAGAGGTTTTGAAAGATTGGTCAGCCCACCAAATCTTGAGCCACAAAATGAAACGTCCTGCTACCAAAAAGGCTGAGGTTTTACCTGAAATCCTACTGTAGAAACAGAAAAAACAGGGGGAGAGACAAAACAAGGGTCGCCCCATGTGTGTTTCAAACTAAAAGATATATATGGATCACCGCTACCGCACCCTATTGTACACACACACACACACACACACACACACACACACACACACACACACACACACAAAAATGTAGTGTCAGTAACAAAATACAGTGGGGCAAAAAAGTATTTAGTCAGCCACCAATTGTGCAAGTTCTCCCACTTAAAAAGATGAAAGAGGCCTGTAATTTTCATCATAGGTACACTTCAACTATGAGAGACAGAATGAGACAAAAAAATCTATAAAATCACATTGTCTGATTTTTAACCCCTTAAGGACCGGGAAATCCGGCCGAAGACGCGACTCAACGACCACGGAGCAAAATTTTTTTTTTGCTCCGTTGCGTTCCGGACACCCCGAACGGCGTGCAGAGGCGGGGGGAGCCCGGAACTCGATGACGGTCATAGTACGTCATCGGTCGTTAAGTGAAATCGACCCTTGACGTACTATGACCGTCAAGGGTCGTTAAGGGGTTAAAGAATTTATTTGCAAATTATGGTGGAAAATAAGTATTTGGTCAATAACAAAAGTTCATATCAATACTTTGTTATATACCCTTTGTTGGCAATGACAGAGGTCAAACGTTTTCTGTAAGTCTTCACAAGGTTTTCACACACTGTTGCTGGTATTTTGGACCATTCCTCCATGCAGATCTCCTCTAGAGCAGTGATGTTTTGGGGCTGTCGCTGGGCAACACAGACTTTCAACTCCCTCCAAAGGTTTTCTATGGGGTTGAGATCTGGAGACTGGCTAGGCCACTCCAGAACCTTGAAATGCTTCTTATGAAGCCACTCCTTCATTGCTCGGGCGGTGTGTTTGGGATCATTGTCATGCTGAAAGACCCAGCCACGTTTCATCTTCAATGCCCTTGCTGATGGGAGGTTTTCACTCAAAATCTCACGATACATGGCCCCATTCATTCTTTCCTTTACACGGATCAGTCGTCCTGGTCTCTTTGCAAAAAAACAGCCCCAAAGCATGATGTTTCCACCCCCATGCTTCACCGTAGGTATGGTGTTCTTTGGATGCAACTCAGCATTCTTTCTCCTCCAAACACGACGAGTTGAGTTTTTACCAAAAAGTTCTACTTTGGTTTCATCTGACCATATGACATTCGCCCAATCCTCTTCTGGATCATCCAAATGCTCTCTAGCAAACTTCAGACGGGCCCGGACATGTACTGACTTAAGCAGGGGGACACATCTGGCACTGCATGATTTGAGTCCCTGGCAGCGTAGTGTGTTACTGATGCTAGCCTTTGTTACTTTGGTCCCAGCTCTCTGCAGTTCATTCACTAGGTCCCCCCGTGTGGTTCAGGGATTTTTGATCACCGTTCTTGTGATCATTTTGACACCACGGGGTGGAGCCCCAGATCAAGGGAGATTTTCAGTGGTCTTGTATGTCTTCCATTTTCAAATAATTGCTCCCACAGTTGATTTCTTCACACCAAGATGCTTGCCTATTGCAGATTCAGTCTTCCCAGCCTGGTGCAGGTCTACAATTTTGTTTCTAGTGTCCTTCGACAGCTCTTTGGTCTTGGCCATAGTGGAGTTTGGAGTGTGACTGTTTGAGGTCGTGGACAGGTGTCTTTTATACTGATAACAAGTTCAAACAGGTGTCATTAATACAGGTAACGAGTGGAAGACAGAGGAGACTCTTAAAGAAGAAGTTACAGGTCTGTGAGAGTCAGAAATCTTGCATGTTTGTAGGTGACCAAATACTTATTTTACCGAGGAATTTACCAATGAATTCATTAGAAATCCTAAAATGTGATTTCCTGTATACTTTCCCCCCATTCTGTCTCTCATAGTTGAAGTGTACCTATGAGGAAAATTACAGGCCTCTCTCATCTTTTTAAGTGGGAGAACTTACACAATTGGTGGCTGACTAAATACTTTTTTGCCCCACTGTATATCGGCACTGACTAGACAAAAAGTTGGCGAAATGATAACTGTCTCCAAAAACAGTATGGTTACAGGTATAGGATCTCTGTTCCACTGTAGCTCCCTTAGGTCTCACGCTTTCCCTTAGTGGCAAAGTATATATAAAAGAACAAAACAAAGCACGAGCACATATAGTGAAGTATATATTGATAGATATTCAATAAGAAAGCGAAAATGCACTGACATTTAGATGTTGTCAGGGCTCTGGTATCAAAGTCCACTCACTCATAGGCAAACAGAGAAATTCTCCCCTCTCTGTTAGGGTCACTCTCTCCTCTCGCTTCTCCATAAATATCTTCAGACTTCCAAACTGAAAACAGGCGGATTCTCGTTTAAAATTTATTCTTGTAAAATACAGTAAAATAACTGACTATAACGCTAACGTGTTTCGCGGTTGGGAAACCGCTTTCTCAAAGCTAAACAAGCCAACAATGATAAAAATGTGAATTACGCAAAAATCCTAGCTACTCAAAAGTCAGCTCAGTAAGATATACATTGGCTGCCAGAATATTGGCCAGCATAATCATTGGTTCCTCTTTGGGAACATTCCTACAGTTGGAATCTGATAGTTATTCATCCAAGATAGCCATGGCTCTAGTGACCCAAGCAGTAACGAAAATGGGTTGAGAAGGGACCCCAGAGGCTGCAAAACTAACCTGCAATAAAGAATCTAAGATTGTATCTGCCTGATCCTTAAGGGCCACAGCATCTGACAAAGGCAGGACAATGTTTTTGGAAAGGCAAGATATTGGGGGATCGAGGACAGGAAAAGAAGCCCACTGTGACAAGGCCTCAGCCACAAAGGGATAGAGATTGGACATGCATCAATTAAAGAAGAGTCAGGCATTTTCCACACTTCAAGAAGGACCTGGTCCAGAAAGTGATGGTGAGGAAAAATGGGTAACTCAAAAGGAGAAGGAGGAATCCATATCTTTCCCGTCAATGTCAACTTCCTCCGCAGAGGGATCTCCAAACAATTGAGAATGCCCCCTAAAGACAGGATCAATATGTCTGACAAAGTGGTATGGTTAGCCAAGAATGGAGGACCCCTCGAATAGTAGAAGGAATAGAATCTGAAGAAATGAAGAGATTATAGACTTAACCAAGAGGGACATAGGGTGCCTGATTATTACTGTGGAAGCCCAATTTGGCATGAACAACAGTGTGCCCTGCAGGAACTTCCTCTCTTAGCCTTACATAACCTTAGCCTCTCACTGACACTTAACCCTTTAAATGTTAGGGGAGATGGGAAATGCATTAATGATCAAAGGGTAAAATGTCAGTAAGTGTGGGAATAAGAAAGGAATCCCCTGCGCAGCATGCCTTAAGTAGAGTATTTTATACAACTAAATTACTCAAAAACTAGTTTTCGAATTAAAAAAAAACATGGCTAAAAAAGTTTAAAATATTTTAAAGCTCTTTCAGTAGCAAGGTTGTTTTTAGAGGATATGCTCCCTTTTAAAGGTTAATTTCTCAAAAACTATATTCGTTTACAGTTAGCACAACATACAACCTGTTTTATATTATCTTAAATCTTAACTAAACTTATCTTAAAGGTGACGATCCATTTAAAGCCCTTGAGGATCATAGGATTTGCACTGCGTTGCCCACCTGTGAGGTCATCAAGAGCTTAATCTAAACAAAATTATTAGTCTTTTTAAACAGGAACTCCTGCACCAACTGTGCTCATATACTCCCCAATGATTAACAGCAAACAGCCCAGTGAAAAACTGAGACTGCATACTCCGTCGAATAACTGAGAAAACACATTTAATGGATATTAGAGTGCTAGCTACAGGTAATGACTATGCAAAAAATAAAGACTTGAGTGAAGACTCAATAAGATCCTACCAGTTTGTTTTTGAGTCTCCAACTCAATAATTTTTGTTTTTTGTTTTTTCCCCCATTATGAATGCAGCAGAAGGGAAGTGGCATTAATATTTAAATAGCAAAAAACAAATGGGAATGTTTCCTCATTGTAATATTTCATACTTATATCCTGGAATTCTAGTTTTTGTACTTGTATGTATTTTAGGATTCACACTTAATATCTTACACATTTATATAGAGAAGACATTATCAACAAAATTATTTCAAATTTAAATTATTTTTTTAGCTATAAAGTCCAAATTGGTGTAAGTACCATTTATCCCCACAGAAAAATGCAAATTTATCAGCTAACAAAGAAAATATGGTTCTTGTTGCAACAGCCTAAAGACTGGACAGTTTGTTGAATGCAAAGGATATTCATTACCAAAATTAGTAAGGACCTCAGAAGCAAGGGGTCATTAGAGTTAAAAAAAAAATAACTAACAGGCAGACACAGTCCTCCCAGTTTTAGGGATTATTTATAATATAAATAAATATTAACTATTCTGAATAACCGCAAGCTTACCATGCCTTGATTTGGTTTCCTTCTGTGTTTGTTGGCTTTTGCAGGTGTCTGTGATGTACTTCTTGCTACTATCTTTTCTAGAGAATCACTGTGCGAAGATTCAGCTCTTTGCACTTGGTATTCTGTTTTGCTTGAACTCTGAAAATACAGAATATATAGTAGTTTAGGTTGAAAAAAGTCCAACCTTTTCCTTTTCTTTTTTACCGCTGTTGATCCAAAAGGCGGCAAACAAAAACCCTTATTTCAGCAATTTAAATTTGAATGGGGGAAAAAAAATTCCTTCTATACTCCAAACGGCAATCACATTTCTCCTTGAAATCAACAAGCACTAAATAAATATTAATTCCAATACTAACATACATAGCCCACTATGTTCTGCTTTTTTAAAAAGTATCCAGGCCCTTTTAAAAGGCATCTAATGTATTTCGATAGCACCACCTCTTCAGGCAGTGAATTCCATACCTTTATTATCCTTAACCTAAAGAATCCCTTCCGCTGTTGTAGATTAAATCTCCTTTCCTCAAGTCTTAGAGGACAACCCCTTGTCCTTTGTACTGTTCTGTTAATGAACAGGTCATAGGAAAGCCCTTTGTATGAGCCCTGAACATATTTATATAATGTTATCATATCCCCTCTAAGACGCCGTTTCTCTAATGAGTACATATTTAACTTTCTATCCTTTCTTCATAACTAAAATTTTTCATTCCCCTTATTAGTTATGCAGCCCTCCTCTGCACTTTCTCCAGTTCCATAATGTCCTTTTTCAGAAAAGGCACCCAAAATTGAATTGTATATTAAAGGTGGGGGTCTACCATGAACCTGTAAAGAGGCAGAATAATGCCTTCCTCCCATGAGACAATACCCCTTTTAATGTATACCAATATCTTCATGATTTAAATCACCCCCCCCATTGAATCACCCAATGGGAGCAGTAACTCCTCCTTACTTAAGTTGAGGTAACATAGCAATATAACACACGGTGGCTCTTCAGTGGAGGCAGCGTAGCAATATGCTGAGGGAACAAATAGAAAGTGGTGCTTGAGGCTTGCCCTCTGTAACATACAGCAAAGCATCTCTCTCCCTTTAAGGAGAAAGGGCGGGAAGCAGGAAGTGGAGGAGTGACAGTTGAAAACAGACAATTAGTGAGGTTGACTGAAGAGATGAAAAGCGTTAAATAAAAGAGTTGCTATTAAGTTTATCCCTGAGTTTGTATTTTATGGAAACATTACACCCTCATACAGAAACAGAGTGTATGGAGGGTTACAATTATCTGTGGGAGGTGAAACAATGTGTTTGTGGGGTCATGATCCTGAGTGAGAGTGTGTGTGTGTGGACCAGGAGAAGTTATTGATATCCCCTACTTCAGGAGCGAGTGGCAGCTGTATTTTTTTTTTTTGTCAGTTGGATAGTGGTGGGTGGGCTGGAGGGGGCGGGCCAACTCCCTGTATGATAAACATGCCCCCATTGAATCACCCAATGGGAGCAGTAAAGTCCCCATTGAATCACCCAATAGGAGTTGTCTCTCCTAATGAGACATAAATTATGTAATGAGGCATTCTATTCAATGTGTGTTCATTTTCTGAGGAGACAAATCATGTTCTGTGTGTGAGGAACCATAAATTATGCAATGAGGCTTATTGTTTTATATATATATATATATATATATATATATATATATATATACTAGTTGAAGAGCCCGTTACTTGGGCCATAGTACCACTGGCAGCCGGTCGCGGGGCAGTCATGCGCAGTAGAGACTGCCCGCTCCGCGGCTGATACAGAGCTTCTGTATCAGCCGCAGCGTGGGCAGTCTATACTGTGCATGACTGTAGCACACGCAGAAGTCTCTACTGCGCATGACTGCTTCGTTACACACATTTTAGCGAATTATTATATATTATATATCCTATATAATAATTCACTAAAATGTGTGTAACGAAGCAGTCATGCGCAGTAGAGACTTCTGCGTGTGCTACAGTCATGCACAGTATAGACTGCCCACGCTGCGGCTGATACAGAAGCTCTGTATCAGCCGCGGAGCGGGTAGTCTCTACTGCGCATGACTGCCCCGCGACTGGCTGGCAGTGGTACTATGGCCCGAGTAACGGGCTCTTCAACTAGTATATATATATAAAACAATAAGCCTCATTGCATAATTTATGGTTCCTCACACACAGAACATAATTTATGTCTCCTCAGAAAACACACACACACACACACACACACACACACACACACACACACTGCACAGAATGCCTCATTACATAATTTATGTCTCATCAGGAGACAAAACTCCCAATGTGTGATTCAATGGGGACATTGCTGCTCCCATTGGGTGATTCAATGGGGGCATGTTTATCATACAGTAAGTTGTCCTGCCTCCTCCAGCCCGCCCACCACTATCCAACTGACAAATAAAAATATAGCTGCCACTCACTCCTGAAGTAGGGGATATCAGTAACTTCTCCTGGTCCACACACACTCTCACTCAGGATCATGACCCCACAAACACACTGTTTCACCTCCCACAGATAACTGTAACCCTCCATAAACACTGTTTCAGTACGAGGGTGTAATGTATCCATAAAATACAAACTCAGGGATAAACTTAATAGCAGCTCTTTTATTTAACTCTTTTCATCTCTTCAGTCAACCTCACTAACTGTGTTTTCAACTGTCACTCCTCTGCTTCCTGCCCTTTCTCCTTAAAAGGGACAGAGATGTTTTGCTGTATGTTACAGAGGGCAAGCCTCAGGCACCACTTCCTATTTGTTCCCTCAGCATATTGCTACGTTGCCTCAACTGAAGAGCCACAGTGTCTTATATTGCTATGTTACCTCAGCTTAAGTAAGGAGGAGTTACTGCTCCCATTGGGTGATACAATGGGGGAGTGATTTAAATCATGCAGGGAGTTGGTCTGCCCCCACTATCCAGCCCTCCCACCACTATTCAAGTGACTGAAAAAACAAAATGGCTGCCACTCGCTCCTACACCACAGACACAAACACATCAGACACACACACAATCACACTCAGACACAATCACACTCAGACACAATCACACACACTCACGCAATCATTCACACACTCACTCTTGCACTCACACGCACTCATTTACACTTACTCACTCACACTCACACCCCAGGAGCCAGCACGATCCACCTTCCACCATAGTATGTGCAATTACCACAAGCATTTCAACTACATGAATGAATTCCACAGTGAAGGCATAAGTACAAATACAGACTCATTACAATGACACATAAGTCACCCCCTTATGACTCACTTGTGTGTGTTGCATGTCTGTATCACACTGTATGTGTCTGCATGTTGTGCATTAAATGTATGTGTGTATGACTGTGTCGCTCTTTATGCATCTCAGTGCATGCGTGTGCATTTGTGTGTGAGTCTTGCATCCGTGTGTGTGCATTAATTCCCTATATAGTCTGACCGGCAGCGCTATCCCACATTGCTAGTGTGTGTGTGTGTATATATATATATATATATATATATATATATATATATATATAATTAACTCCCTAAAGTCATAACACGAGTCGTTGGAAAATGAAATATCTGTGACATGGATAAACATCAAAAACAAAATAAAAAAGAAAGCTAATACAAAGATGTGACACTTCTCTATTTCAATTAAAAAAAAATGTCTCTACTCCATGATTCATTATTCTGCACTGGAATTTCATTTCTGCACACATCAGGAGATGAAAACTTATGTTTACATAGTTAAAATTTCCACGTATGCTATTTAGAACTTACTTTCATTATTATATTTTTAAAATACGTAGAACAAACTGTTGTATGAATGCATTTGAGATGTAAATTTGCAGGTAGAACACATCTAGGAAAATCCTTTACAGATATCTCCCCTTTTTGCGGTAGCTCACACTGGCATTTTAGACAAGCTCTTGTAACAGGTTGTAAACTGGGTTCTTGTTAGTGGCTTTCAGTAAAGGGATAGTAATGTTTCACAAAAAACAGCAGCTCCAATTAATCTTCATATTACTTGGGCCATGTAGAGTGTTATTTCAATACTGTCAGAGTTGAAATTCAAGAGTAATTGAATGATAAAATATCTCCCACCCCTTTCACCTAGTGTAAGCCACCTCCCCTCAGATATGGAATCTGGGTCTTGGGACCAGTCAGTTCACAGCAAGGGACAATATTCTTACTGTGAGCATAAGGAAAGCCCTGCCACCCCCACCCCCCTACAGGTTTTTCGTTATGCTCACTGAAGATTGTCCCTCTCTGCATCCCATCTGGACAGTCTTGATGCTCTGAGGCAAGCAGTGTTAAGTCAGTAAAAGTGGCGGGAGGGGGACACTATAATTCAGTTACTCTTGAACTACAACTCTGACAGTATTGAAATAATACTCTCCATGGCCCAAATACTATGAAGATTAATTGGAGCTGCTTTTATTGTGAAACAATACTATCCCTTTAAGGATACATACGATGGATATTCTCTACTAGTATCTGTAAGTAGCTCAGAAATGAGGATTTTAGTCTTACCTGTTAAATCCTTTTCTCTTAGTCCATACAGGTTACTGGTAACTTTCGGTAGGAGATCCGTCCCTTTAACTGTAGGCAGGAACAAATCTAGAATTGTATGCAGGGGGTGGAGTCTACCGTCCCTCCTTGGCTGCAACTAGCCAACCAGCTCCAGTTAGATTTGAGACACTATTGACTAGATAGTAGAAGGGAAAGAAGACTCCTGTGAGCATGACCCCGAAGGATCCCCACAGTTTGCCACAGGAGAGCCAAGCATGGTTCCTTGACAAGGTGGAAGACCAGTAACCTGTATGGACTAAGAGAAAAGGGATTTAACAGGTAAGACTAAAATCCTCTTTTCTCTGTCGTCCAATACAGGTTACTGGTAACTCTGGGATGTCCAACCATTACGTTTCCCAGAGGCGGGAAGTAAGGAAAGGACCAGGCGCAAGGCCCCCAAAGTCACCAGAGTAGATATGAACCATCAGATCAGAGCTAGCCCAACAAAACAATAAAGTGTCAACGGACACTGAACAGGGGTAACACCACGCTAACTGTTACACAGCACATTGAACTAGAGCCAATGAGGCTCAAAAGTGAAGGAAGCACCAAAAACCGAAGAAAATCCTAGACATGCAAGACTGCCTCCAGGATTTTCCTCCCAAAGCTGGCATTACCCGATGCCAGTATATCAACAAAGTGCTTCAAAAAGGTGTGCACAGACGACCAGGTGGCAGCCTTGCACAACTGATCAGCAGAGGCCTGATTCTTGTAAGCCCAAGAGGCCCCAATAGATCAAGTAGAATTTGCTGTGACCCTGAAAGGGACAGGCTTCTTCCTCAGCTCATAAGCCTTACGAATAGTGGACTTGATCCAAGAAGCAACAGTCACCTTGAATGCAGGTCTTCCTGCCCTAGGACCCTCAGGAATGACGAGCAACGTGTCTGATTGCGTTGGAGATCCCTCTCCTTGTCAGAAGTAGGGTCAGGGCAGAAAGAGGGCACCACAATCTCCTGATTGATGTGGAACTCTGAAACCACCTTTCGGAGAAATTCCCGAGAGGTGCAAAGCACCTCCTTGTCCTTGTGAAACACCAAATAGGGTGGTCTACAGGACAGAGCATGTAACTCCGTAACACGACAGACAGACACAATCGCCAGGAGAAAAGCCATTTTCCACGTCAACAGGCATAGAGGAATAGTAGCCAAGGACTCAAATGGAGGGCACTGAAGAATGGCCAAAACAAAGTTAGGATCCCAAGGAGGAGCAGGAATCTTGACTGCAGGACGAGTATGAGCAACATCAGGAAGGATGGCAACGAGCCTGTGAAAGAAAACAGAGAGCAGACGTCTGAACTTTAAGGGAACTCAAACTGAGGCCGTTATCCACACCGTCCTGCAAAAAGGCCAGGATCGTGGGCAGATCAAATTCCTGAGACAGGTCATTGTCAGCACACAAAGAAAGGAAGGTCAACCAGACACAGTGGTAGATCTTGGAAGAAACAGGTTTGCGGGCACTGAGTATAGTAAAAACCACACCAGAAGAAAACCTTTTCTTCCTCAATATTGAGGATTCAATTTCCAAGCCGTCAAGGCTAGACAGTGAACATCCTCCTTCCACAGGTAACCCTGTAGAAGAAGATCCAGACGGCAAGGGAGATGGAATGGCTCCGCCACTGACAGATCCAGAAGCTCCGGAAACCAAGCCTGGCTAGGCTAGTACGGAGCAATCAGAATGACTGGACAACGCTCCAGTCATAATTTCCATAACACCCTGTGCAACATGGGAAGGGGAGGAAAGATATACACCAGAGGGAATAACCAAGGAATGGACATTGCATCCACTGCCAGAGTTAGAGGGTCCCTCCATTGAGAGCAGAACCTCGGAACCTTCTTGTTGTGTCTTGTCGCCATCAGGTCGATGTAAGGAAGACCCCATTTCTGAACAATGAGGACGAACACCTCTAGGTGCAGCTCCCACGCTCCGCTGTCCACTATGTGTTGACTGAGGAAGTCCGCCATGACGTGGTCTATGCCAGGAATGCGCACTGTGGATATGGTGGGAACGTGTTCTTCTGCCCAGGACAAAATAGCCTTGACCTCTAACCAAGCAACGATACTTCTTGTTCCGCCCTGCTTGTTGATGTAAGCCACGGCAGTGGCGTTGTTGGACTCTACCCAGACTAGACAGTCTTCCAGCTGAGATGTCCAATGAAGAAGGGCATGAAATATCGCCCGAAGCCCCAACACGCTGATGGGAAGGAGAGATTCTTCCGGAGACCACTGACCCTGAGCAATCAAGTGACCCAGGACCTCTCCCCATCCGGAGAGGCTGGCATCCGTTGTCACCGTGGTCCAGAAGGAAACTAGGAAGGACTTGCACTTCAGCAGATTGGAGAGATCGAGCCACCAGGACAAACTCAGTTCCACATGAAGAGGAAGTGACACCGACATCTTCAGAAGGTCCGGCCAACCCCTGCACACCTAGATCATAAACCGCTGGAGTTCCATGGTATGTGCCATGGCAAACAGTACCGCCTCTGTGGTGGAAATGAATTTCCCCACGAGAGATGACAGCTTCTTGGCTGGAACTGGATCTTGAGCCAGTATCACAGAAACCCTGTGGGAGATCTGGTGAGCCACCTCGTCCGTGAGAAACACCATGTTCTTCTGGGTATCGAAGAGGAGGCCCAGGAAGACCAGACACTGGGAAGGGACAAGATCTGATTTGTCCAAGTTGATGATCCACCCGTGATGGGTGACAGCATGAATGCATTGCTGAACCTGCTGATGAAGAAGTTCCATAGAAGAGGCTTTCAGAAGCAGGTCGTCCATGTATGGAGTAACTCTGATGCTGTCTCGGTGGAGGACGGACATTAAGGCTCCCAAGGACATGGTTGAAGACCTGAGGAGCTGTCGTCAGAGCAACTTGAAGAGCGAAGAACTGAAAATATCCCCTGGCGCAGGCAAACCGGAGGTACTGCTGGCTCTCTGGATGAATGACAATCTGTAAGTACGTGTCCTGAAGAGTCAGAGATGGAAGGAATTCCCCCGAGGATATGGCAGCAATCACCGTCCATACAGACTCCTGGTGATAATGAGCCCGGATCCAAAATGGGACAACAACCGCCACCCTTCTTGGAGACCACAAAAAAAGGTTTGAGTAAAAACCCATACCTCGGTTTTGAACTGGAACCAGCTCCAGAACGTCCTTGTCCAGAAGAGCCTGAACTGCACCGAACAGACGGCGTTTCTCCGCACAGCCCTGAGGCGTATGAGAAGGAAGAAAGCGAAAGGAAGGAAGAGAGACAAAAGGGATCCTGTACCCTTCCGTCACCACCTGTAAAACCCATGGGTCCGTCACTGAACCCTCCCAAATGCTGTGATAGTGTCGCAGACAACCACCCACAGCAGAGTGTGGACCCGGGTTCAGTGAGTCATGCCGAAGAAGGCTTGGAAGCCTTGGGCTTGGAGGAGACCTTGGGCTTCTATTGCTGTTTGGGCTTGGAGGAGGTATGCGGAGCTGAGGGAACTGTCTTGCTCGCCGGACGGGTCTCATTCTGAAAGGAACGAAAATATCAGTTACGCGTAAGCGGTATTTTCTTCCTAGGAACTAAGGGTAGAAGTGTACTCTTACCCCCTGTAGCCTCACTGATCAGATCCTTGAGATCTGGCCCAAACAAAGAAGTGCCTTGAAAAGGCAAGGAGAGCAAAGCTTTCTTAGAAGCAGTATCAGCAGACCAGAAATTGAGGCCAAAGGGCCCGTCTGGCAACCACGGACATGGTGGAAACCCTAGCCACCAAACGGATGACATCAAATAGGGAAGCAGAAACAGTGCTGTGTCTCAAATGTTAGCAAGGTGGCACAACTTATCTGAAGTAGGAGCATCCTGATGGACAGCAAGAGTGAGCTGTACAGTCCAGACCGCAATGGCCCGGTTCACCCATGCTGCTGCGAATGCTGGACGCATGGCAGAACCAGCAGTGGCAAAGATGGACTTGAGGGAGAGCTCAAGTTTCTTGTCAGTCCAGTCCTTTAGAGCAGACACATCAGACACTGGCAAAGCAGTAGACTTGGATAGCCTGGAGATAGGAGCATCCACTTTAGCAGGATGAACCCACTGAGCAAGTGCTGCCTCAGAAAAGGGATAAAGCTTATCAAATTTCTTGGAGACAGAAGTTTTCCAGTCTGGAGACTTCCACTCTTCAGACACAAGGTGGTCAAGAGTGGGATTAGGTGGAAAGAAGTAAGGTGCTTTTTAGGCTCCTGAAGGGTCAGAAGGAACCTCCTCACTAAGGGAATGTTTAGGGTATTTAAAACAGCCCTGATCAGGCCCTCAGCCGAGGGCTCAGAATCAGCCTCAAAAGGGTCCCCAAAACAACTGAGAGGAGCCCACTGCAGAACAGTCCTCAACATCTGAATCCACCAACAGTACCTCCACAGAGGAATCTGACACGTCAGGTACACCCTGAGGCTTTGGCAGGGAAGACTCAACGAAGGAGGGGGTCTGCCAAGAATGAAAGACCCCCTGTAACTGGGATGGAAAGAGCTGCAAAGTGGACCTAAGGTCCCTAGCAGCAGCCTTGAACTCTTGCACCCAATCTGGCTCTAATGCATGGCTGGAGGTCCCTGGGAGACTCTAAGGGACATCAGAACATACTGGGCATAAATGACCTGAGAATGACAGAGCAATGCTTAGTCTTAGGTCTGGCCCAAAGCTCCAATGGTATAGACATTCTCAGTGTCAATAACCTTATTGTATAAAAAAATCACCCAATTACAATGTGTATGATTAAAGTTTCACCCCAGAAATCGCTAAACTAGCCTTATCTGGCAGGTGAAGGGTTAATCAGCAGAGGAGAGGAGTGTCCAAGCCCTGCGTAGGATACTCGTTCTGGAAATAGCACAAAATGGCTGCCGCAGCGGAAGCCAATCAGAGACGAGTGCGCGAAGCAAGCACTTACAGGAATTTTAGTTTTCCCAGAAAAGTACCTCAAACGGTGCCCGAAGCCCCCTGAGTCCCCCAACACACTAGAAACATGAACTGGATGATAGCGCAAAGGCAGACAAGTAAAATGAGCCATCTCTGAAGTCGTTAGGTTAAACGGTTGCAGAGATATGTCCCAAACTGTACAGTCCCATAGAAGTGAATGGAGTAATGGCGTCTATGCGGTAAAGCGCAAATAGAACTCAAATTTTACAAAATTGAAGGTGTAATATTAAAACACATGAAACACCACTAAAACATGTTAGGATACCCAAAAAAACACTGAACCAGTAGGAAAAGTGTCAGAACCCCCTACCCCCAATGAATGCAAAACCAGCAGCTAAGGGGTTAAGTTGCCCCATAAACCTGCTCCAAACACCCAACAGACATACAGATAGACCCAATGAGTGCAGGAGTGTGCAGTAGGAACTCCAAATGGAAAACCCTTGTGCGGAGGGGCACTGTGGGACATGTGGACCTGCAGCACTCAAAGGGTTGCTCACCTTTCCTGCAGATCTTCTGTCTTCAGATTACCATGTATCAAGAAGAAGCCTCAGTGAGCAACTCCTGAGCAAAGAACTTTAACCCAAGATTTTTTTCCCCAGGGCTTAAGGTCCGCAAAAAGCACCTGGTCACTGAGCTAGCCACATCTAAGGGCATTGTCAGTTATGGCAATCTGCCTAATGGTGGTATTCCATTTCTAACAGAAAAATAAAAAACTTCTAAAGCTATAGCAGAGCTGTTCTCTTGCCTGTGTTATCTTCACCAAGGAACAACTCTTTCTGGAGCTGTTTGGCTAGCTGCAGCCAAGGAGGGAAGGTAGGCTCCACCCCCTGCATACAATTCTAGAATTGTTCCTGCCTACTTAAAGGGGCAGATCGCCTACCCAGAGTTACCAGTAACCTGGACAACAGAGAAACATGATTAACAGAAAAAGGCCTCTCAGTTTCTGTGATTATATTTAATTAAACACCAATTTTGCTATATAACTGTGTTTACTTCCCGTACACAAAAACTTACCATGGCTTGATTTGATTTCCTTCTGCTTTTGGTAGCTTTGGCAGGTGCTTCTGGTGTACTTGATGCTTCTAAAACCACTTTTTTGGAAGACATGAAATCCGAACACTCAGTACTCTGCATATGGGGTTCTGCTTTCTGTGAGGCCTAAAAACCAAATAAAGACTAAGGAGATGGACTTAGAAAATTCAAGTGTATTAATTCTGGAGCAAACCAACTGCATAAAAATACCCAAATTCAAACTGATGTACATGGAGCTTTTATAGGGATAGTAATGTTTCACAAAAAAGCAGCTCCAATTAATCTTCATAATATTTGAGCCATAGACCGTGTTATTTCAATACTGTCAGAGTTGTAGTTCAAGAGTAATTGAATAATAAAGTATCCCCCTCCCGCCCCTTTTACCTAGAGTAAGTCCCCTCTCCTCAGATGTGGAATCTGGTCCACAGACCAGACCAGTAACAGCAAGGGACAATCTTACTGTGAGAACAATGAGAACCCTGCACCCCTTGAAAGGTTTTTCAGTTTTTCTCCTTATCGTAATTGAAGATTGTCCCTCTCTGCAATCTATTGGACACACCCTGCTGCTCTGAGCTGAGCAGCGTTATATCAGTAAAAGGGGTGGGAGGGGGATATTTTATCATTCATTTACTCTTGAACTACAACTATGACAGTATTGAAATAACACTCTCCAAGGATCAAATACTATGAAGATTAATTAGAGCTGATTTTATTATGAAACATTACTATCCCTTTGAGAGAGCCTGGATTAAGCACATAAAGACAAATGCAGAGACATATCACAATGAAATTGTGGGAGGGCTAAAGTAACAGCAGCCGGCAGAACTTTATGGCCAAATGTAGCCTCCTATGAATCCTGTATCCTATCCTGCTTTGTGAAGATATGGATGATTCTTGAGGAAGTAGCACTACATATCTGCTCCGTGGAAGCCGTTGCTATTTCAGCCCAAGATGCAGTTATGGCATGAGGAGAATGAGATTTAAAGGCATGAATAACTCAAATACTACACTAACTTAATAAGAGAGGAGGTCTGTACAGGGGCTGATGTTGAAAGCAAAAATGAAATCGTGAACCAGACGAGGTACAAAATTATTCAGAAAACAGGTATTTAAATACTTAGGTCAGACAGCAAGGGACTTGGAACAGGTAACTGAATTCAGGAACAAAGCATGGGGAACAGGCATCACATAAGGAAGGCAGCAAGCTTAAAAAGGCCAGCAGGCAAATTAAACTAAAGAAAAGAGAACATGCTCGAGAACAGACCCAATGGCAAATACCATGAGCTGTGATATCACCCCACCACCCCTATCAATGGAAGCCCTCTTGGCAGCCAGACTTAGCAGGGAATGTATGATGGAAAGCCTGCTGAGTGATCCGTGTCCGAAACCCAGAAGCATTCCTCCAGATATCAGCCCTCCCAATACACAAAGTACTGTAAAGACCCCAGTATGAGTCAAGAGTCTTCTAGGACAAAGAAGATGGTTAGGAAGTTGTACCCACCACCTCCTAAGCCAGATCAATTTCCCAGCCAAGTAGGACATTGCCAGACCATATGCCCCTTAAGTCTACAATACAGACACAACCAGAATTATCAAAATCGATTTGTCCTCATCTGAAAGGTGGTTAATGTTTCCAATCTCTATCAGTACCTCTGACTGGCAACATTCTTAAAGAACAGGAACCAGAGAAGAGTGACCCTACCACTATCTATAATATCAATCATACTCAAGTTGTTGCTCTTGCAAGAGCTAGGCTTAGGGAGAGGATTCTCTCCAAATATTCAAGGATGCTGCTTCAAGTTAGTGCATTCTTTAGTTTCTCATTCAGCCCTCTGCAGAAAGCGGTTTTTATTGGCCCTGGGTTCCAATCTGTCTTGTAAGACAATGTGCCAAATTATATCACCTACTGGCACACTGAGCACCTGTCCTGCCTCAATTTCAGAAGACAGACTTCAGCTGAAGCCCACACACAGGAAAGTCAAAAAGGCAGCAATTAAAGCTTCAGAATCCTCTAACAAAGAATGTTGTTCAACCAGAGGGAAGCCAGTATAGAGCATTATGAGATTCACCTAGGAGACATGGTTGCAGAAAGTATGCAGCAAGGTACAGAATTGAAGTAGACATTAAGAAACCCTATGCACTCTGAATGACAACCAGAAAAGCAATCTGGAAAAGGTATCTTAAGTGGTTCATAGCCTTCAGAAGGAACAGCGGCTAAAAGTACTGTAGAAGAAGCAGAGGTAGACTGTGAATTCTGGAGCTGATAAGAGGGGGACCTTATCTCCAGGACAGCGTCCAGCTTATGTTTCAAAACTCTGTAAATGGGAGGCTCTTGACATTCTTGTCTATTGAGCAATCAAGAAAGATCCACTGGAACTATCTTGGCCTGTTCTCTCATGTAGTTGATCTTTCAAAATAAGGTGCTTGAGTGCAAAACCTTGTGAGAGGAGCAGGGAAGTAGTGTCGACCACCAGGTAATTTAAAAAAGGAGGTTCTAAACTATATCAATCAATCTATATATATATATATATATATATATATATATATATATATATATATATATATATATATATATATATATATATATATATATATATATGCGATAAACAAATATCCACGTGTATATAAAAGATAAGATATAAAAATGATTGTTGAATGAAGCAATTATAATTTAAAGTAATAAAAATGTAAAATTAAATAGATTCTATTAGCCCAAAACAATCTAAGAGTGCAAAACACTATATAATATGTACAGGTTGGTATTAATCAATAACTAATAAAAAAATAATAATTTGTACAATATAGGTGATAATTCAACTGATACACTTGATAAAAATAACAAGTAAAATATCACAAAACAGATACATTAAACAAGTAATCCGTGCTCTTTGCTAAAGTTAAAAATTACTCAAAACAATACAAATACTCACAACAAAGCAATTCTTATGGTAGTCATGAATGGTGAAAATGCCGTCTGGAGGCAGACCATCTTACAGAAAAAGTGTTTTGCTATAAAAATGTGTTTTAATGTAGGGTTTTCACAAATAGCAGGTATCCGGAGGAGCAGAGGAGGTGGGGTAGATTTAGAAATGCCCTTAGTCACAAGCAAAGTGGAGATATTTGCGACTCTCTGGAAGAATGGTGATGTGCAGACAGGCATCCTGAAGATCCAGAGAGGTCAGAAATTCCCCAGGGGACATGGCCGCTATCACTGTGCACAGAGACTCCTGGCGGTACTGGGACCGGACCACAAAGGAGTTGAGATTTTTCAGATCCAAAATGGATGACAGCCGCTGTTCTTCTTGGAAACCACAAAGAGGTTGTAGTAGAATCCGAAGCCCCTCTCCTAACGAGGAACTGGTTCCATGATCACCTTGTCCAGAAGGGCCTGAATAGCTTCCTCGAAAAGGCGGCGCTTTTCTGTTCCCAAGGGAGAACAAGAAGAGAAGGTCCTGGGAGGAGGAAGGGAGGTGAAGGGAATCCTGTAACCCATAGCCACCACCTGTAAAACCCACGGGTCCGCCACAGAGGCCTGCCAAGCCGAGAGGTAGTGGCATAAGTGGCCACCTACCTGCGGGTGGGGACCTGGGTTCGATGAGTCATGGAGGAGGAGATTTGGAAGTCATGATCTTCGGAGGACTTGAATCATTGCTGCTTAGGCTTGGATGAGGGCCATGGAGCCTGAGGGACCGTCTGGGTTGCTTGGCGTGAGTCTGCTTGAAAGGGACGAAAAAGCGGATTCCTTTTGACAGGCGCCTTCTTCCTCAGGACCACTGGCAGGTGAGTACTCTTCCCTCCAGTGGCCTCGCGGATGAGATCCTTGAGCTCAGGCCCAAACATGGAGGAGCCCTAAAAAGGCAAAGACAGGAGAGCCTTCTTGGAGGTCATGTCAGCTGAGCAGATCTTGAGCCAAAGAGCATGTCTGGCTACCACAGACATGGTAGATGCCCGGGCAACCATGCACACAGCGTCAAACAAGGCAGCAGAGAAATAATGCTGAGCCTCAGCAATGTTAGCGAGAAGTCGCAACATGTCAGCAGTAGGTGCCCTCTGACAGAGAGCTGAATTGAGCTGGCCAGCCCAAACAGCCACAGCCCTATTCACCCACGCTGCAGCAAAGGAAGGGTGGAGGGCAGAGCAAGCCATCACAAAAAATAGCCTTGAGAGAGGTCTCAAGCTTCTTAACAGTCCAGTCTTTGAGAGCAGAGGCATCAGCCACAGGCAAAGCAGTGGACTAAGAAAGCCTGGAAACTGGGGTATCCACTTTGGTGGGATGGAACCACTGCATGAGGGTCATTTCAGAGAATGGGTAAAGCTTAGCGAACTTCCTAGACACAGATGGTTTTCTGTCTGGAAACTTCCACTCCTCAAACACCAAGCGATCAAGGTTGGGGTAAGGTGGAAAACAAGTACGGGGCCTAACAGGCTACTGAAACACATCAGAGGGGTCAGAAAACACCTCCTGTACCAAGGGAATGTTCAGGGTGGTTAGCACAGCCCTGATCAGGCCCTCAGCCGAGGGAATGGGGTCAACCTCAAAGGGGTCCCCAAAAAACAGAGATGAAGGAACAGCTGAACAGTCGTCATCATCATCATCATCATAGTCCACCAAGAATTCCCCCTCAGAGTCAGATACATAAGGTACACCCGGCGGTTCAGGAAGGGAAGATCTGATAGGGGTGGGGGCCTGCCACGAGTGGAAGACCCCCTGTAAAGTGGATGGAAGGAGTTGTGAGGTGGACCGGAGGTCCCTGGTAGTAGCCTTAAACTCTTGCATCCATACTGGCTCTAGTGCATTGTTGGAGGCCCCTGCAGGATATTCAGGGGCAGCAGGACATGCTGGGCAAACATGACCTGAGTATTCTCTAGGTAACCCTGAGTGACATGAGGAGCAATGAGCAATGGGGGACACAGACACCCCAGTGTCAGTCTTAGGTTTAGCCCAAAGGTCTAACGGAGTACACATGCTCACAGAGTCAAACGGTTAAAGTATCAAAACACCTATAAACCAGTGTATATGATAAATTCACCCCAGAAATGCTAAATAAGACTTATCTGGTAGGCGAAGGGTTAAACTGCGGAGGAGAGAAGGAGAGTCCAAGCCCTGCGTAGGATACTCGATCTGCGAATACACAAAATGGCTGACGTGACGGAAGCCAGTCAGAAACGAGCGCGCGAAGCAAGCGCTCATGGGAATCGTAGTTTCGCTAATGGAGTACCCCAACAGTGCCTGAAGCCCCCTAAGGCCCCCAACATGCCCAGAACATTGACCGGATGACAGAGAAAGGGCAAACCAACAAAATGAACAATCTCTGACCTCACTACGAGGAGCGGTTGCTGAGATATGTCCCAAACTGTAAAGTCCCATAGAAGTGAACGGAGAAATGGTGTATATGCAGTAAACGCACTCCTTAAAGGCGCGGAACATAAAGTTAACGAGGTGAATACCAAAACGTAAAACCACTCAAAAGCCCACTAGAATTAAACAGTAGACCCAATAAACACTGGTCCCAGTAGGGAAAGTGCCCCACAACCCCCCAAAAGGTACTAACCAGCAGCAAAAGGGTTAAGTTACTACAGAGACTTTCTCCAAACACCTCACAGACACACAGATAAACTCAATGAGTGTACGAGTATGTAATAGGAACTCCAAATGAGACCCCTGTGCAGAGGGGAAGCATGGGACATGTGGACCTCGGCACTCAAAGGGTGCTCATCTTTCTTCAGCAGGTCTTCTGTCTATATATCAAGAAGAAGCCTCAGTGGGCAACTCCTGGGAAAGAACTTGCAGCCAAGATTTGCCCCCCAGGGCTTTGGTCCACAAAAGCACCTGGTAAACGGAGTTATCCACATTTGGGGGATGGGAATTGTCAGTGATGGTAATCCTCCTAATGGTGGTATTCCATATCTAACAGAAAAATAATAAAAAAGCTAAAACTATAGCAAAACTGTTCTCTTGCCTTGTGTCCTGACCAAGGAACAAATCTTACTGGTTGGGGATTGGCTAGCTGCAAGCTAAGGAGAGGAGGTAGGCTCCACCCAGCAATCACTTCTCAGAATTGTTCCTGCTAACTTAAAGGGGCTGATCGCCTACTCAAAGTTACCAGTAACCTGTATTGGACGACAGAGAAAAGGGATATGAGAGAGAGAGAGAGAGAGAGAGAGAGAAACACACACACACACAGATGTCTGAGAAGGAACATCTTGTCAGGCATCCTCAGGTGTACCTGGTCTAAGGAATGGCAGCCTCCTTTAAAAAAAATAGGAAGGGAAAGAACTGGAATCATGGGTCCCAGAACAGCTTGGATGAGAGCCTCAGCAGGAGAACCAGGGTCTTCCTCTAAAGAATACCCAAAAGCAAAGGACAAATCGAAATCATACTCAACAGAGTCCCTTCCTTCTGTAAAATTTGCCTCTGTGAAATGGCTGCAACTCTTCTTTTTCACTTCTTTTTTTATCATTTAGTCTCTTACGTCCAATATGAAACAGAGGAACCATCGGCATATACAAACGCATCACAAACATTTTACAGAGAGAAAGGATAATAATTTCATGACTGGGCCTTTTTCTTTCCAACCTGGAGAGTTAGTCCTTTAGGGATTTCCACCCATAAATTCTCAAATAAACAGCACCTCATTATCAATTTCTCCACCCCTCACTCTACTTATATTCCCAGTCTAAACTCACTTATCCCTTCAGAAGAATTCTCCATGTACTACTCCAACATAGATAATGCCATTGTCACCATTCAGTCATTTGGGTACGGGTCCTGGCTCTCAAAAACCGATCTGGCTAATGCCTTCAAAAATCTGCCCATTCACCCCTCCCTATTGCATTTACACGGCATTAAGTGGAGGGATCTCTATTACTTTGCCGTCCGACTTGTAAAAGCAGCCCAACAATCTTTGATAATTTTACAGAAGCTCTGCACTGGATATTATTCAATTACTCCCAATGTCCCTCCGTAATTCATTACCTTGACAACTTTCTCCTTATTGAACCACATCAAAACCCTCCTTCCAGCTTACAGAAACTTTAGTCTGTATTTTCCCTTGTGAATATTCCTATTTCTCATGAGAAAACGGTTGGGCCAGCCACCGCTATTTTAATTTCAAAGAATCAAATTAGATACAGTGAACATGATTGCCATCCTACCCCTAGAAAAGGTGAAAATAATCCTTTGCCAACTTAAAGAATTCACATTTAAATCTACCTTCACAAAGCTGGAACTACAGATCCTCCTAGGATATCTTGCCTTCACAATGAGAATGATTCCACAGGGAAGATCATTTATTTCTCATCTCCTTCAACTATTAACTCATACATCAGACCAATTCTACGTCACAGAGATGGACAAAGGCGCTAAATCAGACCTAAAAATGTTAATTAACTTTATAAACAACTGGAATGGTCAATCAATATTTCTACCAGTTCCGTCCATCTCATCTCCTCACGTATATTTAGACGCCTCACCTACATACGGATTTGCTGCTATTTATGGAAAACAGTGGTTCTCCAGTCCTTGGCCAACTGAAGTCATGTCTACCCTGGGTTCCTAAAATCCTCTCCACTATTTGAAATATACCCCATTATTGCAGCACCTTGTCTTTGGGGCCAGGTCTTCCGGTTACATTTCATACTGACAATTTAGCCACTTCTTTCCTTTTAAATACAGGCCGATCCCTTCACCTTTCATTATACCCTTCTTGCACAAACTCACTTGGTTTTCCCTGTTTCATAAATTTTTCATTCATTGCTCCTTTATCCCTGGTAAAGCAGCTGATAACTTGTCACATTTCAAATTACAGGATTTCTTCAAAACGAACCCATCTGCCAATCACCGGTCATCTACTCCACGTCCATTCAAATACCTCATGATGCAATAAACGTTTACCTTGATAATACCTAGTCTTATTCAAAGACTAGGTCTGAACCCCCTTCTCTACTCCGGCAACTATTTCCATATAGGTGCTGCCTCCTCCACTTCAAAAAACGGAGTCCCTGCACATATCATTCAGAAACTGGGCCATTGGCAATCCTCACGCTTTTCCAAATACATACCTGATCCTCATCACGAAATTAGGCTTGCTCTCTCTCCTCACTCACACATTAATCTCTTCTACTTCTTTTGCCTTTTGTCCTCTAATCAGGCCCGCTGCGGATATAGTATCCAGGTTTTAGCCACACTCTCAGAACACTCTCTCATACAGTACATTATATATCTATACGCCATTTGTTCTAGTTACTTTTCATCTCCCTACCCTTCAGTATTATCATTATTCCTCATTTCATCATTCTAGTCATCAGACTTGACTATAAAGAGGCAATCCACTTTGCGGAGAGGATGAATATGATGCACAAAATGCTTAACACACTGCACCAAGTCCAGCAGTTGAAGTCTTTCTCCTGTTTACAGGCAGAGTTAAGACAAAAGGAAAGCAAGATGATCTCATGATTTATGTGAAAATCTGAAACAACCTTGGGTAAAAACTCCTGAAAGATACAAAGTAAGCTCTTGCCTTGATGAAAAACCAGGAAAAGAGGATTTTAGTCTTACTTGTTAAATCCGTTTCTCTTAGTCCATACATGTTACTGGTAACTTTGGGGTAGGCGATCAGGACCTTTAATAGGCAGGAACAATTCTGAGAAGTGACTGCTGGGTGGAGCCTACCTCCTCTCCTTAGCTTGCAGCTAGGAAATCCCCAACCAGTAAGATTTGTAGACTATTGACTAGGTAGTAAGAAGATAAAGGAAGAGTCCTGTGAGCATGAACCTAAAAAGACCCCAATGTTCTGCCACAGGAGAGCCAAGCATGATCCCTTGACAGGGTGGGAGACCAGTAACCTGTATGGACTAAGAGAAAAGGATTTTACAGGGAAGACTACAATCCTATTTTCTCTGTGGTCCAATACAGGTTACTGGTAACTTTGGGATGTCCAACCATTAAGTTCCCCAGGGCAGGAAGAAAGGTAAGGACCAGGTGCAGGCCCCCCAAAGTCAACAGAGCACCAATGAACCTACAGATCATGAAGAGCTTAACAATAAACTCAAAGTGTCAACTGACACTATACAGGGGTAAAACAGGGTGGGAGACCAGTAAACTGTATGGCTTAAGAGAAAAGGATTTAACAGGTAAGACTAAAATCCTCTTTTCTCTGTTGTCCAATACAGGTTACTGGTAACTCTGGGATGTCCAAAAATTAAGTTTCCCAGAGGCGGGAAGAAGGCAAGGACCAGGCGCAAGGCCCCCAAAGTCACCAGAACAGATATGAACCATCAGATCAGAGATAGCCCAAGAAACAATTAAGTGTCAATGGACACTGAACAGAGGTAACAACACCCCAGGATCTGTTACACAGCACACTGAACTAGAGCCAACAGGATCAGCCTCAAAAGGGTACCCAAAAAACTGAAAGGACCCCAACAAAGAACATTCTTAAACATCTGAATCCACCAGCAGTTCCTCCTCAGAGGAATCTGAAACATCAGGTACTCCCTGAGGTTTGGGCAGGGAAGATCTGATCGATGAGGGGGCCTGCCAAGACTGAAAGGCCCCCTGTAACTGGGATAGAAAGAGTTGCAATGTGGACCTAAGGTCCCTAGTCGCAGCCTTGAACTCTTGCACCCAAGCTGGCTCTATTGCATGGCTGGAGGTCCCTGTAATGCTGTCAGGGACATCAGAAAATGCTGGGCATAAGTGACCTGAGAATTCTCTAGGTAGCCCTGAGTGACAGGAAGAGCAATGCGCAATGGGGGATACAGAGACCCCAGCCTCCTTAGTCTTAGGTCTAGCCCCAATCTCCAGAGGTATAGACATTCTCACAGTGTCAAATAACCTACTGTACAATAAATCACCTATTATAGTGTGTATGATTAAAGTTTAACCCCAGAAATTGCTAAAATAAACTTATTTGGCAGGCGAAGGGTTATTCTGCAGAGGAGAGGAGGAGAGTCCAAGCCCTGCGTGGGATACTCGGCCAGAAACGCTCACAAAACGGCTGCCGCAGCAGGAGCCAATCAAAAAACGAAGGCGTGGAGCAAGTGCTCATGGGAAATGTAGTTTTTCCCAAAAAGGACCCTAAACAGTGCCCAAAGCCCCAAGCCCCCCAACACACTAGAAACATGAACCGGATGATAAAGCAAGGGTAGACAAGTAAAATGAGCCATCTCTGAAGTCGCTAGGTTAAGCGGTTGCAGAGATACGTCCCAAACAGTACAGTCCCATAGGAGTGAATGGAGCAATGGCATCTATGCTGTAAAGCGCGGCTTAAAGGAGCAAAACCCAACTTTTACAATTTATTTTTTTTTTTTTTTTTTTTTTTTTTTTAAAGTAAAGCATGAAAATGTGCAAATCAATAGAACATGTGAGGATACTCAGAAAACACTAAACCATTAAGAAAACTGTTAAAAAAAATGCCAAACCAGCAGTGAAAGGGTTAAGTTACCACATAAACCTGCTCCAAACACCCAACAGACAGACAGATATACCCAATGAGTGCAGGAGTGTGCATTAGGAACTCCAGGCATACAACCCTGTGCAGAGGGGCACTGTGGGACAAGTGGACCTGCAGCACTCAAAGGGTAGCTCACCTTTCCTGCAGATCGTCTGCCTTCAGATTACCATGCAGCAAGAAGTACCTCAGTGGGTAACTCCTGGGGAAGCACTTGGGATCAAGATTTGCCCCCTCGGGGCTTAAGGGCCACAAAAAGCACCTGGATAATGAGCTAGCCACATTTAAGGGCATTGTCAGTCATGGTAATCCGCCTAATGGTGGTATTCCATATCTAACAGAAAAATAAAAAAGAGTCTAAAACTATAGCATAACTGTTCTCAGCCTGGTGTTGTCTTCACCAAAGAACAAATCTCTCTCTGTCGTCCAATACAGGTTTACTGGTAACTCTGGGAGGCAATCCGCCCCTTTAAGTAGGCAGGAACATTTCTCTAAATGTATGCAGGGGGTGGAGCCTCTCTTCCCTCCTAGGCTGCAGCTTAGCCAGCTAGCTCCAGAATTATGTGTTCCTGGGTGTGACAACACCAGGTGGAGAACATTTTTCGTTAGTTTTAGTTTCTTTTTTATTTTTCTGTCAGATATGGAATACCACCATTAGGCGGATTACCATGACTGACAAATGCCCTTCAATGCGGCTAGCTCAGTATCCAGGTACTTCTTGGTGGACCTTAAGCCCTGAGGGGAAAAATCTTGGGTACAAGTGCTTCCCCAGGGATTTCCCACTGAGGTAATTCTTAATACATGGTAATCTGAAGACAGAAGATCTGCAGGAAAGGTGAGCTACCCTTTGAGTGCTGCAGGTCCACTTGTCCCACAGTGCCCCTTTGCTGGGCTTGTATTTGGGAGTTCTCATTGCGCACTCCTGCACTCATTGGGTATATATGTGTATGTCTGTTGTGTATTTGGAGCTAGTTTATGAGGTAACTTAACCCTTTGTCTACTGGTGTTTTCTGACACTTTCCTCACTGGGTTAGTGTTTTCTTAGTATGCACACATGTTCCCTGTATATTTTTCATGTTTTTAACTTTTATTAATATTGTGTACTGCACCTTTAAGACGCGCTTTACCGCATAGACGCCATTGCTCCATTTACTTTCTATGGGACAACACTGTTTGAGACATATCTCTGCAACCGATTCACACAGCAACTTCAGAGTGGGCTCATTTTATTTGTCTACCCTTGCTGTATCATCCGGTTTATAGTTCAAGTGTGTTAGGGGCTTCGGGCACTGCTTTTGGGATACTTTTTGGGAAAAACTACATTTCCCATGAGCACTTGTTTCACGCCTTTTTTTCTTATTGGCTCCTGTCGCGGTAGCCATTTTGTGAGCTTTTCTCAACGAGTATCCTATGCAGGGCTTGGACTCTCCTTCTCTCCTCTGCAGATTAACCCTTTGCCTGCCAGATAAGTCTATATTTAGTGTTTCTGGGGTGAAATATTAATCTTACACACTACAATTGGTTGATTTACTGTACAGTTGGTTATTATGACACTGTGAGAATGTCTGTACTGTTGGAGCTAGGGGCTAGACCTAAGACTAAGGAGGCTGTGGTATCAGTATCCCCCATTGCGCATTGCTCTTCCTGTCACTCGGGGCTACCTAGAGAGTTCTCTGATCATTTATGCCCAGCATGTTCTGAAGTTCCTGACAGCAACCCAGGGACTTCCAGCCATGCTATTGAGCCAGCTTGGGTGCAAGAGTTTAAGGCTGCAACTAGGGACCTTAGGTCCACTTTACAACTCTTTCCATCCCAGATACAGGGGGGCACTTCAATTATGGCAGACCCCCTCTACTATCAGTTCCTCCCTGCCTAAACCACAGGGGGCACCTGATGTGTCAAATTCTTCTGAGGAAGAATTGTTGCAAGATTCAGATGTTGAGGATGGTACTATTATGGAGTCTTCTAGGTCCCTTGGGGACCCTTTTGAAGCTGATCCTGAAGCCTCTGCTGAGGGCCTGATCAGGGCTGTATTAACCACACTCAACATTCCCTTGGCTCAGGAGGTCCCTTCTGATCCCTCTGATGTTTTTCAGTAGCCTGCTAAGCCCCTTACTTATTTTCCTCCTAACCCCACTCTTGGCCTTTGGTTTCTGACGCGTACGAGTACTCGCGCAAATGCGGCCAATGCCAGCACCGATACCCTGTGTCAGGGTCGGTGCTGCAGACAGGGAGCCCGGGGAGGTGCTCACAATGCTCCTCGGGCGCCTCTCTCCCTCCTGCAGCGTCACCGCGGGTTACCATGGCAATGCTCCGACGCTGACCTCTGCCAGGACTCACGAGAGAACAGCGAGCACCCGGCAGAGGTGGAAATTACAGTGGGTAGCTGGAGGGTAAGATTGCAGAATGTGTAGCTTCAATTAAATAGACAAGAAACAGTGGTATCCAGTCTTACAGTATCACTGATTGTGTTGTGATTTATCATTTGGAGATGTTCTAAGCACTTAGTGTTTTTGCTGATTATGAAAAGTTAGGAACTGGATTATATTCTTTCTTGGTTACAATGGAGTTCACATGGTGTTTTTTTTACATCTGTGCTTTACGTAGGTCAACTAGAAACACACCCAGTAGTGATGAGTTATTGAAATTCATCCCCACTGCTGACTGTAGCAAACATTGTGCTAAGTACAAACTATGGGCAAAAGTTTTTGTAATGTGAATGTTCCCGCTTTAAAGTGATAGGTCCACTTTAAAGGGTTAAATTACAATACATTTAACCTTCAAGAATGAAAGCTAATTGGTATTTTGGATAACAGACTAAAGAGTTTTGAAGTTATATATATTGTCTCATTAGACAGCTAATGTGGCAAATATTTAAAGTCTTGTGTTTTAGTTCAGTGACAAGTTGGAAAAAGTTAGAGTTGCACCAATACCCATGATGCCATGCATCAGCCCCAATGAGAGCCCCTCCATCTCCCAATCAGCCCCCCCACTTCTCCCACCCAGCCCCCTACTTCTCTCACTCAGTTCTCCCCAGCCCCCCCACTTCTCAAATCCAGTGCTCCCTCAGCCTCTCCACTTCTCCAATTCAGTTTCCCTCAGCCCCCCCACTTCTCCATTTCAGTTCCCCTGCTTCCCCTCAGCCCCCGCCCCCCATCTCCCACTCAGTTCCACTGCACATCTCACCACCCCTTGGAAAACTGTCAAATGGCATTGCAAAAAAGAATCGGTAATTGGTATCGGTGAGTACTTGAGGAAAGTATCGGTACTCGTACTCAGTCTTAAAAAAATGGTATCGGTGCATCTCTACCTAAGGTGGTCTCAGAGTTTCACATCAATCAGGAGATTGTGGTGCCCTCTTTCTGCCCTAATCCCTCCTCTGACAAGGAGAGAGATCTCCACTTGTTGGATGTGATGCATTGTCTCAAGTTTTATGCACTGAATCTGTCAGGAAGTCCAGTACTCATTCGTCATTCCTGAGGGTCCTAGGGCAGGAAGACCTGCATCCAGAGTGATTATTGCGTCATGGATCAAGTCCACTATTCGTAGAGCCTACAAGTTGAGGAATAAGCATGTTCCCTTTTGGGTCATGGCTCATTCCACCAGGTCTACTGGAGCCTCTTGGGCCTATAAGAATCAGGCTTCTGCCGATCAGTTGTGCAGGGAGGCCACTTGGTCCTCATGCGCACCTTTTCGAAGCACTACCGTGTTGATGTGCTGGCTTCGGCTGATGCCAGCTTTGGGAGGAAGGTCCTGGAGGCAGTCTTGACTGTCTAGGATCTTCTCATTAGGTTCTCGGTGCTTCCTTTACTGTTGAGCCCTGTTGGCTCTAGTTCAGTGTGCTGTGTAACAGTTCCTGGGGTGTTTTTACCCCTGTTTAGTGTCCGTTGACACTTCAGTTTTTGTTGGACTCTCTGACCGGTTGGTTCATAGAGGTTCTGGTGACTTTGGGGGCCTTGCGCCTGGTCCTTGCCTTCTTCCCGCCTCTGAGGAACTCAATGGTCGGACATCCCAGAGTTACGAGTAACCTGTATTGGACGACAGAAAAAAAAAAAGAGGATTTTAGTCTTACCTGTTAAATCCTTTTCTCTTAGTCCATACAAGTTACTGGTCTCCCACCCTGTCAAGAGACCATGCTTGGCTCTCCTGTGGCAGTCTGTGGGAGTCCTTCGGTGCATGCTCACAGGAGTCTTCTTCCCTTCTATTTTCTAGTCAGTTGTTAGTGTCTCAAATCATTCTGGAGCTAGCTGGCAAAGCTGCAGCCTAGGAGGGAAGGGAGGCTCCACCCCTTGCATAGATTTAGAGAAATGTTCCTGCCTACTGAAAAGGGCGGATCGCCTCTCAGAGTTACCAGTAACCTGTATGGACTAAAAGAAAAGGATTTAACAGGTAAGACTAAAATCCTCTTTTCTGGAGCTGATTGGCTAGCTGCAGCCAAGGAGGGAAGGGAGGCTCCACCCCCTGCATACAGTTTTAGAATTGTTCCTGCCTACTAAGGGTCGGATCACCTCCCAGAGTTACCAGTAACCTGTATTGGACGACAGAGAAAAGCCATCTTCCACGTCAGCAGATGTAGAGGAATAGTGGCCAAAACTCAAATGGAGGGCACTGAAGGACTCCCAAAAACAAGTTAAGGTCCCACTGAGGACCAGGGAACTTAAACACAGGACAGGTATGAGCAACACCCTGGAAGAAAACCTTGACATCAGGAATGAGAGCAAGGCTCCTCTGAAATAACGCGGAGAGCGCAGAGGTCTGAACCATAAGAGAACTCAGACTGAGGCCCTTATCCATGCCATCCCGTAGGAAGATCAAAATCCTGAGACAGGTCTTTATCAGCACACCAAGTGAGAAAGGTAGACCAAACTCGATGGTAGGCCTTAGAGGAAACAGGCTTATGGGCAATAAGCATAGTAGCCACCACACCAGAAGAAAATACCTTCTTCAAAATTGATGATTCAATCTCCATGCCATCAAAGCCAGAAGATGAACGTCCTCCTTCCACAGGTAACCCTGGAGAAGAAGATCCGGACGGGAGGGGAGCCAAAGAGGTTCCGGTAACTCTGTCTGATATGAGGAGCAATGGGGGACACAGACGCCCCAGTGTCCTTAGTCTTAGGCCTAGTCCCAAGGTCTAACGGAATAGACATGCTCACAGAGTTAAACGGTCAAAGTATCAGAAACACCCACAAAACACTGTAGGATAAATCAAATCATCCCAGAAATGATAAATTAGACTTCTCTGGTACGCGAAGCGTTAAAATGCTGAGGAGTGTAGGAGAGTCCAAGCTCTGCGTAGGATACACTATCAGCGAAGAAACACAAAATGGCTGCCACGACAGGAGCCAATCAGAAACGAGCACGCGAAGCGAGCGCTCATAGAAATCGTAGTTTCGCTAAGAGAGTCACCCAACAGTGCCTGAAGCCCCCTGAGCCCCCCCAACATGCCCAGAACGTTGAACAGATAACAGAGCAAGGGCAGACCAACACAACGAGCCATCTCTGATCTCGCTATGTAGAGCGGCTGCAGAGATACGTCCCAAACTGTAAAGTCCCATAGAAGTGAATGGAGCAATGGCGTATATGCGGTAAACCCGCACCTTAAAGACACGGAACATAAAGTGAACAAGGTGAATATCAAAAAGTAAAACCACTCAAAGCTCACTAGAACTAGTCAATAGACGCAATAAACACTGGTCCCAGTAGGGAAAGTGCTAAAAAACTCCCCAAAAGATGCTAACCTGCAACAAAAGGGTTAAGTTACCACAGAAACTTGCTCCAAACACCTCACAGACATACAGATAAACCCAATGAGTGCATGAGTATGTAATAGGAAATTCAAATGAGATCCCTGTGCGGAGGGGAAGCATGGGACATTTGGACCTCAGCAAGTAAAGGGTGCTCACGTTTTCAGCAGGTCTTCTGTCTTCAGATTACCATATATCAAGAAGCTGCCTCAGTGGGCTACTCTGGGGAAAAAACTTGCAGCCAAGATTTTCCCCCCAGGGCTTAGGTCCACAAAAGCACCTGGTAAACTAAGCTATCCACATTTGGGTGATGGGAATGGGCAGTGATGGTAATCGGTCTAATGGTGGTATCCCATTTCTAACAGAAAAATAATAAAGAAGCTAAAACTATAGCAGAACTGTTCTCTCGCCTTGTGTCTTGACCAAGGAACAAATCTTAATGGTTGGGGATTGGCTAGCTGCAAGCTAAGGAGAGGAGGTAGGCTCCACCCAGCAATCACTTCTCAGAATTGTTCCTGCCTACTTAAAGGGGCTGGTCACCTACCCAAAGTTACCAGTAACTTCTATTGGACGGCAGAGTAAGGAGGTTGAAACTCAGAGCTTGAAACTCAGCAACCATCTGTACAGAGACAATAGATAAAAGGAAATCTATTTTGAGAGACCAAGGAAAGAGGTGGAACAATCTAAAGAATGCTCAGAACCAACTGAGGTCCTATAGAGGATTGGGGTTTCTTAAGGCAGGGAAGCTGTGAACCAACCCTAGAAAAAAGGTTTTAATATCTGGAAGGATTGCAATGCGCCTCTGGAATAGGAAAGAAAGAGCCAAGATCTGTACCTTAATAAAGCTCAGACTAAGAGCCTTGTTCACAGCATCTTGTAGAATGGCCAGAACTGTAGGAAGATCAAAAGGTATAGGCAGACACACCCTTATCAGCGTGCTTTAGAACAGTCTTCCTAGCCTGAACCATGGTTGAAATGACATCATCTGAGATACCTTTCAGTTTTAGGATGGTGGTTTCTAGAGCTATGCCATCAAAGCAAGCCTTTCCACATCCTGGTGACAGATGGTACACTGGAGAAGGGGACCAGTCTTGGAGGGAGATGGAACGGCTCCTGGATGGATAGATGGAGAAGATTCACAAATCAGGCACGACAGGGCCAGGATGGAGCAATCAGGACAGCTAGTGCTTTTTCCAGCCCGTTCTTACAAATTACCCTGGGAATAAGAAGGATTGGAGGAAACACATAGGATTGATGGAAATTCTATCAAATGGACATTGCGTACCTCTCAACAGCCAAAGGATCCTTTGTATTTGTGCAAAACTGGGGCACCTTTGTGTTCTCGCTAGAGGCCATCAGATCTACTGCTGGAAGACCCCGACTATCAGGCTGAACACCTACTGGTTCAGGTCCCAGCTGCCTGGATCCACGTCTTGAGGACTGACAAAGTCCACAACAATTTTTTCTACCCCTGATAGATGGACTGCTGAGATGGCTGAAACTTGAGTTTCTGCCCAATGGAGAAGCATATGTACTTCCTTCCAGGCCAAATTGCTTCCTGTTCCTCCCTGGTGGTTGATTTAAGAGATTGCGCCATTGAGTTGTCAGACTATACCCAGACTGGAGTCTGTAATAAGAGGATTCCAGTGAAGAATTGCCAAACAAATGGCACAGATGTCTGGGATATTTGACAGGAGGCTCCCCTCTCCCTGTCTGCTAGGTGACCCAGAATAGCACTCCAGCCCCTCAGACGGACATCTGTAGATCCAGGTCCTACTCCGGAATCACAAAGGGACATCCTAGAGTTAGATGGAGACAGTATAGCCACCATTGTAGCTAAAGGAAAGGGAGAGATAAGGAAGGATGAGTGCCTAAACACCACACAAAAATTTGGAAGTGAGTATAGTGAGACACAGAACAGGACCATGGCTCTCAAATGGTTACCAATCTTCTGTCTTCAGGCTCCCATCTAAAGAGAGCAGAATTAGAGAGTTTCAGCTATGAAGAACAGACTTATCATAAATTCAGTCTCTCTGGGAAAATGGTCCATAGACACTACTGTGAATGGAGCAACCAAACTCCAGGGAAGCCAGTGATGGAAGCCCACCTAATGGGGTATTATTCAGCCCCATAGCTAAAGAAAACAACAATGAAATAACATAAAAATGAAGACTTGCCACTGCACCTCCATCTTCTTCACAGAGCACATGAATCTGGATTAAGACGGGGGATGAACCGGACGAGGAAGAGGGAGTTTCCGCCTCAAAGACCATGTCTTTTTTAAGTTCTCTGTCTTCTAAAGGGAGCTCAACCCCATGGTTCCTGTGTTCCATATTTGACGTAAGAAATATAAATTTTAATTTCTCAAACAGTTTACGCCACTGGAATATGGCTGGTACAACATATAGGTACAGTTTAATTTTCTGTAAAACAAAATAAACTTGTCTTAAACAGTCCAAGACTTGTTTTTTTCATAGTTAACACATTATACACACACATGCACAGGCTCTTATAGTTTGCCCAGCAGTGTCTGTCTTAAGCAGAAAACATTGATCAATTTTTTAATCAGAAGAATTGTTGATATGTAATTTCATGACTCTAGATTTTACTTACAAATACATCTTTCTTTACTTTAGTACACAGGGACCAATGACCCTTCAGCAGGAGGCCTGGCTCCACCCTTGTTTTATTTTAACCAATATGAGCCTGCAGGCCTCAGTTGTTTTTTTGTTTGTTTGTTTTTTTGTTTTTTAAGTGTCCATCCTGAAATACCTATGTAGACTATACACCTTCACACATTTAAAATCAGGCTCTTTTTGCAACAGCTTGGAAGCATTTCTTGTTTATGACTGCAATCAGATTACAAAGGACATCCACATCAGTAGGGCATTAAGGGGCATTAAGAACTGAGAACAGTTTATTGATATATAATCTGGTGCCTTGCTTACAGGAGGAAGTGTTTCCGGTGCAACGATACTGCTTAATATACAAAGTATTAGAAATGAGCACAGAAGCTTACCTTGCCTTTATTTGGTTTTCTTCTACTTTTGTTCACTTTACCAGGTTCTTGAGAAGTATGTGGTTCTTCAACATCCATATTTTCTGGAAAATCATTTATTTTAGAGGATTCTGTTCTTAACATCTGTGATTCTGCTTTGTTTTGGTTCTGATTAAAATACAATGAATTAGAGAACGCTGTCATAAATATGTTCTATCCTTAGATTTATGTATGTTGAAAGTTAGTAATTAAGAGCATTGTTCGAGAATATTAGGTGCAATTAATAAAAAAAAAAAAAAAAAAAAAAAAAAAAAAAGAAGAGGTGGTACAATTCTGGAGCAAACCAATTGCACAACAGAGGAGAAATGAAAAAAAAAAAAAGACTTTTTGTACTCACAGTAAATCTTTTTCTCTTACTCCCTTTGGGGGACATATAGACCATGGGGTTAAAGCATACTTCACCAGGAAGCAGGGCACTTAACAATCCGCTTTTAGTGGGAAGAAACTTGACCCTTCCTCAAACTTACTTTTACACACATACAAAAAAAAAAAATAAAATAAAATAACCCAACCCTAGAAATAGAAAACCTCTCTCTAATTGAGGGATACCCTGTGTCCTCCAATAAAATAACATTAAATGATTTAATACAAAAAGAATCCCAATTTCTCTGGTGTCCAGTGGGGACACATGGATCATGGAGATATCCCAAAGGAGTTCCAAAAATACACTGAGGTTGAGAGAAAAACACTCATATTCGGGCTGCTTAAGCAAAAACATTGACTGCAGAATTTGGTAAATTTATGGACAGAAGACCATCAAGTACTTATAGCTCTGATTGAATAAGCTGTAATTTGAAGTAGTACATGTTTGGGTTATAAAATGTAGCACTGTTTTATAGTCCATTTGAGCCATGAGGCTATAGCAGATCTGCCTTTCCTTGAACCCTGGAGTAATAGAAAAAGATGTAATTTGTCTAAATGATTATGTGACTTGCACATATTATTTAAGGCATCTTAATCTGTTAGACAGTTAGGACACAGGGAAGATGGGATCAATTCCTGGTTCATAGGAATGGGAGCTAAGACCTTTTGCTGAAAAATCATAAAACTGTTCCATTCTGATGAAAAATAATATGAGGTGATATGTGGCATAGAGAACTGAGCTCTGATGTATTTCAGGGATGCAGATGACAGTGATTCAAAGGTATTGTCTTGAAGTACTTTAAGAATCAAATTCAAATCCCATGGAGGAACTGGTTACTTGTAGGGAGGAACTATGTGAATTACACCCTGCAGCAATGTCTGGACTTCTGGAATCTCTGCAATTTTTCTCTTGACAATATATGGATAATGCTAAAATGGGTACTTTACTGATGATATCAGAAATGACATCACCAATGACACACTGATGACACTGCAACTGACATAGTTGATTACATCTACAAAACCAGAAAGACTGCAACATTTCAGCTACACGTTCAGAGGTGGCATTGCACCAAAACCTATAAATGGTACACCAAAATAATCTTCCACTGCTACTCTAAAAATATACCTCTTTAGCACTGAAACAGTGCTGCTATTAACACTCAAAGTACAGCTCAAGTAGTGGTACAGAAAATAATTTAAAAATGCGGTTGAATATTGCCATTTAACACCCACACTGTCAAGGACATACACTTCAATAAAATGCTTATCTGGCAAAACTGCAGATTGTCACCCAATAGCAAAGCAACACTAAAATAGTGTATAAAATGTCTACAAATCCAAACTCAGAGAGCAATGCGCAACATCAACCAGCACTTACTTTACAGCTCATAAAAAGTGTTATCTGTCATATATTGTAACTGTCAATGTCACTGATGAGATCACTTGTGATTTTACCAATAATTATGATGCCAGCAATGATGCCATTGATGGAACCATCTGTGAGATAATCAGTTTTTGTGAGGTCATGCAAGATGTCATCAGCAAAGCACATGGGGCATAGAATTAAGCTAGAAGAACAACCTGTATATACCAGCTTTTGTGAGTTTCGGTGAAAACTTGACTGTGGTTTTAACAAAAGGTTCTTTGCTACTTAATAAAAAAATAAGTCAGGTTAAATCAATTGGAATTTCTCTCCAATGGTGCAAATGATTTGCTCTTCAATTCCTCCTACTTAGCTTCCCAAGTTCCAAAGTTGTTACACACCTTCCTTGTTTTCTCTGGGGGCCGCTGGGGTGTAGATTCTGCAGTTTTGCTTTTAGAGGAAGCAGAACTCCTCCTAAAATAAGACAAATGAAAAGCAAATATTTTACTAGTCTTGTAAATCAATATAGAGTTACAGACAATAGTGGTCACTGCTAGCTTTGGCCAGAGTTCAGTCTAAGGTGAGCAGGGAAGAGCAACACAGTGCTTAAAGCGTTAAAGAGGTCTCTTTATGCATGGCTGCACTGGAATAACACCATACTGCCCTGACCAGTTTTACTTACTCTCAGTGTTGCATCACTCACCTGTGGTCACCGTCAAGATGCCATTTTGCATAGCGATGCAATGGACAACAATCTAGCTCTCAAAGGGACCATAAGAGGATTTTAGTCTTGCCTGTTAAATCCTTTTCTTAGACCATATAGCTTAAAGGTAACTCTATGAAAGCGACAGCCCTTTTAAGTAGGCAGGAACAATTCTTGTAAAGAATGCAGGGTGGAGTCTTCCTCTCCTCCTTAGCTGGTCACTAGCTATTCCCCTCCAGTTAGATTTGTTCCTTGTACAGAAAGGCTACAGAGAACAGTTCTGCTTAGTTTTTAGTTTCTTTAGTATTTTTCTTTTAGATATGGGATGTAACATAGTAATTTAGGTTGAAAAAAGACTTGCTTCCATCTAGTTCAACCCTTTTCCTATTCTGTTTACCATCGTTGATCCAAAAGAAGAGATTTCTCCCTGGATCAACAAGCCCTAACTAAATATTAATCCCAATACTAACGTAAATAGCCCTCTATGTTATGCTCTTTTAAATAAGTATCCAGGCCCCTTTTAAAGACATCTAATGTATTTGATAGCACCACCTCCTCCGGAAGTGAATTCCATACCTTTATTGTCCTTACTGTAAAGAAACCCTTTCGCTGTTGTAGATTAAATCTCCTTTCCTCAAGTCTAAGCGGTGGCCCCTTGTCCTGTGTACTGTTCTGTTAATGAACAGGTCTTTGGAGAGCCCTTTATATGGGCCTTGAACATATTTATATAGTGTTATCATATCCCCTCTAAGACGCCGTTTCTCTAGTGTGTACAAGTTTTACTTTTCTAGCCTCTCTTCATAACTAAAACTTTCCATTCCCCTTACTAGTTTTGTAGCCCTCCTCTGCACTTTCTCTAGTTCCATAATGTCCTTTTTCAGAAAGGGCGCCCAGAATTGAACAGCATATTCTAGGTGGGGTCTTACCATGGACCTGTAAAGAGGCATAATTATATCTTCCTCCCTTGAGTCAATACCCCTTTTAATACATGCCAATATCTTATTGGCCTTTGCAGCTGCCAGCTGGCACTGCATGCTACTGTTAAGTCTATTGTCTACCATTACTCCCAAATCCTTTTCATTAGTAGATTTCCCCAGAAAAACACCATTTAAACTATATGTTGCATTTTTATTATTATACCCAAAATGCATAACTTTACACTTGTCTATATTGAATCTCATTTGCCATTTGCCTGCCCAGTTACTCAATTTGTCCAAATCCTCTTGTAATGAAGACACATCCAGTTCAGACTTTATTACCTTACTTAACTTTGTGTCATCGGCAAACACTGATACATGGCTCCCTATGCCCTCTGGGAGGTCATTAATAAACAAATTAAAAAGAAGAGGACCCAGGACAGATCCCTGAGGAACTCCACTTATCACTTTTATCCAACTGGAGAACTTGCCATTTACTACCACTCTTTGCATTCTATCTTTCAGCCAATTTCCGATCCACACACAAACATTTTCCCCTAGGCCTATTTCATTCAATTTGTACAGTAACCTCTTGTGCGGAACTGTATCAAATGCCTTGGCAAAGTCTAAATAGATCACATCAACTGCCGCTCCCTCATCTATATTATTACTCACTTTTTCATAAAATGCGATCAAGTTAGTTTGACAAGACCTGTCTTTCACAAAGCCATGTTGGCTATTGCTAATGATATTCCTGTTCCAGCAGAATTCTTGAATATATTCCCTTAGCAACCTTTCAAACAGCTTCCCTACCACAGATGTCAAGCTTACAGGTCTGTAATTTCCTGGCTGTGACTTTGATCCCTTTTTAAATATGGGCACCACATCTGCTTTACGCCAATCCATGGGCACCATACCTGAAATAAAAGAAATAAAATGTAGAAATATCCCATTAGGCAGATTCCAACTACTGACTTCCAAATGGTGGATTGCTCAGTTATTAGGTGCTGATTGTGGACCTTCCAGCTGGTCACTAGCTATTCTCCCCTCCAGTCAGGTTTGAAGCAATAAACCTAGCATAGATAGATAGCAAGAGGGGAAAAAAGAAAGTTCTGTGAGCATGAACCCGAAAGGACTCCCACATCCAGCCACAGAAAAAAAACAAGATTGGTCCCTTGACAGGTTGGGAAACCTGTAAGCTATATGGACTAAGAGAAAACGATTTAACAAGTAAGACTAAAATCCGCTTTGCTCTGTTATCCAATATACCTTACAGCAGCGGTTCTCAACCTGTGGGTCGCGACCCCGTAGGGGGTCAAATGACGATTTGCCAGGGGTCGCCGAAATGTGTCTAATGTATACCATAATAAAGCTCAAACATGAGCAGGCTCTTTGAGACCTATTCAGTATGTGACTGGTAGTCTCACTCTCAAATCATGTGACAGTGACTGAGGCAGGCAGCCACTGTGAGTCACAGACAGCAGCGCAGGAGACCTGGAGACGGAGTCCACTCACTGACTCACACTGAATTAGCCATGACGACATCAGGCGCACGCACACGCGAACCACCGCCAGAAGATGCAGAGAGAGCAGCGTGAGCGGGAGCAGAGACAGAGTGCAAGTGAATGAGTGAATCCAACAATGATGCTGGGAATCGGGATGGGTTGCTGTATTCTGTACTTTCAAAAAAATTGTGGAGACGGGGTAAGGGTTAGGAATCCACATAACCGCACAACAAAATTGGGGGGGGGAAGCAGGGCTGATTGGAGATCAAGAGATAGAGAAATGGAAGTGACAAGCAGCCAGCCTCTGCGTTTACCACCAATGGGGGCAAGTTGGAGCTGATGGGGGCAAGTTGGAGCTGATCACCAGGGCAAGTTGGAGCTGATCACCAGGGCAAGTTGGAGCTAATCACCAGGGCAAGTTGGAGCTAATCACCAGGGCAAGTTGGAGCTAATCAGGGCAATGTGAGGGCAATATGGAGATGATGGGGGCAACGTGGAGCTGATGGAGCCAATATGGAGCTGATGGGGGCAAGTTGGAGCTGATCAGGGCAAGTTGGAGCTGATGGGGGGGCAATGTGAGGGCAATATGGAGATGATGGGGGCAATATGGAGCTGATGGGGGGAAGTTGGAGCTGTTGGGGGGAAATGTGAGGGCAATGTGAAGATGATGGGGGCAATGTGTGTGCAAGCATGCAACAGTAGTAGAGACAAAGACACATGCAACAGACATACACACATATAGACACAGAAACTCTCACACACATGCACGGACATACATAGTGAGATTAACACACTCATACATACAATGATACACACATGTATAGAGAGAGACAATCTTGACCCGAGCCATACATATTTATTTTGGGCGGGGGGAAATCTTGGGTGAGTTTCCACTTCTTTTCCCAGGACTTGACCCCTGCCTAAAACCATTAGAAAATTGTTTTTTTGTAACATAACAGTAGCAAAATTACAGCATTGAAGGAGCAACAAAAAATAGAATTTTAGTCTTACCTGTTAAATCCTTTTCACTTAGTCCATACAGGTCACTGGTACTTCTGGGAGGCGATTCGCCCCTTTAATAGGCAGGAACAATTATGCAAATGATTGCAGGGGGCGGAGCCTCCCCTCCTACTTAAGCCACCTTCAGGCCAGAGCCACTAGATTGATTTGAGACCCTAAAACTGACCCCAGGTAAGCAAGAAGAAAGACTCCTGTGAGCATGCCCCAAAGGTCTCCCACTGAATGCCACAGGAGAGCCAGGTCTGGTCCCTTGACAGGGTGGGAGACCAGTGACCTGTATGGACTAAGTGAAAAGGATTTAACAGGTAAGACTAAAATCCTATTTTCACTGTCGTCCAATACAGGTCACTGGTACTTCTGGGATGTACAAACATTGAGCTGATCCAGAGGTGGGAAATAAGGCAAGGACCAGTACAAGGCCCAAGTCATTAAAACTGCTATGAACCAGTTAATTACATAGCCCAAACTGTAAGTGTCAACGGACACCAACCAAGGGAACAACCCCTGAACTAACACAGCACACTGAACTAGAGCCAACAGGGCTGAACAGTAAGGAAGCACTAAGGATCACAGAGCGGAAGACCTACACAGGCAAAACTGCCTCCAGGACCTTCCTTCCAAAACTGGCATCAGCCGAAGCCAGTACATCAACTCGATAGAGCTTAGAAAAAGTGTGCACAGAGGACCAAGTGGCCGCTCTGCACAGTTGATCAGCAGAAGCCTGATTCTTGTAGGCCCAAGAGGCCCCAATAGATCTGGTGGAATGGGCAGTCACCCAGAAGGGAACATGGTTATTCCGCAACTTATAGGCTTCACGGATAGTAGCCTTAATCCAAGAGGCAATGGTAACTTTGGAAGCCGGTCTCCCTGCCCTAGGCCCCTCAGGAATGACGAATAGAGCGTCAGACTTCCTGATAGACTCGGTGCGATGAACATAAAACTTGAGGCAACGAACCACATCAAACAAATGGAGATCTCGTTCCTTGTCAGATGAAGGATTAGGGCAGAAAGAGGGAACCACAATCTCCTGATTGATGTGAAACTCGGACACAACCTTGGGTAAGAATTCCTTGGTAGTGCGAAGCACAGCCTTATCCTTGTGGAACACCAGGTAAGGAGGTTTACAAGACAGAGCTTGTAACTCTGCTACCCGGCGAACTGAAACAATAGCCAAAAGGAAGGCCATCTTCCAAGTCAAGAGACGTAATGGAATGGAAGCCAAGGATTCAAACGGGGGTCGCTGGAGAACTCCCAGCACCAAATTGAGGTCCCACTGGGGAGCAGGACTCTTGAAGGCAGGCTGAACATGAGTCACACCTTGGAAGAAAACTTTCACATCAAAAAGGATAGCAATCCTTTCCTGGAAAAACACAGACAAGGCAGAAGTCTGAACTTTGAGGGAACTCAGACTGAGCCCCTTATCAACACCGTCCTGCAAGAAGGCCAGGACAGTGGGAAGATGAAAATCAAGGGATAATTTCTTATCAGAGCACCATGCAACGAAGGTTGACCATATGCGATGATAGATCTTGGAGGACACAGGCTTACGAGCACTGAGCATAGTCGACACCACAGTAGGAGAAAATCCTTTCTTTGCTAGAATCGAGGATTCAACCGCCATGCCATCAAATGGAGAGAGTGAACATCCTCCTTCCTCAGATATCCCTGAAGAAGTAGGTCCGGATGGGCAGGAAGTGGGAACGGATCCGCCACTGACATGGCCATCAACTCCGGATACCAGGACTGGCGAGGCCAGTTTGGAGCGATCAGGATAACAGGACAACGCTCCTGCTTCAGTTTCTGGATGACTCTGATCAATAGAGGAAGAGGAGGAAAGATGTAAGCCAGAGAAAAATCCCAAGGAATCGATAAGGCATCCACTGCCAGAGCAAGGGAGTCCCTCCGCCGGGAGCAAAACACCGGAACCTTCCTGTTGTGTCTGGAGGCCATCAGGTCCACCTCCGGCATCCCCCACCTCTGGGTGAGCAAGTGAAACACCTCTGGATGAAGAGCCCATTCTCTGCTGTCGACGGTATGACGACTGAGGAAGTCCGCCATGACGTTGTCCACGCCTGGAATATGAACTGCAGAGATGACAGGCACGTGATCTTCTGCCCAAGACAAAATATCCTTGACCTCCAACCAGGCGGTGCCGCTTCTTGTGCCGCCTTGCCTGTTGATGTAAGCCACCGCAGTGGCATTGTCGGATTCCACTCTGATCGGACGACCAGTCAGTTGAGATTCCCAGTGTCTCAGGGCAAGCCGGATGGCACGTAGTTCCAGAACATTGATGGAGAGAAGAGATTCCTCCAGACCCCATTTCCCCTGAGCACTGAAGCGACCCAACACAGCACCCCAGCCCCAAAGGCTGGCATCCGTTGTGATCGTGGTCCAACAAGGAACTTGAAAGGATCTCCATTTCAGGAGATGTGAGAGATCCAACCACCAGTGAAGACTCGATTCCACATGAGGAGGTAGAGAGACTGACAGATGCTGATGATCTGAATGATTCTTGCACGTCTGGATCACAAATCTCTGAAGTTCCCGGGAGTGGGCCATGGCAAATGGTACCGCTTCGATCGTGGAAATGAACTTCCCCACCAGAGACGTCAACTTCGTTACCGGCACTAAGTCCAGTTCCAGAATCCCCGCCACTCGGATGGCTATCTGATGAGCCACAGCCTCCGGCAGAAACACCGTGCATTGGCGAGTGTCGAACAGGAGACCCAGGAACAGAAGCCTCCGAGATGGGACCAAGTCCGACTTGTCCAGATTCAGGATCCAGCCATGGCGGGTCAGAGTGTGTATACACCTCTGCAGTTGCTGGTGAAGAAGCTCCGCCGAGGAAGCTTTGAGGAGGAGATCGTCCATGTAGGGGGTCACCCCGACCCCGTCCTGATGAAGCACAGCTATCAAGGAACCCAACACCCTCTGGAAGACCTGAGGAGCTGAAGTCAGCCCAAAGGGAAGAGATGAAAACTGAAAGTGTCCCCTGTGGCAGGCAATCTGGAGATACCGCCTGCTCTCTGGATGGATAGGGATGTGAAGATATGCATCCTGAAGGTCCAGGGAAGCCAGAAATTCCCCTGGAGACATAGCGGCAATCACAGAGCGCAGGGACTCCTGGCGGAAGTGGGAAGTCACCACATAGGCATTGAGATCTTTGAGATCCAAAATAGGACGAGCCCCTCCATCCTTTTTGGCCACCACAAACAGGTTGGAATAAAATCCTGAACCTGTGTCCTCCGGAGGAACCACTTCCAGGACCTCTTTGTCCAAGAGATCCTGAATAGCGACGTCGAACAGACGTCTTTTTGTGGGTTCCTGAGAAGGACGAGTAAAATGGAACCGAAAAGGAGGAAGGGAGGAGAAAGGGATCCTGTATCCCTCTGACACCACCTGAAGAACCCATGGGTCCGCCACTGACTCCTCCCAAGTCCGGCGAAAGATGCGGAGACGTCCACCTACAGCCGGATGCGGACCCGGGTTCAGCGAGTCATGCCGAAGCAGTCTTGGAGGTCTTGGCCTTGGGCGCCACTTTGGGCTTCCAGGACTGTTTGGGCTTGGAGGAGGAGCGTGTAGTGGGAGGACCCGTTTGGGCCGAGGAGCGTGTCTCAGTCTGAAAGGAACGAAAGGACCGATTGCGTTTGGCTGGAAACTTTTTATTAAAGACTGAGGGTAGAAGAGTACTTTTACCGCCAGTAGCCTCACTGATCATTTCTTTGAGTTCAGACCCAAATAGCAAATACCCCTGAAAGGGCAAGGAAAGCAAGGCTTTCTTAGAGGCTGTATCAGCAGACCAAATTTTCAGCCAAAGGGCACGTCTAGCCACCACAGAAGCAGTGGAGGCCCTCGCCATCATGCGCACAGCATCAAAGGCAGCGTCAGCAACATAATTCTGAGCTTCAGTGATATTAGCAAGAAGCTGCAACTGTTCAGATACTGGTGCATCCTGGCGAACTGCGTCAGTCAGTCGTTCAGTCCAGGCCGCAATGGCTCTATTAACCCACGCCACTGCAAAGGTTGGACGCATGGCAGTGCCAATGGAGGCAAAAATAGACTTAAGAGAAAGCTCTAGCTTTTTATCCGTCCAATCCTGCAGGGCAGAGGCATCAGAGACAGCCAAGGCGGTAGACTTGGATAGCCTGGAAACAGGAGCATCCACCTTGGGGGGATGAACCCATTTTGCCAGCTCAGTCTCAGGAAAAGGGTACAATTTAGCAAACTTTTTGGAGACAGAGGAGGATCTATCAGGATTCTTCCACGCCTCAGAGACTAGACGGGCAAGGGTAGGGTTAGTTGGAAAACAAACAACAGGCTTAGATGGTTTCTTTTGAAAAACGTCAGTAGGATCATAAGTGGATTCCTGAGTCAGAGGAAGGTTGAGCGTATTCAGTACAGCTCTAATCAGACCCTCAGCCGAGACTTCAGGGTCACATTCATAAGGGTCCCCAATGGACCTGTTAGACTCAATAACAGTGCGTTCCTCAGCATCAGAATCCTGCAAGAGTTCTTCCTCAGAAGAATCAGACACATCAGGAGCACCCTGTGGCTTAGGCAGGGAGGTCCTGATTGTAGAGGAGGTCTGCCAGACCTGGAGAGCCCCCTGTACCTGAGAGGGAAAGAGTTGAAGAGTGGATCTGAGATCCCTAGTGGCAGCTTTAAACTCCCTCACCCAAGATGGCTCAATAGCATGGCTGGGAAGCCCAGGGTTGCTATCTTGACCAGTGCAGTTAGGGCATAGATCCCCCACATTATCACTAGATAGCCCAGTGTGACAAGAGGAGCAAAACGCCATGGGGGGAGCAGACCCCCCATCCTCCTTTGACTTGGGTCTAGCCCCTAGCTCCAGTGAAGTAGACATGCTCACAGCGTCAATATACCCCACTTTAAACTCTATCACCCAGTAAGAGTGTGGAAGATTAAAGTTTCACCCCAGAAATGCCTAAATTTGGACTTATCTGGCCAGCGAAGGGTTAATCTGTTGAGGGGAGAGAAGGCTCGGTCCCTGCGTAGTGTACTCGCTGAGGAAGAGCACCACAAAATGGCGGCCATCAAGATAGCCAATCAGAAACGAGCGCGAACCGGGCGCTCATGGGAAATGTAGTTTTCCCATACAAGTACCCCAAACAGTGCCCGAAGCCCCCCTGAACACCCCACACTAATAAAACACACACCAGATGATAGAGCAAGAGCCTAGCATTAAAATGAGCCCTCTCTGGAGTTGCTGTGACAAGCGGTTCCAGAGATATGTCCCACACTGTGAAATCTCATAGAGAGTAAAGGAGCCATAGCGTCTAAGCGGGAAAAGCCGCGCTGAAAGGCGCGGAACACCAATTTTAATAAAGTTTAACAAAATATTAAAAAGTGCCCAAACATACATAAAACACATAAATAAACACTATTCGAGGCTCCAAAACCCAGAGAATACCACAGAAACTGCATTAAAACATTGAATGCAAATAAAAACACCCTATGAGTGCTGGAGTGCAAAGCAAACTCCCAAATACAAGCCCAGCAAAGGGACACTGTGGGGACAAGTGGACCTTCAGCACTCAATGGGTGGCTCACCTTTCCTGCAGGACTTCAGTCTTCAGGTGACCATGATGAAGAAGGAATAAACCAGAGGTAAATTCCCCAGTAGGGAAGCTGCTTAACTCAAGCTGTTCCCTCTTCAGGGCATAAGGTCCACAGAAAATCCCTGGAAGCTGCACCAGCCACTTTAAAGAGGGCAATTCACAGCCATGGTCACCCTCCTAATGGTGGTATTCCATATTTGAATAAAAAAATAACAAAATACTAAGTTGAATGCATAGATGTTCTCTACCTGGTGTGCACAGCACCCAGGAACAAATCAATCTAGTGGCTCTGGCCTGAAGGTGGCTTAAGTAGGAGGGGAGGCTCCGCCCCCTGCAATCATTTGCATAATTGTTCCTGCCTATTAAAGGGGCGAATCGCCTCCCAGAAGTACCAGTGACCTGTACTGGACGACAGTGAAATAGTTTTACTGTTAGGGGTCCCCACAACTTGGGAAATTTTATCAAGGGGTCGCGGCACTAGAAAGGTTGAGAACCACTGGCTTACAGGTACCACGGGATGTACTAACATTGAGTTCCCAGTGGTGGGAAAGAAGGCAAGGACCAAGCACCGGTCCCTAAGATACCAGAACTCCCATGGACTAATCAGATCAAGGAATAGCCAAAACAAACAAGGTGTCAACAGACACTGAACTGTAACACAGCACACCAGTAACTGTAAACACTGTACACTGAACAAGAGCCAACAGAGCTGAACAGTAAAGTTCTCTAAGACACAGGAATAAAGTCTTATACAGGCAGAGCTGCCTCCAGGATTTTCCTGCTGAAGACAAAACATCAACATGGTAGTGTTTGGCAAAGGTGTTCACAGACAACAAAGTGGCTGCCTTGCACAGCTGATCAGCAAAGGCCTGATTCTTATAGGCCCAGAAGGCCCCAACAGACCTGGTGGAATGAACTGTGATGCGAAAAGGAGCAGGTTTCTTCCCGTGATCTTAGGCCTTGCGAATGGTAGACTTGATCCAAGACGCAACAGTTACCTTGGATGCTGCCTTACAGGCCCTGGGACCTTCAAGGATGACAGACAGACAGACTCAGTGCAGTGCACATAGAACTTAGGGCAGCGCACCACATCCAACAAGTGGAGATCCCGCTTCTTGTCAGATTTCTGGTTATCGAACAGAGACAACTGCCAGGAGATAAAACATCTTCCAAGTCAGAAGATGAAGTGGAATGGTAGCCAAGGATTCAAAAGGAGGTCGCTGCAAGACAACCAGAACCAGATTAAGGTTCCACTGTGGGGTGCTTAAAGGCAGGGAAAGTATGAGCGATACCCTGAAAGAAAACACTGACATTCAGGAGAATGGCAAGACGCTTCTGAAAAAAGACAGATAGAGCAGACGTTTGAACCTTCAAAGAACTAAGGCTGAGACCTTTGTTCACACCATCCTGTAAAAAGGACAGAGCAAACTCCTGTAAGGACAGAGCCCTGTCCATACACCAAGAGTGAAACACAGACCAAGTCCTGTGGTAAGCTTTAGAGGAAACAGGTTTCCGAGCCTGAATCATAGTGGCGACTACCTCAAGAGAAAATCCTTTCTTCCTCAAGATAGGATTCAATCGCCAAGTCTTCAAACCCACACGCTCCATGTCCTTCTTCAACAGGTAGCCCTGTAGTAGGAGATCCGGTCTGTGTGGAATTAAAAACGGTTCACACACAGCCAGGTCAAACAGCTCCATAAACCACGGTTGCCGGGGCCAGTACTGAGCAACTAGGATGACCAGAGTCCCCTCCATCCATAGCTTCTTCAGAACCCTGGGGAGCAGGGGAAGAGGAGGGAAAATGTATAAACTGCCAAGGAATTGACAGAGCATCCACTGCATAGGCCACAGGGTTCATCCAGCAAGAGCAAAATATCGGAACCTTCCAGGTTGTGTCTGGTGACCATCAGGTCGATCCAGGGAAGTCCCCATTTCTGAACGATGAGGTCGAACACCTACCGGTGAAGCTCCCACTCTCCGTTGTCCACTGTGTGTCGACGTAGGAAGTTGGAAAGATGTTTTACACGCCTGGAATATGAACTGCGGAGATGGCAGGCACATGTTCTTCTGCTCAAGTTAAAATAGCCTTGACCTCCAACCAAGCTGCAAAACTTCTGGTGCCGCCTTGCTTGTTGATTGGACATGAACTGGACAGTCCTGGAGATTACCAATACCTCAGAGCATGGAAGATTGCCCGGAGTTCCAGAACACTGATAGATAAGAGAGATTCCTCCGCCGACCAAAGACCCTGGACATTCAGGTGACCCAGGATGGCTCCCCACCCGGAGAGGCTGGCATCCGTCGTCACCATGATCTAAAATGGGGTCACAAAAGTTCTCCCTTTCCGCAGGTTGAATACATTCAGCCACCAAAGAAAACGGAGTTCCACATGTAAGGGAAGAGAAACCAATAGACACCCCTTGAAAACTTGGATCACAAACCTCTGAAGTTCCCTGGCGTGAGACATCGCAAATGGCACTGCTTCTATGGTGGAAATCAACTTTCCCAACAGAGAGGACTTCTTGGCCTGAATGGTTCCGCAAGTCAGAACTGAGGATACCTTGTCGGTAATCTATTGAACCACATCCTCCGTCAGAAAAATCAACTTCTGCAACGGGATTGTGTACAGCTTGTCCATGTTCAGAACCTAACTGCGAAGGGCGAGTGTGTGAATGCAGTCTTGTACCTGTTGTTGGAGGAGTTCCCCCAAAGGAGCCTTCAATAGCAAGTTGGCCATATATGGAGTGACCCGAACCCCCCCTTGCGTGCATGACAGACATCAACACACATAAGACCCGAATAAACACTTGCGGAGCAGTGGACAGACCAAAGGGAAGAGCTGAGAACTGGAAGTGCCCCTTGTCTAAAGCGAACCTGAGGTACTGCCGGCTCTCTGGATGAATGCCAATGTGTAGGCAGGCATCCTGCAGATACAAGGAGGCCAGAAATTCCCCCGGACACATCGCCGGAATGACTGACCACAAGGACTCCTGGTGCTAATGAGTCTTGACCACAAAGGAATTGGGATCCTTGAGGTCCAAAATAGGACGGCAGCTGCCATCCTTCTTGGAAAGACGAAAAGGTGGGACTAGAAGCCCAAACCTATTTCTGGTTCGGGAACCTGTTCCAGAATTTCCTTGTCCAAGACAGCCTGGATGTCTCAGTTGAAAAGACAAAGCTTTTCCCGTCCCTGAGGGGAGTGAGAAGGGAAGAACCTGAAGGAAGGGAGGAATGTGAAAAGAATCCTGTATCCTCCTGTGTCTGTCCAAACACTCAAAGAGCCGCAGATGACCACCCACTGGCCAGTGTGAACCGGGGTTCAGCTAGTCATGCCGAATATGTTTGGGCTTGGTGGAGGGTTGTTTAGGCCTCTAGTTCTGGCTGGGCTTGGAGGAGGAATGCAGGGCCTGAAGAACCACTGGGTTCGCGCTGCACACCTCACCCTGGTAGGCATGAAAAAGACTGTGCCTGCAAGCCTGAGAGTTCTTCTTGGGAATCAAGGGCAACAAAGTGCTCTTGCCCCCAGCAGCCTCGAGTCCAGAGATTTCTTGGAGATCGAGTCAGCAGACCAGATCTTAAGCTAAAGAGAACATCTGGCAACTGCAGACAAGGCAAAGGCCTTGGCCTCAAGCCTGATCGTGTCAAAGATAGCATTAGTAACATAATGCTGAGCCTCTGAAATATTAGCCAACAGGCATAAAAGGTCAGCTGAAGGGGCACGTTGGCGGACAGCCTCTTAGTTGCTCCTTCCATATAGCAATGGCCCTATTTACCCAAGGAGAAGCAGAGGCAGGTCTCAGATGCACCAATGGTGGCAAATGTAGCCTTCAAAGAATAGCCTCCAGCTTCCCGTCAGTCAAATCCTTTAGAGCTGAAGCCTCCGCCACAGGCAAAGCCGTGGATTTGGAAAGCCTAGAGATAGGTGAGTCAACCTTGGAGGAGAAGCCCACTGAGAAAATGCCGCCTCAGAAAACAGTTACAATTTAGCAAAGCTCTCAGGCAGAAATAGACACTTATCAGGGGTCTTCCACTCATCTAGGACAACATGGTCAAGAGAGGGATTAGGTGGAAAAGCAGTACATCTCTTCTTGCGCCTCTGAAAGATGTCAGTAGTAGATTGAATATTCCTACAGTATCTGAGGAACCCCAAGGTATCTAAGACAGCCTTAATGAGCCAGCCTCAAAGGGGTCCCCAAAACATTGTGAATAAGCTCCTTCAGAGCTCTCACCCTCATCTGAATCCACCAATAGTTCCTCATGAGAGGAATCGGATACATCAAGGATACCTTGAGGTTTAGGGGCCACAGACCTGAACAATGCCGGGGGCTTCCAGGACTGGAGGACCCCATGAAGGTGCACAGGAAACTGTGTCAAAGTAGACTTAAAGTCCTGTAACCAAGGTGGCTCTTTTTCACGGCTGGATGGCCCTGGAGGAGACGCAGGGGCCGCAGCGCATGAAGTGCATAAATGACCAGAGTATTCTCTAGGGAGCCCTGATTGACATGAGGAACAGTGAGTAATGGGGGTCAAAGACACCCCAGCATCCTTAGTCTTATGTTTAGCCCCAGGTCACAAAGGGTCTGACATCCTGACAGGAGACAAAGTGTCACACAGTACAAGGAAGAATCCAATACTGTGCCCCAGATTAAATAATTCACCCCAGAAAGAGCTAAAATACACTTATCTGGCAAGTGAAGGGTTAACCTGAGGAGGAGAGAAGAAGGATCCAAGCCCTGAGTAGGATACTAGTGAGAGGAAAGAAAGAAAATGGCAACTGAACTGTAAGACAATCAAGAAACAGCCCACAAAATGGGGGTTATGGGAATTGTAGTTTCCTTCAGAGTACCCCAAACAGAACTGCATCCTCCCACTCCGCCCAAGACATGGAGGATGTGCACCGAAGTGTAGATATAAAGGAATGAATGGCACTTCCAGGAATTGATTAAAACAAAGTGTAGGTCAAGAACAGACAAGGAGAATGATCCGTCTCTGTTCGTGGAGTGGTTTCAGAGCTATGTTCCAAGTGAAACTGTCCCACAGAGATCAATGGTGCATTGCAGCTATGCGGTAAAGCTCACCTTTACTTCAAATATCGCAAATAAATGAAAATTTCCAAAAGTGTCCCAGAATTCTTTGAACACCTGAATAGTAGTAGAAAACACTGAACCCCAAGGGAAAAGTGTTAAAACGTCCCCCAAACACCACAAAAAAAGCTCAAATGATCCAAAGGCACTAGAAAGACAAAGATAAACCCAAATGAGTGCAAGAGTATATGTATGAGAACTCCAAAGGGAGAACCCTGTGCGGAGGGGAAACAGTGGGACAAGTAGACCATGGCACTCAAAGGGTTGCTCACCTTTTTTCACAGGTCTTCAGATTACCATTAAAAGAATAAAAATTGTGATTTGATATCAAATGTGTTTATTTTCCAGCAAACATCACTGTAATTAAAAAGGTAATGTTCCATTCAGGGGAGCCGGGGCTGTGACCAACCTAATGCATTATTAGGGCACTGTGCAGGCCAGCTGCACTATTATCAGTAGGGTAGGCACCATTATGTGTTACACACTGGCAAAAATACCAGGTGCTTTAAGCTTGAGACCTGGGGCTTTAGACCCTTCAGACAGTACCTAGCAATTCCCATGATTAACAATTATTATTATTACGCTAATAATTACAGTTTGGACACACTATTCATCTGCATTTAACAATGTAATTCAAACACAGTATGGGATTAAACTGCACTTTATACATATATTTCCAAACTTTATTTTATTAACCAAATCTGCAAACATATCACATAACTTTTTACTGGATAAAAAGCAGATGAACTTCTCATCCTCAGGAGGTATAAAGGTTACCTTTCTTCTTTGCTCCCAGAGGTAAGTGGAAATTCGTCCACATCAGTGTAAACTGCAGTACTATGGAAAGGAGGATCTAGAAGGAAAAGGGATATCAATAGTTAATTATGTTGAAAAAGGAGCAAACCCATCAAGCTGAACCATTTCTGTTGATTCAGGGATAGGAAAATACCACTGAAGTAATTTACAGTTTTGCATTCAGTTGTCACAATACTTTCCTGAAGCCAAAAAAAAAACAAAACGTTATTTTTTTCCTGGATAAATATATTCAGGGCTAAATTTACATTTCAGGTGCCACTAGGAAAGGAATCCTTGATGCCCTTAGCTCCACCTATGGCCACACCCCCACTCATCACACTGCCCCAGCCCAATTCACTCTTGTCTTACAGTGTAGCTTTTCAGGGAAAAGTCACTTATGTTTATTACCAAACAAGCACAAAAAAAAATCTTAACACCAAAATGATAGGAGATCTCAAACACACTGTTAACAATGCATTGGATAGCTCTCTAGCATCCGGGGTTAAATAATAATCAATACAGATTATGTAAATTCATAAATAAACCACCCATTATAAAACAGGAGCAGGTGTTGGTTCAGGGGGCATTGGGATTGCTCTAGTCATGCCCATAACTCCAAATGGGGTTGTGGTCTCACAGCTCCAGCACGGTCTCAAAACTCGTCTCTCTAGGTAATTATCTACTGTGCCTAATGGGAATTCCGGCGTTAAATATTCTACCAGTGTTTAAACTGTCAGTTCTGAATTATTACATGATTTACAAATAAATTATTTTACCTTTTCTGCCAAAATAACCTCCTTTTTGTACTGAATTCCCTTACTGTTAAGAAATATCTTAGCTGGAGGGGGCCTCTTATTTCCTCCAGTCTCTAGGGATTATTTTGGGCCAAGTATTCAAAAGAAATAGATTCACAACACTTGAAGACTTCTATAGTACTCAACTGGTTAGAATTCACATTTAAGCCAATAATAACTTCTGTTAGTTCTCTATGATGCAGACGGTTTGCCCAAGAATTAGCATAGTTTTCTTGTGCATATGGTTCTGTGTGTCCTCTCTACAAGCTTTGGTATGAAGGTGTCTGCCTTCAAAAATGTTTTCCCATTGTTGCTAGCTATAAAGGTCTTATACATAAATATCCAGTAGAAAAAGATAGGAGACAGCGCACACAAATCTTCCCTTCAGGCACACGTTTTAGACCATTCCAATGAAAGGATTCCGTGTAAGTAACGAGATCTCGGCACTTCTCAAGCGCCTCAGTGTCGACCGACACGGAACTCCTGCTGACAGCTTTACAGCTGTCAGTAGGAGAAATCAAACTTTAAATGCCCGTATCTCTTAAACCATAGTGGTTTGAGAGATACGGTTTTTTGCATTTAGCTCAGCTTTTTAAGCTCTTCTAAATGCAAAAAACTTTTTTTTTAGACATTTCTAACACTTTAATGGGATAGTAACACTTATTACATGTTTGAGAGACGGGACTTACATCATTGCATTTATTTTTTTTAATATGTACAATTTAAACTTCCATAAAATCAGGTATGTATTACTCTTTCTTTAAATAAATAACATTTACTGGACAAATATACTGATTTTTTTAAACCAAACACACAGATCCAAAGTGCCCACCAGTCTATTTGGCCAAATTACCTTTGCCGAATAGACTGGTAGGCACTTTGGATCTGCGCTTTTGGCTTATAGAAACCAGCATATTATTAAGTAAGTCACTTATCCTATATAATAATTCGCTAAGTTGTGTGTAACGGCCGACATGCGCAGTAGACACTGCTGCGCGTGCGGCAGTCATGCGCAGTAGAGACTGCCCGTGCCGCGGCTGATACAGAGCTGGGCGCTCCGAAGGAGCATCCAGCGCTGTATCAGCCGAGGCGCGGGCAGTCTCCACTGCGTGTGACTGCCCTGCGACTGGCTGCCAGAGGCACTGGGGCCCGTGTAACGGGCTGTTCAACTAGTTGAACAGATAATATACTGCTTTCTATAAAGAAAAAAGGTCACAGATCCAAAAATGCCCACCAGTAAGTAAGTAACATTTACTGGATAAATACACTGCTTTCTATAAACCAGTGCAGCATGAATAGAGTGCCACCCAGCAGCCTCAGCTGGTGCCCGGAGCCTCTCTGCTCACGCTGCAGTCCCAGGAAGGTGTGCAAAGAGGACTCTGGTCCGAATTCAGAGCGCCCCGCTCCATATCAGCCGCGGCGCGTTTGGGCAGTCTGTACTGAGCATGACTGCAGCACTGGCAGTCTCTGCTGCGCATGACAAACATCCTAGTGAATTATTATATAGGATTTGATAGGATGTTATAAATAACTTAAATGTCAGAAATATTCTTCTACAAAACCAGTAAACATGTTAGGAACATTGTTAGACTGATACTTTTAATTCAAGGGCAGACATCCTTTGGCTTTCCAGGTGTTGGAGATATCATCTGTCTTTCTCTCCCAGCCAGCTGCTGGTTGGGGATGATACGAGTTGTTGTCCCCAACAGCTGGACAGCCAAAGATTATCTGGCCCTCTTCTAGACAGATCATGTCCCAATCTTGCTGATACACACACAATATGATTTCCTCTTTTTGCTTAACCCTTTAAGGACGAGATGGGTGTGTAACAAATTGCAATGCAATCAGTTGCATACTCACCTAGTCCTTAAAATGTAAAAGGTTTATAAATTATATTTTTAGTCACATCCTCATATAGTCATTTTCCCCTTAATAATCAGAGAAGTGAGCAAATGTCACAAGGTGTCTGGAATATTAGCCAAGAAAAAATCCATCTGGTGTTCTGCTCACTACTGTTTCCAAATCTGTTGTTTCATCATATGTGCCAGTTGAAATTACTTCTTCAGCATGACCATGACAAACCTGGTCAAATTTATAATACACCGAAGGGAATATTTCCATGAATTACCTGGAGACAGGCAGGGAATTCTCCCCAGATTATACAATTCAGTGAATCTCACGCTTGTCATGATTCTTCCGCCCAGCCTGTTTAAACTAGGGATTGGATAATATGTTTTGTGTCATGAACACTGTGCTGCTCTGTTATCAAGTAAAGTCATCATACTGTCCTAATCCCCCAATTGTGCTGAATGTAATTTATTACTGGAAAGAGACCAGAGACCACAGTCAACTCCTTCATAAAGTAGGTGTAATATTGATATTTTAACCAGTTGCTTTCCAGAGGGGTATGCAAAGCATATGGTAGGGGAATAAATATGGGCTCTATTGGAGGCCATTTGCCCCCATTAAAGATAAACATAACTGGAGCCAAACCAGAATATGATGTGTTTGTCAGACACCTCACCATTCTATCACTCAAGTAAGTGAGTAGAAGAGTGAGTCTCTCTCTTTTGGACCTATGACCATGACAGGGGACCAACAGGGGACTTGTGACCTTGTTTAAAATAACTCAAATAGACATTTAACCATATGTATAGAGATGTATGGGGGTTGAAAGACCCTGCATCTACATGTCAGCTACAATCCCAGCAGTTTGGACAGCATTGCCAGGCAATAACTGTACAGGCATCTGATATCAAATGGGTAAAGGCCCCACTTGACCTACTGAGGTGATGGGGCATGAATGAGGTGGGGGATAGTTTCTTGTAGAGAGGCAGCAGTTAGGAGAGGAGTTGATTAAGTTGAATATCCTGCAAACTTGCTTAGTTTGAGCTGGCAACAGCAAGCATGCATTCTTGCATGTAATTAAAAGGAAATTACAGGTAAATAATTGTTTTTGACTGATTTTTATCAGACAAGGTGAATATATTAGAGCTTTACAAGGAAGAAAAAGGGGAAATTGGTGGGGAAGGAAAAACAGGCCAAAAAGGATCTGGAAAAATGGCTTCCTTATGGAGGCATTCTCCTACATTGCAATAATTCTTATTTTAAGGGGAAATATACCTTAAGATATGGATCTTAATTTGTTCATCAGATGGACATCCTAGGAAGGTGTTCTTCAAACAGTAGCCATTTATTTGTATTTACTTTTTATGTCAGCATTTGACTTCTGTTAGTCAGTTGTCAGTAGCACACAGACAGTGCTCGGGGCACGGGTGCTACTCAGCTGCTGAGCTGAGTGAGGGCAAGGGGTAGCCGCTGCCTAGGGCTCAACTCTCCAGCTCCGCGTCCTCCTTGCTTGTGACACGCCACCAACTGTTCGCGAGCAAAAGCTCGCTCTGCCTCCACAGCACAGCCTGCCTCCTGCTTGGCTGCGTGACCAGGTCACTGCTCAGTGGTGCTCCCTCCCCTCCACCTGTGGTAGATGGTCTTATGAGGGCTGCCTGTCCTCAGAGGGCATGATGCATCTCCTAGTTCTCCTCCAATCACCGTCCACGCAGTGTGACCAGCGCACACAAAGCAGCAGCACTGACTTCCATCTTCTAAGTTCTTCCTTCCAGGCAGCAGACTGTACTGCTGCTGCTGCTTTGGAACTTAACTTGGTTAAGGGGAAAAAATAAAATCCTGCACCCCTCTAATGAGTGGCACCCGGTCCGGACCGTCCCCCCATCCCCCATACTACGTCATGGAGGATAAGGATCTATCTGTAATACAAAGTGGTGGAGCAATATGGACACCTCCTCCTATGGGGGAAAAAAGAAAGAGGAATTCTGGAGCAAACTAACTGTGCTGGAGAGAAGTTCCAGTCAAATTAATGTGGATGGTGTTCCTCCCCATGGTGCAGTTGGCATGCTCCAGAATTTTAACTAATTAAATACAGCCCAGAATGCAGAATTTCCAATCACTGACCCGAACTCATCAAGGAAACTCATGTTTCACAGATGCTGTTTTGACCAGTCACCTTGCTAGATCTTTCAAATAAATTCTAATATAGTCTTATCTATGTATTAACCCTTTGAGTGCCAGAGAGGGAGCCAATGTATTGCAACACAATGCGCCTGATACCTCTCTTGCATCCAGTGGCTTAAAAACCATACACCCCTCCTACTCTGTAGTAGGGGTACGATGGAACTGGATGCGAGATCAGTAGCTGGCAGGCACCAGGAAGGATCCTGATGCCCCACCACACGGTCTTACTTTTAATAGAATTCAATCCTTTCATGCCAGAGAGGTATCCAAAGCATTGCAACACAATGTGCTAGATACCCCTCTGGCACTCAAAAGGTTTATAAAAAAAAAACAAAAAAAAAACAAAAAAAAAACCACAAGGTTTGCGGCACGTGCCACACACCTGCTAGGATATATGGATATATATATATATATATATATATATATATATATATATATATATATATATATATATATATATATATATATATATAAAATTTCTCACTTATGCAGGATGTGGGATGAACTTTGAGACTGATATCTATCATCTATGTCGGGAACTTTTAACCTTGTGAAGTTCGCGACGTGGAACACTGTGATTGTGTATGTTGTACTGTGTAAATTATTATGTTCCGTACATTGGATAGAGGAGGACTGGAGTGACTAGGATGCTGAGTGTCTTGATTCCATTCTGACTGTTATGCCTCTAGTTGAGATTGACTCATCGCTGTGTAGCTGTCTCTCTCTTATATGTCTGACAGAAGAGTGATGCCAGAATCGAGGGGGGTAGACCGCTTCCATCGGTGCGCTGGACCATTATGGATCCCAGCTCGGCGGATGGCATTCGGCCTCTCTACAGGCATGGCAATCACTTCTCCTGTTAGTACGGAGAAGGATCTCACATTTAGCTTGCGACTTTCAAATAACTGCTTCTGTCTGGAGTATATCTATGATTATCACGATAACCTCTAAGGTAATAGTGGCTTAGCTGTGATTGGTCCACCACGGGCCATTCAGCGAACGGACCCGGGTGCTGACGTCACCAGTGCTAGCGATGTTGCCTAGACGGACCGAGATGATAAAACACGAGGTAATGTAATTATCTGGCGTCTTGAGAAAGGTCCCGGTGAGGACCGAAACGTTGACGATTTCTGTTACTTAAATAAAGTAGTTTTGCTTGTTTAATAACACCCACTGGTGCTGCCCTGTTTCTCAATTTTGCTATATATATATATATATATATACACACAGATTTCCACTAGCCAAGATATATATTGTCATCATCATCTCTAGCCATTGTCGATCCACTGCAGGATGAAGGAATCCTCAGCAAGTCTCCACCAACTTCCGTCCTTTGCTTTTTGTTGCCACTGTGCATCAACAAAATTGGTAATTCTATCTTCTTCTTGGGCATTTAGTATCGAGTGGAATCCTTTACAAAATTTGCTCGGTCCATTTACCGTCAGGTATTCTTGCTGTGTGGCCTGTCCATTTCAGGCGCTTTACTCTTTCAGTGAAGTCATATACCCTTGTTTGCAGACGAATCCATGCACACATTTTTTTTGGCCTCTTTGTTATGTCCAGAATTCGACACTCCATACTTCTCTGCGTTACCTTATGGCTTTTGCATTCAAAGTCCATGTTTCACAGCCATATGTAAGGATTGGGAGGATACATTGGTCAAAAACCTTTTCGCTTGAGACAGAGTGGTAAATTTATCTTTAAGACAGTACTACTAAGTTTTCCAAATGCTTGCTATCCCATTTTTATTTGTCGCTCAGTTTCAATCATGGTGTTTCCATCTGTTGCCATTTACTTGTCCACCTACTGTGATTTTCCTTGGCATGATAAATTTGTTAACCATGACTTGCGATTTGCTGATATTCATCTTCAGACCAAAATGTTTGCTTTCCTGTTCAACATATTAAACTTTGACCAGGCTTGATCCTATATTATAATTCATTAAGGATGTCTGTCAGAAGCAGTCATGCACAGTACAGACTGCCGCGGGGCACTTCAAATTTAGACCAGAGTCCTCTCTGTGCACCTTCAGACTACTGTCTGAATTTGGAGCTCCCCGCTCTATCAGCTGCAGCGTGGGCAGCCTGTCCTGCTCATGACTGCAGCTCCACCAGTGTTGGCCCGTGTTCACGGGCTTTAAAACTAGTATATATTTATTATATACTAGCAAGGTGGGATGGCATTGCCGTTTTTTGTTTTTTTTATTTTATTATGATTGTATTCAGTAATGTAAAGTGTAATTTTGGATACAGTGTTTGTAACACACATAGTTCACATACAAAGAGGTATAGTTTGGCGCAAACACACACGCACGCGTACACACACAAACACGCGTTACACAGAGAATGACACCACTGTTTTACAACCACACATACAGACTTGTGTTACACAGAGCTGTGCCACATACAGTTGCAAACACATGGCTGTAGAAGAACATACAGACACACATAGGGACAGGGGTAGAACTGAAAGGGTTACTGTGAGGGGGAGGGAGGTGCAGAATGAAAAGAAAAAAAAACAAAAACAAAACAAAACACAGTAATACTGTTTGTACAGACATCAACTAAATAAAGCCATCAAAACATGACGTTAGGAAGGCACAGAAAAGCAACCAGTGACATAGATGCGCTTTTTATGGCAGACTTGGCTACTCTTACACTTTATGCCCCTTGTCATAAGACTGTCTCTCCCCCCTTTGTGTTTTTACATAGTTTACATAGAAACATAGAAACATAGAAGATTGACGGCAGAAAAAGACCACCTGGTCCATCTAGTCTGCCCTTTAGTATTCCTTTATTGTTATCTTAGGATAGATACATGTTTATCCCAGGCATGTTTAAACTGTGTTACTGTGGATTTATCAACCACCTCTGCTGGAAGTTTGTTCCAAGTTTCTACTACTCTTTCAGTGAAATAATATTTTCTAATGTTTTTCTTGATTTTTCCTCCAACTATCCTCAGATTGTGCCCCCTTGTTCTTGTATTCAGATTCTTATTAATCACACTTCCCTCCTGAACCTTGTTCAGTCCTTTAACATATTTAAAGGTTTCAATCATGTCCCCCCTTTCTCTTCTTTCCTCCAGACTATACATATTTAGATCTCTGAGTCGTTCTTGATAAGTTCTATGCTTTAGACCTTCCACCATTTTTGTAGCTCTTCTTTGAACCCGCTCAATTTTAGTTATATCCCTTTGCAGATGAGGCCTCCAGAACTGTACACAGTATTCCAGATGTGGTCTCACTAGAGCTCTATACAGAGGGATCACAATCTCCCTCTTCCTGCTTGTTATACCTCTAGCTATGCAGCCAAGCATACGATTTGCTTTCCCCACCGCCTGGTTGCATTGGTTACTCATCTACATGTTAGATTAAGACTTATAGCCTTAACCCTTTGATTGCCAGTCTTATGCAGTGCATTGCTTTGCAATATGCTACATATTGTTGTGGCACACAAAGGGTTAAAGGTGTAAATGTTAATGTGCAACAAGTAAACTAGGCAAAAAGGCACATAGAGGAAGAGAGCACACAATACAAGTCTTGTGCTGATATTTTGAACAAGGAAAAAGAATACAAAGAAAACCTAGAAAATGTGGCGATTAGGTGCTCAGCCTCCTATATATGTGGTAAAACAACCAGTGAACAGTATGCCCCTTTAAAAAGCAGCTAGCATCCTAAAAGAAAAGGTGTATATGTAAAAAAAAAAAAAAATATATAAACAAAAAGGAAAGAGCTAATACAGTAGTGAAAATCTAAAATACACTCACAAATGAACAGCAATACCCTATTTAGCAATGAGGCTCAAAAAATTTAAATATGAATATGAAATGTAATAAAGCCATATAAAAACATATGACAAATAATCCTATATAATAATTTGTTAATGACAGAAGCTGTCATTCGCAGTACAGACTGCCCGAGCCGCGGCTGATTAGGGATGCTCTGAATTCAGTGCGCAGAGAGGACTGCGGTCTGAAGTAGGAGCATCCCATTCCATTATCAGCCGCGGTGCAGGCAGTCTCTACTGTGCATGACTGCACCGCGGCCGTTGCTGCCTTGCACTGTGGCTCGTGTACTCTGGCTGTTTAACTATTTAAAACATAAAAGACATGCACAGTGGCCTGACTGACAAACCTAAATATAATGTAGAAACATGCTGTGTTAATCGGAGGATATGAAGTATAAAATGTCCTCTGTGATGTGGTGGTTTCCATACAGTTCCACACAATATGGACCTGTTGTTCAATGGTATAGGAACATAAAATGTTACCTTTTGTAGAGAAATGTCCTACGCAGGTAGAATGGAGAGGATATGCATATCTCCCCCTAGCTGCTGCGCTGGGGTTTGTCAGGTGCCCCTGGGTATGTCGGCCTCAGGCAGTGTGTAGGAGAGATTATTTTCTCCTCCTAGCTGCCTCCCCATGGTGTGTAAGGCGCAGGCGTACAATTTTTGGTGACTGTGTATATCGGGCTCAGGCAGTGTGGAGGAGATATGCATATCTCCTCTTAGCTGTCGCCATGGGGTATGTCAGACACAGCCTTAGAATTTGTGGTCACGTGACCACGTTGTCCTTTATAGAATCAATATCACACATTCACTTATCTTTTGATACGAATATATTGAGGATTTCCATATGTTGCAGTCAGTTTGCTTCACAATGATTACTGTTCAGGGGTGTCCTCAGCAATGTTTACGGGGGAAGGGGGGTGCAAAGCCATACTATGACCCTAGGCCAGCCTGCCCCCCCCCCAGACACCCCTGCTACTGTTCTTAATATTTCAATCACAATTTACTTTTGAAAGGCACAAGTTTTTACGCCTTATCATTAACCCTTAGAGAACCAGCCAAGTGTGTGTCAGGGGGGGGTCTCTCCCCTAGCCCCAGTTATCTTGAATTTTTTTTGTTTTTGTTTTCTACACCTTGGGGGGGGGGGGGGGGGGTCAGCAATTGTTGATCTCCCATCTGTTGATCTCCAAGGCAATCTTGCTGGGAACGTCTGGGTATGAGTAGGAGGGATGCAGGAGCATTTTGCTCTCCTGTGTCGTCATTATTGATCTACCAGAGAGGGTACTGATGCCTGACCCCCAGAGAGGACCGATAAAAAATAATTGAAAGAAAAAAAAAAAAAAAAAAAAAAAAAAAAAAAAAGTGAACCTGTGTATTCCACAGGGACCTCCAGCACATTGCTTTGCAACAAGGTCTGAATAAAGAAAAATGAATATAAAAATGTAATGCTGTGTGTGCCTCAGAGGGCATCCCTGTGACATGCACACTATCTGCCTCCAATCCCACCCCTCAGTCTGGTTCCACAGCCCAGTGGCAGTCACATTCTCCCAGCCTGACCCCGCCCCCCCGCCACTGGTTCCACAGCCAGCTGTAGATACCGAATACCAGTGTGCACTGGTATCAGGCTGGGAATCAAACAGTGTATTTTGTGCTTCTGGCACTCACTACAATACGAAGAGGGTATAGTTTTTTTCTTAGAAGAGTAGTAGCTAAAGATTACTGTCATAAATGCTATGTTTTTCAAAGCTATCTGTATCTTTGAAGAGGTAGAATTGTAAAATAGCTTTTTTTCCTGTAGGGCAACATTCTGGAAACAGTTGTGCACACAGGCAAGTGACCCCTTATTTGATGTGAATGAATATGCGATTGAATATGCAGTTAATGACTATGCCTACCTGTCCTGCATATCTGTAATGGTTATGACCATTTTAGTGCAGGCAGGTAATTTCTAAAACATTAGTGGCATGTGTAGGTTAGTGTTTCCGGCCATCCCATATTATATGTTAACCCACACAAAAAGGATACCATTTTTCTCAGGCTGGCTAAATACAGTAGGATGTGGTGGAAATGTAGAAAAACAGGTATTTTTTTTCCTATAGCGCCAATTTATGGAAATGTTTGTGAACACCAGCCTAGGCTTAGAAAAGCAAGTGACCCTTCATTTGATGTGGGTGTGTACTTTCCAAAATGGTATACCTTGTATAACTTTTCTTCCTATCTCTAATGGTTATGACCATTTTAGAACAGGCAGCCATGTTCAAAAATGAAAACAGGTAGGTGTAGTTTTGTACTTTTGGCACCCCCTACAGTATGTGAACTCGTACCAAATGGTGTGCCATTTTTCTCATAAGAGTAGTAGCGAATGAATACAATTAGAAATTCCATAGTTTTTAACAAATTTAGTACATCTGAAGAAGTGGAAATGTAAAAAACAAAAATGCTACTTTTTCCTATAGCGCGAACTTTCTGAAAACATTTATGCACACCAGGCTAAGGGTAAAAACGCACCCCATTTGATGCTTTAGGTTATAGTCTTTACAAAATGGTATGTTTTGTCTTCCTTTTCTTCATTTTAGTATAGACAAGTCATGTTTGAAAAACTGTAAGAAAAATTAGCAGTTGTAGTATGTAGTTTTGTACTTCTGGCACCGCCCCAATGGTATCTCAACTCATGCCATTTTTCTTGTAAGAGCAGTAACTAATGAATGTATTTGGAGAGACCATAGTTTTAAAGAATTTCATACAATTGAAGGGGTTGAAATTATAAATTACTATTTTATTGTCTTTAGTTCCACCTTCTAGAAACATCTTTGCACAACAGGCTGGGGGTAGAAAGGTAAGTGACCCCTCATTTGATGCAGAAGGTTATCTTCTTTACAAAATGGTATGCTTTGTCTACCTTTTCTTTATGTAGTTGTTACTACCATTTTAGTATAGGCAGGTCATGTTTGAAACACTGAAAGAAAAAAATTACAGGTTGTATTAAGTGTAGTTTTGTGCTTCTGGCACCCTATGGTAAAGCAGCTCATACCAATGAGGTGATATTTTTCTTGTAAGAGCAGTAAATAATGAATACAGTTGGAAATTCCATAGTTTTCAAAGAATTCAGTACATTTGAAGGGGTGGAATTCCTATAGACTGTAAGCTCTCACTAGCAGGGCCCTCTGATCTTTCTGCTCTCCACATATGATTTGTACTATTTAATATCTCTGTATGTCTATTCCCTATTACACAGTACTATGAAATGAGTTGGCGCTATATAAATAAAGAATAATAATAAAAATTCACAAAAATGCTTTTTTGTCTTTTAGCACCACATTCTGGACACATTTGTGCGCACCAGGGTAGGGATAGAAAATTAAGTGACCCTTTATTTGATGGATTGGGATATTTACTTTCTGGAAATATATAGTTTTATATAGTTATTAAGCTGTTCTAGGATTAGTTTTACCATGTAATCACTTTAACCCCTTAAGGACCGGACGTTATGGGACATTTCCGTCCCATAACGACCGCATAGGGGCACTTTGAGGCGCCGGTACACGTGACCTGTCACGTGTATCAGCGCGTCACTATGGGGCTTGAAACAGATCGCTCCGATCTTGGAGCGGTCTATTTCATGCCCTATTTTTACTTACAGCGCTCCCGGTAGAGCACTGTAAGTAAAAAGTACGTGACGTACCAGGACCGTCAAGGGTCTTTCTAGCAAATTTACCCTTGACGGTCCTGGTACGTCAAGGGTCCCTAAGGGGTTAATGTGTATTTTAGTTCATAAAGATGAAAATATAATTTTGCGTGCCTGGTAATTAGGAGTCTGGGCAGGCCATGAACGTACATAAAACTATTTGGTATTTTTGTATTGGGGGGGGGGCAGGGCTTTTTCAAATAATTGAAACTTTCAGAGTCTATTTAAATGTTTTCTATATATATACTGGGCAATTTTTAAAAAAAATATTTATTTCATAAAAAAAAAAAAAATACTTAGTTGTGACATCATAGCTTGTCGAGTGATGCAAAATTTACTTCATGTGAGGCACCATGCAAAAGCCCAATTCGTTCTTAAAAAAAAAAAAAAAAAAAAAAAAAAAAAAAAAATAGATATATGAAACTAGAAAGTTACCTGTGGGAATCATACTTAGACAGATAGGTAAAATGCTGAAAATGTGTCTGGCCTTCAGGGTCTAAGAAACGGCCCAAGCGCCTGACACTGAAAGTGTTAAAACACCATATCAGGACAGCACCCTTTTTTGTACTTTGATTAAGGGATAACAAAGAGTAATGCACCTGTTAATCCAGATGTGGGCAACCTGAAGTCCTCCATTTGTTGAGGACTATAATTTCCATTACCCCGACCATTCAGCCACAAGCTGGCTGGGGATGGTGGTAACTGTAATCCTAGACCAGAGGTTCCCAACCCGTGCACTCAGGGTCCACTAACAGGCCAGGATTTCCTTGTAAGCGCACAGGTGAGTTGTATTTTAGCAGGGAAATTCAAAAGTTCTGGCATGTTACTGGGCCCTGAGGGCACAGCCCTAAATAGATGGAGGTTCTCAGGCTGTGTATACCTGCTTTAAACCCTTGGGTGCTAGAGAGTTTCCTGGCAATTCCTTCAAAATGCACTGGAGACATCTCTAGCATCCAAGGGGTTAATATGAAAACCTATTTTCTTTGCCCCTTTACAAACCTACAGTGAGATTTGTTTAGGGTGGAGGGAATAAAACAGAAAAAAAACACAGGATAACTTATCTCTACAAATACAGTTATTGCAAAAAATATTTTACAGATACCTCGATGCAAAAAAACAAAAAAAAAACAAAAACAAAAAAAAAAACAAATCGTTTCTCCCTTTAAATTCCAGAGAGGTGCAGCAATTGAACACAACTCTGCCACTCAAAGGGTTAAGTGAGTATGAAGGCAAATAATATAACATATTAATGCTTAATTTTTATATTATTTTAGAAATATTTACTGACCAAAGGAGACTTCTCCCTCCTCTTCAAATACAGGGTAGTCTGAATCCTTCACAATATGTGAGATGTCAGGAGAGACAACCATTTTCTTTGAGTAAGGAGACTTTCCTTCCTTGTCCTTGGACTTTGGTGACATAAGCTTAGCAGCATGACATAAATCTGTCTACAAAAGATATATTAAAATCGATGTATCCAAGCTTTAAAGAGTGCACAGCAGCTGAATCATATTTCATCAATGAAAATAAACACTAAATGTGTCACTTATAAATTCCACTAAATACTGGAACTGGCCATTAGGGTACTATGTGAGCAATGCTATGTACATCCCAATGGCACTTAAAGGGGTTCCTGTAAAATCTCAGATATGCAGGTGTAAATTATAACCAAGATTTTAGGAAAGAATTACATATGCACCCTTGATTCTCCCCTTCGCCTCCCTCCATCTACCTCAATATGCACCTACCTCCTGGGTCTTCACAGGGCACTAATGCCAACCCTTTGAGTGCAAGAGGGGTACGCAACGTACCGCTCTGGCACTCAAAGGGTTAACTTGAAATAGCTTCAATGATAATAGGCCCTCACATGGCGACACAGGAAGCGGGAAGCAAAGAGAAGCATGCCGCTTAATGCACGGATCATCCAGCTGCCCCTGGAAAGGTCAATGTGTTGGAGGTAAATGCATACTGAGATAGGTAGGAGGGCGGGAGGAAGGGAGAGAGGGAACTGGGGAGGAACACCAGGACAGCAATTTTTCCTCACATACAGTATGCCCCACCACCACCCCCACAACTTCACTTAAGGTGAAAAAGGTAAAAAAAAAAGGAGGATTTTAGTCTAACCTGTTAAATCCTTTTCTCTTAGTCCATACAGGTTACTGGTAACTTTGGGTAGGCGATAAGCCCCTTTAAGTAGGCAGGAACAATTTTGAGAAGGAAATGCAGGGGGTGGAGCCTACCTTCCCTCCTTGGCTGCTGCTAGCCAACCAGCTCCAGTAAGATTTGAGACACTAACTATTGACTAGGTAGTGAGAAGGAAAAAAAGACTCCTGTGAGCATAAACCCGAGAACGACCCCCAAGTTCTGCCAAGCATGGTCCTTTGACAGGGTGGGAGACCAGTAACCTGCATGGACTAAGAGAAAAGGATTTAACAGGTAAGACTAAAATCCTCTTTTCTCTATTGTCCAATACAAGGCAAGGACCAGGCGCCAGGCCCCCAAAGTCACCAGAGCATATATGAACCGTCAGATCAGAGATAACCCAACAAAAACAAATGAAGTGTCAACTGACACTGAACAGGGGTAACACCACCTCAGGAACTGTCACGCAGCACACAGAACTAGAGACAACAGGGCTCAAAAGTGAAGGAAGCACCAAAGATGATCATAGACAGACAAGACAGCATCCAGGATCTCCCCCCCAAAGCTGGCATCAACTGATGCCAGCACATCAACACGGCAGTGCTTCAAAAAAGGTGTGCACAGATGACCAAGTGGCAGCCTTGCACAGTTGATCAGTGGAGGCCCAATTCTTGTAAACCCAGACCCAAGACCGCTCCCCAGCTGGACAGGCTGGCATCAGTCATCACCGTGGTCCAGAAGGACATCAGGAAAGGCTTGCCCTTCAGCAGATTGGAGAGGTTGAGCTACGACGACAGATTCAGTTCCACATGAAGAGGAAGGGACACTGACATCTTCAGGAGGTCTGGCTGACCCCTGCACACCTGGGTCACAAACCTCTGAAGTTGCCTGGTGTAAGCCATGGGAAACGGGACTGCAGCTATGGTGGAAATGAACTTCCCCCACTAGAGAGGACAACTTCTTGGCTGGAACTGGATTGTGAGCCAGAACAGCGGAAACCCTGTTTGCGATCTGGTGAGCCACCTCGTCCTTGAGAAATGCCATACTCTGCTGAGTGCTGAAGAGAAGGCCCAGGAAGACCAGTCACTGGGATGGGACAAGATCCGAGTTGTCCATGTTGAGGAGCCACCCATGATGGATGAGTGCATGAATGCAGTCCTGAACCTGCTGCTGAATGAGTTCCAGAGAAGTGGCTTTCAGAAGCAGGTCGTCCATGTATGGAGTGACTGATGCCGGACGGACGCTAAGGCTCCCAGAACACGATTGAAGACTTGAGGAGCTGTAGTCAGACCAAAGGGAAGAACAGAAATCTGCGATACCGGCGGCTGTCTGGATGAATGGCGATGTGCAGATATGCGTGTTGAAGATCCAGAGAAGCAAGTAATTCCCCAGGGGACATGGAAGCAAACACTGTCCTTAGGGACTCCTGGTGATAATGAGTCTTGACCACAAAGGAATTGAGATCCTTCAGGTCCAAAATTGGATGACAGCCAAACCCCTGTCCTGAACAAGAAGCTGCTCCAGAACTGCCTTGTCCAGAAGGGCCTGGATGGCGCCATTGACAGACGACATTTCTCTACACCCTGAGGAGCGCGAGAAGAGAAAAACCTGAAGGAAGGAAGAGAGGTGAAAGGGATCCTGTACCCCTCTGCCACTACCTGTATAACCCAAGGATCCACCACAGAGTCCTCCCAGATGCTGCGGAAGTGGCGCAGACGACCACCCACAGTAGAGTGGGGACCTAGGTTCGGCAAGTCATGCGGAGTCTCAGTCTGGAAGCATGAAAAAAAGGATTACGTTTGATAAGCATTTGCTTCCTGGAAACCATAGGCAGGAGGGTACTCTACCCCCTGTGGCCTCACTAATCAGATCCTTAAGATCTGGCACAAACAGAGAAATGCCCTGTAAGGGCAAGGAGAGCAATGCTTTCTTAGAAGCAGTGTCAGCAGACCAGACCTTGAGCCAAAGAGCTCGTCTTGCAACTACAGACATGGTGGAAACCCTTGCCACCAACAGATGTCATCAACAAGGCAGCAGAGACCAAATGCTGGCCTTCAAAATGTTGGCAAGAAGTCTCAACATGGTGGAAGCAGGTGCTCCCTGACGAACTGCAAGTGTGAGCTGTTCAGTCCAAACCGCCCTATACCCAGGCCGCAGCAAATGATGGACGTACGGAAGTACCAGCGGTGGCAAAAATGGACTTGAGGGAGGCCCCAAGTTTCTCGTCAGTATTTAAGAGCAGAGGCATCAGCAACTGGCAAAACAGTGGACTTAGAAAGCCTAGAAAACAGAGGCATCCACCTTGAGGGGATGAACCCACTGAGCTAGCACTGCATCACAAAAGGGGGTCTTAGCAAACTCCTTGGAGACAGAAGGCTATCAAGAGACTTCCATTCATCAGACACTAACCGGTCAAGAGTGGGGGAAACTCAGGGACAACAGAACATGCTGGGCCCAAATGACCTGAAAATTCTCTAGGCAACCCTGATTGACATAAGGATCAATGCACAAAGGGGGGCACAAAGACCCCAGAGTCCTTAGTCTTAATCCTAGCCCCAAGCTCCAAAGGAATAGACATTCCCACAGTGTCAAAACATTCAAAGTATAAGGAAATACCCAAATACTGTGTGTATGATTAAAATTTTACCCCAGAAATCAATAAAATACACTTATCTGGCAGACAAAGGGTTAATCTGCTGAGGAGAGGAGGGTCCAAGCCCTGCATAGGCTACTCGTTCTGGGAAGGCACAAAATGGCTGCCGCGATGGAAGCCAATCAGGAACAAGCGTGCAATCTTGGGAAATGTATTTTCCCAGAAAAAGTACCCCAACAGTACCCGAAACTCCCTGAGCCCCCCTAACACACGCTAAACGTTGACCGGATAGTAGAGCAAGGGCAGACAATTAAAATGAGCCGTCTCTGAAGTCACTACGTTGAGCGATTGCAGAGAAATGTCCTAAACTGTACAATCCCACAGAAGTGAACAGAGCAATGGCGTCTATGTGGTAAAAGCACACTTTTAACACAACTTTTGCAAAGTTGAAACGTTAAGTAAATTTGGACCAAACATCACTAAAACATGTCACTAGAACCAATAAACACTGGACCCAGTAAAGAAAGTGCTCAAACCCCCCCCCCCCAAAAGATGCTAAACCAGCAACCAAAAGGTTAAGTTACCACAGAAACCTGCTCCAAAACCCCTGAACAGACATACAGATAAACCCAATGAGTGCAGGAGTACACAATAGGAAATCCAAAGGAGACCCCTTTGCGGAGGGACAACATGGGACATGTGGACCTCAGCACTCAAAGGTTGCTCACCTTTCCTGCAGATCTTCTGTCTTCAGATTACCATGTATCCAGAAGAAGCTTCAGTGGGCAACTACTGAGGAAAAAACTTGCAACCAAGATTTCCCCCCCCAGGTCTTAAGGTCCACAAAAGCACCTGGTAAACTGAGCTATCCACATTTGCTTGATGGGAATTGTCAGTGATGGTAATCCGCCTAATGGTGGTATCCCATATCTAACATAAAATAATAAAAAGCTAAAACTATAGCAGAACTGTTTTCTTGCCTTGTGTCTTCACCAAGGAACAAATCTTACTGGAGCCAACTGGCTAGCAGCAGCCAAAGAGGGAAGGTAGGCTCCACCCCCTACATACACTTCTCACAATTGTTCCTGCCTACTTAAAGGGGGCTGATCGCCTACCCAAAGTTACCAGTAACCTGTATTGGACGACATAGAAAGTAGGCATATTATACCCGAAATTTTTTTTTTTTTTAAGTGGTATGTCTATCTGAGAATACTGGGTGGGTTGCCACTGCAATTGCTTGACTGTGTCAGCCAGATCCTTATTAGCTGACAAAGCTGATGTGAGGATGAAGGGAGGATCTTAAAAGTAAAATAATTCTGTAAATAATGTCTATTAAAAAGAGCATTACTGACATCAGTCACACTCTTAATAGTTTACAGGGAAAAACAAAGAAAAAAAAAAAAACAAAAAAAAAAACAAAACAGCCTTTACTATTAAATAAGGACATTTAACCTCTTGAATGTTAAGGAGGTTAAAAGCACCATTTAAAATCAATAGGAAGTGTTTAGTCACAAAAAACACTGCAAGCATCCATAAATATTGTATGCATCACACCTAACTGGTCTAATGATGGGCTTATGATATTGTATGAATAACTTACCTTTGCGTGTGCTTCCTCAGCAATGACTTCCAAGTCTTTCTTACTGTGGCTCTTACTGTTCATCACAAAATAACAGTGTTAAACTCAGTGTAAAACGCACACAACCATGCTAAATTATTTTAACGCTTTCACTTCCTAAGGGGTTTGCATAAAATGGCATAGTCTGGCAACAGAAGAGTTTAAAAAAATGGCTTTATGTAAAAAGGCAATGTGGAGTTATTTTGGAGCAATCCAATTATGCCACAGAGGAAAAAATAATACTGCCCAGATTCTCATTGATTTAAATGAGGCTTTAAACCTTTGAGAGCCAGAGGGGTACGCAATGCATTGCTTTGCAATGTGTTGCGTACCCCTCTGGCACTCAAAGGGGTTAATTAAACCCCTGACTGCAAGAGATCATTTTGCACTGTGTTGCAGACCTCTAACAGTCAAGAGGTTAACAGACCCATTTAAATGAATGAGAATATTAGCAATTTTTATGTGCTCTATAGTGCAGCTGGTTTGCTCCATAATAGCTGCATATGACTCAATGGGCCTCACGAATAAACACAAACTAGAACACTTCTGGAATAAACCAACTGTACCATGGGGAGAAATAAAAAAAAAATCCCCAAATTACCTTTGATTTAAAGGGGATCTATAACCCCTTTACAACTTTGCCTAAATCATTTTGTTATGTATCATATATAATGAAAAGTGTATAAATTTAAAAAACGCTAGTTTGGCGAAATTAAAATAAATAAATACAGCTCTGTACCTACTTCCGGGCAGTCTGCCGATCTGCCTCTCTCTATCCAGCCTCCTCCAATGACGGAGGCTTTCTGTCTGTAATCTGGAGCGATGTCATTGGCAGAGATCAATTTCTGGCCAAAGAGATCGCTTCACCTTACAAACAAATTCTTCGTCATCGGAGGAGGCTGGATAGAGGGAGGCAGATCGCCAGACTGCGACACAGATCCGCTATCTGCCCAGAAGTAGGTACAGAGCTGTATTTATTCTTTTAATGTATACACTTTTCATTACATACGACATATAACAAGACGATTTATGAAAAGTTGTAAAGGGGCTATAGATCCCCTTTAAACAGGGCTTTAGCTACTTGAATGCTAGAGAGTTCTACAAAGGCATTGCACTCCAATATGTTTTAAACCACTAGAATTCAGGGGGAGAGATGCATTAACCCCTTGAGTGCCAGGGGGTACGCAACTCGTACCCCTCTGGCACTCAGTGGGTTAAGTCGTGATAAAGAGGTGATTAAGTGGAGATAACTGCTGCAATTAGATCACTATAACTGGATTCTTATGTTATTCTATCGAGCCTAAGCACCAAGATCTCCAAATTGGGAGAAATCATAGTGCATTGGCTCCACAGAATAACACAGGGATGTGAGAAGTGATGTCACTGGAAAAGTAATCTCCTGTTTATCACCTTAGTGCATTACCACCATAGTGTTAAAGGCCCAGTTTACCCCAATGCAGATTTCTCTTTGTCCTCTATGATGGTTTGCACAGAATTGCTCCGGTTTGTTTTCATTAGGCTCAGTAGGCCATAGGAATAAAAGTGGAGCAGTGTAATTCTGTAAGATGCCAACTACACCAATGGGAACACCTACAAATTCCTAATTGCCATTAATTTAAATTAGGCTTTTAACTCCTCAAATGCTAGAGAGGCCTCCTAAGCAACACATTGGAGACCTCGCTAGCATTTATTTCATTTAAATGAACTGCAATGCTTATCTGCCCACTATGGCGAAGTTGAATTTGAATGGCCCACATTTATAAAAGCAAACTGGTGCTATGCTGGAGTAAACAAACTGCCCCATACAGGACAAAGCTTTTTAATCCCCTGAATGATAGAAAGGTCTCCAATGCACTGCATCAGAGACCTTTCTAGAATTCAAGGGGTTAAAAGCCCAATTTAATTTAACAGGAATTTTTATTTTTCCCCTATGGGGCAGTTGGTTTACTCCAGAATAACTTCAGTGCTTTTATAAATACGAGTGGAGCTCTCTCTAGAGTTTAAACTTTTGAGTGCCAGAAGTGTACGCAATGCGCACTCAAAGGGTTAACTTACCAGGAATTTTTATTTGTCCCTTAGAGTGCAGCTGGTTTACTCCACAATAACTCCAGTTTGGTTTTATAAATACAGGCTGGTGTTCTTTACAAATGTAGAAGATAATATCACATGATTGGAGACCAGAGTAGTAAAACAAGCAAGCAAACGGTCATGAGCACAAGTTAACCAACAAATCTAATTACTGCACAAAAGTGCACAGTTTAGAAGTTTTAGGAAAGATGTGGGCAACCTGTAGTTCACTGGCCATTGCTGGATTACAGCTCCCATCATCCTGGATGACAGTAGTTGCAGTTCAAACAACAGGAATGCCATGGGTTTTAGGATACAAAAATTGATACAATGGACTATACGCACAAAGTAGGTTGCAGTCGTTCATGACCAACATAAAAACAATTCCCTGTTTAAATGGGACTTTTAACCCTGTGACTGCTGAGAGGTCTCCAATGTATTGCCTTCACCAACCTCTCTTTTCAGGTCAAAGAAATTATCAATTTGCTTTCCAAACTCATAATTACATTTCATACTGACTTTGTTATTACTTAAAGGGCAACCTAGGAAAAAGTGTTTCTTAATTTAACAAATGAACTTACCAAGGAAAGCGTGTTTCTAACAGCAGTCATGTATATCTACTGTATATATTATTTTTAAATAGTTTTTGATCTTTCAAGAAGTACATTCATTCTGTTTACAAACTTTTGTCCCTTACAAGACATTCATGTCTATACAAAAATATAGGGTCATTAAGTGAGAGCGAAAACCAAGTCCCTCCCCTTCTCATCCATTTAACAATGGTATGGAAGTAGAGGAATTCTATAGCTAGAGAAGGACACCTATAGAGCAGTGATGGCGAACCTATGGCATGCAGAGGCCAGTATGGTGTCACGCTGCCATGTCCCCACACATAGCAGTTATGTTGCGGATTTTGTAAAAAAAAATAAATAAATAAAAAAAGCCCACACAATTAGTCTGTGGATGCTTGGGAGTGAGGAGGCTCATCCAATTGAATAGGCAGGGGCATGATTGAGATGCCACATAGCTGCGTAGCTCCGTGGTGTCTCGTAAGGGGCAGGCAGAGCAGGAGAAGCAGGCAGAGCTGGTGGCAGCATGCACCTCAAACCAGTGCTGACTGTTAAGTGGTCAATGCAAAACACAAAGCCAATCTGACAAATGTTCTCCATTTTAACCCTTTCAGTGCCAGAGGGGTACGCTTCTGGCACTGAAGAGGTTAAGAGTGTGTCCACAGTGAAAAATGGCATAGGCTACAAAAGGGGAAAAAAAAAGGAGAAACCCCCAAGAAAAGACAAGCTACTGAATGAGTCATACAACCTAAATGAATATATCAAAAATAAACACGTTTTATTACACATCTCAAAAAGAATATACTGACTCAATAAAAACATATCTGAGGGGGGCATGTAGGGCCAAAAAATATATCTTGTCCTTGGTAGTATAGCTATAAGAAGAATAATAGTACTTTCCTAATATATCATCTCACTGAGCGCAATTGTTTTTATATAGAAAGATTATCAAAATAGAAAAAACTAATTCACAAACATATAAAGGTGCTCATGCAAGATCAAACCCAAACACTGACCATGTGATAAACTGCAAGTAATACAGTCTCAAATTAATACAAAATAAGTGAACTAATCCAAAATCCAACCCTAGCCACTTTAGGCGACACGCATTGGGATGGATGCTGGTTCTGAGGAGTGACATGATTTGAGCCACATCTCACTGTGTTTTTTGCATTTGTTTGCTGCTAAGTATTTATGTATACTTTTGGTATCCCTTTGTTAATAGATTAGTTCACTGATTTTGCATTCATTTGAGACTATTACTTTCAGTTTATCACATGGTCAATGTATGGGTTTGATCTTGCATGAGCACCTTTCTATGTCTGTGACTTACAGTTTCTATTTGAAAGGGATAGTGATACTTCGTTTTAACTTTATTTTATTTTGTAGGCATTAAAAAACATGAAGAACGATATAAGTTATCTCTCAAACCTTTATGGTTTGAGAGATATTCACAAGCAAAGTTTCCCCTCCCGCCCCTTTTACCTAGTGTAAGCAATCTCTTCTCAGATGTGGAATGCAGTCCATAGACCAGACAGATAACAGCAGGGTACAATCTTCTTCCTATGAGAACAATGAAAGCCCTGCCTCCCTTGACAAGTTTTTCAGGTTTTTCCCTTATCTTAATTGAAGATTGTCGCTCTCTGCAGTCTACCTGGGCACCTCCCTTCTGATCTGGCTGAGCAGTGTTACATCAGTAAAAGGGGCAGGAGGGGGACACTTTTTAATTGAATTACTCTGGAACTACAACTCTGACAGAATTGAAAGAACACTCTCCAAAGTCCAAATAACATTGATGATTAATTAGAGCTGCTTTTATTATGAAGCATTACTATCCCTTTAAGGATCTGTCTTTCAATATAAAAACGATTGTTCTCACTGAGATTATATATTAGGATGGTACTATTATTATTATTGTTGTTATAGCCATATTACCAATGAAAATATATTGTTTAGCCCTACATGCCCCCGACAGATGTGTTTTTATTGAATCATTAAATTCTTATTGATATGTGTAATAAAACTTGTGTATTTTTCAAGATTCATTTGGGCTGTGTGCCTCATTAATGAGCTTGTCTTTTCTTGGGGATTTTTCTTTTTTTCCCTTTTGTAGCCTATGGTATTTTCTTAGTCTCAGAGAGCACCAAGCTATGTAGAGATTATTACCCACATATCCTTTGTTACTGCTTGTGCTAATCATTTTTCATAAACGCACAGTGAAAAATGGGTATATCCCCAAAAGTAAAAGTAGTCTCCAGTCTTATATAGTGAGTGTGAAATTATGGGGAATGTAATGTGTATTGTCCCTCCCTGGTGTCCCTCTTATTAGGAAATAAAACTGTTTGGTGTGAATTATATTGCTCCACGGCAAGTATAATTATTAATAGACTTAACCCCTTGAATGCTGAGGAGGGCTCCAGCGTTGCTTTTTCACTTTGTTTTTATGTTCCAGGCTATGTATGTAGATCAGTATCTGTCAGTGTTCTGATAAAAACAGGTTGTCCCCCTATCTAGCTCCAACTTGCACAATTATCTCAGGGCTGTTAATATAAAATTATTATAAAAACGCCCTTAAGCTAATTGACCAAGTTGGAAGTAGATGGGGAAACAACCTGTTTAGCAGAACACTGGTGGTTACTGTTCCACATACATACTTTGAACATAAAAAAAAAGTGAGAAAAGTTGCACTGGAGGCCTATTTGGAATTAAAGGGGTTAAAAGCATACTTTTAAACAATGGTTATGGTCTCTGTCCGCTATTGAGCTCTTGCTTCCAGAGACCAGTATTCAACTCAGAATTGTAGAGAAGTGCTGTAACCCTTTGAGCGACAGAGGGGTGTGCAACATGTTGCTTTGCAATGCATCGTATACTCCTTTGCCACTAAAAGGGTTATATGCTCACTCTTAAAAGGTGCATTTTTCTGTAAAACAGAATGATGAAAACAATTATTACACCTCCATTGGCTGTACCAAAAAGTCCACTATGTGTTGACATTTCATAAGTCATCATTAAGTTTTCCATTGTCTAATAATCTAATTTGGCTGTAGGGGGAAATAACTTTTTTTAGAAACAGCTCCAAACTATTTAAGTCCCTCTTGGTTTGAGCCAAACATTCATGAAACTCTATCCAGCTAAACTTAAAACTCAAATATCTAAATTTCACTTCTAAGCTAATGTTAATTAAACTGTTAATAGCTCACAATTACTGCTAAATGAGGGAGACAGTTTCTGTGTTTACACTGCTTTGCTTCCAATGCCACCACCCTATAATCCACACTCAGATGCTGGTCAACAATTGGTGCAAGAGCCAGAGAAACAATCCTTGCCTCTTGCACCAATCACATTGCCCAACACAATGTAGCAGAGTTGGGGGGTGTTGCTGAAAGGGATTTTGTAACTGAAAGCCTCCTTTGTCCAAAGCTGTTTTTTTCATATTTACATTCCTCTATTTATCAAGGCCAATCTAGAACCATTATTAGAGAACAGTGCAACATTGCATATCCTGCAAAAACTGTCACTTAGTGACAGAGGACGTACATGTACGTCCAGGAAGTTATTTAAAACAATGGACAAAAAAAGTTTGGCGGGCGTTAAGTGCCGGCCGCATGCGGCCGGTGACTAAGGGGTTAGAAGCAATGGATTGTTCCATGTTGCTCACAATTTGTGCACATTGCTCCAGTTTCCCTTCAAAAATGTGGCTTTCGATTTCAAGTATTAGTCTTGTCATCTTACGTAGTGTTATCCCTTGCTGTCAGCTGTTATGTTGGTACTATGGTAAAGTGGATGACTAAACTTGTACATTCAATTTGAAACTTGGTGGCGTTGCAGAAATACATTAAAGTGATACTCTACATTTACTTTACATGATGCTAATACAATGACTGCTTTAGTCTCAGTAAAAATTAATAGGCACAGAAAGTTTGTTTCATGTGTCTTTTATTCGCAGCAAAAACAATTTCGATCTGTCTCAAAACATAAGGAACACACAATTATGTATTGTTGTCTTTTCATATATGTTTTTGCACAATTATATCGTGTCTCCATGGTACATTCTCTGCCCTGGCACTTTGATATATCCAACCTAGTCGCCTGGCAGAATTTGGGCACTGACAAGTGAGTGGCATCTCAGGGATAAAGTAGGGCAAATGGCAGAAATGTTCCTTACCGATATTTCCTTTTCTTCTGTGTCCCTACATGGCAATAGAAATGAATGGGTATACATCAGCGCCCCTCAGCTGGCGTAGGACCAAACTTAAAATACAAAAGGAAGCCCCCTGCTTCCTGCAGCAGTCATCTATTGTCATAGCTGAATAATATAATATAGAGACAGTTAATGGGAAGGGAGCGCCATGGAGGGACACAGAAGAAAAAGAAATATTGGTAAGAAAAATTTCTTCTGTGTCCCTATCCATGGTGATAGAGACGACTGGAACATACCCAAGCAGTAAACAAAAGGGTAGGTATAAAGTAGTGTCCCTTCATAATAGAAAATTGAAAATAATCATGTGCCTGCCCATCCACATGATTCTGTTATACTAGGCAAGATAGGGAAATTCAACTAGTCTTAACAATCCCGAGTGAACTACTGCCTCAAGGACCTTCCTTCCAAATTTTGCCACTGCTGAGGCACATACATCAATCTGATAATGTTTGATGAAAGTGGAAATAGAAGACCAGGTTGCTGCTCTGCAAATTTCCTCCAGGGATGCAGAGGCTCTTGATGCCCAAGAGGTAACAACTTCACGGGTAGAATGTGCCTTAAGGATTTTTTGAGGAATTTTCCCTGCTTCCACATAGGCCATTCTTATGCATTGAGTTACCCATCTTGAAAGAGAGGACTTTGATGCTGGTGATCCTTTGTACTTTCCTTGGAAATGTACAAAAAGTGATTCTGCTTTTCTAAACCCTTGAGTTCTATTGAGATATACTGAAACACATCTGACTAAATCCAGTCTATGAGGTTTTTCCTCTCTCTCTCTCTCTTTTTGGATTTGGACAGAAGGATGGTAATATGATGTCTTCATTCAGATGAAAATCAGATACCACTTTTGATTTGAAAGAAGGCTTAGTTCTCAGAACTATTTTATCCTGATGAAAAACCGTATAAGGTGGTTTTGCTGATAATGCCTGCATTTCAGATACTCTTCTCGCAGAGGTCACTGCAGTGAGGAAAGCTGTCTTTAGAGTAACCATTTTCAGAGGTATTTCCTCTAGGGGTTCAAACCTAGGAGATGAAGACAATTGTTATAATACCATATTTAGGTCCCATTGAGGAATCACTCTTCTTACTCTTGGTCTGACTTTGGTTATGGCCTTTAGATATCTCTTGACCAAAACTTCTTCCGCAATATGTCTTGCCAATAATGCGGAGAGATGCACCTTTAGAGGTGGATTTTTTCCTTCCATCTATAATGGGATTTATAACTGATTGTGAGAGCCCTCTAGATCTTAAGGAGTTCCTCTCAGCCTCCAAGCCATCAGTCTCAAAAAGGCTGGATTTTGATGAAGGATCGGTCCCTGAGAGAGAAGGTGTGACCTGTTCGGAAGGGGCCATGGATCCTCTATTGCTAGGTTGATCAATTCCAAGAACCATACTCTTCTCAGCCATTCTGGAGCTATGAGAATGACATTTGCTCCCTCGGATCTGATCTTCCTTAGAACCTTCGGAATCATTGGGGTCGGAGGAAATATATATATGATAGGGGAAAGTTCCATGACTGAGCCATGTCATCCACTGCCTGAGCTCTTGGATGTCCCACTTCGTGTTCTCCCAGGTTGCCATCAGGTCTATCACTGGGTATCCCCATCTGTTGACAATCTGATTGTATATTTCTTTGTTGAGTGAACACTCTCTTGGATCCAGCCTGTTCCTGCTTAGATAGTCTGCTTGAAGGTTTTGAACTTCTGCTATGTGGATAGCTGATATTGCCACCAAGTTCTTGTCGGACCACTTCAGTATCTTTTCTGATTCCAAGTTTAGGGCTCTGCTTCTTGTCCCTCCCTGGTTTTTGATGTAGAGAACAGCCACCATGCTATCGGATACGATCTGTACTGGTTCGTTCCTGATAATTTTTTTCAGACCCTCTAGGGAGAGATGTATCGCCCTGAGCTCTAGAACATTTATGTGGAGGGTTCTCTCTTGTTGAGACCATACCCCTTGAAGGGAGATGTTTTCCAGCATCCTCCCTATCCTGACTGACTTGCGTCTGTCGAAATTCTTTGCCACTGCCGATCCTGGAGAGAGGTTCCCTTCTTCAGATTTCTTGGATCCATCCACCACAATAGATCGAATTTTACTTGTGGGAATTAGATGAATCCTTTGAGAAGTGTTTGCTGGATTCTTGTCCCAATGGGATAGGAACAGTTTCTGGAGAGATCTTATGTGAATCCTGGCCCACAGCACAATGTAAATTGAGGAGTTCATTACTCCTAATATCTTCATATATTCGTGGGCGTGTGTACCTGGTATTTCCTGAAGGTCCTGACCCGGTTGATGATCCCTTGCATCCCTGAAGAGGATAATGTCACTAAATTCTTCTTGGTGTTGAAGGTCATACCCAGGAAGTTTAGAAGCTGAGAAGGCTGTATTTGGCTCTTTTGGTAGTTCACCAACCAACCTAAATTCTGTAAATGTTGCAGGGTTATCTGGGTGTTCAACTCTGATTGGGTTACTGATTGAGACACAATGAGAAGGTTGTCTAAATACGGGAGAATTGTTATTCCCCTTCGCCTCAGAGGTTCTAGAGCTACCGCTAGTATCTTTGAAAAAATTTGGAGCTGAAGACAGACCAAATGGCAGAGCTCTGAATTGCCAAAGCTGTTCCATGAAGCAGAACCTCAGGAATCTGCGATGACAGAGCTATCTTGATGTGGTAGTATGCTTCCATGAGTTCCACCGTTGTAAGATAAGTTGCTGGTTGGACAGTCTGGATTACTGATGATGTCGTCTCCAACTTGAAGTGTTTTGGCCTTATGTTTGAATTAAAGGTTTTTAGATCTAGAATCATTCTGAACCCTCCTGATGCCTTTGGGACTGTAAATATTACTGAGTAGAAGCCATCTCTGTTTTGAAGAGGTGCTGGTTCTATTACTTTTTTGATGGCTAGGTCTTGGACGGAGTCCCTTAATTCTTTTGTTCTTATAGGATCTTTTGACATCTTTAATGTTCTGAATAGATTTCTTCGAGGAATGCGGTTGAAATTCAAGAGACACCCTGTGTCTAATATTTGAATTACCCACTTGTCTGGGGTGGTAAGGATCTTCCAGGTTTGTAGGAAATTTTCCAGTCGACCGCCGACTGGAATTAGAGGCAGGGTCCTCTGTACTTCATGAGGCTTCTTTCTTGAATTGGCTACCTCTGGGTCCAGATCTTTTAAATGAACCTCTTCTAATTGCTCCCCGAAAAGAGTGGATCCAGAGAATGGCAAGGATACCAGTCTATTTTTTGAAGAGGGGTCAGCTCCCCACTGTCTCATCCAGAGAGCTCTTCTAGCTGTAATGGAAAGGGAGGAGGATCGGGCAGCTAACCTTATCATATCCCAGGAGGCGTCACATGAGTATCCAACTGCATCCTTTATGAAGGCTACTTTCATCAACTTTGATCTGGACATTGAAGATTCAATTTGTTCCTGTACTTCAGACAACCAAATCCTTATTGTTTTTGACACATATGTGAGAGCTGTTGCCGCTTTTATGTTTTGTCCCAGAATTGTAAATTGTTTCTTTAGGGTAGCCTCCAATCTCCAGTCCATAGGGTCGCTTAGTGAAGACCCATCTTCCATGGGGAGAGTGGTCTTCTTTGTTAAATGAGCAATTGGCGCATCTACCTTAGGAGGTGTTGTCCATGTTGAGGAGTCTTCTTTAAAAGGGTACAGTTTGTGAAATCTCCTGGATTCTGTTACCCTTCTATCCCCCTTCTTCCACTCTGCCTTTATCAGATACAATACTGCATGATGTACAGGAAAGACTGGTGTCTCGTTCTTTTTTCCCCATGAAGGCCATGTCCAATATGCCTTGGTTTTTAGTTTCTTCTGTTAACCCCAGGGTTTTATGTAGACTTTTAAGGAAGGGTTCCATCTTATCAAGGCTAAAAGTACCTTCATCTTCTTATTTTATCTCCCCCTCTTCTTCTGAAGAGTAATCTGAAAGATCTTCAGAGAGGCTGAATTCATCCACTTCAATGTGTCTGGATGACGTACCCTCCCCAGGGTTTTCAATTCTGGGTCTCTTTTTAGAAATTTAAAATGCTTTAAGGGAGGAGAAAGTTTCCTGCATTTAATTCCTCATCCAAGAGAGGAAATCTTGGAACTGGGATGGTATCTCAGGATTAGCAACTTTCTTTAAACAATCTGTACATAACTTGGAAGGATCCTCTGTAGATATTTTTTTATCACAACCTAGGCATACTTTCTGGGGATTGTTGTCTTCTTTCTCCATATTTCCTTTTTCCTTATCCTTGACAGGTACACTCTTAGCAGAGGAAGACATATCTTGAGGCAAATAAAAAAAAAACCTCTAAAAACTTCACTTTTAATAGCTTAAATAAAATAGAAACATACCTTCCTCTATAGCCGGTGGGGGGGGGGGAAGAAGAAGACTATCCCCTGGTCGGACACCTGCAAATGTCTTCCAAGGTGCCGAAACTCTACCTGCCAAGGGAGACTCCAGGCGCCAAGTGGATCCACATTTGCCTGTAGCGAAGCAAGGCCATCGGGGCATCCTTCCCCCAGACTCAGTGGCAAGAGAATGCGGCCCTCAAATCGGCATGAAAAATAAAAGAAGGTAGGAGCTGATTGCCACGTGCCTACCCCAGCTGATGTAGGACCGAAAATGAATGCAGTAGGAAGCAGGGGGCTTCCTTCTGTATTTTAAGTTTGGTCCTACGCCAGCTGGGGGTGCTGATGTATACCCATTCGTCTCTATCACCATGGATAGGGACACAGGAGAAGGTTATGCTATTTCAATTTGATTCCACTGAAACCCATACTACAAATCTGTAGAAGTGTTATTGTACTGCTGGAGGGAAGCTGCAACATTCTGCATCTCTTTGTGATCTGTCCTGCAATTAATGCTTTTGTGAAATGCCCCACAGGACACAATGATTCACAACTCATGCATTGCTGTCAGTGCGACAATGTCGCCCATGTGAAAGAGGCCTTATTGTAAAAATCATATCCTCTTCCAGTAAACCAAAAAACAGTGAGATATAAGTAGGGACACTGCTATCCTGACTTTCATGTTGCTATATCTGTTCAAATGTAAATGAGATGAGATCAAACTTATCCTTCCTCAGCTGGCAGAGTTAGCCCTTGGAGTTCCAGAAGGGTATCCAATGCAATGCATTAGGCACCTCTTTGGCGCTTAAAGGTTTAAGTCAGTTTTCACCCAACCACCCAAAAACAAAGGAATAATAATTTTAAAAAATTGAGTCCTTGTGCGCTGTACATAATAAATTGGCCAAAACCAGTTACCAACAGCTTGCATGCTATATTTTGTACTAACTTGAGATTCTACTTTAAAGGGACAGTAATGTTTCATGTAACACTCAGCTCAGATCGTTCAACATATTTAATAGTACTGCTATCTGATACTCTTCCTCTTCAAAAACTGCTAGTTAGACTGTAATGATGTGATGAATTTTACCCCTCCTGCTCCTTTTTTCCACCAGCGTAAGCATTTCTGTCCCAGATCCAACAGTGGATCACAAGGAGGGACAATTTGCACACAGTATTAGGAAAAAACCGCCCTCCTTCATTAAGAAGGGTAGGGTTTCCTTTATACTGAAAGGGAAAAGATTGTTGCTCATTGTGATGTCAGGTCAAACAACCGGCCTTCAGATCTCAGAAGAGGCGGGTTCCAAACGGAAAAAGGGACGGGAGGTGTAAAAGCAATCATATCATTACAGCCTGAATAGCAAATTCTGAATAGGAAGAGCATTGGACAGCAGTACTATTAAATATGATGAACGATCTGAGCAGCGTGCCACATGAAACATTACTATCCCTTTAAACAAATACATTTCTGTATACTTACACTGCATTTTTATTCTGGGGATGTTTCTTTTTAGCAGGCATTTTCTCCCTTCAGCTTGTTGCCCGTTTCACATCTGCAAAGAAAATGTATTGTGAACACAGTTTTAACAAATTGGATTTTGAAGAACAGTTACATTGTGCGCCAGTCTCTGAACACTTAAAGAGAGTAACATTTAAAATGCTTAAAAGAAAAAAAAAAAAAAAATAGGCTTTAGGGTTTATCCCACTGAGTAAAACAAGGATGCCCCCACTGCTGAAAGGTGTTTAATTCAAAAGCCGTTACAGCTAATTCTTTAGGTTCAGTGCCACAGTAGCCTGAAATTGTACAGTGCATGTTGGTACACCATCTTATGGAGATTTATGGTCAACTGACCTGAGTTGTCCATACGATGGTGTAGCTACAGTGCCACTGTACAATTTCAGGCCACTGAGATACTGCACCTAAAATGTTTAAGTTTGAGCTGTAATAACTTTTCAATAGAACACCTTTCAGCAGTGGGAGTATTCCCTTAATGACTGGCCACGGAGCCGGCAGTTAAGGACCACAGTGCATTTTTTTTTTCCCTCACATAGGGTCCCAGAACAGTGTGCAGCCTTTCCACTCCCCTACTGGCCAAGTGCGGAAGAGAGAATGCTCAGATTTCAGGATTATCCTACTGGTGGTGATGTGTGAGAGAGAGCATCCTTTCCACACTGCCAGCAGTTCGACAACCCTCCATGCTACTAATTGATTGAGGGCTATTACTGCATAGGAAACTACAGGGAGATTCCAACTTCACAGCCTCATGTAGGTGAAGTTGAGACTGAACTCAGAGTTTACTGCATGTGGTGATATGACACTAACATATAAACACACCTCATAAATATGATGACTCATATCATGCATTTCCATATGAAAATGACTCATTGGGATGCAATTCTATATGGAAATATGGTCACTGTCCATGTATTGAGTGAAAATTCATCAACCTGTCAAAGACATGTCGGATTGATGTCGATGTGGGCAGCTTTTTGTCAGTGATGGGGATGCAATGTCAAAGGCACTTTAGTGAATACTGTCAATGTGCCTTTGACATTGAGTTCTCTTCAACCTTTAGTTCATCTCGGCCAAAATGTTTTAGACAAACCAGCAGGAATGTGCAAGTGTGGAAGATAGGAGGAGTTGTTATTGAGGATATTCTTTCCGATGCCAGCACCGATACCCTGTGTCAGGGTCGGTGCTGCAGAGAGGGAGCCCAGGGAGCTGCTCACAATGCTCCCCGGTCACCTCTCTCCCTCCTGTAGCGTTGGAGCGTTGCCGCGGGTTACCATGGCAACGCTCCAACGCTGACTTCTGCCGGGGCTCGCGAGAGAACAGCGGGCACCCGACAGAGGAGGGTTAGGGAGGCAAGATGGGGCATCGAGCGGGTGGTGAAAGAGGCAGAGAGGGGGGGCAAGAGGGAGAAAAAGAGGCAAAAGGGACTAAGAAAAAAAAAAAAAAGGAGGGAAAAGGAGGAAGGATCAGGAGACAAAAGGAGGGGGACCAAGAAGAGGCAAAAAGGAGGGGTGATCAGGAGAGAGCGAGAGAGAGAGAGGCAAAAGGGTGAGATCAAGAGTCAAGGAGGGGAGAAAGAGAGATCAAAAGGGAGAGAAAAAGCCAAGGCAAACGGAAACATGAGGAAAATTTTTCCAACCAAATCTGGTTGAATTTTTTTGATTATTGCTCAAGTGATAGACAAGAGGAGTGGTAGTTGCAGCCCATCTGTATTTTAGTTAAACCTCTGGAACTGTACCACAAAAAAAAAAAAAAAAAAAATCTGATAAAATGTATAGTTTAGTACTAGATGCATAGGTAATTGATTGGCTAAATAACTGGCTGACAGGAAACAGCATGTGTTATAGTCAATGGCATGCATTCAGTGGTATTAGTGGTATGCAACAAAGGTCGGTGCTAGGGGCTGTTCAATTCAATATCTTCATTAGTTATAATACTAGTGTTATTCAAGGTAAAGGGTGTCATTTATGCATATTATTATTATGAAGCAGGGTTGACTCAGGTAGGGATAAAGCAAAAGCATGAGGATTTAGCAAAATTGTAGGAACTGACAAGAGAATGGGCTCTGAAGTGTGATTCTGGAAAATGCAAGATAATGAACTTTAACTCACAGATTATATATATATATATATATATATATATACACACACATATACATACATACATGCTTACCCCTTTGAGTGCCAGAGTGGTATCTAGAGCATTGCAGAGCAGTGAACTGGACGCTTTCAGGCACTCAAAGGGTTAATGGTACTTTGAGGGGGGAAAAAACATCAGTCGAAAAGGACTTTGGAGTTATTATAATAAATGGCAAAAAGGTAGACAAGCCAAGAAGTAAGGCAATGGGGAAAAGCAAACCTGGTTCTTGGTTGTCTAAGACGAGGCATTCACATTCACAGTAGGAAGATACTCTACTGCCACTCTATAAAACACTGGTATGGCCTCACCTATTTTACTGTGCAGAACTGAAAACCACGTCTACTTAATGACATTAATAAATCAGAGACAGTTCAAAGAAGAGACACCAGCAAAGGAGGTAAGCTGGAGAAAGACACCCAGGAAGGTCCTAGAGAGTCCAAGGAATGATAAGAAAAGTAAGCACACTCAGAGTCCAGATGCAAGCAGGGTCAACATCTGTCTGGCAAGTTCAGAATCCATGGACAGGTAGGGTCAGTAGCAGGCTGACAACAACTAAGCAGAATCTACAGGCAGATTCAAAATCCGGCTCAGAAAAGGCTCCGGCAATGCTGCGCGCGCACAGACACACCCACAGAATAACGGCATAGTCGCGCGCCGAACAGGAAGTTCGGGCCGGAACTGAAGTCACCTCTAGGAAATCGGGGAAAAGAAGCGCTAAAAGAACAGAGAGCTTCCACTGTCTACAGTGACAGAGAATTTATTTGTAGTTTACATTATCGTCCACATTGAATAGCGTGATGTGTTTGAAAACTGCTCCCAATCCTGACAGCTTTACTTCTTTAATTACCATTCTCAATTATTTTGCTTGTTAACAGTTTCTCATCATGCTACTCACTTCCATCCACTGTAGAATGTTAATATTTGATGTTATAAGTGATTTTTTTTTATGGCATACACATGTAGGAACATACAAATAAGATATTCAATGTCCGGGGATGCCAGAAACTCATTTGGGAACTGTGTGTGTGTGTGTGCGCGCACCACAAATGGATTGGAGAGAGAAAAAAAAAACACAGTACTTTTGCTCGTGGGGTATCAGTGATATCACCTCTAGCCTCATAAATGAGTCTACTAATGTTTTTTTGTTGGGCCCTGGGCACAAAGAATTGGACAGGGGTACTTACACAAAGTCTAACCTGTAACTAATGGATGTGATCAAATGACAATGAAACTGCCATTGTCCACTCTTCTCAAAACAGTATTTGCCCTATGGACTGCTGTTTGGGGACCTGGACTGAGACATGATGATAAAGCCTTGTCACCTGCTGGTGTTAGGACCAGTTTCTTTGCTAAGACAAATTTGGGGTTTGTTTGAAAGCAGAGTTTATAAGGAGATAACACAAACTATTATCTGTTCTGGTTGTAATAGTTACACAAGAAAAGAAACAACTGAAGAAATTCAATCTTTTTTTTCATAGGTTTTTTTGGGAGTATAGTACTCCTGTCCCCTGTGAGCTACATATTCAGCTTCTCTATTTCTGGCACAAAAAGAGACTTTCAGAAAAGGCAGAGTAATCCGTGATCTTGTAGCCTTATGGTCAGCTGACCATCTATTTAACTTCACTCTCCTTGTAGTCACTACTGATGTCTTCATTATAAATTTGGTGTGTGGGTGTGTGTTGCACCATAGGGAACAGAAGTCTTGGAGAACCACATATGTTAATAAGAATGTCACTTCCCATCCACCAATCTTCTTGCCCAAGCTGTGGCAAACCTCTCCTATGTGCATTCATTACCACCCGGAAGCCACTGCTTCTGCCCCCTCATTTTCCCCTCCTACTCTCTCCACACATCCATTTTTATCCACATTTTATAGATGGGTACCTGTTTTGAATTGTACATGTATTACTTAAAACTTACAAAATGCATAGTTTTAATGGAGATAAAATGCAGAAACCTGGGTGTCCTGTAGTAGGCACAATAACACAGAACCAAAAAGCAGATTCTGTTGTGAACAGTATAGTATAATGAGCAATCTAGAAACAATTGAAAGGAAAAGAAGTGCAAATTCTCACACACGCAGCAGGCATAGAGCATCACATCACTGCCACTTAACCCTTTGCGTGCCAGAAAGGTGCACAATTACCCCTCCTGCACTCACAGGCTTAAATAATTGTAATATTTTAAATCAAATTGGCGATTTGGCATAATCGTAGATGTGCGCAATTCAGGGAGTTGTGAAATAACTTGTTTTTAATATGTTTGTTTGTTTTTTTTCATTTGAGGTGGTAGAGACCCCCTGATGCTGCCCAGCTCCCTGGAGGCCAGTGGGACTACATGGTGGCCTAGGAACAGACCTCCGATTAGTGTGGCTGACCTCAACCAAGATGGCCGCTTTCCAGCAACCAGAGTCATGAGGAAACACTGATTCCGGGAATCCGGCCATCTGATTGGTTGCCAAGATCTTGCGAGAGCTGGGGACAGCTCAGAGAGATCTTCAGGAAACAGACAGATCCTCGCCTGCGGCTCTGTCTCAGATACCCAGAAAAGTTCAGGAGTCAGTACGGTATAGTTAATGTAATTTATTGAAAAAATGATCAAAGAAAATATATACATAAAAAAGGAACAGGCAAAGACTTAAAGCCAGCAACCCTGTTATCAGGAATAATAGGATGCAAGGCTAAATCACAGTGCTAGAGACTAGGCCTTAGCCAGTGGTAGTCTCAGCAGGAACTAGGAGCAGAAACACAGGATCTTGATCCGACGTAGCAGGCGTACCAATTCAAGCCTGCAGTCAGTAGGGAGCAATATCTGACTCACTTCTGCATTCAGAATGGAACAAACTCTGACTCATGCCTGCAGTCAGAATGGGAATTAGATAGCTGACTCGCCTGCAGTCAGTATCAGAGCTGGTTTACCAGAGCCCCAGGTCTGCACTAGGTTGGGTACTGCTAGGTACAAGGAACAAACGTAAGAGTAGCCACACAGAGCCACAAGTCAGCACCAGAGGGGGTAGTCAGACAAGCCAGGTCATACACAGTTCAGGTAGTCAGCCAGAGCCATAGGTCTGCACCAGGTTGGGTGTCCACTATAGGGATAAGCAAAAGAATAGTCAGACAGAGCCACAGGTCAGCACCAGGTTGGATGGAAGACTAGCCAGGTCATACACAGAGCCCAAGGTAATAAAACTGCTATGAACAACAACGCAAGGGCAACTGAGGCAGGACTCAGTCTGCCTTTTAAACCATTCCACAGGAAGTAGGTAGGAGGCAGGAAGCAAACACATAAAACAGAGTTCTGCTGCATGCTTGTAGCCCCACTCCTGTAGATGTTGCTGAAACCAAGGTAAGCTGTAACAGTACCCCCCTCCGTGGAGCCGGCCGGGGTTTGACATCACTGGCAGGTATCCAGGAGCGCTCTTCAGGACCATAGCCCTTCCAATGAATAAAATATTCTAAGCGCCCTCTACTCACAGGGGAGTCCAGAATGGATTGGACCTCATATTCCTCGTGATCTGCAACTCTCACGGGAGCAGGGCGGACAGGAGCAAAGGTGTACTGGTTGCTGACCTAGAGTTTCAGTAGGGAAACATGGAACACATTATGTATGCGCATATTGGCTGGAAGTTCCAATGGATAAGCCACCGGATTAATCTTGCTGAACACTCGGAAAGGACCAATGAATCGAGGAGCAAGTTTGCCACAGGGAATCTGGAGGTGCAAGTTACAGGATGACAACCACACTCTGTGAAAACCACCACCAATTCCTGCGTGGATGGTGATCTTTTCATTGGCACAAAGTGTGCCACCTTGGAAAATTTGTCTACAATCATTAGAATGACTGTATAACCCATGGAATTAGGAAGGTCGACCATAAAGTCAATAGAGAGATGAGACCAGGGACGTTCCCCACTAGCCACAGGTTGAAGCAGGTCCACTGGCAGGTGTCTGGGAGATTTGTTTTGAGCACAAGTCGTACAGGCAGCCGTGAAAGTGGTACAATCAGCCATGAGGCTAGGCCACCAGAATACACATGACACGGACCATATTAGCTGGTCTCGATCAATGTGATCTGCCACTTTCGAGGCATGATACGTCTCTAACAGTTTTATACGTAAATGAGCGGGGACAAAACAAAGGCCCTCAGGTTTCTCTGAGGGGGCTGAATCTTGGGCTGCCAAGATCTGTTCTCCACGCGTGGACGTGATACAAGTACGAATCGTTGCAAGTATCCGATCAGCTGGAATGATCGGGGAGGGGCTAACCTCCTCTCGTGATAAGGCAAAGAATTGACGGGATAACGCATCTGTCCTTACATTCTTAGAGCCCGGCAAATAGGAAACCACAAAATTGAAGCGAGACAAAAACAGCGCCCATCTAGAATCAATATCGGCACCTTAGAGCCCTTAAGCAAACACCTCCATTCCTTCAAGGCCAGGACTATGGCCAGTAACTCTCTGTTACCAATTTGATAAAGCATTTCTGCTTTGGACAGTTTTCGGGAAAAGAACCCACACGGACGTGGAGACTCGCCCGGGGATGTGCGCTGGGACAACAGGGCGCCCACTCCGATCTCTGATGCATCCACCTCCAGAGTAAAGGGTAGGGAGGGATTGGGGTGCACAAGTATGGGCCCTGCAGCAAAAGCTGCCTTGAGATTTTCAAAAGCCAGAATAACTGGTTTTGATCATTCAGAAGGAATCGCCCTTTTCCATGTCATGTCAGTCAGAGGTTTGACAATAGTTGAAAAATTCTTGATGAATTTATGGTAATAATTAGTAAAACCTAGAATCCTTTGGAGAGCTTTGAGTCCCTTAGGACGTGGCCAATCCACAACCACAGACAATTTTTGGAGGTCCATGGCAAATCCAGCAGCAGAAATTATATAGCCAAGGAATGTCACTTGCGATTTGTGGAACTTGCACTTTTCAAGTTTACAGAACAACTTATTCTCCCGTAGTAGGCTAAGAAGGGGAAAGAGCCACAATGCCTGGAGAACCAGGCAAAAAAGAAGATATACAGGGAGGAGGAGAGGAAGGCAGCCCCGAAATAAGAAAAAACATTAATACAAAGCAGGTAACTTGGGACCTTTTTATGTACATAATCCCCTACCCTCCCCCTACAACTTTACCTGGCGGAGGTGAGGGGGACCGCTCCCCAACCCTCCAAGGATCCTCCTGCCAGCCTGGTGTGGCCAGCCCCCCCTTGTTCAGGAGCTGACCACTCCAGCTCGGTGTCATGCCAAGGCATGAGTTGGGGCTTGCAAGGGCCTGGTATGTATGATTTGTTTGTTTGTTATTCAAAGTGCACCAGTCCTAGGCCATAAAATTAGCTAAGTAGATAACATCATCAGAAACGGAATGAGCATCACCAGAGCAGAACAGTGTCATAAACTATACTGAACTCTCCAAGGTAACAACTGAAGTGGGTTGGCCTCTTAGAAAGAACCCTGGAAACTATTTAATATGTGTTTTTTGGATAAAACAGGGAATTTCTTTGTAACAACTGAAGGGTGATATACCATCTGAAGTTCCCAAGGACTCTTAAAATACCGGTAATTGTATTTAAGGATTTCTTGTGTTTCTCCCATTTTATTGTATGGACTGTTTTGCTTATGTGTAATCTTTATTTGTGTATGTCCTTTATTTCTCTACTAGTTGAAGAGCCCGTTACACGGGCCACAGTGCCACTGCCAGCTGGTCGCGGGGCATTCATGCACAGTTGCGACTGCCCTCACCGCAGCGGATACAGAGATGGACGCTTCTTAGAAGTGTCCCGCTCTGTATAAGCCTTGTCACAGGCAGTCTCTACTGCGCTTGACTCCGTTGTTACACAGGTTTTAGCGAATTATTATATAGGATTTTTGTATCAGCACTGTGAAGCCTTTTTTCAGATTAAATGTTCAATTAATCAGCTCTTGTCTCTGTTCTCTAATATAAACTCACTACTCTGAAGGAAGCTCAGTTAGAACACGCTACTAAAGGGTTAAGTCTAAATGTTTGATTATTAAGCTGATTTTATACTGTAATTCTGTTGTGTTTGGGGTAACCTAAGACGCCCAGATATAAAGTCTTGGTGGTGGCAGCAAATTATAGTACTGGGGAAATAGTGCAGGAGGGATTTCAGGGGTTAATGGGGTGGTTGCTAGGAATAGTAACAAGTAACCAGGGGTCTGGTATTGTTATCCCTTTCACTCCCACGCTCTCCCCACTGTCTCAGCAGGGCCTATAGCCTTAGCTTGTGACACTCGGCAGGGGAGGAATACACATATTTGTCTGGGCCTTGCCTAATCCAGCTTAACCGCCATCTCAGCCCATTGCAGGCCGCGTTTTCCCAGCCACCTCAGTCTAATGCTCTCTCTCATGGTAGTCCCATCTGTCCCCCAACGTGTCTGGCGGCGGTATGTCTCTCCACCCACTAAATGAAGGAGTGGCCCATGAGCCACACTTGCACAGGAGCCCTTACTGTACCTGTAATCTGGATTACTACACAAAAAACACCTAATTACTAGTACACTTCTCCTAATTAAATACTTAAATCAAAGGAAACTACCCTTGCAACCCATAATTCCACCAATTATATATAAATATTTGTTTTTTGCTTTTATGGTCTAACATACCTTTTGTAGGCCCCAGAATGCAGTCTGCCCACTTTCTTAATTTCCTCCACCGAATGCCTCCATTGCTGCCCCAATCCTAAATGAGCGGGTTCTGTATGCTCTGGGGTCTAAACCCAACCTGCACAATGCTCTGTGAAACACTGCTTTGAAGTGGAAAATATGCTAAGCAGAACCTTCAGCGTGTCTCAAAAAAGTGCCCACCCTATTCGGGACCTAACTGCCTTGTAACTTAACACTGCCCATAAAAGACAACCCGTCCCCTCTGAAGCCCTCCATAACACCCACTGCCCTCGACCTTCCTGATGTGTCTTAGACCTGGAAAGCCAACACCTAACCATCTCTGTTTCACACACTCTACCTGGGACTCTTGTAACCCTGCCTTCCCCCTGGACAAGCTACCTGCTCCCCAATTTGTAATGCCCTATGGAATGCCATGGCAAAGGCTGCTGTGAACAACTGCACTTCAAATTGCATTCAATCTAGCTCTGTTCACTGGCCTTCTCCTATCCTTATGCATGTGAACTCGCTTGTCCCAACCCTTGACAACGTGCCTGACTGCAAATCTGGTGGCCAGGTCTTCTATTTCAAGCAGCTTAAAGTAAAATGACAGGTCCGTCAGCCTTGCAGTCTCCGAAACCTTAGAGATGCATTGCACTTTAAATGCATGCAAAAAATGCAACATTTGGACTTTGGGAGCCAACCGACCGTTGTATAAACTCACCCCAGAATTGCCACGCATTGGCATAAATCACCCATGTTTTTGGAGCCAATGATCTGTGCACCAGCTCGTCTAATAGGTGGATGCCAACTGCCAGGTTTTAGATGGACATTCAATATGGTTAGAGTATGCGTGTGCGGTGCCAACCTAAAGAATTCCTCCCATCTTTCCCTAGATAACGCATCTGAAATTCTATTGTCTATGCCTGGGACATGCTTTCCCTTGAACAAAATATTATGGCGCATACACAACATGACCACTTGCCTAAGTATTCCCAAAACAGGTAGAGATGAGGATGTTTGCAAATTAATGGCATAAACCACGCTCATGTTGTCAGTCCAGAACACCACTGCCTTGCTTGCTAATTTCTCATGCCTCAGCTCCAGTGCCACTAAAATGGAAAATGTTTTAAAAAGGCCAAGTTCCTAGTCAGCCAGCGCCCCCTAGGAAACTGGCCACCTTACTATTCACAATTTTCCCTTCATGTATGCCTCAAATCCTATGCCACCTGCTGCATCGGTGAATAGTTCCACCTCCTGACTAGACCGTACCTTAGACACCCACAGCCTAGATCCATTGAAGTCACTATGGAATTGATCCCACACCTTGAGATCTTCTGCAACTGCCTGATCAACCTGATCTTGAAATGCAGCTTCTTGACCCCTTCCTCTTCCCTTTGTTTTACATTAACATTACCTGGCAACTTGTTCTTATTCAGAAGTCACTTTGAATTCCGTTCTTACTGGACTGTCGTTGACTTACGGACGTCACTGTAACAGGAGAACTGCCCATTGAAACCTGTGACGCCTGTGCTAGACTACAAGAAAAGGGTTGATAATCCCCAGTCATACAAGAAAATGGCACTACAGCGTTTTGCTGGCTGTACGTACAGCTCAGATGTCCTTCTAGTCTTTGGAATGCTGCAGAACGCGGAAGAGTGAATGTTTTTGTGTTTCAAGCCTCTCTCGGTTGCTGCAGTCATGCTCAGGAATACTGTTGCATAGTTTTTCAATACACAAGCAAGACAGCAGAGATATTTTCCCATTGCAGCATAGCCAGGAGCTGTTGCAGTTTTCTCGCAGACCAAAGTATCTGCATGCTCTCGTCAGCTGGTTTAGAAAATAAAAATGTAGAATATAAATGAGTATATATGTAGTTCAATAAATGAATTATTTGTACATTCAAAGTATTCCTTTCTCACCTTATACAAAGAAACTGATGCAGACATAAAAAGAAGAATTTAAGCAATTCAAGGGCAAACATACAATTCACATTGAGTTAACCCTTTGAGTGCCAGAAGGGGTCTGGCGCTCAGAGGGTTAAACTATATTTTTAACTCTTCAGATGCTTAGGAGGTCTCTAAGGTAATGCCAACCTTGCCAACGCTGAAGGGGTTGGGATTCAAAATATATTTGTAACAGAGCTCACAAGTGATATAAAGAGGATACCTTTTAATGGCTAACTGTGAACCTGGAAAGTGCACGCTTTAAGGACACTAAAGTCCCTTCAGGGATGGGTTAAAAAGTTAATCTGGAATAGTAGGGCATTTATTCAAAGCATGATATACATTTGGAATAAATTATCTGAATATGCAACTTAGGGGTCTATTAACTTAGTAAACATGCAGTCTGCATCATGGGAAGGCTAGCACTTGTGGCGTGGGGGGCAAATTCAATCTACTGGGCCATTTCTATTATTGTTTCAGCCCACTGTTGCTCACCCAACCCCTTTGGTTACTTTAAAAAAAAAAAAGTAATTAAAGGGACAGTAATGGCTACTTTTATCAAAGCTTAAAAATGTACATATTAAAAATACAAATGCAATGACCTAACTCCCTTCTCTCAAACACATATAGTTTGAGAGATATAAGGGGCTAAAGTTCCCCCCTCCTGCCCATTTCACAGACGTCAGCGCTCTAGCTGACATAAGGAGATCCTGGTCCCGGGACCAACTGACAGCTCTTCAGCATAGCCAAAATAACGCTATATAGAAAGAAATACTTAATTGGAACGGTCTACAAAGTGTGCCTGGTTTGCAAGCACACTTTGTAGACCGTTCCAATTAAGTATTGATTTCTAGATGTCGCTATTTTGGCTCTGCTGAAGAGCAGCCGGCTGGTCAAATGATCAGAATTGCCTTCTGTCAGCTACAGCTCTGACATCTGTGGAAGAGGCGGGAGTGGGGATCTATAGCAGCTTATATCTCTCAAACTATACATGTTTGAGAGATAGGAGGTAGGTCATTGCATTTATATTTTTAATATGTATACTATTAAGCTTTAATAAAAGTAACCATTACTATCCCTTTAAAGGCATAGTAATACTTCAAACAAAATGCAGCTGTGATTCTTCTTCATACTATGTCCCACGTAGCACTGTATTTCAATATTATCAGTTTTGTAGTTCAGCAGCAATTGAATAAGAAAGGATCCTTCTCCCACCCCTTTTAGCCACCTCCCATCAGTTGTGGAATCCGGTCCTGGGACTGGACAGATAGCAGCGAGGGACAACCTTTCAGTAAGTACAATGAAAACCCTGTCTCCCCCTTGATGAAGGAGGGCAGGATTTTCCTTATGTTTACAAAAGATTGTCCCTCACTGTGCTCCATCCAGGCTGGCTTGTAAAGGCAGAATGACGCAGGTGAAAGGGGCGGGAGTTGACCCTCTCATTCACTTGCTGCCTAACTACAAGACCGATACAGAACTACGTGGGACAACTAGTATGAAGAAGAATCGAGCTGCTTTTTGTTTGAGGCATGTTGTGAAGTAAGGCAAATTATACCACAAAGCTTACAATTGAAAACTAGTGCTACTACAGAGCTTACATTTTAAGTAAAGCTACACTATTGATACCACAGAGTTTACAGTGGAAATGGATTATGTATTAGTGTAGCTCAATTTGGATTGTACCTCTGTGGTATCATTTATGCAGCTCCAGTTAATTTTAAGCTTTGTGGTATCATTAGTATAGCTGTATTAACAACAGCAAGATGGAGATGGAGTGAGGCAGTGGCCCACCAGCCCAGACATATGAACATCCCAGGGAACAATTGCCTCCCAGGTCAGCCCTACCCTGGTCTGAGTAGAAGGGATATGTATAGGGTTAGATTAGGGTGACCACGTGTCCCGGAATGCCCGGGACTGTCCCTTAATTGTGGGCTGTGTCCTGCGCCATCCCCCACTGGGACAATAAAGAGTCCCGGAATAAAGGAAATGAAAGCCACCCAATTCTGACACTCAGCCAAGTCAGCCCTATTCTGACAGTGCCAGTGATCCTCTCCTCATTGGCTGGCTGGTGCATGTAAGGCGGTACATATGCCGGTGCATGCAATAATTTTTGTCAGTGAGAGTGAGTGGCTGGATGCAGTGAGATATGGAACGGTACTGGAGGATTGGAGCAGCATCACAAATAAACTCCGTCTCCAGGCAGTAAGACTGAGTCCTTCTGGAGTGGACTCCCGTTCTGAGACTGAGTAACACTGACTAATCAGACTGAGTAAGTCTTCAAGAAAAAATGTAGTATGTACACACACAGCTTATTATAATAAGCATACACTTTTGGGCAACTGCAACTTATGCACCTGCCTCTGATTAACCCTTTGCAATGCATTTATGTACTGGTCTGGCACTCGAAGGGTTAAACAATTTTAGTGCAGGGGTCACGTGACGTCAAGTGAGTACACTGCCACTTCAAGTGTCCCGGGAATGGATGGAAGTAAATGTGGTCACCCTAGTTTAGGTTTGGGAATAAGGAACTGTTCATTAGCACACTGTCTCTTTAGAATTAATTATCCCAAAGTATTCTGTTATGATGAGACATGAAGCCTATCCCCAGGTTCAGTCCTCGGTTTAATGTGTCAAACTCTAACTCTGTGCTCTAAAGTTCCTTTTCAATACGGCAACCTTTATATTCATAGTGCCAGCCAGCTGCTGTGTCAACCTTTCTTTTGAATACTGTGTGGAGATTGAGGTTCATTATTTTCCTAAATCTCTGTCCTGTTTCCCCAACTGTATGATGGCGTGTAGGGTAATTATTGTAGCTGCCCTCACTCAGCCTAACAATCGAATGAACCAATCATAGGAGTAAAACATATCCTATATAATAATTTGCTAGGATGTTTGTCACGATGCAGTCATGCGCAGTAGAGACTGCTCGCTTTCTGGCAGTCTTTACAGTGCATGATTGCATCACGTAAGTGTGGTGACGCAAGACTGCATCACATGGAGAAGTGAGGTAACAGTCTCAAAGCAATGCGTTGCATACCCTTCTGGCACTCAAAGGGTTAACATTACCTGGACCTTGGCCCATGTACACAGGGTTTTACACCAGTATTGTAAAATATAATCAAATGACTCACTTGTCTCGTCGGCCCGGGAGACTTGTATGGCTCGTGAGGGTAATTTTGAACCACCCTCACTTGGTCTCCTCAGTGTTCATCACGGTGCCTGTGCTCCCCTTGTTATTGTTTTCCTGTCAGTCTACACTGTGTGTGCTTCCATTGGCTGTCCTGTGTTTGTCCCACCCAGTATGGCCTTTATATACTGGGCTCCAGCACCTATCCGGTGCCCTTTTGTGGTGTTCTTGTACCAGTGCTAGTTTCTGCTCATTGATTCCCAGTGTACCAACTTGGCCTGCCTGACTACTCTGCATCTTGTCTCCTTATCCTGTGTACCGACCCGGATTGCCTCACTATTCTTCTGCGCCTGCTCCTGTGTACCAACCCGGCTTGGCTGACGTTCCTGCTCCTGTGTACCGACACGGCTTGGCTGACGTTCCTGCTCCTGTGTACCGACACGGCTTGGCTGACGTTCCTGCTCTGTGATTCTGCCTGGCTTAGCTGACGTTCCTGCTCCGTGATTCGACCCGGCTTGGTTGGAGTTCCTGATCTGACGGCCTATTGTCGCCTTGGTGACATTCTGATTCTACAGGCAATCCAGTCCCAGTTTCTGGTTCAGCAGAGTGCGAGAGTCAGTTTCTGTTACTGCTACGGCAGTGTGCCATTGGCCTAGTCTCTGTTATCGCTCCTGCAGAGTGCAAGTGTCTGCCTCCGTTACTGCTCCTGCAGAGTGCAAGTGTCTGCCTCCGTTACTGCTACATCAGTGTGCCATTAGTCTAGTCTCCGTTACTGCTCCTGCAGAGTGCAAGTGTCTGCCTCTGTTACTGCTATGGCAGTGTGCCATTGGTCTAGTCTCCGTTACTGCTCCTGCAGAGTGCAAGTGTCTGCCTCCGTTACTGCTACGGCAGTGTGCCATTAGTCTAGTCTCCGTTACTGCTCCTGCAGAGTGCAAGTGTCTGCCTCCGTTACTGCTACGGCAGTGTGCCATTGGTCTAGTCTCCGTTACTGCTCCCACAGAGTGCAAGTGCCTGCCTCCGTTACTGCTACGGCAGCGTGCCATTGGTCTAGTGTCCGTTACTGCTCTTTCAGAGTGCAAGTGCCTGCCTCCGTTACTGCTACGGCAGTGTGCCATTGGTCTAGTCTTCGTTACTGCTCCTGCAGAGTGCAAGTGCCTGCCTCTGTTACTGCTATGGCAGTGTGCCATTGGCCTAGTCTCCGTTACTGCTCCTGCACAGTACAAGTGGCTGCCTCTGTTACTGCTACGGCAGTGTGTCTTTGGTCTAGTCTCCGTTACTGCTTCTGCAGAGTGCAAGTTTCAGTTTCCGTTACTACTATGGCAGTGTAGGCATATGTAGCCTGTCGTGTGTCTGTATTATTCTGCCTGTATACTACAGGACCTGTGAGGGTTCTTATTTTATTGTGAATGCAATAAAACGGTTTTATCCTAAACCACTGTGTCTGTGTGTCGAACAAACCGTTACAGTGTTAAGTCTTCAAATATGGTTCTGTAGTCCTGGTTATTAGAGCTTCCAGAGATTTAAAGTGTGGAAAAGTTTGATGGAAAGTATAACAAACAGGATTGCTCCAGATTTTAGTAAAACATGTTTGAACACCATTTATTAAAAAATATAAAAATATCACAGATTTTTACAAAACGTTTTGTATATGATACTCAAGAAAACGTGCCAATATTTAAACGTTTGAAAGGGACGTGGAATACTTAATTGGTTAAAGATTAACCAAATTAAAGGAAATGTTTTAAAGGTAAATATTTAAACATGGAAGGATTTATATGTCTGGAAGAACAGTTGGTAGTAACCACATACACTAGTATATACAATGGGCTCTTTTATTAGTGTAAGATAATGAACATTTTTTTTTGTAAAAGAAAGCAGACCACAAAACTCCTTCATACTATATATCCATCCAGAGATATATATTTATGTATATACCCTTAACACAATTTAGTTAATGTTAATTATAATGATAATTAAGTTTGTAGCCCTTCCTCAAGAATCAACTACAATGTCGCTTGTTGGGCATATCAAAGAACCCATAGGATATGCATAATCAAAAGAGGTTCTATTTCTCTGCCAAACATTACATGAAGATCTCCATCAAACATAGTTAAGTTTAAATCAACAAATATACACACTTAAAAATATGTACAATGGGTGATGTAAATATCAAACCATTAAAGAGTTTCACAAAACCGTCTCTCAAATGGGTGTCTCATTTAACCCTTCCGGCTGAAGTGTACAAAGGGTAAAAATCCAGGCGGCTTCCCTATTGATCAGTCTTCTTTGTTTGTCAAAATAGTCTTGACCTTCTATTTGGGTTACTTTAATATCTATATTTTTATGGAGGGTATGATATCTTGAAAGATCATGGAAGAGGAATGTTTTCTTAATATTTATCATATGTTGGCAGAACCTAGTTCTTAAATGTTCAGCCAACATATTGTGCCCCACATTGGCATGTGATGAGATACATTATAAATCTCGATTCACAGGACAAAAGTTTTTATTGGATGATTTTTACCAGTTACATTTGATTGGCATCAAATCATTTTCCATTAGGAAGTGTTTTACAGCTTGTAAGCCAAGATCATGAATGATATTGGAATATAGGGACACTGCGTTGTCACAGTTTCCCCAGAGATGTTCATGTGTCAGTATGGTATAGTTAAATGCAATTTATTAAAATATAAGTAAGGTAGTACACAATCGTAATACAGCAAGAACAGGCAGAGAGTCACAAGCCAGCAAGCACTGCTATCAGAAATAGTAGGCTGCCAAACTTGACCACTCTGCTGGAGACTAGGCCTCAGCCACTGGTAGTCTCTGCTGGAACCAGGAGCAGGAACTGGAACACAGGATCTTGATCCGATGTAGTGATGGGGCTACCTGACTCACGCCTGCAGTCAGAAATGTATCAGTGGATACCTGACTCATGTCTGCAGTCAGTATGGAGAAAGCAGAAGCTTGACACACGCCTGCAGTCAGTTTAATAGCAAGTCTACTAGAGCCCCAGGTCTGCACCAAATTAGGTGTCTGCTAGGTATAGGGGAATAACAAAAGAATAGTCAGAGCCACAGGTCAGCACCAGAGAGGGTAGTCAGACAAGCCAGGTCATACACAGTCCAGGTAGTCAGCCAGAGCCACAGGTCTGCACCAGATTGGGTGTCCACTAGAAGGATAAGGCAGGAAAATAGCCAGACAGAGCCACAGGTCAGCACCAGATTGGACGGTCAGACAAGCCAGGTCATACACAGAGCCTAAGGACACAGAACGGCTTTGTACAACAACGCAAGGGCAACAGAGTCAGACTCAGGCTGCCCTTTAAACCCCTCAGGAACTAGGTAGGAGGAGCAGGCTCAGAGGAAGGAAGTAGGTAGGAGTAGACTACAGGAAGCATGGCATAAAACAGAGGCCTGCTTCACTCTGAAGCCTCACGCCTGCAGATGATGCATGGAATGATGCCAAGTGTCGCTGAAGCGGCGGCGCTGGAAATAAGGTAAGCTGTAACACACGTCAAAAGAAACACAAGTATAATCAGGTTCCCAAATTATGTCAATACAGATCTCTAAAAGGGACAAGGTATCTTTTAAATGGGATTTAAGACTGCAAACATAAGCGTGATGATGTGACGCATGCTGCGGGAGGTGGGGGCTACAGATCAAGCAGGCTGATGCACTGTGAGAGAGATCGTTTGATGGTAGCATGGTAATGGCGCAGATCTCCTAGCCACAGATGGCAGAAGAGAGAAGGATGCAGTGTGGCCTGGATCGGAGAGGTTAAGCTTCAAAATACGACCAGAGTGCCTGCGGTGGAGTGTGAGACCAACTAAACCTTGAGAGGTTGGCTGAATGACTGGTGGAGAGAACTGCTGGTGAGGGTGGCTGGTTGGTGTCTGAAACGGGCTGTTCAAGAACACGTAAGGAGATTCACAGAGCCCAGTGGGTTCAAGGCCAGAAAAGATGGTTGAGTCAAGTCCGGAAGAGATCGAGGTACTGTGGCAAGGTGCATGGTGCTGGGAGAATGTGGGAGACCTGCCGAAAGTGGGAGGAAACTTGGAACCGCTGAAAGGTAGTTCTCCATAAGATAATGAAACAGAAATAAAACTATAAAATAGATAAAGCACAGCAGGATGACTGGAACACTGTAGATGTAGCCAGCAGTAAACTGCAGAACACTGGAGCAGGCAGGACTCAGTAGACAGATAGATATGCGACTTTTGTTACAATAGACTACAAAACTGAGGATGACTGGTGCAGAGCGGACTCAGGATGACAGCAACACTGTAGATATGTTGAGCAGTGAACACCCATAGTTCTGCCATCCCAGAGAGCCTTTGTCATGTTAGCAACACTGTAGATGTAGCCAGCAGCAAACTGCAGAACAGTGGAGCAGGCAGGACTCAGTAGATCAATAAATGACTTTTGTTTCAATAGACTACAAAACGGAGGACAATTGGTGCAGGGCGGATTCAGTATAACTGCAACACTGTAGATGTAGCCAGCAGCAAACTGCAGAGCACTGGAGCAGACAGGATATAGGATTTGTTAGAATAGGCTACAAAACGGAGGATGACTGGTGCGGGGCGGACTCAGGATGACAGCAACACTGTAGATGTAGCCAGCAGAAAACTGCAGAACTTTGGAGCACGAAGACCTCAGTAGATAGAAATACAACTTTTGTTACAATAAACTACAAAAGTTAGAATGACTGGTGCAAGGCGAACTCAGGATGACAGCAACACTGTAGATGTAGCCAGTAGCATCTGCAGAACACTAGAGCAGGCAGGACTCAGTAGATAGATAGATTACTTTTGTTGGAATAGACTACAAAAATGAGGATGACTGGTGCAGGGCGGACTCAGGATGACAGCATCACTGTAGATGTGCTGAGCAGCACACACCCACAAATCTGCCATCCCGGAGAGCCTTTGTCATGTTAGCAAAACTGTAGATGTAGCCAGCAGCAAACTGCAGAACACTAGAGCAGGCAGGACTTGTAGATAGATAGATAGATATACAACTTTTGTTAGAGTAGACTACAAAATGGAGGATGACTAGTGCAGGACAGACTCAGGATGACACTGTCAGCTGCTGCTCAAACCGATCGCATCTTTATCTCTACTGCTCGCGGCTCAGCCATGTTCAGTCCCCCACGCGGCTCCAGCCTCTTCTGGGCTAGGTTCCAGCAGGCAGCAGTGGGTAAAGTCATGTTGGGCGCACGTCCCAGGGAATGGACGTGCGCACGTCCCAGGGAATGGACGTGCGCACCATTTAAAGAAGCCACACCAATTTGGTGCTCCTCCTTTTCCTTTGGGGCAGGTCTTAATAACTGAATGGACACTGGGCTCATTCACCCTTTCACTGGTGTTCAGTGCAGTTCATTTGTTGTTTAGTGCGCAGTGTGTGACCTGGTTGTCTGACTACCCGTCCTGGTGCTGACCTGTGGCTCTGTCTGACTACCCGTTCCGTGTATGATCCTGGCTTGTCCGATAACCAATCTGGTGCAGACCTGCGGCTCTGGCTGACTACCTGTTGCGTACCTTGACCCTTGGCTTGTCTAACCATCCTAGCTGGTGCTGACCTGTGGATCTGTCTGACTACCCTCCATGTGGCCCTCCTTGTAGTCAGAAATCCAATCTGGTGCAGACCTGAGGCTCTGGTAGACTCTAGCATTACTGACTGCAGACATGAGTCAGTAGTCTCTCTGGTTGCCTTCCTTTACATGAGACTGCCTTTCCATCACTGACTATAGGAGTGAGTCAGTAGTCTCCCTCGCTGCCTTCTGTTGTTTGACGGCCTTTCATTATCGGACTGCAGGCGTGAGTCCTTGGGTAGATCATTTGGGTACGTTGAGGCCTATCTCGCATTTGAGACTAACATTGGCTTCGGCCTAGTCTCAGCAGTTTGGGAACCTAGTGGGATACTCCTATTTCTGATAGAGGCTCACTTTTTTTGATCACCCTCTGCTCCTTCCTCGTACTTGCTGTGATTGGGTTGTGATTATACTTCTAATAAAAGGTTATTAAAGTACCATCTGACTCCTGTTTTGCTTGTATCCGTGACAGTCAGCAACACTGTAGATGTAGCCAGCAGCAAACTTCAGAACACTGTAGCAAGCAGGACTTAGTAGATGGATATATATATATATATATATATATATGATTTTTGTTGGAATAGACTACAAAACGGAGGATGACTGGCAGACTGCAAACTGCAGAACACTGGCGCAGGCAGGACTCAGTATATCAGTGATTCTCAACTCCTGTCCTCAGGACCCACTAACAGGCCAGGACTTAGGGATTTCTCGGCTAGAGCACAGGCGTGGTGATCAGAGGCTCATTCACATTGATTAACTCACCTGTGCTCTAACAAGGAAATCATCAAATCCTGGCCTGTTAGTGGGTCCTGAGGACAGGGGTTGAGAACCACTGCAGCAGATAGATATACAACTTTTGTTAGAATAGACTACAAAACAGAGGATGACAGCAACACTGTAGATGTTCTGAGCAGCGCACACCCACAAATCTGCCATCCCGGAGAGCCTTTGTCATGTTAGCAACACTGTAGATGTAGCCAGCAGCAAACTGCAGAACACTGGAGCAGGCAGGACTCAGCAGATAGATATACAACTTTTGATAGAATAGACTACAAAACGGAGGAGGACTGGTGCAGGGCAGACTTGTCATGTTAGCAACACTGCAGATGTAGCCAGCAGCAAACTGCAGAATAGTGTCTGCATAGCAAAAGACAATTGGTCAATTCTCTGGTCTTGAGAATCCATCCTGGACAGGATGCTCTGATTAGGTGGACTGCCTGTACTTTCATTAGACATGGCCCTTAAATACGGTCATGGTAATCAGGCAAAGAAGGACAGACACAGTAATAAAATATAACCACCTTTATTAGAGTATACAGTGATAATATTATCACGGTGCCCGTGATTGCTGCAGTTCCTTGTCTGTCACCAGTAGGGGGCTGCTATTGGCTGTCTGCAGATAGCCCGCCTTTCATTGCCTATTTAAACCTGGATTGGGCACCCTTTGGGTGCCCTTTCGTGTTGTTTCTGACCTTCTTGCTATCACTATGCCAGTGATAGCTGGGCCTCTGTTCCAGTGTTCCTGATCTCTGCTGTTCCTGAGTTCCTGATCTCTGCTGTTCCAGTGTTTCCTGCATGCTGACTACTTCCAGTCCTGGTTCCGGCCTAGTCTCTGGTGTTGCAGTTCCTGCTGAACTTCTTCTCTGCCGTTTCCTGACCTGACTGATCGTTGCTGGTTCCTGTGTTCTCATCGCCTGTCTCCTGTATCCTGGCGACCTCCTGCCTGGTCGCGTCGGCGACATTGCTTGTTACACCGGCGTGCGGATGCTGGTTTGCTCCTAAGCCTTGCGACTATACAAACTTGCTTGTTACACCAGTGTGCGGTCACTGGTTTGCTCCAAAGCCTATCGGCTATACAATCCTGTGTTGGTCCCAGCGTGCGGACGCTGGTTTGCTCCTAAGCCTTGCGGCTATACAAACTTGCTTGTTACACCAGTGTGCGGTCACTGGTTTGCTCCAAAGCCTATCGGCTATACAATCCTGTGTTGGTCCCAGCGTGCGGACGCTGGTTTGCTCCTAAGCCTTGCGGCTATACTAACTTGCTTGTTACACCAGTGTGCGGTCACTGGTTTGCTCCAAAGCCTATCGGCTATACAATCCTGTGTTGGTCCCAGCGTGCCGACGCTGGTTTGCTCCTAAGCCTTGCGGCTATACAAACTCGCTTGTTACACCAATGTGCTGTCACTGGTTTGCTCCAAAGCCTTGCGGCTATACAAACTCGCTTGTTACACCAGTGTGCGGTCACTGGTTTGCTCTAAAGCCTATCAGCTATACAATTCTGTGTTTGTCCCAGCGTGCGGATGCTGGTTTTCTCCAAAGTCTTGCGACTTTACGATTCCCCAGTTGGTCTCAGTGTGTGTACACTGGGTTGCTTACAATCCTGCCAATTTGCCATTACCATCTGACTGCTGCTACTATCTCTGAGCTGCCCTGCCCGGTATTGGTAAGGCCGGTAGAACCGTTTGCCACATTCCATCTGAGATTGCCTTACCCGGTATTGGCAGGGCCGGTAGAGCCTACATTGTAAATCTATTGAGGCTGCCTTGCCTGGTATTGGTAAGGCCGGTAGAATCGTTATGCTAATCCATCTGCAGGTTGCCTTACCCGGTATTGGCAAGGCCGGTAGAGCCTAACATTCTATTACTTCAGACTGTCCTGTCCGGTATATTGACAGGACCGGCAGAGTCTGCCTTCTATCTTTGTTATATTCTGTATATATCTGTATGTATGTGAATGCCATCCTACATTATCAATTTATTATTTCAATAAAATTGATTTTTACCTAAAACTTGTGTCTGAGAGTCATAATAAACCGTGACAAATATGAGATTGTCACGGTTTATTATGACTCTCAGACACAAGTTTTAGGTAAAAATCAATTTTATTGAAATAATAAATTGATAATGTAGGATGGCATTCACATACATACAGATATATACAGAATATAACAAAGATAGAAGGCAGACTCTACCGGTCCTGTCAATATACCGGACAGGACAGTCTGATGTAATAGAATGTTAGGCTCTACCGGCCTTGCCAATACCGGGTAAGGCAACCTGCAGATGGAATCGCATAACGGTTCTACCGGCCTTACCAATTTACCGGGCAAGGCAGCCTCAATTAGATTCATAATGTAGGCTCTACCAGAAACAACACGAAAGGGCACTCAAAGGGTGCCCAATCCAGGTTTAAATAGTCAATAAGAGGCGGGCTATCTGCAGACAGCCAATAGAAGCCCCCTACTGGTGACAGACAAGTAACTGCAGCAAATCACGGGCACCGTGATAGAGATGTAGCAAGGATAATCTCCCACACAACCCCTGACCACTGGATGATGGGACCCAAGCTCCTACCCAGAGCTGCACACTGTGCTACGCACTGCACTATCGCGAGGTACCAGAGACTAAAGACAACAGGGAACAAGAGTCGGACAGAGCCGCGGGACACAGAGGCTAACTATCAGGCAGGCTAGGAGTGTAGAGAGCAAGTAGACAGCCAGAGCCACAGGTCAGACAAGCCGGGGATACATGGAGCGATATAAGAGCTGGAGCCAGAGGACAGACAAACCAGGGACTACACAGAGTGAGTCAGCCAGAGCCACAGGTCAGGACCAGTGTGGGTAGTCAGACAAGCCGGGGTCATACACAGATCAGATTCTCAGATAAGCACAGGTCACAACGGAGGGCAAAAGTAACACCACATAAGGGCAATAACTCCTAGCCCCAAGGAGGATTATAAAGGCGCAGGAGGAGGCAGGACCCAATTAGGCCACCCAGATTAGGCCCATAAACACACGTCCGTGCTATTGCCTGTTACCTGATGTCAGAATGAGGAAGTGGCTGGAGGCCATGCTAGCCGGTGGCTATACAGACGTTGGAAGCACAGGAGCGCTAGGCTGCCTAGGGATACTGCGATAATTTGCTTTTGATACTACTGAACTTTGCTTATTGCTCTAACCGCTGCCTGGAACCAATGCTGGCTTTAATGGGATTTGTGTGCTGCTGCTGCTTTTTCTATAAACCAAACATTGCTGTGTGGATACTTCTCTATGCTAGCTAATTTTAGGACTATGAATTGGATTTAGATTCATATCATATGTGCTATTTTGCCTTATGTATTTGATCTATTTATGCTAGTTATAAGTAGCTATATGCAATTTTATTTGGTATATAGTGCTAGTAACATAGTAAATTAGGTTGAAGAAAGACAAGTCCATCAAGTTCAACTTTGCCTCATACCCCAGTGACTGAGAATGTTATAGCTTTCCTGCTACCAAATAAGTTAGTCTATCAGTCATTCCTGATATGCCTACTAATAAACCGTATAACTCTGTATGTTCCCTTTTGAAATAAATGTATCTAATATTCTCTTAAATGTATCCATTGTATCTGCCATAGCCACCTCCTTGGGAAGGAATCACACAATTTAACAGACCTTACTGACAGAAGAGGGAAAAAAACAAACAAACAAAAAAAAACCCTTCCTCTGCTGAAGTCTCCTTTCCTCTAATCTTGTACAATGTGATAAAGTCTCCTCTTAGTCGTCTTTTCTCTAGAGTAAATAAACCAAGTTTGTCTAGTCGTTCCTCATATGTCAAGTCATCCATTCCCTTAATTTCTTGCTCTCCGCTGTACCCTCTCTAGTTCTAGTATATCTTTTTCCAGAACTGGTGCCCAAAACTGCACTGCATATGCAAGGTGAGGTCTTACCAAAGATTTGTACAAAGGCAAAATACTGTTATCCACTCTTGCTTCAATACCTCTTTTTATGCAAGACAGGATTTTGTTTGCCTTTGCTATGGCTGTTTGACACTGGTCACCGTTTCCAAGTTTGCATTTGACAAGGATACCCAGGTCTTTCGCTAACAATGTGTAACGGTTTTTTTAGGACACTCAGACCAAGAGGTAAAATAAAACACAATTTTATTTTAATAGTAATAATGCACACGAACGCCCTCTAGAGGCGGCAGAAATAAACACACAGTGATGACTGATATAGTACAGAGAGACAATGCACAGTATGGTAGACATACAAGATCTCTTCACAGAGAATGGTGTTCAGTACCCAAAGGGTTAAGAGCATAAATCAGTCAGTCTCAGATGTGGTGGTTTGCCACGCCCTAGGTGTTAAAAGGAGGTGCTGATAGATACAGATCACACTGTTCTGGAAACGTAAATGCCTAGCCGAAGTGACCAAATAGTAAAGCAGAGCAGAAATCCAAATAGCCCCCGCGGGCGTACCTACAGGTGGACTGCTTCTGTGAGTGCGAGTGTGTATCGCCCCCACGGGCGTAACGGAAACCGGCCTGCAATGCAAGAGCTGACTATAGCCTCTACCGGTGATAACCGGATACCAGCAATAGAGCGCTAGAGCCAATAGCCCCCACGGGCGTAACAACGGGAACTTGCCAGAACTTGAGCCTTCCCTCTGCTGCCACACTACCACAGTAGATATCGCCCAGTAAACAACGAGAAGTGAGAGCCAATAACGCCCTACCGGCCCACATAAAGTGACTACTCTGCAGTAGGATAGAGTCACCGTTGGTAAGCGGCCAACTCAGCAGACGTAGCATCACGAACGAGGCTCTATACTGGGATTCGTAGTAGCGAGAGTAAAGCAGCACTGCAAGGGTTAAAATGCACGTTTAACACAAGGCTCAGTAAGAACGAGGCTCTGCAAGTATAGTGAGGCTCACGGAGGCGAGCACAGCTCTGCAATATAACGGCACACTGCACAGATCAAGACGACACAAGGCAGGATGGTCACACGGCAGCTGGCAACAGTAGGTGAAAAGGTCGCGGCGGCGGCGACAACGGGAACAGAGGTCACTGGAACAGGCTGGAAGTAGATCTCGGAGCAGGAAGTCAGCCGGGCCGGGTCGGATCATGCAGGAGGTAGTCATACGAGCCGGGTCATACACGAGCAGGAACGTCAGCCAGGCCGGGTCAGGAGACAGAGGTGGTTCGCAGACAAGCGATCAGGAACACTAGAGCGTAGTCAGGACAAGCCAAGTCGGTACATGAGAGTCCGGAACACAGGAACACAGCAACAGCACTACTGGCTCAGAAACACCACGAAAGGGCATCTGACAGATGTCTGGGCCAGGCATAAGAAGGTCACCAGGGGCGGGCCAAACTGGCTCAGCAAATCAGAGCGAACCACAATCAAGAGTGACAGAAAATCACAGACACTGTGATACAATGAATCCTCTAAAATGATTGCGTTAATTTTATAAGTAGCCTTGGGATTATTTCCTCCCAAATGCATGACTTTACACTTCTCCACATTAAACTTCATATTCCATTTGTTTGCCCAGTCTGCCATTTTATGTAAATCCCTCTGTAAAGAGCAAATATCCTGTTCTGAATTAATTACCCTGCATAATTTAGTATCAACTGCAAATATAGATATTTTGCTTTCTATATCCATTTCCAGGTCATTTATAAACATGATAAAAAGCAGTGGACCCAATACTGAACCCTGAGGTACTCCACTCTCCACTTTAACTATATTGGAGAATTGCCCATTTACAACCACACACTGTTCCCTATCCTTCAACCAGTTTTGTATCCAATTGCAAAGGTTATCTCCTAGTCATGATTTACCTATTTTATACCCCAGCCTTCTGTGTGGCACTGTATCACATGCCCTTGCAAAGTCTAGATATACTACATCAACTACAAGGTTATCAAGGTTGCTGCTTACTTCCTCTTAGAAGCTGAAAAAGTTTGTTTGGCTGGCAAGATTTGTTCTTCATAAAACCATGTTGATCACTGCTAATGGTATTGTGTGTTTTGTAATCCTGAATATAATCCATTATTATCCCTTCTAGCAGTTTTCCCCACTATAGACGTCAAACTCACAGGTCTATAATTTCCAGGTTCTGTTTTAGTTCCCTTCTTAATAGAGGCACTACATTGGCTCATCGCCAGCCTAGTGGCACTGAGCCTGTGAGGAGAGACTCTTTAAAGAGGGGTTTTGCTAACACTGCACTGAGTTCCTGAAGAACCCTTGGATGTAAACCATCAGGATGCTTTGTCAGACTTAATGTTGTTCAGTCTTCCCATGACATCTTCTTGAGTTAACCCAATATCTAATTATTGTATTGTTTTATTTGTTACTCTTTGAGGCTCTTCTACCACTCCTTGCTCCCTTGTATATACTGATGCAAAGAAAGTGTTTAAAACATTGGCCTTTTCCTTACCCTCACTAATCAACTCACCCATCTAATTTTTGAAAGGTCCAATGCACTACCTCTTAAGTTTTTTGCTATTTATATATATTTGAAAAACTTTTTGGATTAGTCGTGCTTTCCCTTGTAATTTGAGTTTATCTATTTTTGCTACCCTAATTGCCTTTTTGCAATCTTTGCTGTATTTTAAGAAACAATGTGCAGTTCCTTCAGACTTAAATAGTTTGAATGATTTTTTCCTTGCCATTTTCTTCTTTACATGTGCAGTTAACCACATTGGTTGTGACTTACTACTTTTGCATTTGTTCCCCATTTGGTATATTGTTGGATATATTTCTGCAACCTAAATTTTAATTCTGACCATTTTTCCTCAGTATTTTTGCCTTTAAATAATGTATCCCAATCTATGTGTTGCATTGAAGCTGCAGGGTTTGTGTAGCTTTTTTTGTGAGGTGGGATATTGCTTTCATAGGACAGGGGGCGTGGCTTTGGTAACTGCCTTTTGTATCAATAGAATAGGATTTTAGTGTTCTGCACTGTTAAATCCTTTTCTCTTTAGTCCATATGGAACACCGGTAACATGACGTTGAGCCCCTCCTCCTGGAGGGCAGGGCACATCACAAAAGACAGGGTGGGACTTTGGGTGGAAACGCCCTCCTCCTCCAGCTCAAACTCTCCCACTTATCTCCTAGAATTATGTGACAAAGGGTCATGAAAAAGGATCGCTGCTGCCCCACTGGACACTCAGAAAGTGGACTGGATAGCCGGGAATGAGGAGATGAGACGATAGAGCCCTCTGACCATTATAGCCCAAACGGTTGCAGAGAAATGTCCCAAAGAAGTTGTTCTCATTGAAGTCAATGGAGCATAGATGTCCAAGTGGGCTCCCGTTCCAGAAACAAAACCTCCAGTTAATACCTGGGGGAGTATAAAAACTAAGAAAAGTAGTGAGGAAGTGGAAATTAGCCCCACAAAGCAATGTAACATCCTCAAAAGCCCAGACCAGCACCAGAAGGGTTAATATGAGGGAAACAGAAAAGCAGCCATCCCCAAAGACCCAAAAGAGAGCCAAAGCACATCCATGTTCATTATTGCCTCCGTATGGAAAGGCACGCACACACACTGACAGAGGTGGAACAATGCACTCAAAAGGGTTACTTACCAATCTTCTGTCTTCAGATTACCCCCATAGGAGAGGACAGTCTCACATGACCCTATTATGAGGGAAAACTTGCAAGCAAGATTCCCTTCACAGGTTACAATAGGTCCAAAGAGCACATGTGAACTGGGCAATCCAACTCCAGCAGCCCAGTGATTGTAACCCACCTAATGGGGGATTATACAGCTACATATGTAAAGTGTAAAATAATAAAAGCCTAATGAAATCTAAGAGTACGGCCTTGTCCGTTCAGCTTGCAGGACCAATGAATTCTTGGAGATAGTAGGTGGGTGGCTGAGTGCCTGTAAGGGGTCTTTTTTCCTCATAGGAGTATTCAGATTGTGAGTTAGTGTCAAGGCAGTGAGGGTCAATGAGGTGTGATTTTTTTTCTGTTAATTCTTTTGTCTAATACTATTTTTATATTCAAGATATATCCTATATAATAATTCGCTAAATCGTGTGTAACGCCGCGACATGAGCAGTAAACACTGCTGCAGTCACGCGCAGTAGAGACTGCCCGCACCGCGGGTCCAGCTCTGTATCAGCAGTGGCGCGGACAGTCTCTACTGTGCGTGACTGCCCCACGACCGGGTGGCGTTTTTTTTTTTTTTTTTAATACTTTTTTTTCTTCTTTATAATACTTTTTTTAGTTTACAATAAGATTTATGCTTAAGGTCAAGTAGAAAGACTTGGAGGAAATGTGGACGAATTGGGGCATCATCCTCATCAGGAAGGTATAGGCTGCTTCTAAATTGGGGTGACTTCTCACTTGCCAAGATGGAAGGAGTAGCAGCAATTTGTAGCACTACCACTGCAGTGAGTCCCAGCCACCTGCACCACCCTTGTCAACAAAAAAACTTAGATAGTGGCATCGAAAGGGAATCCAATGGAGGAGTGATGATTAGGAAGACAGATGTAGTAGTCCAGAGAGATCTTTTTGTGACTGGACAGCAGGAGGATATAGTGGAGGATCCTGTGAGTGGGCAGGGAGAAGGAGATTCAGGTTTCAGTGAACAGCTAGGTTCTGGCTGTTAATGGGCAGGAAGAGTGGCAGGTTCCATTGAGTGGGAGGCAAGAGGGGAAAGTAAATGTGGGGTTGAGACTGGTGACAGCAGCCACAGAGACTGAGGAGGAGAGCGGCAAAGTCCGTGTTCATCAGGGGCTGGGTCAGACTCTGGGTCTGGAACAGGTGTTTCAGCAACATCTCCTCCTCCTGCACTGGGTGTGTGAATTTTTCTCATTGGGGTCTGTCAGAACTGGTCTGTGTTTTGAGGGGTTTAGGTCTATCCCTTCCTGGAATCTTGCTATATGTTTTGGTGTATTCCCATGGTCCCTGTGTTCCACATCTGACATAAGAGAAAAGGGGATTTTTGTGTACTTGCCAGTAAATCATTTTCTTTTAGCACATGTGGAACACAGGACTTCTCTCCTAGAGAAAAACCGAGTTCCAGGCAGGGGTGTCCTCTTGGGGTCTCTAGTTTAGGAGATTCCCTTTCCTGCTTTACTTTTGTTGTCTTTGCTACTCTTTAAACATTCTGAGAGCTTTGTAACCCAGGCACAGACGTATGGATGTACTAAGGAAGAGGGGTGCATTCTGGAGCAAATCAAATGCTCCACAGGAGACAAATACACTTTAAAGACACACAGGCAATACAATTGCAATAAATTTATTTGATTTCCTTCATTTAGTTTTTTAACGAAGGGAGATGGGAAAGATTTTTGGTGTGTACAACAAGATCCACAACAGTTAAGCAAACATTTAAAACTTCACAAACTCTTATTTGGATATAAACCTCGCTCCTTATCTGTGCAGTTACAATGATATAAATGGTATCACCCTAGTCTACAGTGCATTGTAATTACTCTGGGCTTTACATAGTGCAAACCATTTTTGTGCTTGTATTTGATACAATTCCCTTGTGACCGCAGTTCTAATAACATTCAAGTTAATTTACATGGTGCTGACATTTTCCCTTTAATCCCTCTCAAATATTTTTAAAAAGGAACCCCCATCACCTTTTGTTATTTTGAAGGATATTACATTAGCCATTAAACTATATATACATTTTTTTTAAATTTATAAAACATGTTTTGAGTCATTTAAATATACACTTATTTAAATAACACTTTCAGTGCTAGGGGAGGCTCTCCTGGCACAGAGAGAGTTGTGTCAGTGAGACAGGACATACAAGGTGAAAAACAGGAAGTTTACACATGGCATGCCTTAATTAGCATAGTCTGTACATTTAATTCCAAAAGTTTCCCCAACTAAAAAAAAAAAAAAAATATATAGATAAAACATTGGTGATTTTTAAAAGGATTTTAAAAATCACCTATGCTTTTAGGTGATTGGGTCCCTTAATCCCTTCGACGCTAGGGAGGTCTCCACCCATCTGGAAAACATTGGGGGAGATTCATTATGTGGTGATAGAGATGATAAAGTGGAGAGGACTTCTCCTGTTTATATCTCCTCCAATTCCCATGTTATTCTGTGGAGCCTATGTGCATAGGCTCTATAGAATAACATAGGAACTGGAGAAGTGAGGAACTGAAGAAGTCATCTCCACTTTATCACCTCTATCACCGCTTAGTGAATCTCCCCCAATTAGATGGAGACTGCTCCATCAAGTAGGTAAACATTCCCATCCAAGTGAAACCAAACAACCACATTGCTGCCAAAATAGTCTGCAATAACTGCATTTTATGTTCTTACAGAACTGGCAGCACTGAGATCAGCATCTCCCAGGCTTTTAGCAGCTTTCAAACAAGATAGTGGTAGGAAAGACTCCTCCTCGTTAATGGAGAAGAATAATGTGCATGGATTCTATAAGATATGTTCTGTAGACAGTGCTTCATTTATACACATAGACAATACAATTTTTTGTTTTTTTTGAAAATGTGGTTAGAATAAATATTACTTTAAAAATGATTGGCATAAATTTTCTTCAAATGCAAGAAGTTTAGGGGGGGAGAGAAGAAGGTGGTTTAAAAATTAGGGTGCTGCCATCTACTTACAGAGGAAGGCTTCCCTGTCTGTCTTGTTCAGTGTATCTAAACAAAACTGCTGGTTATGAGATCTGAAGTGCTAAAGAAGGACTTTCTGCTACATGCATGATCCTTAATTCCTAGAATTCTAGAGAGGTCTCGCACATTAAAAAGTTGTGCATTTGAGACCTCTCTATCATCCATGAAATCTATTCTGCATATACAAAACAAAAATCCTTTAAAATCTCTTGTACTACACATATGTCACAGTCAGTCAGTCACCTCTCTTCATACACATGTTCCTGTTCGTACAATGAATATGAATCATGGTGGCTTCTGTCCACTTACAGCGAAAAAAAAAACAAAAACCTCAAAAAGCATACAATTGAGGATAGAAAACAGATTGAGCGTTCAGATAATTACGATTTGAGAAGTTCAAGTGACATACAATCATGCCTTGCTGTCCTTCAAAATTTAAGGCCTGCTTTGAAGATTCTAGATCACTGTGCAAATGTTACAACACAATAATCGATAAGGCATTTTGAAGTAATTTTTCATACTATTCCTATGACCAGTATCGCGATGTTTGCAGTTACGATTTAATAGCTAACCAATCTCAAATTGAAGCTCAGCATTCTGAGGGCTCTCATTTTCAATTAATTATACTTTGTTGTTGGCGTAAAGTTCATCAATTTGTGCCTTGAAAAACTTGCGCAGCTCTGGTCTCTTGGCTTTCAATGTAGGCGTTAACAAGCCATTCTCAATTGAAAACATTTCTGGAAACAAAACAATATCTTTGACCTGCAAGAGAATAGAAATGTAACATGTCACTGGACACAAATTATTTTTTTAATGGAGCAAATGCATAGTCAGTTAAGTTGCCAAATGGTGAACATGATGGAAACATATGTGTATATCTGGACCCGTGCCAGATAATTTATTTATTGATGCATACATGCAAGTCCAACAGGGTTATTAACACTTTAAAAAGGCCAAAGTTGTGTGAAACACATTGCGAGTCAAAATGTTGTACACCCCTCCCTGTCTTTGAATGGCTGACCTTTAGTACATTAGGCACATCACCAACGCATTGCTATAGCATCTGAGTGTTTAAAGTCTCTCAAATAAAATAAAATTAATAAGACATTGCACACCAGGAAATAGCAGGTCTATATATAAATATATTTAAATGCACTCACTTGTTCAAATGTTTTCAAACCAGCATCTTTACCAAGCCTTAACAAATCTTCCAAAACTGCATTTTTGAAGTCCTGTTAAACACATTGCAAAAAAGATAAATGAATATGGACAGTTTGTACTAGAGCTTTTAAGTCCAAGCGCTGTCACTTGACTTTTCATATACTCACACATTTAGAGAAAACAAGTGCCCTGAATAACCAAATTACGTTAAACCCTTGCATATATCACAACTTTCAGTATTGTGCATGGATGATTCCTAGTTAGAATGTTGGGCACAAGAACCATGGGGATATACCAAACTACCAAGATCTCAGAGAAGGAGACTCCCACCACCCCCTTCCTACATACACACACATGCAAACTCGTTTTAACAGAAATGAGCTGATAAAACACAAACTCCAGGTGTCAGACATTGAAAAACAAAGAACAGGAACGGATGGGTTAATGGACAAAATTAAATCAAGATGACACCTACATAGGCACAAAGGCCTGTAGAACCTTCTGATCAAAATGGACTTCAGCCAAAGCAAAGGCATTAAGATGTCAGTGTTTGATTAATATGTGAAGTGACAGCCATGTCACTGCCTTACACAGCTGCTCAGCAGAGGCTTGATTCTTGTAGGCCAAAGAGGCAGCCACCAGCCTGGTGGAATGCACCGTAACCCAAAACAGGACTGGCTTCTTCTTAAGAACGTGCGCCTGGCAAATAGTTGCACTAATCCAAGAAGAAATCTATGAGCACTAAAGGGTGCCACATCAATAAACTAAGAATACAAAAAACAAAAGCAAATCTTTGCCCCATCTTCACTTCACCTCTTGGCTCGCTATCCCTTCCTCCCCTTCATTATCTTTATCCCCCTAATTGCCCCCCCCACCAAGCCTCCTCCCTTCCCATACCCACCCCAGCTACCTTCTCTTTCTACATTGACATAGTCCTCAGCCCAAGTCCTAGCCTCTTCCTCCCTTTCCCCTACCTACTCCCCCCACCTCCCTTCCAGTCCTCTATTGCAAGATTTATCCCCCAAAAAAAACTGTTGAGTTCAGCTTCCATATTTCCACTTCCTTAGCCGGTCATATGCAACCTCTCCCCCCTCCCCTCTTAGACTAGGCTAAGAGTCTCCAGCACATAATGTCCATCCTCATAGTAAGGAGTGCAATCCCGTATTTTCACATAACAACCCCCCTTACCTACCTATACCAAGGCTACCTAATAATATAAATATAATAAAATACACAAACATATGTTGTCTGTTAGTAACTGTTATAGCTGGGCTCAAAATGAATATACTTGGCAGAATAAAGCATGTAATGAATATGATTCAATTACATTAGTGTAGATTAATTGACGATAATCACACTTCCAACATTCAATGCCCCAACAAGCTATGCATAATAAATATCACAGCTTATACAAAAAAGGCCAGCATACCATGGGTTAAAATCATGGAAATGAATGAGAAAGATATTCTCGTTAGCAGTGATGAACGTAATAGGCAGCTGTGTTGGGCTGTCAGTCCAGTTACCTCCCGATAATCATAGAAGGGAATAAAAACATTAATTCACAGGGTCATGTCTCACCCATCTTCACCCAAAATTGGGCTCCTCAACAGCTTCCGGTAATGCAATGGGAACAAGATGCCACTCACAAACTGTTAATTGCAGAATAAATCAGCCATCTGATTATTTTATTCTTGTTTTGCAAGAAGCTTCTGTAACCTTAGATGCAGCCTGGCCCACATTAGGGGCCTCAGGGATGACAAAAAGCAAATCAGATTTCTGAAAAGGCTGCTAGTGATGAACATAGAACTTTAAGCACCTAATCATATCCAGGGGATGACGTTCCTAGAATATTTATGGACAAAAGGCTCTCCTCCTTGATCCAAAGGCTGGGCTGTGAGAACCCAGCGTGGCATCCCATCCTTTCAGGCTGGCATCAGTTGCAAATATGACCCAGTTTGTGATAACCAATGGGCGCCCCAGAGACAAATGGGGCCTCTAAAGCCTCCACAGGTCTGCCTTTGTCCAGTCGGACAGGAACCCCACAGAGATGACCCTGTTGTCCAGACCAATTCTTGACAATTTCCAACTGCAGTTCTCTTGTATGAAATTGAGCAAACAAGACTGTCCCCACAGAAGAAACTAAGTAATCCAGTGCCTTCATGGACTCCCACACCATTGCAGGCATTTTTGGGAAAAGCAAAAAAGTCTCCTGGTGCTGCACGAGCTTAATTAGCATATGAAAACATCAGTAAAAACTTCATTAGCATAAGAAAAGTTTCTGAAAACCTTCAGTAACATAAGAAGTGTCACTAGTACTGCAACTGGCATACTGTATCCAGAATGAATATCTCCGTAACTGACCATTTGCTGGTCTTTTTAGCTAAAATGACACAGGCAGTTTTTAATGAAGTTTTCAAATATGCAAACTCTAATAAAGGTGACAGGTCCACTTTACTACAACTGTCAGATAAAACATACAGAACACTTTGTGATATAGATCAACAGCCATTCAAAAAAAAAAAAAAAAAATGAAAGTTATTAGTTCTGTTTACAACCAGAAGCTCTCCAAAAAGATTAAAGTATGTGCATTTTCACTGTCATAATTCTCAGTTTAGCAATTTTATGGCAAGCACGAAGGCTTCATATTATGGTATAACTCTCCACTGCATCCCTCAGCAGAAAAGAAATCTATTTCAACAGTACAAATAAAGTTTTTTTGTTTTTTAAAGGAAAAAAAAAAAAAAAAAAAAACTTCCCTCAGAAGAGTCAAAATTTAAATGAAATTGCATTTTTCTTCACAATTGTACAGTGGTCTTCATTACTTCACTAATGCCCAATGATGTTATAGTTCCTAGTAGGAAAATCCATCTAATTTTCTTTACACAGTAACTCAAGTTCACCTCCTCTATTCCTCAAGTTAAATTTTTGCAGTCCCCGTGGCTGCAATCCTATGGGATTCAAATCATGTTTGTCCAAAAACTATCTGGCTACTGAACAGACCACTCTCTGCGTTAGTGGAAAAAGCATTCAATATTTTTAAAGTGATATTATTATTATTAAAAAGCTAATAATAATAATTAAAAAAAAAAAAAAAAAACTACTTTCAGCAGTGGAAGTACCCTTGTTTTACTCAGGGTGATAAATCATACATTTTTTTTTTTCACATTTCAAGTATTATCCTCACTTTAATAGGCCCTCTTATTTGTTTTAATGTTGGCTTGTTTTCCCTACATACCTTAAGCCCCATGGGCAATGAAGACAACAAATCACACCAGATGTCTCACGTTATGAAGTCCTTAGATGTTTATGTCCGAATCGGATTATTATTTTTTTTTTTTTACCCACGTGTCAGCATCCAATAAAGTGGCCACATAGGTAGGAGCACATCACCGACACTTTAGTCTTCCTCTTATTTGAGAAGTGACTGGGAACCAAAAGATCTTAAATTTGCTACACTTCTATGTGTTTTTTCAGGAGCCTCACCTAGTGCGGGTCTCAAATCTTCATGGGCTAATAAAATTTCCCCACTTGCCATTCAAAGATTTTGTGATAGTTTGGCCAAAATGGTTTTGTTTGTTATAAATCTTATTTCCTCTGTGTCCAATCCACGGCATTGGCCGTGGGTACTGACTCTGCCTCCCAGCTGGTAGAACCAATAACTCAAACTTCTGCTCCTCCCCATTTGCGCAGTTATTTTGGTCCTACCAAGCTGGAGGACAGAGGCCTGGAGCCTCAGAACTCCACCTGGGTTTTGATATATATATTTTATGGTTATTGCCCTTGGTCCCCTTTGGGGGCAGTTTACAAATAACCTGGAAGTTATCTTTTTTGTTTTCATTCATGTAATCTGCCTTCGATGCATTTTACATTTTCCCAATAAATCAGATTGCATACCCTTTTGGCTGCCTGGGGTTACATGAGTCCATTTATCCTAACTTTAACACTTTTAAAGATGTGAAGCTGAGCTGTCTGAGGCGGAGACTCACCTTTGCTGCAATCCAACTCTGCTCCTGAGCTCTGACCAGCAAACGCTGACGCCTGGTTGATAACTATTGTGGAGAGGCTAAAGTGGAAGTTCAGCTACCATGCGCTCCAGCGCTGGAACGCACCAACAAGGAAGCTGGCTGTAGGCGCCTCTACTTAAGGAGAGTAACGGAGGTGAAAAACGGCATTTGTAAGTGCTTCTATTGTGTATTTAATATTCATATAGTGGGAAATTTGTGTACTTTAACATAGTTTTCTTTTGAAAGGTCAGTTTGGGGTTTTCTGCTCTATCTTGGCATACAGTTATATATTATCTGCCTACTGTTTCTCTAGCCGACTACTTAAATCAATATGTCCGCTGCTAAAGAAAATAAAGGGGAAAAACTGAAGCAATCAGCAGAACCCCCTAAAGACGACAAGTCTTCAGCTAAATCCAAATTCTGTGCTGGATGTGACACTAAGTTCCTGGCTTCAGAAAAGGCTAAGCTCTGCACTGAACGTTTGACAAAGATTTCCAACACTGATGTTCCATCCCAGTTTAAGGATTTTTTGGGATGGTTGAAAACATCTATGCAAGAAAGCTTCCAGTCCATGCAGGAATCCTCCAGGATGTGTCAGAGGAATTGGAATCTGCTCCTTCATCTACGAAGGAAGGGGAGATCACAGAAGAATCAGGCTCACGGCCTGGTAAGGGCCATGAGAAAGAACCGAAACGCAAAAGGACTTCATCATTGATACAGCATTCACTGGATATAAAAAGGAAACACCAACATTTCTAGTGCACAGTTGCATTCAGAAGATGATAAAGACTAGAAGATAGGAAACAACCAATCACAGATGTCTAGACGAATGCAGTGCATGTATCCATTTACAGAAGAAGATACTAATACCTGGGTCACCCCCCACAAGTGGAAGCAGCTGTAGCGAAGATTTCCAGAAGAACCACTCTGTTATTAGAGGATGGTACCACATTAAGGGATCCTATGGACAAGAGAGCGGATACTGCACTCAATTTTCTATTATTGGGCAAAATATGAAGATGGCAACAGCCATGGCCTGCGTGTTCAGGACACTTAGGATTTGGTTTTCAGAATTTGAGAAAAAATTAGACTCATCCGTTTCAAGATCACACTTGAAGGAATGGATGTCCATTAAAGATGCAGTGAACTTCTACTGTTGTGCATCCCTGGACAATATTTGTGGCCTGGCCATATCTTCAGCTCTATCACAGCAAGACAAGCCTTATGGATAGGATTATGGGAGGCGGACGCCACAAAGAATAAATCAGTATCCCTCCCATTTTCTGGAAACAAGCTATTTGGCAATCAACTGGACGAAATTATTCACCAGTCATCAGGAGGAAAGAATCCCTTTCTACCCCAACAGCGTACTACATTTCAAAACAGTCCTTTCGGGACGCAGAACGTTACAGGCCTGGAAGATCCTATGACCAGAGGCAGCGTGGACCACCACAAGGGGCCAAATCTGGAAATCGCAAGGAGTTAAAAAAAAAAAAAAGCCAAGGTTCCAGCCCAATCCACAATGAAACAAGGTGGATCCCATCTCCCACTCCAGTTGGGGGCAGCCTGGAGCAGTTCAGAGAAGCCAGGGAGCAGATCAATCCAGACAGATGGGATATACCTTGAGTTCTAATCTGTCCCAAAATTTCACAAGTTCAGAACATCCAGAATCAGGAATCTTCTCCACAACAAGGTAATAGAGAGGGTCCCGGAGAATCATAAGTTTCATGGCTTCTATTCTACAATTTTCTCCATTCCAAAGCCTTCTAGGAGGTTATGCATAATCTTGGACTTAACCCCTTCAGTGCCAGAGGCTTGGGCCATTTCCTGTACCCTGCAGCCCAGACACTTTCAGCATTTTTGCTATCCTTCCGTTTAGGCTTCATTTACTCTGGTAATTTTTAGTTAGATATGGAAAACTATATATTGTTTTTTCAGAACAAATTGAGCTTTCTTGTGGTACCTTACATGAAGATAATTTTACATTGTGCAAAAAGCTATGATGTCATAATGACAAAAAAAGTGAAAAATTTACTCATTTTGCTAAAATCATATTATGTATCAAAAACATTTACCTTGATTGAAAAAGTTTCAATTATTTGAAAAAGCCCCGAGCCTTTCGAATAAAACATACCAAATTTGTATAGTTTTACCTACGTCCATGGCTAGCGCAGAGCCCTAATCACCAGCAGTGCAAAATTACATTTTCAACTTTATAAACTAATATGCACATTCTAGGGTTTTTGAGGTAAAACTACCCTAAAACAGTGGAATAACTATATAAAACTATATATTTCTGAAAAGTAGACAACCTGCCGCATCTAATGAGGGGTAACTTGCCTTCTTGCCCCAAGCCTGTTGTGCCCAAATGCTTCCAGAAGGTGGCGCTAATGAAAAAAAAGGCATTTTCTTACATTTCTGCCCCTTCATCTGTATGGAAATCTGTGAAAACTATGGAATTTCCAACTGTATTCATTAGCTAATGCTCTTAGGAGAAGAATGACACCTCATTGGTATGAGTTTACCTACCTTAGGGGGCGCTACAAGTACCAAACTACACCTATTGCAACCACTAATTTTTCTAACATTTTCTCAAACATTACTTGTCTGTACAAAAATGGTTATAACTAGAGAAGTGAAGAAAGGCTACACAAACCATACCATTTTGGGAAGAAGACAACCTGCCACATCAAATGAGGGGTGAATTGCCTTCTTACCCCAAGCCTGTTGTGCTCAAATGCTTCCAGAAGGTGGCACTATATGAAAAAAATGGCATTTTCTTACATTTCTGCCCCTTCATCTATATGGAAATCTGTGAAAACTATGGAATTCCCAACTGTATTCATTAGCTAGTGCTCTTAGGAGAAAAATGACACCCCACTGGAATGGGTTAGCCTATTCTAGGGGTGCCAGAAGCACATAACTACACCTACCTGTTTGCTTCTTCGAAAATGGCTGCTTGTACTAAGATGTTCATAACTGTTAGCAACACGAAGGAAAGGTATACCATTTTGGAAAGTAGACATTCTTCCGCATCAAATGAGGGGTCACTTGCCTTTCTACCCCCTGGGCTGAAGTGCACAAATATTTCCAAAAGGTGGCGCTATGGGAATAAATACGTTTTTTTACATTTCCACCACTTCAAAGATACTAAAATCTTTGAAAACCATAACATTTCCTGCTGTATTCAGTACCTGCTACCAACATGAGAAAAATGGTAGCCCATTTGTGTGGGTTAACATACAATATGTGGGTGCTAGGACGTACATAAACCTGACAATTTTGTTTTTGAAATTATCTGTTTGCACTAAAACGGTTATAACCATAATAGATATGCAGGAAAGGTAGAGAAACAATGCCATTTTGGAAAGAAAAACCTGCTGCATCTAATGAGGGTTCACTTGCCTTCTTACCCAAAGGCTGGTATGCACAAATGCTTCCAGGAGGTGGCGCTAATAAAAAAAAAAAAAAAAAAAGGGCATTTTCTTACATTTCTGCCCCTTCAAATGTATGGAACTCTGAAAACTCTGGAATTTGTCAACTGCATTCGTTAGCTAGTGCTCTTAGGAGTCAAACACCCCATTGGTATGAGCTGACCTACCTTAGGGGGTGCTAGAAGTAGAAAACTACACCTACTACAAACTCTGATGTTTCTAACATTTTCTCAGACCTGACTTGCCTGTACGAAAATGGCTATAACACCTTCAGAAGTGAAGAAAGGTAGATAAACCATACCATTTTGGAAAGAAGATAACCTGCCGCATTGAATGAGGGGTCACTTGCATTTTACCCCTAAGTTAGTTGGCACAACTACTTCCAGAATGTGGTGCTACAGGGAAAAAAAAAAAAAAAAAAAAAAAAAAAAAAAAAAAAAAAAAAACACAAATTTTTTTTTTTTTTTTTTTTTTTTTTTTTACACATCAATCACTTCAAAGATACTAAAATGGTTCAACGGCGTGGGATTTCCTAGGAGGATTTCTTGCCAGCCTAAGAAAAAGATTACCCCACTGCTGTGGGTTGACATACCAATTTGGGTGACAGGAGCGTAGCTACCAGTGAAACAGGAATGGGAAAGCAAACTGTGTATGTGTGATTTTATGGCTAACAGATGAAAGAAGCTAGGGCGTCAGCCGGTGTACGTGCGGACCTGTGACTACCAATGTGTGTGGGAGGGTGAGGGATTAGGCAGTGTGTGTGGGTATGAGCAGAGAAGCAGGGATGGTGGTGATGGTAGGGCAGTGTCTGATAGTGTGTATGGGGGATCTGTGACTACCAGTGTGCACTGTAAGTCCTACAAAGTTTGATTCCCAGCCTGAATCTAGTGCATACTGGTACTTTGAGTCTACCAGTAGGCAGTGGAAACAGGCTGGGGGTCAGGCTGGGGAATGGGACTGCTTGTGGAACCAGGCAGGTGGATATGGTAAGTGGGGGGGGATTGGAGGCAGGGCCGGCGCTGCCATTAAGGCAGAACAGGCAGCTGCCTTAGGGCGCTGCAATGGAGGGGCGCCGAAAAGAGGTAAGTTTTTTTTTGTTTTTTTTTAATTACATATATATCTGCCTGGGTCTCTCTGCGGTGTGTTACAAAGACGCCGCGAGGGAGCGCTTGGTAGTGTAAATCAGTGCTCCCTCGCAGCGTCTGTGTTACACACTGCAGAGAGACCCGGCTCTGTAGTAATACAGAGCGCTGAGGGATTACATCTCCCAGCGCTCTGCATTACTGAGAGCAGCGCGCGGGAGCCTCAGCTCTGTGCCGAAGGAGGAACAGAGCTTTAACCCTTTGAGTGCCAGAGTGGTACGGAATGCATTGCAAAGCAATGCATTCCGTACTACTCTGGCACTCAAAGGATTAAGCTGTGGCACACCGCTAGACCACCAGGCACTCAAGGTAGGGGGATGAAGGGGGATTATGGAAGGGTCAATGTGGAGGGGGCATTGTGGAGATAAAGGAAGCATTGTGAAGGGGAATTGTGGAGATGAAGGGGCGATGTGGAGTTAAGGGGGCATTGTGGAAGGGGCGATGTGGAGTTAAGGGGGCATTGTGGAAGGATCAATGTGGAGATGAAGGGGCATTGTGGAAGGATCAATGTGGAGATGAAGGGGCATTGTGGAGATGAAGGGGCAATGTGGAGGGGGCATTGTGGAGATGAAGGGGCAATGTGGAGGGGGCATTGTGGAGATGAAGGGGCAATGTGGAGGGGGCATTGTGGAGATGAAGGGGCAATGTGGAGGGGGCATTGTGGAAAGGACAATGTGGAGATAATGGGGCATTGTGGAAAGGACAATGTGGAGATAATGGGGCAATGTGGAAGGGACATTGTGGAGATGAAGGGTCAATGTGGAAAGGAACATTGTGGAGATGAAGGGTCAATGCGGAGATAAGGGGGTATTGTGGAAGGAGCAATGTGGAGATGAAGGGGCATTGTGGATGGAGCAATGTGGAGATGAAGGGGCATTGTGGAAGGAGCAATGTGGAGATGAAGGGAGCATTGTGGAAGGGGCAATTTGGAGGTGGGGAGAGTGTGGAGGTGAATATGTGGGTGGGGCAGGGGATTGTGGCAAGGTCGGGGGGGGGGCAGGGGATTGTGTCCATGTCGGGGGGGCGGGGGGGCTCAAAATGCACCTTCGCCTGTGTATAAAAAAATCCTTGCACCGGCCCTGATTGGAGGCATTTTGTGTGCATGCCACAGGGGTGCCCAATGCACTGCAAAGCAATGCATTGGACCCCCTGTTACAAATATTTAAAAAAAAAAAAACCTCTGTGTGCATTCATACCTCGTTGGGGAGGCGGTATCAGGAACATTCCTGGTGTCCCCATCAAGGTCTAAAAACAGAATAATGAAAAAAAGAAAAGTGTGTGGCATGTGCATTTTTTGGGGCTCCCCCCCCCCCCCCCCCCAATATTTTTGTGTAGACCTCGTTGAGGGCATCAGAACCCATACAATTAGGTCTAAAAAAAATAAAAGGGGAAAAAAAAAAAAATAATAATCCTGTGTGTGCCACAGCGGTGTCCAGTGGATTGCAAATCCTGTGTGTGTCACAGAAAGGGGGTCTGCATTGAACCCCCCTCCCAGTGGCACACACAGGTTTTTGTTTTTTGTTTTTTTAAATTACAGACCTCAATGAGGGGCATCAGGACCCCCCTGATCCCCCCAATGAGGTCTTAGTCCAAAAAAATAAAAAATAAAATAAATATATATCCACAAAAGAAGTGACCCTGTAAGTGCCACAGGGGTCTCCAACACATTGCAAATCAATGCATTGGACCCTTATGGCACTCAGGTTTTTTTTTTTTTTTGTTTTGTTTTTTAATGTATGCAGACCTCGTGAGGGACATCAGGACCCCTCCGGATGTCCCCCCAGTTATTTATCTCCCAGCCGATCAGCTGGGAGATCAATACGGCAACCGCAGGAGAGCAAAAGCTCTCCTGCCCTTCTCTCCTACCATCGGTAGGAGTGAACGGGACTGGGGAACTTCCCTAATGTCATCGGTGACCATGTCACCGATGACGTTGGGAGGCTTCCCCCGGTGCCGTCCACTCCAACCCGGACGTTTGGGTAGGAGAGAGGGGAAAGGAGAAACTCAGTTTCTTCTTTGTACTTATTGATCTCCCAGCACAATCGGCTGGGAGATCAATAACTGGGGAGACATGAGGAGTGATCCTCATGCCTCCCCAAGACTGCCAGGCTGCATGTCAGTTGAAATGCGGCCACTGCAAGCCAGTTATACCGGCTTATGCAGTGACCACATTTTAGCTGTACAACGTACGAGCGTGGCACAGCAGGTACAGCTGTGTCCACTCGTACACTGTACCCACCTGGCACTATAGGGGCTAAAGGAGATCAACTCTCTTCTCAAAGTCAGGAGATTCAAAATGGAAGCCATCCTTTCAGCTATCAAGATGGTTCAACCAGGGGCCTTCCTAACCAGGATAGACCTCAGAGATACCTATTATCGTCTCCCATACAGCCCTCACACAGAAGATTCTTCTGATTCCACATATTCGGAAAGCATTACCAGTATCGGGTACTGCTATTCTGCCTAGCCTCAGCAGAGTGTTTACAAAGGTCCTGGTATCAGCCATGTCAGCTCTGTGTCAGCCAGAAATCAGTCCTACCATATTTAGACGGCATCCTAATAGTGTATGACACTAAAGAGATCAAGAATCAGCGTGCCTGGACCTTCTGCAACAGTTTGATTAAATTAACCTATCTAGAGAGAGAGAAAAAAAAAAAAACACAACTGCAAACATCTCAAAATTGATCTTTCTAGGAATTCAGTTCAACACTATACAAAAACGAGCAACGCTCTCTCAGGACAGACTACAGTGGATAATGGAAAGCGTGCCAAGTTTTCTATAGCATCGGGAATGGTCAGTAAAGGATTTCTCCAGGTTATTGGGGAACCTGTCTCCAACATACCAAACAGTCCCCTGGGACAGAGTTCACAGCAGATGGACTCAACACAACTACCTGCAGTAGGATCCTTTCAATGTGGCTCAAAGGATCCCAATCTTTCCTACCAGCAGATAGGAATTGAAGTGGTGGAGCCACCCAAACAACATTCAAAGGGACGAAGGTTACAGCCCTATCAATGGGAAACTGTCTCCGCCGATGCCATCAAAACTAGCTGGGGAGGAATCTGGAGGAACAAGTCTGTACAGGGAACTTGGATACCCGAAGAGTCTAAACTGCACATAAACATCCTGGAACGTCAGGCAGTATGGAACACACTGCGGTATCTGCAGACAGATCTTCAAGGTCCTGCCAGTTCTGATTCGATCAGACAATACCACCAGAGTCAGGTATCTAATGAACCAAGGAGTCTAGCATTAAATCTCTGGGCGGAGACATATCTTTCCGGAAACCTCAACCTCCAGGCGGATTTCCTGAGCAGAATGAAAACAGAGCCAGAGGAATGGTCCCTAGATGCAAAAATATACCAGGACATTGTGTTTTGTTTGGAGGCCATGAGATCTGTTGTTGACACACAGAAATTTGGTACAAAGTGTCAAAAATTTCTATCACATTGGAGGTCTCAGAGCTGCAGGCCAGAATGCTCTCAGTTACACCTGGACCTTCCCCCTATCTTATCTCTTTCCTCTTCTGACAGACTTTTTTTTTTTTTTTTTTTTATAAAGAGAAGAAGTACAAGGCAGAGGTGATCCTGATGGCTTCAGACTGGCCCAAAAATGTGGTACTCAGACCCGAAAAGATGGTCCGTCAGAGAACCTATGAAACTTCCAGCAGTTCTTCACCAGTTATCGCAGGGTCCAATATTTCACCCGGACCAAACTTTCTGGAAGCTGGTGGCTGAGTGGAGCTCGTTAAAACTCAGTGGCCTATCAGACCCAGTAACAGACACTATCATAGCTGGACGACATCCCTAGTCTTCCAAGATCTATTACAGGGTCTGGTCTATATTTTAGAAGTGCTGTAAAGCTAGACATCTGGACTGGAGTTCAATATCTCCAGTAAGGATTCTACATTTCTTCATGAGTTTCCAGAAGGGACTGAAATCTGCATCACTCAAGCTGCAGCTTTTGGCCTTATCAGCCATTTTGGCAACCCCTTTAGCTGAACATTATTCGGTTAAAAGATATCGAACGGCTATAAGCAAGATCAAACCTACCATCCGAAACGTCACCCCTCCTTGGGATCTGTTCTACAACAATTTTGCGCCCATGACTTCTTCAAACCTCTAGAGTATTTCCTTGAAGCACATGACGCTTAAGATAGTGCTTCTAACGGCTATCACTTCGGCGAGGAGGGGAGGGGAATTGCAGGCCTTGTTATGCATCCCTCCTCACATAATGTTTCAACAAGATAAAGTGGTACTCAGACCAAAACCTTAATTCATGTCGAAAGTTATTTCTACCTTCCACCTTAGTCAGGAGATTATGCTTCCTTCCTTTTGTCCTAATCCAGCCAATAACAAGGAACGGAATCTGCACCACTTAGAATTAGTACTATGTCTGAAAATCTACCTCCAGAGAACTAATTCCTTTCGCAAGTCAAACAACTTGTTTGTACACTTTGCTGTAAAATTCAAAGGAGCTGCTGCTTCCAAATCTTCCATTGCTAGATGGAATAAGGATGCTATAAAGCTTGCATACGAATCAGCAAAGCAGGAACCACTGAAGAGGATCAAAGCACACCTGACCAGAGCCAGATCTACCTCATGGGCACAGAAGGTAGTTGCAACACCAGAAGAGATCTGTAAGGCTGCCACTTGGTCTTTGGTGACAACATTTGTTAAACACTGCAAACCTTATCTTCAGCCATCGGCAGATGCCAGACTTTTAAAGGTGCTAGAAGCAGCCGTTCTTGTTACCAACTGACATATCTCCCCACACCCTACTTACTGGGGTACTGCTTTGCCAAGTCCCATAGTCCATTGCCGTGGATTGGACACAGAGGAAAAGGTGAAATTTACTCACAGATATTTTGTTTTCCTCTGTGTCCTTCCCTACTAATTTGCCTCTGTAAGGTTATGGTATCGTTCCAGTATTCTTACTATTCTGCTCTATGTTGACAAATGAGGGGGAATATTAATGCTTACGCTCCTTGCCTGTGTCTAACATTTCTTTTATCTATTACAGCTTGGTTAAGAAAATAACTAAGCAAATGGGGAGGAGCAGAAGTTTTTATGAGTTACTGGTCCTACCAGCTGGCAGTCAGTACCCACAGTCTATTGCTGTGGAAGGACACAGAGGAAACCAAAATATTGGTGACTAAATTTCACCTCTTAGATTAAAGGGACAGTAATGTCCCAGAAAAATTGTATCCAGTTTTATAGAGTTTAAAATAATAAACAATATGCTCCAAACCATCTCCCTCAAACAGCTATAGTTTGAGAGATATAGGCATATAATTCAAAGTTCCCCCCTCCCTCCCCTTCTCCTGATGTCAGCTGTAAAGATGACAACAGGAGATTTGAGTCGTACAACTTGAGGAGGCTCTTCAGCAGAGCCGAAATCTTACTTAAAAAGAATCACTTCATTTGAACAGTCTTCAAAGCGTGCTTGCAAACCAGGCACACTGTGTAGAACTTTCCAATGAAGTAATTTTTAAAATAATGAGATTTTGGCTCTGCTGCAGAGCCGCAGGCTGGTCCCCAGACCGGGATCTCCTGCTGTCAGCTAGATGCTGACGTCAGGAGACGGGGAGGGAGGGGGGAACCTTCTATGCCTATATCTCTCAAACCATAGCGGTTTGAGAGATAGGATTTGGAGCATATTGTTTATTATTTTAAACTATAAAACTGGATACAATTGTTCTGGGACATTAGTGTCCCTTTAACTGTCTTCATCTTCTATAATAAGAAATGTTTTGATGGATAAAGTACTCTCAAAGGCTCTTTACACTATATCCTCTATGAATCTAATTCATGTGCTCTTATTTTGAATGTTTCAATGTTAAAGCATTTATGATGACTGCTGAAATGAAGCAGGCTACTTGTAACTTTCTACAATATTTTATGTTAACGTCCAAAACGGACAGATTTCTTACAGACTTCATATGTAGGGAGAATGATTAAGAAACCTTTTATTCTATCTTTCATCCTGAACGAGAAATTAATATACGGCAGATACATTTAAGAGGAGGTATATTTATATAAATGAACAAAGGGAGCAGCACCTGTGGGACTTTAAGTAGGCAACAAAGTAAATGGTATATTGGTCAACATTTGGTCCTGTTGCTGCCCACTTTGTTCATTTATCTCTATCAATCAATGGGATTGTGCACCTGGGCATTAGATTTTTCTGCAGTGCTTCCACCTCCATCGTGTCGGACGGACACACACATCATATTATAATATTATATTATATATATATTTTATGTATTAATATATAACTTATGATATTTGAGATATATATATATGTGTTATATTACATTACACACACAATATACATTACACATATACACTAGTATGAAAGCCCGTGTACACGTGCTAAAGTGCCACCCAGGGGCCTCGGCTGCTGCCCCGGAGCCAGGAGCAGAGACAGGCGGTGGGCCGTTCGGATAGCCCTGCTCTGGATCAACATGTTCAGCCAGTCTCTACTGCGCATGACTGCATCGTTCCGGCAGTCTCTATTGTGCATGTGCTGTTACGCACACAGGGAGCTTCGCAGCCTAGCAATTTATATTATACAGATATACATATACACACACAGTAAAATCTCTTGTATAATATGCATAATTTTGCCCCTCTTCATCTTATGTGAAGTGTGGGCTGTATATTATACATGAAGGTAAAAAAAATGAATCTTGCCTCTCTGATTCTCTCCCTCCCTGCTTACCCTCATCCTTCTCACCCCCAACGGAGTCCAAATCAGACAGCCTGACAGGGTCCCAGATTGAGGCACGCTTCCATTTGCCACCCACTTCCAGCAATGACCCGTCAGGACCTCTTTCCAGCCAATAGTAATGCCCTGTGAGGGCCGCAAGGTCCTTGCAGGGCAATACCAATGATTGGATTGGATCTATGGTATTGCCCTGCAAGGACCTTGCTGCCCTCAAGAAGATATTTATTTTAGTGAGACGGGGGAGAAACAAGGGTGCGTATTATACATAGGCATTCTTTTTCCCCTAAAATCTTGGTTATAATTTACACCTGCGTATTATACACAGGTGCTTGTTTATACCTGAGATTTTACAGTATCCTATATAATAATTTGCTAGGAGGTTTGTCAAAATGCAGTCATGCGCAGTAGAGACTGCCCACATTTGGGCACTCTCTACTACTGCGCATGATTGCATCGCGTGAGTGAGGCGACCTGAGACTGCATCGCGTGAGTGAGGTGATGTAAGACTGCATCGCGTGGAGCAGTAAGGTAGCAGCCTCTTAATCCTTTTAAACGCCAGAGGGGTACGCTTGTACCCTTCTGGCACTCAAAGGGTTACCATTACCCGGACCTTGGCCCATGTACACGGGCTTTTACACTAGTATACAATATTACAGTGGCAACTGGTAAACATAAATATATAAACAAAATGTTATCTTTAAACATAAATATATAAACAAAATGTTATCTTTACTCCATCGTCAGCGTGGCCCCATATAAGGCAGCACCAAAACTGGCATCCTTGTGGTGACAAGGTCAGAAGATGAAGGGAAAGGGAAACCCTGTTACTAAGCAACCGGTGCCCACAACAATGATGCTGTGGTACAACGGCCCAGTCTGGACCACTGCTGCACCCCAGACCCATTCAACAGCTAAATGTAAAGACCGATACAAACAAATGTATCATTAGAAAAGAAGATACTTCCAAGTTGGCCTGTACGGATTCTGCTGTGGAACGGTGCAGGCTGAGGACACCGCCGCATAGAAACGCTCAGGCCACAAACCAGGAATTTATCTTTAGGCAAATATAGCCTGATGGATAAGCATTTTACATTCAAACTCAATATGTAAAGGATTAATTTGGGACAAATAGGGTGTGCTACATCTTCAAGTGCTTGAACTACTGTGGAAGAAATTTATATGGACATGAACTTCCACCTTGGATTGTTGATACACAAATTGCCAGACTGCACACCCATTGAAAATCAGTCTCAAAAGCCTGTCATAACATCAGCCACCCAGCTATCTGAATACACCATCCATCTATATAATAATTTGTTAGGATGTTTGTCACGATGCAGTCATGCGCAGTTGAGCGTTTGGGCAGTCTCTACTGTACATGATTGCATCGCGTGAGTGAGGCAACAAAAGACTGCATCGCATGGAGCGTTGAGGTAGCGTAGCAGGCTCTTAACCCTTTGAGTGCCAGAGGTGCATGCAATCCAATGCGTTGACCAACCCTCTGGCACTCAGAGGGTTAACTTTACCCAGACCTTAGCCCATGTACAACTTACACTAGTATTCAATATTCCATAAAAAACTCATAAGCGCTTTTTGTTTCTATTCAATGTTACGGGTTTGCCAACTAATTTATTTATATATGTGCCAGTTTGTTGTACATAGCCTTAAAGGGATAGTAATACTTCATTTTAACTTTATTTTATTTTGTAGGCATTAAAAAAACATGAAGAATGATATAAGTCTTATCTCTGAAACCTTTATGGTTTAAGAGATATTCACAAACAAAGTATCCCCCCCCTGTTCAACCAGATAAGAAGGGAGATGCCCAGGTAGACTGCAGAGAGGGACAATCTTCAATTAAGATAATGGAAAAAGCTGAAAAACTTTTCAAGGGGGGAAGGGCTTTCATTGTTTTCATACAAAGAAAATTGTCCCCTTCTGTTATCTGTACTGTCATACAACCAGACTCACATTTGAGAAGAGATGGCTTACACTAGGAAAAAGGGGCGGGGAGGGGAACTTTGCTTGTGAATATCTCATAAACCATAAAGGTTTGAGAGATAAGACTTATATCATTCTTCATGTTTTTTTAATGCCTACAAAATAAAATAAAGTTAAAACGAAGTGTTACTATCCCTTTAAATAGTTTTTTTGTCACTTGTATTTGTTTTTATGTTTTAGGATTTGTTTTGAGCGATGCAATGTGGCTGTGTCCTCAGCCTGCACTGTTCCACTGTGGCATCAGTATGAGCCAATTTGGAAGTATCTATTCTTTTCTAATGATACATTTGTTTGTATCGGTCTTTACATTTAACTTTTAAATGGGGCTGGGGTGCAGTGGTGGTGCAGACTGGGGCCGCTATACCATAGCATCATTGTTGTGGGTAACTGTTGCTTAGTAACCGGTTTTCCCTTTGTGATTTTATATTCTGACCTGGTCACAACAAGAACACCAGTTTTGGTGCTACCTTACGTGGGGCCATGCGGAGGATGGGGTTAAGTTCACATTTTGTCTATAAATAGGTCTAATGTGATTGGGTCCCCTGCTAGCCCAACAGAAGGTCCATCTAGGACTGAAAATGTTCAGCATGGATTAAATGAATCACATTATACATACTCTATCTATGCACTGGGCACCTGGTGCACCTCTGCAGTGTAGAGCTTCATTGAGCGATTTTCACAACAATGGACAGGGGCTGCTTTGCCCCACCCACGCCTGTGGGAATCGCTGCCCCTGATGTCCTCCCCAGTACTGCCCCTAGACAAGGCAAACCAGAAGCTATAAAGAATATATATATATATATTTATATCTATCTTTGTGATTAAGTGATTTATTTAATCCAATTGTTCCAAGACATGGTAGCAAGCTGGTTAGATGCCCCAGCAACACATTAGGATACATATTTATTAGCAAACATTTTTATAAGTTCTTCTGGATTTTATATCAATTTTAATAAAAGTTTCATTTAGTCTTGCCATTCTTTGCCTAATTTGGGGATACTTGAAATTGTTTCAAATAAGCGCTACAGTCTTATATACTTTAACACTAAAATCTGAACAACCTTTTCAGTTCCTACAAGAAGTCACACTACACAAATTAGATTTATAGTCATCCACGCGAAAGAGACCTTCGTTTGACAGGGCATTCGTGGTTTCCTGGTCCGTAAAATGTTGCAGACCTCCAGCATCCCATATAGTTACCCTTTAACACCAATTCAGATTTCACAAAAACAAAATGATCAGTGTGGGAACTCCCTGTGAGGGGCACGGCACGCTCACCTCCAAGACAGCCTCTGACCACTCTTGCAACATACATGTATCTAAAATGGACAGAACAATCAAATAGAACAGAAATAACTTCAGTAAGCAAGATAGACACCTACCTTGTTTTTGCACAACTCTTCACAAGAGCCATCAAATTTCCTCTTTTTTGCCCAGTTTAACACACTATCAGGATCTGGCACTACAATGCCTATTAAGAATGCCTATTTAAGAAAGAAAAAAAAAAAAGCTCAAATAAGTGATGCATTCCATATGGTGGAAAAGTTTTAACAAAAGCTGGCTAGGAAATACAGGATACTTAAAATGGTAGAAAATGGATTCATTTTCAAGTCATAAGTCAAATAAACGTTAACATCTCACAACAACTCGTTTCCCTTGTGCAAAGTTTTTGCTATTAAGTATACAACTTCTTTTAGGTTTAAAGGGAGGAAGTTAAAGTGGCATAAGGAAGGGAGAGTGGGAGGAAGTTAAAGTGGCATAAGGAAGGGAGAGTGAGGGAAAGTGGCAAAGGGGGGGGAGGGAAAGTGGCAAAGGGTAGGATGAAGAAAATCTGCGGAGTGCAGAAAGGGGGAGAAAACAGCAGACGTGGGGGGGGGTGAAAGGGAGAGGTATGAGAAGTGGTGTAAAGGAGGATAGCCAGAGAAATTGAGGAGGTGAAGAGGCAAAGGGGAAATGTTGGAGGATAAAATGGTGAAGATAAGTGGTGAAAGGGAGAGAAAAAAAAAAAAAAAGAAATCAGTTGGTGAAGCACCTAAAGGGATGTCTGGAAGATTAGCAGATACGAGGATTCATCCTACTGCCCATTAATGTGAAAATCACACCCCAGGGGTGTCAAACACAGAACACATATCAGAGCAGCAGTATGGAGGCTGTTAATACAACTCCTTTCTGCCGACATGGGAGTGGTGTGCCACAGGCAATGAATCTCACATTATATAATATATACACAAACCGTATATTACAATATTAGAGATAGCTTTATCTATGCACACATACAATAGCGACTGTGGCACAGTCTTGCCCTTGGCATTCGGCACTCCGTGCATGTCTGAGAACCACTGCATCCCCATGATGGGAAGTCTGGCTGCAGCAATTTCCACAGGAGTAGCCAGGGGGCTTCACTGTCAAAATTGCAGCAGTGATTTTGATAAGACCAGGTGGGGAGACCCCTCCTGTCAAAAAGCACTAGGCTCACCATGTATGTCAGGAACCCAGTGGACCTCTGCATCTGTGGATCTTGTCACTGAGATTTTCAGAGTAGTGAAAAATGATTTTTTTTTTTTTTTTTTTTTTAGTCCGTTCCCTTTACTGGTTTAGGTACTACCACTCGTGGTGGCCTGTTAAACAGTAATGTAACACTGATTCATTGTTTTGGACAGCACCGTTTAATTCTCTGTAAGTGCTTGCGGAGTTTATAATCTATTCAGAAGCAATGTGTTGCTTTCCTAATATTACTTGCATCAAGGGTGGCCAGTCTGTGCTTCAACCACTGCTGGAGTGTTCCCCATCATTGTCAACCGGTCAATGGCCAGCTACGAGGATGGAATTTGCAGTGCAGGAAAAGCTGTGTGACTTCATAGCCCGTGTTTGCTTATACAATGCAGTTTTTAGGTGGTACACAAAAGTTTTAACCAATGATTGATTGGTCCTTAAAGAGTTAAGATGCACTGTGAGCCTTATTCTGCTTAAGCTATTTACACTTTGCTAGTTCACCACTAACCATGAAGTAAAATATTTTCAATAGTAAATTGTGTAGCTTTTACTGTATTAAGATTACATATGGTGCATAAGGCACTTATTTCATTACACCCCTCAAATCCTAGCACAGTAGCATTGCATACAACTCCTAGAACAAAATCCTTCAAGTGTGCGAGTGCCACAGACTTATAAAATGCATTACATGGCAATGCAAGGAACCTCTTGGCACTGAATGGGTTAGGACCCACTGTACTTCAACCCTCTGAGTGGCCAAGGGGTATGCAATGAATTGTGAAACAATGTGTTGTGTACCCACTGGCACTCAAAGGGTTAAAGGATGGTGGCGTGTGTGATGGATATCCTGAGTACATGTGACATTGCCTTCACCGAGAAAACTTTGTTACACACAGTCCTGTAACTTAAACAGAAGGATAGTCGAAACCTGGCAGTTCCACACTGCAGGGCCAGCCCAGGAAGCTTATAGTTTGTACCTTGGCTATTTTGGCCCAGTGAATAATTATTTGGGAATAAAAGTTTGCATTGACTAATTAGTGAGTGACCAAGATTGTCAGTCATTGAGATGTGAAATCTAGCGACCCCCTCCTCCTGAGGCAGCAGTCTGTATGCTTAAAGTGCCGTCCACTTCCTCTGTTGCTGTTCCTCCTCCTTGAAGGAACTCTTCCTCTTTTATCCTCACCTCATGGTCACTGAGGTTTTTGTGCATTAAGGTACAGCAAACTACATTTTCCATGATCTATGGCCATCTTCAGGCAGCTCTGAGTGACGTTAGGTCCGTTGCGGTGATGGGGACACAGAGCAGATTGTAGTGAAGACATTGATCAGGTACCTGGCGCTGCTTGTAGGGGATTGAATTACAGCAGTAGTATACTGTCAGATGCAGTGTAGTAATCCTGATGACAGATGGGCACACATTTTTTGTGTACTTACACAATGAAGACAATACAGAGATGAACCAGGATATATACTGAATTGACATTTTTTTCCTGCTCAGAGTGAGGCACTACAAACTCTGCTTTCCAGGCTGCTGGCAATTGGTGTCCGGAGAATCATACAGCAATTTAGAGTCAACAGTGTATTATGTCAGTTGACTCTGCCAAGTTGCTGTATGAGTCTCCGGACAGCATTTGGCAGCATGCAAATCATGCCTGAGACACAGTCTGTAGTGCTCACTCTGAGCAGAGTATGCACTGTTGACCATTGTGAGAAGAATCAGTTCTTGAAAGGGATCTGAAGCCTCCTTGCCTGCCTGGGAGCATGGTGACCCAGAGGGATTGGGGAGAAACCAAGGATACCACAGTGGAGACCTGTCCCCTCTTCCTCAGCCCTAAGCACTGGAGTTCAGAGCAGGGTGACTCCATCCTCTGGGCATAAGGTGTTAACCCTTTGAGTCCCTGAGGGGTGTGAAACGCATTTGGTGAGGATGTTCCTGCAAATGGAGTACCAACATCCTTCTACTCTACGTGCTGCTTGCTGCAGTGTGAAGGTTGTTGGACGCCAACAGGCAGCCATGTTTTTTTATTTTGTAACAGAGGATAGCGAGGGTGGGCCAACTCATTACTGAGTTTTTAACAGGAGTGTCATAATCACGCCCCCCTGTATGTCCTGGAACGGAAGTATGGTATAGAGGAACTATTAATATCTGCCCCTTACTGCAACCCGCATGTGTTTGTCCACCCAGGGGTGTGTGTGGTGGAGACAGAATTCTGGCAAGCTGCAAGCCTTCTGCTTTTATTATTACAAATTTAAAAATCTAACCGATTTCTGGTTCACAGTCCACCCTGACCCACAGTGGTGCAGATTGGTTACAAGTAGAGAATCAGGGGAGGTGATTTTCCCAGAAGTGCACGGGTGAAAATCCTGTGAAAATCACTGCAACAAGTTGGCCCGCCCTAACTATCCTCTGGTCTAGTAGGTCCAACATTTCATGGTATGCCAAATCAAATGGGCAATGCTGTGAACCATTCGCTAGCATACACACAGGAGAAATATCAGCACGGTTTTGCCCGTGCGGTTAAATTAAAACTTTCATCCAAGTTTGCATGTTTGAAAACTGCATTAAAAACTCTGTACATTTGCTGGTCTTTTGGTTAGTTAAGGAGATATTCACACTTGTTACTGTATGCTAATTGCAGTACCAGTGGAATTTCATATGCTAATGAAGCCTTTTCAGTGATGTACCATATGCTAATTAAGGTGTCATTGAAGCAGTGTGCAATACCAGGAACTGTTTAAGAAAGTAACGTGACAAAATTAATCTTAGATTATTCTTTATACTTTTAAAATACTGTGTACCTTCCATTCTGTTCATATCCGTATAGATTTATTGTAATTTTGTTGTAAAGTTTCCCCCTCCCTCACCTTTTCCCAACTTCACTCAGATCTGAAATCCGGTCGCTTGACTGGGCAGATCGCAATTAGGGACAATCTTGTCTGTCTGTATAAGGAAAACACTGCCCCCTTTGACGAAGGGCAGCAGGGTTTACTCCTTATGCTCTTCAGGGCCTCTCAATTTTATGTGAAACTTATGTGAAGGTTACATTTCAGTTTAACAATGCAGTTTGTTTTCAATGGAGATCATAATACAGAGCTATGGGGGAGAAAACAAACAAACAAAAAGAAAAAAAAAAAAAGAAAAAACACGTTTCCATCGAATGGTAGATTTCATGCACCAGTGCATAAAACTGAAAGCGGAGCTACCACCTCCAAGACCAGAAGCCAGGCAGCACCGCGGACATCTTGAATGTGCTCCTGCGCTGTCAGTCCTCTTCACCCTTCACAGGCATTGCACTGGCCCAGATGGCTCTGGAAGTGACTGACGACGCAGACCTGGCCGTCAGTCTCGGAAGCTTAAGGATAGCTTTATTTGTGGGCACTTTTGAGGTGTAAAATTATGATTACAAAGCTAGTCACCACCTGCATAAGTATTGCAGGGCAACTTTAGTGGAGGTGGTAGTTCCGCTTGAAGCGATCTGTATTTTAACTTAATCTACAGTCAATATGGGTCAAAGCTAAAGGTTTTCAGTATAATCCAAAAGGCTTTTTTTTTTTAAATCTCAAAAGATCCCAACAAGGAGCACTAACAAGTTGGAATAGATTGTTATTATGGGTATGATTATCGTATATAATGTAAATTTCTTAAAAGCCCCCCAAAAACAGAGCTACAGTAGTGAAGGTTCTCCAGATTTAAATCCTGTGTTAAAGATGTGCCCAATGGATTCCTAAAGCAAGGTGTTTGGAACCCCCTATGGCACGCAAAAGAAGATTTTAATCTTACCTGTTAAATCCTTTTCTCTTAGTCCATATAGCTTACAGGTACCATGGGAAGGCAACAGCCCCTTTCAAAAGGCTGGAACAATTTTTTTTTTTTTAAAGAAGTGCAGGGTGGAGCCTCCTTCTCTTCTATGGTCAGGCAACCAAGCCACTCCCCAGATAGATTTGTAACGAAAATCCTACCTACCTAGCTAGATAGCAAGAAGGAAGAGAGGAATAGTCCTGTGAGCATGAACACAATAGGACTCCCACGTTCAGCCACAGGAAACCAAGCATGGTCCCTTGACAGGGTGGGAGATCTGTAAGCTATATGGACTAAGAGAAAAGGATTTAAAAGGCAAGACTAAAATCCTATTTTCTCTGTTGTCCAATATAGCTTACTGGTACCATGGGATGTACCAACACTGAGCTCCCTGGGTGGGAGAGAAGGCAAGGACCAAGCGCTGGTCCCCATGATGCCAGAGTTCCCATGGACTAATCAGGATACACAATAGCCTAACTAACAAAGTGTCAACGGACACTGAATAACTGTACACAGCACACCAAAATAACTAACAGCACACTAGAACAAGAGCAAACAGGGCTCAACAGTTAAAGGGATAGTAATACTTGAAAATAATTTTATTTAAAAATAAAAAAAAATGATATAAATGATAAAATGATCCAAGTCTTATCTCCCAAACCTTTATGGTTTGGGAGATAATAGCAAGTAAAAGTTTCCCCTGGAGTGACGTCACTGCTCTATCCCTCAGATTTGAAATCCGGTCCACAGACCGGCAGTGGCTCTTCAGAAGTGCCGAGATCACGATCTTTAAAAATAATTTCTTCATTGGAATGGTCTACAAAGTGTGCTTGCAAGCCAGGCACACTTTTTAGACAGTTCCAATGAAGTAGTTCTTTTTAAAGATCGTGATCTCGGCACTGCTAAAGAGCTGCCGGCTGATCTGTGGACCGGATTCCAAATCTGTCCACTAGATGGCAGACTTGGCTACAACAGCCAGGAAAAGGGAACTTTACCTGCCAAGATCTCCCAAACCATAAAAGTTTAAGAGATAAAAAAAAAAATTAAACTATATAAGTCTTAAGGGCTACAATGTAAAATAAAATTATTTTCAAGTATTACTATCCCTTTAAAGATCTAAGAAACAGGCATTAAAGTCCTATACAGGCAAAACTGCCTTCAGGACTTTTCTACCAAAGCTGGCTTCAGCGGAAGCCTGATTATCAATAAGGTAGAATTGGAGAATGTGTGCACAGAGGACCAAGTGGCCGCCTTGCACAGCTGATCAGCAGAGGCCTGATTCTTGTAGGCCCAGGAGGCCCCAAACAGACCTAGTGGAATGCGCTGTGTTGCAAAAGGGAACAGTTTTTTTTCTTGAGTTCACAAACCCTGTGAATGGTAGACTTAATCCAAGATGCAATGGTCACCTTGAAAGCCGATTTAGCAGCCCTATGACCCTCAGGGATGACCAGTGCATCAGTCTGACAGATACGTTCTATGTGCACCGCACAGAGTCTAATGCAACACATTACATCTAACAAGTGGAGATCCCATTCAAGACAAAAGGAAGGCACAACAATCTCCTGATTGATGCAGAACTCAAACCACCTTAGGAAGAAATTCCTGAGAGGTACGAAGAACAGCCTTATCCTTGTGAAACACCAGGAAAGGCAGTTTGTAGGACAGAGCCTGCAATTCAGCAACTCTGCTGACAAACCACAGCCAAAAGAAACGCCATCTTCCATGTCAGACGTAATGGAATGGTAGCCAAAGACTTGAAGGGCAGTCATTGCAAGACCCCCAAAACCAGATTAAGGTCCCACTGAGGAGTGGGAGCCTTAAAAAGGCAGGGAAGGCATGAGCAAACCCCTGAAAAAATACTTTGATGTTGGTAAAATGGCTATGCGCCTCAAAAAAATAAACAAAAAACTACAGACAGAGCAGAGGTCTGAACCTTCAAGGAACTAAGGCTACGGCCCTTGTTCATGCCATCCTACAAGAAGTATGATAGTTGGAAGGTCAAACTTCTGTGAAGACAGATCCCTGTCCACACAGCAAGCGTGGAAAATAGACCAAACCCTGTCGTAGGCCTTAGAGGAAACTGGTTTCCGAGCCTGAATCATCTGGGAAACCACATCAGAATATCCCTTCTTCCTCAAGATTGAGGCTTCAACCTCCATGCCGTCAAAGCCAGACGCTCTACATCCTCCTTCCACAGGTAGCCCTGAAGGAGATCTGGTCTGCGTGGTAGATGAAACGGCTTGCAAACAGACAGAGCCAGCAAGTCTGGGAACCAAAGATGTCTGGTCCAATAAGGAGCAATCAGAATGACTGATGACCAGTCCATCCAAAACTTCCGCAGTACCGAGGGGAAGGGGAGGAAAAATGTAGGCCAGATGAAACTGCCAAGGAATAGACAGGGCATCCTCTGCAAAAGCCAGGGGATCCCTCCAGTGGGAGCAAAACACCGGAACCTTCCGGTTGTCCCTGGTGGCCATCAGATCGATCCAAGGAAGGCCCCATTTCTGCACTAGGAGGTCAAATACTTCCTGGTGAAGTTCCCATTCCCCACTGTCCACTGTGTGGCATCAGAGGAAATCCGCCACAACGTTTCCTATGCAGAAAATGCCAGCACATGCTCTGCTGTCCAGGTTAAAATAGCCTTTACTTCTAACCAAGCAGTGGGACTTCTGTTGACGCCTTGCTTGTTGATGTAAGCCACAGCCGAAATGTTGTTGGATTGGAGGCAAACTGGGCAACCCATTAGATGAGAGGCCCAATACCTCAGAGCATGAAAAATCGTTCCAGGATGTTGAAGGGGAGAGAGGACTCCTGGACATTCAGATGACCCAGGATGTTACCCCAGCCTATCAGACTGGCATCAGCCATCACAATGGTCCAATATAGGATCACAAATGGTCTCTCCTTCGTCAGGTTGGCGAGACCCAACCACCAATGGAGACTCAGTTCCACATACAGAGGAAGGGATACCAGCAGATAAAAAGATCCAGGTTTGCAGGGAAAATCCAGATCACAAACCTCTGAAGCTCCGTGGCATGCTCCATAGCATATGGCACTGCTTCCATGGTGGAAATCAACTGCCCCACCAGAGAGGAAAACTTCCTAGCCAGAGCAGGCTTGCATGCCAGAGAACAAGAGTTCTGAGCACAAACTAACGGAGAGCCTTGAGGTCCAGGATAGGGCGGCAGCCACCATCCTTTTTGGAAACTACAAAGTAGGTTGGAATAAAAGCCCAAACCGATTTCTGGCTGGGGGACTTGTTCCAGGACTCCCTTGTCCAAGAGGTCCTAAACCGCCCCATTGAAAAGTGAGCTTTTCCAGTCCCTGAGGGGAGCGAGAAAGGAAGAACCTGAAGGGAGGCAGGGATTCAAAGGGAATCCTGTAACCTTCAGAAACCTGTAATACCCACGGATCCGCAATAGAGCCTGTCCAAGTGCCTAAAAAGTGCTGCAGGTGCGTGCGGACTGGGGTTCGGTGAGTCATGCCGAAGTAGGATTGGCGGAGGAGTGTTTAGGCCCCCACCTGGGGATGGAATGCGGAGGTACCACTGGGTTTGCCCTTTACGCTTCACCTTGGTGGGCACAAAAAAGACGATGTCTCCACGTCTGAGGACTGTGCTTAGGGACAAAGGGCAACACAGTGCTCTTGCCCCCAGTAGCTTCACTAATGATGTTCTTCAATTCAGGGCCAAAAAGACGTACCCTGGAAAGGAAGAGAAACCAGTGACTTTTTAGCTCTCAGCCCCCACAGAAAAGGCAGAGGCCTTAGCCTCAAGCCTAACAACATCAAAAAGGGGCATCAGTAACAATGTGGAGCCTCAGAGATATTGGTCAAAAGTGACAAAAGACCAGCCTTAGGGCACCCTTACGGACAGCGTCAGTCAGCTGTTCAGTCCACACCAGCAATAGCTCTATTGACCCATGCAGAAGCAAAAGGTGGGCCTCAAGGACGCACCAATGGCAGTGAAGGTAGCCTTCAAAATAGCCTCTAGCTTTCTATCGGTTACATCCTTGAGAGCAGAGGCATCTGCAACAGGCAACACCGTGGACATAGAAAGCCTGGAAATTGGGGCCACATCAGAAAATGGATACAGCTTAGAGAATCTCTTAGGTAGAGAAACTCTTTTCAGCAGTCTTCCCCTTATTCAGCACTATCTGGATTAGGCGGAAAGACAGTACAGGGTTTTTTGTGCCTTTGAAAGAAGTCAGAAGTAGACTGAGGTTCTACTGGAGTAGTAGGGATGTTCAAGTTATTTAAAACCGCCTTAATGAGACCCTCAGTGGAGGGGTCAGCTTCGAAGGAGTCGCCATAAAACTGGGAAGAGGCCCCTTCTAACCACACACCATCCTCTGAATCAGCCAGGGATTTTTCCTCAGAGGAATCAGATAAATCAGGATTACCAGGAGTCTTCAAGGCCACATACCTGAAGGAGGTGGGGGACTTCCAAGACTGACGAACCCCTGAAGATTAAGAGGAATCTTTGCCATAGAGGACTATGGCCCAACGCCATGTCCCAATGGATCTGACATCCTAACAGGAGAAAAGTGTCCACCAGTATAGGAATACACCAAGTACGGCTGCCCAGATTAAATATTTAACCCGAGAAAGCATAAAAATAGGATTTTAGTCTTACCTGTTAAATCCTTTTCACTTAGTCCATAAAGGTCACTGGTACTCTGGGAGGGGTAAGTCCCCTTTAATAGGCAGGAACAACTATGCAAATGATTTGCAAGGGGCGGAGCCTCCCCTCTTACTTAAGCCACCTTCTGGCCAGAGCCACTTAGATTGATTTGAGACCCTAAAACTGACCTCAGGTAAGCAAAAAGAAAGACTCCTGTGAGCATGCCCCAACGGTCTCCCACTGAATGCCACAGGAGAGCCAAGTCTGGTCCCTTGACAGGGTGGGAGACCAGTGACCTGTATGGACTAAGTGAAAAGGATTTAACAGGTAAGACTAAAATCCTATTTTCACTGTCGTCCAATACAGGTCACTGGTACTCTGGGATGTACAAACATTGAGCTGACCCAGAGGCGGGAAGTAAGGCAAGGACCAGGCGCAAGGCCCAAGTCACTAGAACTGCTATGAACCAGTTAATTACATAGCCCAAACTGTAAGTGTCAACAGACACCAACCAAGGGAAACAATCCCTGAACTAACACAGCACACGGAACCAGAGCCAACCGGGCTCAACAGCAAGGAAGCACTAAGAATCACAGAGCGGAAGACCTAAACAGGCAAAACTGCCTCCAGGACCTTCCTACCAAAACTGGCATCAGCCGAAGCCAGTACATCAACTCGATAGTGCTTAGAAAATGTGTGCACAGAGGACCAAGTGGCCGCTCTGCACAGTTGACCAGCAGATGCCTGATTCTTGTAGGCCCAAGAGGCCCCAATAGATCTGGTGGAATGGGCAGTCACGCTGAAGGGAACATGCTTATTCCGCAACATATAAGCTTCACGGATGGTAGCTTTAATCCAAGATGCAATAGTAACCTTGGCAGCCGGTCTCCCTGCCCTAGGCCCCTCAGGAATGACGAATAGAGCGTCAGACTTCCTGATAGACTCGGTGCGATGAACGTAAAATTTGAGGCAACGCACCACATCCAACAAATGGAGATCTCGTTCCTTGTCAGATGAAGGATTAGGACAGAAAGAGTGAACCACAATCTCCTGATTGATGTGAAACTCGGACACAACCTTGGGTAAGAATTCCTTGGTAGTGCGAAGCACAGCCTTATCCTTGTGGAACACCAGGTAAGGAGGTTTACAAGACAGAGCTTGTAACTCTGCTACCCGGCGGACCGAAACAATAGCCAAGAGAAAGGCCATTTTCCAAGTCAAGAGACGTAAGGGAATGGAAGCCATGGATTCAAACGGTGGTCGCTGGAGTACTCCCAGCACCAAATTGAGGTCCCACTGGGGAGTAGGACTCTTGAAGGCAGGCCGAACATGAGTCACACCTTGGAAGAAAACCCTGACATCAGGAAGGATAGCAATCCTTTCCTGGAAAAACACAGACAAGGCAGAGGTCTGAACCTTGAGGGAACTCCGACTGAGCCCCTTATCAACACCGTCCTGCAAGAAGGCCAGGACAGTGGGAAGATGAAATTCAAGTGACAATTGCTTATCAGTGCACCATGCAACGAAGGTTGACCATATGCGATGATAGATCTTGGAGGACACAGGCTTACGAGCACTAAGCATAGTCGACACCACAGAAGGAGAAAATCCTTTCTTTGCTAAAATCGAGGATTCAACCGCCATGCCATCAAATGGAGAGAGTGAACATCCTCCTTCCACAGATAACCCTGGAGAAGTAGATCCGGACGGGCAGGGAGCGGGATCGGATCCGACACTGACATGGCCATCAACTCCAGATACCAGGACTGGCGAGGCCAGTTTGGAGCGATCAGGATGACAGGACAACGCTCCTGCTTCAACTTCTGGATAACTCTGATCAATAGAGGAAGAGGAGGAAAGATGTAAGCCAGGGAGGAATCCCAAGGGATCGACAAGGCATCCACTGCTAGAGCAAGGGAGTCCCTCCACCGGGAGCAAAACACCGGAACCTTCCTGTTGTGTCTGGTAGCCATCAGGTCCACCACAGGCATCCCCCACCGCTGGGCGAGCATGTGAAACACCTCTGGATGAAGAGCCCATTCTCCGCTGTCGACGGTGTGACGACTGAGGAAGTCTGCCATGACGTTGTCCACGCCTGGAATATGAACTGCAGAGATGACAGGCACGTGATCTTCTGCCCAAGACAAAATATCCTTGACCTCCCACCAGGCGGACCCTGCTTCTTGTGCCGCCTTGCCTGTTGATGTAAGCCACCGCCGTGGCGTTGTCGGACTCCACTCTGATCTGAAGACCGGTCAATTGAGACTCCCAGTGCCTCAGGGCAAGCCGGACAGCTCGAAGTTCCAGAACATTGATGGAGAGAAGGGATTCCTGCACGTCTGGATCACAAATCTCTGAAGTTCCCTGGAGTGGGCCATGGCAAATGGTACTGCTTCGATCGTGGAAATGAACTTCCCCACTAAAGACGACAACTTCGGTACCAGAATTTCGTCCATGTCCAGAATCCCAGCTACTCGGACGGCTATCTGGTGAGCCACATCCTCTGGAAGAAACACCATGCATTGGCGAGTGTCGAACAGGAGTCCCAGGAACAGAAGCCTCTGAGATGGAACCAAGTCCGACTTGTCCAGATTCAGGATCCAGCCATGACGGTTCAGAGTGTGCATACACTTCTGTAATTGCTGATGGAGAAGCTCCGCTGAGGAGGCTTTCAGTAGGAGATCGTCCATGTAGGGGGTCACTCTGATCCCATCCTGATGAAGCACCGCTATCAAGGAGCCTAACACCCTCTGGAAGACCTGAGGGGCTGAAGTCAGCCCAAAGAGGAGTGCTGCAAACTGAAAGTGTCCCCTGTGGCAGGCAATCCTGAGATACCGTCTGCTCTCTGGATGAATAGGGATGTGAAGATAAGCATCCTGAAGGTCCAGGGAGGCAAGGAACTCTCCTGGAGACATTGCAGCAATCACAGAGAGCAGGGACTCCTGGCGGAAGTGGGAAGTCACCACATAGGCATTGAGATCTTTTAGATCCAAAATGGGACGAGCCCCTCCGTCCTTTTTGGCTACCACAAACAGGTTGGAATAGAATCCTGAACCTGTGTCCCCCTGAGGAACCGCCTCCAGGACCTCTTTGTCCAAGAGATCCTGAATAGCGTCGTCGAACAGACGCCTTTTTGTGGGTTCCTGAGAAGGACGAGTAAAATGGAACCGAAAAGGAGGAAGGGAGGAGAAAGGGATCCTGTATCCCTCTGACACCACCTGAAGAACCCATGGGTCCGCCACTGACTCCTCCCAAGTCCGGCGAAAGATGCGGAGACGACCACCTACAGCAGGATGCGGACCCGGGTTCGGCGAGTCATGCCGAAGCAGTCTTGGAGGTCTTGGCCTTGGGGGCTACTTTGGGCTTCCAGGACTGTTTGGGCTTGGAGGAGGAGCGCGTGGTGGGAGGACCCGTTTGGGCCGAGGAGCGTGTCTCAGTCTGAAAGGAACGAAAGGACCGATTGCGTTTGGCTGGAAACTTTTTCTTAAAAACTGAGGGTAGAAGAGTACTTTTACCGCCAGTAGCCTCACTGATCATTTCTTTGAGTTCAGACCCAAAAAGCAAATTCCCCTGAAAGGGCAAGGAAAGCAAGGCTTTCTTGGAGGCTGTATCAGCAGACCAAATTTTCAGCCAAAGGGCGCGTCTAGCCACCACAGAAGAAGTGGAGGCCCTCGCCATCATGCGCACAGCATCAAAGGCAGCGTCAGCAACATAGTTCTGAGCTTCAGAAATGTTAGCAAGAAGCTGTAACTGTTCAGAAACTGGAGCATCCTGGCGAACTGCTTCAGTCAGTCGCTCAGTCCAGGCCGCGAAGGCCCTGTTAACCCATGCCACTGCAAAGGTTGGACGCATGGCAGTGCCAATAGAGGCAAAAATGGACTTAAGAGAAAGTTCCAATTTCTTATCCGTCCAATCCTGCAGGGCAGAGGCATCAGAGACAGCCAAAGCGGTAGACTTGGATAGCCTGGAAACAGGGGCATCCACCTTAGGAGGATGCACCCATTTTGCCAGCTCAGTCTCAGGAAAAGGGTACAGCTTAGCAAACTTTTTGGAGACAGAGGAAGATCTATCAGGATTCCTCCACGCCTCAGAGACTAGACGAGCAAGAGTAGGATTAGTTGGAAAACAAACAACTGGCTTAGATTGCTTTTTCTGAAAAACATCAGTAGGATCATAAGTGGATTCCTGAGTCAGAGGAAGGTTGAGCGTATTCAGAACCGCTCTGATCAGACCCTCAGCCGAAACTTCAGGGTCACACTCATAGGGGTCCCCAATGGATCTGTTAGATTCAATAACAGTACGTTCCTCAGCATCAGAATCCTGCAAGAGTTCTTCTTCAGAAGAATCAGTTACATCAGGAGCCCCCTGTGGCTTAGGCAGGGAGGTCCTGATAGTAGAGGGGGTCTGCCAGACCTGGAGAGCCCCCTGTATCTGAGAGGGAAAGAGTTGAAGCGTGGATCTGAGATCCCTAGTGGCAGCCTTAAACTCCCTCACCCAAGATGGCTCAATAGCATGGCTGGGAAGCCCAGGGTTGCTATCTTGACCAGTACAATTAGGGCATAGATCCCCCACATTATCGCTAGACAGCCCAATGTGGCAAGAGGAGCAAAACGCCATGGGGGTAGCAGACCCCCCATCCTCCCTAGACTTGGGTCTAGCCCCTAGCTCCAGTGAAGTAGACATGCTCACAGCGTCAATATACCCCACTAATAACACTATCACCCAGAAAAAGTGTAAAGGATTAAAGTTTCACCCCAGAAATGTCTAAATTCGGACTTATCTGGCCAGCGAAGGGTTAATCTGTAGAGGAGAGAGAAGGCTCGGTCCCTGCGTAGTGTACTCGCATAGGAAAAGTACCACAAAATGGCGGCCGTCATGACAGCCAATCAGAAACTAGCGCGAACCAGGCGCTCATGGGAAATGTAGTTTTCCCTCCACAAGTACCCCAAACAGTGCCCGAAGCCCCCCTGAACACCCCACATAAATAAAACACAATCCGGATGATAGAGCAGGAGCCAAGCAGTAAAATGAGCCCTCTCTGGAGTTGCTGTGACAAGCAGTTCCAAAGATATGTCCCACACTGTGAATTCCCATAGAGAGTAAAGGAGCCATTGCGTCTGAGCGGGAAAAGCCGCGCTTAAAGGCGCAGAACTCAATTTTTAATAAAGTTTAAGAAAACATTAAAAAGTGCTCAAACAAGAATAAAACACATAAGAAACATAAGAAAACGAATATCCCAAGCTCCAAAACCCAGAGAATACCACAGAAATTGCATAAAACAGTAATAATGCAATAAAAGCACCCTATGAGTGCTGGAGTGTATTGAAAACTCCCAAATACAAGCCCATCAAAGGGACACTGTGGGGACAAGTGGACCTTCAGCACTCAATGGGTGACTCACCTTTCTTGCAGGACTTCTGTCTTCAGGTGACCATGATGAATAAGGAATAACCCAGGAGGTAAATTCCTCAGCAGGGAAGCTGCTCAACACAAGCTGTTCCCTCTTCAGGGCATAAGGTCCACAGAAATCCCTGGAAGCTGCACCAGCCACTTTAAAGAGGGCAATTCACAGCCATGGTCACCCTCCTAATGGTGGTATTCCATATTTGAATAAAAATAATAAAACACTAAGATGCATAGATGTTCTACTACCTGGTGTGCAAAGCACTCCAGGAACAAATCAATCTAAGTGGCTCTGGCCAGAAGGTGGCTTAAGTAAGAGGGGAGGCTCCGCCCCTTGCAAATCATTTGCATAGTTGTTCCTGCCTATTAAAGGGGACTTACGCCTCCCAGAGTACCAGTGACCTGTATTGGACGACAGTGAAATACACTTATATGGCAAGTGAAGGGTTAACCTGAGGAGGAGAGTAGAGGAATCTAAGCCCTGTGTATGATGCTCGTGTAAAGGATAAAAGAAAATGGTGACCAAAGTGGGAGCATCAGAAAAAAGCCCACGAAACGGGCGTTTGTAGAGTACCGAAAGATAGAACTGAATCCCCCTGAGACCTCTAGGATGTTCACTGGAGTGTAGGGCAAGAGGAGACAAGAAGAATGAGCAGTCTCTCAATTCATTACATGGAGCGGCTGCAGATATATGTCCCAAACCCTCTGTCCCATACAGCACTGTGGCTATGCAGTACAGCAAAACGAAAATATAAAATGTCCAAAAAGTGCTAACACACACTGGGAACAGCAACTAATAAATAAAAACATACATTACCCCAATGAAAACATACCCCAAACTCAATATAGCATGGCAAGGAAGGGGGTTAAACACCACAGACAGCCCAAAACAGACTCAGAACAGAGGATAGAATTAAACCCAACATGAGTGCAGGAGTTATGAGGGACTCCAGAAGGGCCCCTGTGCATAGGGGAAGTGTGGGACAAGTGGACCATGGCACTCAAAGGGTTGCTCACTCCCCCCCTCCCCTTCTTACTTCAGATTCCCATTTAAAGGAAGACGCCTCAGAGAGACTCCCTCTGGAGAGAGAGACATGGGTTGCATGGTTCTCTCCCAGGGCTGGAAGGGTCCACAGATCGCAATGTGTTAACTGGGCAATCCTCCAGGGGAAGCCAGTAATGGTAATCCACCTAATAGGGACATTTGGACACCCCATATATAAGAGAAAATAACTAATAACTAAGCAGAACTGTTCTCAGCCTGCTACCAGGTCAAGGAACAAATCTTATCTGAGGAGTGGCTTGGTAGCCTGTCCATAGAGGAGAGGGAGGCTCTACCCTGCACTTTAAATAATTGTTCCAGCCTACTGAAAGGGACTGTTGCCTTCCCATGGTACCTTTAAGCTATATTGGACGACAGAGAAAGGTTTTTATAGTAACCTCTGCAGAATGGCCATTTAATCTTACCAACAGCAAGTTTTTACCCTCCTACTGAAACAGATTTTCACTTAATTAACAGATTTGTGCTACACATATGGCAGACTCACTTCCAAAGCCCATTCACTCAGTTTTCAGGCCAAATCATATTTCCCTGTGATAAATGTTGTAAATGTGGTCACACCAACAATACACACTCAAATCCCCACTGCTTATGTGTACGAGTATGCCCATCCAAAAGATTTTATTAGGACCTGCAAAGCTAAACCTGACAGATGTGAATGGCAGATCTGGTACTCTGCTCACTGAAGAATAAGGCAGTGCCAGATACATTCAGCAATGAGTTGGGAAATGGTCAAGGAAATCAGAATTTCCTGGCACATTGTAGGAGTGGCATCTCACTCCTTATTTCCCTGCTCCTCCTCTTCGTTCCTGTTGGAGCATTTTGGGTCATCACCCAGCCTGCCCTGGCCCTCAGTGCTCGATCATTCGTGCTAATTAGTATTTCCTAAGACTCTTGTTCCAGATCGGTTTCCCATTGCAGATTTTTTTGCCTGAACTCCTGATTATGATTTTTGCCTGCTGACTGACTCCAGATGCCTCTGGTAACCACTGGCTTTGATTAACTCAGTTTGTTGCATCCTACTGTCATCCGACTAACTTTGTTTCCTAACAGTCAGTTCTCCCAGCCTTTCTGCGTATGTGTCTGGCTGTCCAGCCAGCCCTTGCTCTGGTCCGCCGGTTTGTGTGGGCTTTGCATTCCCCCCACCAGGGTGTATTAGGCTGTCCTCTGTCCTTTCTAGATCGCGCCTACTATTACGTGATATACCCCTGCTTCCACGGCCTAGTTTTTCTGTTCAGTGTCTGGGCAAACTATTCCCCGCAGCAGGTTTTGGGCCTTCCCATGATCGTGGCAGGGCAGGGCCAGGCCTTGCAGCTGGGTGTGAACAGTTTTAGGCTTGGTTCCTCTTCCCTTCTCATGGGATTTGGTTCCCTCGCTAGGGGTAAATACTGTTATTACTCCAGAGTTCTCTGGTTGTTGCCCCTTTTGTACACATTCCTGGTTGGTAGTGGCCATCATTCTCTGAGTGGCACTGCTGTCTCAGCCCACTTTTACTGGGAGTATTGTGTTCAGATGGTGAGATACTTTATTGGAGGAAGTTTTGTTGGGTGGCTAATAGGTCAGATAGGACCGCTACTGAAAAGACCAGGCTATTCCACTGGGTTCGGATCGCTAACCTTAGGGCCACAGGGTAATCAGACTTTGGATATAAAACTTAGCGGTCCTAGGCTGCTCCTAGCAGATTCTTGCCTGCCTTTAGGTGTTTATTTTCCAGCACTGTAGCAAATCCTCCTCTGAGTCTGTTCTGGCTTTTGTTGGGGGGGGGGGGAATCTCCTTCCAGTCTACCTGGGACTGCCTCTCTCCAGTCTACTGCCACCTAGGGGTCCAGTCCTCTATACTAGGTCCAGGTCTCTCATACAGCACACACTTGCACCCATCCTGGCCAGGGTCCCGGCACAACTGGGATCGGGCATTGCGACCAGGGCCTTTAATCAGACCTAGCCCGCAGCAAGGGAACAAGTGTGATGGTCACCGCTCCCGAACGTCGCACTCTAGTGTCACTATCTTCCAGACCTGGATTTTCATTGAACGTTGATACACATTCGATGAACAGACCCCACTAAGCCTTTTACAGGGCTACAGGGGAGGGAGACAAGCTAAATGACAGCAACCCTAACCATAAAAGATTATAATAGACAATATAGCATATACAATGAAGAGAAAAATATTGCTTTACCTGTAAGCTTTCTCCATGGACAAAGACCTGTACTACAGGTTCGCTTCTTATGTAAATATTTTCAATTTTTTCTGGTGCAATGTATTCTCCCTGTGCCAGCTTAAATATGTGCTTTTTCCTGTCAATTATCTTTAGGGTACCATTCTGAAGGAGAAAGAGCAAAGGATTAGACACTAATTAATAGCTCCCAACATATTATACAAGCCAACCAATAAACTGGTTTAGACAGCTGAAGATGTTCAGGTTATTCCTTTGCCTACAATATGAAATCTAAACAAAATGTACTATGAGGTTTGTACACTACTACAGAACTGATAGTCCACAAGCAGTGGAATAGCTAGGTTGTTTTTCCAAGTGCATGTCTTTAAGAAAATAATAAAATACAGTTATGGGAAAGTGGGTGGGTAGGTCTGCAATTAAACGTGTCCTAAAAAGTGCCAAGGCTAAAGTAAAAAAATCTAAACCAAAAAGACAGACAAACCTTTGTTCTGTATATAAGGGGTTACTTCCCTTGATTTGAGCTCCCATTCCCCTCCATATTGGATGTCTGTGTATATGTAGCAGATAAACAAGGTTCGGCCTGTGTAAACATACTTTATTGTACAAAAAAGCAACAAAGGATATGACTGGCCCAAAATAAGGTAGACTTGGCATTTGTGGGCTAGCTTATACTCTGTGCAAATTATATACTTAAAACTTCTTTGTATATAAAAGTAGGCTGGATAGCCACATATTGAATAATAAAATGAAATCTAGGTGTGCACTGCCCTTCTGTTTTTACATCTCAGGAGCCCATAGGCTAGTCATCTCCAGCCCTACCCATGATCACTCCAAGCCTAACACTACCCCAGCCCCATCAATTATCTGGTAAAGCACATCCCTTAAAGAGATACCAACATGTACAGCTTAAGGCAAGATTGATTCTTCAACATACACCTTTATTAAAAAAAACAAACAAAAAAAAAAAAGTACCTAACAGCCCATAACGTTGTATACTCAATTTTTTTATTATATTTAAGTGTCCTCACGCCCCTCTCCCATATGTCATGATGCCTCCCCTCAAAGCAGAAAACTAGTCCAGATGAATCGCGACGAGGGATAATCTTCTGTCAGGATAACGGAAAACCCTGCCCTCTTTCATCGGGGGGGGGGGGGGTCAGGGTTTTCCTTATACTGACAGACAGAAGTATTGTCCCTCATTGCAATCTGTCCAGATTTCAGATCTGAGGGGAGGCATTGTAACGTATGGAAGAGGGGGATCCTTGAATATAAAATAAATTGAAGACTACATTGTTATGGAGTGTAAGAAAGGTACACACACACACACATTTAATTATATTATATTGAATAATCGACCTTGCCTTAATATGTAAACATTACTCTCTCTTAAAAGTGCCAGGAGTGTCCAGTGCATTATATACCATGTAGTGGACAGGATTCTGGCACACAAACATACAGACCGCAAAAAAGCTATTAATCCTTTGGATGCTTGAGGTTTCCAGCTCTCTAAAGCAATGCACTGGAATTTCTAATATCCAAGGGGTTAAATAAGCTGGATAGTATACAGGGTATATAAACTGATAACTACCAACTCTAAATTACCGATAAGAATTGGAACAGTTCTGAAGCATATCAGCTGCACAACAGGAAGGCAATATTAGTCTCCTAAATTCCTATTGGATAAAATGGGGCTTTTAACCCCATGAACACTAGATGCCAGACCTCACTAGAAGTCAAGGGGCTAAAATATCTAAGTCAATAGGGATTTTTATTTGTCCCCCTCTACCATAATTGGTTTGCTCCATTTCATATCAGCCCTGCAATACAATCCGTCAAACTTAACATTAAAGAAGCACAAACATTCAGCTTGACCTTTGAGTGCCAGAGAGGTATGAAATATTGCTTTGCAATGCACTGTGTACCCCTCTGGCACTCAAAGGGTTAAACAAGTGTGTCTTGTACAAGAGTACAAGAATTGTGGTGACAGAAGTGGAGTAGACCACACCTTAAACAGAGGATATTAAATGCAAATGTTTTAGGACTGTACTGAAACTAAAGCAGCCCTGTAAAATGCGCTTTTCAAATCTGTCCCCAGACCTTTGGCTGTTCAGGCTATGCTGACCATACCTGTAAACTTAACAATGGGAGTTACAGCACAGCTGATGCAGCCCTTTTCATATACAGTATCCTTTAGATGGTTGTCATCTCTGCTTATGTAGCCCTGCGCAGAATAATAATAACTGGCCACAAGCCCTGACTCCATTGTACTTACAGGTAGCCATTTTCCAATATCTCCAGTATGAAGCCAACCATCCTTGTCCAGCGCTTCTGCAGTTTTCTCATCATCCTTTAAATAGCCTTGAAAAACATTTGACCCTTTGACACAAACCTGTGAACACATTATTTCTATTAGTTTTTCTCATCTGGAAATAACCTGGTGCTTTCCAGAATAGGATAGTTACATTAAGTTTTGTTATACGCACCTCACCCTCTCCCTTTGCTGCAAAATAATTCATTTCTTCCACATCAACCAACTTCACATGATTGCAGGGCATCGGTGCTCCAACATGACCTAAGGAAAGATTAAATAAAGATGGAAGAGACAGACAGGGAATGCCATTTGTGAATAGCCAAGGTAATTGTTAATCCATTCAAGGCTCAGGGAGTTATAGGATCTTATGCAAAAAGCAACATAAGCAATTCTGGAGCAATTCAACTGCACCACTGTGGGGGCAGGGGGAGAAAAATAATTTAAATTGTGATTTTTACCCTTTGCACAATGTACTTGAAGCCTGTCTAGACATTTAAGGCATTTAAAGTGACAGTCAACCCTCATTTTGACATGCAGAATATTAACACAAATTGCCTATGCTTTAGTTAAGAAAAGCCTGACTCTACAACCTGCAGATCACCCCGAGCTGCAGGGAAACTACAACATTGTATAACTGTCCCCTTTTCAGACTGAATGGAAATCAGGGAGCTCAGTTTCAGGGGGAAAAAAAAAAAAAAAAAGTGTAAGAGAACTAGGTGAAGCAGGTACAACATCAAAACATTAAATACTGGCAATCTGACTTAACCCTTTGAGTGTCAGACATATGCAAAGCATTGCTTTGCAATGTGTTGTGCACCCCCTCTGGCACTCAAAGGGTTAACATTCTCCAAGAATATAAACATGTTAAGTCAAAAGGGAGTTTGTCTTTTTAAAGACCCATTTAAAAAGAACACCTACATTCATTAAGTCCAGAGGGTATTAAAGTATTCAATTTATAAATTCAGTAAGACTATTTATGAGTCTTTTATCCCTGTTGTATGTACTGGATGGTGCAATCCACTCAATCCTTTCTGCAAGCCATCAGGACACCACTTTTCTGTTCTGAGGTGAGCAGTGTTACGATCAGTAAAAGGGGCGGGGGAAGGATACTTTATCATTCAATTACTCTTGAACCACAACTCTGAGGGTATTGAAATAGCACTCTCCATGGCCCAAATACTAGGAAATTTATTTGGAGCTGCTTTTATTTTGAAATCTTACTATAGCTTTAAATGCTAAAGTAGAAAATGAAGTAAAGGTATCCACTCTATGTGAAATATAGGAGCAGGTCTGACACCTCGGCTTGGAATATTTATAAGACCCCTTTAATATGTTCTCTACTGATTTAATGTTTGCCTAGCAAACACTTATGGTTTTCATTAACTCACCTAAAAACACCAACAATCATATCTGCATGTAGGTCTTCCTATAAATATTAGCAATTGAAAAAAAGCAAAACTGCTTCTAGCACACACACTTTGTACCATTCTGCATTTCAGGCATAAATTAATGAGAAATAAGTGTAACCCTAGATACTATTTTTTTTTTTTTTTTAAAATACAAAATTCCAAATTAAAACACTTGTCAGTTCTGCCCAAGGCTCATCTTCACTGAGATCTCCAAAAGATATGGATGGAGAAAAACCATAGAATTCCATGTAATATTAGGCATTAGTATGAACTGACACTGTACGGGGTTCCAGTAACACACAGACTACCACAATCTTAGATTTCTCAGGACATATCTACACTTAAATGTTCATACATTTATGAATTTCCTAAAGTATTCATTGGCAACTCCTCTCCAGGGAAATAACACCACATTGGTAAGAGTTCACATACCACAGGGGGTGCTAGAAGCACAAATATACCCTTCCCAAAACGTTTGTGACCATACAAATAAATCCTCTCTTAGTCAATGTTGAACACAGGAAGCATGGTGATATAACAAAGCATCCACCAAAATTCCAGGGACAGAAAGAGGAAAAACCCTTCAAAACTCAGGACAGTTCCAACAGAAACAAACTGGCACAAAATTAACCTCAAGTGTCAACCGGTTACTGGCCAAAATGGAAATAAACAAACACCTACACAGTCACAACAGCCTGTAGGACCTCACTACCACTACTGTTTTCAGCTGAAGCCAGCACATGAATTCTGTTGTGTTTGATAAAGGTTTGAAGGTACGACCACGTCAGAAGAGGCCTGATTATTATAGGCCCACCAACCTGGTGGAATGTGCCATAACCCAAAATGGTACTGGCCTCTTCTGAAAAAGTCATTAAAAAAAGACTACCTGTGCCAGCCAAAAGACCAGAAAACGTACAGTTAAGGAGATATTAATTCTTGGTAGCGTATACCAATGTATGCTAATTGCAGTACCAGTGGAGTTTCATATGCTAATGGAGGTTTTCAGTGATGTTTCATATGCTAATTAAGCACTGTCCTGCACCAGGGGGAGATGCACTAAGGGGTAATAATATGGCAATGTGAGTCTGGCAATGCGTGGAGAGCACATTGCCTTGGTAATTTAACACACGTACTCACATACTAAGAATTAAAGGGTTACTAATGTTTCCGAACACAAGCTGCTCAGATAATTTGTCATAGTGAATGATTAATACTGATGTCTGAGGCACTCTCTGTTAATAACGTAATAGTTACGCTGTAATTTTGTGATGAATTTTACCCCTCCCACCCCCTTTACCAATCAGTAGCCTCCTCCCCTCAGATCTGAAAACTGGTCATTGGACCAGATAATCACAACTAGGGACAATCTTCCCTCTGTCAGTATAAGGAAAACCTTGCCATCATTGACGAAGGAGGGCAAGTTTGGCCAAATACTGACTAAAGATTATCCCTCATAGTGATCCACTCTTAGATCTGTCAGGTATGCGGATGTCAGGAAAAAGGTCAGGAGGGGTAAAAGTCACCAAATAATTACAGTGTAACTAAGTTCTGAACAGTGAGAGCCTCAGACATCAGTACTATTCACTATAATAAATGATCTGAGGAGTTTGTGTTCAGAAACACACTGCTAACGCTAAGTATGTGTGTGTGGGGGGGAATAACCAGGACAAATAAAAACAAGTCAGATTCCAGTCCTAACACATCACGTCATCATGCATTTCCCTAGTTTGTTGTCCTCAAGTAACCTCCAGTAGTAAAAATAAATCCCCATATACAGTGTAGAGTTCATTTCACGTCATGTATAGAGAGGAGACCTCTAGTGTCCATAGAAAGGTATAACACCACTGTGCTACAATGTGAACCAGTTTATGAATGAAGAGTGAAATGATTTACAAGCGCAACACAAACAATCTGAGGGAATCCCCTGGTCACAGCTGACCTGCACTTTGGTGGGTTTGCACAATACTTACCCAAATCAGAGACAGCAATGCCTCAGTTTAGTATGTCTGATCCATCAGGTCACTAGATACCGCATCAGCACCACTGGGAAAAGAGGGGAGCTCATTTGAAGTATCCAGCCGCTATCATTCGGCTACTGGACTCCATCACATCACAACGCATGGGGAAGCGCTGTTTATGGCAATATGCTGCTAGCATGAGCAAAATCACGATAAATGCCTAGTGTGGACAAGTAACATCGGGCTATTAATGACCTCCCAGAGGGCATAGGGAGCCATGTATCAGTGTTTGCCGATGACACAAAATTAAGTAGGATAATAAAGTCTGAACTGGATGTGTCTTCATTACAAGAGGATTTGGACAAATTGAGTAACTGGGCAGGCAAATGAGATTCAATATAGACAAGTGTAAAGTTATGCATTTTGGGTATAATAATAAAAATGCAACATATAGTTTAAATGGTGTTTCTCTGGGGAAATCTACTAATGAAAAGGATTTGGGAGTAATAGTAGACAATAGACTTAGCTGTAGCATGCAGTGCCAGCTGGCAGCTGCAAAGGCCAATAAGATATTGGCATGTATTAAAAGGGGTATTGACTCAAGGGAGGAAGATATAATTATGCCTCTTTACAGGTCCATGGTAAGACCCCACCTAGAATATGCTGTGCAATTCTGGGCACCCTTTCTGAAAAAGGACATTATGGAACTAGAGAGAGTGCAGAGGAGGGCTACAAAACTAGTAAGGGGAATGGAAAGTTTTAGTTATGAAGAGGCTAGAAAAATTAAACTTGTACACACTAGAGAAACGGCATCTTAGAGGGGATATGATAACACTATATAAGTATGCTCAAGGCCCATATAAAGGGCTCGCCAAAGACCTGTTCATTAACAGAACAGTACACAGGACAAGGGGCCACCCGCTTAGACTTGAGGAAAGGAGATTTAATCTACAACAGCGGAAGGGTTTCTTTACAGTAAGGACAATAAAGGTATGGAATTCACTTCCTGAGGAGGTGGTGCTATCAAATACATTAGATGCCTTTAAAAGGGGCCTGGATACTTATTTAAAAGAGCATAACATAGAGGGCTATGTACGTTAGTATTGGGATTAATATTTAGTTAGGGCTTGTTGATCCAGGGAGAAATCTCTTCTTTTGGATCAACGATGGTAAACGGGAATAGGAAAAGGGTTGAACTAGATGGACGCAAGTCTTTTTTCAACCTAAATTACTATGTTACTATGTTACAGCCATACAAAGAAATGCTACAGATAGCACAATCTCAACAAACACATGGATAGCAGACAAGTCCCACTGGGTATCTCAGAATTGCCATGAGGATACAGAGTGGCAAATACAAGAACCAAGGAGTGCAAATATGCAAAATAAAATTGAATAAAAAGATGAACACTCCAAAACTGAAGTCAATCACCGAAAAGAAATGCCCATATTTTTCGGTAACTACATGAGGACAGAGAGCTGTAACACATATAATTAAATGTGCTGCAGTTCATTGGAGACCCAGAGTTCTTCTAGGAACCACTGAGTACTACAAATAAGCCCAGCTAAGTAACACAACAGAGAGCCAGGAGATTGAGCCGAGATTTACTGTTGAGAACCGGGACAATATCCTGGCTCTCCAGTGTGTTACTTAGCTGGGCTTAGAGTGCTTCCCAACCAGTCTATACAGACACACACACACACACTTATTTAGCACGTTGGATCAATGCGTTACAGGATTGTAACAGCAACAACATTACTATGTGGATGGAGGTTGTGTCATCCCCCACCCAACACACATTTTTTAATATGCTATAAATAAGAAAAATCAACCTGGCCTGGCTGAAAAAGTACTTGTTGAAAGACGATAAGTGTAAAAGGGGATTTTTGTGTACTTCCCAATAAATCATTTTCTCCCATTCCATATGAAACACAAAAACAATAAGGTGAAGTCTCCTCCTTCAGGAGGGCAGGGAACTTTCACAAAAGAGCTCTGAGGTGGAGACCCAATTCTGCTCCAGACATGCTCAGTTTGAATGCATAGCAAAGCCGAAAGAAAAAAAAAAATGAAGTGGAACAAGACAGACAGCAGAGGCCTGTCCAATGATGTGAGCAACATCAAAGGTAGAAACCTAGAAACATAGAATTTGACATCAGACAAGAACCAGCCTGCCCATTTTCCTACTGTAGAAACTTTATTTGGTCCTAGTTGATAGAGCTTCAGTAGGTAAGCATTAGTTTCAAGGATTTTAGATAGGGACCACCAGATCATCCTTGGGTGTCTCCAATTGGATATCCAGAATCTGGCGTATCCCAGTCAGCCATAGCCTGAGTGACCTCCGCAATGGAAATAGGACACTAGAAGCCAATAAATTCACCTTCAAAACAGTATACAGGCTCTTGATCACCTGACCTTTAAAAGAAGCAGTGTGAGCCAGCAGCAAAGGCAAGAAATTGCATTTCTTAAAAATATCAGGAGAAGAGGAACTAAAATAGTATCGGAGGCCTCCTATACCTGAAGTCTCTGTGACTGCATGAATAAGACCATCTGCGGAAGAGCATATGAGTCCCCAACAGGATGACTCTAGGTTATCTGCATCAGGTTCTGCTTCCTTAACATAGGAATCCCCAACAGGGGTATTCCACTTTGCAATGTCACTGAAACACCTTTTTGGGGTGCTGGGTGTCCAGTGGACCAACAACCTAAAATCCACTTGATAGAGGAGAGAAAACAGACTGGGGAAATGAGAGCCTTAACCCAGGCATGCTCCTGTTCAACAGGTGAGGGGCCCGAACATTGAGAAGGAGGGACAGAGTACCAGAAAACTCCATAGGAATTCCAGTCTGGCTTGAGTAGCAATGGTTTAAAGGGCTTATAGGGACCCCTGAATCCTTAGTAGTCTTGGATTTCCCCATGTCTCCTTTGGGTCTGTCATAATTAGGTGAAAGTAATAATATGAAAAGTACAATGTGTCTTAGGACTGCAAGGGGTTAATGTGGCAAACAGGAGGAAGAAACCAGCCTCATTGTAGACATCAGAATTCAAATCAGAAGAGGGTCCTGTCAAGGGCCACATCTTCACCTGTGAAGAATGGGATGCTGGGAAGTGTAGTTTCCCAGAAATAAAAATGACACTGTAGCTATAAAGCTTTTTGTAGACCGTACCTTCCATATGGGGGGGGGCACATTTTTTAAATGCATCGAGACTCAAAAAGTGGAGTTACATGAAAGTAATAAGTTAGCAAGAGTTGCTAAAATGTCATGAAGTATGCATGCACAGCCGCCTACAAGAGACTGTATTGAAAAGAGGAGAAAGGTCCTCTAGAGGAGTATCCACAGATAGGCAATGCAGGGGTTAAAACCCCACTTGTGCTAAAAAGCAGGAAAATAGTGTTACATAATATAAGGATGTGCTGGCCAAGTGAGCTCATCAATGGGGTGCCCTACAGCCAACAAAACCACATAAAACTGGGCCTGCCAGATAAAGAAAATAGGATTTTAGTGTTCTTAAAGAGACAGTAATGTCTCAGAAAATATATTTATCATTTTGTAGTGCTTAAAAAGTTCAACTAAATGCAACAAATCCCATCTCTGAAACCGCTATGGTTTGAGAGATATTCCTATTCAAACCCCCCCCCCTTCCCTGACGTCAGAGTGGTGCTGACTGCAGGGGAATCCTGTTCGGGGACCAACTGGCGGCTCGGTCGCGTTATTTAAAAATAATGACTTCACTGGAAAGGTCTACAAAGTGTGCCTGGTTTGCAAGCACACTTTGTAGACCATTCCAATGAAGTAATTCGTTTTAAACAAAGCAATTGCAGCTCTGCTGAAGAGCCTCCTCGTGTCAGCTGACATGGATCTCCTGCTGTCAGCTTTAAAGCTGACAGCAGGAAACAGCAAACTTTAAATGCAAATATCTCTCAAACCGCAGCGGTTTGAGAGATAGTATTTGTTGCATTTAGTTGAACTTTAAGCACTACAAAACGATAAATATTTTTTCTTGGACATTACTAACACTTTAAATCCTTCTCTAGTTCACATGGAATACAGGTATGGCCACTGCACCTACAACTGTTTTGGATGAATTTTGGGCGTTTGTAGGTCAAAGGTGAAGGTGGGAGCCTCCACCCCAAATAACCTGTCTTTTGTGACATGATATGCCCTCCAGGAGGGAATCATCTAATGGTGCTGGTGTTCCATAATGGTTGTATGAGAAACAGCAACATACTCACGGGATTTGTGCACTCAATCTGCTCTTCAGTCTTCAGGATCCTATTATAAATAGAGGAAATTGGCTATGAAAATAAGCCATCCTCCACAGAACCGGTCCTGAAAATGATTAGTATTGGTCAATCCTTACAAAGGAGGCCAAGAACAAAAGTCTGCCTAATGGAGGAATATACAGCCCCCTATCCTACAACAACAAAAAATATAAACAAGCTTTGTACTTGTTGCTTCCTGGAAAGACAAATTTAGGACTGAGCATGTCTGGATAGGGAAAAAGTGTAGCAGGATAGGAGTTTCCATCACAAAGAGCTTTTGTTTAAAGGGATAGTAATGTTTCATAGTAGAAGCAGTTCTAATTAATCATCGTATTTGGACTTTGGAGAGTGTTATTTCAATTCTGTCAGAGTACTTCAAGAGAAATTCAATGACAAAGTGTCCCCCTCCTGCCTCTTTTACTGATGTAACACTGCTCAGCCAGAGCAGAAGGGAGGTGCCCAGGTAGACTGCAGAGAGGGACAGTCTTCAATTAAGATAAGGGAAAAACCTGAAAAGCTTGTCAAGGGGGCAGGGCTTTCATTGTTTTCATAGGAATACTTGTTATCTGTCTGGTCTATGGACTGCATTCCACATCTGAGAAGAGATTGTTTACACTAGGTAAAAGGGGCGGGAAGGGAAACTTTGCTTGTGAATATCTCATAAACCATAAAGGTTTGAGAGATAAGACATATATCATTCTTCATGTTTTTTTAATGCCTACAAAATAAAATAAAGTTAAAACGAAGTATAACTATCCCTTTAAGTGCCCTGCACTCTTGTAGTAGGGGATTTTACCCAATGGTTTCCATGTTCCACATAGGACATGAGAAAATTTAAAGGGATAGCAATGTGTACAATAATGTAGATCTCAGAGTCTACTCTAGTGTAAACCTAAAACATTGCACTATGTTTAATAACTTACTTTTATTTAGTTCAAACGGTATTAAAATGCAGAAAGATCCCCCAACTGCCCCTTCTGGCCACCTCCTCTTAGAGCTGCAATCCGGTCCCAGGATCGGACAGATACAGCGAGGGACAAACTCAGTAAGTAGAAGGAAAACCCTGCCCCACTTGATGAAGTAGGGCAGGATTTTCCTTTGTTTATTGAAGTTTGTCGCTCACCACCCACATCTACTTTATTTTACACATCACTATCCCTTTAAAGGGGATCACCCCTACACGTTGGGCTAAATTGCTCGTTTGTGTAGTGACCTGAACTCCATGCCGTGCCAGGACCATCACGGCACGGCACAGCAATGGTCCTTAAGGGGTTAATCCAGTAAATACTGCCCTGTCCCCTACTTCTGGACAGACCATCGTTACCAGCTCTGTAACCACAGTGTCACTCTGCCTCTGCTCCCCTCCCTCTATCCAGCTTCCTCAGATGACAGAGGCTTTCTGCATGTAAGATGGAGTGCTCTCATTGGCCAGAGGCTGCTCCAGCTCACAGACAGAAAGCCTCCATCATCGGAGGAGGCTTGATAGAGGGAGGGGAGCAGAGGCAGAGTGACAGATTGCGGTACAGAGCAGGTAACCACAGTCTGTCCGGAAGTAGGACACAGGGCAATATTTACTGGATTAAATTTGGCTAAACAGCGATGTTATTAAAAAAGTTAAAACCTTATCCTAGCTAGTCACTACATATACTACAGAGTTAGCACAACATGTGTAGGGTGATAAAACAAAATAGTTGTGGGAGCAAGGGTTTGTCTGGTCCCCACCCATACTCACTGGTGTTCCTTGGCATCTGCACCAAGTAGTAAAGACTAGACTCTTAGCGAGTTTTTATCTTGCTGTAAATTAATCTTTGCGGTTTGAATAAATTCACTTTTCCAAGATTTATTCAGCATCTTGAAAATTACCTTTGATGCTCATACTAAATGGTGGATAGATAAGTAAAATCCTGAACAGAAGAACAGTGGGTGCTAATCTAAATAGTTCTTCACAAACAATTGACCAAATTGTGTCAGTACAGGATAGTCTACACATGGCTTACAAATGAAAGTTTAGGATTTGCTTTTAGGGATCCAACAAACAAATTTATATAGATTCCATATGAAAGTAAATGATATTTTTATAAGGCCATAACAGAATTTCATTTTAGGTGTTAGTGTGCCTTTAAAAGTAAAAAATGAATTATACATTACCAGAGTTTTATATATATATATATATATATATATATATATATATAAATTATATATAAAAGGGGCGTGGTTAGCCGCGGACGAAGATGGTCGCTTGATCCCTTAGCTCCTGAGCCCTGACCCAGCCTATGGAGTAATTCCCCGATTTTCTTTTACATTTAACCCCTAGTTCATATGTCTGGCAGGCAAGGGTGCTGGTCTGCTCCCTCAAATGCCCCCAAAGACGAAATCTGGCGCTCAGAAACGTCGGGATAACACAGTGACGCACTACTTCACAGTTCCGGACCAGACCTTGGAGACCGCTCCACACCCGCTACAGACTACAGTTATGGCGGCGACGGAGGGTGGTAATACTCCTGCTCCACTGGTACTCCCTGTTGATGCCCTGGCAGCCCTTCCGACTAAGGAGGACATGAAAATTATCGCAGATGGTATTACTGCGACACATCGGGAGGAGTTGGCTGAGTTTAAAAAGGATGTACAATCTCTCTCCACTAGAGTTGATTTGGTTGAGGAATCACAAACAGAACTTGCAGATCGTTTTCAAAATCTGGAGCAAACTTGTTTGGAACAACGCGACACTATTGCGCAACTTCAATACCGGATTGATGATTTGGATAACCGAGGGAGACGCAATAATCTGCGGGTGAAGCAAGTTCCTGAATCGACGCCAGCTCAAGACTTACCTTCCTTTTTGCAGTCCCTGTTTGCCCAGATTCTGAATCGTCCGGATCCTACTACTATTATTATCGACAGGGCTCACAGGGCCTTGAGGCCTAGGGGCTTACCTGGTGACGCACCAAGAGATGTAATTTGCCGCCTACACTATTTTAAAGATAAATCTGATATTGTGGAAGCCTGTAGAAACTTAGACTCTGTGAAGTACGCTGGTGTTGATATACAAATATTCCAAGATATCTCTCCATATACCCTGTTCCTGCGGAGGCAGCTGAAACCGGTGACCACCCACCTACGCTCCTTAGGAATTAAATATATATGGGGATTTCCCTTTTCTTTGCTGGCTCAACATGATGGACGTTCAGCAGTCCTTCGGTCGTTGGAGGATACCCCGGATTTCTGTGCAGCTTTGGGTATTCAGCTCCCAGCAGCGGATGAAATGGTCGCAACACCTCGCCCGGCATTGGCGTCTAACCAGCGGTGGCGTTGGCATTTGGTGGCAGAGCAGCCACGCGGTAAGAGGAAGGCGGAGATCCAGCCCCGGGCACACGGCCCAGTGGATGCAGTTCATTAAGGTCGTATGGCACTTTATTATCATACCTCATGCCACTTTTATGGAACTATTTCTCCGATTTCTGACCCGGAACCTACCGGACTGAACTGTACATGGAATTTTGTGATATTCCGGGGGTTTGTTGGACATTATTTGCTATTATGGAGACTTGGTTAATGTATTCTCTACCTGTTAAATGTATGTTGTAACTAGAGTTGGGGCGACATTTTGTCAACCTCACGCCACTCTTTTCAGAGTCATCTGCACTCGGTCAGGGGTAGGTGCTGTTACACCTTCCCCACCCCGAGTCCAGCATCAGACTTGGCCTATTATATTACTTTGTTCTATTCCCTATTTTTTGCTATTGTATAAATGTACTAGGTATTATGTCTTGTGCAGGTTGGGATTTGGCACTGGGAGGGGATCCGGGTGTGTTTGATTAACCCGTGGTGTCGCGGTTCTTCCGAGGCCCGGGACATCGCGGGTTGGAGGTGATGTGGGATTTGTTGGGGGGTTATATGTGTTAGAGTGTTCTAGGGATTCCACCTCCCTCGGGTACTGTTCATGCAGGGTTATGAGGTGCTGGGAGTCCTGAAAGGTCTCCGTAGTGATACGCTCTTCCTCTCCTGCTTTCTGATGAGACCTATGGTATGGGGGAGGTGGAATCGGGGCTACTTCGGTGGCTTCTTACTTTTATGCGTGGGTGATCTCGACTTGGACCGACTGCTCATTTGGACTTCCCAAAATTATTGGTAGCGCGTGATCTGTCGGTCCGACTCGACATCGCACTATGCTTTTTGCTTTTTTTCTGTTTCGTGAAACCGGACTTTCAATATTAGTATTAGCTGTTTTGGGGTTTATGATTTAATTCTGTTTATGGGGGTTTTTGCTTAAAGGTACATAATGGAACCAGTGGGTCAGGGGGGATTACTTTTGACCTCTTTCCCCTCCTGGTGCTATTTCCTGTGACTTTTGTACAGTGCTTATTGGATCTATGGATCCTTGCCGCACTTTGTAGACATGTGAGTCATGAGCTCTATGTGGCCCTTACGGCTCGCATAGCGGCTTTTTCTAACTGTTTTCTCTTTCGGCTTCTTATTCTCTTGATCTTTTTGGCTTTATTCTTTCCTTCTGTCTCTTCTTTTCTCTTCTTCCTTTTCCCTATACCTTTTTTCTTCCCTTTTTGGTCCATTCGTGTGAGCAAATGGTTTGGAGTGGTCACTGCTATAGGGCTGTCTATTTACATACTGGATTATGGCTAGACCGGCTTTGCGGGTCACCACCCACAATATTAGGGGTTATAACAGCCCTGAGAAGAGGTCAATGGTTCTCAGGGAACTTGTCCGCTCTAAAACGGATATCGCTTTCTTACAAGAGACTCATTTAAAACGGAATGCACATCCTAAACTTGTCTCTAAGCAATATCCTTCTGTATGGACTGCCTCTTGCGATGAGAAACGGAAGGGGGTGGCTATTTTGGTAGGCAGGGCAGTGCCTTGGCAGTGTTCAGGTGTTTTGGAGGATACAAATGGCCGCTTTCTATTTTTGAAGGGCACTATTGCTGGTACTCAGGTTACTCTAGCTAATGTTTATGCCCCTAATACTGGACAATTGTCATTTTATAGGGATGTATTTCGTCAGTTGGAATCTTTTAGTGTAGGTGTTATCGTGTTGGGCGGAGACTTTAATGCTGGTATGGATGCCTCCCTGGACTACTCTACAGGGAGAGGGAGGACTGCGCGGCTCATTTCTTCGGGCTTATCTAAACTCCTTCTGTCCCTGCAGTTAGTGGATGTGTGGCGTTGTTTACATCCCACCGTTAGAGATTTTACCTTTTTTTCAGCTCCTCATGGCTCATACTCCAGGATTGATCATCTATATATTAGCCAATTCTGCCTTTCAAATGGTACAGGACGCCAATATTGCTTCTATACATATTTCGGATCATGCCCCGGTTAGTGTGTCCCTCATTTTTTCCGGTATGTCGAAACCCGCGAGACGATGGAGACTTAATGTAGCATTGTTGGCAATGGCTGAGGTCAAGTCTAGAGTGGCGAAAGATTTGGAGGATTTCTTTGATATTAATAGTGGTGGTTCAATACCTACTCCTGTAGTATGGGAAGCACATAAGTGCTACATTAGAGGGTCGTTTATTTCTCTTGGTAGCTGGCAGAAGAAGCTGAGGGATCAGGCAGTGTTAGGATTATTAGATGAGATTCAGCATTTGGAAACGGCACATAAGTCTACACCCTCCCCTCCCCTATATGATAAGCTAGTGACCAAAAGAGCAGAATTGAGTGCTAGTCTTAAAGCTCGGACGATTAAATCCCATATGTGGTATCGTTATCAGAATTATTTACATGGGAGTAAATGTGGGAAAACTCTGGCGAGGCTCATTAAGAGGGATAGGGGTCTTTCCCATATTCCATGTATCCAGACTTCTCCAACATCTCGGACACACGATTATACTCAGATAGCTGAAGCTTTTGGCGCCTATTATACGAAATTGTATAATTTGGAGGGGAGCACCACTGGCCGACACACGCCTGAAGCGGAGGTAATTGCCTCCTTCTTGGAGGCCTCAAATCTCCCGCGTCTATCTCCGGAGGAGGTTCGGACTTTAGAACTCCCCATTAAGATTGAGGAAATTAAATCGGCATTGACTTCAACCCCCTTAGGTAAGAGCCCGGGACCTGATGGTTTATCCATACTTTATTACAGATCTTTCCAGGATTTACTGCTTCCTCGGTTGTATCAGGTATTTAACAGCGTGATGTCTGGAGTTCCTTGGTCCCAACAGTCTCTATTGGCTTATGTATAAGTTATCCCTAAACCCGGTAAAGACCCCACCCGGTGTAGTAGTTACAGGCCCATATCATTATTGAATAATGATTTGAAACTATTTGCGAAGATTTTGGCTAATAGACTACGCCTTCTGTTACCGGCGCTCATAGCACCTGATCAGGCTGGATTTGTCCCTGGTAGAGAAACAAGGGATAATTTGATTCGTTCTATATGTCTAATTCATGCTGCTAACCTGTCGGGGGCGCCCTCTTTATTATTATCATTGGATGCGGAGAAGGCCTTCGACAGGGTTACTTGGAGTTTTATGGAAGCGGTACTTAAATGGATAGGTCTGGGACACAACTTTTTGACTGCCATCCTCTCGTTATACTCTAACCCCTCAGCTCAGGTTGTTGCAAATGGAGTGTTCTCTTCGGTGTTTTCTATACGGAACGGCACACGGCAGGGCTGTCCCTTATCCCCACTCATCTTTGTTTTATCTCTAGAGCCCTTATTGGCCCAGATCAGGTCCTCTTCTCAGATTAGCGGTATTTGTTGTGGTGATCGGGAAATTAGATTGTCCTGTTTTGCTGATGACATTCTGGCTACTCTGTCTAATCCTAAAGCTTCACTGGAAGCCCTGTCATCTATCCTCACCTCTTATGGAGCTCTCTCGGGTATGAAAATTAATTTTGACAAATCAGAGATTCTTCCGTTACATATTTCTCCGCACCTTAGGGAGGAATTGATTAGGTTGTTCCCGTACGTCTGGAAACAGAGCCATCTGAAATACTTAGGGGTCTATCTCACTCCGACCCTTAAGACATTGATGGGGGTTAATCTTGCTAAGCTGGAAGAAACATTACGCTCTGATATAGCCTCCTGGGGATCTATTTTTTTATCCTGGACTGCACGGGTTAACCTGTCTAAGATGGTACTGCTTCCGAAAATATTGTACTTGTTCAGATCTCTCCCGTTGCGCCTACCTCGAGCTCATGTTAGATCTCTTCAACGTTTGATTCTGGCCTTCATTTGGCAGAATAAACCCTCCAGACTTAATTTAGGAGTTTTATCTAGGAAACTTGGGGAGGGTGGTCTGGGGGCACCAGATGTGCTTAGGTATTGGAGGGCTTCTACACTGGTCACTCTTCTTGATCTATGTGGTTCATATAGTTCGAAGGATTGGGCTTTTATGTTGCGGGATATGATCCGGCCCCTCTCTGTTAGTCAGTTGCTGTGGTCTGTGACTGGCTCTCGAGTATCAGTTGTGCGATCACATCCTATCCTGTCTCACTTGTTTGACTCTTGGTCCCACTGCAATACGGCATATTCTTTGTCTCCACATCCTTCGCCTCTATACGCGGTTGTGGCCAACCCAGATTTTGCTCCAGGTGTTGAACATTCGGCACTTTCTAGATGGCAGGAGGTGGGTTTGGTAGACCTGGATCATTTATGGAGAGAGAGTGGTGTCCCTTCCTTCAATGAGTTGTGCAGAGATTTTGGATTACCTAGCTCGGAATTTTGGCATTATTTGCAAATTAAGCACTTATTTTCAACTTCCAAGTTTCGTACATATATCCCTCGCCCGCTTACGACTTTTGAGAAAATTGTCATTGCTCAAGGGGGACTGCGTAGGGGGCTGTCCTGTCTATATACTCTGTTAGTTGATCCGCAGTCTACTCTGTGTTGTAAATTTAAATCTGCATGGGAAAAAGATTTAGCAGTCTCTTTTACTGAAGGGCAGTGGAGACGGGCCATAGCTCTTTCTAAACAGTATATTCCAAGTATACAATGTAGGGAAACGAATTATAAGTTACTAACTCGGTGGTATAGAACTCCATTACTGTTGGCTAAATTTCGGGATGGGGGAAAAGGTTTATGCTGGAGATGTGAATCACAAGAAGGCTCCCTTTTACATATCTGGTGGTCCTGTACTTTGATTCGTGGATTCTGGAAGTCAGTGTATGACCTGGTGACTTCCATTTCAGGATTAGTTTTGCCCTTTACACCGGAAGTTTTGTTGCTAGGTATCCTTCCTGAGACGACTCAGGGGCGGCTTAGTTCGAGACAGGCCTACCGGAGTTGGATGCTTCTGGTTACAACGGCTAGGATGTGCATTCCCAAGCACTGGAGGACCTCCTGCTCGCCTACTTTGTTGGAATGGAAAATGAGAGCAATGGCAGTGTTAAATATGGAGCGTATGTATGCTTACTCCACGGGCACAATGGAGATTTTTCAGTCTACCTTTGGCCCCTGGCTTGGTCCCCTGGGAGCCATTGACCATTAGTACCCAGTGCTGTGCACGGACGTGGTGCTGTTGTAGGAACTTCCCTGGTGGCAGGATCCATTTGACGTTGATAATGGACCTCTCTATCCTTTCTATTCTCCCCTTTTTTTTCTTTTCTACCTTTACTATTTTCCTTGCTCTGGACTTCTTGTCATTTTCTCTTTCCTGGTGGCATTACAGCTCTGTAATCTGCTCTTCTGACTTATATGCGGAGTTTCACCGGGTTGAACCGGTTCACTTGTGTAATTATTGACAGAGAGTGATTTGTTATTGTGTTATTTGGATTATGTTCTATTCTGGAACTTTGTCATGTTCTATGTGCTTGATTGTATTTTGTTATGGATACTGTTTTTGCATTTCAATAAAAATATTGAGAATAAAATTATATATAAAAAAAGTCCTGCACCATTTTTGCGATTTGTTTTTTTAAGATACATTTTATTGTCAATTGGTCAACGTTTCAGTCCAACTGACATTTATCAAGACAAACAGGAAAAGAAAATCCAGGGTTTTAAAGACTGAGTGCATCCCTGAAGGGTTGTAAAAGGGGAGCATGAACGAACTCCCTGTGTCAGCTGGGAAGTCCTGAGACTGTACAGGGTCACGTAGAACGCGGAAGTGCCCGATTTTAAAGTCTAAATATCTCCACTAGCAGAAGATTAGAAATAAAAAAGGCCCCAGTGCTAATCTAGGTTTATGTATTAAAACACATGCTCAAAATTTTAAGACCTACTGGTGCTGCCTTCCATTTTATGCAGTACAATTTGAACAGTGCACCTGGGCTATTAATAGAAAGGGAGTGCTTCCACACGCCCTGATAGATATCACACACATACACACACTTTACCCATGTAAGAAAAACAAGGGGGGGGGGGGGGGGACACTCACCAGCTGTCCAGTCTCCTGGAATAGTCAATGAGCACCCAGCTGTGCATTCAGTCTGTCCATATCCTTCATAGAACTGTTAGAAGAAAGAAATAATGTAATAATTGTTTAAATCATTTTACAACAAATCAGAACATTTCTGGTCCCTTTGTGCGGTTGATTCGCACAGGAATTCCTACATTTAATTTCTGTGCCTATGATATTTAGTCTATTGTAGCACATTACACACAAGTCTGTCAGAAAAGAAGCACCATACAATGCATCTTCCACTGTGTATATAATGGGCTGTACCATAGAGCCACCAGCATTGAAAGAAAATAGGATTTACAGTAACTAACAAACCACTGTAAAGTGTGACTTTCTACAGAGCATTGCTGGGATATAATGGTATATTGTGCTCATAACACCAACTAACCCTGCAGTGCAAAGTCCTGTGATCTTTAAAGGGTGGGGGGTACAGAGCCATCGACTTGCTTGAATATCAGTTTTTTTTCACGGTGATAGACAAATAAATAACATTCAAGTTGTTCAAGCCATCTACAGCTCCATCTTATCGAGATTAGTGAAACTTCACACTCCCTGGGAAATTTGTTTCCAATCAGAATACTCTGCATTATTCTAACTACATTAAGAATACATTTGTAAGAAATTTAAAAATAAAACCTTGTTTTATTAAAAAGGGAGTTTTTGTGTTACTTTGGTTAAACCCTTGAATCTAGAGGTGTTGTCATCACATTTCAAACCAATGGGCAGGGCACTTCTAGCATCCAAAGGGTTACAAGTTGCTCAAGGGAAAGGTCATGCCATAATACAAGTTTATGTATCATAGTAAATTTAAACTTATTGTGTGCATCTTGTTTTTCAGCAGACAGGAGAAACCTTTTCCCTTTGTGTGCCTGACTTCCTGTTCAGGACGCTACAAGGTACAGTAGAAGACATCACAAGAAATGGAGCAAGTAAAATAACTTCCTACAGCAAACAATTATAACTTTCAGTGCATGCTTCCTCTAACATCTGCATTAAAACAATTTTCACAAAACAGAAAGTTTTATTTATTTATTAGCATTTCTCAGGGAAGAAGAGACTTGTCAAAAACAGCTGCCTGAAGAACTGTGGCAAAAATATGCACTTTTGGATACAAACACATTAACGCTGTAGAATACTGTACATATGTACATATGACCAAGAAGCAGTCTTGAATTGATCAGCAAAAGTTTGGTTTAGCCCATGAAGCCCACAATGAATATGTAGAATGGGCAGTGACCCTGAATGAGGCTGGATGAGACTGGCGAAAGCTAGGTTTATCCGATAGTCCATTTAAACCATTCAGCTTTGGTAGCATTTAAAGTAGGTCTACTCTTTCTAAGACCTTCAGGGATAACAGAATGCACTTGTCTCAAAGTATGTAACTTGAACATAGCATCAAAGACATGAAGACCTTCCTCCTGCTGATCAGATGAATTAGGACACAAGGAAGGAAGAATCAATTCTTAATAGATTTGAAAAGAGAAATACACTTTCAGTTGAAAGTCAGGTACAGCTCTTAACACAACTTTGTCTTGATGAAAGAAGAGATGAGAAGATTTGCAGTAAAGAGTTCCAAAAGTCTCAGACCTGAGGATATAGCTGTAAAGTATTTTCTAACAAAGACAATAAGGCCGACATTTGAACCTTTGAGAATTGGTTCTCAAGCCTCCCTTGAATCCAGACTACAAGAAAACAAGGACACGGAAATTTAGAGAACCAAGTTCCAGCTGATCATAGAAAGCAAGGTATATTCCCCAAAAGCTTCAATAAATTCTAGTGGACATGTTTTTGTGCTCACAACATGTCTCTTCTGTGTCCCATTCACTTCAAACTCTTCAAGTTCCCTACAGTTATGTTAAGGCTGGAGAGACTGGGATCATGAATATGACCAAGTGACTAGGTCTGGCACAAGAGATGCCAAGGATCCTCTATGGATTCTAAAATAAAGCTATGAACAGTGTGGCAGCCTGTTCCTGCTTGATGTTGGCAAGTACCCTGGATCGTGGCAACTGGAGGAAAGACATACAGCATATTATACTGCAAGGAGTGTCAAGGTGCCCATCTCAACTGCTTCTGGATAACAGTAATTCATGACACTTTGGAAAACAGTGCTTAGACAATGCCCTCAAGTCTATTGTCAGGCATCACCCAGCAATTTATTGAAGACAACCTGTTTTGACTCACTTCCTCCTGGATTGAGTAATCCAGCTGAGGCAATCTTCTTCCCAGTTGCCGATTCCTGGGATGGAGCTTGCAGAGATGGCTGGACCACATTCTGTTGCTCAGAGAAGAATCCTTTTCACTTCTGCCAAAGAGCTCTTGCGCCTGGTTCCGCTTTGATTGCAGTATCAGTGGCTTATATCATTGTCAGAATGTACCCAAACAGAAACTCCCTTCAAAATGGTGACCCAAGCAAAGATTCCTTAAAACTAGGCCAATCATAACTGATGCCACTGCCTCCTCCCAACACACAGATCCCTGGACATTCAGAATTTTTTTGGAGATGGAACCTTCACGTCAATGGGTATATATAGTTAGACGTTATGAAAGACATCTAGCACACACACCAGAATAGAAATGGTGCAAGCAGCAGCTAGTACTCCTGCATACCAGGATAAACTCAGAATAAAGGAAATATAGGAAACATACACAACCCCTAGATAACATTAAACTTAATGTATAAGAAGGAAAGGAAACGAAATGAGAGAAATGAGTAGAGAGCAATGTATGCGCAGCTGATGACAGAGGGCCATATTCAGGAAGCTATAGGAGCAAACTGAAGGGTGTATGAGAAAAACACTTTAGATCAGGGTTAAGCAATCTAATCATTCCAAGCCAAGTGTGAATGTCTTCAACAGCTGGAGGGCCCCATGTTACCCACTGCTGCTTTAGGTGACTGAAATGGAGTGACCCAAGTCAAAACAACTGTTTAACACAAGGATCTGCCTATTACCTGTGAAACGGAGACTAAATGCATGTTATCTAGCAGGTTCCTTGTACAGCATGCAGGTTTGTGAAAAAGTGCCAGAATTGACTCACCTGACATCCAAGTGCTGCTCGCAAGAATGTTAATACAGTTGTAGAAACTGGCGCTGCTCCGGTAATCATTAACCGTACCTTTCCGCCAAGGCTGGCCTGGTGGAGAGAAACAAATATCCCATAAAAAGTTACATACCTTCAAGTTGCTGTTCAGGTTTTGATCCAGACACTCCCAACCAATGCTCACCCTTCTAGGGTAGCTACCAATTTACAATAAATCCAGATTACAGCCAATGACAATTTACTAGAAATAGACTGACTCCTTACTAGTAACAATGGGAATGATAAAAACTTCCTCATATCAAATATTATTGCCAAGCTTAATAGCGGAGTAATTCTCACATTGTGAAACCCTGCCTAAAGAGGGAAACAACTTACTACTCCCAGTCACACTCTTTCAGCAGCACATAATTGCTGTTTAAAGGGATAGTAATGTTTCATAATAAAAAGCTCTACTTGATCTTCATAGTATTTGGGACTTGGAGAGTGTTATTTCAATACTGTCAGAGTTGTAGTTCAAGAGTAATTGAATGATAAAGTATCACCCTCCCGCCCCGTTTATGGATGTAACACTGCTCACCTCAGAGCAGCAGGGAGTGTCCAGGTAGATTGCAGAGAGGGACAGTCTTCAATTAAGATAAGGGGAAAAGCTGAAAAACCTGTCGGGGGGGGGGGAGAAGGGTTTTCATTGTTCTCATAGTAAGAATTTTGACCCTTTATTTGAGCTGTCTAGTCTATGGACTGGATTCCACATCTGGGGAGTAGGGGCTTAGACTAGGTAAAAGGGTCAGGGGAAGACTTCTCTCATTAAATTACTCTTAAACTGCAACGCTCACAGTAATGAATAACACACTCTCTATGGCTCAAATACTGAGAAGATTAATTGGGGCTGCTGTTTTTGTATAACATTACTATCACTTTAAGATTCCTCTGCAAAAGCATTGCAACACTCTTTGAGTGCCAGTAGACAAACCTATGGTACACAGAGGTTTAACCCATTTTATCCCTTGCTTTTAGAAGAATTATGAACACATGGATAAAATCTATATGGTGAAAACCAAATTTGATTTTTAAGGATTCCCTCCCTGTCCTGAAACTTTGTGGTGGTTAAGATGAAAGGATTAGTGAAAACATGAGGTCAGCAGTATTAAATACACTAAAGAGGAGCCATTCTGCAGCACTGGAGAGAAATAACATTTCTAATGATTTAAACAGGGATTGTACCCCCTTTAGTGATAGAGGTCATCAACACATTACAATGTGTTAGAGACGTCTGTAGCACTCAAAGGGTAGCAAAGCCTCCATTTACAATCCATGGGGTTTGTATTTTCTTTCTCCATGGTGCACCTGCTTTGCCCTGGAATTACTTTGGGTGAGGGATGCACTAAAGCGTGATAAAGAGAGGATAAAACAGATTACTTCTGCAGTGATATCACTTCTCCAGTTCCTATGTCATTCTATGGAGCCAATGTATTAAGATTCATTCAACTTTGGCGATCTTAGTGCATAGGCATCATAGAATAACAGGGACAGAAGAAGTCAGATCACTGCTCCACTTTGTGACATCACACCTTCATGCATAAACCCCAATGTCTTAGAGTGGCTTACTGAAAAAAAAAAAAATCTTGCAATACATTTTTTAATTTAACAAATCCAAATTGTGACATTTAAGAGGTATGACATGTACTCTTCAAGTAAACAGTCTACTGGAGTGTTAGACAATAGCTTATATTCTTTACCTGTATTTTATGGAATATGATTTTGTCCCAGAAACTGTTATTTCGGATAATACCACTGCGAAGTTCAGATTCCTTCCTCTTCGATGCAAAATCCAACATCCATCGTTTGACAGGAGTATTCGCTTGTCCGAAGATCTGTTTCAAAAAGAAAATACGAGTTTTTAAGTTGTATAAATTGTAGAAGTTTGAGAATGGTTTTCTGGTTAGATATGTATTTGGAGTGTGGACATTTACCCTATCAAACATCCTGTTCAACAGACGTGGCACTACAGGAAAGATTGTGGGTTGCAAGACTTTAAGGTCATCCATCAGCAAGCGAATATCTCCTTGAAAGAATCCTATCCGACCCCCATGGCAAAGTACTACACACTAACAGAAGAGAGAGTCAAGTTATGAAGGAAACAATTATATAATTTAAGTTATATTACACACATCTGTCTCTTGAAGCAAATAAAGCATGTATTGAAATAAGAGTAGTATATAGCAACATTTACCTTGATAAAGATCCAGCTGGGAACCGAAATAGTGAGAAACTTCCTTCAAGACTTTAAATATCACACATGTCATATAACAACTTTTAAACTTCATAAAAAGAATTGCTGTGGCTTTAAAAGCCCAACAAAATGTCAACTATTTCTCTCTAACTTCACTACAGAGCTGAACTAGTTTAGAGAAATTCATTGCAGGCACATTGTTTTAGGGGAATAGAAATGTAACATTGTTTCTCAGTCATTTTGGAAACGCTTCTTCATTGAAACGGCTATGCCGGTTGCACCACACACAAATGGGAGATTAATACTAACGGAAATTAATTCCAAATCCTCTTAACTAGAATAGAAATATTAGCTATGCACTGTGCACCCCATGCTGGAGGTGGTCATGCTCCATAAAATATCAAACCACATGCAAGCAAAACAGGAACATGTCAAGGGCATGAATGCTTCTGTGTTCCAAAAGCAAAATAATGCTTTATTGAATAAGCTAAAGAGGAACAATTTTCAAGCAACAAAACTGCACCATAGAACAAATTAAAATACTCCAAAGTCAACTGGATTATAGACAATCTGTTATTTTAAGACTAGTTATAGGGATAGTAATGTTTCACAAAAACAGCAGCTTCAATTAATCTTCATAGTATTTGGGCCCTGGAGAGTGTTATTTCAGTACTGTCAGAGTTGAAGTTCAGGAGTAATTGAATGATAAAGTATCCCTTTTCCCCAGCTCACAAACAAGGAACAATCATCTTACTGGGAGCATAAGGAAAGCCCTGCCCCCCTTGACAGGTTTTTCAGGTTTTCCCTTAGGTTAACTGAAGGCTGTCCCCCTCTGCGATCCATCCGGACAGTCGTGCTGCTCTGAGGTGAGCAGTGTTACATCAGTACAAGGGGTGGAAGGGGGATACTTCATCATTCAATTATTCTTGAACTACAACTCGAACAGTATTAAAATGACACTCTATGACCCAAATACTATGAAGATTAATTGAAGCTGCTTTTATTGTGAAACATTACTATCCCTTTGACCCTTTAAGTGCCAGAGGGGTATGGAATGCATTGTAAAGCAATGCATTCTGTACCTCTCTGGCAATCAAAGGGTCAAGTTTATTTTAAAATTAATTGGAATCCACTATGTTGTACTTGACATGTTTCGGTAAAACAGTTTAAGAAATGAAACTTTATATTGTGTGGCAATTTATGCCAATTTACAGCACAATATGCCAATTAGTTGTCCTAAGCCAAAAATAACTAACCACCTGCTGTTATGACCCTGATGCGGGGGCTCTGTCTATAGCTATTTAAAATATTGCAATATTGTTGCAACACATACTAAAATAATAAGTCATAAAGTGCTGGACTGTGCACCACCAGCAAATATTTATATTAGAAACAACTGGCTCGAAAATCAAAAGCAGTTTTCAACCATTTCATGTGACAGTCAACCTTTTTTGAATCAATATCTTCCACAAGTGCATAATATGTAACCGTTCAAATTGCCTAGACTATTTTACACAGACACTGAGCTTATTACATTTGTTTCCAAGAAGCTTTGTCAAGAACTGTGAAAGCGGTGGCAGTGACAATGCTGTAATATCCTGCAGCAGAAAATCCTGTCTTGCTTACAACATTCCGATTACTTTGCTACAGGAATGGTGCTACACGAACACCATCCCTGTGCTTTCACATACCCTAACAGTCCCCGAAAGAAAGCTCCCTGAAAGAAAGTCTGTATTAGCAATCTGACTACATACTATGAAGTTTCAGAATATGAACAGTTAAAAAGGACACCAACACAATTTAGAAACTTGTCTTAAGTTGACCAACACATTAAATGGAGCTTTTAAACCCTTGAATGGTATAGAAGAAGTCAATATTTTGATCATTCAAGGGTTAGTTACCTCCTATGGTACAGTTTCCTCATAGGCAGCGTCGGCAACTGCCTAAAGCTTCAAATTATGAGGTGCATCAGCTGTGCTGGCCACACCCACATTCTGAATTATGGGTGTGGCCAGGGCAATTTCAATGTCCCTGCAACTGTTCTATACCCCTTTACAGGCAATTTAACCCCTTGGATGCTAGACTATCTTGCCTAGGGGTGCCTGGGATGTAAATCCAGCCCAGTCCAGAACCAGCACCTCTTTAAAAATTCTTGAAAAACAGTCTTTGGAAGGATGATCTCTGGAGGAGTAGCAAACTATCCAAAATGTTTAGGGGAGTGAGAGAAGTTATGTACTGCACTGGAGACATCTCTAGGAACCAAGGCATTTGCCACAGCCCTTTACCAACTAGCTCCTTAGCCTTGTAAAGGGTACCCTTCAGCTGTAATGTACACCTCAACTGATAAATCAGTTACAGCCAGATAAGCATTTCCCAGGTGCTGGCGTTACAAAGGCCACAGCTTTACCCCTATGTATTAAAAGTGGATTACCACTATTACGCAATCAGAGTGATTTACAAATAAGTCTGGAGCAAACCAAAATGCAGCATAGGGGAGGAATAATTTTCCATGGATTTAAGTGGGCCTTTTAACCATTTGAAAGTTAGAGGTCCCTATCAAATTGCTTTGGAGAGCTCTTTAGCATTCAATAGGCTAGCAGCCCCATTTAGGAAATGTATTTATCTTTTTCTCCCCTGTGATGCAGCTGGCTTTCCTAGAACATCTGCCTCAATAAGCGTCTCCATCCAATTCAGTGCAGAGTATTTTATGCAAATTATGCATGTCATTAGTAGGCTTTTGTACCCAGAGATACAACATTTAAAATATATTAGACAACTGTACTACTTTTACATTACTGTATGGAAGTTTCTGAAGAGGACTATGTGAATGAGGGCATCAGGAGTTGCTTGTGCTACAGATAAGAGGCTGCAAGTGTATCAGTACCAGAGAGAAGCATGTTAACATTCTTCATCCATTTCCAGGCTCTAACCATCCACCTCCTGCTTTTCCCAGTTAAAGGTAAGCGGCTCCAATTAACCTTCACAGTATTTGGGTCATGGAGAGTGTTGTTTCAATACAGTCAGAGTTGTAGTTCAAGAGTAATTGAATGATCAAATATCCCCCTCCTGCCCCTTTTACCTAGTCTAAGCCCTCCCCTCAGATGTGGAATCTGGTCTTAAGACCAGACAGCTCACAGCAAGGGACAATCTTCTTACTGTGAACATAAGGAGAGCCGTGCCCCCCCTAGACAGGTTTTTCCGTTATGCTAATGGAACATTGTCCCACTCTGAGATCCATCTGGACTGCCTTGCTGCTCTGAGGTGAGCAGTGTTACATCAGGAAAAGAGATGGAAGTGTGGATAATTTATCATTCAATTACTCTTGACCTACCAAAGTGGTCCAGTGGGAAGCAGAAGAGGAAGCTGGTTTTGGACAAAAGTATGGATGAGAAGCTTCAAGCCACCTTGATTTCCAAAAAAGGATTATCTCAAACTTAAAAGTGCATTAGCCATCTTGGTGCATGTCTTTACATAGAAACAGAATTTCACTGCAAAAACCTCAAATCTTATTTGGTCCTTGGTCTTGTCTTATGTTCAAGATGGCCTTAAGCCTATCCCATTATTGATTAAATTCCACACTATATTAACCTCTACAGCTTCTGCTGGAAGGCTATTCCACTTATTTACCACCCCTCAGTGAAGTAACATTTTTTGTACATTATATCTAAAAATCTAATTCTCTGTCCCTCTAATTTTAGAGATTTGTTCCCTCCTCTACTTTGTTGAATTCATTTATGTATTTAAATGTTTTGCTCATATCCCCCCTCTCTTCTCCATGCTATACATGTCACAGGACTTCAGAAATAACTAAAAACACACTATTAATAAACGTTTCGGTAGAGGCCTTCTCCCCATGAGTGCTTGCCTCTGGCGGTTATATGGATATTTAGCTTCGCACTCAGGTAGGTTTCCATTAGTTTAATTGAGTGCCAATCTGCCCAGATTTCCCAACAGACAGTGTAGGAGACTGTCTAGGGCTCCAAATTTTATAGAGTTTATTTCACCCTCTGGATGCTGGAGAAATCTCCAATGAATTGTGAAGCAATGCATTAGAGATCTCTCTAGCAATCAAGGTGTTAAAGCTATTTTTTTGTTCTTGCTTATAGGCCAAGGGTATTTTATGTGCCAGGAAATAATGGATAAGACTGGGGTGGGGAAAAGGGGTGTGGCCATGGGTGAAGCCAAGGGCATCTAGAGTGGGAAGTAAATTCATTGTGTATATATTTTACACACACACACACACACACACACACACACACACATGTATGTTGTTTATATGTATAATAAAAATTACATATACATATATCAAATAAAAATAACCTCTGCTTCCTGAATGTGAGTGAAAATGACAGGGGTTCTGTTTGTTTCTAATCAGAGGAATTTGACAGCTCTGCAGCTGCACGGTCAAATAAATTCTGAATGTCTGCTCTGGTAGTACAAGTTTCATACAATGTATCATTCTATGTGTAAAAAGGTTTAATTTCCTCTTTAGAGAAAGCCAAATGTGACCTTCTCAGTTCAGCAGTTCTGCTTTATGCGTACATCCAAAACAGACTCAAGGGCCACATTCAGTTGGCCCATTAGCTATTTTGCATATCTCGGCTTTGTGTCATCCAAACTATTTTAAAAGGGACACTATAACCTCCTAACGGACCTCATATCTCCAATTTACCTTACTATGTCCAGAAAATCCTAAATCCACAATGAACATTACCCTTCTTCCTTGGTTGAAGATATAACATTTCCAGTATGACTTGAATGTCATGTTCAAAGAGACAGACACAGCTTTGGTTGCAGGACTACTGGATCACAAACACCATCCACAGCACAAGACAACCTTACGTGGCTTATGTATTCTGCTTGCCTTAAGTGTGTAGGGCTGTGTGCGCATATATATATATATATATATATATATAAAGATTTGTAGGGAACCAATAAATTTAATTTACTGTCCAACGTTTCGGTCCAGTGAGGACCTTTCTCAAGAACAACCTCTCTATACAAACTTAAACAATGTTTATTGTTTAAGTTTGTATAGAGGTTGTTCTTGAGAAAGGTCCTCACTGGACCGAAACGTTGGACAGTAAATTAAATTTATTGGTTTTAAGACCTGTGAGTGCTAGCCTTTTTTGTTTTTATACATTACATGCAAAGCACCCAGGCAAGATATATAGGATGATGAGAGTGCCAACCCAGTAGGAGATTATATTATATTAATATTATATTATATATATAGGGCTGTGCGCGCGCACATATATATATAGGTGTAGGGCTGTGCCCGCGCACATAATATATATTATATATATATATATATATATATATACACACACACACACATACACATACATACATGCACAGGTGTAGGTGTAGGGCTGTGCGTGCGCATATATATATATATATATATACACAGGTGTAGGTGTAGCGCTGTCCGCATATATACAGGTGTAGGTGTAGTGCTGTACGCGTGCGCATATATACAGGTGTAGGTGTAGGGCTGTACGCGTGCGCATATATACAGGTGTAGGGCTGTGCGTGTGCGCGTATATAGGTGTAGGGCTGTGTGCACACGCATATATAGGTGTAGGTGTATGTATATGGTTCGTTCCAGTGAACATGGACATCTTTTCAGGACCAACTCAAAATGTTCTTTCTGTAACAAAAGACAATTCATAGCAACTAGCCATAGTAAAGTAAATTGAATACACTAGAGTTCTTTTGAGTAAAACATTTCAAATTAATGACATTCAATAACAATGAATAGAGGTAAATATTTTACAGCTTAATTTAGAAAACCATATTCTTTGTATGGCCTACTTTCTACCTATTTTCTAGGACTATTCTTAGCCAGGGGTGCACTAACCACTCCTCAGCTTCCCCCCCCCCCCCCCCCCACCACCAATACAGCAGTGCATTTTTTTTTTCAGGATCTCAATTAACCACTTAAGGACCCATGACGGTCCAGGACCGTCACGGGTTGCTATCCCCTTAAGGACCCATGACGGTCCAGGTCCGTCATGGCTTAAAGGATAGCAGCGTGCCTCCGTGCATGCTGCTATCATTAATTCCACGCTGAGACGGAGCGCTCTGAGACCAGGGCGTTCAGTCTCAGCCCTTCTTGCTTGTGCCAGTTCATGTGATCGCCGTAGCAGCGATCACATGTACCGGCATTCTGACAAACAGAGGCAACATGCAAAGCATGCTGACCGAGTGTCTCGTCTACCTCTGTCTCCCTTGCTATCAAAGCAAGTGAGAGAGAAGTAGAGAGGAGACACCTAGTGGTTAAAAAAAAAAAAAAAACCTGCAGCTGGGGGTATTAACCCCTTCACTGCTGGTGCAGGAGGCTGGCTAAATGCAGGTCAATTTTAAAGGGATAGTAATACCTAAAATGTAAAAAAAAATATGTTGTAGGGTTTATCCCCCTGAGTAAAACAAGAGTACTCCCACTGCTGAAAGATGTTTCATTCAAAAGTTATTAATTTTCAAAGTTGAATTTTTCAGGTGCAATATCACAGTGGCCTGAAATTGTACAGTGGCGCTGTTGCTACACCATCCTATGGAGATTTATGGTCCTGAGACCAGAGCTGTCCATAGGATCGTGTAGCAACAGCGCCACTGTACAATTTCAGGCCACTGTGATATTGCACCTAAAAAATTCAAATTTGAAAATTAATAACTTTTGAATGAAACATCTTTCAGCAGTGGGAGTACTCTTGTTTTATTCAGGGGGATAAACCCTACAACATATTTTTTTTTACATTTTAGGTATTACTATCCCTTTAAAAAAAAAAACAAAAAAAAAAAAACACATAATTAAATAATATTGCAAGTGTGTGATTGTTGTGGAGCCATGTAATACACTTATATACACCACCAAATGTCAGGGATAAAAAAAGTGTCAAAACAGGGTGGGAAAAAGGGACATGGGGATTTTCACTCAGGGGGACAGTGGCCACTTTAAACTGCGCATTTTGTAGGTATGACTGACCAGTCATACATTTCATGCAGTCTCCATAAAAATGTAACCCTTTGTGGCCAATTGATCCCAAGAGAAAAATCTAAAATTTTTTTCAATTTTCATAAAGTAAATGGTGGGTTATCCATATATGTGGGGTATCAAAAGAAAGCCCTATTTGTTCTTAAAAAAAACAGTATATAATTTATGGGGGTGGAATAAAAGACTTAGAGGGAAAACACTGTTGAACAAAGGCATAGTCAAAAAGGTCAGAATTGCTCCGGTCCTTAAGGGAAAACTACCTCAGATTTTCCCGGTCCTTAAGGGGTTAAAAACTAACTGAATGTCATCACAGACAGATACTTCTGAATGACCGAACCACTGACAGATTCACATGAGGAGATCCTGAACACCTGCATGGTTGAGAAGGCTGAGGACAATATTAAGTGCACCTGTTCTAAGCTATTGAAATAGCTATGTAGTAGTTCTCCAAGCAGACTTACCTGGACAAGTCTTTCAAACATGTGTGCCAGAGGCAAATAGGAAATGTGTATATCACTGGCATTCAAAGTTAGTATACTCTGGAAAATATGACAAAAATTTCTGAGCACATCAAAACACACTTGAACATTTGCCTACCTCCACAACTCTTTCAAACATATGGGCCAAGGGCAAAAATGAGATCAAAACATCTTGAGTAGAAGGAAACACCAAATCCTGGGCAGGAAGAGGAAGAGACAGAGCATAACAGGAAAAAGAACAAGCATTGCTGAATTGAAAAAAGAAAAAAAAAAAAAAAAGTGTTGAGGCAGATTAATTGATTGGCACAAGCCCATTTGCATGAAAAAAGAAGGAAAAACAAAGCAGCAACCAAATTATGATTGTGTTTAATCTTGTTTAGGTACCTGAGAACAAATGTCTGCATGTTTTGCCAGAAGACATTTTAACATGACAATTTGTATAAATGGAGCGTGCAGAGACTGGAAAATGCATCCTCCATTAAAACTTTAGATCAGGGGTGGGAAAGATGAGGCCATCCCGCTGTTGCGGGGCCAACATTCCTGTCATTCTCCATCAGTAGTTCAGTAACAGCAGGAGGTCCTTGTGTTGTCCACCCTTACCTTAGATAGATCTCCAAATCACTGCAAAGCAGCATTAAGTATATGACTAATATCCAAGATTTTAAGAATTAATAAACTTGTCAAATGGTAAAATTAAAACTGCAATTCTGTTCAGAGACAGAAGCCACCAACAGGAAAATGAGGGAGACCTTTAAAATGCAGTGCCACTTTAAGAGTTTAATAAGGAACCAACTATAGGAATAATTGGCTCAACATTGGTTTTGCACTGCATCTACAGTTTTCTGTAAGAGGAAATAAACAGGAAAGAACATATCCAGGCTGATAAACTCTAGTTTATAGGTTATTCTATGGAGCCTAAGCATTAACATCTCTCACATCTGAAAGTTTTGTGCACAGGCTCCATAGCCCTACATAAGAATGGGAGAATCTGCCTCTGAAGGCTTTTCAACACTTTATCACACCTTAGTGCATCTGCCTCTGGTGTTCAGAGAGCTCTCTTCTACCAACAAGCTCCATGAAAGCCAGTGTCTCAGACTTCAGTGACAAAGACAACCACTCCACCTGGTGACCACAATAGAACACTGAAATTAAAAATGTTTTGATTTGTATTCTAATAAAATAATATTACATAATCTGAATGAGATAACACATAAGGAAAAGTCCCACCCATGGTTCTTTTTTAGATTTGACAGTGGCATTTCAGATAATTAAGCACACAATAAATAAAATTTCTGTATCAGGGTCCAACCAAAGGTACTTCCTGATTAAAAAAAGTGCCAGTTCTATAGTTCTAGTTCTTCATTCACAATGAATAGCGTCTTTATAGATCTTCTATAAATTCCACTGTACGTTCACAAGCAGGCCCCTCAATGCCATTTCCAGGCGTTGTATGGGATTTTGTTTAACACAAAGTAATAGATCACTGCATGCAAATTATACGTGTTTAACAGTTTGAATGCCAGGAGGTGTGTGAAACATCACTCCACAGTTCGTTGCACACCTAAAGGGTTCAGAATTATGCACCAAAGTGCACAATAAAGGGTTCTGAAGACAATTTAAGTCCTTTCACATAAAGGAAAGTCCCTTATCCCCATGAGTGCCAGAGTGGTTCGCAACACATTGCAGAGCACTCAAATGGTTAAACAAGAGTCTTGAAAGTTTAAACCCCGATTAGTATCAATTCAAGGAAGCAGAAAATGCAAAGCAAAGAGGAGGGGGAAAAAAAAAAAAAAAAAAGTACAGTGTAGAAATATTTCAGAAAGAAAATGCAGCAGTAATTGTATTAGTCAGTTGTAGTTAGATTAAAATTCTCAGCTGGTTTCTGGCTACTTCCAGTGTTCCTGGATATTATACAAGTGGTCATATGCACAAGAAAGTAACAGATCTGGGGTAAACTAACTGACAATGGGAGTTAGTACAACAGCTGGATGGCCTGTTTGGCCAACACTGGTCTAGTGTCTTATGAGTCAGTTATCCCATGTAACATTCAGAAACAATCACACAAAAAGCAGACCATCAAGAGAAATGTACCTCTGTTACTTTAAGAAAAGCCGCACTGTTGCTCACAATATTTTTGTGGGAAAGCATTGCACCCTTTGGATTTCCTAAATTAAGGAAAAAAAAAAAATTAAAATTAAAATGAATACATTTTAATCTGGCTTCTATCAAACTCTTCCTCTGCCCCACATTAACTGGCCAGTTGAGTGTCCAGAGTGCAGGAGTTCACAACCAGGGGCACCAGCTCAGGATGCCCCACAAAAATGTTAATGTTAAGTGTCTAATATATATTTATATATTCTGACTGAGACCTAAGAATAATTTATGTGTTTTTTCCTTCGTTAAGTTTGTAAAAAAAAAATTACCTAAAGGGGCGGGTTTTCATGTAAATTCAAAATAGCATTTTAGGGGTCCCTTGAATGAAAGGGCTGAGAACCGCTGGTACAATGCACTGCTAACACAGCATATGCCTCTGGCACTCAAGAGGTTAAGGTCTCTTGCAGACACCAGAAGACAATTAGCTGAATTACTTTTTAATGAATATTCAGTTGCACCTCTTAAAGTGGACTGTGTCTTTTTAAATTACATATCTGAAAACTTCATCCAAACCGCTTGTGTGTTAGGTTATCCAAAAGTAAAGCAGATGCATAGTTAGAATATTCACATTTATTTCTAAAAAAAAGGTGCAGCACAATCCTTAAAGGGCTAATAATGTTTTGGAACAGCAGCAGCTACATTTTTTTTTTTTTTTTTTTATAAGTTAATACTACTGATCTCAGATATTGCCACTGTTAATATGACTAGTTATGCTTAAAGTACATTATGAAGTTTACCCCTCCCACCACTTTTCATGATTATCTTTATCCCTCGTTACGCTTTCATATCTGAGTCAATCTTCTGTCAGTATGAGGAAAAACCTACCCTCCTTATACTGGACAGACAGAAGATTGTCCCTCTGTCCGGTCTCATGACCAGATTTCAGATCTGCGGGGAGGTGGCTTACACTCAGGAAAAGGGGCAGGAAGGGTAAAAGTCATAATATAAATGTCAGCATAACAAGATATTAACAGTGGCTATATCAGAGATCAGTAGTATTCACTATAACTAACAATCGTAGTGGTTATGAAATATTACTAACCCTTTAATTAGCATATGAAAGCTCACTTAAAACTTTAACCCTTTGACTACCAGTGGGGTATGCAATGCATGGAGTACCCCTGGCACTCAAAAAGGTTAATTAGCATATGAAGCCAACATCACTGAAAACACTCGTGCACCACAATTAGCTTATGTTACAAAGTATGAATAGTTCCCCAACTGTACATTTGATGGTCTTTTGGCAAATATGACACAGGCACACTTTTTAATGAAGTTTACAAATATGAAAACCTGAATCAAGGTGACAGGTCCACAGTTGGTATGAAGTTAACATGGAAGCACTGAATTGTGAGCAGCACAGCAAGGCAAAAATGCAGCAAATTCAGTGTATGGGACATGCTCCCAAAACTATTTTGAAGGCAAATAGCCTTCAAAAGTATTTTCTCTCTGACTCCCACTCAACATCCAGAGAATAAAATACTACTGCATGCAGCGTATCTTGGTACAGTCAACTCTCCCTTTTTTCTCCAAATAAGCGTATATATGAGGCAGACCTTTTCTGGACCAAAGCACCTGCACAACAAATTAAGTGGGAATTTTAATCCCTTGAATGTGAGGGGTCTGCAGTGCAATGCAGTGTGTTGTAGACCTTTAACATTCAAGGGGTTAACAGTCCCATTTATATATTAATAGGAATTTTGAGAAAAGTTAGTGCTCCCACCCACCATTGTGCAGATGGTTTGCCACAGAAGTGCACATAAGAATAAGGCACATGGAGTGTACTGTGCAAAGCACAGCAAAGGGGGATTTAATCCTTTTCTCCTAGTCCATGTAGAACACAGGAACTATGGGGTAAAGTATCTTTCAACCAGGAGAGCAGAGCACTTGCCTTAAGTCTCTCATTGGCAGAGATTAAAGATTCGCTCTCTGCTTCACTTTACCCCCACCAGTCTAAGCCACTTTTAAAGTAAAGCAAATATGTAACAAAACACAGAAGGAATGCATGAAATAATTCCATGAAATAGGGAGTCAAAAAGGACCTCAATGCCCGAAATGCATTGAGAGTTTTTTTTACCTCTGGGAGGGAAGTACTGTGTTCCACACATTAAGACATTTTATAGTCAAGCACACAAAAATCTTCTCATACATTGTATGTGGAACACCATAACCATAGTGATACATCAAAACCATCTACCGAGATATCGGTGAGGGAAAGAAAAAGCCCCTCAAGACAGGCCCGTTCCAACAGAGACTAACTGGAACGTCATGAACCTCATGTGTCAATGGACACCAACAGAGTAACCAAAGAACAGGAACCCAACAAAAGTAAACATAAAAATACACTTACAGACAAAACCACTTGTAGGACCTTCCTTCAAAAACTGGCTTCCAAAGAAGCCAGCACATTGACACAGTAGTGTTTGACAAATGTGTGAAGAGATTACCACCCTTGCCTTAATCCAAGAAACAGTCACCTTAGACACAGTCTGGTCCATACAAGGGCCCTCAGGGATGACAAAATGTGAATCAGATTCTGATAAACTAGTAATTTTATGTACGCAACCACAAAAGGAAGCTCTTGCCTGCTCATGAAGCAGGACAGAGAAAGAAAATAAATTCCCCGTTAATGTGAAACTCTGAAAACATCAATAGAAATTTGCAAAGCCACTCAGTCTGAATGAGAAACCAGAAATGGAGGCTTACAAGACAATATCTAAAGTCCAACCATCCTTTGAACAGACAAGCCATGAGAAAGGCTGGTCTTTAGAGTCAAGAAACGCAGACACACTGTAGACAGACCATAAAGCACTACCAGAACCTAGTTCGAGTCCCACAGAGAACTAGGATCCCAAAAGACTGGACAGACAATCCACCCTTTTCAGGAAAAAGCCATACTCCTTTTAAAAAAGTATGGAAAAAAACTGAAATTTAGACTTTAATAGAGCTAAATCCAAGCACTTTTTGAAGGCCATCCTGAAGAAAGGCTACAATGACCAGAAGACAAAATGGCCTTGGCCCCCTGCCTTCACACCACTTATAGAACAAAAAGGGCAGTATTCTATGGTACACCTTGGAAGAAACCAGGTTGCCTTTTTAGAAAAAAAAAAAAAATTCTTCCTCAGGATACAGATGGAGCTGAAACTTCTTTGCCATGGATACATTTAGGAGATCTGAAAAACCAGGCCAGACAGGGCCAGAATGGGGTGATGAGAATTGCATGAACCCACTCCATCCAAATTTTCTGAGATACCTTGAGGAAAAAAAATAAAATAAATAAAAGCCAAAGTAAGACCATTGTGAGAGCTAGAGAGTCCACGGATCTGGTACAGTACTTAGGAACTCTGTGATTCAGAGTGGCCATCAGATCAATTTAAGTCTAGAATACAGTCTGGTTGAACTACCTGTTCAGGGATTTAGATGTTGGCAACTGAGAAAGTCTGCCACAATGTTGTCTACCCGTAGGATATGAACATAGGGGAGAGATGGCAGGAGCCTCCCCCCATGGGTGGGTAATGTAGGCCACCACAGCTGCATTGCCAGGCTATCTTCACAGATGATACATGCAGGAGCTGAGACCAATGCCACGGGGCTAGTGTGAACTACCCAAAGCTCCAGAACCTTGGATAGACAAAACCCTCTTCTCCCAGGTCCAGAGACCCTAAGCTGTCAGAGGGCCCAATATGGCATCGCAGCCTATAAGTTTGGCACCTGTTTGTCTATGATCTAATCTGAAATAACCAATTGCCATCCCAGTGACAGGCAGGACCTTTGCAGCCACCCACAAAGGTCTACTTCCTCTGATCAGACAAGTATATATGACATAGGAGAGATTACATATGTATGCCTGCTCCATTTCCAGAGAATATCCATCTGCAGCTCAAGTGTAGAATTCTGCAAGTGGGACAGCTTCCAGTGCAGAAACCAGACAACCCAGCACCGGACGAGCAAAGCACCAAGAGTTTCATCAGGTGAGAAAACAGAATCTTATCTTATGGAAGAAACACTTTCCCCACAAGAATGTCTTGTCGCCTGAGAAAATTAAGGACCTGGGATGGAACCAGAGAAGACTTCTTGAAAACAGAGAATCCAACAGTGTCACTCTAGAATAGATACTGAAGTCTGAATTTGAAAGCATGGTCTGTTCTGAAGCAGCCTGTAACAAAATGTTGTCCAGGCAGGATACCAATGAGATCCCTAGAGAGTGGAGGCTCATATCCAAAAGAATCGTAACATTTGTAAAGACAAGCCTTGAAAGGCAAACCGCAGGAAATTATGATGATCATCCTTTATGTCTGGGAAACCAAAAATTCCCCAGGACACACGATCGCTATGAAAGAGCACAAGGGCTGCATCTGGAACAGAGAGACAAGAACAAGCCTGTTGAGGAGCTGTAAGTTCAGAATAGGATGACATCGGCTATCTTTTCTGGGAACTATGAATAGACTGGAATAGAATCCCGTGATCCTATGGTGAGCAGGAACAGGCACCACTAACTGCATATTAACCAGTGAGAGACAGTTTCTACAAACAGACAACTTCACATAGGACTGTGAGGAACTGAAGAGAGAGGGAGGAAGAGACTTAAAGTCCAAGTGGTATCACCTGCAAAACCCAATGATCCACCATAGAAAAGGTATAAACTACCTTATTGTTGGAGGTAGACATGACCCCCATGAATCACAAGGAGGTAAGGTAATGTGCAAAAGCTTTAGGCAGGTGTAAATGCTGTAAAGTAAGAATGCCTTCAAAAATAAATATCAACTACTAACATATATATATCAATTAATAAAATACACAGTAAGTGAACAGATGAAAATTCTAAATCAAAATTAATATTTGGTGTGACCACCCTTTGCCTTCAAAACGGCATTAATTCTTCTAGGTACATTTGCACACAGTTTGTTAAGGAACTCAGCAGGTAGGTTGTTCCAAACATCTTGGAGAATCAACCACAGTTATTCTGTGGTATTAGGCAGCCTCAGTTACTTCTCTCTCTTTATGTAATCCCAGACAGACTATGTTGAAATCAGGGCTCTGTGGGGGCCATAACATTTCCAGGGACTCCTTGTTCGTCTTTACGCTGGAGACAGTTCTTAATTAATTACTTTGGCTGTAGGTTTGTCATGCTGCAGAATAAAGTTGGGGCCAATCAAATGCCTCCCTGATGGTGCTGCATGATGGAGAAGTATCTGCCTGTACTTCAGCATTGAGGAGACCATTAATTCTGACCAAATCCCCAATGCCATTTGCAGAAGTACAGCCCCAAAATTGCAAGAAACCTCCACCATATTTCACTGTTGCCTGACAGTCAGTCATTCTTGTACCGCTCTCCAGCCATTTCAGTGAGCAAACTGCCTTCTGCTACAACCAAATAGTTCAAATTTTGACTCAGACCATATCATGGCACCCACGATTCTGGCGCTCTTACTGGTCTGTTCGCTTTCTATGTTTGCCTGACTACAGCATGGCAGGTGACTACTTTCCTGGTCACTCGCTATTTTATGGTTTTCCACATTAATTGACCAATGTGACTCAGTTGCCCTTTTGTGGTGTACCTGAGCGCTTTGAGTCTTCCGTTGTGATCTGTTCCTGGCTGCCGAATCTGATTTGTGTATGACCCTGGCTCCGTCTGACTACAGATTTGTGCCTGAACCTTTTGCCTAGCTGATTGTCCGCTCTGTACTGGCCTTGTCTGATTACCTGCTCCGTGTAGGACCTTTGGCCTGGCTGACTAACCGCTCCGTGCTGACCTTGGCTTGCCCGATTACCTGCTCCATGTATGACCTCTGGCCTGGCTGACTACCTGCTCTGTACCAAGTACTGTGGCTTGTCTGACTTCCCGCTCCGTGCCAAGTACTTTGGCTTGTCTGACTACCTGAACAGTCTGACCATTGGTTATATAGTCTCTGATGCTCCCCGAGGCCTGGCAGCCCCTTGCAGGCTCTCATTCTGAATCCTTGGTCGGGTAAGTCCTGTTAGTAGTGCAGTAGCGCCTAGTCCTCCGGGTTGTGCCTCTAGCATTCTAGGGTGTACGGTGTTCTGTAACCATAGCGTTCTAGGGTATTGCGGTTGTGTTATTAGAGCACGCTTACCACTTTCCACTACCTCAGTGGTTCTGCTCTTGTTCGCTCCTAGCTGGTGCCTGTCTGGCTAAGGTTCAGTGTCAGTTCCTGGTAGTGGACTGTACACTGTCCCCACGCCTGACCTTGGGAAGGTTGGGGGAAGTGTCTTATTTATTTGCTTGTGATTATTCTTAATAAAGTGGATACCGATTTTATGTACCTGTCTGAGTGTTTATTTACAAGTCTCCCATGACAGTCCAGGAGCATCTGTTGCCATTTTTCTGCACTCCAGTTTGTGTTTTTGTGCACAGTTGAGTCGCTTAGCCTTGTTTCCACGTCGGAGGTATGGCTTTTTAGCCACAAGTCTTCTGTGAAGACCACATCTGACCAGACTTCTCTGGAGAGTAGATGGTGTACCAGGATCCCACTGTTTTCTGCAGATTCTGAGATGGCACTGCTGGACATCTAACAATTGTGAAGAGAAGCAAGCATGATGGTCTCATCTGCTGCACTAAGTTCCATTGGCCGACCACTTTGTCTATGGTCCTCAACGTTGCCCATTTCTTTGTGCTACTTCAAAAGTGGTAGCCTGTCTGCCTTTAAATTTCTGCCTGGGAGAGACCTTGCTGACGCAGTATAACTACCTTGTATCTTGTTGCCGTGTTCAGTCTTGGCATGGTGTATGTCATTTTACATTAAAATGGTCTTCAGCAACCTCACCTTGTGAGCTGAATTTTGCTGTTCCTCAGTTTTATTCCTCCTACACAGCTGTTTCTGTTTCAGTTTAGGATTGCTTTTCAACCTACATATTAAATTGATGATCATTAGCACCTGTTTGATATAACTGTTTAATCATAAACATGATTATATGCCTAAAAAATCCCTGATTTTGTACAAGTGTACCTAGAAGGACTGATGCGGTTTTGAAGGCAAAGGGTGGCAACACCAAATATTGATTTGATTTAGATTTTTCTTCTGTTCACTCACTATGCATTTTATTAATTGATAAACTATTAACATGTCTATTTTTGAAAGCATTCTTACTTTACAGCATTTTTTCACACCTGTCTAAGACCTGCTTGGGTTTTGGAGGTAGAGCTCACCTGGGTCAATGTAGAAATAGGTGCCCTGGGTGCATGCTCATATTGGCAGGGTAAAAACCACACATCATTTGTGAACGAACATTATGGAGTAACCTGAGGCAATAAGGGGCTCATGCCTCCAGTGGCCAAACAACTGTTTGTCCAAGAACGTAAGAGACGCTTAGGACTTTCTGGAAGACTGGTCAGCCAACAAGATCTTGAACCACAGAGTATGACCCATGGCCACAGATAGCAGAGGTCTTCCTAGGAAACCTAGAGACTTCAAAGGTCCGCTTCAGCAAGATACACATTCGGTTCCAATATCTTAGAAATAGTCATAACAAGATCCTTCTTAAGTGCATCTGCTTGAATAGCATCCAAAAGCTGTTCATCCAAACATTCATAGCCCTACTCTCCCAAGCAATAGCAGAGATGGGATGCAAAGCAGCACAAATTTGTTTTCAAGAGAATCCAGGACCTCATCTTCCTGATCCTTAAGTGCCACTGCCATTTGCCAGTTGGGGGTCCACCACAGGGAAGAAAGGCTGGTCCAGGGAGGAGGGAAAATGGCATGCTCCTTTTTTCAGGTCTTAATCTTTGCAGAAGAACTAGAATCTGATGCCTCCAAAACATTAAAGGTTTATAGGACAGCCAGGATGAGACCCTCAGAATAACCAGGGTCTTCCTAACAATAATTCCCAACAGAGAAGGATAAATCCTGATAGTCCACTTCAGATTCCCTTTCTTAAGCAGTGAAACCCAGCTATGGGGCATACCACTATAAAAATGTCTAATTCACATATTGAGGGGCACAGGATGGCCTTGGGACAAGGATTCTAAAATCCCTTGAATAGAGGAAGGAATAGTAATCATTGAGGAGATTAATATCTTAACCCATGCAGGTTACTGTTCGTTAGATGAAAGCACTAGAAGACTAATCTGGCATGAGGAACAATGCGTTAAAGTGACCACCGAACCCTTAGATTCACATATAACCAATAAACTCCTTAAAAGTAGAAAGGAGAATAGCAAAAGAAAAATAAAATTAGGATTAAAAAAAGTACTTATCGGACTGCAAAGTGTTAATATGGCTAGGAAGGAGTGAGAGATCAGCCTCATGCATAGCACATTGAATCCAACAAGGAAGGGGTCGGCCAGTGTAGAACCACCTTTTCCCCTGGAATTAAAGCCTGGGGAAAACACATGGGTAGGGTAGGTCTCGTTGAGAGAAAATGGTGCAGCGGCTACCAGATATCATGCAAGAGCACCCTCCAATATTGGGAGGAGCCCTCTGGGCACCACTATGTAGCATGCATACAAAGGCAGAAGCACAGTAAGCCTCCTTACGCCCACTGGAATGCGCAACATGGCAATTGTCTGAAACAAATATAGGTGCAGCGTGTCCCTGATCTGTCCGAATGTCTGTACGAAACAAATATAGGTGCACAGTGTCCCTGATCTTTAAGGCATCATGAATAATAAAAATTATGTATATATATATATACATACATACATACATATATATATATATACATACATACACAATTTATTAAACACCACATAAGATTGAAAATAAAACTAAAACAAAAGCACTAGTAACCGAATAAAAGCCATGTAGGAAAGCATAAAAATGAACTATAAAGAGTAGTAGAATGAATAAAAGCATTACAGTAAATGCTTTAAAAGTGTTAAAAGGAACTGAAAGATCCTTCTCTATGAAAGAAAGGGACAGAAAAATACACAAACAGAAGTACCCAAAGGTACAGCACACCACTGGAGCCAGAGCACCACAGAGAATGGAAGTGTTTCCGCCACACAAATAGACAAGGATATACTCATAGGACCTGTGCACTTGAATGCAAACTTGACTACTTCAATCTTCAGGCTCCCGTGTACCACGCAAATGTCTACTGAGACCAGCTAAGGAGAGGACTGGTAATGAAGCCATCCTCTAACAGGCCCAGGTCCCTTAGGCAGGGCTCAAAATTTCCACTCGCCACTAGCCAATGGCGAGTGAAAATTCAGCCCTGGTGGGTATGTTATGGCTTGCAGTAGCGAGTAACCTTTCTGGTCTGGCTAGTAGCAAAGGACTTCACATTTTAAGCCCTGCCTTAGGTATTTGCTCTAGTTCAAACCAACAATGGAGGCCAGAGACAGGAGCCAACCTATTGAGGGGGGGGGGGGATTATACAGCCCCACCCAAGCATAACAAACAGACAAAAAAAAAAAAAAAAAAAAAAAAAAAAAGGCTATCTCCGATCAAGTTTTATGGATGTCATTTTTAAAACTGTATTAGCCTGGTGGGGGCAAAGTGAAGCAGGGATAAATGTATCTGTCTCTCATACCCTTTAAAAGCAAGTGTCCTGCACTCCTGGCCAAAGAATACTTTACCCCATGGTTCCTTTGTTTGACATAGGATGTAAGAGAAATACAATTAAGAATAAAATATTGCACAGACACCAGAAGTAGGATGGTGGTCAATTGAATCTGCTGCACAGGGTTGGAGCAACAGGCTTTTCTAGTACAAAAATAGAATTTTAGTCTTGCCTGTTAAATCCTTTTCTCTTAGCCCATACAGGTAACTGGTAACTTTAGGTAGGCAATCAGCTCCTTTAATAGGCAGGAACAATTCAGAGAAGTGACTGCTGGGTGGAGCCTAGCTCCTCTCCTTAGCTTGCAGCTAGCCAGTCCCCAACCAGTAAGATTTGCAGACTACTGACTAGGTAGTAAGAAGGTAAAGGAAGATTCCTGCGAGCATGAACCCGAATGGACCCCCACATTCTGCCGTGGAGCGCCAAGCATGGTCCCTTGACAGGATGGGAGACCAGTAACCTGTATGGACTAAGAGAAAAGAATTTAACAGGCAAGACAAACAAACAGTGTCAGACTGCCTCAGGGACTCAGTGTGATGCGTGTAGAACTTGAGACAACGCACAACATCCAACAGATGAATATCCCTTTATCAGAAGTACGGTTAGGACAGAAGGGACCACAATCTCCTGATTAATGTGGAACTCAGACACCACCTTCGGTAGAAACTCTTGTAAGGTGCGAAGCACCTTCTTGTCCTTGTGAAAAGCCAAAAAGGGTGGTTTACAGGACAGGGCGGGCATGCAGCTCCGCAACTCGGCAAATGGAAACAATCGACAGGAGAAAGGCCATCTTCCACGTCAGCAGATGTAGAGGAATGGTAGCCAAGGACTCAAAAGGAGGATGCTGGAGCACTCCCAAGACCAGGTTAAGATCCCACTGAGGAGCAGGGGACTTAAACACCGGACGGGTATGAGGAACCCCCTGGAAGAAAACCTTGACATCAGCAATGATGGCAAGAAGCCTCTGGAAGAAGACAGAGCGCAGAAGTCTGAACCTTAAGAGAACTCAGACTGAGACACTTATCCACACCACCCTGGAGGGAGGAAAGAACTGTAGGATGGTCAAAATCCTGAGATAGGTCTTTGTCAGCACACCAAGCCAGGAAGGTAGACAAAACTCTATGGTAGACCTTAGAGGAAACAGGATTGCAGGCACTAAGAATAGTAGCCACAACACCAGAAGAAAATACTCTCTTCCTCAAAATTGAGGATTCAATCTCCATGCTGTCAAAGCCAGAAGATGAATGTCTTCTTTCCACAGGTAACCCTGTAGAAGGTGGTCTGGATGGGAAGGAAGTCGAAGAGGTTCTGCCACTGAGAGGTCCAGAAGATCCAGAAACCAAGCCTGTCAAGGCCAGTATGGAGCAATCAGAATGACTGGACAGCACTCCAGTCTTACCTTGAGAAGAACTCTGTTCAACAAGGGAACAGGAGAGAAGATGTAAGCCAGAGGAAGCGTCCAGAGGACCGACAAGGCATCCACTGCCAGAGCCATGGGATCCACCCAGCGAGAGCAGAATGCTGGAACCTTCCTGTTGTGTCTGGTTGCCATCAGGTCGATGCATGGAAGACCCCACTGCAGGATGAGGAGGTTGAACATCTCTGGATGCAGCTCCCACTCCCCGCAGTCCACTGTTTCGAATGCGCAAGTCTGCCAGAACTTTATCTACGCCAGGACTATGAACTGTGGAAATAGCAGGGACATGCTCTTCTGCCCAAGATAAAATAGCCTTGGCACTAGCCAAGCTGCGATACTTCTTGTGCAACCTTGCTTGTTGATGTAGGCTACCGGTGTGGCGTTGTCAGACTGTACCCTGACCGGGCAATCCTCCAGTTGCAATGTCCAGTGTTGTAGGGTATGAAATATCACACGAAGCTCCAAGACATTAATAGGAAGGAGAGATTCCTCCTGAGACCACTTGCCCTGAACACTCAAGTGCCCCAGCACCACTCCCCATCCGGAAAGGCTGGCATCCGTAGTCACCGTGGTCCAGAAGGGCACCAGGAAGGGTCTGCCTTTCAGGAGATTGTTCAGGTTGAACCACCAAGAGATACTCTGCTCCAATGGAAGAGGGAGAGAAAGGGATCTTTTCAGGAGATCTGGACAACCCTTGCAGGCCAGGATCAGAAACCTCCTAAGTTCCCTGGTGTGACCCATGGCAAACGGAACTGCTTCTATGGTGGAAATGAATTTCCACACCAAGGATAACAACTTCTTGGCTGGAACCGGATCTGGTGACAGGACAGCTTGGACCTTCAGTGCTATCTAATGAGCCACTTTGTCCATCAGAAACACCATCCCCCTCTGAGTGTCCAAGAGGTGGCCCAGAAAGACCATCTTCTGAGAAGGAACAAGGTCTGACTTGTCCAAATTGATGATCCACCTGTGATGGAAGAGAGTGTAAATGTAGTGCTGCACCTGCTGGTGAAGGAGTTCCAGAGACAAGGCCTTCAGAAGGAGGTAGTCTATGTATGGAGTCATCCTGATGCCATTCTGATGTAGGACGGAGATCAAAGCTCCTAGGACTCTGTTGAAGACTTGAAGAGCAGTGGTCAGGCCAAAGGGGAGGGCAGAGAACTGGAAGTGCCCTCAGTCGCAGGCAAAGTGGGGATACTGTCGACTCTCTGGATGAATGGTGATGTGCAGACAGGCATCTTGAAAATCCAGAGAGGCCAGAAATTCACCAGGAAACATGGTTGCCATCACGGTGCGCAGATACTCCTGGAGGTACTGGGACCTGACAACAGAGGAGGAGAGATCCTTCAGATCCAAAATGGGACGACAGCCCCCATCCTTCTTGGAAGCCACAAAGAGGTTGGAGTAGAATCCCAAGCCCCTCTCCTAAGGGGGAACTGGCTCCAGGACAACCTCGTCCAGAAGGGCCTGTATAGCGTCCTCAAAAATACGTCTCTTTTCTGCTCCCAAGGGAGAAAAAGAAACAAAAGGTCCTTGGAAGAGAGGTGAAGGGAATCCTGTATCCCGAGGCCAACACTTGTAAAAACACATGGGTCAGCCACAGAGGCCTGCGAAGCTGTGAGGTAGTGGTGTAGGCAGCCACCTACCTGCGGGTGGGGGCCCAGGTTCGGAAAGTCATGCAGAAGGAGGTTTGGAAGCCTTAGGCTTCATGGAGGACTTGGATCTCCATTGCTGCTTAGGCTTGGATGAGGAGCGTGGAGCCTGAGGGACCGTCTGGGTCACTTAACACGAGTCTGCCTGAAAGGAACGAAAAAGCTGGTTCCTTTTGACAGGTGCCTTCTTCCACAGGACCACTGGCAGGTGAGAACTCTTCCCTCCAGTGGCCTCAATGAGGAGATCCTTGAGTTCAGGCCCGTTCAAGGAAGAACCCTGAAAAGGAAAAGACAGGACCACTGGCAGGCCATGTCAGCCGACCAGATCTTAATCCAAAGAGCCTATATGGCTACCACAGACATGGTAGAAGCTCTGGCTACCATACACACAGCGTCAAACAGGGCAGCAGAGACATAATGCGGAGCCTCAGCAATGTTAGCGAGAAGTCGCAACATGTGAGAAGTAGGGGCCCCTTGACGGACAGCATAATTGAGCTGTTCGGTCCAAACAGCCACAGTCCTATTTACCCATGCAGCCGTAAAGGTAGGGCAAAGGGAAGAGCCCGCAGCCACAAAAATAGCTTTGAGAGAAGTCTCAAGCTTCTTGTCAGTCCAGTCTCTCTTTAAGAGCAGAGGCGTCAGCAAATGGTAAGACAGTTGATTTAGAAAGCCTGGAACCTGGGGCATCCACTTTAGGGGGATGAACCCACTAAGTGAGGGCAGTTATAGAAAACTGATAAAGTTTAGCAAACTTCTTAGACACAGAAGGTTCCTTGTCTGGAAATTTCCACTCCTCTGACACAAAGCGGTCATGGGTGGGATTAGGTGGAAACAGGCATGGGGCCTAACAGGCTCCTGGAAAACATCAGAGGGGACAGAAGATGCCTCCTGCACCAAGGGAATGTTCAGGGTGGACAACACAGCCCTGATCAGGCCCTCAGCAGAGGGAATGGGGTCCCCAAAAAACTTAGATGAAGGAACAGATGGTCATCAGAGTCCACCAATAATTCCTCCTCAGAGGAATCAGACACATCAGGTATACTAGGCAGTTTAGGCAGGGAAGATCTGATAGGGGCGGAGGTCTGCAACGAATTGAAGACCCCCTGTAAGGTGGATGGAAGGAGTTGTAAGGTGGACCAGAGGTCCGTTGTAGTAGCCTTAAACTATTGCATCCATATTGGCTCTAGTAAATGGCTGGAGGCCCCAGCAGGGGATTCAGGGGCAGCAGCACATGCTGGGCAAATACGACCCGAGTATTCTCTAGGTAACCCTGACTGACATGAGGAGCAATGAGTGACACAGACACCCCAGTATCCTTAGTCTTAGGTTTAGCCCCATGACCGGAGCCTATCGAAAACGAGCAAGCGAAGTGGGTGCTCATGGGAAACGTCTTTTCACAGAGAGTACCCCAACAGTGCCCCCTAAAGTCCCAAACATACCCAGAATGTTAACCGGATGACAGAGCAAGGGAAAACCAATATGAGCCGTCTGACCATGCTACGTGGAGCGGTTGCCGAGACACGTTCCAAACTGTAAAGTCCCATAGAAGTGAATGGAGCAATGGGGTCTATGCGGTAAACGCGTGCTTTAAGGGTGAGAAACAAAGTTAGCAAGGTGAATAACAAACGTAAAACCACTCAAACACTGAACCCAACAAGGAAAGTGCCCAAAAACCGCCCAAAAGGTGCTAATCAGCAGCAAAAGGGTTAAGTTACCACAGAAACTTGCTCCAAACACCTCAGAGACATACAGAATAAACCCAATGAGTGCATGAGTATGTAATAAGAACTCCAATAGAGACCCCTGTGCGGAGAGGAAGCATGGGACATGTGGCCCTCAGCACTCAAAGGGTTCTCAGCTTTTTCAGTAGGTCTTCTGTCTTCAGATTACCATACATCAAGAAGAAGCCTTGGTGGACAACTCCTGGGGAAAGAACTTGCAGCCAAAATTTTCCCTCCAGGGCTTAAAGTCCACAAAAGCGCTTGGTAAACCGAGCTATCCACATTTGGGGGATTGGAATTGTCAGTGATGGTAATTCACCTAATGGTAGTATTCCATTTCTAACAAAAATAATTAAAAAAAAAAAAAAAGCGAAAACTATAGCAGAACTGTTCTCTTGTTTGTTATTGGTTGGGGATTGGCTAGCTGCAAGCTAAGGAGAGAAGGCAGGCTCCACCCAGAAGTCACTTCTCAGAATTGTTCTTGCCTATTAAAGAGGTTGATCACCTACCCAAAGTTACCATTAACCTGTATTGGATGACAGAAAATGGCTATTTGGATCCCACGCCTTTAATATTTTATTCATATAGACACTTCACTTTCAACCTAAGCAATGCACTGCACTTCTCAGTACTGTGGTGTAAGTAGTTTGCTCTGGCAGGTGTAGTGTGTAGTTATTAAGGATTGTGTTGAACAAAACCTGAAAACCCTTATATTTCATCCCATCTCGCACCCATTTTTTTCCTTCAGCACCTTAGTATATAGTTATGAAAGGCAAGAGACTCTTCCGGATGTGGACATTACCTGTTGTGCCACTTGTGAAGCAAACAATGGCTAGGTCATCTGGTTTGGGAGGCTGAAAGAGAAAGGAGAATCCATTACATTTTCATAACAGTTTCACTGGAGGCCTTAGAACTGGTTATAAAGGATTCCAGGAAAACAATGGAGATGGTGAAGGTGGCTTGTAGTGTACTACTTCATGGCCCCATTCCTGCTCATTATGGTTTCCTTGTGAAAAGAGACAATACTACTCTTTCCTCTATATATTCCTGCCATATATGAATATAGAATTTATAGCCCACGTGTGATCAACATTTGGCTCTCCAGCTGTTGAGCAACAATTCCAAAAAGTAGTTGACCACATACACTGTAAACAAAGTAAGCCAACTTACCCTCTAAATGCTATCTGCACAATACAAAAGTGGAATAAAAATATTGCCATTGATCTACAAAATGGGTGCCTTTAATAAAATGAATATTAGAAAGGTCTCAAACACATAGCAATCTGTTTGTGACCTGTAAAATTCATTGGGTTAAAAAAAAACATTTTAATGTTCAACTACCCAATGTGTAGTTGGTTTGCCCCAAAGTCGTTCCATTCTCTTTTTTACATATGGCACTAATAGTGTTCCTTCCCTCTAGTGGAATCCTCCCTACTGTGGTTACAAATGACATGCAAGGGACTCTCTGTAGGTTCCCAAGATATAAATCAAGTAGCTACTGGTCAATCCCACTGTCCCAGTCCACCATCTTGTTAAAGGCAGGGCTTAAAATTTGAAGTCCTTTGCTACTAGCCAGACCTGAAAAGTTACTCACCACTGCAAGCCATAGCATACCCACCAGGGTTGAATTTCTACTAGCCAGGGCTAAATTTTCACTCGCCATTGGCTATTGGAAATTTTGAGCCCTGTTAAAGGGATAGTAATACTTAAATATTACTAATCCCCATATTGTAGCCATGTTTCACTGAAATAATTATTTTTTACTAATGCGATCTCAGCTCAGCTGCAGAGCCGCAAGCCTGTCGTACGACAGACTTCCCCTGCAGTCAGTATGATGCTGACTTCAGGGAAGGGGGGGGGGGTGAAAAGGTTTGAGAGAGGACACTGGGGACCATTAAATTATTTTTACCATGGCTACAATATGGGGATTAGTAATATTTAAGTATTACTATTACATTAGTGCAGTTTTAAAATTAAAGTAAGGCAAGTGACACCACATAGCTTACAGTTGAAACGGGGCTACATTACTGATACTACAGAGCTTACAATTTATGTTAACCTATGCTAGTGTTACTATAGAGCTTACAAGGGAAATTGGTTATGCTATTAGTGTAGCTCCATTTGCATAGTTATCATTTGTGTAGCTCCATTTCAAATTGTAAGCTCCATTTTACAGCAAGTGGGAAATTGAGGGATACAGTGGCCCACCAGCCCAGACATAAACCTTGGCCAGGGGGCAACTGCCCCCACCCCCAGGCCAGCCCTCCCCTGGTTTAAGGCATATATGCAGAAAGAGAAAGGAGACAGCCTGGAGCAAACCAGCTGCACTGTGAGTTACTATTTCCATTTATAGAAATAAAGTCCCATTATATTATTTGTTCCCTAGAGGGCACAATTGTGGAATTGCTCATCTCATCTTCTGCATTTGGACTTCTCCAGAATATTTAGGTAGTCCTGTTCATGTTACTATAGGTTTGTGTTAGTATGTAATGAGTCAGAAAGAAGATCTGCAATATTTTTTATTCAGACAAAATCCCAGTTTACATCAGTAATTACACATATTACAAAAACCTAGTTTTTACATATTTCCATAAAGTCATTACACATACAGAGTGTAACTAGACTATAGGGCAATCGATTTGATGCAGTCTTTATGGTAACTTTTTTGGTTTCTTTCCAGCTAAACAATATTATTAAGTAATGCAAAATCTCACCTTTGGTTTTTCTCTGTGCACTTTTCCCTCGTCCTAATTAAAGAATACAGAAAAAAAAAATATATTAAATAGGTCTTTACATGCTTAGAAGCCTTGTCCAAATAATACGAGCAGCAAAAACAAACCAAACAAACAAACAAACAAAAAAAAAAAAACCACAACTGGGCGTGTTTAATGCATTTTGGTTGCCAAGCTCTTATTTAACCCTTTGAATGCAAGAGGGATACGCAACGCATTGCTCTGCAATGCGTTGCGTACCTCTGACACTCAAAGGTTTAATACTTTCTGGGCCTTATGCAGAACAAACTGAGCAATTCTGGCACCAACCCTGCAGGAGATGGGATAATTAATATTTTCAATGTAATTTAGTGCTCTTAAACCTTTGAAGGAGGTTACAAGCCTCATTTAAGTCAACATGAACACATTTCATTTCACCCCTAAAAATACAATATTTTTGAACCAGACAGATGATTTCTTAGCATCCTGAATCCCCCCAATCCCCAATGTGAACACATTCTTTTTGCCCCTTTAAAGAAACTTTTTTTTTTTGTGGAAAGTCAGCACATAATGTACATATACCCTGTTGTGAATTTTAGACAAACTTAAAGTCAGTTTTGTGGCAATTAAAATAAAATAGGAGAATATTTAACAATACCAGAAAAGTCCCCAGCCAAATGAATGACAATGGGCTGGGGGCCTTTCAAGAATCCAAGGGGTTAATTTCAATATCGAAGTTTTAGAACACGTGACAATATGCATCACAAGCCATCTTAACATGTTTTCAGATCAAACTCAGGCCCTAATTAGGGCCTGCAAAACAGGTTTCCAGATTATAAGTACTCTATAGGACACACCTCTACAATGAGATAAACACCCTTCTCACAAAACTTTCAAAGGAAACAATATCTAAAGAATTACGTGGCTCTTAATTTGTTTATGTACATTGATTCCAGAGACCTCTCCAACCCATTGCAAAACAGCGTTGATCATGCCTTTATCATCCAATGGGCTGACAGATTGATACGCAGTGATAGGAGTCCTTTTCATTTTGCATTGGAAGTGTGAAGTCTATGGCTAAAAGATGCCTTTTTTTATCCAGTTTAATGTCCTTGTTCGGTTCTTCAGAACAATGTGGGTGAGACTGGGAAGATTGTATTGCTATGGGTTTCTCACATACTTTTACAGTGGAAAGGCAAGACCTACTGCACCCTTCAAATTAAAAGTTCAAACAGGATTTCTCATAACCCTACCAGCATACTGGGAATTTTTGTCTTTTAGAGTCACCAGAGGAGACTCGTGTTGTGTCACCGGGGGAGATAAATGATGTGATTTGCGTCACAAATAGGTGGGGCCTAGGGAAAAGTGGGAGGAACAGGCTGGGAAGGAGGAGAAGTGGGCAAAGTTTCATAAAAAACTCCCCACCACTGGAGAATCAGACTCTAATGCACTACAAAAACTGGAGTCTCAGGGGCGAATCCAGAGAGTTCCCAGGCATGCCTACCAGTGAAGGTTTTAAAGATAAACTAAGGATAAGGTAGAAGGCAGATGACGGAGAAGCCACGAGGGACTGTGAATGATCATCAAAAACCCCTCCCAGCATCACAAATTCATCATTCCAGTCACCAACATCTCCTTTGGTTCAAGAGATCATTTTCTTCTTATCCATGATGACTGAATAGTAATTGTTCGGCATGGTGTACAGTTTGGAAAACAATGAATATTGTACAACTTATATAGAATATAGGACTTGGAAATTTACATCATAGGCCACTATTCTGAACAACTGATGAGTGACTGGTGACCTATGGGTGGTAATTTACTGTTTAATAATTGTATTCTTTGTCCTTTTTTCCTTCATTCTTTCATAGGCTGTACATATCTTAGGTGTTAATTTACATCATATCTATTAAGGTTCTTTGAAGCAGTTATCTAAGGAACTTGCTATACAAATTCAGGCTTCCTCTCAGTCCACATAAATTGATGGAGACACTCAATAAGAAAATTATAGAAAAATCCAACTCCCAAGCCCTTCTCACATCTATAGGAACATTGCAATAGGTTCAGATTTTGAAATGGGCCATTAAATCAGACTGCAGATTAATATATATATATTATATATACATACACACACACAATTCCTCCAGGATGACAAAATAGAAGGCACTAGGGATTTAGCTTTCCTTTAAGCACTTACCTCAATATCTTTCAAGCTAATCAATTCCACCCCACACTTCTTCCCTCGCTCCACAAGATTATTGTCAAAAGGGTCCATGAGAACAATAGTGCGTAGTACTGGCGTTTCCCCCTTTTCAACATTGGATAGCAGAACTTTTGCCTTTTCTTGATTGTCACAGAACACCAAAGAAAGATCAGCTGAAAGAAAGCAAGAGAGTTATAATCAATTATCCAGCCACAGCTCTGCCTAGATGGTAATAACCCCTCAAGTGTTGGGCAGATTCTCAGTGTAGCACAATGATTTGAGCAGCTTTAACACTCAAAATGTTCATACTATTCAAGCAAGTTAAGTCAGCACTAGTCAAAAAGTAGCCGAAGAAAAATATTTATTTGGAGTATGCAGGAATGGGGACCATTTACCAACTCCAAAAAATAAATAAAAATAGTAATCTATAGTTTTTAATCCAGATGTACTGGATGGACTATGAGCATCTTTTGGGAGGCTAAGGAGATGCAAACCAACTAAACAATGGGGGACAACTTCCAGTATTTATAGATAGATTTGTGGCCTATGTGAATATCAGCGAATAACTTCTTTTAGACATTTGAAACTAAAAAGGGCAACACTCTTCCAGCATTAAAGAGTGTTAAAATTCCTGATTAATTTAAATGGTGCATTTTTCTGCTGTAGTGCAACACTGGAGGCAAAAGTAGACAAAGCCTGGTCCTATAACGGAAAAATTTATTCCTGCTATCATTGCCCTTCAAGTCTACATTCTAAGCAGAATCAGCAGTAAAATAAATATAACATCTGAAAAGCACTGTCAGGAGGCTCTCCTTTTCTGTGGCCTTGTCCAAGTCATTATCTTTGCTTTGGCACAAATTAGACTGTAAACACTGCAGTTGTGGCGCCTGTGTGTATCAAACAAGCTTCACATCTACATGTTTTGTTTACATTCTGCCTTTGGTTATCAGGTCAGAATTCCAGAAGCAGCCATACTAGAGTTCACCCAGTCTCTTCCATTCAAGAACATTGTAGTAACCACAGAGAGATAATATACTAAACAAAATATAGACAGAATTCTCACTAGACATAGGAGAGCTGAATGGAGGGTATAACTACAAGAATCTCTGAAATGTTAAAAGAATCCTGGGTTCATTAAGACACACAAAATCCCCTGAGTCCGTTACTATTCACATGATTATAGAGATTATCTCCTAAAAACTTGGTTGCCAGATATTTCAAACACATTGTTTTTAACAAACTGAGATAAAGAAAAGTTAAGACAATTCTAATTTATTTAAATTTTGCAATGTGAACCTCCCTATCATTCAAGAACTTAAAAGCTCTGTCAAAATCAAATGGAAGGATATGTATGTCACAAATGGTGATTCGTTTGCCTCAAGATAGGTCTACTTTTAGAGTCTTATGCAAAAAGGATTAAAAAAAAAAAAAAGTTCAAACCAAAAGACCCATATGACATTAGTCATTTTTCATGACCCCCCCAGTGCAATTGTTTGCATCAGTTGTGTCGATGTTTCTGTGCATATGGCCTACAGCATACAGCTCCCAGAGGAAAGTCTCTTCCCCAGGCTGCTGGAGAACAGCACTTGTTTAACTGAAGTCTGTTTGCAAGTGTTTCAGTACCTTGATTGATCTTTGGAATGTGTAAGTTAAAGCATACCAATCATTCATACAAGTCAAACTTGAATTTTATGATACTTTAACCCTTGAGTGCACCATTTAAGTGCTTTTGCAATGTCTGCTGACATCAAGAGTCAACTTTGCCTATTAACCTTTTTAACCCTTTGAGTGACAGTGGCACTCAAAGGGTTAAGGACCAGATGAGTGCATAACGCATTGTGAAACAATGTGTTGCACAATCCCCTGATCCATAAAGGCCTAACTGTTAGATTAGAAGTGGTCAGTTTGTTTACTTATTGAAAACATTCACACAGTCATAGCAGTGATCCCACAACTGGCATTCCACCCGCTTAATAAACTGTACATAATTTAACAGACAAGTTCCTGGAGTCTGTAAGTGTTCTTTATCTTACAAGTTTTAAAGCAATTTTAAACAAAAGGGCACAACTGGCAGCTGTCGACAGCCCACCACTAAAAAAGGACCCCCCCCCTCAGTCAAATATCCTGTCATAAAATATAGTTTGGAACCCTCAGAATATGGTATATAGTCTAGTTAATTTGTGATGCCAGATTTAAAAAATGCAGTATTTTGTCAAGACATGTTGGCATTTATTAAGTGTTTAACATTGTGTATAACTACTGAAGGTGCTCACGTGTTAAAATACAGTGATGTGCAGTAAGCCCAAAAAGGGCTGGGGTGACTAGAATTTTTAGTTTTCACTCTTAACAGTAGAGGAACACTGGTGTCCTTATTTACCCTTTGGATGCTATGCAAAGCAATCTGTTGGATACTGGTCCTGAAGGTGTTAACTACTTGCTTGCTATGGCAGAGGGGTGACCAGTGTATTGTACACCCATCTGGTCCTCAAGCTTCAGTGATTCCCCAGAGCACATGCCCTCAGGGCTGGTGTGTGGCAAAAATGTATGGTTGGTTGTTTGGCACCAATGTGTTTACCAAGTTAAGTGCAACAGATGTCAAGGTAGCCTGCTACTTTATAGTCATCCTTTACATATTCTCCAAGTGCATAACATGAAATCAAATTGTCTATACCAGGTATAGCTAACCCTGGTCCTCAAGAGATCCCACATGTGGATGATATCAGGAGACTAGGTGGACCAATTGGTGGCTCAGTCACTTTAATCAATTAATCTACCTATACTGACTCATGGATATCTTGAAAACATGCACTGTTCGTAGCTCTTGATGACCAAGGCTGGCTACCCCGGGTTTGTACTTTTATAACTCCATCTCACTGGAGAGAGTTTCCTGTTCAACGGACCATTAAAAGCAGCACACAGAATTTGATGGCAGATAAAAAACAGATTGCCCTTCTAGGAAAGGTACATAAACCCCATTCTAAAGGATTTTGCCTTTTATTATAAATATTTAATGGAATTGTGTTTTTAGCCCTTGGAAAGGGTTACAGGAATACAAAACATGCTGGGCAATTATATTCAGATAATATATTTGTACTACCTGTATTGGAAACTACCTTATCTTTTAACTAATAATTATTGGAACCTCTGGAGGACTTGGAGTTGAAGGTGCATGCTGATAGAAGGGTGATCTAGTAAGGCTTATTCTTATCTGGACCAGGTAAGCAATTTATTGGGGGTCTTAAACAATTAAGTCAACAGTTGCCCATTTTGCTCCTTGGTCTTGTCTTCTATTCAAGACAGCCTTTTCCCTATCCCACGCAAGTTTATATTCCATCACTCTACTTCTGCTGGTAGTCTATTCCACTTATCTACTAATTATATTACTTCTAAACCTCTGGCCCTCTAGATTTAGACTATGTGCCCGTGACCTAAGATTTTTTACTCCTTTGAAATTTACTTCACTCCTGCACTTTGTTGAAACGCTTCATGTATTTGAATGTTTCTATCATATCCCCTCTCTCGTCCAAGATGTACATGTTAAGATCCTTTAGTCTATCCTGAAATTTGTTCTCCTGTAAAACCAGTCACCATTTTAGTAGCCCTTCTCTGAATTAGCTTTACAGTATCTATAGCCTTCTAAAGATGGGGTCTCCAAGCACAAATAGAATGGCCAGTTATGTATGTGGATGTGATTTCTACATCTGTTTTGCTTCTACAGTGCCTTAGAGGTAAAAGAAAAACAGAATAAGTCTGGAGCAAACCATTTAAGTAAATGGGATCATCCCCCCCTCCAATGCACTGTATGCTCCAGAATGGTTGTTTCTTTTTCTGGCAAAGGACCTTTGTTAAGGTGGGCAAACTGAGGCTCCTCCAGCTGTGTGGCGACTACAATTCTCATCATCTCCAGCCAGCCTTTGGGAGATGTAGTCCTCCACACACCTAGAGCTTCTGCTTGCCAACCATGCTTTAGGCCTTAAAGAAAAAAAAAAAAAAATCACCCTAATAAAAACTGATATACCTTTGTTTATGATGTAAGTTATAGCCTCAGCTCCCAGGGTGTCATACAGAGGAACAGCCACCATAGAGTACGTGTAGCAGCCCAGCTCCGCTATTACCCACTACACAGGAAGAACAGAAGAATTAATGCAGAATATCCTTAACACCCCAAAACCAAACAAAGAACAGGGGTAGTCATTCTTTGGACCTCCAGCTGTTCAAGAGCACAACTCAAAAAACACCCCAACCAGCTGTTGGATGAGGATAGCAGCCTTGAACAGCTGGCAGTTCAAAGATGGACTACCCCATAGAGAGCAGAACATCCTAACATCTTATTTATAGAATGTCTAGAAATATTAAAGGCAGACAATCCTAAAAAAGAGGAAAAAAAAAAGAGGATAAGTGCAGTTCATACATGTATGTATCAGATGATTGAATGTGTATACCTCTCTAGTACTAAAAAAACTTTCAAAGCGATACTAATGTAAGCAGCCAGGAGTAGCAGCCGCTGTACAATTTGCCACATAACTAATGGCTGTCACAGGCTAGACAGGACCACAATTGTAGCCAGAGAGATGGTATCCTTCGAGAGAAGATAAGGGGGTTATACACCAATGGGTGATAAAGCAGAGAAGACTTTTCCAGTGACAGCACTTCTCCAATTCCTGTGTTATTCTATGGATCCAACGCACCAAGCTCTTTCCAAGTTTGGGGATCATAGTGCATAGATAATCATAAGAACTGGAGAAGGGACATGGCTGGAGACTTTATGTCCGCTTAAATCACACCTTAGTGCATCTCCCCACAGGCTGTACATGATAGCCCAGTCATATTTCTGCATTCAAGTAGAAAATCTACACAAAGGTCTATCACGGTGCACTGTACACCCCTCTGGTCATTGAAGGCTTTACCAGTTTAACAGAGGATAGCTTTTTCTGTAGATATTTTTTTTTTTTTTTTTTTTTTTTTTTTTTAACATTTTTAAAAAATGCTGTGTAGAATCAGACCACTTATAGATCTAGAGCAGGTCTTGGAACGGCTAACCAGTTCATAATACAGATAAAATAACAATTATTAGTTTTGTGTTTATTACAGCCTCATTCTGACGTTTCCACTTCAGATAACTGGATTTACCTATAACAAATCAGCCATTTACTCAGGTCAGGTAGGTCTTGGACCCAAAGAAGAAAAACACTACTTTATACCATTCCCTTTCACTCTTTACCTACAATTAATCCACAGATATTATCCAGAAGTGCAGTAAAAATGCAGCAGGGTAGATCTTCATGGTGGCCTATGCAGCTGCCAACACACTAGCTACATTGAAGGTGGAGTTTGTCATTGCAGCCTACACGGAATGGCTGAACCATGTTGGCAGCTGCAAATAATATTTGTCCTAATTCTCACTGTCCCAATGTCAGCCACTATCCCTTATAAAGTTGATTGCTAGGATAATACTGGACAGTGAAAGCAGAAGCCATTGAAATGTAGTAGGGGGCAAGTGCACTTCTGTTGTCAATGTCAAAAAACAGCCCTTAAACCACTCTAGCTACTGCAGGTTGTAAAATTTACATTCCCTTTTATGGACTCTTTTTGATATTGAGATACAGAAGAAGGAAATACTACAAGCGATATCTGATAAGGAATGTACATAGAGCAGTAAAACTGTGCCAACACTCACCATCTATCCATGCAAAACACAAAACCTAAACACCAGAGCATGTACCAATGTTATAACAAAGCGGAGAAAAACTTCAGTTTCTCTGCTATTCTATAACACCTTCTGGCATTGGAGACATATCTTTGTGCACAGGCTCCATACAGCAACATAGGAATCAGTTTCTCTCTCTGAATAGAGCAGTGGTTCTCAGAGTGCAGTGGCACTTCGGTGTGCCCTGGGAGCTTAAGGTGCCATGTCTTTCCATGAAGACGTAAACAAAAGTGACAATGCTTGAGTTCCAGATTTAGAATTATAGAAATTGTTATTCTCAATACACTGGTTTTGCCATTATTATGGTGAATAACTATATATTATGCATCTGTACCCCTCATTATACCTACAGCAAATGTCCTGTAAAATGTTTGAGGCACCACAAATTTTCCAGATTGCGTTTCTGTGCCAAAAACAAAAAGAACCACTGGAATAGAGTCTCACCTTAGTTCCCCTGTTCTTTATGTCCAGCTGATTACGACCATAATTGTAGTCTACCAGTAGGTTGCCTGTCCCTATTCCACAAAAATCAACCTATTTTACTTAGGACCCTTTCCTTTCACTTTTCTTGAACAGCAACAGTGCCATGTATGGGAGGGTGCCATACATAGGAGCATGAACATTCCCATGAATTTACACTGGGAATTTTTAAAACAATGTGTTTGAGACCACTAGCCCTCAAGGGGGTTAAAATCCAGTAAACAAACACACCCCTCAGTCTCCCATCCCCATGGTACAGTTTTGTTTGCTGATAAGTGAGGCACCTAAATCTCCTGCATTCTACCTCTTTTGCAGCTTTTCCCTAAATCACAGTGCAAAAGTATACTGCTTTTGTAGAAGATTTACTGTAGCTGTTCATAGAGATGGAGAAGGGATAATTTAAGGCAGTGGTTCTCAACCAGGGTACATTGGCATTTGGCTGTGCCATGGGAACCACCACAGGATGCCCCGCTTTTTCCATGAAGTGGTAGACAAAAATGTTAAAGTTGAGTTTCTAGTTCATGTTTATGGAAATTATGCATAATATGCTCTTTGTTGTTCTGATAATTTCAGAATGCATTTTAGGGGTGCTTTGAGTTGGGGGGAGTTTGAGAATTACAGATTTAATCCCTTGAGTGACAGAGGGGTACGCAACACATTGCAAAGCAATGTGTTCTGAACACCTGTCACTCAAAGGGTTAAGGATTGTCAGTGCTACTGTAGTTATGGTAACAAAGGGTAGTAGTAAGGGATAGACCATGAGCAAATTCTCAGAATGTTCACTTAAAAAATACCTACATTTGGAAAGCATGTTAGAAAAAACAAGCACTTTACCTCAGGTCTGTTTTGAGCAAAAATGCCGACAAACTGCTCAGGTGTTGGTTTGAAACCTCTGTGTAGTAAAGCAGATCCCACGTGCTCTGCCCTGTCCACTACCTTATTGTAAAGAGGTATAGATTCAGTAAGACTTGTGCAAAAGAAAGCAGATATGTTGCAAGCATTTTAACAATTCAAGTGACCTTATGGCCGACGTGCAAAAAAAAAAAAAAAAAAAAAGAAAAATTCCACATTTTATATTGCCCCTTTATGAAACAAAGTCACACTTTTCTTAAAGGGATAGTAATTTTTTTTTTACATCTTAAGTATTTGTTGTAGGGCTTATGTCCCCTAATAAAACAAGGGTACTTCCACTGCTCAGATATTCTATTTAAAAAATTATAACGGCTCAAACTTGAATTTTTTTTAGGTGCAATATCAGAGTGGCCTGAAAATGTACAGTGGTGCTGTTGCTACACTATCCTATGGAGATTTATGGTCTATGGACCAGAGCAGTCCATAGGATGGTGTAGCAACAGCACCACTGTAAGTTTTCAGGCCACTGTGATATTGCACCTAAAAAATTCAAGTTTGAATTGTTATTTTTTAATAAAATATCTCTCAGCAGTGGGAGTACCCTTGTTTTATTTAGGGACATAAACCCTACAACATTTATATTTATTTTATATTAGATTTATATATATATATATATATACTATCCCTTTAAATGCCTAAAATCTAAGCTGACCAGATCTCACCTTTAACTAGTGAGAGAAAAAAATTAAATAAAATGCATATTTCAAGGCTGCAATGAAATCAGAGAAGCCCTGCAGTATGTATATATGTCCCAGGTTAAAAAGGTGAGGTCTGGTCAGCCTTCTTAATATGCATTAGATCTTTAATAGAATTCAGTACCTCTTGATAAGAAATCCATTGGTATGGTTGATTTGGTTTCCTATGTCCCAAACAAGGGCCGTTCTCTAAAAGAAAGGATATGTGCAATATATAATTAGGGGCCTGAACTGCACATTATAAAGAGAATACAAAACATGATGCTCAACCATTTGAGTGCTATGGAAGTATCAAATACTCAAAAGAGTTAAACAGCAACAAATGCCAAAACGAAGGGCAGATATGTACCTTTTACAAAAGGTTTTACCTCTAGAATGCTAGAGAGGGCTCCACTGCATTACTTCAATCATCCAAGATGTCAATAGCCACCCCAAATGGAAATTACAAAAATAGGAAAACCGAATAAATACTTACTGGATACTCTGTTCCCTCTTTGGAAGACCTCATAAATAGTTCTTACATCGTCATAATAATAGGTCACCACCTCATCGCTTTCCTGAAGTATGGATCTACGTGCGAGCTCACCGCCCTGCATAAACAGACCAAGGAGGGATCCTTTTATATTGCAAGACAAAATGTACTTGAAAAGAATTACATTACAGAAAACTCTTACAGTGAATGATAGCAGAAATAGCACAACCAAGGAGTAGTCAGACTTTGGAAATTCAGCTGTTGGAGACTAAAACATCCATCAACTGATTATTACCCAGCAGTAGCTACCCTAACAGACTATCCCTGTGCCCACCCCACTCCTTGGTTGAGACAATTTAGTACCTTCCATTTTCCTTCACTGGGAATTTTTGGAAAGACATTTATTGTGCAGGAAGGGATATCGGACAGAGTGCAAAGTTGTACGGGCAGAAGGTTAGGCCCACCAATTACAGTTGTCTTAACCTTGCAAAATGCACAATACTCAAGCATACCTAATGGCACAGGGCTATGGTCAGCCTGCACAAATGGCCTACTTGAATACAAAAGGACAAGTACAACCAAGAACGCATTCATGACTTCTGATTTGATCTCAAGTGCAATATGCCAGTAGGGGTTCATTTGCAAAGTTAGAGGAAGGGCACTACTAGCAAGCAGCCTTTTCAAACATCAGTTTGCCAGCAGTGGTCTTCCTGTATCACTGCAATTATAATGTTTGGATTGTACTGGTGCTGAATAACAGACAGGAACAAAAGCAGGTTACAAAAGTGGAGCACTTCCAAGTGAATGCAAGTTTTACACCTTTTATTCTATATTGAACATGCAGAGCAGACTGCAAAAGCAGATGCTCTTTACATTATATTGTTGGAAATTCTTTTGCAGGAATTCCCATGCGAAGCGAAACATGCTAGTTTTTAAATTTCTCCCACCCAAAAAATAAAAATATTTGCCCATCCCTAGTCTCCAGGTGCACCCATAAGCTTCTTCCAAAAGCTGGTGCTGTGATCTCCAGAGGCAACTTGGTGTCACACCCACCTACGCAGCCAATAGAAATGGAGGGTGCACATGTAAACTTCTGCCCTTGCATGAATTGAGACAAACCTGTCTAACTGGGGCTGCAAACTTATAATGCTGATAATTCCAAGATATACGAGTAGTAGCATTTAACTTGTAAAAGACTGAAATTTTGTTTTAATGTTTGTCCTTTAAAGGACTTCTAATTCACAAAATATTTATTATATATAAATAAAAAAAAGGGTAATCTACAATTATGAATGCAAACCAATGCTTTAGAGAAGTCTATAGCAATCCATTGAGTCTATTTTAAAGATGTAGGGATTTAAAAAGCAGCAAGAAGACTGGTCCCTCCACATTTTAAGAATTTTATCTGCAATAACTTCATAAAAAGTCACCAGCTTGGGTTCTATAGAAGTAGTATACAATGTACAACACGTGGGAAAGCTATTAAACTGCAGGGAGGCCTATGCCTGTCAACTAGGCAAATGCGGAAATTAGTCTCTCTGCCAAAAGGAGTTTAGCAATAGGTCTTGCATTAACAGACAAACAAAACAGGTTTTATATAAGCAACTATTAACCTGAAACCAATTAATAAAATAGGTGGTGTGAGCCACAAGGTTTATAGCAGGTATCAGAAGTTCATTACTATTCCTGCTACTGGCTCTGGCACTAGTTTTATATAAAACAGAACTATGTAGTACAGCCCAAATATAGGATTAACCCTTTGAGGACCAGAGAGGTACACAACACATTGCAAAGTAATTAGTTGTGTACCCCTCTGGTACTCAAAGGATTACCTTCTCAATAACCAACTGGATTCTCCCCTGAATATAAGTGGGGTGGAAGGGAGACCTTGAATAGAGTACAACCTATTATAATAGAAAAAAAAAAAAAGTGTAAAAAGCAAACTTTATCGGAAACAAAAAAAACACAAGAATATATTGTAAGACATTTTCCTGCAGAGTATAACAAGGGTAATCCCACTGCAGTGATACGTATCTGTCCAGCGTTACTACAGTTCAAAATGCAAAACCCTTTTTAAAACATTAATAGTGCTCTCTACTGGCCATGGTTTAGATAATTGCTGCTTTCTAAGGGAGGTAAGAGTCCTTGACCACAGATCTCCATAGACTTTTATAAACAGATGTACGATTTCCTGTCAGTTTGAATCTTCAGAAAGTATTGAAGCAGATACTGACTGTTTGTGAACTTTTGTTATAACATCTGCATAAACCAACCATCAGCAGTGGAACTACCCTTGTTTTAGTCTGCAGGAAAATCCCTAAAAAAAAATTAAATAAATAAAATAATCCCTCTTGTAACCACCACCAAGAGAAATCTAGACTAGACTAACGTGCAATGTTCGGTGGAGTAGGATTTACTCTCCTTTATCTTACTAACTCTACTGTATGTTGAACCACTCTTTGTATTTTTCCCCTCAAACAAGGATAGTTGGCCACTGAGCAAGCATATCAGGCCACCATTGGAAGTCTCACACAGAGGTTAGGCAACAGTCTCTACATTAGCCAGTCTTGCCCCCCCCCCCAACACTAAGAGCCATATTCAAGGGAAAATCAATTGCACCAAAACGGAAAAGTGAAAATTCCCCAAACACGTGGATTTAAATTGGTCTTTTTAATAACTTGAGTGACAGGGGATTGAGCCACTTAGACCCTGTAGACTTTCAGCATATTTGCCATCTGTTTAGGTATGATTCCTGCTGATAACCTTTTTACATATAAAAAAAAAAAAAAAAACTATATAAAAGCTCTCTCATGGTGTATCGTGATGGAAATGTTGCACCCTGCTACAAACTATAAGGTCATAAATACTTAACATTAATATTAGTTTGCTAAAGACGCACACTATAACATCAAACAAGTTTATTGGGAAAGTTCAAATTATTTGGAAAAACAGTGGGGGTGGGGGGTGAGGAGGAGAGGTACAGAAGTATATGTGTGGATCCATGACTGCCCGTAGAACCAGGTGTGTGTGGGGAAGGGGCATCAGTGGGCAGTGGAACAAGGCTGGGGAGTCAGACACTGTATATGGGGAAACTGTGACTACCAGTGCATGTTGAGGGGGGGGGTCAGTGACTACCAGTGGCCACTGGAACCAGGTTGGCGGAGGGGGTCAGACAGCATATGGAGTGTGAACACCAGTGGGCTATGGAACCAGCCTCCAGGCTGGGCAGGTTCCATCCTGTTTCCCCCCTCACCCCCCCCAGTTATGGATTTCCCAGCCAATAGAGCAGTGAGAGCAATTATCTTGACAGGATGGGTATGGCAGAGACATGTGGGCAGAGGATGGCTGACCTCTGACTCCTGCTTGTTAGTGAGTGTGTGTGTGTGTGTGTGTGTGGGGGGGGGTCAGCTTGAGAGATGGGAAGCCAGTGGAACAAGAATGGGGTGACAGTGTATGTGCAAGTCTGTAGCTACCAGTGGAAGAATGCTGTGATAGAGTGATTGTAACCACAGTGCAGTAAGGGTGATGAAGCAGAAGGTCAGCGATTGTGTGATTACCAGGGTATCAAGGCTGGAGTGTCAGTGTATCTGCAATTCTGTGACTACCACTGGCACAAGGTTAGGTGGTAAGAAGGTATGTGCAATTCTGTGACAACTAGAGGGACAAGGTTGGGAAAGCAGACACACTGTGTGTGGACAGTAAAAGAAAGCTTTGTTTTCAGACAGTGTGGGAGGTACTGCAATTACCTATGGAACAAGGCGATGGCATTAGACAGTTTGTAAGATCACAAGATTCAGATTTAACATTGGAAGGAAATGTTGAGTACATGGCCCTCGATTAAGGTCAAGATGTCTTCTATATATGAAAAACAGGTTTCATCCTGGTGTGCAAGAGCATTCAGTATTGTCAGTTGGGTATTAACTGGTCTATTGAAAGAATGTACCTTGGCAAGCAAAGCCATGTAACCTTGTACTAGAGAGATTATAAGTATTCAGTACTAAGTCCAACAAAGGCTATTTTTCCAATGGGATTTAAAATGTAACATACACCACTGGCAGTAATAAAATGTTTGACAGTGAACTAACTTTGGGTGCTAGAATGGTGCCCAATATATTGCAATGCCTTTGTCACATCTGATAATAAGATATTTAATGCTGCAAAAGACTCTATTCAGTCTATAGTAAACAGTCTTATCATTGAGCTCTTGTATAAACAGATGGTATGATCTCATGTTACTGCAATGTTGCACAATGACCAGGTGTTATTCCCTGTAGAAAATACAAAAGAAATCTTCCTGATAAACTTTAGCATCACCAGATTGGATTCCTCCAGTCCCTGCCACACAGCCAATTGGTTTTACGTACAGAGGTATGGATCCAGTCTGGGACAAAAGCAATTTACTTTCTTCTACTTACAAATAATGAACAGCCTCCTGACCAGTGGGGGGAAAATGCATTACCCTGACCAGGGCATGTATTAGCATATTCTGATTCTGTCACAATACCCTTGCATAGATTGGGACTGAATGTTGCACATTGGCTCCTTCATATATAATGGCAACTTCTAATTTGGTATTTATGTTAATTCTAAAATTTCAGTAAAACGTGCAAGACAAAAAAAAAGACCATATGGTCATGCTAATAAATTGGAGAAGTTTTGGATAAACCTACTGAGCCAGCCATCAAACAATAAAAATTTCCATCAATTTAAATGGGGCTGTTACCCTCTTGAAAATTATAGTCCCATAATACATTGGACACCTCTTGAATTCAAAGGAGTAATACCGATTTAACAACTTAAGGATCAGAGGGGTGCACAACGTATTGCTCTCCCCTCCAGTCATTAAGGTGCTAAAGCAATGGGAATTTGACAAGGTTTTATTTGTTCCCTAGATGTAGTTGGTTTGCCCCAGAATTGCTTCGCTCGTCTGTGGCACAAAAAAAAAACAAAAAAAAACCAAACACCATTTGATTTGAATGAAACTTAACACCTTCAGGTTTTACAGATATACCCACACTGCAAAGTATTAGAAGCTCCATATTGATAACTGAAATTTTAGATTTTGTTGTGCTGTATGTATGGTGCAGTAAGTTTCCCAGAATTATTTTGATTTTTGGTTCAGCCTCAGTATCTTTACATTTGTTTTGTATCGTAGGAAAGAGGGCGCAAAAGTAATTTTATAGCAAATGTCATTAATGGGATGTAACGGATCCTACCCGTTACTGAGCCCTTGTCTGGACCTCAAACTATTTATTCAAAGACTATGGACATTTATTACTGTTTGGACTCTGTGCTGTGCCTTGGCGTACAAACTGGCCAGCTATTCCCTAAGAGAAAGACTTAAATTCATAGACTTTGGATCACATAGTATGTTTAATGTATGGCGAACGTTTTAGTTATTGTATGTAGTATGTTGAGGGTTTACTCCAAGGGAATAGGCAGTGAGGGGTTAATTATTTCATTATGTATTGCAGACTTCCAAGCCTTTTGCTTAATTATTCAACCCCTGGCCATTGTTAAGGAAATGAATATTCTGGCCACTCAAGTCCTTGGAGTGAGATCTGTCCTGAGACCCCCCTGCTGTGTGTGTTAATTCATTCACACCCCTCAGTCTGTGAGTCACTTATTGTATAGCCTGAAACTCTGTGTCAGCCCTTGCCTTTTGTCTGATGTGTTTGATTTAATCAAGTTCCCTATTGTATCAGGTTCCCCATGTGATCCAATGTACTGTACTGTATATAAATATCTGTGGTTTGTGACAATAAAAAGAGTTCTGTTTTGGAGTGAACAAGGAGTCCTGGAGTCTTGTATTGCTTATGGTCTAAAGTATCCACTCTGATACCCATCTGCGCCAAGTATCCTGAATCGCCGACCGCCTGCTGCCAGTTTCCTGCGACCTAACTTTGTGGACTGTCAGGCGGCGACGTGGACTCTTCCCTGCTTCCAGCGATCCTGCAGCTGTTTCCAGTGACTGTTCATACTCCAACCGGTGCACCTGACGGCACTTATCTGGCGTTGAGAAGGAGAGACCCAGGAACGACGGCGGAAGGCGACGCGGTCCCTTCTCAGCTTCCGTTACATGGGATGTACCAGTTTTTCCCCTCTATCCGTTTACAATTTTTATCTCAGCTATGCAAGACATTCTTACACTGTGAAAGACAATGTTAGGACATAATCATCTAGAAATTAAAAGTGGTTTAAACCCTTTGAGTGCCAAAAGGATACCCAAAACATTGAGAGTTAAACCATGCATGCTAGGGGAACAGAATGCATACATGTGGAAAAATGTACCTCTTGATCGATTTGCAGGCAGTTGTGCATAACCAGTTTGCTTATGTAAACTTCTAATGGGCAAGAATAGTAATGCAATGTTATAATTTAGGTAAACAGAAAGAGGAGATCAGAGTCTTTCAAAAGATAGAACAAAAAGTTCTAATCGCAAGTGTGTTAACCCTTTAATGCGAGAGGAGGTATGCAATGCACAACTCTGAAATGCGTTGCACACTCATATCTGGACACTCACATAGAAAAAACTAAAAATGTATGCACCACAGAAAATACAGACTGGAAATGATTAAATGGAAGTGGCCATTTTAAATTAAATTGTATTCCCTTACAATCAAGTTTTCTATCCATTAAAAACAAATTAATTGCAATTCGCTACCAAATGACAAAGTGGAATGACCAGTGCCTACTCTTACCTATACGTAAATGTATTAACCCTTTGAGTGCCAACTTTGCATACCACTCAGACACTCTAAGGGTTAAGGATAGCATTCAATAAGTTAATGAAGAGCAGTATGTATCAAATCAATTATACCGCTGGGTAGAAGAAATTAAAAATCCCAATTATGTAAACTGCATTTTAACCCCTTGAATGCTAGACAAGTCTCAAATTGCATTGCTTCCCAATGCATGGAGACCTGTGGGGTTAAAAGCCACAAAAAAAAAAAACAAACACACACTGGAAACATATTTGTCCCATGTGGTTCAATTGGCATGCTCTGGAATTGCACCACTAGATTACTGAATACAGTTCTTTGGCCCAGATTTATAACAGCAAACTGGAGTTATTCTGGGGTAATGCCAACTGCACCATAGAGAGTAAAAAGGGGAGGGGGGAAAAAACAAACAAAAAAAAAAAAAAAAAAAAAAACGCCCACTACTCGCAGTTATAGTTGAGTTACTCCACACTAACTCCAGTTTCCTTTTACAAGCATGGGCCTTAGTGACAAGATAATGCCTCATGGCTGAAAGTTAAGATTTTAGTTGGAAAATTCCTTTGTCAAGAAGGGGGGGGGGGTAGGAAGGCATTTCATTAACCCTTTGAGTGCCAGAGGGGTATGCAGCACTTTGCAAAGCAATGCGCAGCGTACCCCTCTGGCACACAAAGGGTTAAATATGAAGCTACCAGCATTGAAGAATAACTGGAATGATGTTTTGCCCTCTAGCAGAGTTAAAACATAACACATTACAAAGTAGTGTATTGTGTACCCCTCTGGCACTCAAAGGATTAACATCTTACATATAGCTGTCTGCCAACTATACCAGTCAATTTGTGTACTGACAGACAGCGCCAGAAGATACAGCATTAACCCTTTGAGTGCTAGAAATGTATCCATTACCTCTCTGGCACTTAAATGGGTTAAACCACCAATTTACTTTAGTTACTGACTTGTTCGCAAAAATTGATTTGATAAGGAGTGGGAAAGCTAGTTAATGTCAAGTTTGTTAAACAAGATCATTTCCATTTTCAATTGTCAGAAGGGGAATAGCTATCTTCCCAAGAGACATAAGGCTTGAGTCCACTTAATGCACTATGTGTGAGCTACAGAGGCCAACTGCACCATTACGATTAGGGATATCGGCAGAGTACTACAATGATAAATACACCATCTTGACAAGAACATTTCAAGGTTTAAACATGAAATCTGGGAGCTTAAACTCACTCAGCCAGTACTTCACAATGCCCATGGGCACCACCATAGGCCCAGAAACAACTGGTCATAAGCAGTGCTTTGGGACAGACAACACTGGTCTATCCAGCTGTTTGGGACTACAGTTCCCATCATCCTCAACAAGCTATTGGCTATGCGATGTTGAGAGTTGCCATTCACAGCTGGAGAGCCAAAAGAACTAAATATACATTTATCACAATTCTATGCTAAAAATCATTGACATTGTGAGGAAATTAGAAGTAGCAGCTCACATCCACATAAACCTTACTTACAAGATATCCCAGGTTTGAGAATGTACTTTTGGATTGATAAATTGCACATTTAACAGTGGATTCAGTTTTGCATTCTTTCTTTCTTACAAAGTCAATAGAACCTGGTCTTCTACAAAGGGTAAATGTACTCACAATACAGGTCTCTTAATGGGAGGTGCACACCAACAGCACAATGTAAAGTTTACCTTCACTTCCACAGACTGCATGGCCAAATCACAGGGAGGTTTCAGTGCTTTAGGTCTTGTAGTGTACCAGTACGTTGTAAGGGCTGCAAATGCTCCAAACCCCATCAAAGTGTTGGTGGGAAGAGAACGCACATATTGTCGGACGTCTCCTAGCTCTGGGATCCTCAGGCTTCTGAAGAGCTCGTGTGCCTGCATTATGACGAGGAGTACTCCTTACAAACCTGTGGGTGGAGCAGAGACAGGGCAGGACGACATGAGTGGCTTTTTTTTGTTTTGTTCTGTGCAGTGTAATTCCACAATAATCTGCATGTCCCAATTTCAGGAATGTTTCATACAAGTCACCTGCGGTTCAGTGGAGAAATATAAGACAAGTGTACAGTGTTGCACAAGCCTTAGTAATTAACACACTGAATAATTTGCTAGTGTGTTAAAGGCTGATGTACCAAGAACTGGAGCAAACCAACTACACCACAGTGAAAATTCCCACTGCTTTAAACCCCTTGAATGCTAGAGGTCACAAATGCTTTCCAATACATTGGGGACCTCTCTGTTATTCAAGGTGTTAAATGTTGTAGGATGGCCCACAAGCTATAATGAGACAGGCCTAGCCTTTTTTCAGCTCTGCCAGGGTGGAGGGTGAGCCCACTTGGGGAGAAAAATAGGAGGTGGGCTCTCCCTCCTCCTGGTGGCAGCATTTATTCTTTTTCGCTTGTGACGAATGCCGAGCCTGTTGGGCCTGTCTAGCCATCTAAATCAGGCCTGTCCTCGAGGGCCACCAACAGGCCAGGATGTAAGGATTTCCCTGATTAAGCACAGGTGAGTTTATCAGTGGTTCATTCATTTTGACTGACTCACCTGCACTTTAAGGAAAATCCTTAAATCCTGGCCTGTTTGTGGCCCTTGAGGACTGAACTTTGACAGTTCTGATCTAAATTACGGAAGTTTGTGAAGTTGGACTAGGCAAGTTAGTAGGGAAGTCCTTAGCACCTAAGACTTAGGAATCTTAAATCAAAGCATATCACAGTAATTGCAGGAATAAAGTGGAAGGCAGGCACAGCTTCTAGTGTTGCTAGCATATATTGAGAGCTTGTGCAGAGCAGGTGTATCTAGGGCTAAGGCTTCAACATCCTCCAAAATTTGGCGGCAGGAGTATGTGCCACCTCACTTTATAGTCAGGTGCAAAATTAAGGGATAGGGTAAGCAGCTTGAAAGGAGGTACCTCAGATGTTGATTTGCTAGTCTGATTGAAAAAGGCACTCCAAAGTATTAGCAGTTTGTCACATGAGGTGAAATCATTTAATGCAGCTTTTGCTGTGGCATACAGTGGGGCTTTTCAGGTTGGTGCATTGTTGGCACTAGCAAAGGGGAATATTAGGGAAGGACTGCAGGAGAATTAGGAATGGTGGGCACAGCAAGAGGTCAAATGCTTTCGACTCTAGTCCAAAACGATCAAGATAAGCAAGGACAATGGGTCATACTGAGGGCCAGACAGGATCAGACCATCATTAGGCATTTCAAATCACACCCCATGGCACAGCACTATTGAGTTATCAGTTTAAAGCAGTCCTGTATCAGATTCTCTTTGCAGTAGAGCTAGATGCAAGTTACTATATAGACACATTCCTTTAGAATTGGGGCAGCTACTGTGGCAGCCATGCAAAGCCAGGAAGAAGGTATTAACAAATAGGGAAGATGGAGGTCTAATGCATTCAAACATTACATTCAGCCTCACCTGGTGTAGAGGGGTTCACTACTGAAATGTCGCCCTGTATTTGGCGACCAGCACAACATAGAGTTAAAAAGGTTGCCACCATGAAAAGTATGACAGCAGAAAGTAGCCCTATTCAAAAGGGCGAAATTCTGATGTCGCAGGATTAAAGGTCGCATAGAGGGAGACATTTCAATAATAAACTAGAGCCTTTGGTTTGCTCCACAATTCCGTCTCATTTAGCCCCATGAATAGTTAATTATGCAAATCCGAAGAAGCCAGCTTCATGGAGAACAACCGCAATAGATACCTTTGTAGCACAAAAAGGGTTACACTCATATTCCATGCTTTCCTTCTGTTACTTGCCTCCACATCTTGCTTCGCCCGCTTCTCTACATCTCTCAGTGGTAAAGAGGTTTCATACAAGCATCATCACATTTGATATGCTTGGAAAGGTCCTTTAGCCCACTAAAGACTAACCACCACCGAGAAATAGATGTAGAGAAGGTGAAGCAGCGGCATGTAACAGCAGGAAAGCATGGAATATGAGAGTTTAACCCTTTCGGTGCTACAAAAAGGTGTTTAATCTATTGCAGTGGTTCTCCATGAACCTGAAGCTGGTTTCTTCGGATTTACAAAAATAACTTGCATGGGGCTAAATAAGCGATGGAATTGTGGAGCAAACCAATGGCTATAGTTTATCATTGCAATATCTTCCTCTACGGGACCTTTAATCTGAATGCCACTCTTGATTAGGGTGACATTCTGCCGTGTCCTTTTCATGGTGGCAACATTTTTAACGCGAGGCTGTGTTGGTCGCCAAATAGAGGGCGACATTTCACTAGGATACTGTGTAAAGGAGGGCATAAGATGCTGTGCGCATGATTAGGGTCCATCTTGTTTTTTCTAGTGCTGCAGAAGTTGAACAGGCAAAAGTTCTAGTTATTGGCCATTCATTAGTGTATCTGGAAGCTAAATTTGCAGATAGCAAAGATGGAGGCAAGCAACCAGGATTACAAGAAGCACTTTAATATCAACTTCAGAGATAAGGGGTTTTACAGTGGGATCAGATGCAGTATATATGTTAGAATGGAGGGAGAGTGAGAAATAGGAGGTGGTAGTCATGCATATATGGGGGGGGGGGGAGAAATGATCTCACATCAATAGGACTGGTGGGCCTTATCAAGCAAATACAAGTCAGTTTATCAAATCCATGTATCCCAGAGTTAAAGTCATATGGTCAGCAGTCATTCCTAGATGTCAGTGGAGGAAAGACAGACATTGTGCTGCCACTGAGGAATCTAGGAAGAAAACACCAGTATAGTCACATTTATTGCTTCTCTAAAATGGTTACACCATAAATCACAGTGGATTCAGAGCACAGGAACGGGCTTTGTACCAAAATGATGTGGTACACATGACAGGCAGGGCCTTCAATTCTTCCTGTACAGCCAGCCCTGGAGGATAGCATGCGGTCACATCAACAAGGGATGGGTTTAGAGCAGAGGTTCTCAACCCATGCCCTCAGTGGCCACTAACAGGCCAGGACTTAGGAATTTCTCTGCTAGAACACAAGTGTGCTGATCAGAGGCTCACTCATGTTAATTAACTCACCTGTGCTCTTAAAAAGGAAATTCTAAAATCCTGGCCTGTTAATAGCCACTGAGAGCACAGGTTGAGAACAACTGGTTTAGAGGGTCCCCCTTAGGTGCCCACCTCTGTGGGTGGTATGCATTTGGCACTACTGGATCCAGCCAGAGCAGCTAGTCAAATGTAGTCTCTGGTGCAGGGACACTGACCGAATGGTCAGGTCTCAGGGCAGGCTATTGCCAGCATGAAGTGAAGTGACAGGGAGGTATGGGAGGGTAGAAAATAAAAATGGTAAGTGTTTGGGAAGAAGAGGAAAATAAAAGATAATGGGCCAAGATAGAAAGCTGCATGATTTTAGGAGAGAGGAGAGAAGTTGGGGAGGGCCCCATAAGAGGGATGAAACTGATGGAGAGCAGTTCAGTGTCAAATCAGGAGAGGAAGCAGATGCAGGCATGATGGAAAAAGGACTGAAAAGAATCTGACATGGAGGAACAAGGAGGGGGACAACGTAAGGAAGTTAATGTGAAGGAACACTTAATGAAAAGAAAGGGAAGTGGGAGAGTACTGGCACAGTTACTAGATGATCCAGACTTTAAAGGGATAGTAATACTTAGTTTTATCTTTATTTTGTAGACATTAAAAAAAAAAAATGAACGATATAAGTTTTATCTCTCAAACCTTTATGGTTTGAGAGATTCACAAGCAAAGTTTCCCCCTCCCATCCCTTTTACCTAGTGTAAGCCATCTCTTCTCAGATGTGAATCTGGTTGTAAGACCAGACAGATAACAGCAGGGGACAATCTTCCTGGTATGAAAACAATGAAAGCCCTGCCCCCCTTGACAACTTTTTCCCTTATCTTAATTGAAGATTGTCCCTCTCTGCAGTCTACCTGAGCACCTCCCTTCTGATCTGGCTGAACGGAGGGGGGGGGGGATACTTTGCTTGTGAATCTCTCTTAAACCATAAAGGTTTGAGATATAAGACTTATATCGTTCATGTTTTTTTTAATGCCTACAAAATAAAATAAAGATAAAACAAAGTATTACTATCCCTTTAAAGACTAGTGTTTATGCCCTGTCCATCTCAGCCACAACTGGTCAGTTCACTTGAATTTAACAGCTTTATATTTGTCCCCTGTGGTACAGCTGGTTTGCTCCAGTTTTTAGTATAGCAGTCTCAATAACTTGCACACTATGGTGTGCAACCTAACTGTACATAGATTTTTTTTTTTTTTTTTTTTTTTTAATTAAAAAAATATATAAATAAAAACACAAACCATGGCTATTTTCCCTTTTTCAGTGATAATTTAAAATTTACCTTCAAACCATTTTCTCCGTCTCCCAAAATGCACACCCCCCGTCCTTACAAAAGCAACAATGGAGATATTTAACATTTTTATCAAGAACATGGGACACTTGTAACAAAACCAGTTAGATCTTACTCACCCTAGAGTGGGAAAAAAAAAAACAAAAAAAAAAAAACGCAGTTGTATCTGACTAAATAAACACAGAATACTCTAAAGGAAGTAGGTTATGAACACACTACAGAAGACATCCTAAAACAGGAGTAGCCATTATGTGCGTTATCCAACCGCATTGCAACCCAATGTATTGGATGTTCATCTGGCACAAATAGGGTTAAAAAAAATTAAAAGGAAGTTTACATGTTGGACTATTTTCCCCTGACATCCAGGCAAATCCAGAAAGGAGGCAATATTTTTAAATGTTGACTGGCATATTGAGTTTTCAGTGCTTAGCCCTTTAACCCCTTAAGGACCGCACGGCTGGCAGTTAAGAACCACGGGGCATTTATTTATTTATTGGCATTGGATGCAGGGGTCCCTGAGCGGCGTGCAGCTGCACCAGGACCCCTGAATTCCATAATGTGCCAGGACAGTCACTGGTCCTTAAGTGCAGGACAGCCTGGCACTTCACTGGTTAAGCTCAAAAAAGATGTGCACAACTCTCCAGTGAGCTTGAGCAAGTGCGTGACCAAGTGCGAGTGAATGTTTTGTGTATTGCATATAGCTTATTGCATTTTGCATGATTGTAGTGGGTACTGTATACATTGTGTGTGTACGGTGTACATTTTATCTGTGTGTTATGTTGTGTGTACTGCGTGTATATGCATTTACAGAAAGCCTTGAAATTCCTTGCTTGACCCCCAGGCCACTCCTGTGAAAATCATGTCCCCATTATATGGGCCTACGGGAGAATCAGTAGAAAGGACCTTTGAATAACTCCACTTTTCTGCTGCCCCTGGCTGTGTATGTGCCAGACAGGAATAATTAAGATGTCATGTGAACAAAATTTATTATATATATCTTTATATTATATATACACACACACACTAACATGTGTGGCATTGCTTTGCCCGTGCAGTAAACCAGTTTGAAAAAAATACAGACACCTCGCCCCCCAGAGCTGATCTCCCAGCCAGTTTAGGTAGGAGATCAACAGAAGTGATGCAGGGGAGCAAGAGGGCTGCTTCTATCCTACCCGAACTACCACTTAGGAGTGGCCAGAATCAGAAAAGCCTTTTGAGTAATTGTGGGAGGCTGACGGTGAATCAGAGACCCTCTTAGAATTTTTTTTTCAGAGCACCACGATACTTTAAACGTATTTGCATTGAAAGTAGGGTAGTGCCCCATGAGGATTTAAAAGGTCATCACACATCAGGGCTAAGATACACTAAGCTTAGACATCGGCTCAGGATGGGGATGTTGCTTCGGATCTGTGTAGAAGGCACATAGAAAATATACACAAAGATGTCTTTGCCATAATATCTCCATCAATCCACCACCAAATCTGCCGTGCCTTCATGCTTATGATTTTGCATGGAACATGTCAATAATGGCTCATTTCCTTATGTAAATGCAGGAGAATGAGCCATTATCGTATTCATGTGGGTGAGCTTATATGTCAGTATGGCTATTTGCCAAACGCACTAACCACTGATAGCAGCCTCTGCTGTCGTAGTTCAGTCTCCACATCACCTAACCGAGGTTGGCAATGTTGGGATCTCTCTATAGCTTCCTATATAGAAAAAGCCCTCACTGAATCATAAGAATGTAATGTCACCCTGCTGGTGATGTGGAAGGGATGCCCTCCCTTCCACACTGCCAGCAGTACGGCAATCCTGAAGTCAGAGTGCATTCTCTGTGTCTCTACTTGCTCACTGGTAAGGGGGGGTGGGGGGTGGAAGGAGAGGATCCACTCAGACTTCAGCACCACAAAGAGTATCACTCCCTTAACTCTATGAGTGCAATTTGGTTGTGGCACTGAAAAGGTTACTACACAATCAATACACTGAGCTCCTTTCCTCTGCAATAAAGAGTTCTTATATATCCCAGTCTTCACATCCCCTCAACTGCAGGAACTTTCCATCATTTAAGTTAGCCAATTTAGTGCAAATTCTCCACTTCCCCTCTAATCACTCCATTTTGCCACTCTGCCCCCTCCTCCCATTCTGCACTTTGTGAAAAGGTAGACAAACAGCGTTGCAAATGTGAGTGCCAGAGTGGTGACAGGGAAGGGGGAGACGGCAGAGTAGTGAAAGGGAGTGATTGGAGTTGGAGGGATTGTGGTAGAGTGGCGAATATAAATGATGAAAAGCTCCTGCAGGGCAAAAGGAGTTGTGAATACTGGTATATGCAATAACTCTTTATGAAGAGGAAAGGAGCTCAGTATATTGTTTGATACTACTTTTCTAACCCTTTCAGTGCCACAGGCTGTGCAAAATTTATACCAGCCTGCAAAACTTCTGCTTCAACTCATCCGATACAGAAGTCAGTGGCAGACCAACATATCAGATAGGATTCTCACTACATGAACAATCCCCAATGCCACAGTTTTAAATTCAATTGGCAATACCAATAGAAAATCTTATAGTATAAAGTCCATCACTTACATATCCATTTGTCCAGTGTCTAACAACTGTAGTCATCATTTAATATACCGGAACCTGCTCAATCCTAGTAAACCCAGAAGCTAGATTTCTCAATAGGCAACTGCCAAGAGCTCCATATTTTGAGGGGTGCCTCAGATGTGCTGGCCACACCCACATTCTAAATTGTAGGTGTGCCCAAAACAAGCTCAACATCTCCAATTTTATACCTCTTTACAGCATATTTACCCCTTGAATGCCCGAGATCCTGATATTCTGTTCTGATGCTTTTTTGCTCTTGCCCAAGGGTATTTTCTGTGCCAGAAAACAGTGGATGGGATTGGGGGTGGTCATGTAAGAAGTGAGTGTGGCCATGCTTGACGTTAAGGGCATTTACAATGCCTTGCCTGGGTTGCAAAACCTGCGCCAATTAAACCCTTAGATGCCATAGAGGTCTAGCATCCTAAGGGATGCAATCTTAAAGATAAATCAAACCCAAGGGTTTGTCCTAATTTAACCCTTTGAGTGCTAGAGGGGTACCCCACATATCAATGCGTTGTGCACCCCTCTGGTACTCAATGCGTTAACCCACAGAAAACCAGTTCTTTCAATTTCAAGCTGGGAAGTTATAGGGTTTGTATTCAGAGGATATGTATGAGGATCTGTACTCCAATTCATTTGACATACGCAGACTTACATTTTCTGCATTCAAGCCAGGAGCAAGTTAAATATTTAATAAGCGGAAATTATTTACCTTTGTCTGGGATATTTAATACACAACATGAAGCTGCCAAAAGTGTTTGTTTTTTTTTGTTTGTTTGTTTTTTTACGGTGAGTAAAGTTATGGACTATAAAGTCTTTGTGTGCTTAATTCTTTAAATGCCAGAGCAGTGTACAACAGATTGCTCTGCAGTGAGCACACTCCTCTGGCACTCAAAAGGGTTAAAGAATGTAACACCAATTATTCTATTCTAGAGACATCTTCAATGCATTACTCCCCAACTCACTGGAGACATTCCTACCATCAAAAAGGATAAGGGATTATGAATAGATAATTAATGCTGCTTGTTATGAGGCAAACGGGAAAAAAAAAAAAAAAAAAAAAAAAAAAAAAAAAAAGTGTAGAATCACATGAATCCCATTTCTCAGTTTTCAGAAACAAATATTGTTATTCATTGCTAGTAACTTAAATGGAAGTGTTTTTCTTTGAGCAGAATACCCACAACAGTGATAGGAATTATAACACAGCTAAAACCCAGCCCCCACTCACATACCAAGGGCCTTATTCATCACACTCAAGAAGTACAGTTCTAAGCAAACCAACTGCACAATGGAAAATACATTTTACACATTTTCATGTCTTTTATCACTTTGAATATTAGGAGGTGTCCAAGCACTTAAGGGACTTTAAAGCCCCAATTATAATAAATACACATTTATCCCACACCATAATGAAATTTGTTTACTTCAGAATTGCACCTCTTGATAAATCCACTGCCAAGTGCCCTGCGTTTGAAGTTCAGCAATTCTGGTGCAAACCAACAGCATCACATGGGGGGGGACACAAACAAACAAAATTCCTTCTATTTAAGTATTTTCAACACATTGCAAAATGCAAGTTTGAGAACTAGCATTGAAGGTGTTAACCCTTTGAGTGCCAGTGGGGTACAGTACCCCTCTGGTACTCAAGAGGTGAAAAGCCTAATTTTAAATATATTTGGGACTTTTCTTTTAAAAGGGTCAAAAGCTCACCCATTTAACCCTTTGCATGCCAGAGAGGTATCCAAATGTACGAAAATACACTCAAAGGGGTAAACAATGTTAATTTGTATTTGCATGGCGCAGTTGGCTTTCCCCAGAATAAGTCCACTTTTCATTTGAACATATCACTTTACATCTGTACTTCATGATTCATTATACTGTAGATCATTCACATGTCCGTGCATTGCACATCCCTCTGGCACTCAGGGGGTTAAAAAACAGGATTTACATTTTCATAAAGTCATGGAGCTTTTCTATGCAGATGTGACCTCCAGTTCAGTGGTGGCCAAACTGAGGTGCTTCAGCTGTTAAAGACTACAATTTCCATCATCCCTAGCTAGTCTTTGGCTCGCTAGGGATGATGGGAACTGTAGTACTGTAACACTGGAAGGCCTGATGTTATCCACCACTGCCTTAACTGAATAGGGAGTTTATTCTTGCACATTCAAAAATAAAAGGATTCATTTAACCAGCCTTTAGTAATCAGAGGGGTGTGCACAACCCTGGCTAAGGGTTAAACAATTTCTAACACAGAACAGCTTACAAAAGAAATCCAGACTGAAATGCTGTAATACATGTTAGCCTTCCTATGACAAGTTAACTCACCCGTATGTATGTATTCCTCTGAATGCTGACTGACATGAACACCCTGCAGTAAGGAAAGTGAACTTGTCAGCTGGGGCTCTCTTTACATCCAAGGTCTCTCAGGACACAAGTCACATGCAAAGAGTCCAGCTACTTAATGCCTAGTAGGCAAAAGGTGACAGAGGCGTGTAGTGAGACCAGTGGCAGGCTGGTGGGGAGAGACAGTCACCCCACATGTAGAGGGAGGCATCCCTTACACAATGACACTAAGATTGGAAGAGAACAAGCAGACGACTCGCAGCAAGCGCTATTCATTCACAGGCGCATGCTTCCCACTGGCAAGAGATGTATTAACTCTTTACTTCCAAAAGGAAACAGCAGCTGTTTAGAGGCATTATAATGTAGGGCTGGACAACCTGCAGATCCTAAACAGAAACAGTTTTAAGTCTAAAACTCAAAATGGGAGTTGCAGTCCAGCTGAACCTGCAGAGCCACCCTGCTATAGTGTGTAGTGCAAGGGTAGACAACTCACATAATCCTCAGCGTGCCAATCGTGTGGTCAGCCTCAAAAGAGTGATGTACAAAAAAAAAAAAAAAAAAAAAAATATTTTTGATGCAGCCAACAGCACCGTAGTTGACAAATCAAAACTTCATTTCATGGGGTCTTTAATCCCTTGAATGCAAAGCAATGTGTTGGTGAGCTCTTGCATTCAAGGGTTAAAACATCCTTTTAACCTACTGCACAGATTGTTTGCTCCTGAATTGCTCTAGTTCTCAGTACATCATCCTCAGAGCGATAAATAGTGAGGTCCTTAAGGAGCTCGGGAAAGTATGCAGTAAAGTAAATAGGAAGGTCATTGTGGAGACTTTAGTAACCCACTCTTTCCTTCCTACACAGCACACATACTAGACTCACGTCTGCTTACTCCTTTTACAAAAACACCATGTTTCTGAAGTGGCTCTAAAAAACTTCTGCAAATGATGCATCAGGAGGTTATCACTGTACCAGTATTTTGCATATTCAAGCTCAGTGGAACCAAGGGGGGGGAGACACACAACATAGCATAGTTCCAAAGAAGTCCTTGTTACATAAGCAAGTTAACCCTATAAAACAAATGCCCTCCTAAAGGCATACCTACCAACATTTCAAACTGCCAAAGAGGGACACGTGTGTTTTAGGGGGAGTGGCTAGGGGGCTGGGCATTAAAGATAATTTTTAGGCTATTTAATTACCTATTGACACCTCCTTGTATAACCTAATAAATGACTTATAACAAGACCAAAGTATTTTATTTACACAGACCAGTTTATAAAACACATCAACTGATGTTTACACAAACAGTAATGTGAGTTTTAGCGCTGTGGAGCAATGTGATACACTTATATACACACCACACAGTCTAATTTCCTAAAAAGAGGGACATCAGGGTGGGAAAGAGGGATTTGGGTCTAAAAGGAGGGGTACTTGAGAGGTATGTAAAGGAGGGGAAAACAAAACAAAACAAAACCAAAAACACAAAGATTTAAGTGGAGCTTACAACTTCTTCAATGCTAAAGAGGTATCCAATACAATGTGTTTGAGAACTAGGATTTAAAAAAGGTGTTAAACTCTATATCTAAGCCAATGAGAATTTTATTCCTCTCTCTCTATTAAAATTGATTTTTGCCAAGCATTTTCCACTTCTCTTTTGGACATACTGCCATTTGAATGCTTGTGCTGCCCACATTTAGTCTGTTAGACATGTGGATGCAGATGTAATTTCCAAAACACCAAGTATCATCTGTAATGGCCAGTGGCATTTTAATGCATGAGCCTCTTGTTCCAGAAGGTAGCACTTTGGTTCCAATTTTTACCAGTTTTTCAGCAATTATCCAATTTAATCCTGTGGTCATATGACAGAGGAAGAGTAAACCTGTCCTTGGTGCACCGCTCATCTTTAGGACCATTTTGATCATGAAACAAGGCCTGAAGGAGATCCTCCAAACAACTTAATCCATGGAATGACAGACAACAACACACGAAGTCAAAACTTTGGGGTGTGTTCCTTAAAGGTATAGTAATGTTTCATAATAAAAACAGCTCTAATCAATCATCATAGCATTTGGGCATTGGAGAGTTATTTAAATTCTGTCAGAGTTGTAGTTCAAGAGTAATTGAATTATAAAATATCCCTCTGCCTCCCTTTTTACGGATATAACACTGCTCAGCTCAGAGCAGGAGGGAGGTGCTCAGGCAGATTGCAGAGAGGGACAATCTTCAATTAAGATGAGGGAAAAAGCTGAAAAACCTGTCAGTGGGGCAGGGTTTTCATTGTGCTCACTTGCTGTGACCTGCCTGGTTAAGCAACCAGATTCTACATCTGATGTGAGCAGTGTTACACTAGTTAAAAGGGGCAGGAGGAGGATACTTTATCATTCAATTACACTTGAACTACAACTCTGCCAATAGAAATACCCCTCTCCAAGGCCCAAATACTATGAAGATTAATTGGAGCTACTGTTTTTGAGAAACATTACTATCCCCTTAAAGGGACCCTGTGGTGAATGTATGAATCCACCAGTGCAGCTCCACTGTTAGATTCCCAACACCAGCTGCTGCAAAAGGAGAGGAAAGGAACACAAACACCAACAGACTGAATCATTGCCCTCCTAATGTGAGCAATGAGAGAAACATTTTGGGTATAAGTACTTTACTAAATCTAAACATTTAGTCTAGAAGTTAAAATAACAGATTTATAAATAAAACAAAATGGCTGGACTTTTTTTGGCTTTCAAGGAGTTAGGAAATATGGTCCCTTTAACAAAAAGGGGAATCAGAATCCTCTATGAGGACCTCATTAGACTAGCAAAGTCACCTTAACATTTTTCATTCATGAAATAAAAAGCAGCAGTTGTGTAGTCTACCTGCCATTTCAGCATAAGGCTAAAAAAAAAAAAAAAAAAAAAAACTATTTATAGGTTTTCAAGCAGGCACCAAATTACTTGGCCAATATTCAGAATGCCAAGTCTATATACTAAAATTGCCATTTCTGACTTACCACAATATATAGCTGTCAGGACTTACCGGACATGTGTTCACGTTTGCACGTGCACATTTCCCCTTCTGTGCAGTTTTCATGCAGCTGTACTCCAGAACTTTTGCACCAAAGCATGCACAGACTCACACTCACAATTAGTTGCACTATTCGTTTATTTCCAGACCTGTTGCTATTTTAGAGTGCCAAGAGGATTATTTGGCTCTTAGTTATGTTCCATTTGCGACCAGTTGTTTTCTCCTGTCTGACCACTTGCGATAGACCTTGGCTTTTCCCTTTACTGTGCTTAAACTTCACCTGCCATGACTCTCAGTTGGAGAACAAGTTTTACTCTGCCTGCCTTAACCCCTAGTCTGTTCTGAACTAGTATGACTTCCAATTTGGTTACTCAACTTGAGCTCATGTCCATCCTGGTCTCAGAGATCGGCCTATTCAACCTTGCAGTCCACATCTTTACCACTGCCATTAAGCCACAGCAAGGGCACACTAACAGTTACCTCCACTCGCCAGCATCGCTCACTAGCTTACTGTATACAAATTGTCCTTTGCATTACGGTTAGCTACAGTTCTAACTGTAACACCAGGTACCAGTCCAGTCTCATGAGAAAACACTTTATGGGGGTACCATTCAAGGACAGCAGCAAGTGGTTAAACAAAAACATCTCCAGTGTAATTGTGCAATGCAATTTGTTAATTGGACAATATTGTAATGCATATTATTACAGTATACAACTCAGTCCTATCCTCCTCTTTGAACCTGCATGCGCCTCTCTTTCTCAGATCCACTCACAGAACTAACCCATGGCGTGGCTTAATAAAGACACCAGCTTCCTCTGCTCCTGTACCCGTTCAGCTGAACGACTGGAGAAAGTCTGCCAGAGAACCAGACTCTCCACTACAGGTTCCTCCTTTCCTGCTTTAATTCTTCTCTGTCCCTTGCAAAAAAAGAAAAAAAAAAAAACCCCAGACACAAAACTTTACTTTTCAAACTAAATCAACACTCACAAATCCAACCCCAAACACGTTTTCTTTTCCTTTGACTCTCTCCTCCGCCTTCCATCTGCTTCCCCCACAAACTCCATACAACCACAAGACTTCGCTGACTACTTCAAAGCCAAGGTGGACTCTATCCGAGATAATATACCAACTTGTACATCTCCTCCTAGCCTACCTCGTTCCCCTCCTGGCACTCTGGACTCTCACTAGTCATGGAGGAGGAACTGACTAACCTTCTATCCTCTGCTCTGTCCACTACATGCTCACTTGATCTGCTCCTCTCTCACCTCATCCAGTCCCTCTCCCCCACACTAATCCCTATCCTATTACAAATCTTTAACTCCTCCGTTGCCACTGCTACCTTTCCTGATGACTTCAAACATGCCTTAGTAACACCTATCCTCAAGAAAAACTCTAACAGTGACACACCCTCTAGCTATCAACCCATTTCTCTTCTGTCTTTTGCCTCTAAGCTCTTGGAATGCCTAGCCTACTCACGCCTGCTTGACTTCCTTAACACATACGATCTGCTGCACTCTTTACAATCTGGATTTCACAATGCTCACTCCACTGAAACTGCTCTTACAAGAATGGTCAATGATCTTCACATTGCCAAAACTCAAGGTCACTATTCAATACTTCTCCTGCTTGATCTCTCAGCAGCTTTTGAAACTGTTGATCATGCTCTTCTCCTCCGCATTCTTCACTCCCTAGGAATCCTTAACACAGCACTGGACTGGCTTTCCTCTTACCTAACAGATCCTTCAGTGTCTCCCCTGCCATTTCTTCATCCTCTCCCGTCCAACTCTCTGTTGGGGTTCAAGTTTCTGTTCTAGGACCGCTTCTGTTTTCTCTTTATACAATAACACTTGGTGATCTTATTAACTCATTTGGTCTCAAATATCACCTCGATGCAGATGACACCCAGATTTACTTATCTGCACCTCGACTGATTTCTGATATCCAGGCTAAAGTTACAGATTGCCTCTCTTATCTCAGACTGGATGGCTCATAGGCACCTCAAACTCAATATGTCTAAAACTGAGCTACTCCTCATACCACCTAGGCCTTTCCCTGTAGCACCCTTACAGGTGACTGTAAATGGCACTACCATAAATCCAGTATCAGAAGCGCGGAGTCTAGGGGTGATAATTGACAAGTCACTCATTCTCCCCTCATATTAATGCCAATTCTAAATCCTGTCGCTTTCTTTTGCATAACATTGCTAAAATCCGTCCCTTCTTCTGCTCCTCCAAAGCTAAAATTCATATAAATGCAATCATCCTCTCCCGCATGGACTATTGCAACATTCTTCTGTCTGGCATTCCTGCCTCCCATCTCCATCCACTTCAATCCATACAGAATACTGCAGCACGAGTTACTCTTCTGTCACCTAGGTTTGTCCCTGCCCCGTTTCGTCTCAAAACTCTCCAATGGCTGTCTATCAGTCTCCGGATATCTTACTTTTCTCTTTCAAGACACTTCTCTCCTCTACTCTACATTCCCACTCGGTCTTCTCTTAGCTCCTTTTGTGTCTACAGCCCTGTCAAGTATCAAACCTTTCTCTCATTGCTCATATCTATGGAATGCTCTACCATCCAACCTGCTCCACTGCACCTCGCCAACCTTCAAATCTCACTTAAAGGGATAGTATAGTCCCATAAAAAGTATGTTCTAAATCGTACGTACGCAAAAAAAAAAAATGTAAAATGTGCTTAATCCTCTTTCAAACCGTTATGGTTTGAGAGAATGTAATAAAAAAAAAAAAAAAAAAAAAAAAAAAAAAAAAAGACCTCCGCTCCCTCCCCCTTCTCATGCGTCCGCTGTACAGCGGACGTCATGAAATCCTGCTTCAGGGACCAGACGGCGGCTCTTCAGGGGCGCTGTCATCTAGATATCCAAGTATAATTACTTCATCAGAATGGTCCCCAACGTGTGCTTGCAAGCCAGGCACATGTCATAGACCATACCGATGAAGTAATTATACCTAGATATCTAGATGACAGCGTTCCTGAAGAGCCACCTACAGTCGGGCGACCAGATTCTGCCTCTGACAGCTTTACAACTCATCAGGCAGAAAGCGGAGGGAACGGAGGATTTTATTTTCTTATTTCTCTCAAACCATAACAGTTTGAGAAAAAGTATTAAGCACATTGAATTTTTTTTAGTGCAGGTACGATTTAGAACACTTTTTATGGACTATACTATCCCTTTAAAAACACACCTCATGGATAAAATCTCAACATGCTAGAAGGCACTGATGTTGTACAATGAATGCTCTTATAAATTATTTACTTTACTGTTGTCCTCTATCATCAGAACTAGCACTGTATTCAGCACTTGACCCTTATGTACTCTGCATGTCTCCCATTACCACTTTAGATTGTAAGCTTTTGGGCAGGGACCTCCCACCCAATATTTCACTCTACAAAGCACCTGTAACCCTGTATTGTTTAAAACCTTAAATTGTAAAGCGCTGTGTACACTTGTGGTGCTATATAAACATACTCAATTCATAGGCAGCTCTATGTCAATGCCCTTTGGCGTATATACATTTAAAAAATTGTCCACATTCATTGCGCCACTTCATTTAGAAGAACCAGCAGTAATGCACTCCCATCTCCTGACCAAGCAATGCTCACCCCACTAGGAGCGGAACAAAAGAATGAATTGTCAACCACACAGCTTTCATGAAACAAGGCATTTGTTTCGACTAGCTGTTGTGTTCCCTGCCAAATGTGAAAGGCTGTTGTACCACTTATTCTCCTTCCCCTCCTACATATGTACACACACGTGCATTAACAAAAGTTGCAGAATGCCATTTACAATTCTAATGGAGATAACTGCAGTAAGGCTGATGCACGGAGTAATTCTGGGACAAACCCTACAGCACCATAGGAGATAAAAATTACCACAGATTTAAATGGAGCTTTCAATCCCTTCAATGCTAAAGGTCTCAAATGCCTTTTGAAGGGTGCTGCATCCCTTTTAACAGGCATTGATAATTTGAAGAATGTTTGTCCCCTTTAGTGCAATTGATTTGTTCCAGAATTAAATCTAAGTTCTTCTTTGAAGAAGATCAGCCTCAGTGTGTCAGGAAACTCGAGTTCCATTTCAACGTGAGTAATTAACAGGGGTGAGCAACTTGAGGCCCTCCAGCTGTTCCATTTATGTCATCCCCAGACAGCCATTACAATCCTGGGAATAGTAGTTCTATACCGTGGAGACCTTCATGTTGCCCACCATCACTTTAATACTATGTGTTAAATCCATCTCCCTTAGGAACACCATGTTACTTTGGGCTAAACTAGCTGACTATAGGGAATAATAAAAAAAAAAAAAAAAAGAAAGAAAAAACACACACACACACACACACACACACACACACACACACACCAAAACAGCCCCCGCAATCAAGGCATTGCCAGTAGCCCCTCCCAGTCTGTGCTCCCAATGTCTTTGGCAATAGTGCCACCTGGTGTCAGACACTTATTCTATTGCATTCTGTCAGTGAGGTGGGTGTACCATTGTACTCCATTGGAAAAGCCCTACTCCTCCAAATCAAGAGTGAACTAACTCAGGGTTTACAGAGGAGGAAGTAGTAAACTGAATACTGTTCAAGCATATTTATTAAAAAAAAAAAAAAAATTATATTATATATAAATAAATAAATCTCACACCACATTTACACAGGGAGGCATGGGAGAAACCAAACTTTAAAGGGTTACTCGATTAAGGGGGTCTGAACGGTCATGGTCTCCACAAATAGCACTCCCAACAAGCAACCTGCTCTCCTTTACTGCTAGAATGTCATTCAGAGACACAAGGAACCACAATTCCAGATTAACATCTGGACAGTCAAACGTTACTATAAGGACATCTGCAGCGGAAAAAGAGGATCTCATACACTTTCAAATCAAAAGATGATATCATCATCATATTACAGGAGACGTAAAACACAGGACGACTTGGTGGCTACCTTGTTCATATGGACTTCTAGTCAAGCAATGCCTATATAGCATGCCTTCATTAGCAATCTATACAGTTAACACAAACTAAACTAGTTTTATTAAAAAAAAAAAAAAACACACACACAATATACACTCAGTGGCCACCATTAGTTACACCCATCTTGTACTGGGTACTAAGAACCTGAATTTAAAGTGGCATGGATTCAACAAGGTTCTGGAAACATTCCTTAGGGATTCTGTTCCATGCTGACTATAGTATCCTGTTCCTGCAGATTCTCAGCCACACATTCATGCTGCAAACCTCCCATTTCACCTCATCCCAAACACCCTCTACTGGATTGAGATCAGGACTGTTTAAGCCATTGGAGAAAGTTTAAGTCACTGTCGTGTTTGCACAAACAGCTTGAGAGAATGTGCTTTGTAACATAACACATTATGCTGGAAATATCCATTTGAGAATGGTTAGACTAGCCATATAGGGATATATATGCTCAGCAGCAATACTTTGGTACACTGTGGCATTTAAATGATGTTCCACTGGTATTATAGGAGCCTAATGTCTGTCAAGAAAACATTCCCCACACAAATACACCAGCCTGTACCATTGACACAAGGATGGATCCATATGGTTTACACTAAATTCCTACCATCTGCGTTTTGCAGCAGAAATTGAGACCAAGTGTCTGTTTTTGGGGAACACATGCCCGCTGTAGCCTCATCTTCCTGTTTCTTAGCTTACAGCAGTGGAACCTGGCATGGTTGAACCTTGAAGTAGAAGACATGTGTGTTCAGATATTCCCTTCTGTACACCACTTTTAAAGACTTTGAGTATTTGTTGCCCTTCAGCTTGAACGAGGCTAGTAATTCTGCTCTGTCCTCTTATTAAGGTTTTTCGGCCACAGAACTGCCGCACACTGGATGTTTTTGTACAGAGACTATAGTGTGGACAAATACCATGTAGTAAGCAGTAATGCTTGGTCAAACATCTAAACCACCTGACCATCTTTGCATGATTATAATATATATTTCATGCAAACCCTGTCAAGAGTGTTAGTTGTTTGACTAAACATTACAATGGGGAAGCCACATGGTTTGCAGTTTGACCATTTGTGTCAATGAACAGGTGTACTTAAAGTTGTTGGAGATGAACAGTTTAGGAATTAAACTTTATTTTAGGGAAACGTGGAAGTGAAAAGCTCCTGTTACAGCTCTGAAATTCATTAGCATATGAAGCATTACTAAAAAGCCTCATTAGCATGCAATATATCACTGGTGCCAAATATGAATATTACGTACATTTGCTGGTCTTTTGGAACATAAGCTGTTTTTAAATGAAATTTTCAAAATATGTCCACCATTATTAAACACTTTTACCAAGCTCTGTGTTGCTATACCAACAGTGCCCAAATCCCACTCCTTAAAAGGAGAACTCCAAACAACTCCTCACTTATATCACTATACTATAGCAGGGAAAAAAAAAAAAAAAAAAAAAAAAACACCCCAACTCAATATAAAATGTTACTTCCACTTTAATGTGTTTAACAGAACACTTACTGTGTTCCTGGACTCTTAACCAGGTAAGTAGTACAGCAAAAAACACAAAACAGAATGCAAGATGCTGGTGAATAGCTGAGGTAAACAGACATTATAAAATCAGGCCCAGAAGCAAGTAAGCGCTATACATTTAAATTTATTATCCTTATTTTGTTAAAGTGCTCCAATCTCTTAATTACAAATTTCTAGTTTCTAAGGACCACACTATATTAGTCTCTCATCACAGTCTCAGTCAGCAGCTTTTTTGTACAGTGTTCTCAGTAATATCTTCAGTCTTAATATGCACACAAGAAAAAGCATAAAAAAAATAAATAAAACTGAGTGGCTATGTCATTTAGTGTGCAAGCGAATAAAAAATGCACATAATGAAATACAAACTGTAATATTGTCCAAATCAAAACAACTCCAGTCTGGATGGATATCGTCTGTAATATACACTTGTACACAAACTGGAACAGGCAATATCTATCCAGACGTCACAAGTGTGACCGTGTCGGCACTGTAGCATTTTACAGCTCCATACACGATTCTAATGGCCACAATAATTTCTTAGATAGGTCTACTGAATAAACTAAGCCACATGTTTCAAAACAAATATTCCGTTTAAGAATGTTTAAACTTGAAAATGACAGTGTATTTGATCCATAGAACACTATTGTGCATCCACTGTACCCATCCATGCCAGGCCTACTATTCAGGTTGTGCTTACGCTATAACAGTGGTTCTTAATCTTTTTTTGCTCAAGCCATCCACCCTGAAGTATGTTTTCAGGGCACATGTAACATTTTATAGATCGTGTTAGTGTATCAAGGAGTAAAAGATTACAGATACATTATTTCAGGTCTTAAAATAATTAAAAAAATAAAACCACTAAAGCAGACATGTTGTGTATAATAGTTTCCAGATATAAATATTTGTAACTTACTGATATTTTTGTCAAAGATTTTATAGAAACAAAGGTGCACCTCAAGTGATGCCCACAGTACACCAAATTGCCATGGTACCCTGGCTGAGAACACAAGCAAGTTAGAGACACCCTTATCAAATACGAGTTTGACAGGTTCAATGTCAGAAAACAAGACTAAGCAGATAAAACAAGCAGTGTACTGGCCTCAAGCTGTGTTCATTCCATCCCAGTGTTGGGGGAGGGTATGAGATCCAGCAAGTGATCATGCCTGGGTCCTACAGGTTTATGCTGGTTCTTTACAAAGATATGAATGCACAAGTCACTGACTTCCAAGTTTCCCTCCTATGTTTTATACAAAGCATATTAACATTTACTTATGCACCAAGGAATGTAGCAGGTTTAGAGAAAAAGGGGGAAGAAAAAAAAAAACAAAAAAAAAAAACACACAACACACTTGCACTAATTATGCATTCTATAATTTGTAGTCCTGGTAATATAGTCAATGCTATATTTCCTGTAGCTCCTACTACACTTATAACTTCAAGACCCAAAGAGAGTCTGTTTATCATAATGCCCACAACTGTAAACAATAATTTACACTGCAAAAGCTAACAAGGAAGATTTCTAGGTTCCATAGTCACATCCAACAGAAACACAGCTGATAGAATAGAACTTATTAAGTTACTTCCAGGAAGAGTCAGGGCCAGCCCTTACATGGGTCCCGGTGGGTCCATGGACCCAGGCGGCACTTTCAGGGGTGGCAATTTGCTGCCCCAAGGTATGCAGAGCCGGATCATAAGCAAGGTGACCCAAGCGCCTGCCTAGAGCCAGGTGACTTGGGCAGGCTCCCCGTCGGCCCAGTCACCTCCCTACATGTCCACAATCCAAGAACACTAGCCTGTCACATGATGCATGCGCGTGTACGTTGGGGGCAGCCAAAACAGTGTGCTCCATCATTCCCACTGGTGCTGCTGGGCCAATAAGGAGTGAGAATAGCAGGAGCATGAACACACTTTGTGAGTCCTGGCACGCAGCGTGCTGTCAGTCACTGGAAGCTCTCACGTGCTGGCCAAAAGCTGTGCTCCATTCCAGAGCTATGCTGGTGAGGAACAGCTTGGTGAGTTTAAGAGAAATACAAACAATGAGAATGCATGAAGTGTGGAGCACCTACTATGTAATACCAAGTAACTGTGATCACATGTGGAATCGATGTATTAAAAAAAAAAAAAAAAAAAAAAAAAAATTGAATGGATGTAAACTTGAAGTTGTAATGTAACAACTGAATGTACATTACAATTCAATATAGTCCCACAGCTACTCAGATGATGATCATATGACAATCATAAGAAAAGCTGGTATGAGTGTGCACACTTAGGTATTCTCATTGTAATAAAGCTGTGTGTTTTTTGCTATGGTTACTACAATACCACCTTTATTGTACTTTCCTTTGTTCTGTATTTATGCTCTGTTTACACCCCCACGCAACCTTTTTTGTCTTTCTACACCCCAACCTGAACAAAAATTCTTATTTTATCTCCAGTGTGCGCTCGGGGACGGGTCCCCCAGTCTGATGCTCTGCTGTTGGATGGTGGGCATTTCAGTCCAACAGGAGTAAAGGGTATCACCATCTTTTTCTATCCATCTTTCTTTCTGTGCTGGCGAATAGCGTGTATACAAGTGAGCATATATGTGTATGAGTGAGTGTGTATTGGTGTAAGATTTTGTGTGGGTGTGTATGTGAATCTGCATATATGTTTGTATACAACACTTGTGGGAGTGGTTTGGGGGGGGGGGGGGGACAGCATTTCATCCTTGGACCCAGGCAGCACAATGTCTTGGGCCGGCACTGGGAAGAATATCATCCATGCATGGAGCAGCAAGCTACATGCTCCCTGCAATTAGCTTAGAAAAACCTATACATGTTATGTTACATTTGTTATCTGAGCTATGGCCTGTGGAGCCACCATGCAGATTGCTCCCAGGGTCAGCTTGGGAGGTTGTTTATTACTCCTTAGAGTGAATGGCTGACACTTGTTTGTCCATTACAACAGATGTGGACATGATCCTTTCCAAAACACTGCCTGAAGAACAAAGTTACAGCACAAGCATTTAAGCGTGTGTTGAATAATTAAGAAAAGTCTCCCCTTTTGACTTTAATTGTATCAATGATTCATAAGGTTTTTCACCCCTCAAGAGTAATCTTTGTGACAGGCGGTTAATGGCCTGATAATTCTGGTTAAGCCTTAACAGTGTCACTGCTCTGCTAAGGGCACAGCTAGCAGATAATCACTTGTGTTGTATAATTAGGAGCTCTGTCCACCAAGTCTGCAATGTAAATCAGAAGAAATCTGATATTTAAAATAAATTAAAAAAAATACATATGTTACATACACATTTTTGACTAGCTGACAGTCTATATTGTTAACAAATTGTTATTTAACCCTTTGAGTGCCAGATGGCACACAAAGGGTTAAACATATTAATGCTGCCCTTACACATTAGTTACGGATGATGTGGCCCACAATTGGGGGGGGGGGGAACCACTCAGACACCCCTGACAGGAATTGGAGGATAAGTGCTCTCTCTACTTTATCATGCCTTAGTGCATAACTCACCTTCTCACTTTCAAGTCCCTCCTATGTATGCTTTTCCCTCTCAACTTTTTAAATCTTTGAGTGCCAGGGGGTATGCAACTCTGCTTTGTAATGCATTTTGTACCCCTCTGACACGCAAAGGGTTAATGCAGGAGAGATGGGAGGAGCCACACAGATTCCACAGTCCCCTCTTTACTAGTAAAATAAATAAATCTACATTGAGGGGGCAGAGGCAGCTAGTTATTTTAGCTGGTGGGGTTCTCCACAGAATACCCACTACTTAGTACAAGCATCCATAAAGTGGCCTACATGGGCAGTCAATAAGTGCAGCTCACAAGGTTCTGTTGAACATTTTAGCTCAGGAAAAAAAAAAAAAAAAAAAAAAAAAAAAAAAAGAGAGAGACCCATGTAATGCTAATGAAATTGTTAAAATGGCATTTATAGATACATATACACAGACTTCACTCACACACAAATTCAGTGGGGTCCATGTACTACATTGTGCAGCCAACCAACCGCACCATCATGAATAAATTCATATATATATATATATATATATATATTTTTTTTTTTTAATCCCCCATGAAAGCAGGAGAAGCCCTCAAAGCATTTCTTTGCAATCCATTAGAGACCTCTCCCACATTCATAGGGTAAAATAAATAAATAATAATATTACATAAAAAAAAAAAATAAAAAAAAAATTAAATCCATGTATTTGCCCCTAGAGAGATTTTGTTGTCCCAGAATTGACCCACATTTACTTACCCCCTTAAGAACAGCCGCTCGCACATGAGGCCATCACTTAAGGACCACTGACCTTTTTTTTGTGGCATCCGCTTCCGGACTCCCTGAACAGCGTGCAGCCCGGTGTTCCATGACGATCCAAGACCATCATGGGTCCTCAACGGAAAACAACCCGTGATGGTCCTGACCGTCACGGGTGGTTAAGGGGTTAAAAACAGCTTCCTTGTGTATGGCTAAATTGGAACTTTTGATTATTTCTGTGCTCTCCAAATGAGCTGTAAACAAAACTGCAGATTAGAGTTCCTATTTAACCAAAAGAATGTATTGCATACCCCACTGGCACTCAAAGAGTTGAAACTGAGGAAAGTCTGGAGCAAACCAACTGAACCACAGTGGACAAAAATATTCCCATAGATTTAAATTAGAGCTAAAATGATAAAATGTCTGCACTTTGTGTGCTTGAAACTTCTCTGTCTAAGCAAATTCCTTGGATGCAAGTTTCTGGATATCCTTCACCCTTTGAATGCCAGAGGGGTATTGGACACATTGCCTTGCAAAGCATTCTGTACCCCTCTGGCACTCAAAGTGTTAAATACAGGTCTGTGACGGAACAAGGATATAAGGACAATCTGACTTGTTTGTGTGGTCAGAAGACAAATGTTGAGAAACACAGACTTTGACACTAGATGGCATGTGCCAAAATAAAAATAAATAGATTTTTAGAAGGTATTTGTTTTAGTCAGTGTGTGTCTAGGGCTGAATTTACATTCCTGGAACTCTGACCATTAGCACTGCCAATAGCCACATCTCCACACTCCTTATATTAGTCAATCCACAGAATAACCATTGCTGTCCGTCACAGAAAACATTATCTTGTAACAAACCTCCTGCTCCTCAGGTATGTCTAGAATCCAATGGGTTACATGGACAAACAAACCAAAAAAAAAAAAACTGGTAGATACAGCAGTCATAAATAAGCCAAGAATGTGTGTGTCAGGTACACAAGAAAATTACAGATCTGGACAGACCCACTAGGATGTGGGTGTAGCCAGCACAGCCGAGGGATCCCTCCCTTCAAAAAGTGATGAACTATGCAACTACATATCCAATGTTTATAGCTTATGTATAGGCTTGATCAAGACTTACATATTCATAACAAGGAACATTCTGCTTTTACTTGTGTCCCCCCCCATCACAGTGCAGAATGTCAGTGGCATGGGGCTGTACGTCCACACCCATCCAACCCTTAGTCTAACAGAAAATAAAAAATAAGGTACACAGACACAAGAGAATGGTGGAAAGGCTGCAGCTTTTAACAAATATGGCTGAAAAGGGTTATTGTTGGTGTCCTTATAACAGCCTGATAAGACAACACCAAAAGGCTTTTTTAGGGCCCGCCCTACCAGCCAGGAGCCCACTAAACTCTTAAAATGATTTATTCACAAACCCTCCTGCTGCCACAAACTCATAGTTCTTACCACAAGCAGATTTTTTAAATATAAATAAAAAACTTAGGGGCCGACGAGTGGCGCTGGCTGAACTGTGGAGTTGAAGGCCAAAATGTGAGAGTCAAGGGGAAGATCTAGGGTATACATACCCACCCAAAGTGCATACCTGGCAGTAGGTAATCCCTCTGCAACCAACTGCAGAGCTATGTGGGAAAAGTGGGTATCTACAAATAGCCTACCTGTTGCTAAAGGAAAACTTAAATACCCACCCATATCACAACTAAAATCCCCATTACTAAAAAAATACTTATGCCCTACCTACACTAAAAAAAAAAAAAAAAAAAAAATACTTTAACCCTGACACAAGCACCCCTCCCCATGGGTCCATCTCAATTCGACATTGGCCTCTTAAAGATGTGCTTTTGCTATATGAGGGGGGGGATGGTCATGTGTTCTAGAAATGTTGTTTTCATTCTCTTTTGATTTTACAGTTAGCCGTGTTTGTTTTATTGTTCTAGTTCGGTGGTTCTCAATCTTTTTTGCTCAGGGCACCCCTAACATTTAATGTACTTTATCAAGGGCATAATGAAGGGTACAATACATAAATATACAGTTATTAGGTCTTACAATCATTGTATCAAAACTAAACATATTGTGCAGAACAATTTCTATTTAAAAGTCCATTTTTGTTAGTCTTCATAGAAAATGTGGAGCACCTCAAGATGATGTGCACCCTGGTTGAGAATCACTGTTCTAGTTTAATATGAAGTCAACAATTAGAGACTAAAATGCTTAAAATATGTATATTAAAAACCAGATCATAAATTTTTCAGCTGATTGAAGACCCCTGACTGCAGATATACAGGGCTGTTGTCTAGAACATACTGACTAGCAACCTGAGCAAAGAGGAGCAATCCCGGTGCAAACCACCTGCGACATAGGATTAAAGGATTTCCAAAATTCTCTGATTTATATAGGGCTTTTAACCACTTGACAGCTGGACATCTCCAATACATTTCTTTGCAATGCATTGGATACCTTTAGTATTCATGGGTTAAAAGCCTAATTTAAACCAATGTGAATTTTGTCTCCTATGGGGCAGTTGGATTGTCTCCAAAATTGCACCTCTTTAGCTGCCTCAATATTACCTTTTGTTTCCTAGGTTTATGTTTGTCTGTTATATCTGTGAGGCTTTGTTCATACAATACCAAAACCACTCTGCTACAACTTGTTTTCTGCGCAGTGGTAACCCCAGAAGCTCAGTGGAGGCATACACTGTGTAGACAGACTGCACAGAAGCCCCATTGGCCTCCTTGCAGTCATTCAGAGCTGCAACAACTGGGTAACTGATAATATTTAAGAAGTTGAAGCAATGTGGGCTTGTGTAGCCAGTTTCATGCAATGTATCCCACTTTTTTGCAACCGTACTGCAATGTTGCATTGGTACAGTCTTCCTTGTGAACAAGCCCTTAGAGGACCGCAGTACAACAAAAGTTAAATGTTTTCAGGTCAATTTTGACCTAGAACTTGCATGCATAACAATACTAAACGTTTGCTCAGTTTTAAGTAGTAATTTGTAGCCTTTACTGTAAAGCATAGTATCTAAAAGTAATGAAATAGCCAAAAATGTCAATTACTTTTCCCTCATCTACCAATCTATGTAACACTGTTTTTTATGCACTTCTCATTTTGAGGAGTCTTGGAAATGAAGCATATGGATTACACTATAAAGTAAAATGGCTTTATTCAGGTCACTTCTCAGCTATAAATTCAAGCAACCAGAGCCTTCATATGCTCTTCTTTCAGTGTGTGAAGTCTATTTTCCAGGTTTTTTTTGTTTGTTTGTTTTTTTTAAACAGGTCTTTTCTGTTTTTGATGCATGTGTGTAAAGTTTTGGGTTCTGCTGCTAGCTGGAAATAACCCTGTAGAAGTTATTTAAACACACCTATTATATATAGTTTCAATAAATGGCAAAAATCATTCCTCAGTTCCTGCATCCACACAGCTGACAGCCTAAGTTTTGGACTCTAAAACAAGGGTAGGCAAATTGTGATTCTTCAACTCTTGTTGGATTACAATTGCCATAAAGACAGCTGGCCCATAGCTAGCTGAGCAGGATGAGAGTTGTACCACAACAGCAGCTAGAGGACCATAACTTGCCTACCCCTATCTCAAATTATAGATAACCCTTTACTGTTACAAATATGCAATGACTGAGGCACAACTTTGAAAGACAAGATTATAATGGGTAAGTAAAAACACATAGTAGCACCTGACAGGATGCAGTCTCAGGTTGACTGTAGAATATCCAGCCTCATTGCCCTTGAGCCCACGATGACCGAGACCTTTGCAATTTTGGCAAGGAAAAATATCCGTGTGTGCCAGAGATGTTGAGGGCAATACTGAATTTAACTCAAAAACATCAAGTTCACTTTGAAGCCACTTTCAAATTACAAAATACTGAAGGTCAGCGTCATAACATGTAGTGGATAGTGGCAACACTGGTAACGACATCAAGTTCTGAATGTTGACCTACACAAAGCAGTCATCAAAAAGGTAGCCCTGCCATAAGGAATGGGCTATTAAACCAAAAACGGAGGAAAACAAAAACCACAAACAAAAACATTTATATCCGATATATTATAGATCTAAACAAAAACCCTCATGGCTAAAGATAAGATGCATAGTATATTTCATCCCCCCCCCCTTTTCGATTTATAACTTCAAATTTTCTCAGTTTTAAAAATAAATGAAAAAAAAAGGGGGGGGGGGTTAGTTCTTTTAGACTCTTCATTCCTAGTGAAGAGCAAGTGGTTGTGCTTGCTGTCCAAGTTATAAACCAGTATGCTGGTTGTGTTTGTTGTACATATTAACCCATTGAAAGCCAGAGGGGTGCAAAGCAATGTGTTGCATCTCCCTCTGGCTCTCAAAGGGCAAAATTAGATCATGACGGTTAGCGAAGAGTCTTATTTATGTTTTATACTGGATGTTATGACTGCAAGGCTTGGTATCTTATTGCACTAGCAAATAGAAAACTCTGAATATCACAATGGTGTGTGTGTAAAAGATCACCTGCATCAATGGCATGTTTAAAATGTCGCCTTATTAAAACAACTTCTAACATTATGCCACTAAGCGCAAAATTATTAGGTGTTAATATAGTTAACAGGATTTGGGGGTATAGCTAGGGTGTGGGGGGCAGTGATTAGGCTAGGTTGGGGGGGGAACTGAATAATTTTACGGTAGTTTCTGGTGTGGTTTTGATTTGGCATAAGGTTAGATGCTTAAAATGCCATCTTATTTAAACTCTGTCTTTTGTGACTTGCTCTTTTTTATAAGGCAACATTTTAAAACATGTTATTTTGACTGAAGCTACATTTTGGACATGCTATTTTGATGTATGCTCATAAATCCTCACCATTTTTATACCAAGCCATAAATTTAACCATTTATTGGGTTTATGATAATCTAGGATACTTTTTTCTCAAACAATTGAAGGCATTAAACTGAAATCAAAACTAGCAGCCCTGCTGCTATACAATACAACTGACCCAATCAATGCCAAGCAACTGCACGAGAGGGGGACAAATAAAATATCATTTAAACGGATAATAATGTTTCCCAATAACTTAAGCACTGATTATTCTTTAACGTTTCTGTATATGAAGAGCTGTATTACAAGTCTGTATGCTTTGTAGTTCAGTCATTTAATGATAAAGTGTCCCCCTCCCACCCCTTTTACCTTTTGTAAACCACTCCCCTCAGATCTGCAATCAGACCAGACAGCTCGCAGTGAGGGACAATCTTGTTGCTGCGATTGTAAGGAAACAATGCCGCCCTTGACGAAGGAGGCTAGGTTTTTCTCCTTATGCTCAGTGAAGATTGTCCCTCACTGTGCTCCATCCAGACCAGCTTGGAGAACAGCGTGAAGTTGGTAAAAGGGTTGGGAGAGGGATTTCTTTATCATTAGATTGTTGTTGAACTCCAAAGCGTACAGATTTGTAATACATCTCTTCATATTACAAAAACGTTAAAGAATGATCAGAGCTTCAGTTATTAGAAAACATTACTATTGGTTTAAATAGTTGAAGACTTAGCATTTAAGGGGTTAATACAGCAGGGGATTTATGGTGTCTTTTTTAAATACTTTAATTGAAGTTTTCACTGTGGTGCTGCCCCTATCACTTACTATGTAGAGCTGTAGTCAAGTGACAAACTGACAGCAATTATAAACAAAAGTTTGCTTTTTGAACACTAGCAGGCAATATTGCCACAGGTTTTTTTTTGTTTGTTTGTTTTTTAAATCTCTCGGCAGTAGAAGCCCTATTTTGTAACCGCTGTAGTATTTTATTGCTCTTAAGATTCCAGTTTTAATCAGTGGAGATTTTGGGAAGTTATTTTGTCTCCTATGGTACAGATGGTTTGCATTTTATACTGAGTGAACCAAGCCTTCATAGCATGAAAAAAATGCATGCATCTATACCTAGTGTCAGATAAGATTCTTCAGCAACATTCATTTTTAGATCTGCTCTATAGAGCATGTAGTGTTGCTCCCATGTGAAATACCACACATTGCTTGTGAGAGCACATGAGCCTAAGTGTAGAATTAGGAAGAGAATTATATATTAGCCCAACTGCCAACAGAGAATTATGGGAATTGTAGTCCAGTGATATCAGATTAGACAGATTGCCTAACCATACTGCAAAGCATTCACAAAAAAAAATCTTCAGCATTTCTTCTAACGACCAGAGGTGTGTGCAACACATTGCTTCCCAAAAGTGTTGCACACTTCTCTGGTCCTTAAATAGTTAATCTTTTAAAGGGACACAATGTCCCATTTTATTTATTTATTATTGTTGTGCAGAGTTTAAAAAAAATATATTTAACGTATCCAAAACCTTTACGGTTTGAGAGAGATAAATCGCATCTAAAGTTCCCCCATCCCTCCCCTTCTCCTGACGTCAGCGCTCTGCTGACAGCAAGAGATCCCGGTCCAGGGACAGGACGGCGGCTCTGCAGCAAAGCCAAAATATCAATATTGGAAAAGAATTACTTCGGTGGAATGGTCTACAAAGTGTGCCTGGTTTGCAAGCATACTTTGTAGACGGTTCCAATGAAGTAGTTCTTTTCCAGTATCACTACTGCAGCTCTGCTGAAGAGCCACATCGTGCTGGCTGACACGGATCTCCTTCTGTCAGCTTTACAGCTGACAATCAGGAGAGGCAGAACTTTAGTGGTGGATATCTCTCAAACCCTAAATGTTTGAGAGATAAACTATGTCACGCAAATACTATTTTTTTTTTAATCTGTACAAAACAAGAACAAATTTTCCTGGAACATTACGGTCCCTTTAAGAACCAGGGAGGTGCATAATGTATGGGTTGCAGACCCCTCTTGGTCCTTAGGGATAAGCAGTCACAGTCTTACTACATAATATATAACTAACCTTTTGCACTGCAAGTGGCTGACCAGTCCTGCAAGGATCACTGTAGAGAACCAATTAACACCTCCTGGTACAGAAGCAATAAGATACCCGACTCCTTGGACTTTGTAACTACATGGATAAGGAGCAGATTTTTTTTTTTTTTTTTTTTTTTTTTTTTCCCAAATAGATCACATGATCACACAATCATATTACATTCTTAATCACTGCTAATTTTCCTTCTGAATAAGAGTGGCAGATGCCCTTTACTTAAGTATAAGAGCATTGTAACAGGGGTCAAGCACATAGGAAATATAAGCCAGGCACAAAGGTTAGGCGACTCCCCTATAGACCTAAATACCCAATTAACTCCTCATCTTCTTGGGAAGATGAGGACCTATAAGCAGATTAGTCAGACTTCTTCTTGAATCACTTCTGGACAGCTTGCAACTAACAAATGCGGCAGGTACCAACACATTCTGAGTACATATGTGGGCAAACAAATATCTTAGGGGCTTCCTAGGTGATTAACACTTTAAAGGACAGGAGGGGTGTGTAGTGTGTTACAAACCCCCTCTAGTACTTCACCCTTTGAGTGCCAGAGGTGTACGCAAGGCATTACAAAATAATGCGTAGTGTACCCCTCTGGCACTCAAAGGGTTAAAGTACAGATTTACAATACCAGTAAAATCTAGGAGCTCAGTCATTTGATGGCACCAACAATCTTCCATTATAACAGGTATCTAGAGTACTTTTAAACATAGATGCCTCTTCCAGTAATACAAGGAAATGACATTGGAGCTCTTAAGTGCAAATGGTAAAAAACAAAGGGAGTTTTCATTTTTTTTCCCTCCCTCCCCTATATTTTTTTATTTTAGTGTCACAGCAGGTTTATGTTCGTGCACAGTGTGGTCTTCATCAGTGAATGAGCAACTGTTAATTGCCCCTCCGGGCTTTAGGGAGTTAGCCCCTCCCTGCTGGCTAATGGCTCGGGGAGGGCAGAGAATGGTTTGATGTGTGTTTATATCATGCCCTCGGCCTTGCCAAGTAACTGGCACATTGTTTAGTTATGTTAAGGTTAATAAACGCTGTGGCCTCTTCTTAACCAAGCCATTTGTCCTGTTTGTTAGTTTGAGGGGTTGCAGTAAGTTACAGGGTATGGGCCCCTTACAGGTCAGAACTTTTGAAAGAAACATATATAAGCAGTGAATAAAGCTGCTCCTGTAGCACAATTTCCTAAGGCCTTATTCAGCAAATTAAAGAAGAGCAACTCTGGAGCAAGCCAATTGCACGATAGGACAAAAATAAATAGAGGTTCCCATTAACTTAAATGGGGTTTTCACCCTTTGAGTGCCAGAGGGGTAAGCAACGCGTTGCATACCCCTCTGGCACTCAAAGGGTTAAACTGCTTGAACATTAGAAGCATCTCTAGCACATTTCCCTGCAGTATCTTGTGCACATACCTAGCATTAAATGCTCAATTTAACCATTTGAGTGCCAGAGAGGTATGCAACATATATCTTGCACCCAAAGGGTTAAGTCATTGGGAATTTTCATATTTTCCCTAGGGTGCAGTTAGTTTGCTCCAGAATTGCACCTCTTTATACCCCCTAACATTTTTGTTTATGTACATAGCTAATATTTGTATGCATTATATTTAGTATCCAGGAGGTTAATCCTCCATTATAAGACATCTCCAACTCACAGCAACACGCTGGACACATCTCTCTAGCATACAAGAGGTTAAAATGACTGCAATACGTGGCTCTGCAGGTAAAACATTTACAAGTTTGCTTTGTCCTGTGCAACAGAGTCAATTCCATCAGAGTAGAACAAGTACAAAGATCAGTCTTACCAACACTACTGCTCTTGTAATCATGTATTTACAATAAAGACATCAGCACGTGATTAGACAAGGTGCAAAATGGTCTGTAGATATGAAAGAACACTGCACAACTATCAAGGAAGCAGACTGCAAAATGCTAAAGTATCAATCTCACGCACTTTGTCAATCTGAATTAAATCTTTTTTTCTAATCCTTTGGGTGCCACAAAAGGTATGCACTGCATACTCCTGGGACTCAAAAGGGCTAATGTGAGAAAGTTTTGTTTTGGAAGAGAGGCGATTACACATTATAATAAAACTACACATCAATTACAGAAGATTCCAGAGGCATGTTATTCTGACACCTGCATCCCAGCAGAACACAGCTACCAGGAGCTTAGTAATGTTCCTGAACACATGTTGCTCGGATCATTTGAAGCCTGGGAACTCAGGGTTTGACCCTGAAACTCAGAGTTTTCATGTGGTTCTCAGGGTAAGAATTCTGTGTTACCTACTATGTGATTTGCCCAAATTAAGTGTTCTTTAGTCTCTAAATTGGTGCCATTTGTACCAGAAAGACAGAGGGATATGTCCTGCTTGTCTTGTTTGTGTTTAGTCAGTGAGATCACCAAGTTGTAGCATCTCAAATGTTCCTTGGGGACCAACTGGAGCACCTTTGGGTTAGAGCAAGCAGAGACATACTGTATAAAATCTACATTATGTGAAGATGTAAAGGTTAATATTTCAAAAATCTCAAGGTCAGCTTATTTTGAAAGTTCCCAGGTATGATCATTTGTCATAGTGAATGATTAGTACTGATGTCTGAGGCTCTCACTGTTCATAACTTGCTAGTTACTCTAATTATATGATGGATTTTTCACCTCCCACCCCTTTTCCTGTTCAGAAGCCACCCCTCCTCAGATCTGAAAACCGGTCAATGGACCAGACAGTTCACAACGAGGGACAATCTTCCCTCTGTCAGTATCCCTCTTAAAGGATGGCAGGTTCCACCAATACCGACTGAAGATTGTCCCTTGTAGTGATCCACTCAGATGTGTTTGAGATATGACGACATCAGGAAAAGGGGCAGGAGGGGTAAAATCAATCATAAATTACAGCGTAACTAGCAGGTTATGAACATTGAGAGCCTCAAACAGCAGTACTAGTCACTAGGACAAACAATCTGAGCAGGTTGTGCTCGGAAACATTACTAACCCTTTACGTTCTTCTGTACCAGATGACAGAGGTTAAACTTTTTTTTTTGTGGAAAACACCGAAATCAAAATATAAAGGTTAACAAAGTAGAGATTCTGGAACATAACTACAACATATGGATCAAACTGCAATTCTGCTTATAAAAATTGGGCTTAACCTATTCAATGCTTGAGGTCCCCAAAGCATTGCAAATACCTCATGCATTCAAAGGGTTAAAAACATTACACATTAACAGCACCTACTTTGTTTTATATGATTCAGTTAGCTTGGCCCACAAATTCACATTTTCTCAATTGTTTTGCAATGCTTAGCACAATCACCTAATGCTCAGTCTTAAAGGCATAGAAATATCAGAAAAAAAAAGTATTACCTATATGGTAGATACAATTAAAATTAGGGCTGCAACTAACGATTATTTTGATAATCGATTAGTTGGCCGATTATTTTTTCGATTAATCGGATATAAACAATATGTTAATTTTTGATTATTTAAAATAACTAAATAGATTATATTTACTGTCCGTTACATTAATTTTATGGTCTTCCCGCAATCCATACTAGTGGGCACAATATTTGTGTTGTTGATCAGGGCATTAGTTCTGTTGTAGTTTGGGAATAAGCAAACGCGACTTTCCTGCTGTCATTTGCTTATAATTCCCATGATTCTTAGTCACCCAGTGACCAGCTGAGAATGATGAGTTATGGTCCAGCGACAGCTGGGGAGCCATGTTTGCTAACTGCTGTTTAAGATCTTCCCCAGTATGCAAGGTCCAGATCATTAATGCCAGCCTTATCACATCCAGCTATCTATTACCATTTATGTCTTATGGTTTTATCAGCCACTTTATCATGACAGTACATTACATCATTCATATGAAGCTATAGCTTTATGCATGTACAATACATTCCTAATATCCTGCAGTACCAGAGAAACAAACGTACCACTCGGCAGCAGCAGGTTCTACAGAGGCACAGCAGTGTGGCACATACACCTTTCTGGCATTGATGGCAGCAACTGTGCCTCTTTCTCAGTGTATTAACCCTTTGAGTGCCAGAGGGGTACGGAAACGCATTGCAAAGCAATGCGTTGCGTACCCCTCTGGCACTCAAAGGGTTAATCTGGGTTGTGGAACATTGCATATCAATTGGGAACTGATAGGGTTAATAATTACTGGATATAAGAGTCTAAGTGAAGAGTCCGGGATACGAGTCCAAGCAGCCGGCCATGCCCCTGACAGCAGAGATCCACACAAAGACACTAAGAGTGAGGAGACAGAGCGCGCAGTGCGTGACCGCGCCTCGCACACTCACAGGGGGAGGGGACAGACTTGCGCGTGCACATTGAGACCTCTCCGGCGACAATCACATACAAAAAAAATAAAGGAAGCTGGTCCTGTAAAGTGCCATCGCTGCAGCTCCCCCCTGCACAACTAATCGATAATGAGAATCGTTGGCAACAATTCTCATTATCGATCTTGATAGATTTCATCGATTAGTTGTTGCATTCCTAATTAAAAGAGAGTACTTGCACTTATTCGTAACTCTCAAACCGTTATAGTTTGAGAGATATAGGAAAATAGAGTTCTCTGGTCCCTCCCCTTTCTGCTTGACGAGCTGTAAAGCTGTCAGAAGCAGATTCTGGTTGCTTGACCAGATGAAGCGCTTCAGCAGCACCGATATAACGATATCTAAAGACAAATACTTCATTTAGAACAGTCTACAAGTGTACCTGGTTTGCATCCACACTTTGTAGACTGTTCCAGTGAAGTATTTATTTCTAAATAGCGTGATTTCAGCTCTGAAGAGCTTCTGTCTGGTCAAATGACTGGAATCCGCAGCTGTCAGCTAGATGGCAGACTTGAGTGAAAGCCAGGAAAAGTTAACTTTAGCAAGTTATATCTCTCAGACCATAAAGATTTGAGAGATAAGACTTACATAGATGTTAACCTTTAATGTCTACAATATTAAATCAACTTAAAATTAACCATTACTATCCCTTTAATTCACCATTGAACTCTAAGGCCAAACACAGGCTTTCTGGCTCAGCTAGCTATGTTAAAGCTGACAGCTAGGTGGCAGTGCCGATTTAGAAACACTGCATTGCTACAACAATCTGCAGCCATCTAACATGCTAGAGATAAATATATGCCTGTAGAACACACCCCCATCTACCAAAAATCCTCTATATACTATTAGGGATGCATGGCTCTTTTTAGCTGTCACTGGATCGCATGTCCCCCCCCCCAATAAATTACTGTCATTTAAAAACATAGGGCATTATCCACAAAAGGAAAAACACACAACAGCAATTTTGTAGCAAATCAACTGCACTTTATAATAGTTTAACTGATGCTTTTAATCCCTCAAATGCTAGGGTGGGCAACACCACTTTGCACAGCACTGGAGACCTTTCCAGCAATCAATGGGTAAAAGACCCCATTAAAACACATCAACAATTTATCTTCTGTGAAGCAGTAGGTTTGCTCGTCTTTTCTTTTGCAGACAAGGTCCATAGATTGTAAGCTCTAGTGAAGAGGGCTCTTTCACCCTTCTGTTCCCAATGCCTTTTAATGTTGATTGTAAATATCCTTCTATATCATACACCAATGTGCATAGTTATGTGGTCTTGTTTAACGCAATGCGTTGCGTACCCCTCTGGCACTCAAAGGGTTAACTATTGTATAGTGATTCAGAATTTGTTGATGCTTTACAAACAAGTGATGTTCCAGTACATTAGCTATCGCACAATCCAAAAAACCACATATAGAAGTACAGGAGAACCAGCTTCCTCTTTCCTACGTCTTGGATGACATAGGAAACATTTGCCAAAATATTATGAGAACATTCAAATAACGCAAAGGAAACAATACAGATCTGTTCTATGGATTCCTCATAACTATCCTGCAATAAAGAGGATTTCTATTCAAATGATTAACCCTTTGAGTGCCAGAGGGGCACGCAAGGCATTGTGTGGCACTCAAAAGGTTAATAAAAAGCAGAGTGGTTGGTGCATTCTTCCTTTGAAACAGCCTGTATGTGGGAATATAGCCAGACATTTAACCCTCTAAGTGCCAGAAGGGTGTGCCATGCATAGTAGAGACTGCCCGACCAATGCAGTCATGCACAGTAGAGACTGACCAAACGAGCTGGCCTCCGGAGAAGGGCAATCCGAATGGCCCACCGCCTGTTTCCGCTCCCGGATCCAGGGCAGCAGCCAAGGCTGCTGGGTGGCACTTTAGCTCTGTACGGGCATTTATACTAGTCTGAATATAAAGGTCATGTCCTTCATAGATTACTCTTGTCCAGTCAACTGAAAAGTTTTACAACCAGTTAGAAAAGACACCGGGGGGGGGGGGGGCACTATACACTAAGGTGTGAGAAGGTGAAAAAGTGGAGAGGACTTCTCCAATTCCTATGTTATGGAGTCTATGCACTAAAGCAGGGCTATCCAAGTTCAATCCTCTACGGCCACCAACAGGCTAGGATGTAAGGGTTTCCTTCATTAAGCACAGGTTAGTCAGTCACAATGAATGATACACTGATTAACTCACCTGTGCTTAGTCAGGGAAATCCTTACATCCTGACCTGTTGGTGGCCCTTGAGGACTGAACTTGGACAGCCCTGCACTAAGATCTCTTCCACTTGAGAAATCTTAGTGCATTGGTTCCACAGAATAACATAGGAATTGGAGAAACAATATCACTTGAGAAGTTATCTCCACTGTATCACACCTTAATGCATCTCCCCCCCCCCAGATTTGTAAAGCAACACATTTTTGGTTAACCCCTTGATTACAGGACATCCCAATGGAAGAGAAAGGGCCAGTATGAATTTCTGGAAAAATCAGATCCACATGATAAACTGGTGTTATTTTAAACAGGTGTTTCATTAGGACTACCAAATACTCCTTTTAAAATATGAACGATACTTGTTGCATAGATGGCAACCATCACAGTCAATTCTAGACCACTGCAGGCCTGCAGCAAGCATTTGTCACGTGTCCAGCTTTAAAGGGGTCATCTGGCAACCAATCCTATGTTTCACAAAAAATACCAGAAAAAAATACCAGAAAATCCACAATTTTTATATTTAAAGAATGTGTGGCCGCCAGTCAAGAAGGCAATTCACAGTTAATGTGCAATGTTTGTTTATTAAAATTCTCTCGTACAATAAGATGATTACAAAGTAAATCATCCCCCTAGCTGTCAAAGTACTGACTTGTCAGTAGGCAGGACCAAATAACTATACACGTGGCTTACAGCAATATACAAATACCCTTAAGTGCAAAATGGAACAGTTTCGCTGAATAAATAGTATATTCCAGTTAACTCCTTGATGCTCAGGTCCGTTCCAATACAGCAGTATGCATCCAGTGACTCACAACGCTGCACTGAATCACACCTTCCAAAATCAATGTATGCATATGTTGTTCGGCGATGTGAAATATTAACCCTTTAAGGACCAGATAGGTGTGCAATACGCGTGTTCTTAAAGGGTTAATTTTTTTGACCAGTAGGAGACAGGAAGCCTTGAGCTCCATGCATTACAAAAGGGGGGAAATTAAAACCCAGGCCTCACACACACGCATGGAAACCCAAAGCTGGTCAGTTTAGCTCACATCAGATTGCACGTTTCCAATCATGTTGCTTACACACAGCATGCTACAGCTAGCTCAGCCTTAGTTGCCACAGCCAATGTTGTTATTGTTCTGTCACACTCCGGGCTCGTTATACCACAAAGCCCCAGGTTGTTGAACATAAACTCACCTTCACCAAGACAGCAGAACAACGTGCATTCCCTCCGTAGCTTGGCTATTTATATTTAAGCAGAGAGAAGGGCTGTGCTGTGTCTGCAGAGCACATGCACCGCCCAGCCCACACTCCCTGTTTATCTACATACACATCATCCACTATGCAATGCATCCTCTGCCTGCTTTCTGTAGACTTCCCTCCCCCTCTTTAGCCCTCCCTTACTGGCTCTGTCACATTCATCTGTTCACATGGTTTTTAAAACGATTGTTTCATAACTGGGGCACAAAAGAAATGGGATAAAATTACTGTAAACATCCTTTTTGACTTTACATATTCAAGAAAATTAATACTATATAAATACAGATTATCTATACTTATTTTTTTTTTCATATGCACCTATAGTTTACAATTTACACTTCCAGTGAGCTCCATGGATATTTGGATCCAGAAAGCATTCTATAAGGGACTGTGGAGGCTGGGAGATTCATACAATGTAATGCAATCCTTGCAGCAGTCAGTGCTTATTTACTAGACTGGACAGAGACTTTTCTGCTTCATTCCATTGTATCCCTGTTTTTACAGTACCTGACTCTGGAAACAGATCCAGGGAGCTCACTGTCACACATAAAAGTGTAAAAAGAATGGGAGAACATGGGAAAAAACTTTAATTCTTCATATTATATAGCTTAAGAATGTCAATTCAAAGCGTTGGTTTACTGTCACTTTAATGGGCATATGCATAGTTGGACTGCCACCTTTTCTTCAAAAAAATACCGGCCAAGGCATTCCCACCATAGACTTAACGCTGGAAAGAAGCCAATTTTTTACCGGCCTGCCGGTAAAATACCGCCTGGGTGGCAACCCTAATGCATAGTGACAAAAGTGGATCAATTCTGAGGCAGACCAACTGTGCCGTAGGTGCAAACAGAAATTATCAATGTATATTGTACGGTTTATCCTCTTGAGTGCTGAGTGATATTTTATTCAAAAGTTATTGCAGCTCAAACTTTAATTTTTTAAGTGCAGTATCTCAATTACCTGACATTTTATAGTGGCACTGATGCTACATCATCCTATGGACAGCTCTGGTCATTTGACCATAAACCTTTAAAAGATGGTGTAGCAACAGCACCACTGTAATATTTCAGGCCATTGATATATTGCACCTAAAAAAAAATCAAGTTTGAGCTGCAATAACTTTTTAATAAAACACCACTCAGCACTGGGGATACTCTTCTTTTACTCAGGAGGATGGATCCTACAAAATATATTTTTTGCATATTAATTGTTACTATCTGTTATGGACACAGATATGTTGCAGCAAAACTGTATCCATTGCATGGTTATGTTCTCATGTAATACATCCCACATTTAGCTCAAACCATTTTCCTTTGTCTCTTTGTTATTTTTTCCCTGGTCTGTTTGGGCGGGAAAAGGACAAAGAAAGGACCAGGTCCTTTGTCTTCTAGGGGGAAGGAGAGGGGTGTGTCAGTCAGGTAAAAGTGGGCTGGAGATGGGTGGGGCTTGCCAACAATAAAAGGTGTGCAGAGAGTCTTGGAGCAGGAGAGCCATGGACGGGAGTATGTGACCAGCAGCATGGGCTGGAGAGGCCCAAAATCTAGCAAGGCGACCATGCCTAGGCCGCAAAAACTGTTCCAGGATCCGGGCCTGCTTTTCCCCTGCGGCACCATCCTCATTGTTCCAGATAGATGAGTATAGAAACTAAGTATCTCTCTATTTTTTATACTATCTATAATATTTCTAGGAAAAATACCCGAAGTAACCAATGTATAGTGTTTTCTACTATAATTGTTATACTATGTGTCTTATTTGCACTGCAGTAGGTAATTGTCTAGCTAATTATTAGCTGTTTTAGCTAGAATATATTTGATAATATAGTGTATTTTTTAATATTATTGTTTGTTATTAAATATTATTGCTTATTGCTAGTACTGGGGTGTTATTGTGTTAATTGTGGTATTGGTCATTAGGACAAATTTCTCTAGATAGTTTGCAGTTTCTTCACAACTACATTGATTTTAACACAGCTGCTATTGTGAAACCTTTTGCGCCAAATTAATTCACCCAAAGCCACGAACTGAAACAAATGGCATAGTTGGCAGGATATCTGCATAAATTGTTAATATTAATGATTAATAACCATTATTGACATATTTCCTATGAATTAATATTTTGTTAAAAATTAATTTTTTAATTCATATTTTTTCCTGGGCAATTTAGTCTGTAAACTTCCAAAGTTATTTTTGTGTGCCAGTACCACACTGCGACAAGATTGGTGTGTTTTAGTATTGTCACATTGCAAGGGGCTTATTCACTAAATGAGGATTTGTATGCTGGAATACTCTTGAATTGTAATAAGTGTACTTTACATGCTTTGATCAGGGCTTATAATTTTAAGTCCTCTGCTACTAGCCAGACCTGAAAAGTTACTCGCCACTGCAAGCCATAACATACCCACTAGGGCTGGATTTCTACTCGCCAGGGCTAAATTTTCACTCGCCATTGGCTAGTGGCGAGTGGAAATTTTGAGCCCTGCTTTGATTATAGACTTGTGGGGCCCTCATAGAGGCGTTTCAAACTTCGAAGTGTATAGATAAGTGCTCATATTACAGTTGCATATATGCATACAGTGGGGCAAAAAAGTATTTAGTCAGCCACCAATTGTGCAAGTTCTCCCACTTAAAAAGATGAAAGAGGCCTGTAATTTTCATCATAGGTACATTTCAACTATGAGCGACAGAATGAGACAAAAAAAATCCATAAAATCACATTGTCTGATTTTTAAAGAATTTATTTGCAAATTATGGTTGAAAATAAGTATTTGGTCAATAACAAAAGGTCATATCAATACTTTGTTATATACCCTTTGTTGGCAATGACAGAGGTCAAACGTTTTCTGTAAGTCTTCACAAGGTTTTCACACACTGTTGCTGGTATTTTGGACCATTCCTCCATGCAGATCTCCTCTAGAGCAGTGATGTTTTGGGGCTGTCGCTGGGCAACACAGACTTTCAACTCCCTCCAAAGGTTTTCTATGGGGTTGAGATCTGGAGACTGGCTAGGCCACTCCAGGACCTTGAAATGCTTCTTACGAAGCCACTCCTTCGTTGCCCGGCCGGTGTGTTTGGGATCATTGTCACGCTGAAAGACCCAGCCACGTTTTGATCTTCAATGCCCTTGCTGATGGAAGGAGGTTTTCACTCAAAATCTCACGATACATGGCCCCATTCATTCTTTCCTTTACACGGATCAGTCGTCCTCGTCCCTTTGCAGAAAAACAGCCCCAAAGCATGATGTTTCCACCCCCATGCTTCACCGTAGGTATGGTGTTCTTTGGATGCAACTCAGCATTCTTTCTCCTCCAAACACGACGAGTTGAGTTTTTACCAAAAAGTTCTACTTTGGTTTCATCTGACCATATGACATTCGCCCAATCCTCTTCTGGATCATCCAAATGCTCTCTAGCAAACTTCAGACAGGCCCGGACATGTACTGGCTTAAGCAGGGGGACACGTCTGGCACTGCATGATTTGAGTTCCTGGCAGCGTAGTGTGTTACTGATGGTAGCCTTTGTTACTCTGGTCCCAGCTCTCTGCAAGTCATTCACTAGGTCCCCCCGTGTGGTTCTGGGATTTTTGCACACCATTCTTGTGATCATTTTGACACCACGGGGTAAGATCTTGCGTGGAGCCCCAGATCAAGGGAGATTATCAGTGGTCTTGTATGTCTTCCATTTTTGAATAATTGCTCCCACAGTTGATTTCTTCACACCAAGCTGCTTGCCTATTGCAGATTCAGTCTTCCCAGCCTGGTGCAGGTCTACAATTTTGTTTCTGGTGTCCTGCGACAGCTCTTTGGTCTTGGCCATAGTGGAGTTTGGAGTGTGACTGTTTGAGGTTGCGGACAGGTGTCTTTTATACTGATAACAAGTTCAAACAGGTGCCATTAATACAGGTAACGAGTGGAGGACAGAGGAGACTCTTAAAGAAGAAGTTACAGGTCTGTTAGAGCCAGAATTCTTGCTTGTTTGTAGGTGACCAAATACTTATTTTACCGAGTAATTTACAAATTAATTCATTAGAAATCCTACAATGTGATTTCCTGTATTCTTTCCCCGCATTCTGTCTCTCATAGTTGAAGTGTACCTATGATGAAAATTACAGGCCTCTCATCTTTTTAAGTGGGAGAACTTGCACAATTGGTGGCTGACTAAATACTTTTTTGCCCCACTGTACGTGTGTGTGTGTGTGTGTGTGTGTGTGTGTGTGTGTGTATATATATATATATATATATATATATATATATATATATATATATATATGTGTATTAGATGCATACTTGTATACGTGCCTGGGTATTGTGATGTGTATTCCTGGGCATTGTATATGGGTATAGATATATACAGAGGCAAGTGGGAGCGTATACAGTTACATTGCTTCATTTAAGCTTTGTGTGCTCTCATAGAGGAGTGCTAACTTTGAGGAATTTTACTTGTAACCGTTTAGGTCAAGATTCTGCAATTGTCGGACGTAATATTTCTAGTGTGGCTAGATTTATTGCGCAAATGCATATCTCTGTACTGTCAAGATTTCCTATTAAAGTGACTTTAATTAACCCTTGTGCGCTCTCTGTAGAGTGTAACTAACTCTGAAGCCCTACTTCAGTTATATCCTTGTGTGCCTTTGCAGAGAAGTGGCTAACTTTAAAGTCACGCTTTGTCACGGTTTTATTGAACACTCAGACAATTGGGTAGGATAAAATAGAAAACTTTTATTAGGCAAAATAAAGCGCACAAGGCCCCTCATGAGTCCAAACTCTACAAACAGCAGTAATAACGTTTGACACAGGACAGGGCATACAAAATAGCAATACAATAGTGAGGCTGTACCGGCCTTACCGAATACCGGGTAAGGCAGCCTAATACTAATGCAACAAGGAACAGAGGAGGCTCTACTGGCCTTACCTAATACCGGGTAAGGCAGCCTGATATCTGGTGCAACAAGGAACTGAGGAGGCTCTACCGGCCTTACCGAATACCGGGTAAGGCAGCCTGATATCTGGTGCAACAAGTAACTGAGGAGGCTCTACTGGCCTTACTAAATACCGGGTAAGGCAGCCTGATATCTGGTGCAACAAGGAACTGAGGAGGCTCTACCAGCACACAGGCTGAGCGTATAGTGGAAAGGCAACGGTAACCTCTTAGTGACCGGATAGCACTGACTGTGTGTGCTTAACGGAGGCCACAGATAGTCACAGGCTGAGCGTATAGTGGGAAGGCAACAGTAACCGCTTAGTGACCGGATAGCACTGACTGGGTGTGCTTAACGGAGGCCACAGATAGTCACAGGCTGAGCGTATAGTGGGAAGGCAACACTAACCACTTAGTGACCGATAGCACTGACTGGGTGTGCTTAACGGAGGCAACAGATATTCACAGGCTGAGCGTATAGTGGGAAGGCAACAGTAACCGCTTAGTGACCGGATAGCATTGACTGGGTGTGCTTAATGGAGGCCACAGATAATCACAGGCTGAGAGTAGCGCAACCGGAGGCAACAAATCAGAGAGAACTGACAATAATAGCGAGGGCAACAAAATAGCATAAGTCAGCCAAAGCCTGGATTGGTACACAGAGAGCAGTTGATAGCCAAAGCCTGGATCGGTACACAGAGAGCGGTAGTCAGCCAAAGCCTGGATCGGTACACAGAGCAGAACAGGAGGAAGGTCAGATGGAAACCGGATCAACACGGAACAGGAGCACTGAATAACGTAAGGTCAGGAACACCACGAAAGGGCACCGGCCTAGTGACAGAAGGGCGTATATAAAGGCTAGCAAAGCACAAACCCGGAAGTCAGAATGTCGCACAAGAATCACGGGCACCGTGATACTCTTCAGTTATAGACTTGTGTGCTTTCCATAGAGTGTAACTACATTGGACAATTGACTAGTCACTAGCACTTGTACCTAGACAGGTGGCTTGAGCGCTTGTTCCCTAGGCAGGTGACTAACTAGCACTTGTACCATTTGCCTTTGTGGAGATGTCACTAACTTTGAAGTAGTGTTTCAATTAGAAAACTTGTGTGCCCTTTCATTGGGAGAACTAACTTTGAAGCCTAATAGGAAGTCACCTGACGTGCCGGTGTGTGCGTATGAGTTTGTTTTCTTGAAAGGCATAAAAACATTCAACAGTTTGTGTGTTTGTTTTTCTCCCTGTGTGAAAGTAAAAACATACTGGTACCGGCTAATCTGTGTTCAGGTACTTGGTTAAACACGCATATCTGCTCTGCTGTTAAATTGCTTTAATTAGAAACACTTGTGTATTGTTTACAATACTAACTTTAAAGTATATTTAACTGAGAGCATGAATTCCCTGAGAGCATGAATTACTGAGTGCTTTGATGGGGGATTAATTCTATACCGCCCAAAGTAATATGTCTGGATAAACTGGATTATTATGTGCATAACATCATACTGTATCAGGTGACTTTGAGCGCGTGTTTCCTAGGCAGGTGACTAACTAGCACTTGTACCATTACATTGGACAATTGACTAGTCACTAGAACTTGTACCCATCAGCTGAATTATATGCCATAGCGGACAAAGACGGAATGGACCCATGAGACGGCCGATCCCCAGCACAAAGTTACCCATCACAGCTGGGGATCGACAGCCCCATGTTCCTTTGACTATAGAGTGGGGAAAGGAAACCAACCACACCTAGGTTTTAGCTTTACTATACACTGGGGCCGAGGTAACAGTGTTACAGGTAACCCTTCTGAACTTGTAGGCCCCATCATTTCACAGAGAGGGTCTAGGGGGAAGAGTAACTAAGGCAGTACAAACCACAGTCACATATTCCATAAACAAAGGGCCCCTGGGCTTATGGCTAATATATTTTGGGTTTCCAATTTCCTGACAATATCTTGGGGGTAGATATATTGTTAGGGCACATAATAGAGATGCAGTGGAGAGGTGTTCAGATTTTGGCTTTCCTCACAAACCCTTTTATGTTCATGTGGCAGGGAAGGTGGTGAGAGGAAATACAAACTGGACACCTGTTGTCATTCTACCTTCCTGTAGTCCAACAAGGGCTGCCAGGAGAGTTGAAAGAAATCAGATTAGTCAGGTATAGTTCATCCTGCAATTTTGCTCTTCAAATGCTCCTGTGATTCCTGTTAAGAAGCCGGACGGTTTCTTGGTGTAGAACGATTATAGGGGACTCAATAGAGTGGCACCGCCATTGAGCGCTGCAGTCCCCAGTATCGTCCCTGTCATTTATGACAGCCAAACAGACACAGGAGTGGCATGCAGTGATTGATATAGTGGATACTTTCTTTTCCAATTCTCATGGCACAAAATTCCATTTGCATTCACTTGGGAAGGAAGTTAATATATCTTTGATGCCCCAACACTATCTACACTCCCCTGCCACATGCTATGGTCCGGTTGTGTAATGGTTTGTTCGACGCACAGACACAGTAGGTTTGGATAAAACACAGTTTTATTAAACAATTAAGATCACAATAACCCTCACAGGTCCTGTAATGTACATTAATTATAGTACAGCCACTAGACAGGTTATATAGAGGTAAGCCCACACAGGTCTAGTATAAGTAAAGAGTCCATATAACATTATACTGACACAGGGCAGGCAGATCTTGAGTGAGTCCCAGTACATCAGTACTGCATGGGTTAATAGCAGACAGAGAACGTTGACAGGCCCATGCATGGTAAGGCCTTTTAAGGAGCTCAAATAGAGGTGAGAGCTGTAGTACGAGTAACGCCCAAGAATATGTATACCAGACAATTGTGGACTGCCTTAGCAGTAACGGAGGCTGAGCAACTTGAGCACTGCCATAGCAGTAACTGAGACTAGGCAACGTGAATACTGCCGTAGCAGTAACGGAGACTGAGTAACTTAGACACTGCCGTAGCAGTAACGGAGACCAGGCAACTTGAGCACTGCCGTAGCAGTAACGGAGACTGAGCCACGTGAGCGCTGCTGTAGCAGTAGCGGAGACTAGGCAACTGGATACTGCCGTAGCATTAACGGAGAATAGGCAACTGAGGAGATGCTGTAGCAGTAACGGAGACTGAGCAATAGGGGCGCTGCCGTAGCAGTAGTGGAAACTGAGCCACTTGAGCACTGCCGTGGTAGTAACGGAGACTAGGCAACTGGCCACTGCAGTGGTAGTAACGGAGACTAGGCAACTGGCCACTGCAGTGGTAGTAACGGAGACTAGGCAACTGGACACTGCCGTGGCAGTAACGGAATCTGAGCAACTCGCCCTGAGAGGCACCCAACCTGGAATGGTACGTAAGGCAGACTAATAGGAATGTCGCCGGGGTGGCACGGAGGCAACCAAAACCAACTGCACAGCTGTCCACAGACAGCGAGAGTGAGGCACTACCCTTAACCGGAGTCCGGTCGGGCGTGCAGAGGAGGCAGCAGAACAACCAGGTGGAATCGCACAGAGCAGGAACGTAGAACAATCCAAGTCGGTACACGGAGCAGGAACCTCAGCCAATCCAAGTCGGTACACGGAGCAGGAACGTCAGCCAAGCCGGGTCGGTACACGGAGCAGGAACGTCAGCCAAGCCGGGTCAGAACACAGGAGATGAGAAGCAGAATGGTCAGGCAGTCCGGGTCGGTGCACAGGTGGGAAACGAGATGCAGAGTAGTCAGGCAGGCCGGGTCAATACACTGAGAGCACACAATAATCTGGAACAAGCGCTGGTACTGGAACACCACGAAAGGGCACCGGAGATGTGCCAGAACCCAGTATTTAAGGACAATACTGGGCGGGACAATCACAGTTCAGCCAATAGGTGTAAAGCAGGAGTGTAGACTGACAGAATGTCGCCGAATAGCACGGGCACCGTGATAGTACCCCCTCTCAAAGACCCCCTCTCCTAGAAGAGGGACCTGGTTTCTGTGGATATTTGGAGTGAAAATTGCGCAGCAATCTAGGAGCATGAAGATCAACCCAGGAACGTTCCTCAGGGCCATAACCCTTCCAATGGACCAAATATTGCAATTTTCCTCTAAATCTATGTGAATCAATGATGCTTTGGACTTTGTACTCCTCCTGACCCTGAATCTCCACAGGACCGGGGATCACAGGAGTGGTAGTGTAACGGTTGCATACCAGATGTTTCAGTAGAGATACATTGAACACATTGTGAATGTGCACGGACGCTGGGAGATCCAAGGCATATGAAACAGGGTTAACTTTGCGGATCACCTTGAAAGGACCAATAAACCGGGGAGCTAACTTATTACACGGAACTTGCAAATTGAGGTTTCTTGAGGAAAGCCATACCCTGTCCCCCAACTGGAAGGAGACCGCTGGCATCCGTCTACGGTTAGCGTGGAGCTGATAACGCTGGAACGAATTACTGAGGGCCCTCTGAACCTGTGCCCAAGTGGAGCGAAGTTGCTCTATATGCTCGTCCAGAGCTGGAATCTACTGCGACTGGAATGAGTCTGGGAGCAAACATGGCTGGAACCCGTAGTTGATGAGAAATGGGGTGCTCCCGGACGATGAATTAACTGCACAGTTCCTGGCAAACTCTGCCCATGGCAACAGGTCTGCCCAATTATCATGATGATCAGATACAAAACAGAGCAAGAATTGCTCCAATCCTTGATTGGCACGCTCAGCGGCTCCATTGGTCTGGGGATGGTAGGCAGAAGAAAAGGACAGCTGAATGTCCATCTGGTTACAAAATGCTCTCCAAAACCTGGACACAAATTGACTCCCACGATCCGACACTAGCACTCTTGGTACCCCATGCAACCGGAACACCTCTTTAGCAAAGACAACTGCCAGCTCCTGGGCTGAGGGAAGGCCAGGAAGGGGCACGAAGTGAGCCATTTTAGAGAATCTATCAACCACCATAAGGATGAAAGAGTAACCCCTGGACACTGGCAGTTCTCCCAGGAAATCAATGGATACGTGGGACCAAGGTCATTCACCATTCGGTACTGGTTGGAATAAGCCCACTGGGAGGTGTCTAGGGGTTTTGGTATGAGCACAGGTGGTACAGGCTGCAGTGAATGCGGGGCAGTTGGCCCGTAGGGAAGGCCACCAAAATATTTGTGAAAGAGACCAAATTAATTGATCCCTCCCAATTTGCCCAGCAGCCTTAGATGAATGGTAGGTTTCAAGCAAGTGGGTATGGAATGGCTCATCTACAAAACACTTGCTTACTGGGCTATCTGGGGGCGTTGCAGCCTGGGTAGCCAGAATTTCCTCCCCCAGTGGCGAAGTGATGCTAGTATATAGGGTAGCCAAGATGCGATCAGGCTGAATGATGGGTATGGGAACCTCATCCTTATCCATCTCTGGCCCAAATTGCCGGGACAGGGCGTCAGCCCTAACATTCTTGGAGCCAGGCAAGTAAGATACGATAAAGTTAAAGCGGGATAGAAACAAAGCCCATCTGGCCTGACGTGAGGACAATCTCATAGCTTCCAAGAGATATGTCATATTTTTGTGGTCTGTCTGAATTAATACAGTTTTCTTACCTTCAAGCAAGTGATGCCATTCTTTCAGAGTGAGAATAATAGCCAGTTCTCTGTCCCCAATTTCATAGTGACTCTGGGCACTAGACAACTTTTTAGAGAAGAACCCACATGGTCTCAAAGTACTCCCGGCAACCGGACGCTGTGACAGTACTGCCCCTACCCCATTCTCAGAGGCATCAACCTCCAAAGTAAATGGAAGGGAAGGGTTGGGGTGGGACAGTACAGGAGCAGATGTGAAAGCAGACTTCAGTGTCTCAAAGGCATGATCAGCTGCCTCAGACCATTGGGATGGGTTTGCACCCTTGTGCGTGAGGTCAGACAGAGGTTTAACAATAGTGGAAAAGTTCAGAATAAACTTCCTATAATAATCTGCAAACCCAAGAAAGTGCTGAATTGCTTTTAACACCTTTGGGCCATTGTAATACCGCTGCGAGTTTCTCCTGATCCATAGCAATACCATCTCTAGAAATCACAAAGCCCAAAAAAGGCACCATGGACCTGTGAAACTCTCATTTCTCAATCCTGCAGAATAGTTTATTCTTGCGTAATCTGAGCAAGACTTCGGACACATCCTTGATGTGTTGAGACAGGCTAGATGAGTGTATGAGTATATCATCAAGGTAGACTACTACGCAGGACTGTAGCATATCATGGAGGATATCATTAATACATTCTTGGAATACAGCGGGTGCGTTACAAAGGCCAAAAGGCATGACTAGGTATTCATAATGTCCAGATCTGGTATTGAATGCCGTTTTCCACTCGTCCCCAGCTCTTATTCTGATCAGGTTATATGCAGCCCGTAGGTCCAACTTAGTGAAAACAGAAGAACCTTTTAACCTGTCAAATAGTTCGCTAATGAGTGGTATGGGATAGGCATTTTTGGACATTAGTTTATTCAGTCCTTGGTAATCAATACAAGGTCTCAACTCGCCATTCTTCTTTTTGACAAAAAACAAACCAGACCCTGCGGGCGAGGTAGACTTCCTAATAATCCCTCTTTTAAGGGCATCATCAATATATTCCTTCATGGCCTGATTCTCCTCACACAACAATGGGTATGTGCGACCCCTAAGAGGCACAGCGCCAGAAGGCAAATCAATAGCGCAATCGTACGCCCTATGCTGGGGCAAAGTGCTAGCTTCTCCCTTACTAAAAACGTCACTGAATTGGTGATATTCAGCTGGCACGGAGGAAGAGGTACACATGATCTTAATTGGATGAGTCACACAATGCCCCATACAATACTCAGACCAAGACGTGATCTCACAAGTCTGCCAGTCAAACTGGGGATTATGCAAATGTAACTATGGAAACCCCAGAATGACCACATGATGAGTAGAATGAATAATCTGAAATCGCTGTTTCTCGGTGTGGAGACCCCCAATAGTCATAGACAGCGGAATAGTTTCCATAGTTATCTGAGCCAGTTCTAACTGTCTGCCATCAATGGCCTCAATAGCTAAGGGAGATTCCCTCTCGACCAACGGAATCTGATGTAGCACAGCAAATGAATTGTCCATAAAGTATCCGGCTGCGCTGGAATCAACCAGGGCCAGAACCTCCACCGTGTTCTGCCCAGGAAAATGCCACCTGGATCGTGGGTTTCTGCATAATAGGGTCTAGGGACTGCTAAACACCACCTAGGGCCTGTCCCCCAAGGTACCCAAGGTGCGTTCGTTTCCCGGACGTACAGGACAGGTACGCAGCAGGTGTCCCGCTTTGCCACAGTATAGACATAACCCCTGCCTCCAGCGGTGTGCCCATTCCTCCTTAGATAATTTGGTGAACCCAAGCTGCATTTCTTCATGGGTGTTGTGTGTCCGTTCACGAGGCATGGGAGGCATGGGTGGGACATTAAAACTGGTTTGTCTGACATTCCTGGCCCGCAGCTTGCGGTCTTTAGCCATAAGTCTCTCAAGATGCGAGAATCAATTAATATAGCGAAATCAATATATTCGTCCAAATCACTAGGCACTTCTCTAGCTGCCGTTTCATCCTTAATACGGTCAGCAAGTCACTGAGCAAAAGCTGCCACTAGCACTTCGTTGTTCCAACCTACCTCTGCTGCCAATGTACGGAATTCAATGGCATAATCGCCCACAGTACGATTGCCCTGTTGTATCTCCATGAGTCATTTGGCAGCAGAGGCGGCTCTCCCTGGAACTTCAAATAATCTCCGAAAGGTAAGCACAAACTCCCTGAAGTTCCTAGTGCAGGGTTTAGCATTCTCCCACAGGGGGTTGGCCCATGCCAGGGCTCTTCCCGTCAATAAAGATATCATGAACCCCACCTTGCTGCAGTCATTAAGAAAGGCGTGCGGTGTTAACTCCATAAAAATCTCCAACTGATTAATAAACCCCCTGCACAGTGTGGGTTCGCCATCATATCTGAGCGGTAACGGAGCTGAGGCGGTTAACCTTTTAACCTAGCCCACATGCGCCATGGATTGAGTCTCTGGTGTCGAAATGGAGGGGACCACCAGACTCTGGGCTGGTTTATCGAGGTGAGCAGTGCGCTCAAGGATAGTTTGTATGGCCAGTGCTAACTGGTCCAAATGCTGCTCATGTAAGTCCATCCTCCAATGGATGTTTTGTGCATTTCTGTTACGGTTTTCTGACACTCAGACAAGGTTATAAGTAAAAACACAGTTTATTTAGAACTGAAAATCAGGAATAGCGCCCCTGGGAGCCAGGTAAGGCATAGACAGACAGGTATAAAGCAGTAATAATACAAAAATATGGAATAGTACTGTATAACAGGATAGACAAGGGTTAAGGAATAACCCACTGATCAGTCACAATGATGGTAGGCTGACAACGCCCAGCTGAACCAATAAGTCTCTGGAAGAATACACGATCAGTAGTAGGCTTGCTCAAATCACTCTCATATAGCTGTTACAAAAGGACGCCCAAGGAGACTGCACAAGCAACCAGAGCTGAGTAAAACTCCAGGAGGAGTGAATGGGAGAGCTGCTAGCAGAACTGGTAAACGGAACCTGTCAAGCCCTTGAACGTACAGGAGTACTGTTGTGAGCCAAAGGAGATCAGAGCCAGGTCACCCACCAGGTACCAACAGGAGTAACACTAAACCAGCCACCTCGAGCCTCGCACAGGAATGCGATGAATGATACTACACACGAGCAATGACTAGCGCCCAGACACCCTTCCGGTGCCGTATCAGTACCAGACAGCGAGAGCAAACGGAGGCCACAGCACCGGGAGATGCATGCACGGTAAACCACGTACCGGGACTAAACTGCTCTGCTGAAGCCACGGACAGACTAGGTACAAGGCGCAGCTCAGACTGTGTAAGCGGCTCGGATAGTATGATAAAGCTTGGCAAGTGTAATCGGCTCTATAATGGAGGCAACACACACACAATAACTGGATCGGGCAGGTACGGCCACAAGGGGGGCAGCTCAGCTAGCATACAACAGCTCGGTAAACGAAGGCCACGGTGTAGCGCCAATGGGAGTGAATGAACGGAGCCCCACTACTACAGTTCAGAATGTCGCCGTTGGGCGACCTGGAAACACAGGAACTCAGGAACTGATCAGCAACCGGCAGCGATGACCGGAACCAGGACCCTCACGATCAGGAACGTCAGCCACAGCCAGGTCGGTAACGGGGCAGGAAGTCAGCCACAGCCAGGTTGGTAACGGAGCAGGAACGTCAGCCAGAGCAGGAATCCAATCAGAGAGCAGGAACAGAGAATGGTCAGACGAGCCGAATCGGTACACAGGAACACAGTAACTCAGCAAGAGGCTCAACTTCAGGAACACCACGAAAGAGCACCAGACAGCTGTCACAGGCCCAGTATAAAAAGGAACATCCTGGGCGGGCCAAACAATCTGCACCAATGCACAGGTACCATCAGTGTGACTGACAGGGAATCACGGGCACCGTGATAATTTCCTTCACCTTTACTGTCTGAGGTCATGGCCCTTTTTTTACTGTAACGGTTTGTTCGACACACAGACACAGTAGGTTTGGATAAAACATAGTTTTATTAAACAATTAAGATCACAATAACCCTGACAGGTCCTGTAATATATACTTATTATAGTACAGCCACTAGACAGGTTATATAGAGGTAAGCCCACACAGGTCTAGTATAAGTAAAGAGTCCATATAACATTATACTGACACAGGTCAGGCAGATCTTGAGTGAGTCCCAGTATATCAGTACTGCATGGGTTAATAGCAGACAGAGAATGTTGACAGGCCCATGCATGGTAAGGCCTTTTAAGGAGCTCAAATAGAGGTGAGAGCTGTAGTACGAGTAACGCCCAAGAATATGTATACCAGACAATTCTGGACTCCCTTAGCAGTAACGGAGGCTGAGCAACTTGAGCACTGCCATAGCAGTAACGGAGACTAGGCAACGTGAATACTGCCGTAGCAGTAACGGATACTGAGTGACTTAGACACTGCCGTAGCAGTAAAGGATACCAGGCAACTTGAGCACTGCCGTAGTAGTAACGGAGACTGAGCCATGTGAGCGCTGCCATAGCAGTAGAAGAGACTAGGCAACTGGATACTGCCGTAGCATTAACAGAGACAGATCAACTGAGGAGCTGCCATGGCAGTAACAGAGACTGAGCAATAGGGGCGCTGCCGTAGCAGTAGCGGAGACTGAGCCACTTGAGCACTGCCGTATATCACGGTGCCCGTGCCATTTGCAGCAGGCGGTGACATTCTGACTGCTAGTTTGCATTGCTGGTTATTGATTGGCTAACACCCTTTGTCACCGCCCAGTGATGGCCTTTATATACCCTGTCATTTCCCCAGGATGATGCCCTTTCGTGGTGTATTTGTTCCTGCATTCTGATCCATTATTATTGACTGTGTATGACCCGGCCTGCCTGACGATGTTCCTGATTCCGCTCCTCTTGCTGACTGTATCCGCTTGAGAACCTGCTGCGTTGCTGACCTGGCCTGGCTGAGAACCCGCTTCCGTTACCGACTGCATCTGGCTGAGAACCCGCTTCCGTTACCGACTGCATCTGGCTGAGAACCCGCTTCCGTTACCGACTGCATCTGGTTGAGAACCCACTTCCGTTGCTGACATGGCCTGGCTGAGAACCCGCTTCCGTTACCGACTGCATCTGGCTGAGAACCCGCTTCCGTTTCTGACCTGGCCTGGCTGAGAACCTGCTCCCGTTACCGACTGCATTTGGCTGAGAACCCACTCCATTGCTGACCTGGCCTGGCTGTGAACCCGCTTCCGTTACCGAGTGTATCTGGCTGCACTGCTTCCGTTTCCCGGTGCTGGTCAGTGCACCTGTCCTGATCTGACCCTTTGGCTGCCAGTTGCCCTGTGCGCTTCCTTGTGTTTGGTACCGTGCATTAAAAGCTTACCACTGTGGCCTCGCTGTTGCCTCCGTTACGTTCAGTGGTGCTGTATGTTAACCCGTTGCGCCGTGAGGCGCTGTATCTGTCGACTGTTAGATAAGCTTAGTGCCTGGCCTGCGGAGTGTACATGCGAAGTACCGGTGCAGTGTTCTATCACTGACTGTGTTACTCTGATCTCTCTGTGTCCACCTCTCATACCTCGCTGGGCTCACTCCCTCTGGGAGTTGCAGTATTCTGGGCGTTACCATTTGACCCTTGGTGTACCTGGACGTTCCAGGTAGAGTTTGCTATTCTCAAACTGGAGGAGCCTCCGGCTCAAGAGCCAGCGTTACGTTGCTCCATCCTCTAGAGGGGACATTGGTTGTTTCCACCACTATATGTGCTGTGCTGCGATCCACCCCTAGCGCTCTAGGGATATTCTGGGAGAGTTATCTCAGTCTGTTGCCATCCGGTGCCAGGGTCAGTGGTGCCTTGATCCTTGGGTTCTACACCACCCAGGCATCTGGGTTGTGCCAGTAGTATTGCCTTTCTCCTTGGATTCTGTGCCTCCCAGGCGTCTGGGTGTGCCAACACAGTTGCCTCGCTCCTCTGGGTCGAGCCAGTCACCCTCATCTGGACCACCTCGATCTAGGTCCTGTGGTCAGTCCGCTGCCTACCGATTCTGCCAGCTCTCCTGATCCGTGCCAGGTCCTCTACTGCCTAGTGATTGTTATTTTCATTACATGTAAATTCCTGTATTGGCATATACTGTTATATTCACGTGCCTGTATATCTACTCCGTTGTATGGGCCATAGGCCTGTCTATGTCTTTGAACTTTTCTCTAATAAAGTTATTTTAACCTTACCAAACTGTTCTGAGTGTTCATCAAAAACCGTGACAGTACGAAAGGGCCAATGACCTCAGACTGTTCTGGTGAAGGAAGCTCAGTAAATATCCATTGGAGAATGGATATGTACGAACAACGTCTTGATCAATTGTCAGTGGCGGTACAAACCATACTAGAGCGGACCGCACACTTGGACAAACCAGTACCAGCCTCGGTGGCCACCCAGGTTCAGGCACCAACGGTTCAAATCCTGAATACTAACCAGCAAATTAAAGGGCTATCCGCGACAGCACCCCTACCATTAAGATACGATGGAGAACCTACCCTATGTAGGGGGTTTCTCAAGCAGCTGGAAATTTTTTTGGAACGGACTCCGCAAGCTTTCCCTACTGAAAGAAGTAAAGTTGGGTTCATGATATCGCTCTTAACAGGCAGAGCCTTAGCCTGGGCAAACCTTGTTTGGGAGACGGCAAAGCCTATTACGACAAACTTCAGTGAATTTGTGAGGGCCTTCCGTAGCGTGTTTGACGTTCCTGGGTGCAACATCTTGGCTGCTAAACAAATTATGTGCATTAAACAGGGCAATCGTTCCGTGGCCGATTACTCCATAGAATTTCGCACCCTGGTGGCCGAGCTGGCATGGAACAATGAGGCCTTGGTAGCGGCTTTTGCACACGGTCTTCATGAGCGCATCAAGGATGAGATAGTAGCTCGAGAGTTGCCTGACACGCTGGACAAATTCATAGAATTTATAAACCTGATTGATAGGGGAATCAAGGAACGAATGCAAAACAAGGAACACAAACCTAAGTCGTTTGCAGGGCAATGCCACAGGAATGAATTCCCACCCTCACCTCGCTTGCCTCCTGGGCAAAACGAACTGTCGGAACCTATGCAGGTTGGGTTTACACGACTAACCAGAGGAACGGTCCTTCTGCCGTAAGAATGGGTTTTGCCTATATTGTGGCTAAAATGGGCACTTGCTGCTTAATTGTCCCACACGGCCGGAAAACGCACGCACCTAGGTTTCCTAAGGGGACAGGTCCTAGGTGGCATTCAGCAGTCCCCAGGGGATGTTCCTTCTAAACCCGTTGTTCAGGTGGTAATTTCCGGTGCCAACTTCTCCTTCACTGCATCTGCTTTGATTGATTCTGGAGCAGCTGGATATTTTATGGACAAGGAATTTGCTGCAGCTCATAATATTCCTTTAGTCGAGTTGGTCAATCCTATGCTGATCGAAGCTATTGATGGGCGACCTTTGGTGCCTCCCCAGGTCACCCACGAGACTTGTCCACTCTCTGTGCTTACGGGTACATTACATTGTGAGACACTGTCGTTTCAAATTATTCAATCTCCTCACTATGCGGTTATCTTAGGGTTTCCATGGTTACGAACCCATAACCCGAGAATTAATTTGGATACTTCTGAGATTACAACTTGGTCTGACTATTGCTTAAGCCATTGTTTACAATGACCTACCAGGATTATGTGTACCTCTCCCTCCCTACTGCATGAATACCAATCCTTCAGCGATGTGTTTAGCAAGGGAGAGGCTAGCACCTTGTCTCCGCACCGGGCATATGACTGTGCTATTGATATTGCACCTGATGCAATGCCCCCAGGGGTAGAACGTATCCTCTGTCCTGTGAGGAAAACAAGGCCATGGAAGAATATATTTCTGACGCCCTGAATCGGGGCATTATTCGCAAATCATCCTCTCCTGCGGGGGCTGGATTCTTTTTTGTTAAGAAAAAGTCAGGTGAACTAAGACCTTGTATCGATTATAGAAGACTCAATAAACTGATGATCAAAAGTGCTTACCTGATTCTACTCATCACCGAGCTGTTTGACCGACTGGAAGGTGCTACTATTTTTACGAAACTGGACCTAAGGGCTGCCTATAATCTCGTTCGGATTAAAGAAGGTGATGAGTGGAAAACTGCATTTAACACTTGCAATGGGCATTATGAATACCTAGTAATGCCATTTGGGTTGTGCAATGCTCCAGCCGTGTTCCACGATTTTATTAATGATGATCTCCGCTATCTGCTTATGTCTTGTAGTCTATCTAGACGACATTTTAATTTATTCCCCTGACTTGGAGACTCATCGTATTCATGTGGCCACTGTACTTCAGAGACTCAGGGAGAATAAATTATTTTGTAAGATTGACAAATGTGAATTCCATAAACACATGGTACCCTTCCTGGGTTACGCTATCTCTAAAGAGGGCATTTCCATGGACAAAGAGCTATCTGCAGTGATAAATTGGCCACGTCCCAAGGGCCTCAAGGCCATTCAAAGGTTTCTTGGCTTTGCCAATTATTATCGTAAATTTATCCGTGACTTTTCCATCATTGTCAAACCTCTTACGGACTTGACGCACAAGGGGGCCAAGGCGTCTGAGTGGTCTAAGGGGGCTGATGAGGCCTTTGGGACATTGAAAGCAGCATTTGCCTCAGCACCAGTTTTAGTCCATCCTAAGGCCGACCTGCCATATAATCTGGAGGTAGATGCTTCTGACACTGGCGTGGGAGCTGTATTATCCCAGAAATCTGAGCCCGGTCAGGTACCCAGGCCTTGTGGATTCTTTTAGAAAAAGCTAACTAAGGCGCAATCGGTATACGAGATTGGTGATCATTCTGGCATTACGGGAGTGGAGTCACTTGTTGGAAGGCACCAGGGCCCCGATTTTGATTCTGACGGACCACAAACATTTGCTATATTTATCAGAGGCTAAGAGATTGTCACCTAGACAAGCAAGATGGGCACTCTTCCTTTCCTGGTTCAACTTTGTGGTATCCTATTTGCCCGTGTCCAAGAATGTACGGGCGGATGCCTTGTCCAGGCAACATGGGCCTGAAATAGAGTCTGAGTCTCTGCCAGTACCTATTATACCTCCTGATCGGATTTTGGCCACTTTGCGCAGTAGCATCACTTCTCCCTTGGGCCAGGAAATTATGGCTACCCAGAACCAATCTCCACCTGAAAAACCCATGGGCAAATGTTTTGTGGCTGAAACTTTCGGACCAGATTATTGGAGACCTACCATGCGTCTAGAGCTGCAGGGCATGTGGGTAGAAATCAATTATTCTGGTCATTGTCACGCATATTCTGGTGGCCCACCATAAGGAAGGACTGCGCTAAATTTACTGCCGCCTGTACGGTGTGCGCCAGTGCTAAATCTCCTAGACACCTACCTGTGGGCTTGCTACAACCTGTACCTAACGGTGACCAACCTTGGTCACATGTGTCCATTGATTTTATGGGAGAACTACCGGTTTCTAATGGCTATACGTATATTTTAATGGTGGTGGACAAATTTTCTAAAATGGCACATTTTGTGCCTCTTCCAGGTCTGCCATCCGCAAAGGAGTTGGCGGTGGGAGAACAGTTCCTATAGCACAGAGGGGATCCAGAGGAAAGTGAAGCCTAGGCAGGTTGTGGTGGTAGGGGACTCCATTATTAGGAGAACAGATAGGGTAATCTGTGGCTCTGATCGCAGCAACCGAATGGTTTGCTGTCGCCCGGGTTTGGCATGTTGCAGACAGGGTGGACAGATTATTGGGAGGGGCTGGAAAGGATCCAGCTGTCTTGGTGCATATTGGTACCAATGACAAAGTAAGAGGAAGGTGGAGAGTCCTAAAAGGTAATTTTAGGGAGTAAGATTAGGAACTGGACCTCCAAGGTAGTATTCTCAGAGATTCTGGCGTAGCGCATGGCACGGGTAGTGAGACAGCGGGAGATTAGGGAGCTAAATGCATGGCTGAAGTCTTGGTGTAAGAAGGAGGGCTTTGGGTTTTTAGAGCACTGGGCTGATTTTGCTTTGGGGTACAATCTCTATAGTAGGGATGGATTGCACCTGAATGCAAGAGGGTCTCAAGTGCTTGGGGAGAGGATTACTAGACGGTTGTAGATTTTAAACTAGGAAGGGGGGAGGGGCCAATAAATACTGGTATAGATAGTATACAAAGGGAAGGCGATGTAGTTAATAACCAGGTGGGTAGATCTGGGGGTGGGGTTAGTACAGATGATAGGGAGAAGCCTACAAACCACATCAAAATTATATCACAAATGAAACATAGCAGTGGCATAAATTGTATGCTTGCAAATGCCAGAAGTTTAACTGGTAAAATAGGGGAACTGGAGCTGGTAGCTGAAATTGAAAACTATGACTTGATAGGCATAACAGAAACATGGTGGGATGACTCACATGATTGGTCAATCAATTTGGAGGGCTACAGGTTATTTAGAAATGATGGGTCAAACAAAAGAGGTGGTGAGGTCTGTCTGTATGTCAAACCAGCTTTATTGCATCATTTGTGGGACGATATATGTGATGACAGTAGTGAACATCTGGAATCCCTGTGGGTTGAAATAGTCACTGGGGGTAAAACTGCCCAGAAAATATTAGGTGGTATTTGTTATAAACCACCAAACATTGGTGACCTTGAAGAATCACCGCTATTAATGCAAATAGAAAAGGCTTCTCAAATAGGGAGGACTATAATTATGGGGGATTTTAATTATCCAGAAATAGACTGGAAAAATGGAACAGCAAATTCTGCTAAAAGTAGTACATTTTTGAACTTGTTGAATGACAGTTTTTTGTCTCAACTAGTGCAGACCTCAACCAGAGGGGATGCATGTCTGGATCTGGTAATAACTGACAAGAACTTATCTCTAACATCCAAGTTTGGGAGCATTTGGGGAATAGTGACCATAACATGGTATCGTTTGCGATTAATTCAAAAAAGCAATTTGGTATGGGTTCCACCAAAACACTGAATTTTAAAAAGGCCAACTTTAGCAGGTTGAATTCATCCCTTGGTCTCGTTGACTGGGATAAAATATTTTCAGGAAAAAACACAGAAGGTAAGTGGAATGCCTTCAAAATAACATTGCAAAAATACACATATAAATTTATCCCTGTTGGAAACAAATACAAAAGAAGCAAATTAAAACCAATGTGGCTAACCAGTAAAGTAATTCATGAAATAAATAACAAGAAAGCGGCATTTAAACATTATAAAGCTAATGGATCAATAGAGGCATTTTCAGAATACAAAAATGCCAACAAAACCTGTAGAAAGGCTATTAAATTAGCTAGACTAGAGAATGAAAAAAATATTGCTAAGCGACCCAAAAAAATTCTTTAAATACATTAATGGCAAAAAATTAAAGTCTGATAATGTTGGGTCCTTGTTATCTGAAACGGGTGAGATGGTCAAGGGGGACAGAGAGAAGGCAGATATTTAAAATAATTTATTTTCTTCTGTTTTTACCAAGGAAGACCCAATGGACAAGAATCTGCAAACTACTTTTACAGAACAGTCACAGCAAACATGGGACTGGCTAACACAAGAAAAAGTGTTAAAACAATTGAATGGTGTTAAGGTAGACAAAGCTCCGGAGCCAGATGGTATACACCCACGGGTACTTAAAGAGCTAAGCAAGACCCAGGCCAGACCGTTATATTTGATTTTCAGGGATTCTTTTATTTCAGGTATGGTGCCCATGGATTGGCATAAAGCAGATGTGGTGCCCATTTTTTAAAAGGGATCAAGGTCACAGCCAGGAAATTAGACCTGTAAGCTTGCCATCTGTGGTAGGGAAGCTGTTTGAAGGGTTGCTAAGAGAATATATTAAAGAATTCTGCTGGAACAGGAATATTATTAGCAGGAGCCAACATGGCTTTGTGAAAGACAGGCCTTGTCAAACTAACTTGATCGCATTTTATGAAAAAGTAAGTAATAATATAGATGCGGGAGCGGCGGTTGATGTGATCTATTTAAGTACAGAGGTTACTGTACAAATTTAATGAAATAGGCCTAGGGGAAAATGTTTCTGTGTGGATTGGAAATTGGCTGAAAGATAGAATGCAAAGAGTGGTAGTAAATGGCAAGTTCTCCAGTTGGATAAACATGATAAGTGGAGTACCTGAGGGATCTGTCCTGGGTCCTCTTCTTTTTAATTTGTTTATTAATGACCTCCCAGAGGGCATAGGGAGCCATGTATCAGTGTTTGCCGATGACACAAAATTAAGTAAGGTAATAAAGTCTGAACTGGATGTTTCTTCATTACAAGAGGATTTGGACAAATTGAGTAACAGGGCAGGTAAATGGCAAATGAGACTCATAGACAAGTGTAAAGTTATGCATTTTGGGTATAATAATAAAAATGCAACATATAGTTTAAATGGTGTTTCTCTGGGGAAATCTACTAATGAAAAGGATTTGTGAGTAATGGTAGACAATAGACTTAGCAGTAGCATGCAGTGCCAGCTGGCAGCTGCAAAGACCAATAAGATATTGGCATGTATTAAAAGGGGTATTGACTCAAGGGAGGAATATATTATTATGCCTCTTTACAGGTCCATGGTAAGACCCCACCTAGAATATGCTGTTCAATTCTGGGCGCCCTTTCTGAAAAAGGACATTCTGGAACTAGAGAGTGCAGAGGAGGGCTACAAAACTAGTAAGGGGAATGGAAAGTTTTAGTTATGAAGAGAGGCTAGAAAAGTTAAACTTGTACACACTAGAGAAACGGCGTCTTAGAGGGGATATGATAACACTATATAAATATATTCAGGGCCCATACAAAGGGCTCTCCAAAGACCTGTTCATTAACAGAACAGTACATAGGACAAGGGGCCACCCGCTTAGACTTGAGGAAAGGAGATTTAATCTACAACAGCGGAAGGGTTTCTTTACTGTAAGGACAATAAAGGTATGGAATTCACTGCCTGAGGAGGTGGTGCTATTGAATACATTAGATGCCTTTAAAAAGGGCCTGGATACTTATTTAAAATAGCATAACATAGAGGGCTATGTACGTTAGTATTGGGATTAATATTTACTTAGGGCTTGTTGATCCAAGGAGAAATCTGATTGCCATTTGGAATCAAGAGGGAATTCCCCCCCTCCCCCATACAAGGCAGAATTTGAAATTGCTATATTGAGGGTGTTTTTTGCCTTCTTTTGGATCAACAATGGTAAACAGGAATAGGAAAAGGGTTGAACTAGATGGAGGCAAGTCTTTTTTTCAGCCTAAATTACTATGTTACTATGTCTTCGCCAAAGAGGTATTTAGACTCCATGGTGTCCCTAAGGTGCTCATTTCAGACAGTGGTAGTCAATTCATTTCTAGATTTTGGAAGGCATTCTGTAGCCAGATGGGCATTCAATTGTCATATTCCTCTGCATGCCATCCACAAACAAATGGTGTGGCAGAGCGAGCTAACCAGGAGCTTGAACAGTTTATTCGCTGCTTTGTATCCAACCATCATGACAACTGGGCTGAGTTGCTACCCTGGGCGGAGTTCGCTAGAAACTGTGCTATCAATACATCATCCAGAAGCTCACCTTTTCTTATCAATTATGGGTTTCAGCCATCCTTGCTTCTGGATGCATTCCAAGCACAGCAGATGCCAGCCCTGGACGAACATCTGAGACAACTCCATTCCACTTGGGTACAAGTGCAAAATTCCCTGCGGGAGTCCTTCCAACGGTATCAACGACATGCCAATAACAGGAGGTTGCCGGCTCCTGTTTTCCAGGTGGGGGATCGTGTGTGGCTGTCAACCAGAAACCTGAACTTGCAGACTCCTTGTCACAAGTTTGCTCCACGTCTTATTGGGCCATTTAAAGTCCTTAGAAGGGTCAATCCTGTCTCTTACACCTTGGAACTGCCCGCAAACATGCGGATTTGTAATGTATTTCATGTATCTCTACTCAAACCTCTGATTTGCAATCGTTATATCATGGCTCAGGTGGTCCCTGCTCCGGTCCGTATTGATAACCACGATGAGTATGAGGTTCAGGGCATCTTGGATTCACGCAGAGTGCGGGTTCAACTGCAGTACCTGGTGCACTGGAAGGGCTACGGGCCGGAAGAACGCTCTTGGGTGTCACATTCTGATATCCATGAACCCATATTGCTGCGTAGGTTTCATGTTAAATTCCCATCTAAGCCTGGTCCCCATCCGCGGGGAGGGGGTCGTTGAGAGGGGGTACTATCACAGTGCCTGTGCCTTTTGCAGCAGGCGGCGACATTCTGACTGCTAGTTTGCATTGCTGGTTATTGATTGGCTAACACCTTTTGTCGCCGCCCAGTGATGGCCTTTACACCCTGTTCCAAATTATTATGCAAATGATATTTTTCTCATTTAAATAATTGATGTAAATAACAGCCAGCATAATTCTCATGTTTTCAACTATTAAGAGTACAATTCAAATTTTATTGAACAAACCTCCTAATGATAACAGTATTTTTTTTAAACATAAAAAACTTAAAATGCACTGTTCCAAATTATTACGCACAGTAAGTTTCAAAACACTTTATAGGTTGTAAAGAACTGAAAATTGTCATTTGTTGTGTTTGCAGCATATTTACTGAAATCAAAAGCTATTTCAATCAAACTTTTAACATTTTAACTTTTTAAACATTTTAACAGGTCATGTTACATTTCAACATAGGACCCCTTATTTGATAGCAGCTTCACAAGTCTTGCATCCATTGAACTTGTGAGTTTTTGGACAGTTTCTGCTTGAATTTGTTTGCAAGATGTCAGAATACCCTCTCAGAGCTGCTGTTTAGATGTAAACTGCCTCCCACCCTCATAGATCTTTTGCTTGAGGATGCTCCAAAGGTTCTCAATAGGATTGAGGTCAGGGGAGGATGGAGGCCTCACCATGACTTTCTGTCCTTTTATCCCCATAGCAGCCATTGATGCAGAGGTATTCTTTGCAGCATGAGATGGTGCATTGTCATGCATGAAGATGATTTTATTACGGAAAGCATAGTTCTTCCTTCTGTACCAGGGAAGAAAGTGGTCAGTCAGAAACGCCACATACTTTGCAGAGGTCATCTTTACACCTTGGGGGACCCTAAAGGGGCTGACCAGCTCTCTTCCCATGATTCCGGCCCAAAACATGACTCCACCACTGCCTTGCTGACGTCGCAGCCTTGTTGGAACAGGGTGGCCGTCCACCAACCATCCTCTACTCCATCCATCTGGACCATCCAGGGTTGCACGGCACTCATCAGTGAACAGGACTGTTTGAAAATTAGTCTTCATGTATTTTTCTGCCCAATGCAGCCGTTTTTGCTTGTGAGCATTGGTTAGTGGTGGCCGAATAGAAGGTTTATGCACAGTTGCAAGACTCTGGAGGTCTCTACACCTTGATGTCCGTGAGACTCCAGGGGCACCAGCAGCTTCAAATATCTGTTTGCTGCTATGTAATGGTATTTTAGCAGCTGCTCTCTTGATCCAATGCATGGATCTGGCAGAAATCTTACTCAATGTGCCTTTATCTGCACGAACCCATCTGTGCTCTGAATCAGCCACAAATGTCTTAATAGTGCGATGATCACGCTTAAGTTTTCGTGAAATATCTAATGTTTTCATACCTCGTCCAAGGCATTGAACTATTTCACTCTTTTCGGCAGCAGAGAGATCCTTTTTCTTCCCCATATTGCTTGAAAATGGTGCTCTGCTTAATAATGTGGAACACCCACCTTTAGTAGTTTTTCCTTAAATTGGGCTCACCTGGCAATCTAATTATCACAGGTGTCCGAGATTGTTTTCAGTGATCAAAAGAGCCCTGAGACACAATGCCATCCATGAGTTAAACTGAAAAATAAGATATTTAATCTTTGTGACACTTAAATATCATTTGCATAATAATTTGGAACAGGGTGTATATACCCTGTCATTTCCCCAGGATGATGCCCTTTCGTGGTGTATTTGTTACTGCATTCTGATCCGTTATTATTGACTGTGTATGATCCGGCCTGCCTGACGGCGTTCCTGATTTTGCTCCGTTTGCTGACTGTATCCGGTTGAGAACCTGCTCTGTTGCTGACCTGGCCTGGCTGAGAACCCGCTTCCGTTACCGACTGCATCTGGCTGAGAACCCACTTCCATTGCTGACCTGGCCTGGCTGAGAACTCGCTTCCGTTACCGAGCATCTGGCTGAGAACCCACTTCTGTTGCTGACCTGGCCTGGCTGAGAACCTGCTCCCGTTACCGACTGCATCTGGCTGAGAACCCGCTCCATTGCTGACCTGGCCTGGCTGTGAACCCGCTTCCGTTACCGAGTGTATCTGGCTGCCCCGCTTCTGTTTCCCGGTTCTGGTCAGTGCACCTGTGTTGCTCTGACCCTTTGGCTGTCAATTGCCCTGTGCGCTTCCTTGTGTTTGGTACCGTGCATTTACAGCTTACCACTGTGGCCTCGCTGTTGCCTCCGTTATGTTCAGTGGTGCTGTATGTTAACCCGTTGCGCCGCGAGGCGCTGTATCTGTCGACCGTTAGCTAGGCTTAGTGCCTAGTTTCTCTCCATACCACTTTTGCGGAGTGTACAAGCGAAGTACCGGTGCAGTGTTCTATCACTGACAGTGTTACTCTGATCTCTCTGTGTCCATACCTCGCTGGGCTCACTCCCTCTGGGAGTTGCAGCATTCTGGGCGTTACCATTTGACCCTTGGTGTACCTAGACGTTCCAGGTAGAGTTTGCTATTCTCAAACTGCAGGAGCCTCCGGCTCAAGAGCCAGCATTACGTTGCTCCATCCTCTAGAGGGGACATTGGTTGTTTCCACCACTATACATGCTGTGCTGCGATCCACCCCTAGCACTCTAGAGATATTCTGGGAGAGTTATCTCGGTCTGTTGCCATCCGGTGCCAGGGTTAGTGGTGCCTTGATCCTTTGGGTTCTACACCACCCAGGCATCTGGGTTGTGCCAGTAGTGTTGCCTTTCTCCTTGGGTTCTGTGCCTCCCAGGCATCTGGGTGTGCCAACACAGTTGCCTCGCTCCTCTGGGTCAAGCCAGTCACCCTCATCTGGACCACCTCGATCTAGGTCCTGTGGTCAGTCCGCTGCCTACCAATTCTGCCAGCTGTCCTGATCCGTGCCAGGTCCTCTACTGCCTAGGCAACTGGACACTGCCGTGGCAGTAACGGAGTCTGAGCAACTCGCCCTGAGAGGCACCCAACCTGGAATGGTACGTAAGGCAGTCCAATAGGAATGTCGCCAGGGCGACACAGAGGCAACCGAGACCAACTGCACAGCTGTCCACAGACAGCGAGAGTGAAGCACTACCCTTAACTGGAGGCTGGTCGGGTCGTGCAGAGGAGGCAGCAACCCAACCGGTCGGAATTGCACAGAACAGGAACGCAGAACAAGTCGGTAAATGGAGCAGGAACCTCAGCCAATCCAAGTCGGTACACGGTGCAGGAACGTCAGCCAATCCAAGTCGGTACACGGAGCAGGAACGTCAGCCAAGCTGGGTCGGTACATGGAGCAGAAACATCAGCCAAGCCAGGTCGGTACAAAGGAGATGAGAAGCAGAATGGTTAGGCAGCCCAGGTCGGTGTACAGGCAGGAAACGAGATGCAGAGTAGTCAGGCAGGCTGGGTCGATACACAATAATCAGGAACAATAATCAGGAACAAGCGCTGGTACTGGAACACCACAAAAGGGCACCGGAGGTGTGCCAAAACCCAGTATTTAGGGACAATACTGGGAGGGACAATCACAGTTCAGCCAGTAGGTGTAAAGCAGGAGTGTAGACTGACAGAATGTCGCCGAATAGCACGGGCACCGTGATAGGTTGTCAGAGAATCAAGCCAACTTCCAATATCTTTTAGAGACTGTGACATTAAAGGTCCCAACCACTTGGGGTGAAGAGGCCTAGCTATCCAAGCAGAGGTGGGCCAGAAGTCCAACTCTCATGAAGTGGAAAATGGTACCCACAAGAGCAAGGTGGATTAACAAAGCTTCAGTGGTCTCGCGACATATGAATTCTTGCCACATCCAAATACTTGGAAGATACCTGTGTTACAGCTTTCTCCAATCAAGTCAACTCTGCCATATGAGGAATTATATCCTGCAAAGAACAAAAGACGCTGGACTGTTGTAACATGCAATCCGTATGGAGAGGTGGTAATACAAGAGCAAGATACAGGTGATTCAAATTACCAGAAGTATGCCGAGACAACCGTTGGCTTATTACATGGAACATTAGTGTGGGGAGGTACCGAACTTTGAGAGAAGATCTGGGCAGCTGCCTGAACAAGACTGATGCCAAGAGTTGTGGGGGAAATGAGCCTCAATAAAACTACAGAAGAACTGACTCAAATAAGGAACCTGAAGACCAAAATGAAGACGTCCCGTAGATTTAGTTTTCAAAACAGACACCAGTACTCGCTTTGCTGGTCAGTCCAACAATGGGCAGAGGTTAACAGAAGTTAGTCTTTCACATAGGAGGCAATATGCCTCCAGGAACAGAGGTAACCTTAGTGCTCACTAATAAACTGACCAAAGAGGGTTGGAGAACAACAGGGAGTGTGGATGGATGAATGTGGAATGCATCTCTGTCTAGGAATGACCCAAGTAGATTAATTGCTGGTACAATCCTAGGAGAGGTGGCAGCCTGGGTACCCCATAAAATCTTGTTATCCTGGGATGAGGATAAACAAGTGCAAGTGGGGTCCAAAGTGTGGGTGTTACCGTGATCCACTGATCAGCATAGGCAGAAAGGAGAGGTTATTTCAGATGGTCCTGGTAATACTAAAGTTGTATTATGAAATGGTGATTCTGTACCTGTCTTCTTTCCCTCAAATAGATTGGTGGCCGGCTAGCCCCTCTGAACCCTTGATCGTCCAACACATTCATGAACCCCTTGGCCAGCTATGCAAAAGTGGACAACTCCTCTGACTGTTGCAGCGCCATCCCCGTCAGTGAGGAAGGAGGGTACCCGTTCCTTGGAGTCCCATGGGCACAGAGAGAAATGTGACAACTCTTTGGACACAAAACTGGACACTACTACCAAAATGTCTTATGAGCAGCTACAAATCAGGGCAGTAGCTCTCCAAAATCACCTAGCCCTGGACTGTTCTTACCGCCAAAGGAGGAATTTGCGGGCTGGTAGGAAAATAATGCTGCAGTTACATTGTGAACTATGAAGGCGAAATTAATTATGATCCATCGAAACTGACAGCTATAATAGACAAACTCCAGGAAACATCAGGCGTTGGACTATTTGGGCGATTTGGGAAGTCAGTGACCTACCTATCCAGTAATGCAACTTTAGTGTGGTTTATGACATGGGACCAAGAGTTGGAATGTTATGGACATAGATAAGTTGCAGCAAAATCTGCAGCAAAACTGTATCCATTGCATGGTTATGTTCTCATGTCATACATCCCACATTTAGCTCAAACCATTTTCCTTTGTCTCTTTGTTATTTTTTCCCTGGTCTGTTTGGGTGGGAAAAGGACAAAGAAAGGACCAGGTCCTTTGTCTTCTAGGGGGAAGGAGAGGGGTGTGTCAGTCAGGTAAAAGTGGGCTGGAGATGGGTGGGGCTTGCCAACAATAAAAGAGGTGTGCAGAGTCTTGGAGCAGGAGAGCCATGGAGGGGAGTATGTGACCAGCAGCATGGGCTGGAGAGGCCCAAAATCTAGCAAGGCGACCATGCCTAGGCCGCAAAAACTGTTCCAGGACCCGGGCCTGCTTTTCCCCTGCAGCACCATCCTCATTGTTCCAGATAGATGAGTATAGAAACTAAGTATCTCTCTATTTTTTATACGATCTATAATATTTCTAGGAAAAATACCCGAAGTAACCAACGTATAGTGTTTTCTACTATAATTGTTGTATTATGTCTTATTTGCACTGCAGTAATTGTCTAGCTAATTATTAGATGTTTTAGCTAGAATATATTTGATAATATTCAGTGTATTTTTTAATATTGTTTGTTATTAAATATTATTGCTTATTGCTAGTACTGGGGTGTTATTGTGTTAATTGTGGTATTGGTCATTAGGACAAATTTCTCTGGATATATCCTTTAATTAAGGGTTGCCTTTTTGGGTGTGGGCAAATTCATGTTGCTTCTGATAGCTGTGTTGCTGTCTATGTAGTGTAAGCATGCTGTAGGCCCTGGCCTTGTGTTTGCTATTAGATTTCCATCTCAGAGCAAACACATGGTCTGACTCCATCTTGCTAGGCACCCAGCTTGTCTTTGTTCTCATAGCCACATGGTTGAGGACGCCATTTTGTAAAAAGCACATGGTAGTGAGTTTGCAGTTTCTTCACAACTACATTGATTTTAACACAGCTGCTATTGTGAAGCCTTTTGCGTCAAATTAATTCACCCATAGCCACGAAATGAAACACTATCCCTTTAAATTAGGCTTTTTACCCCCTGAATGCTACAGAAGTCTCCAATGCATTGCAGAGGAATGCATGGAATACCTCTCTTACATGAGCCAGCCCACACTTTTTTTGTGCCCTAGGCAAACATTGTTTCTTAGAAAATGTTCATTTCAAAGAAAAAATTAATCCTTTGTGTGCCAGAGGGGTACGTACCCCCTGGCACTCAAAGGGGTAAATACATTTTAACATCAGAATGTTTATCCTCTGAGTGCCATAGGGGTTTGCAGATATTATTTTGCAATGTATTGTGTACCCCTCTGGCATTCAGACTGTTAAGAGCAATATTCATCAGGCTCTTCTTATCGTTATTTTTAATTCTTTATGACACATTTTCCAATGCAATGGATTTACTTCTGAAAATATTGTTCTTCTTTTACCACCAACTCACAATCTGGCAATTTTTCATTATGATGATTTTTTGGAACATCTCACCTTATGACTTTGCCCTTTACCCATACCATTTTCCCCTGTAAGCCCCTTACCCTGTCCCCCACCACTTCCTTCGATACAAAGGCCAAGGATAAGCAACCAAAGGCCCTCCAGCTGCTGCGGACTACAACTTCTTTGATGTGGTTAACGTCACCAACGCACATGAATTGTTTTACAATGCACTGGAATCATCCTTAACATCTCAGGAGATTAGGAGATGGATCATGATGATGAAGACACTATGCCGTTGATCATTTCAAATAGTAAACCTGATGTTCTCTATACAACTGCCTAGATCACCTATAAGGTAGGGTTGGCCCTGATTGTTTTCAAGGGTTAAAAGCCACATTTAAATCAGTGAAAATGTGTGCTTGTTACTTGCTTGCTTGTTGTAGCATTACACCACTTTTCCTTTTGTGCACATGATCCTTTCATTTTCATAAATGGTGTACTTTTATCTAGTGTTGTATGCATGGGCATTAACTACACTACTGCCATCTTGAAGTATATTTCATTTTTTATTTCTATCAAGGAAAGTTCTGCAATTGAGAGGTAAATTCTATTACAAAACACACAGTAAAATTTATATTTTTCTTCTACAGAAGTGTATTAAACTTGCACTCAGGGCCGGATTTATATCCCAGGTGCCTGCGGTGATCACATTTCCATTCCACTCAGGAACACTGTGGAGACAAGAACAGCAGAGTACTTGCCCTCGGCTCTATGTGGGTGTGTGTGTATGTGTGTGGGGGGGGTGCGCAACCTTTTCTTTCTGTGGAGTAACACAGAGTTCTAAACACTAGTGGGAGAACTGCTCAATGACTGCTATGGACTACAAAATAATGTACATTGTGTCCAAAGTCGTAAACTAGAATTACACTACAACAAAATTGCATTGCAGCTCTTGTTTGATGTCAGGATCAAGGCTCAGTTCTCTTTAGTGTTTAGAGCTCTGTAGTAAGGCCATTTTCTTGAAGCCCAGCAGAGGCATCACTTTCTGGCAGTAGGCAATGGGCAGTTCTCCTTCTAGTGTTTAGAACTCTGTGCTCTGGAATCTTCATTACAAGACTTTGTGTTGTCCCAAAAGGGTGCTGTCTGGGACATGGAACACATATTTAAAATCTGGGACTGTCCTGTGCAATCAGGGACATGTGATCACCTTACGAGATTCCCCTGGCATGGCACTTTAGGCACTCTTAGCTACCCTATGACCACACCCCCACTCGTCCTTTACCTAACCCTTCCCCTAGACCCATCCACTGCTTTTGATATAACCCCTTAATGACCAATGATATGCCAGGACAGTCACATAATTCGGTCCTTTTAGAGCCAGTGGCGGTCCTAGCACGTCATGGGTTAATGATTTAAGTATGATCATTGCGGGGAGGCTGTAAGTGACTGCTCCAGGACCGGAGCAGTCAGTTTCAAACTTTACCCTGTGGCTTGGAACATGTGATTTCTGCTACAGTGATCTCATGTTCCAGTGGAGCCACATGACAAAGGCAATGCATTTAATCACTGCCTTTGTCAATGTTCTGTGTCTCTCTTCCTCATGATCACAGAAAACATAGCTGCAAATCATTAAAATGGCCAAAGAGGGGGCAGTCTTATTTACATTGGTGTTGCTGGGAGCAGGACTAGTGGCAGGTCAGTGGATGACCTATTGCCACCCCTTTGTGTAACTAAATACATGATTTAAAGCAAGACCAAAGCATTTTATTTATACAGACTAATTCAAAACGCATATCTTTAATTTTAAATAAACATTCATATGAGTTTTATTACTGTGGAGCAATGTGATACATTTATATACACACACCACACAGTCTGATGTCCTACATAGAGGCACACTTGGGTGGGAAAGAGGGACATAGAGATTTTCACCTCAGGGGAAAAAACTAAAAGTGACACAGTGACCCGGTATCTTTGTTTTTAGAAAATCGCCCGAAACAAACTCCAGATGCCGGTATGCATTCCAATGATAATACATTCTGTTTATACCATGGATTGGAGCCTCTGGTGTTAAGGATAAAAAAATGTGGCTTCCTGGCATATTCCTACATTTGCCTCAGTGTCTGCTGCAGCAGAGTAGGGACTGAATAGCCACATTTATATCAAAGCATGGTGGGTGGGGCCAGCATGGCTTTGACATCTTAGGGGCTGTTTCCTACTGTTCCTAATTAGAGACTGTTTATAGAATCACAGATATGGTTGTGTTTTAGCCCCTTTGGGCTTTATGTCCAAAAGAAAATTGCAGGACTTCTGGGACAAACCAATTACACCAGAAGGGAGAAATAAGAAAGAAAAAGTCCCGTTGATTTAAATGTCAATGTGAATGCTAAAGTCTCATTCAAATCACTGGGGATTGGGACTATTTCTCACCTACAGTGCAGTTGCCTTGCCCCAAAATTCCTCCACTTGTCTTCCGAAACTTGGATGCTTGAGACAGGCAACCTCCCTAACATCCAAGGAGTTAAACATTTAATAAAGCTAGACATGTTTCTTTGCTTTTAAAAAAAGTTGCATTATTTCTTAACTTCTATGTTTTTCTAAGTAAGACTTTTTGTATAATACATGAATTTTTGGTCACATCTGCACAACATGCATTATGTGCTATTAACCATTTGAGTGCAATAGAAGTATTAAGTGCATTTCAATGTAATGTACTGGATACCTTTTTCGCACTCATCATGTTAAAGAAATGTTATCTACTTAAAGTGCATTTTAAAATAGCTTTTGATTCAAATAAACCTGATTCGGTATGCTGTTTTATCCTTAACCCTTTAAGCACCAGAGGGATGTACAATACATTGAGTTCTGCTGTGCAATCCACTGGTCCTTAAAATGTTAAAGGATCACTAACACTCCTAATAATACTTCTCTGTGTAACCTTAAGTTTTTGTATGGCTTTGGCATTCAGTGTCAATGTTTCACAGCCATACATAAGAACTGGGAGGACTCATTTGTCAAAAGCCTTTTGCTTGAAAGAGTGGTAAATTTGTCTTAAAGACAGTACTACTACATTTTCCACCTGTTTGCCATCCCAATTTTATTCGTCTCTCGATTTCCATCATGGTGTTGACATTTACTGACCAAGGTACACATATTTGCCTTGTAGTTCCTGTGCATCTACTGTGAATTTCCTAGGTATGGTAAATTCATTAAACATGACTTGCATTTTGTTGATATCATCTTCAGACCCCAAATTTTTGCTTTCCTGTTCTTGCAGTTCTTCACAAAGTGTATTATATTGTTGTCAACATTTAACCGATGTACATAGTCTGCATTGATCTTAAATCCTTTTTTTTGTTCCAATTTTGGGGAGATTGTGTCTCCTTGTTGGACATGTTTTATCATTGTTGACCTGTATCAATGTAGTTGCATTATCATATATTGATTGGAGAATATTGATCTAACCTCTGTCTATTCCTCGGATGATCAGTGCATCGATTATTCGTTGCTTTCTTCACTGAGTCAAAGGCCTTTTCGCAGTCATTGAAGGCTATGCATAATGGGAGTTAGTATTCATTATGCTGATCTATAACTTGTACTGTCTGGATATGTTCCATTTTACTGGAATCACTCCTGAAGGCTGCTTTTTCTTTAGGCTGTGCAGTGTTGAATATTGTGTCCATTTTTCTTGATAGTACCTTTGAGATAACCTTGAATCTGACTGGGAAAAAGCTTATTGGTCAGTGGTTTTTCATATCCACCTTATTAACTTTTTTGTGCAGTAGGATGACTTCTGCATTTTCCATGTTTCAGGCGGAGTAGTAGGTGTTTGAAAATAGTTAGCTAGGGCTTTAAATAAAGGTTGACCTCCGGCTTTCAACATTTCAATAGTGACTTTATCAGGTCCAGCTGCTTTGTCATTTTTCATTTATTTTATTGCAGCTTCTACTTCTTCTACCAAAACGTCTGGCACAGCTTCAGTCAGTATAGCCAATGTCCATCTTCTCATTTTGACTAAATCTTCATCTTTTTTGCGAGTATCACATAAGATGATGTTATCCCAATTGATGTCATTCAGTTCTTGTATTAGTTCCCTTAAGCGTAAAACCGTACTCATAGATCAAATGGGAACTATCACCCCAAATAAAGTCTCCAGCCATCAACTAGCCATCTAGTGATAAGCTTAACAATAGTAATATTAGCCAGCATAATTACCGCGTTAGTCACAAATCCTATTTCTGCTGAGGCTGACGGCCAGGCAACAGCGCAGACATCTTTGCTTACAGACATCTGCGCACCTTCCCCTTTAAAGCAGAACTACCACCACACAACATCTTTAGCTTAATTAAGTCTCCATCTGGCGACTAGCTGCTTAGTAGCAATATTCGCCAGAATTATTACCTTATTTAATAGATTTAAGCTTTCTTCCATGGGTGACAGGTAGGACGGATCGCGGACATCTTGCTATAGTGACGCCTGCGCTGTCACTCCCAGCTGGATCTAAGGGGCGTTGCTAGGTGCTGGCTGGCTCCAAAAGGGACTGACAGCATGGAGCACGGACATCTTGCCATAGTGACTTCCGCGCTCCATCCTGCCTGTCACCCATGGAAGAAAGCTTAAATCTATTAAATAAGGTAATACTTCTGGCAACTAGCGCTACTAAGCAGCTAGTCGACAGATGGGGACTTAATTAAGCTAAAGATGTTGTGTGGTGGTAGTTCTGCTTTAAGCATTTCATTGTCTAAAGACCAAAGGCAGCCTGATAGAACCCAGTAATTCTTAGTACCCTCTGCCGATGAGCAAATGCAAAAGAAGTAGATCACAGCCAATGAGGTTAACTACAAATGTAAAGGAATTAGCAAGAGAAAAAAAAATTAAACTATTTATTTAAGTTTGAATGAACAGAACATTCTTTCTTAAAATACAGGCAGTGCAACAAAGATTGGAAAAAATCAATTAGGTTAGCAAAAATAGATAATGAAACTCAAATTGCAAGGAAGAACAAGACTAATCCAAAAAAGTTGACAGAAAACGTAAGAGGGAGTGCACTGGACCTTTCAAAAATGAGATGGGTGAGTTGATTAGAGAGGATAAGGAAAAGGCCGATGTTCTAAACACTTTCTTTCATTAGTATATAGAAGGGAACAATGAAATGGTTTAATACAAGAAAAGGTCATGGGAAGACTGACCAAAATTAAGTCTGGCAAAGCACTGGGTCCTGATGGTATACGTACAGCCAAAGGTTCTTCAGGAACTCAGTGCAGTGTTAGCAAGACCCCTCTTTTTTCCTCTTTAAAGATTCCCTCACCACAGGCTCAGTGCCACAAGATTGTCATAAAGCATAAAGAAGGGAAGTAAAACAGAACCTGGGAATTATAGACCTGTGAGTTTGTTCTCTGTAGTGGGAAAACTGCTAGAAGGGATAATAAGGGATTATATTCAGGGTTACACCTCAAAAATAAGATTATTAGCAGTACTCAACATGGTTTTATGAGGAACAGATCATGCCAAACTAATCTTTTCAGCTTCCATGAAGACATAAGTAGAAAACTAGATAATGGTAAGGCAGTTGATGTATTTGATATTTGATGACATTTGATACAGTGCCACACAGGAGACTTGGGGTATTGAAGCAAGAAGGGATAAAATCATTTTTGCCATTGTACAAATCACTGGTAAGACCTCACCTCGATTATGCAGTGCAGTTTTGGGCACCAGTTCTGAAAGGATATTCTATAACTAGAGAGAGTGTACAGAGAAGAGCAACAAAATGAATTAAGGGAGTGGAGGACTTGACATGTGAGGGACGACTAGACAAACTAGGTTTATTTACTCTAGAGAAAAGACTACTAAGAGGAGGATCTTATCACAATGTTCAATGCACAAGGATCTCTCTGGTGAGCTGTTTATTCCAAAGTCTGATCAAATAACCAGGGAACACCCCTTGAAATTAGAGGAAAGGGTTTTTTTTGACAGTAAGGGCTGTTAAATTATGGAATTCCTTTACCAAGGATATGGTAATGGCATCTTAAATGGATACATTTAAGAAAAAATTAGATACATTTCTTTCAGAAGGGAACATACAGGGTTATACTGTGTACTAGTAGGCAAAACAGGCGATCCGGCCAGACCAGCTTTCTGATATAAAGGAAGAAGAGCGACATCTAGAAAAGAGGATGAAGGGGGAAACTTTAAAACATAATTACAATAAAACTACACCAGTAAGGACAAATTACAATAATAAGGACAGTGCAAAAAGTACAAAGCATTATTAAAAAGTATAGTATATAATTACACTGAAATTATATTATGAAGATTACCACTCCTGCCCCTTATTCCGAGCACAAGCCACCTCCCCCCAGACCTGAAAAAAGGTCATAGGACTGGACAGATCACAAAGAGGGACAATCTTCTCTCTGTCACTGTAAGGAAAGCTCTGCCCTCCTTAATGAAGGAGGGCAAGTTTTTCCTTATACTGACTGAAGACTGTCCCTCATCGCTATGAGTTGTCTGATCTGAGCTAAAGAAGACTGATGTCTGGAAAAGGGGTGTGTGTGTGTGTGGGGGGGGGTAAACCTGATAATATAATTTCAGTGTAACCAGAAAGTTATGAACAGTGGCAAATTGGAGTAGTATTAACTTGTCAAGGTAACCAGTACAAACACAGACACAAACACAAACACAGACACAAGTAATTTGAAATAAAACCACCTTTATTTACAAATATATACAAATATAATAGACAATTCCCCTGTAATGCCCCCGAACAGTATGAAAATAGCCCACAGTCTACTACCCAGACTGACACTAGGTACAGGCCTGCACTACTCAAAGAGGAGAGGGGTATAGAAACTAGCCTATGGTTCTATCAGTAGGTAGGACCGAGCACCCAGAGATATGTGTATCCTACCATATGGTACTAAATGCAGATAGTGGCAACTGGAGAATAGGCAGCACAGCCACAGTGCCGTACTATGAAAAGCCAGACCGGAATAGGTCACAAGGAGTGAGTAGGCAGCCTGTACCAAGTTCAGTACCAAAAGGATAGCCAGACAACCGGCAACAAGGAGCGAGTAGTTAGCTAGAGCCACAGGCCAGAATCAAGTGGATAGTCAGACAACCGGGGACAACAAGGAGCGAGTAGTCAGCCAGAGCCACTGGTCAGCACTGGTGGATAGTCAGACAAACTGGGGTCATACACGGAGCATGTAGTCAGCCAGAGCCACAATTCAATACAGATGTGGATAGTCAGACATGCTGGGGTCATACACAGAGAGAGTAGTCAGCCAGCACCACAGTTCAGTACAGATGTGGATAGTCAGACAAACTGGGGTCATACATGGAGCGGAATCAGCCAGAGCCACGGGTAGTACCGATGTGGATAGTCAGACAAGCTGGTGTCATACACAGAGCGAGATCAGAGGCCAATCAAGAGTCACAGTAAAACGGAGCAGACAAATGAGACTAACTGAAACACCACGTAAGAGCAACTGGTACTAGGCCCAGAGGTGTTCAAATAGGTACACAGAAGGCGGGAACCAATCAGGCGATTAGGCCCATGCGTATAAACAAGCGCACGTCACAGTCACGCGTCTGCACCCATGACCATTAAACAGCAATGAGGAGAGGCACAGGGAGCAAGCAGCAAGGCTGCCAATCACACTGTGATATAACTATGAAGAACAATCCTAGCTGCTGTTCTAATGAAACATTACTAGCCCTTTAACGTGACACATTTGAATCAAGTTCATCTGCAAGTAAAATGTGACATGATCTCATATTAAATACATCTGTTTCTGGAAGGCAGCACAGTTTGTTAGAGAACACATCTAAACAAACAGAGCCATGAAAACCAAGGAGCTAGCAAAACAAGACTGGGTTAAAGTTCTGTAGAAGCTCCAGAGTTGGGTTATAAAAAAATCACAAACTATGAGCATTCCCTGGAACACAGTTAAAACCATTATTAAAGAGATAGTAATAGATCGATTTAATGACATTTAATACTGTACATAGTAAAAAAATAAATTAATTGCACCCAGTCTGATCTTTCAAACCTTTCTGGTTTGAGAGATATAAGCTTACACAGTTCTCCCTCCCCCCCCCCTTACACTGACATCACTGTCTAGCTTACAGAAGGAGATCCCAGTCCACAGTGTTGTCAGTGCAAGAGGAAGGAAGGGGAACTTTGTAAGCTTATATCTCTCAAACCATAAAGTTTGAGAGATCGGACTGGGCACAATTAATTTTTTTTTTTTATTATATAAAACAAAACACAAACAAGAGGGGCGCCAATAGTGCCTTATCGCTGTGATTTTAAAATGCTATATATAAATGTAACGTATCTCACTCACATTAAACAGTTGCTATGTAGTAGTCATATGCATACACATAGCTATAATTGCATACAGAGATCTCTCGCCGTTTCTGTTCGGTGCTTTTCTCATCCAGTCGTCTCTTCAGGTTTTAGATTGCCTTCATTCAGATAGGATGGCTCAATAATCCAGTTTACTGAACTTTCAATCCCTCCAGTGGGACTCAAAAAATAAAACCATTAGATTGGGCAAAAATGAAACAAATATTGAAAAAATAAAATTGAAAATAAAAATAAAGTTGTTGAAAATAAAAATGAAAAATAATAAATAATAGATAAAATGCGGCAAGCTGAAAAAATAATACAACATTTGTTACACAATGCTAACATTTCACAGTTTAACGCTGCTTTATCAAAGCTTGTGATAACAATAGTAAATTCAATTCCCACTTGCCAACAAACATTTAAAACTTCCACTTCTGTCTCTGATTGGGTCATGGCTCTATACCAGATGACTTGGATTAATTCCTACAGTTGAGTAAACCCTTAAATTATTAGCCGAGACAGATAAAGATATCCCCCGGATTAAATAACTTATTGCCTGACTCCTTCAAGGAGAGAAACGGTCACAAAAATTCATGTGTTTAATACTAAAAAAATAACATAAATGATACGAAACATACAAAATAGTATTAAAAATAAAAATTACTTGAAAATAAAAATAATAATTCAAATATCTAGAGAAGGATACAAATATTTCATTAAACATCAATAAAAGGAAGACAGTCCAGGAATCCTTTGATGCTTTTCCAATGTTTACCACTAGGTATAACAGCGAGGCAGGTGCTATCACTGGTATCTTGAAGAAACACTGGAGAAAATTGAAGAGAGATCCTTTATTGGGTAGTGAACTCCCTAAGTATCCAAGGACTGTGTTTAGAAGAGCCCCCACACTTAAGAACATTTTAGCATCTACTAAAAGAAGGGAATGGCCGAAAAAGAAAAATGTAGATGGGGTAATGAGAATAAGATTGAGGAATATGAAGGGACATTTATGAGAAAGACAAAGGAAGATGGAAAAAGTGACCCAATGCCAAAGTTACAGACTACCCTCCAAATACAAGAAGATAAAAGAGAGATTTGATTAGGACCCTCTTCGAAAGGTTCCTTTAAATGTGGGTCAGACAGATGTCTTAAGTGTCAATTTATAGGACATAGAATAACTCAATTTAGATCCACAATTACATCTGAGACTTTCAAGATAGGGAGTTTCATCGACTGCAACTCAGGGTTTGTAGTCTACCTGCTCATGTGTATTTGCGGCCTACAATATGTAGGCCACACAACACAATGTCTTAGAACTGGATCAACATAAGAGCAACATTAGGAATGCGTTCCCACATCATAGTGTGTCCAGACACTTTGGTGAATTTCACCAAAGTAGCACACGGGGATTGTTGGTGACACCTATAGAATCTATAGATCATACTAATAGAGATTGCCACAGAATCTTAGCAATGAGGGAGGCGTTCTGGATATTTAAATTGTCTACATTGCATCCCCAGGGTCTCAATGAGGTGGTGGACACACAGTGGTAGTATGAGAAATTACACTTTATCATATTGTACTACATCATATTTTATGTATATTTGATATATATAAGTCACTTGTTGTTCATAATATCATACAGATCTATTTCATGATTAGCTGACTATATAATACTTGATAAGTCTATTTCGTACCACAGTTACATAATATTTAATGTACATTTGGATACGCAGTCACTTGCAGTTCACACAATTATATAGAATCACATCACGATTAGTTTGTCATATAACACCTATACACATTTTAATTAGTGTAGGGGGTTAATATAGTATTACAGTTATACTAGTATATACACTTATATAATAGACACTTAGGGATTTTAAATTATAGATCCCAAGTGGGACACAGGCATGGCACATTATAGCACAAATACACGAATATCACCAATATCACAATTTATTATATAATACACTATACATTTTTTTTTATTATTATTATTATCATCAATATTATACAACACACACAACAATACAATTTCATATTTTAATTTTTGTTACATACATTGTATATTATATAATGTATTATATTTTATTTCATTTTCTTTATATTTATTTAGTTTATTTATATTTGCAATGTTATGTTTTATTAACTATTTTATCTTATTATTTTTAATTAGATACTTATTATTCACCGTTATCAATTTCAGAATTAAGGCTATTATCAGATGAGATTAGATATTTGACACTGTGAGATGATGAGACGAGTAATATAAATAAGATGGATCGGTGAGTGAGATATCAACAGACATAGACACAGAATGTGCAGTAGTTTTTATATGATATAGTACAAATGATATTTAGAAGGGATAAGTGTCCATCTGAGGATCATGGGTACGTAGTGCATACAGGTACACAGCGACCTGATTGGAGAGTGACATAGACATACATAGCGCATGGATTGACAGGTGCCATTACTATGCATATGTATTGTAGTTTTAGGTATTGTCAGTAGAGTATTGTAGTAGGTAGGGAGCGATAAGTAGATAACATCTACCAGAGGACGATGGGATATTGGTACCAACTAGTTGTTAGAGAAATGCAATTATATTTATATATATGGTACAATACTAATAACAAGAATCTTATATTCTTTCTTTCAAAGTTTTACATATGTTGTGTAAATCAAATAGCAAAAATCCCAGATAAATCTAAGTTGTAACACAACGATACGTGGAAAAGTCAAAGGGGGTGAATACTTATGCAAGACACTGTACCTCCCCTGTAATGAGCTGACTTAAAATATAACAAAGTGGTAATCAGATTGATTACAGCTAGCATTTTTTAATTTATTGGCATGTACATACAGTATGTGATATATGTGCTAAAATGTGTGTTTTCTCTATTGCTGATATAGCTCCATGAATACCTAAAGATATGCATGACTTGACTACAACTGGGATAACACAATAATGTTTTTTTTCAAGGGGCACAACAATCAATTAAAAAAAACAGAGATTATAATCTAACATGGGGCACTCTTTTATTTTGATATACTTAATGTGCAATACACAATTAGGTATATATTAGAATAGCTTTACTTCTCCTCTGTCATTTTGACACAATAATGATTTGGTTCCTTGGCATAAACTCAGTATACCTACAATTAGCATGAGGCTTTATGCAGAAAGCAAGATATGATTAATTCTGAAGCAACAACTACAGCAAAGGAGGAAATTAAAGTTCCATTTTTTTAAATGGGGTTTTTACATTCTTGACTGCTAGACAGGTCTCCAATGCACTCCTAAACAATTGGTGACCTCTCTTTAATGTAAATCAATGGGAATTTTTATTTCCCCTCTATGGTGCAGTTGGTTTACTCTAGAATTGTTTGGCAAATAATCAGTAACCAGCCAAATATAATTATGAATTATTTCATGTTCATTGGAAGATGGGATACTACTACTACAGTGAAACTTTTGCACAGAGGAGGCTGATGGGTGGGGCTCAGGATTAAACAGTGGTCATAACTAAAACATACAATTTTAGAAGAAACAGGCATGTTAGTAAAGAAAAAGAAAAAAACAACAATAAGGAACATGGGAAGGCAAACCGACTACAAAATAAAGGACAACTAAAAACTCCTCACATTCCTATTAATTTAAATGGGGATTTTAAGCCCCTGAATGCTAAAGAGGTCTCCAACGCATTGCTATGCAACGTACTAAACAAGGTTAAACAAGGTACTAAACAAGGTTAAAAGCCATATTCTCTGTTCTGTGCAACTGTTTTGCTCCAAAAGACCCTGAGTCCAGCCTAATGAATTACTTGTGTTTCTAATGCTGCGTTTCTCTCAGTAAAATGTAACTTAATAATGTGTATGGTCTTTTTACACAGACCACCAACACAGTGCTTGTGCAATGCAGCTCGCAGTCTGTTGCAACATGCTGCAACTATGATGCATTTATCACAAACTCATCCAAGTTGCAGCCTGATTTGCATGGCGGTCTCTGACACTGCTGTGAAGATTGTTTATACCTTGAGAGTGGAGATTGAGATGCCCTTCACAACTACCAATAACTGGGTGACTCACAAGGGTGTCAGCCAAAAATATATGAATGAAGCCAACATGGACCAGTTCCTGTGATGCTCACATCACACCTTTACATGTGGAGGATGGACAGGTGAACTCAGTAGATAAGATGTCAGTTGCAGTCATATAAAAGGAGGTTTAAAATGTTCCGCATCAAAATGTTTTTAAGCCACATGTGAGCAAAGCCTAAGTGAGACTGGCACTATTACTAGTTCCAAGCTGGTGGCTAAAGTAAGGGCTTTAATCATGAGATCTGAGGGATTAGCCTCTTAAACCAGTGGTTCATTTTTGTGTGTGTTCAAGGCAGTCTTAACTCCCCTTTTTGGGGAACCCTTATCATTTTATAATTAATTTGTCAAGGAAGTAAAGAAAAGTCAAATACATAGATATATAGCTATTATTGAATCTCGCACGAATTACAAGAACAAGCATGTTGTGCATAATACGTACCATTAATACATATTTGCAACTAAAAATCTACATTGTTGTCTAAATCTTCAAAGCAAAAGGGAGGCACCCTAAGCTGGTGCCAAAGGAACATCAAAGTGGTACTGCACCCTGACTGATTGCCAGTGCCCTAAACATTACTTAGCAACACAGCTGATTACAAGTAAGTTTATTTACATTTACAGCAAAATACTCTCAGACCCATACAGATTAAAATAGAGAAGTGTATAAACAGATGTAGGTTTAGCATAGTTTGAAGTGTCCCAAAGCCCACATAGAATAGAGAATAGTGAAATGATTACAACATGACAGCTTTCTTTAAGCATATTAATGTAAGAACAAAAACAAATGGAAACATAGTTAGGTTTTACAAAATGTCTGAGAAAGGAGATAAAACAATTGCTGACTACTGAATTATCTTTTTCTGTTGGATGCTGGTTGTGATAAGGAGGGGCTACCCCATTAACAGAGAGCTATTCATGTAAATAAAGAATTGCACAAATGTAGAATTACAGAAGAAATTCTACTACACAGCATCCACACAAAAATTGCCTTCTTCATGGTAGTATACATTGGTTTCTGTATTAGGATGCGTTCTGTTGGGACAGAATTGCAGTGCTCATTTGCCCAATATTTAGCTGTAGCAAATGTTATTGTAACTCTTATTATGATTCTCTAATATTCTGCATGTCAAAGAATGTGAAGAATCTTGAAAAAATGTAAATGTATTATGCATTGGGGGTTATACACAGGTGTGATAAGAAGCGATAAGTGCTAGCACTCCCCCAGTTCCTATGTTTTTCTATTTAGCCAAGATTTCTCAAGTGGGCAAGATCTTAGTTCATAGGCTACATAGCATAACATAGAAACTGCAAATATGTATTTATGTAATTATTATGCACAGGATGCTTGTTCTTGTAATTCTGATTGTGAGACTCAATAATAGCTATATATCTATGTATTTGACTTTACTTCCTTGACAAATGAATTATAAAATGATATGGGTTCCCCAAAAATCACTGGAGATCCTAAACATGTGTCCACTGTGCTCCCATTTAGAGGTGCAATTACTCCCATTTAGATGCACAGCATGAATCTATTAAGGTACACTAAGCATTCTCAATGAATTGCAAAATGGGACATATAAAACACAATATTATACTCTGAATTTGCACCTCTTTTGGAAATGGTATCTGTCATTATTCTTGTATTTGGCAGTATTCACTGGAAATCAGAGTGATTCCCATAGGCAAAACTGGAGAACAAGGTACTCTGATTGGCAGTAGCCAGAATAGCCAGATACCTAGACTGCCACATTTTGAGGTGTGCCGAAGAGTGACCAGTTAAGTGAAAATCCTACTGCAACACACACTGCAGGGAGGAGATGAATTAAAGGGATAGTAATACTTCGTTTTATCTTTTTTATTTTGTAGGCAAAAAAAACATGAAGAACAATATAAGTCTTATCTCTCAAACCTTTATGGTTTAAGAGATAGTCACAAGCAACGTTTCCCATCCCGCCCCTTTTACCTAGTGTAAGCCATCTCTTCTCAGATGTGCAATCTGGTTGTAAGCCAGACAGATAACAGAAGGGGATAATCTTCTTCCTATGAGAACAATGAATGTCCTGCCCCCCTTGACAAGTTTTTCAGGTTTTTTCCTTTATCTTAATTGAAGATTGACCCTCTCTGCAGTCTACCTGGGCACCTCCCTTCTGCTCTGGCTGAACAGGGTTACATCAGTAAAAGGGGTGGGAGGGGGATACTTTCTCATTGAATTACTCCTGAACTACAACTCTGACAGAATTGAAATAACACTCTCCAAAGTCCAAATACTATGATGATTAATTAGAGCTGCTTTTATTATGAAACATTACCCTTTAAGATTCAATTTAATAGGGAAGTGTGTCTGACAACATGTATAGATCACTATAGATCACTTTGCCATGAAGAATAAAATACACTTCTGTATATGCACTAAGAAATAGGTATGCTGGGGGAATGAGAGACAGTGATCATTCACATATGATATTGGCGTAAAGCTGCCGATGTGTTGCAGTGGTATATTTGCATAGCAGTCAATTTTAAAATGACAGTCAAGAACGTAACATATTCTGCACTAGCTACTCCAATTCCCATGCTTTGGGGGGGCCATTCTTTGGGTAAGGATATTGTAGGGGCTTATTCAAAGCAAGGGCCCATGCAGTCCTGTTACCCAAAGCATTGTCTTCTGAGTATATTTTGTTCAAAAATCACAGCATGATACCACAATGAAGTTTCTTAACCTCTATACTATACTTTCAATTATAAATAATTCTTCTTTAGATTTCTACAGAAACTACACATCTGAGAGAAATGTAACCTGCAGTTTACATGATTCATGATCATCTCTGTCTTCTTCAAATCTTATAAAGTTTGCCCTCTTCACTCTGTCCATTAATGCATACTATGTTCCCTATCCTACACAGTATGTCTGATATTATGTTCCATTTTCATCCTATTTCTTTTCAGTGACGCATTCCCATCTTTGAAGAAGAATTTGTCTCACCAGTTCTTAAAAGACCCTACAATGACACAACTATTCACTGTCATCTTATGGCTCTTCCTCCTTGCCCATCAGCAGACTATGTCTACAGCTTAGTTCGCTTCCTTTTCTCCAGCAGAGCCATAACCATCTTTGCACAATCCCTACACCTGGATTCACTTATTCATCAGACTGTATTGTGCTCCCAGCATCGTCAAGGAGATGGAGATCATTGGTTTATTTGGGTCCATTGCATTCCAAAATGTGTTGTATGAGTTATCCTTGGCTGTGTGGGTAGCACCTTCCATCAGCAACCCTGGGCAGATGCCCACTTTGAATGTTGCTCTGTAGTATTTACTTATACGTTGTTAATATTGTAATAAACAGATGCTCTATGATCTTGGTTATTAGTGGGCACTTTGCAAATAAATAATAATAATAATATCCAAATTTTTTAAGTTAAATTGACCATATTCATGTTTTTTTCTTTTAATCTATGTATTGGGTTGCCATGCTAAGAGCACATACTCCATGGCAGGATTTCTATATGGAAACTTTGTATGTTTGCCTGTTGCTGGTTACACAACAGGATTCAGGAGACTTTCTCACTGATTAAACAGCTGTACTAGTGCCACATGCAGCAGTGGGGCAATGTATGAATCCGCTAGCACAGCTACTCCTTCAAACCCTGGGCCTGAACTTTGGGTGTGTGAGAATGAGCGCTTTAGTGCAGGGGTGTAATTACAGGGGGTCCAGATATGATGGGGCCCAGCATCCATAGGAGCTATCTGCTACAGGGCCCAATATATTCTAGTTATGTTTAGTTATCTGTGTATTAGATCCCAATAGCATACAAAGGGAGATGTGAAAAAGTTATGCCAATGAATCTCATAGGACAGTAATGCCCTGAAATATCAATATATTTCCTCAATGGCATCCCAGTCACAAGAGGCATTAAGGGGAGAGGTTTATAAACAAATGCTTATGAAATTACATTATCAATATAGACAACTGGATCTGAACATGTATAGCTTGGAGGAGAGAAGAGAGAGAGGATATGATAGATACATTCAAATACACAAAGGTATTCAACAAAGTGCAGGACGGAAGTACATTTAAAAACAGTAGAAATGTTAGGATAAGAGGCCATAATCTAAAACTAGAGGGACAGAGGCTTAGATGTTATGTAATTAAGTTTTATTTCAATGAGAGGGTAGTAGATAAGTGGATTAGCCTACCAGCAGAAATGGTAGAGGTTAATACAGTGACAGATTTTAAAATTGATTGAGATAAGCATAAGGTTGTCCTGAACATCAAGACCAAGGACCAAATTGGGCTTGAGGTTTTAACTGTAGTAAAAATGGGCAGACTAGATGGTCCAAATGATTCTTATCAGTCACCAAATTCTATGTTTCAAATTCTATGTTTACGATAAAGAAACTGAATCTAGTGCATGTTATAGCACATTATAATATTAGCACATCACCTCCATTGAGTGCTTTGTGATTTATGGTCACTTTTTCCCTGCTGCCGATTTTCCTTAATGGTAAAGTGGCCTTGCTTGACCCTCCTGCAATAACACCTTGAGGACCAGAACGGTGTGCAATACACTTTGGTCCTCAAAGAGTTAATATTGTAGCTGAAATTTATTATAGGAACACTAACACCTCCTAAAATTAAATCCTTACTTACATTATTCTGGGAAGAAAATCCTAATGACCACTATGAAACAATGCTGTGTGGATTTGACCCCCAAAATGAACGTTTAATTGGTACTGATTATAATATCCATGGAGGCAGACATTACTCATTTCATGAGAATCCTAAAAGCAGCTCTCCCACTGAAATCTTTTTAGGAAGCTTTCAGTGGGAGGAGTTTGGCTTCTAGGAGCCCTGCAAGATATAATCATGTCTTTGTCCTCCATTGATATGAAATCCAGTTATGAATAAAGATTCATTTTGGAGAACAAATCCACGTAGAATTAACTCATAGTCACCATTACAAAGTTTATGATTAGATAGGAAGAGTCTGTGGTCATTTCATGATTCCATTGACGTTCATAAAATGCAGTGGATACCTCTCTGGCATTCAGAGGGTTAAATTGAGGTTTATTTAAAAAGTTTGCCTCTTTTGATAGAAAATTCTAGATGAAATACTCCCCTAAATCTGCAATGACATGGCTGCAATGTTTACTAATATTATACTATTCCTAACTGTACCAGTTCATTTCCATTTTCTTTTCTGCTACAAATATGCCTGCACTTGTCTACCATGCAACCTAATACCTTCATATAGTTACTGATAGTAATGTTATCATAAGCAAAATTCACTATTGCATTATGTTTTTGGTTGTGCATTTCCATAATTGAGTTTAACCTACTGATGCTAGATAGCAATGCTTTGGAGAAGACTCTGGCATCCATGGGGTTAACTGGGGTTTCTCTCTTCTTTCCTCACTCTATATTTTTCCGTTCTGTAGTTTCTCTTTTTTAGATCATAATAAATAGTTTAAAACAAAAACAAAATAGACAGCAAACAATGAAAAGCTACATGTGTATGAATATGAATTGCAAGCTACAATTTCTATTATCTAATATTAAAGTTGCTTTCCTAATGCATGTATATCAATCTTTGATTCGTTTCTATATATACATTGCTTGATTACTTTTGTTGAAGAGCTTGTAATGAGTGACTTTGTCTGTAGCAGTACATTTTTTGAGTTTAGTACCAACCCCCTCACTATTTAAAAATGTTTTCTTAAACATGTAGATATACAGACAACACTGCACTATCACTTGAGAGCCAACTATCAAGCTCTCTTAAAGGAGCAGTAAAAGGTCAGGGAATAATTTTCCAAATTATTGGCATTTATTTGACAGCTATGGGAATCATGTTCCCATAGCTTAAAACTCTGCCATTTCTCTTTGCTCTGTAGATCATATTGAATCTGCAGGGCTCAAAGATGTCAATGATTCACTCTGTTTATCCGTTTGCAACATTGCTCTCCTTTACATTGAAGCCATTTGTTGGCCCACTTAAATGGAGGGGATACAAATTTCCAAGGAGCACCAAGTAAACCACTGACATCATCCAACACTGCAGATAAAAGAGACCTGCAGGGCAAGCTATGGTAACGGAGTTCGAAAGCCAATTACCCCTGACCCTGACTATCCTTTTAACCAAACAAGGGACCTGTGGAAAAGGCTGAGTACCAGAGAGGTATCCAATGCATTGTGTGGCAATCAGTTGCATAGCTCTCCAGCACTGAATTTGTTCTCCCTTGGGGCAGTTGTTTTGCCCCAGAATTGCTCACTTTTCTTTGTCCATATGGCCTTTTATATGTTGCATGCCCTTACAGAATAAATCATTTGGCACAGCACACACACACACTCCCTTTCACCTGTCTCACTGACACCTCCTTCCCTGTAAGCCACCCTTCCCAAGCTTTGTTATCTGTTTCAAACCTCAATACCTCATGCCCACCCTCACTCCCTGTTTCCATTCACACCCACAATATCTCCCTTTCACTGCTCACAGCCCTCAATCCCTTTTGCTGGTCACATCCATCCTCCCTTTTGCAGTCCATATCCACCTTCTCTCCCCACCTTCCCGTGCTTTTGCGACTAATATCTACACTCTCTTTAACAGTCACATCCACCTTCCTTTCGATGCTCACATCCTACTCAGTTCTGCATGTGTTGGTGGGTCTCTCAACAGACTCAGTATACTCTGTGTGTGTGTGTGTGTGTGTGTATGACTGTGTATGTGTTTGACTGGGTATATGTGTGTCACTGTGTGTTTGTGTGTGTTATGGTTTGCAAGCAAGACAAGGAGTCAGACGGTATAGTTAAAATCACCTTTATTAGAATGATAGGTATAATGCAATGATAAACAAACAGAGGGTGACTGAAGAGGCTAGCAACTCTATCAGGTATAGGAGCCTGCCAAAGGATCAACCACAACTGCCGGAGACTAGGCCGGAGCCCACGCAGTAGTAATGAGTGGAACACAGAATAGACCCTACAGTCTCTCACAGTGGAGCAAACAGACAGAGCCACAGGTCAGCACCAGCTAGGATAGTCAGGCAAGCCAGGGTCATACACAGAGCGGTTAATCAGCCAGAGCCACAGGTTTGCACCAGATAGGATGTCCACTAGGAGTAGGCAACACTGGGAGGATAACTGGACAGAGTCCCAGGTCAGCACCAGATAGGACAGTCAGACAGGCCAGGTCATATACGGAGCAGTTAGTCAGCCAGAGCCACAGGTCTGCACCAGACTGGATGTCTAATAGACAAAGGAGTGCAAAGAGAGAATGGTCAGACAGACCCACAGGTCAGCACCAGAATGGGTGGTCAGACAAGCTGGGTCATACACAGAATACAGGAACAACTGGAACTTAGAACTACACTGAACAACAACGTAAGGGTAACTGAATGAAGATCCAGTTCCCCTTTTAAAGGCAGCCAGGAAGTAGATGGGTGGAGCTATCTGCCCCAACTAGTATAAGACAGAGACCTGTGACATATTGCAACCTTGTGCCCGAAAGTGACGCATGGGATTGAGATGCGTCAAAACTCTGGCCCTTCCCCGCGCCATTCTAATGAGCAGGACCGCTTCTCGTGAGGACATGGATGACTGCTGAAGATGCCAGGTGCTCCTAGGGCCAGTCCCCGGAGTGATGCATGGGATGACGCTGCAGTGACATTTCAGGCCATATACTACCTGCGTCAACCCTCAAGGCGTCGCTGGATTTAAGGTAACTGTGACAGTTCCCCCTCTTTAAAGACCCCACCTCCGAGGGTCCAACTGGGGTTTGTCAAGAAAACAAGTATGAAATCTGCGCACCAACACCGGAGAGTGCACATCATTAGCAGGTATCCAGGAGCGCTCCTCTGGACCATAACATTTCCAGTGAATCAAATACTGAAGGCACCCTCTGACCCATCTGGAGTCCAGAATGCTCTGTACCACAAATTCTTCATGACTGCCAACCTTGACCGGAGCTGGCCGAACCGTACTGGTAGTATAGCGACTACAAACCAGAGGTATAAGCAAGGAGACATGGAACACATTGTGAATGTGCATGGAAGCGGGAAGCTCCAGAGCATACGCCACAGGATTAATTCTGTGCAACCCTTGAATGGACCAACAAATCAAGGAGCCAGTTTATTACAAGGAACCTGGAGGTTGAGATTTCGGGATGACAGCCACACCCGCCCCCCCACCTAGAAGGTCGGTCCCGCAAACACCTACGATCAGCCTGCCTCTTCTGCCGCTGCACAGAACCACGCAGGGTATGCTGTACCCGAACCCAAGAGGAACGGAGCACCCTCAACTGCTTATCAAGAGCCGGAATCTCTTGTGCCCGAAAGACCTCGGGAAGGACAGAGGGTTGAAACCCATAATTAATCAGGAATGGAGAACTCCGTGAGGAAGAGTTCATGGCACAATTCTGGGCAAACTCCGTCCAAGGTAACAAGGTAGCCCAATTAGAGTGATGGTCAGAGATATAGCAACGGAGAAATTGTTCTAGGGCCTGGTTAGACCATTTGGCCGCACCATTAGACTGCAGGTGGTAGGCGGAGGAGAATGCTAGCTGGATCCCCATCTGGGCACAAAAGCATTTCCAGAACCGAGACACAAACTGGCTACCTGTGTCCAAGACAATCACCCTGGGTATGCCAAGGAGTCGAAAGACCTCTTTAGCGAACACCACCGCTGGATTTAAGGTAACTGTGACAGTGTGCATGTGACTCTATGCATGTGACTCTATAGGTGTCTGTGTGACTCTGTGTAGGTGTCTGTGTGACCCTGTAAGGGAGTGTGTCACTGATTATTTATGTGTGTGTGTATGTGTGAGAGACACACTGTATGGCTGTCTGTGACGCTGTATGGGTGTCTGTATGTGTGAGACTAAAAAACAAAAAGAACTAAAAGAAGGGTCTAAGAACACAACAAAAGCAAGTTTGAAAACAGACCTAAAAGAAAGTCTCATAAATGAGGCACTCAACCTAGGATGACAACATAATGAATACAATATAGCTTTATTGAGACACAAATAGACAATATGACTCAAAACTAAAAACAATAAAAACACACTTAGGAAGACATTTAGAGCCAGATTTAATGGTTTTCGTTAAAACTGCCAGTAGGGCCAAAGTGAATACCGACCGACATAATAAAATGTCTAACCCGGTATTTAAAGCCCTACCTCCTAAAATCACAATGGGCGTTAGGCCACCGAAATTGTCTTGTGGCTAAACGTCCATTTTGTGCGTTAACCCCTGAAGGACATCCGTGCACGCACGCGGGCTTCACTTAAATACCATGGACCATTTGTTTTTCTTGAATACGTTTCCAGACTACCCGAACGGCATGCAGCCGCGAGTGGAGCCCGGAATTCCATGACGGTCCAGGACCATCATGGGTCCTTAACGGAAAACAAGCCATGACGGTCCTGGACCGTCATGGGTCCTTAAGGGGTTAAGTTGCCAAAACACCTCTAAATAGCAGCAATATTGGGAACTTAACAGTAAGAAAGCTAATGACAGGTGCCTGACATACTGCCAAGCACCGATCGTTAACTTAAATGTCTTACAATTACCTGTTATCCACTGACTGTCTTCCTCTGTGTTCATTCTGTATTCTCTTCTTTCTTGTATCTTCTGTCTTCTTTCTTCATTTTTGTATCTGTAAATAAAAAAAAATATATAAATACAATGCTCAGATACACTAATACACCCTTTAACCCTTTGAGTGCCAGAGTGGTACACAACGCATTGTAAAGCAATATGTTTCATACCTCTCTGGAGCTCAAAAGGGTTAAAGGATGTCTTACTGTTAGGTGCCATATAAGAATATGCTGCCAGTTAGACAACAATGTCCAAGTTGTTCCAAATAAAAACTCCAGTAATGGCATAATAACATAATTCTTTGTTTTTAAGAGATACTTAGCTTAATTTTTTGTTGCTTTCTCCGCCGCTGTGTGTGGTCATGGAGGCTGGCGGCGGAGACAGTACTATGTGGCACAGCCCCCCTGTCTTCTTTCTCACCTGCCCCCCACGGGGGGGGGGGCTGTGCTGCATAGTACTGTCTCCGCGGCCACACACAGTGGCTGAGACAGCAATGAAAAATGAAGCTAAGTATCTCTTAAAAACAAAGAATTATGCTATTATGGCATTACTGGAGTTTTTATTTGGAACAACTTGGACATTGTTGTCTAACTGGCAGCATATTCTTATATGGCACCTAACAGTAAGACATCCATTAACCCTTTTGAGGCCCAGAGAGGTATGCATTGCGTTGCTTTGCAATGAGTTGTGTACCACTCTGGCACTCAAGGGGTTAAAGGATGTATCAGTTTATTTCAGCATTGTAGTTATATTTTTCTTTCTTATTTACAGATACAAAAAAGAAGAGAAGACAGAAGATACAAGAAAGAAGAGAAGAAAGAAGGACAGAAGATGACCAGCATGCTGAGGACTCCGCTAGACATCAGGATTAATTGTACATGTTACTTGTAATGGGATGTTGTTTTGTTACTTAGTTGGGTTAATCCTATGCATGCCGGTGGGGTAATTATACCCCACTGGCACTCATAGGGTTAATTCTACTAAAGTTGGACACATTTTAGGATCATGGATATATTGATAAAGGGCTTAGGGGTTTTGCCTTTTAACCCTTTGAGTGCAAGATGGGTATCCAACACATTGCAGAGCAATGCATTAGGTACCCCTCTGGTACTCAAAGGGTTAAAAGCTGCGTCGGCTGACTAAAGATCCGATAAGGGATTTTAGTAAAAAAAAAAACAAAAAACAAGGGTCTTAAATTTAATGCGATAAAATGAGTCCCTTATTGGATGTAAACATCTAAGGCAGTACTTTAACCCCTTAAGGACCAGCGGTCCCGGGGCGTGCCGTCCCTTAAGGACCACATAGGAAACTTTGACGTGCCGTCCCAAGTGACTGATCACGTGGGGCGGCACGTCAAACGGGGCACTGGAAGAGATCGCTCCGGTCTTGGAGCGATCAACTTCAGTGCCCGGTATTACTCACCGCGCTCCTATAGGAGCGCGGTGAGTAAAAGTACGTGACATGGCAGGACCGTCACTGGTCCTTAAGTGCCGGACCAGCGTGACGGTCCTGCTACGTCAATGGTACTTAAGGGGTTAAATGGCACCCTTTAGTGTTTTTATTATTTTCAATGGGCCAAAACACATCTTAATTTTGCGGCCGATAGTTTTTTTTTTCTGGCGTTTTTTCATAGCATTGATCTTTAAATCACTTACAATACTTGAAAAAATGCCGGCACCAGTTTTTTTTTGCGTCGGCTGCCTTTAAATCTGACCCTTAAAGGTTTAGTAATGTTTCATAATAAAAGCAGCTCTAATTAATCATCATAGTATTTGGACTTTGGAGAGTGTTATTTCAATTCTGTCAGAGTTGTAGTTCAAGAGTAATTCAATGACAAAGTGTCCCCCTCCCGTCCCTTTTACTTATGTAACACTGTTCAGCCGGAGCAGAAGGGAGGTGCCCAGGTAGACTGCAGAGAGGGACAATCTTCAATTAAGATAATGGAAAAACCTGAAAAGCTTGTCAAGGGGGGCAGGGCTTTCATTGTTTTCATTGTAAGAAGATTGTCCCCTGCTGTTATCTGTCTAGTCTTACAACCAGATTCCCCATCTGAGAAGAGATTGCTTACACTAGGTAAAAGGGGCAGGGAGGGGAAACTTTGCTTGTGAATATCTCTTAAACCATAAAGGTTTGAGAGATAAGACTTATATCATTCTTCATGTTTTTTTAATGCCTACAAAATAAAATAAAGTTAAAATGAAGTATTACTATCTCTTTAATGCCCAATAATCATCAGCAGAAACCATCAAGAATAAAGTGCTATGCAATAAATGAGATATAACTCAAAATGAAGCTGTTAATACAAAATAATGCCCTCTACTAACATATGCATATACTATAGTAAATACAATATAATGTAATATCAGCAAGTCCCTAAAGTGCAAAAGTGCAAAATAAAAATGGCCAAACAACAGCTGTAATACAAATAAGTGCAAATCAGTGAAATCAAACTACAGGCCACAATAAAAAAGAGAAATAATTTTCCAAAGACAATGATCGAAATGTAAGCAATATGTAGTAGAGAAGACATATACAGAGTCCCCTTATCCTGCCCAATGCGTATTGCCAAACAAGTGGCTTCATCTGGGATGCCGGACATCAGACAATGAGATCATTTTAAACTACACACCAGCCATTGGATAGTCAGATTGAAGCACATGTGATGATGTGTCACACAGGTATGGCGGGTTCCACCAAGCACATAGCAAAGTGAGACAAGTATTACAATCAACATAATGCACGGAAGTACAAAAAACATATGTTACCAGTATGTTTCAGTAATAAAACAATTGATTCTTATGCTACAGTCTACCTTAACAAATTGTCAATCTACAATGGTATACTACTTATATGGCAAAAGGGCAAAAGATGCTCATAAGTGGCCAGATAAGAACAGAAGCAAAAAAAAAGAAAAGGTTATATAATGGTCCATAGAATCAGACCAATCAGAAAAGATTCCTGTTCATTCGCAATAGATTACACACAGTTAGACCAAGCAGGCACCCCACTCATTCATGACATAAGTATAATAATTAACTAATTAATAAATCTAATATGCAAGTGTGAGAGATTGAAAAATATTCTATAATAAGAACAGGTAGGAATACATCCGATTATGAAGTAGAGATTTAGTGTTATCACAATAAGCCATAAGCACAATATAATGTGATACATCATCATGTATACACATTAATATGTGTAACATTTCTCCTTGTGGAATGTTACATTATAATGTTACAGTGTATGCACGATGATTATACAATGAAAAAAAGAAAGACTAACAAATATATCTATCAAACAGTATTAAACCCTGGTGCAAAACCATCAACACAAGTTACATTCTTAAAAAATAATGAAAATAGTGGTAAGAAATTAATTAGTATATTATCCTTGTGCCAATGACTATATTATCCTTGTGTTGATGAAGTTCAACAAAAAGCAAAAAAGGGGGAAGCCTCACTTGCAGGGGTGTCCGTAGAAATGTTTTCAGGGGGGAGGGCAAAGCCATAATATGACCCCCAGGCCAGCCTCTCCAGCCCCTTTGTTTATATGGAGTGGGTAATTGTAGGGGGGGGGGCAAGTGCTCCCCCTTGCCCTCCCCTCCGGACGCCCATGTTCACTTATGTAACACCTCATATCAATGGTTTGCCTTCTTGAAAAAAATAAGTATAAAAATAAACTTAAAATGGCTTGGCATGTGTAATGCATTATAAGGTACAATAAATGGAAAAATAAATGTTGGAGCCTCAGAGTGCACCACACTATTCCAGTGGCTATTACCCTTGGCACTGTATTTGACTTGTGCTAACCACTTCTTTTTGTATACATATATGTGTGTGTGTGTGTGACTAACATTACACTGTCATGGCCATATCCAAGGAGATCCCAGCTAGAACACAGGTTAACTAATTAGTGGCTCATTTATGAAAACATGCCTTGTTGTTAATAACGGAGACCAATCAATGTTTTATCCTCTTCATACACCATTTGCGTTTATTTATTTTCAAAACTGGCATGATTCTCTCTATATATATTTCATTCAAAGGGTAATGCCCTAGCTAGCACACATGAGTTGTATTTGTCTTTTAATGATTAACATCTGATATTAATTCTATTAGTATGGTCCTAATAGTGCTTGTACTAGTGCTTCTACAAGTTCTCCTTCTAGGGCCTTTGGAGAAGGCCATCAGTTGAAATACCTGTTATAATCATGTCAGATGAGCTTAGTGAAGCCATTCAAGGACAAGTTGTTCTCCTTAGTGCTGAAAAACTTTCCCAAATTGTAGCTACGTTCGAAATTTCTTTCATCCCAAGCAAGACCAGGCAGACCTAAAGTGACAACACCATCAGAAGACCAGTATATGTGCGGGGATGCTTTGACTATTCTGAAGTTGGTGACTTACACTAGATCAACTACACCCTGGCCAAAGAGAAATACAACTCTGTTCTGCAGAGGCATGTTATCCCTTCTGGCTTGAAGTTGTGCAGAAGATGATTCATTTTCCTCTTCATATATATATGTTACAGGGATTCTCATGCTGCTCACTAAAACAAGGGTAGTGCCGTACTGCCATTGCTGGCAAATTTTGTTATTACAGCTCAATCTTGCATTTTTCTAAAACAAGCATTTAGCAACAGTGCTAGCTGGTATCCAAAAGATAATTTTTGTTTATACTGCTAACTATGAGAGACCTTCAGTCCATGACTATGGCTTTCAGTAGTAACTGATAAGAACATCGCCACCTGGTGACCACAATGGAAAATTTAATTTGGAAAAAAAAGATGCTTGAGTTGCAGTAAATTTTGATTATAATATCTCCCAGCAGTGGCACTTTGTTTTACTAAAAAGTAAAAGACCTTAACTTTATTAAAAAGTGTACGGCTCCTGTAAAACATACTAAACTGTATTAAAGTTCTGCTCATCCTATAAAATAATTTGCTAAACGTTTGTAGAGACTGCCTGTGATGCGGCTGATACAGAGCTGGGCACTCCAAATTCAGACCATGGTCCTCTCTGCACACAGAAGGGCACTGTTGACCATGTACACAGGCTCTTCAACTAGTTAAGTATAATTAGACAAAATTGTTCATTCCTATATACTTACTTAAAGGGATAGTAATGCTTCAAAATAAATGCAGCTCCAGTTATTCTTTATATTTTTTTTCTTTACATTTATTAAAAGCCAACACATTCAGACAGTTTTAAATACAGGACCCTGGAAGAAGTGCTTTTGGCAGCTGTGGTGCCACTGCATGCAGGTGCTGTCACAGTGCGCCCACCCCAGCTACCTGCAGAAAAAGAGCATCAGTGCACATATAAAATGACAAGTGAACTTCATTCATAAACATCCTTTTTATCTGCAATGTAATCTACAATCTCCTGTGGTGTTATTAACTTCTCGCCATCTGCATTAGGAATCTTGAAGCCAAACTCATCTTCCATTGCCATGATTATCTCAACTTGGTCCAAACTATCCAAACCCAGGTCTTTCATGAAGTGAGCATTAACGGAAAGCTTTTCTGGATCAATCTTATCGTACAATTTCAACACGTATAAAACCTGCTCAGAGATATTCTTCGGTGTGAGGGGAGGGAGGTCACCATACTGGCGACAAAACTGAAATAAGGAATTGGAAACCATAGGGAAGAGGACTGGGACTCCAGTGGAAGGTCGTGCCAGAGATGAGTGGGACCGGCAGCCGACAGAGCCCAGGGCTGGTACGGTTAGTCTGGGGAGGGGACAGAGAGCAGAGGGCACGGGACATTATGGCGAATAGCAGCTACTATTCTTTATACTTTTTGGTCCATGTAGACAGGTATTCTCTGCGATGTGTATTTCCAGAGTAATTGAATCATAAAGTGCCCCCCTCCCACCCCATTTACCTATTGTAAGCCGACTCCCCTCAGATGTGGAATCTGGTCGCTTGACCGGACAGCCCACAGCAAGGGACAATCTACTCCTTGAAGGAGGAGGGCAGGTTTTTCCTTATGCTAACAGAAGATTGTCCCTTGCTGTGATCCATCTGGAAGGTCTTGCTTTGCAGGTAAAAGGGGCAGAGGGAGACACTTTATGATTCAATTACTCTGGAACTATACATCGTAGAGAATGATAATAACGCTCTACATGGCCCAAAATCCATGAAAAATAATCAGAGCTGCTTTTATTTTGAAACATTACTATACCTTTAAGCTGCTGTATTTGTGAAATATTAGGGCCCTGGGAATGTTATCACACTGGATTATGCAATGAGGATATTGTATTCCACAATTCTCTTATACCTTGTATTTACTAATATGGAGAAAAGTATGCCTGCATTCTGATATATGATACCATTTGCCTCAGCAAACAATAATAAAAGCTTTCATTACTGTTAAACTAATTGTAGGGGATTGAATTTCAGAATGGAATAGAGTCTTAGAACTATTTTTCCTTGTAGTATTTCACTTTGGTTCTGCTTTGAGATTGAATGACTTATGAATGTTTTCCTATGTGCCCTAGGCAACATTCCTCAGTTTTAGGTACCTGAGCTAATAGCAAAATGTACTTAAATGGGCAGTAAAGTGTCTGGAAAATGGGCATTATAACTGTATACATTCATGACAGCTATGGTGAGAGAGTTGCCATAGCTTAAAAGTCTTCCAAGCTCTCTTGATTTGCCCTGCAGATCTCTACACATGGCCTTAATAGAGGGGAAAACAATGCTGCTTACTCTCCCAGAAATGCTGAGTGAAGATATAATGTGATCATATAATGTAATCATAGCAATCTGCAGGGCAAACAAAGAGAGCATAACAGATTTCCATAGCTTTTAGGTATGTTCTTAAAGAGAAACTACACCCTAGGAATAAGTGGTTCTTAACCCCTTAACGACAGATGACTTACCAGGTACGTCCCGCAGAAACTGTCACTTACTGACAGAGGACGTACCTGGTAAGTCACGGAAGTCCGCGTCTCCGTGCGGCTGCACGCCGCTCGGAGACTCCGGACTTCTTTGAAAAAAAAAAATAAAATGTTCGGCGGGCGTTAAGGTGACAGCCGCGTACGAACGCGGCTGTCACTAAGGGGTTAATGAAAGGACTTACCAAGTAGGTGTTCTTCATGCAGCAGTTAGGTAGCCATTTACATATTTTTTTTGTGTTGCTACTGTAGTTGCCAATGATCTCTACTGAAGTCTGACTCTAGATCTCACTTCCTCACAATAAACAATAGATTTAACTAGGTCTTAATGGTTTGGTTGGGTCAATAGTCTTTATCAGATTGTAAACAGAAACTGACTAGCAATAGAGTACAACAATCTCTATATAGCGAATTACATAACTAGCATTGAAAATGCAACACCACGTAGGAGGAGACATAGGACTATGCAAATTATACTTAGTAACAGGCTGTCTGAGACATGTAAATGAATCCAGCTCTATGGCAAACAATCATGTGGGTAACAAGTCTAAATGGGTATAAATGTTGTTGAATGGGAGCTGTTTAAAGTGATAGTAATACTTTATTTTAAGTTTCTTTAATTATGTAAGTCCCATTGCTGTAAGTTTTATAGTTTTAGAGTAATATTGTTCTAAAGTTCCCCCCACCCGCCCCTTTTACACACGTCAGCGCTCTGAGACTGAGATCCTGGTGCGTTGTATATAAAGAAATTCTTCATTAGAGCGGTCTACAAAGTGTGCCTGGATTGAAATCCTTCCCTGGATTGTGATGCAACTGCTGGCAGCATTATCACACTGTTTGTTATATGTCCTTTATGATGAATTGCTCTTCAAAATTTTAAATCATCTTTCTGTGCTGGCAAATTATGCCAAACTTGTGTTGTAACAGTCACAAAGCAAGTTTGACCTAGCTAGCCAAAAAAGAGAGAACTTAACATTTTAAAGTGCAGTCACCACAGAGAATGACAGAGGCAAACAGTTTGATCATACTGCTGGCAGCTGCATCAAGCTCCAGAGCCTCACATTGCCAAAGTCTGGATGCGCAGCAAGGTGTGGCGCAGAGAAAGTGGGGTGCTGACCATGCAGTAATTTATGTTTGACTCTCTCTATGTCTACTAGTTGACACTGACACAAGACTAGGGTGTTAGACACTGTATGTGCCGGTTTGGTTGTGACTACCAGGGAAACAGAGGAACAAGGCTGGGGTATAGGTATAATGTGTTGTTTCCTCTGTGGCTACCAGTGGGACAAGGCTGGGATGACAGGTAGTGTATGTGTGAGTCTAGGACTACTAGTGGGACAGAGGAACAAGGCGGAGGGGTCAAATTTTGAATATAAGGTTCTATGGCTACCTGTGGGCAATTTGACAAGGCTAGGGTGTCAGACAGTGTATATTTTGTGTGGCTGTCAGTAGAACAAGGCAGGGGTGTCAGAGCAGGTATGTGTGGTTATGTGGCTACTAGTGAAACAGTAGAAGAAGGCTTTGGTGACACACAATGCATGCATGGTTCTTTGACTACCAGTGGACAGTGGAACAAGGCTGGGGTGGCATGCAGTGTATGTGTCATTCAATGGATAATAGTGAACAGAGGAACAAGACTAGGGTATCAGACAGTGTATGTGTGGCTTTATTTCTTACAGTGGACAATGGAAAAAGACTGGGATAGCAGACAGTGTGTGTGTGTGTGGGTCTTTGGCTACTGGTGGAACAAGTCTAGGGTGTCAGATCATGTATGTGTCATTCTGTGACAGGTTATCTAATCGTGTTTTAAAGATGCTCAAAGCAACATTGAAGGGTAAAATGCACTAAGAAATTAATCCTTTACGTGCCCAGGGTTTGCACAATACATTGTGTAGTTCCTCCCTTTGGCACTTAAAGTGTGGGTAGACAAATGTGCAAAAATGTGTTTAACCTTTTAAGTACCAGTGGGATATACAGGGCAAATACTAATTCTTGAAGGAGATACCGGACCTCCCCAATCCTTCTTGCAATGGTTGACTTGCTCGTGACATTCATTCAGTGGCATGAAAGTTTTATACCCCTCTACTCCCATGCTGGCTCGTGTATTTGATAGCCAGTACTAATTAAAGAATAGTTTTGTGGAACCAGTTCACACAAAATTGATTCCTAGTTGTCTTTAGGGGGTTCTGCCCAGATAAAGGTAAGTGCAGGTTTAGTATTTGGAGTTGTGTTCCTTTAATTCAGTTATTCAGTGTGTGGTAACAGCACATTTCTCTACTTCAGAAAAGATTGCTGGAAGAGACCACCTTGGAATGTCATGTCTTCTAAAAAGTGATTGTGCTTGGTAATGGCTGAGATTGATGTTTATTCAGGAATTTACATGGCTAGATATAAAAAATGGTCACTATAACCCCTTAGTGACCGGCCGAGCGCGCACGTGGCTGGCACTTAATGACAATGTTTTTTTTTTCCCCATTATAGCGAATGACTTCCTGGACTTACCAGGTAAGTCGTCTGTCACTAAGTGACATTTTTTCATGACTTACCTGGTAAGTCCTTTGTCACTAAGGGGATAAAAAAAGATTCATAACACAAACAAAAATGTTTGTTCCATGAAAGCCAGTAGTGAACATACTATTTCATTTTGGTTGGCTGGCTAGGTTTCCCTAAGAGCTCTGATCCATCATTTGTCCAGTGTCTGTGTACATACCTGACCAGAGATGAGCATACTAACTTTTAGAATGCTGGATCCCAGGAAGAGCAGCATACAGTAATGTCAGTATTTATGTTTTACAATGTTAGCTTCACTACTGTGCCATGAAACAATAATTATGCATTTCTTTATTTGTATTATTTTCTGTACTTTGCACCTCATTTTTTTCTTCTGCATTGTATCATATCACTACCCTATACAGATACTCATATATGTAGGTAATGCAGACATGCTACTATTCTGCAGCTGTGACTAAAAGATTTAGAGGTAAAACATAGACCAGGGTGGGGCAGTAGATGTAGCTTATGTGGATTTTAGCCTTCAACACTGTCCCACATAAAAAGCCAATCAACAAACTGCATAGTTTGGGCCTGGATTCAAAGGCAGTTGGCTAGAAAAAGTATTCTCTGAAGGAATGAAGATAGAAGGTTGCAGTCAACAGAATACATTCAGTAGAAGGACGGGTTACTAGGGTAGTACTCAGGGATCATCATTACTGGGCCCTGTTCTATTTAAAGGGATAGTAATAACTAAATTAAACTTTAGAATTATTTAAATGTTTTTACCATGTTGCACTATATATAGTTACTTACAGATTTGCAGTTCAAACACTATTCAGGACGAAAGGAACCCCTCCCGCCCCTTCACTCTGCTTCTTTGTCTGGCCCGGATGGAGAGCAGTGAGGGACAATCTTCAGTAAGCAAAAAAAAAAATCCTGCCCTCTTTAGTCAAGGGGGCAGGGTTGGTTTTCCTTATACTTACTGAATGAAGATTGTCCCTTGCTGTATCCGTTCGGTCCCACGACCGGATTACAGATCTAAGGGGAGATGGCCAGAAAGGGTGGGAAGGAGATATTTTCCTATTGAATAGCGTTTGAACTACAAATCTGTAAGTAATTATATATATAGTGCATATTATTGGTGGACTTCATGTGAAAGGTTCTGTTTTGCAGGTGACGCTAAGATCTGTAACAGGTTTATACTCCTGGAGAGATAGTGAAATGATTAAAAGTATGAGATTCAACATTTATTGCCACAAAGTACAGCACTTTATTATTGGAAAATATGGGAAGGAACAAAGATAAGCTTTGGATATGGTTCAACAATAATACAGTTATAAATTCAAATATTTTCAGTATATGTTCTAGAGTAGCTCAGTACGTCTCATCAGTTGAAAGTAGCTTCCCTTTGAAGAAGAGGTTAGAGAACTCTGAATCAGAGAATATTGAAAGAAGGGCCACTAAATAAAAAGGTCTAAATATAAAGCTTATCAGGAAATAATCTAGAACCTTAACCCCTTAACAACCAGCCGATCGGCATGGCGTGGTCAGTTAAGGACCATGCTTCCGGACTCCCCGAACGGAGTGCAGCTGCGGCGGGAGCCCGGAATTCCATGATGGCCATAGTATGTCATGGGTCGTTCAGTCAGTTCGACCCTTGATGTACTATGACCGTCAAGGATCGTTAAGGGGTTAAAGGAGTAGTGATGTCAAAAAATAAATCTGCATACAATTGTTAACCTTTATTTTTATAATGCATAGTATCTTATGAAAATCCTTTGCCTTCCTATTCCAGTTAAAAGTTTCCACCTCCCAACCCTTTCCACAGATCACAACAAGGGACAATATTGTGTAAGCATAAGGAAAACCCTGCCCCCTCTGCAGAGTTTTCCTTACAATGACAAATACAATTGTCCCTAGTTGAGGTCTGTCTGGACCGGCTTTTGGATCTGAGGGAACTCTGCATGAAGTGATGGAAAGAGGAGGGAGAGGAAACATAACTGGATTTTCCAGATGAATATGTAGTTAAAGGATTTTCAGAAATTAATATACATTATAAAAAATCAAATGGAACGATCGAATGTATATTAACCCCTTAACGACCGGCGTGCACACACACAGCCAGCAGTTGAGGACCACAGGGCATATTTTTTTTTCTTTACGCCGCTCGGAGAGCCCTGAATTCAATGACGTGCCAGAACCATCACTGGTCCTTAAGTGCCAGACAGCAGTGACCGTCCTGGCACGGCATTGGGCGTTAAGATATCAGATATTTATATTTCAATTCATAACAGTAGTAAAATTACAGCGATGAAGGAGCAACGAAAATAATTTTACTGTTAGGGGTTGCCACAACTTGGGAAATTTTATCAAAGGGTCGCAGCACTAGAAAGGTTGAGAACTGCTGACTTAAACCTTTGGATGCTTCACAATGTATTAGAGACTCCTCTAGTATCCATGGGATTAAGAATGTATGATACCATTTTAACCAGATGAGCTGCTTTCAAAGTACAATGGACAGCTATAATGAAAATAAAATATTTTTTTGTTTCTGTTAATTGAGTATATTGTTATATTATTTTAGATGCTGAACTATGCGACTGCTAGTAACACTAAACTGCAGTATGTGCCAAAGACATAACTTTCACTTAAACTGTGGTTGTTGGCCAGCTGAGGATGCTGGGAACTGTAATTATCAACAGCTGGAGCTCCCCTATTGCCCTGCTCTGTAGAGATCAAATAAATGTGTATACTTGCCATTACACACATTACACTTAGTGAATAAGCACGAGTGGTCACAATTGGCACCCCTGGCTGTTCTGTTTCAAGCAGAAGATCATGGGAAAGACAGCTGGAGGAACCCATATTTAGGTGTTTAATACAAAGTACTTTTGCTACCCTGGGAAAATGTAAAACCTTCTTTTATTGGAAAAGATTTAGATAGGGGATTAATTTTCCTCTATAAAAAATACGGTAGCAAACCCTATAAAAAGTGCTCAATCTAAAGGGCAAGGTTGCCTGGTGCACAGAAATTCACGTTATAAAGTATAAAACTACGTACTTACTGAATTGCTCTCCTGAGCTCTTGACGAACTTGGAAGAGTGAAGTGAATACTATTTTCTCTTCTGGCTTGATCAGAGACCTGACTTATAGTGAATGTACAGGGACAATCTTCCTCCCTGCTCAAACCATAAATACTTCTTGTCATGTGTAGATGTGACTTGCACATAACAAGAAGTAGAGCCTTCACTTGACCCTTCAGAATCTAGTAAAGGATTGAGAGAACAACTAGATAAGTATAGGGCTTTAAACTTTACAACGATCATCTCTGTGCTTAGGGAAATATACACTCTAGATTGAGCACTTTTGTGGTGTTTACTAATCCTTTAAATTTCATTCTCATTTATAGTTTTATTAGACCATTTTAGGTACTCATATGACATGTACATACCTCCTCCTGATAAAAATAATTAAAATGAGACAGCAATCTAGTGATGTTCAATGGCAGAGCTTTCCTAATAGTGTCTCACATTGTGCTCCGTCGCCCGTGGCTCTCGTGGCGGTTCGGGCCGGTTCACGCATGCGCGCCCTATTGTAATCTCCACTTCCGGGTCTCAGCGTCGGGCCGCGGCGTGACGTCAGGCACTTCCTCTCCCATAAAGCTCCGGCAGAACTGTATCTCGGGGCTCTGTTATTGAGCTCTACGTCGGAGGTTTTTGTCCTTTGGCTCCTGCTCTCCCTTCCAGCCTTCTCGTGTGGAAGCTTGTTGGTTTCTTCTTCCAGCTCCTTCTGTTCTCCTCTGATTTCTCCATCAGCGTTTCCTGGGAGTTCTCGTAGGCTTCTGGATTCCTTATTTCAGTTTCTTCCCAGCGGTTTGCTGGCTCTCCTTCTTTTAAATCATTTTAGCCACCTGCTACCCTCTGAGCTCTACCTAGCTCTGAGAAGTTTTCAGGTGGCTTACATTTCCTTATATTTCACTGCACTCATTAACATAGTGCCCCACTGTCCTTCATTTATCAGTGTAAAAGGACTAGGTATTATATTATTTAGCAGAAAGTGCTGAAAAAATAGCAAACCCATACCTCCCAAATTGCCAAAGGGGGACACTTGTGTTTTAGGGGTGTTGCTGGGGGCTTGGCTGGTGGGCTGGCATTACTGAGAATTTTTAGGCTGTTTCATGACCTATTGACACCTCCTTGTGTAACCTAATAAATGACTTATAACAAGACCAAAGTATTTTATTTACACAGACTAATTTATTAAAACATCAACTGATGTTTACACAGACATTAATGTGAGTTATATTGCTGTAGAGTAATGTGATACACTTATATACACACCATACAATCTGATCTCCTAAAAAGAGGTACATCAGGGTGGGAAAGAGGGACAGAGGGATTTGGGTCTAAAAGAGGGACTGTCCCTCCTAAAGAGGGACACTTGGGAGGTATGCAAACCTTAAACAAGAACAGTCGAAAATATAGTATTATATGCATACATGCACAGAAAAAATAAAATTATGATTTTGTTTCAATGCCCTGTTTCCCATTCCCCCAATAGTGGAGGTATTCAGGATCGCCTCTCTGATGAATCAGCGGCTCAGTCATTCTGATCGTTCCTCCTGTGCTATCGGGAGAACCACATGTGATCAATCCAGAAGACATGTATTGTTGGGGGGAGGGGGGGGTGAAGGACAATTTTTGGAAACACTGCTTTAATGTAAAAGTGTGCCTTGATTTTCTGAATATGCTGTACTAAGGGGAAATTGAATAATTCTGGCCAAACAAGTTTCATCATAAGGGACAAACATTGTTTAAATCCAAATATTTCTAGCTTAGGTGAACACACCTGTTGTTTTTAATCTATAATAGTGTATTACTAGAGCCTAACACACCTCTTTCCTTTAGGCAACAGACCTACAATTTAACCCCTTAATGACCGGCTGTGCGGAGGGTTGCAGTCACTAAAGGACCACGGAGCATTATTTTTTTTAATTTGGATTCCGGACTCCCCGAAGGGCGTGCAGCCACGGGGAAGCCCGGAATTCCATGACGGTCATAGTATGTCATGGATCATTAACTCAGATCTACCCATGACGTACTATGACCGTCAAGGGTCGTTAAGGGATTAAGCAACATGAATATCACATGCAATTAATACATTATTGCAGGTGTAATCAATTGTTGGACCTCTTCTTGTTGAGGTCTACAACTCCCATCATCCCCAATCAGCCAATGGCTGGTGGGGGTGATGGGAGTTGTAGTTCCTAACAGCTGGGGTCCAACAATTGACTGCACCTGCATTACAGACTTTAGAAAACAAATGTTAGGTCATAGGCTGAAGCAGCCCATATGTAACGGTTTACCTCGGTGGGAGTCCGTAATGCAGAGATGTTGCTCACCCTTGCAGATAAACACAACCCAGGGTGACCAGGTAAAAAGCCACCTGGACTGTGAATCTGTGCACGGGGGCTAGGCAGGAAGAGAAACCAGATACGTAGAATCACACAAGGGCAGATCCAGAAGAGTAGTCAGACACAGTACCACAGGTCAGGGCAGGCAGCGAACAAAAGTCAGTCTGAGAATCAAACAACAGTAACAGGAACAATTAACTGACCATGATGGAGTCCGCAGAGATGTGCAAGTCGCTTACCATCCTTACCCAGCAATTGTCCAACTTGACCCAGACTGTTTCGGAGCTGCAGCAAAGTATTTTTTTTCTTAAAGGGAAAGTACACCCAGCCCCGGAACCAGTATATCCTGAGCCGTTTATTATAATGCCTGAGAGATTTGATGGTAGCCGTACCTCCTTCCAGTGCTTTAAGGTGGATTGTGAGTTGTTATTTGCCTTGAAGTCTCGGACATATGCCACTGACTATATCATGGTCCACGCGGTTATCAATTTGTTGTCTGGACGGATCAAGATATGGGCACACCAGACGCTGATGGCCTCGACAGCTGGGAGCCTTCATGACTGCTATGGACTCGCAGTGCGCGATTTCTAGAAAAACCACTGTTCCAAGGTCTGTTCCACCTTCACGCGGATCAAGGTTTCCCCGAGAAAGAGATACCCCATACCTGAGCAACACCTCCATGTTGCTGCCGTATGGACAGGTTTCTAGAGACACTGCTGAGGTATCCTATGCTCCTTCCCTAGACACTGAGGAATCAATGGAGATAGGGCTCATCCGGACTCAGCTGTCTCCTGGTGAAAGAGACCGGAGGAGAGGCTGTGGCCACTGTTTTTACTGTGGAGAAAGAGTGCACTTAATTTCCCTCTGCCCTACACATCAGTCTAGAACTACAACTGTGTGGATACGGTCCATGTCCACCCTGTCATTACTGCACCTCAGCCTGTCAGTTGCCAGCGCTGCTGCCACATTTGTCCACTTTCATCTACGTCAGAGGGTACTCAAACTACTGGAGCCGAAACTTCTTGTGTCCCTCAGGAACCTGTACCTGGGACCCCTGAGATACCCTTACCTCTTGATCCAGAGGCTTCTTCTCTACCTTCTGATAATACGACTGTTCCAGAAACTATCACCACCTCTGCAGTGGTAAGCACCAACACCACTTCCTGCCCTGCAGAAAAAGTCCTGCCGCCTGATTGTACTCACGCCACAAATGGCACTATTGTCTGTAAGCAGGATCTTGAGATATTTGAAAGGGCATTGCAAGTTGCGAAGGCCTCCCCTGCGAGTTCTTTGAAAGTGTCCAAGACTAAGAAGAATAGGAGGAATGGGAGAGTTGTCTTCCAGCCAGATGACATCTTTGAATTCTCCATAGATGAGGGTGACTTTCATCCCAGGATCAATGTGGTATCAAACCAGTCTGGTTCTGCCCTGAGGGTGTCTTTGAGGAGGGGGTACTGTCACAGTCTGCCCCTGACTGGGCAGACTGCCAGGCATGGTCACCCCTCTGGCAGATCACAGTGGAATTGAACCAGAGTCCTCATATACTCTGATCTTGCTTTCTTGCCTTTGAGCCACTGCTGAATCCGTTCTATCAGTGAGATTCTAGCCTGTATTATTTGCTTTGCATGCAGCACTAGGGGGCAAAGCATCAGATTTCACTTGTCATTCAGTGTCCACCTGAGGCAGCTTTCTAATTAATCTGCTAATTACCTGGTTATAAAACACTGCCTTTCCCTGAGGGCTGTGTCAGTTCATTGTTGTATTTCTGTTCCTGTTGTTTATTTCCAGATTCCCAGACTGACTTGGCTTGTGACCCCAGCTTGCTGTGCCTGACTATTCTCCTGGATTTGCCCTTGTCTGATTCTACACATCCGGTTACTGTTCCTGCCCCCGTGCACAGATTCACAGCTAGTTTACCTGCTCACTTTGGGCTGTGTCTATCTGCAAGGGTGAGCTAGCATCTCTGCACTACGGACTCCAACTAAGGTTGACTGTTACACCATATTAGATTACATTTGATAACTTTTACCAATGGTTTTATCGAACATATTGCCATTGAAGTCTATGGAGACATTTGATAAAGTTATCAACTGCAATGAAATCCTGGCCTCTGTGTGAACCCTTTTTACTTGACATACTCATCCAGGGTCTTACAGCTATCTTGTTTAGCATGTCAAGAGCATACTTATCACAGGGATCCTGGCTATACTCCGTGTGGACTGGACTTGGTTAGTAGGGAAAAGGATTACAGGTGCACTGTAGCAGTTCTGCAGCATGCCCTGGTGATACTCTCAGAATTGTCACCAGAGCAGGATTTTGGCGGTCTAGGAATGAAACAGGCACATAGATCGCACTATATTCAGACAGCAAACCTCGCTATTCACGAAGAATTCACTGGAGCCTGGAATATGCAGCCAGCTGAAAGCTTTACAAAATGATCACAGTACTCCTTCAATTCTTGGCAATTTAAGTTTTCATTTAGTTGACATGGAGAATTTGCATGCTTGATCCCCTTAAAGGGATAGTAATACTTGTTTTATCAAAGCTTTAATATTGTAGTTATGAAATAAATAAAGCAAAGCATCAAAGTCTTTTAGCTACGCACCCCTTTTAGCTACGTCAGCGCTCTAGCTGACAAACTTGGATTCTGGTCCACACACTGGATGGCTCATCTGTGGAGCCGAAATAGCAGTGCATACACAGCAAATCTTCATGACAACAGTCTACAAAGTGTGCCTGGTTTGAGGCAGTGGTTTGTCATGAAGATTTGCTTTGTATGCACTGCTATTTCGGCTCCCCAGATGAGCCGTCTGGTCTGTGGACCAGAATCCAAGTTTGTCAGCTAGAGGGCTGACGTAGCGGGAATGGGCGGGAGGGGGAAACTTTAGATCATATTACACTAAAACTAGGAGTTATAGCTAAAAGACTTTGATGCTTTGCTTTATTTATTTCATAACTACAATATTAAAGCTTAGAGAAAACAAGTATCAATATCCCATTAACTCCTTAGACTCCTGAGACAAATCCCATGAGATCTTGGATTCAGTAGGTGACTTTATATCAATAATAATATGATATTGGGTTCATACTTATGGGAATGGTTTATATGGAGGTTCTTGCTTTGTCAGCAGAGCTGTTCCATGGGTTCTTGCATGAAGCCAACAACAAAGACTCCAAATCGGGCTAAATTCACAAGGGAAGTGGCTTATTCATTCACAGGATGGGTCATCGAAGGCTGGCCCAAATCAAGGCCAAACCCACAGACAAGCTAAGAGAATCTCACCTGGCCACGGACCATACCTTATACCCAGGCTCCTGGAACTTTGAGGAAACTATAACAATGCATTCTCCCCCTGGGTTGCTCCAAGGGGAGAAGGGAAAATCAGGAGCCTGTGTCTGGCCTGGAAGATACAAGCTAACCAGTCAGAAAATTGCCAGCATCTTTCCTTAACCAATAGGAAAGGCACCAACAATCTCTTCCTTGCCAAGCTTTGTTCTTCCCCTCACCTGGAGCCAGAAATTTTGAAACAATAAAAGACCCCCTACAGTGCCATCCATACTTTCAAAGAGGATCTGCAAACACTAAGGACATTGTTTATCTGCAGACACTCTGGCACCTGACATGGGCAGTCTAACACAATACAAGTGAAGCACATACACAGTTAAAACATATTGTATGCAGTTCCCCTTATAGATTTCATTAGACATAAATTAGATCCATTGATTTCTGGCCTTACAACTTCCCCTTCCCTGTGGTTTACCCAAAAACTGGGCAATACATTCCAACACAGTAACACAATACAAATGAAGCACATATAAGGTAAAATATATGCAGTTCCGCTTACTGATTTAATTAGATATAAATTATGTCCAGTGAAATCCAGCAATAAGTTTTCCCCCTTCCTGTGGTTTCCCCAAAAATCAGGCAATACATGTTTTCACTGTGGAACTCAGGAAAAAAGGGAGCAGGTTGTTCTCCCCAGGTGATCTGTGGAGAACAGGCTTATCCTTTATTCATGCTATGTCCCTACCAGCCTGTGTAGATCTGGAAGTTATATAGAGGGCAGAACAAGGGTAAAGTCCTTCCAGAAGCACTGCTGCATCTATAGTCAGGTACTGTCTAGTTCCTGGATGCTGAATCACTTTACTGGAAATTGGCATATAAAATGTGAGAGGCGTTTGAGGACGAACAACAGCACAATGGCTATTCTCCTGTTAGTCACCGCTCAGAATCATGTTTTAGCTCTCTAGTGCCATTACAGAGGAAAAATTTCCACATACATATTAGAATAATCCTGCCCAAAAGGGAGGTCCAGTTCCAAAATGACGGGTAAGTCCCCCCTGCACGGGAACACCAGCTAACCCTCGATGTATGTTTCGGCCTTGTTAGGCCTCGTCAGGAGGGTGCAGCTGGATTCCATAGACATTGAGAGCAAGGGGTCCACGTTTGGATAACCCTTCACTCTTAGGGAGACCCCCTAATAGTATTCAAAATAAGCATACAAAATGCGAGAGGCTTCAGAGGACGAACAACAGCACAATGGCCTGTTCTCCGGCTTGTCACCGCTCAGAAGCATCACATTTTAGCTCTCTAGTGCCATTACAGAGGAGAAATTTCCACATACAATGTGTAATACAATGTTAAGGACACTTAGAAAGGTACATTTAGTCAGGGCTCAAAATTTCCACTCGCCGCTAGCCAATGGTGAGTCAAAATTTAGCCCTGGCGAGTAGAAATTCAGCCCTGGTGGGTATGTTATGGCTTGCAGCGTTGAGTAACTTTTCAGGTTTGGCTAATAGCAAAGGACTTTTTTAAGCCCTGATTTAGTTATAATAAAGTACCCTATATTATAATTCGCTAGGATGTTTGTCAGAAGCTGTCATGCGCAGTAGAGACTGCCTGAACTGCACATGACTGCATCGCTCGCACTGGAGGCGGCAGTACGCAGAGCAGAACCGGCCTCTTAACATCACCTGGACCTCAGCCGGTGTAGCACGCACACCACAGCACCCACCTAGGACCGATACCGGCATCTGAGTTAGCCCGCCTGGTGACAGCATGGCGGGCCGGGAACAGCTGCTGTACAGAGCACGTTTAGCGGAGCAGGCAGAAAGAAAGGAAGATATGGCGGCAGCTATGACAGCGGTTACAGAAGTTTACCCTTTGAGTGCCAGAGGGGTACCTCAGCCTGTGTATACGGGCTTTTACAATAGTACTGAATAATCAATGATGACATTATATTCAGACATTACTATCCCTTTAAATAGACAGTTTAGTCATCTCTAGCATGCAAGTGCTTATAAGCCCCATATAAAGAAGCACTAAACTTTTTATGAAAAAAAAATAAACAAAAACACATGGTAGTGCTTTTTCCATTGAGTAAAATATGAGTATTCTCATTGCTGGGAAATGCTTATTTCCACAGTTATTACAGTTTAACCTGTTGTTTTTTTTACATTACTGATGCCCTTTAGTAGTTAGATTTCAATTAGTTATTCTATTGCATTCTATGGGAATGGTAAGCCACTGGCAAACAGTCCCCCATAAAATGTGATAGAAACTGCTGAGTCATTCCTGACAGTTTGAAAAGGAAGTAATGACACTTTTACTCACTCTCCAATTAATTGGAACAGTTATAACATTTTAATAAAACAACTGCCAACAGAGGGATTTCATGGGTTTCATAAAAATAAAGTTTCTTGCCTTTAAATAATCAGGATTTTGTATTAGTTCCCGACAGTGCAGTTGGTTTGCCCTTGAATTGCTTTTCTTTTCTTTTTTGCATGTGGCTCTTACAGCACAGACAGCATAATGAATGTTCTACTCTTATATGTGCCTTATCCCTGGCCTGCTTCCTTCTGCCAATGCTTCTAAGACAGGAGAGAAAAGTGATGACATAGTGACTTCCATTCCTGGAAAGAGGGTGGTGCAGGGAGGTGAATTCAATCATAATTTTAGCTTGAGGTGCTCCTCCAGTTAGTGAAATGACATGTGTTGCATCCCCAATGTACAGAAGTTTTGTTGCAGGCAGCTATCTGCCAACAACATCTAGCCCCATAAACCCATATACATTCCATCACATCTCCTCTCTTTAAATATGTACAGCACCAACATTTTAACCCTTTAAAGATCTATCACCTTGATTTGTTTCATATTTGAAAACTTCATTCATAACTGCCTATGTGTCATTTTTTTTTTTAAATTCGTACTTTATTGAGAGATTCACAATGACAAAAAAGATAAGACACGAAACATAACAATGAGTATATGCTCATCAAATGTCGTTAGCAAGAAACAAGAATACCCCTAACGAAAATGCACCCTAACTACCCCAGAGCACACCTGGCCACAATATAGAGTCCACCCAGGCTGATAAGAGACCGCCCTGTATAAAATGCCATACTCATATGTAAGCAAGATAAGGGGATTAGAGAAAAAGAGAAATGAGAAAGATAAAAGAATAGAGAGGACACACGAAGAGGGAAAAGAAAAAAAAAAAAAAAGGGGAAAGTGAAAAGAAGTGGCTCCAACTAGCTAAGTCTCTCCAACCCACAACGGGAAGGGTCAACACAGAAGAAGATCCCGACAGAAGTCAGGGGGGAGAACATTATCCACCCAGGGTGCCCAGACATGTAAGTAGGAAGCTGAAGAGTTACGTGAGTAAGCAGTTAATTTCTCCATCTTCAACAGATGCCAGAATCTGCTGTCCAACCTGGTTAGATCTGGAGGAATCGACTTCCAGTGATAAGCTACATGGCAGCGCACAACCGCGCAAATCCTGAAAACCAATTGGTTATTAGTAGCTGACAGCACACAAGCTCTGTAAGGTCTATTCAAGAGACAAGTCCAAGGATCAGGTGTTAGAGTGATGCCCAAAGCTAAACTCAGGTAACGAAACGCGTAGGACCACAAGGGTTGCACAGATGGACACTCCCACCACATATGCAAATACGTTCCTCGGGAGCCGCAACCCCTGAAGCATAGGTCAGAAGTCGTTAGAAGAATGCGTGCAAGCCGAGTGGGGCAGAGATACCAGCGACACAGCACTTTAAAGCTATTTTCCCTGATTTGAGTACATGGAGTCAATTTAGAGGTGTTGTCCGTAATCACCAACCAATCTTCCTCACTTAGATGTTCCCCTAGATCTTGCTCCCATGGGCCACGGTAAGAAGGAGGCTGGGGAAATGAGATAGGTAAAAGATGAGAGTAAATTTTAGAGAGGATCCCTCTACTCCGAGGGAGGGAGTTGCACAATACCTCAAAGAAAGTGCGCGTCGGAGGGGTAGAGCTGTTCAAATAGGAGCGCACGAAATGACGAACCTGATGAACATGAAAAAATTCCCCAGGTGGGGTATTGTAACGAGAGCGGAATGACTCCCAGGTCATCAGTGTAGAGGACTGTAGCAAGTCCTGAATTCAAAGAATGTTCGAGTCAATCCACCAAGAAAAGGAGCTTAAGGAAAAGCCCGGGGGAAAATCCGGATGGCAAAGGAAGGATTGTAGCAAAGAAATCGGACCTACAAGGGCATCTCTAAGGCTATGTCGACGCCATAAAGATTGCGTATAAGCCAAGGTTGGACTGTGAAATCTCCCTCTCTGGAACCGTTGAGATGACCACATTACTAGAGGAGCAGGTAGGGGGCAAGCCGCACCACATTCCAAAGAAACCCAACGAGGAGGGTCAAAAACATTATGCATTTGAACAATCTTAGCGTATTGAGCCGCTCTATAGTAATTCCATAAGTTAGGTAACGCTAGACCCCCCTCATGGCGAGATCTATAAAGAATCGATATCCGGATACGAGGACGTTTTGAGGCCCACACAAAACGGGAAATATCCTGTTGCAAAGAAGCCAAATCTGTTCAAGGTACCGGTATTGCCAAAGAGCGAAACAAATATAAAAGTCGCGGGAGAAGATTCATCTTGACCGCACTAACTTGTCCCAGCCAAGAAATGTGGTAGGAATCCCACTTCCGCAAATCAAGTCGAAAACTGCGAAAGAGAGGCCGATAATTATGCTCATACAGAGACGACAAGGATTTAGTGATACGAATGCCCAAGACATTAATCGAGGAGGAATTCCATTTAAAGTCGAAATTTAAAGATAGAAGTTTTTCCATCTCTGGAGGCAAAGATATATTGAGTGCTTCACACTTGGAATTATTGATGCGAAATCCGGAGAAGGAAGAAAAGAGCGTAAGTAAAGAATATAGATTCGGGAGAGAGATCAAGGGGGAAGGAAGTAAGTGTCAACAAGACATCGTCAGCAAAGAGACTCAATTTATACAATTCACCATTGACCGATACCCCAGAAATATCCGAATGTTGACGGACAGCACATGCCAAAGGCTCAATACAGAGCGCAAAAAGCAGTGGGGAGAGAGGGCAACCCTGTCGAGTCCCACTGAGGACCGGAAAGGTGGAAGAAAGAGCACCCGAAACGGACACTTTTGCGCTAGGTGCCGAGTATAAGGCTTGAATACCCATAAGTATGGGACCCTGAAAACCATATGCCTTCAGAGCCTCCCACATATAACACCAATCCACCCTATCAAAAGCCTTCTCGGCATCCAGGGAAAGCAACATTAAGGGTGTCGAGCTAGAATGACCGGCCTGAATTAAATTCAACAGTCGTTTCGTGTTGTCGGGTGCCTCTCTACCCGGAATAAAGCCCACTTGGTCCGTATGAACTAAAGATCCAATTACTCGAGCCACTCTCAGAGCCAAGATTTTCGCATATAGTTTGATGTCCACATTAATAAGAGAGATTGGACGGTAACTAGTACATGATGTAGGGTCTTTGCCCTCCTTAGGTAACACCACGATTTTGGCCTCCAACATTTCAGGTGGAGGAGCAGAACCCCGAATAAAATAATTAAAAAGAGTAGTGAGATGAGGGAGAAGGACATGTGAAAAGGATTTGAAGTAAGAGGCCGTAAACCCATCAGGTCCGGGAGCTTTGTTGGACTTCATGGATTTGAGAGCTACTGTAACCTCGTCACTTGATATATCCGAGTTCAGAGCACACAGTGCATCATCTGAAAGGCAAGGAAGATGACAATTCTCCAAAAACGTTGTCAACGACGTACGTAAGGCTGGACGATCTTGAACGTTACACCCATCATACAGCTTTTCATAAAAGGATGCAAATGCAGATGCAATCTGCGAAGACCGGTACATTAGAGAACCACTGCACAAACGAATAGCTCTTACCGATCTGCCGACTAATTGAGCACGTAATTTAGCTGCCAGCATCGCGTCCGGTTTATTCGCCTTTTCAAAAAACTTCTGCTCTGTCCACTGGATCGCCCGAAGGACTTCCTTAGACAACAAAAGATTCAGTTCCCCTCGTAAACGAGTAACCTCAAAAAGGTTAGCCGGGGTAGGGTTCCGTTTATGGGACAATTCAGCTTTGTGCAACAGACCAGACAGGCGGAGCCATTCCGAGGCCCTCCGTTTTTTCAAATGGGATGCTATGCTAATCAGTTTGCCTCGGATTACAGCTTTGTGTGCCGTCCACAACAAAGCTGGAGAAATCTCCTCAAGACTGTTCAAGGCAAAGTAGTCCTCCAGCGCCCGAGATATGTCCCCCTTAATAGACGAGTCAAGTACAAGGGTGTCGTTAAAGCAAGAAGGAAGAGAGCCCAACGAGTTGAGAAAGATGCATTCCACTATAGCGTGATCGGACCAGGTAAGATCATGTATTCGAGATGAGACCAAGTCGCCCAACAAAGGCTTAGATACAAAAATATAATCTATCCGTGAATAAAAAGAGTGAGGATGAGAATAAAAAGTATAGTCACGAGTAGAGGGATGCAACAACCGCCAACAGTCGAAAAGTGCGTGCAAATGAGTCAAGTGGGTAAGTAATTTCGACTTCTGAGGTAAGGGGGAACCCGGGGGGGGCGTTGATATGTCCAGGATAGGGTCAAGGACAGCATTGAAATCACCTCCAATCAAAAGTGGATCGGTTGGATAACGATCCAACAGAGCTGAAATCCTCGAAAAGAATTCCGGATCTGGAACTGTAGGAGCATATACATTAAGCAAAGAGATGGGGGAACCTTGTATAGAGCCATGTAACAAAAGATATCGACCTTGAGCATCGCGAACTGCAGTCTCCAAATGAAAACCCAGCGAATCACGAACAAGGATAGAGACCCCATTCTGTTTACCAGGACCCGATGAATGAAAGTGTGATCGAAACCTCCAGTCCCAATATTTAGGTTCAGCCCCAGACCTAAAGTGGGTTTCCTGTAAGAAGATAATGTCAGCATGAAATGACACATAGTTACGCATAGCTTTGCGTAGTTTTTGTGGGGCGTTTAGGCCCTTCACGTTGTGGGATATAACCGTCCAACAAGCCGAACTAGCCAAGGAGGAGGCCATAACGTAGAAAAAAAAATATATATATATAAAGGGGGGGGAAGGTAAACAAAGTAGGGAACGAGAAAGAAAGGGGGGAAAGGAAAGGAATGGGACAAAGAAAGGAGAGAGGGAGGGAAAAGGGATGAAACAAAAAGCTAAGAGAAGGAGAAGAGCAAAAGAAAGATAAGAGGAGAGAAGAGACCCGGTCTCCAAAAGGAACACGAAAGTGTAAGGAAGAGAGACAGGGAAGGGAGATCTCAATGAGCAGGGGACACCCAAAGGCTTCAAAGCGACCGTCCCAAGCCAGAGCAAGGGAGGTGGCCTACAGACAAGGGAACTCCTTAGTGATACCAGAAAAGCCGCCAAGACAGGCGGTAAAGTGAACCCCATCAGCCTAAGTGGAACCCAAAAGCCAACCATACTCGGATGTTCAAATCCCCGGAGCATTACAAAGATAAATTGGCCACCCAACAGAACTCCAACAATGCCCAATCGGATATCCCACCCACAAGAAGACACATTTCCCGCTATAACAAAGCAATGCATAGACCCCACCATTAGAGGGATGGTCGGCCGCCAGAAAGCCCCCCCCCCCCCGGCGGGCCCAACCCGGGCCCCAAGGCCCGCACCCGACCCGCCGGAAGAGGAGGCCCCCCGGACCCCACCCACAAAGACCCAACCCCCCCCCGACTCAGGCTGCACCGACCACATATCCCGATGACACTAACACTAACACTCCCACCATCAGATGCCAATGATTCCCCTCTCGCCCGAACATCCTAAGTAGAGACTCCCCCCGAGGAGATCCCCCCCAGCCGGCCGGGCGCAGGCCCCAAGAACCCACGCCCGACCCGCCGGGGACAGACCCCCCGGGGACAGCCCCCGAGCACATGTCATCCCATTAATTGCATCAATAGAGAGCGCCACATGAAATACCCCCCAAACTCCCGTGAGGTGTGCCTCTTAACACCCACCCACAGTAACAAATATGTAACTTTCTATGGGGTAAGGTTGTAACCCCTCTCCATAACATTGAAAAGGTCAGAGATATACATGTGAAAGAAGACTCAAAACAGAAATATGTGATATTGAAATACCCTTAGATTTAAAGAGGTACAGGATAACATAAGATGGATGTTACAAACATATAAATGTCCGGTGTCCACCAACCATCTGATTGACCATGATACAGCTCACACTGGGCATCAGGCCCCACCATCATGCACCCAAAGGTGTAGCATTAATCTTCCAACAGTCTCTCCTGAAGGGAAAGAGTCCTCAGGGGGAAGCGGTGGCCGGTTCCGCAGCAGCACTACCCCCCGGTGCTGGGGGGGTAAACTCTTCATAGAGGGCCCGGACATCCGATGTCATTGATAGTCCAAGGCGTTGCAAAAAGTCCTTACAGTCCGCTGGGTCCCGCAGGGTAGCGGAAACACCGTTCCGGGATGAGTGAAGATAAAATGGGAAACCCCAACGGTACGGCAGGTTATGGGATCGCAGTAAAGCAGTCAGCGGACGCAGGGTGCGTCTCTTCTGTAGGGTAGATTGAGCCAGGTCCGCATAGAAATGTGGTGTTACACCATCCAATTCTGGAGTAGATTTCCTGGCCACTGACATAACCGCCTCCTTGGTTTTGTAGTAAGTAAACTTAACAATCACATCACGGGGGGGATCCTTAGCCGATGGTTTGGGGCGCAATGCGCGGTGGGCCCGATCTAAGGCCAGCATCGGAGTGGGCAAATCCGGGAGCAACAATTGGAAATAGCGTTGCTGAAAGTCCTGAAGGTCTGGCAACGACTCCGGGACATTCCGGATATGAAGATTTGACCTCCTGGATCTGTTATCCAAGTCTTCAACTGCTTCTTGCAGACGGTTGTTACGAGAACGGAGGTGCGCCATCTCATCCAACAGGGCCGTGTAAGTATCCTCCGCGGCCGCCATCTTGGTCTCCAGATTGGTAGTTCTGGCTGCTAGGCATTGTAGGTCAGAGTGAATGAGTTGAACGCTAGATTTCAGCTCCTCGGAAAGGTCGTGCTTGACAGACAACAGTAGCTCTCGAAGAGATTCCACATCTTGCCGAGTGCAAAGGGGAGGTGAGTCGGGTCTGTCACCCGGCGGGCTCACAGGTCTCGCACCTGAATCCTTCTTCTTGAAGAAGTCTACCGGCTGGGCAGACTTCAGTGCTTTCTTAGACATGCTACCGTAAGCTCAAGTGTTCAAGCAACCAGGAGGGCTACGGGGAACACAAAAAAAGGCTAATGTTAGCGTCTTTTGGCGGCTCTAGAGTAGGAGCACTAGCAACACACAACCATTCCGCTCGAGCCACAGGCCACGCCCCCCGCCTATGTGTCATTTTAACCACAATTTCAGCAGTAGTTTAGGAGATATTCACACACTTTTTTTCTGGGAAAAGTGAAAGCGAAAATCTCCTGGTACTACACAGAGCTTCATTAGCATATGAAACATCACTGAAAAAACTTAATTAACATATGAAATGTCAATGAAAAGGCTTTGTTAGTATATGAAACATCACTGAAAGGATTATTTAGCATATGAAATGCCATTGGTACAACATGAGTACCTCAATTAGCACACATTAGCATACATAAGTATGAATATCTCCTTATCTGTATATTCGCTGGTCTTTTGGCTAACATGACACAGGAAGTTTTTAATAAAGTTTTCAAATATGTAAACTTGAATCAAGATGAACTGTTCACCAGATCATTGGGATGTACAACACATTGCTTCAGAACTGTTTATGCAGGGCTAGACACTGGTGTCAGGCAGCTGTCTGCAACAACACTTCCATACATTGAAGGTGCAACCAGGGCCGGTGCAAGGATTTTTGCCACCCTAGGCAAAACCTAATTTTGCCACCCCCTTGGCTCCTCCCCTTGCGCCCACTGCTTTATGCCCCACCCCTGTATGTGTATAAGTGTCTGTGTGTTTGTGTATTCCCTATATGTATATAAATGCATGTGTGTTCCCTATATGTGTGTAAGTGTCAATGTGTATGTTCCTTACATGAGTATAAGTGTGTCAGTGTGTGTTACCTATATGTGTATCAGTGTGTAAGTGTGTGTGCTTCTGTTTGTGCATCAGTGTGCCAATTTGTATGCTTGTGTGTGTGTGTGTGTGTGTGTGTGTGTGAGTACTTATCTCTGTGTATCTGTGTGGGCTTATCTCTGTGTATCAGTGCGTGTGTGTGTGTGTGTGTGTGTGTGAGTACTTATCTCTGTGTATCTGTGTGGGCTTATCTCTGTGTATCAGTGCGTGCGTGTGTGTGTGTGTGTGTGTGTGTGTGTGTGTGTGTGTGTGAGTACTTATCTCTGTGTATCTGTGTGGGCTTATCTCTGTGTATCAGTGTGTGTGTGTGTGTGTGTGTGTGTGTGTGTGTACGTTGAGTAACATCACTCTAATTTTTCATTCTAAAAGTGATTATTATTTTATTTCAATATGCGCACACCTGTAAAATAGATAAAAAATCCATCAATTAAAAGGCAGGAGGTACCCAACGTACCCTCTGGCACTTAAAGGGTTAAAATGGGAGCCGAGTATTGGTACAGTGCTGAGTGCTGGTACAGCAGGGCTATCATATCATATATCATTCATAAGTGCCAAAGAGGTATTGTGTTGCAATGTGTTGGATACCTCTCTGGCACTTCAATGGTTAAATGGTGTTTTAACCCCTAGAGAACTAGAAAGGTTTCCAACGGATCAAGACACCTATGTAGCATCCAAGGGGTTAAAACTCCATTGTAATCATTGGGGATTTGTATTTACCCCCTTTTGAGTGCCAGTGGGTAGGCTACGCAATGCTAAGCAGTTCTCTGGCACTCTAGGGGTTAATCCAGCTGTCCCTAGTACATCAGCCTTTGTCTCTGTCCATAGGGACCATTGTGCTGTGCAGGTATCTGTACACCAGGGAGCCTGAGCAGACCAGGAGATCACACACACTGCCAGGGAGCCTCTCACCTGAGCCCAGCGCTCCCCGGACATCCTGCTCCCCCCCGGGGCTCGTCCAGTACCGGCTCCACGTCCTCCCAGCAGTCCAAGAACAAACAGCCGCACCGCTTGCACTGACTCAGCCTTATGCTCCCTGGGCTGTGCTGTCTGGCTGGTGTCAGGGGCTGTTCTATATTGTCACTAGTCCGGCGCAACAGTACTCCGCTCCCACTCATATAACTGCTGCTCTCTGGCGCGAGGGAGTGCTTGGTAGCATGAATCAGCTCTCCCTCGCGGCAGATATCTATATATTTAAAATAAATGGGGGGGGGGGAATTGCTGCTCCGTTTCGGCGCCCTTCCACTGCGGCGCCCTAGGCGGCTGCCTAAGCTGCCTTATGGTAGCACTGGCCCTGGGTGCAACACATGTCATTTCACTAACTGGAGGAGCATCCCAAGCTCCTGGACTGGATGCACCTCTTTAAACCACCCTCTTTCCAGTAATGGCAGTCTGTCTTCTCAATATCCTCAATTTTTCCTCCTATTTCAGAAGCAGCAGCAGGAGAGAGGAGCTGTGATGGAATATACATACAGTACTGTGCAAAGGTTTTAGACAGTTGTGAAAAAAATGCTGTAAAGGAAGAATGCTTTCAAAAATAGACATGAAAAAAAAATGGTACCGTGTTAGCCAGTAGAGTAGATAGGATTCAATGTAGCAAAAAACTCAGACGAGTGATATAAAGGTGATCCCTTTTAATGGCTAACTGAGGACATAGAAAGTGCAAGTTTTCCGGACACCAAGGCCCCTTTGTATATTTTATTTCAAATGTATGTCATACTCTGTAAATATAAATGCAATTATTCTAGTTTTATTTTTTTAAATCATGCCTGAAGAAGGGGCCTTAGTGTCCTGAAAGCTTGCTCTTTCTATGTCCTCAGTAAGCCATTAAAAGTTATCACCTTTATATCACTTGTGAATTTTTTGCTACACTGAATCCTAAAAATAGACTTGTTAATAGCTTATATTTATCAATTAACAAATTGCATAGTGAGTGAACAGAAGAAAAACCTCACTGAATGCTTTTGAAAGCATTCTTATGTTACAGCATTTTTTTCACACACGCAAGCGCGCGCGCACACACACACACGGGAAGGGCTGGCAAGCTTTACCATGGGAGCAGATACAATCAAGGGGCCCATTCAAATATCCCTCCAGACCACCCCTTTTGTTAAGTTTAGAGTTGCCATTAATATTGTGAAGTAAGGCATGCATCAATCAGTTATTTAACCCCTTAAGGACCGGGAAATCCGGCCGAAGACACGACTGAACGACCACGGAGCAAATTTTTTTTTTTGCTCCGTTGCGTTCCGGACTCCCCGAACGGCGTGCAGCCGCGGGGGGAGCCTGGAACTCGATGACGGTCATAGTACGTCATGGGTCGTTAAGTCAAATCGACCCTTGACGTACTATGACCGTCAAGGGTCGTTAAGGGGTTAAGACTCTTTAATGTTATTTAAACAGACATACATTTGGAGTAGTGTTGCCATGCATTGTGCTTTTTCTTATGTTATACCTACTTAAGTGGTAAAATGGCAATCCAATGATTAACTATTAATTATTTTTACATTTTGACCTACCACAGAGCTTACAATTGAATTTAAGCTAACTAATAATATCACGTAATACCGATTGAAAAAGAGCAACACTAGTGATACCACAGAACTAACAGTAGCTACACTAATTTTACCACAGAGCTTACAATCAAAATGGAGCTACAATAATGATACCACAGACCTTAGTATTGAAATAGTACTACACCACAGAGCTTACAATGGAAATTGAGTCACATTGCTCATTTCACAGAGCTTATAGAACACTCTGATCTCCCGCTATACTCCATCCTGCCACTTACAATCAGCCAATGCCATTCTTCTCTTAGCTCCTTTTGTGTCTACAGCCCTGTCATGTATCAAACCTTTTTCTCTCATTGCTCCTTATCTGTGGAATGCTCTACCTACCAGCATGCTCCACAGTACCTCTTTTGCTGTCTTGAAGTCATGTTTAAAATTTCACCTCCTCAACAAAACTTCATCAAGCTTCAAGGCACTGACTTTGTACATCCAAGGCTCTTATAATTTACTTACTTTATATATGTGTCCCCTATCCCAAACAGAACTCTCGCATTGTATTCTGCACTTGACCCTTATGTACTCTACATGTCTCCCTTTACCACTTACCAGACTGTAAGCTTTTGAGCAGGGACCTCATTTCCATTGTTCCACTTTGCAAAGCATTTGTAACTGTTTTATCTAAATCCTTTTGTAAATTGTAAAGCACTGTGTACAGCTGAGGTGCTGTATAAATAAACATATTCATTCATTCATTCATCTATTCTCACAGTTAAAATGGAGATACAAAAGTGATACCACAGAGCTTACAACTGAAATGGAGCTACACTACTGAAACTATAAAGCATACGTTTGAAGAAGAGCTACTGAAGTGATATCACTAAGATTATAACTGAAATGGAGCTACACTAGTGATACCAAAGAGTTTACAATTGAAATGTAATTACATTAGTGATACCATGAAGCTTATAATTGAAATTGAGCTACACAAGTAATGCCATAGAGGTTACAATTGAAATTGAGTCAGTGGGTATAGAGAGATGAGCTGTGATAGGATGTATAGAGAAAGGAACTGATGATGGGATGTATAGCGAGAGGACCTTTTAATGGAATGAACAGATAGAGAGAAGCAGGTGATGGGATCTATATATATATATATATATATAAAGAGAGAGAGAGAGAGAAAGGAGCTGTGATATGATATATATATATATATATATATATATATATATATATATATATATATATATAGAGAGAGAGAGAGAGAGAGAGAGAGAGAGAGAAAGGAGCTGTGATGGGATGAACAGATAGAGAGGATCTGGTGATATAATATTTAGAGAGAGGAACTGGTGGTGATATATATATATATATATATATATATATATATATAGAGAGAGAGAGAGAGAGAGAGAGAGATGAGATTTATGGGATGTATAAAGAAAGAGTAGCTGATAAGATATATACAGAGGAGTTGGTGTTGAGCAGTATATAGAGAGAGGAGCAGGTCATAGATAGAAAGGGGCTGATGATGCAATGTATAGAGATTAGCTGGGGAGTTAGGAGCTGGTGAAAAATCTGGAAGATAATAAAGGTCTAAAGAAAGCAAACCAAATGATGGCCACATAGGAGCCAAGTGTTAGTATTAACACTTGAGCATATTACAACAACAACAAAAACTCAACAACATATACTAAACGAGTGGAAGAATTTTATTCAAATCTTTATATGGGTGAAGGAGTACAACTGAATACAGTGCTAGTGGCTGAAGCTGTGCCAGAAACATTGGTAGAAAACGTAGAAACTGCAATAAAATCAATGAAGAACAGCAAAGCAGCTAATAAAGTCACTAATGAAATGTTGAAAGCCGGAGGCTAACCCTTATTCTAAGCCCTAGATATTTTCAAAATACCTGCTACTCAACATAGTCCATACAACATGGAAAAACGCAGAAGTCATTCTATTACACAAAAAACCCACCAATAAGCCTATTGCAAACCGTCTGCAAGGTTTTCACAAATATAAAGAATGGACACAATATTTGATGCAGCACAACCTTAAGAACAAGCAGGCTTCAGAAGCAGTTTTAGTACAAGGGACCATATCCAGACAGTACAGCAAATTATAGAGCAGCTTAATGAATACAATATTCCATTATGCAGAGCCTGCATTGACTATGATATGACCTGTGAAAAAGCATGCAATAATCAATGCCTTGGGGGGTATGGCCTGCTGTTCGAGCAGAATGGAAGTGTGCTGCTAGTGCTCCTGCTCCTGTCACACCAAAAGACGCCTGCATTGGCCCTTTATATTGATCTCGTAGTCTAAATTTGCTTCTCATACGTGGGGTGAGGTGCTACTATGTCTAGGAAGACACCAAAAACTGCACAACTGGCAGATTTCTTCAAGATGAAGGACACCAGGGCTCGCTCTTCGAGACCCCCCAGGGACCTTCCCGACTCCCCCACTCTGTGTACAAAGCAGGACATGGAGTCCCTATGGGAATTGCTGCTGTCGGTTAAGAAAGACATCTCTGATGAGCTGAGATCCAGCGTCCAGCTTCTGCACACTGATATCCAGCGCCTCTTGGGCCAGACCGAAGCTCTGGATGTCAAAATGGCGGCCGTGGAGCATTTCTATGCAGCCTTGCAAGACAAAATGGTGGGCCTTAAATCTTGCCACAGCAGGCTTCAAGAAGCAGTGGAAGACCTCGATAACGGTTCCCTTAGGTCGAACCTCCGTCTTCGCAATATCCCTGAAGCACTTGAAGACTTGCCGGGATTCCTACATCGGTACTTTAAATTGCTTTTACCTGATACTCCTGATTCGAGACCTGATTGTGAAATTTACTTTTTTCACTACTAAAGAGGCGGTCCTGAATGCCGCTAGGAAGTCTATCTGTCATGGTTTGTTAAGGCTCTCAGACGCAGGATTAGGTAAAAACACAACTTTATTGAAAAGTTAATGTAACCCCTTAGGGTGTCATACACGTACACACATATATCTTTATTAGACAGGAATACAGTGCAAACAATAGCAGTATTGGCTCTACCAGCCCTGCCAATATACCGGGCATGGCAGCCAAGGAATCGGAACTCGTGAGTTGAGGCTCTACCGGCCTTGCCAAGGTACCGGGCAAGGCAGCCTCTGGACAGGAGACGAAGACTGGCTCTACTGGCCTTGCCAATACCGGGTAAGGCAACCCAAGGAAACAGGACAGGTTCTACCGGCCTTACCATATACCGGGCAAGGCAGCCAATTGACAGGAGATAAACACTGGTTCTACCGGCCTCGCCAATACCGGGTAAGGCAACCCATGACAATAAGGGTAGGAAGAAAAGAAGATAGAACAGATACTACTGAGTAATCACTTAGAGACGAAGGAAATAATTGCCATCCAGCCCTCAAAGGGTGCTCAGTGTAGTTATGGGGACTAGTTCAGTGCTTTTATAATTACAAAGGTATATTGAAATTTAAAAACTAAAGCTTTATTCAAACTAAAAAATAAAAACATTGTGTATGTCACATCGTTTAATTGAAACAGAAATGTGCATACAGTAAGTTATTAGATGCTAAATAGTGTTTGAATGGACTTGTTAAAGTGATAACTAGCCACACGATAATTAGTGAAGATCTCACCTAAGCTCTGAGTATCGCTCAATGTCAACAGTGTTACTAGTGATGTATAATCTTATTAGTACTATATCCAAAATTATACCCCGAATCCAAGCCACGGGTAATATATAACTTAATTATATACTTGAGTAGTATAGACATCCAGCTTAACTATATCCAATTTCCTCGTGTTTATATATTGTATATATGCACAAACACTCGCCATAATTATACACACCACAGATTATCCCTGTGCGACTCCCATATATTCTTGATCTAATTATTAATCAATAAAAATCTTGAGTGTTAGCACAGCTGAAATATTGGGTGCTGAGATCCAAATGAAATAATCGAGTGGTGCTGCAATATTTAGTAATTCAAATGACCGGTAAATCACAGGGTTAACCACTTGCCGCTCACAGGCTAAATACTTTCCGCTCTACGAGTGAGGTCACTAATAATATACATCAACCTCTCTGGTTAAGCAGAAACATATCTTTAACCCTTTCAGTACAAGAGAGGTCCTATCCACCTCTCCGATCAGGTGGTAATATGCTTTAAACCCTTTCAGTGCCGGAATACAGGTCTTATCAATATGCTACAAGTATAAATCTAAACAAGTTCTCACATTCACTTTCTCCCTGATTCGATACGTAATTTATCAGAGCAATATCGGCGGATATAGAGTAACTCTTCTGCTAGCTAACTTCAAACGTGAAAAAGTCACTCTAACTATCTTCCTTGTGGTGTAAGCCACATTCTAAAATATAAAGTAATCAAAGCAATTGGAAATGATTCTATCTAATGTAAATTCTTGCTAGCTTTAAAAGTGAAAAAGTCACTCTAACTATCTCCCTCGTGGTATAAGCCACATTCTGCATCTGCAAACTAAATATTGAATTCTCTTGACTGCTTTCTAATAACAAACTGTCTTATCTCTTTATTTCACTGGACATAATGTTGCCACTGTCCATGAAAAAAACACGTACCCTCACAGATGGAATGCCATGACGCTAAATAGCAATGGAGCGAACCAGTACCCAGTACGTGGAACGCAGACAATCTATAACATAGCCGGAAGGCTTATGGAGCGAACCAGTACCCAGTACGTGGAACGCTATCAATCCCGCAATGTAGCCAGGTGGCTAAAGGAGCGAACCAGTACCCTGTACGTGGAACGCTTACAATACTGAGACAGCCGGGTGGCTAGAGGAGCGAACCAGTACCCTGTACGTGGAACGCGGGAATGCTGAGCTAGCTGGATGGCTAGAGGAGCGAACCAGTACCCTGTACATGGAACGCTTACAATACTGGGACAGCCGGGTGGCTAGAGGAGCGAACCAGTACCCTGTACGTGGAACGCGGGAATGCTGAGCTAGCTGGATGGCTAGAGGAGCGAACCAGTACCCTGTACATGGAACGCTTACAATACTGGGACAGCCGGGTGGCTAGAGAAGCGAACCAGTACCCTGTATGTGGAACGCTATAATGCTGAAACAGCCGGGTGGCTAGAGGAGCGAACCAGTACCCTGTACATGGAACGCTATAATGCTGAAACAGCCGGGTGGCTAGAGGAGCGAACCAGTAACCTGTACGTGGAACCCTATAATGCTGAGACAGCCGGATGGCTAGAGGAGCGAACCAGTACCCTGTACATGGAACGCTTACAATACTGAGACAGATGGGTGGCCGAGGCGACTCAGGAACGTCAGCTGACTGGAGGCAATCAGGACAGGAACCAGCAGATGGAAGCAGGAACCAGCAGGCAGACGGTCAACCGGAATCAGGAACAACGGCGGCGACTGGCAACAGGAAGAGGTGGCTCAGTCGGATCAGACGGAGGCAGGAACAATACGACTGGAAACACTGGAACAAGTTGAACACAGGTCGCAGGAACACAGCAGGGGCCCAGGATACTCAGGAACAAGGTGTAGACTCAAACAGCATAGAGACAACACGAAAGGGCAACCAAAGGGTGCCCAGACTAGGTTTAAATAGGCAATACAGGGCGGGCTAAAGACAGCCAGCCAATGGGGAGCCCCCTACTGGTGATAGACACAACAGAAGAGCAATCATGGGCACCGTGATACTATCCCTACGATGGATGACATTACTCCGCATTTCTACTCTGATCTGGCTCAATCCACACTGCAGAAACGACACACTTTGCGTCCATTGACGGCCCTGCTGCGTTCCCATGGCCTACAATATCAGCGGGGTTTCCCTTTCTACCTGCAGACCTTGAGGAATGGGATTTTGGCTACACTGAGGGATCCAGCCGACTGCAAAATGTTTCTACAATGCCAGGATCTAGACATAAATGCTGATGTGAGAGCCCTATACGAAGACTTTGCTCCCCCCCGACATACCGGATCGCTCCTCCTCGGAACCAACTACTGCTTCTCTTTGAAGACCTGGTTAGTTTCTCTGTATGGTCTTTTGACTATGTATGTCATTCATCCTTCATGAGTTTCACTCTGGTGGAATGGACCTCTTAAGGTCTACTAATGGATCCTGGTCCTGCCTTGCATGTGATGTGCTCCTGTTTCGAGGTCTGTACAATATTGTACCCCATGGATGCTTATGGCCCTCACAATGGCTTTCTTCTCACTGGTTCTGCTGACTCCATTGTATACCATGTTCATAGTTTTGGACTCCTGAGGGAGGGGGATATATCTTACAAAATGAGAATGTATGATGTCGGGGTGCTGGTTGGGGTCTCTTGTAACACTCCTTGTGGGGTACTCACATGGACCATGTCGGACCTGGTTCCTTTCTTTGGCCCTGACTAGCATGGGAGCTCCCCCCAAGGTATTGCCGGGGTTGGACGGTGGTAGTGTTTAGTGATTTTTATATGCTGTTTATGTGTGGGGTTTTGTGGGCGGATGAGGGGGGCCCATTATGTGTTGACGGTTCACGGAGTACTGCTGCTTCTCTTAAGGGATGCGATATGCTTGTGGGCCCTCATCAATATGTATATGGGAGGGGGTCCGCGCAGGGGGCTGGCTCCTGACAGGTCGGGTGCGGGCCTCCATTTTTGGGTTCTCTGGGGGGCTACTGTGTTCAGGGGTTGGGTGAGATAACGTCTAAATGTCCTCATGGGTACTTCTTTTTATTTGGGGTTGGGATTACATGGTTTCAGTTGTCTTTCACATCCTAACTGGGGGGGACCTGATCACACCTCTGGGAAGTTTTGGGCACTACCTTTTCTGCTTTTCTGGCTATATGGGGTGAGCAACGAGGGTTTCTCCCTTATATACCTATTGGGCAGGTTCCATGTTATGTTATTTATGTTCTCACTCTCTGCCATTTGCTTTTTATCCAGTATATATGTGATATCTTAGCAAGTTTAACGGGGACTGTCTCCCATAATCTGATATGGCTTCTTGTTTCCACACAGGACATTAGGGATCACTTGGTTGGTTTACTTAGCGTGAAGACAGGGGTGGATATATGATTCCCTTGACTGCAGCTCCTACTCCTGATCTGTTTTAGGACGATCACCTTAACACCTTCGGGTGCCCCCTCTTTGTGTAGATCTCTGTTTCGTTCCTGATTTTCCTACTTCTTTTTGCTCTTCCCTCTTTATTGGGTCTCGACTCCCCTCTTTCCTTTCTTTTCTTCTTTTCTTTTTTTTCCTTCTCCTTTCGCTCTCCCCTACCCCCCTCCCCCTTTTTTTTTTTTATCTTCTTCCCTCCCTCATCCTGGTTATGACTTCGTCATTGGCTGGGACCGCTCGTTGGATGGTTCTATCCCACAACGTGAAGGGCTTGAATGCCCCTCCTAAAAGGCGTAAAGCAATGAGAAATTGCATCTCGCTACACGCAGACATTGTCTTCCTGCAGGAGACCCATTTCAGATCTGGGGCGGAACCAAAGTATTGGGACCAAAGGTATCGCTTACGTTTTCATTCCTCTGGCCCTAGCAAGCGGAATGGAGTTTCTATACTTCTACCTAATTCCTTGGGTCATGCACGGATAAGCTGAGGGAGGAGCAGTTGTCATTATGAATTACTCAGATTACAAAACAGAAATTCTTTCACAATTCAATGATACAGAGGTTTACAAAAAAATTCCATTTGATCCAGCAATCCATTTTAAACAGATCATTGACAAATCACTCAACATGGGACTTACTGTCACGGTTTATTATGACTCTCAGACACAAGTTTTAGGTAAAAATCAATTTTATTGAAATAATAAATTGATAACGTAGGATGGCAAACACATACATACAGATATATTCAGAATATAACAAGACAGAAGGCAGACTCTACCGGTCCTGTCAATATACCGGACAGGACAGTCTGAAGTAATAGAAAGTTAGGCTCTGCCGGCCTTGCCAATACCGGGTAAGGCAACCTGCAGATGGAATCGCATAACGGTTCTACCGGCCTTACCAAATTACCGGGCAAGGCAGCCTCAATAGATTCATAATGTAGGCTCTACCGACCCTGCCAATACCGGGTAAGGCAACCTCAGATGGAATGTGGCAAAAGGTTCTACCGGCCTTACCAATACCGGGCAGGGCAGCCCAGAGATAGTAGCAGCAGTCAGATGGTAATGGCAAATTGACTGGATCGTAAGCAACCCAGTGTACACACACTGAGACTAACAGGGGAATCGTAAAGCCGCAAGGCTTTGGAGCAAACCAGCGTCCGCACGCTGGGACCAACACTGAATTGTATAGCCGATAGGCTTAGGAGCAAACCAGTGACCGCACACTGGTGTAACAAGCGAGTTAGTATAGCCGTAAGGCTTAGGAGCAAACCAGCGTCCGCACGCTGGGACCAACACAGAATTGTATAGCTGATAGGCTTTAGGAGCAAACCAGTGACCGCACACTGGTGTAACAAGCGAGTTTGTATGGCCGCAAGGCTTTGGAGCAAACCAGCGTCCGCACGCTGGGACCAACACAGAATTGCATAGCTGATAGGCTTTGGAGCAAACCAGTGACCGCACACTGGTGTAACAAGCGAGTTTGTATGGCCGCAAGGCTTTGGAGCAAACCAACGTCCGCACGCTGGGACTAACACAGGATTGTATAGCCGATAGGCTTTGGAGCAAACCAGTGACCGCACACTGGTGTAACAAGCGAGTTTGTCTAGCCGCAAGGCTTTGGAGCAAACCAGCGTCCGCACGCTGGGACCAACACAGGATTGTATAGCCGATAGGCTTTGGAGCAAACCAGTGACCGCACACTGGTGTAACAAGCGAGTTTGCCTAGCCGCAAGGCTTAGGAGCAAACCAGCGTCCGCACGCTGGAACCAACACAGAATTGTATAGCCGATAGGCTGTGGAGCAAACCAGTGACCGCACACTGGAGTAACAAGCAATGTCGCCGACGCGACCAGGCAGGAGGTCGCCAGGATACAGGAGACAGGCGATGCGATGACAGGAACCAGCAACGATCAGTCAGGTCAGGAAACAGCAGAGAAGAAGTTCAGCAGGAACTGCAACACCAGAGACTAGGCCGGAACCAGGACTGGAAGTACTTCAGCATGCAGGAAACACTGGAACAGTAGAGATCAGGAACTCAGGAACACTGGAACAGAGGCCCAGCTATCACTGGCATAGTGATAGCAAGAAGGTCAGAAACAACACGAAAGGGCAACCAAAGGGTGCCCAATCCAGGTTTAAATAGGCAATGAAAGGCGGGCTATCTGCAGACAGCCAATAGCAGCCCCCTACTGGTGACAGACAAGGAACTGCAGCAATCATGGGCACCGTGATAGTACCCCCCCTTCAAAGACCCCTCTCCTAGAATAGGGTCTAGGTTTCTGTGGGTAATTGGCATGAAAGGCCCTAGTTAGCCTAGGTGCAAGAAGGTCCGTACTATCCACCCATAATCGATCCTCAGGACCATACCCTTTCCAATGTACCAGGTACTGTACCCTTCCTCTAAGCCTACGGGAATCAATAATGCTCTGAACCTCGTACTCCTCCTGGCCCTCGACCTCAACAGGTCCTGGCACCACAGGTGTGGTAGTATAACGATTGCAAACCAGAGGCTTAAGAAGGGACACATGGAACACATTATGGATGCGCATGGATGCAGGTAGGTCTAGTGCATAGGAGACAGGGTTAATTTTGCGAATAACTCTGTATGGACCAATAAACCGGGGAGCCAACTTATAAGTCGGAACCTGCAGCTTGAGATTTCTGGAGGAAATCCATATATTACCGCATGGTGCGGAGAATTAATCAGTTGAAACTGCTGCTCTTCTCTGTGAAGTGCCCCAATAGTCATAGACAGTGGCATAGTTTCAAACATAACCTGAGGCAGTTCTAAGGGTCTGCCATCAATCGCTTCAATAGTCAAGGGATTGTCTCTTTCAATGCGTGGAACTCCGTGCAATTCAGCAAAGGTATTATCCATAACATACCCTGCTGCACCAGAGTCAACCAAGACCAAAACCTCCACAGAGCGTTGTGCCCAAGATAATACCACCTGTATGGTGGGTTTCATTGTGCCCGACACTGGGGACGATTGTACACCACCTAGGGCCTGTCCCCCAAGGTACCCTAGGTGTGTGCGTTTCCCGGACGTACCGGACAGGAATTTAGCAAATGCCCTTTTTTACCGCAGTATAAACACAACCCTTGTCTTCTGCGATAAAGTCTCTCAGCCTTGGTTAGTCTAGTGAAGCCTATTTGCATAGGTTCACTTGTCTCCCGTACAGGTTCACTAGACTTCAATGCCAGGGGACAGATGGGTGGGCAAAACATGCCACTAGGCTCATTATTCTTTGACCATAACTTACGATCTCTGGCAATTGATCTCTCACGTATTCTGGAGTCAATTATCATAACATATTCAATGTAGTCATCTAGATCAATAGGTAGATCTTTAGCAGCGATTTCGTCCTTAATGTGGTCATTCAGGCCTTGAGAAAAAGCTGCCAATAATGCCTCGTTATTCCAACCTACCTCTGCTGCCAATGTGCGGAATTCGATGGCGTAGTCGCCTACTGTACGCCTGCCCTGATGTATCTCCATAAGGCATTTGGCAGCAGAGGTGGTTCTACCAGGAGGCTCAAACACTCTTCGAAAGGATTGCACAAATTCTCTAAAGTTTTTAGTACAAGGTTTAGCATTCTCCCACAAGGGGTTAGCCCAAGCCAAAGCTCTGCCAGTGAGCAAAGATATTGTAAACCCCACCTTACTACGATCACTGGGAAATGCGTGTGCCGTCAATTCCATAAAAATCTCGAGTTGGTTGATGAACCCTCTGCAGAGACTAGGGTCACCATCGTATCTTAGCGGCAAGGGTGCAGAAGCCGTTAACCCTTTAACAGTGCCCCCTAGGGGTCTGGTATCACTCTCTGGTGTCTGACTTGGCGAGACCACCGGGCTAGAGCTAGATTTGTCAGCAAGTACCGTGCGTTCAAGGATCGTTTGAATTGCAACTGCCAACTGATCCAAACGTTGCTCGTGCACATCCATCCTCCAATGGATATTCTGTGCATTACCTTCACCTTTGCTGTCTGAGGTCATGGCCCTTTCGTACTGTCACGGTTTATTATGACTCTCAGACACAAGTTTTAGGTAAAAATCAATTTTATTGAAATAATAAATTGATAACGTAGGATGGCAAACACATACATACAGATATATTCAGAATATAACAAGACAGAAGGCAGACTCTACCGGTCCTGTCAATATACCGGACAGGACAGTCTGAAGTAATAGAAAGTTAGGCTCTACCGGCCTTGCCAATACCGGGTAAGGCAACCTGCAGATGGAATCGCATAACGGTTCTACCGGCCTTACCAAATTACCGGGCAAGGCAGCCTCAATAGATTCATAATGTAGGCTCTACCGGCCCTGCCAATACCAGGTAAGGCAACCTCAGATGGAATGTGGCAAAAGGTTCTACCGGCCTTACCAATACCGGGCAGGGCAGCCCAGAGATAGTAGCAGCAGTCAGATGGTAATGGCAAATTGACTGGATCGTAAGCAACCCAGTGTACACACACTGAGACTAACAGGGGAATCGTAAAGCCGCAAGGCTTTGGAGCAAACCAGCGTCCGCACGCTGGGACCAACACTGAATTGTATAGCCGATAGGCTTAGGAGCAAACCAGTGACCGCACACTAGTGTAACAAGCGAGTTAGTATAGCTGTAAGGCTTAGGAGCAAACCAGCGTCCGCACGCTGGGACCAACACAGAATTGTATAGCTGATAGGCTTTTGGAGCAAACCAGTGACCGCACACTGGTGTAACAAGCGAGTTTGTATGGCCGCAAGGCTTTGGAGCAAACCAGCGTCCGCACGCTGGGACCAACACAGAATTGTATAGCTGATAGGCTTTGGAGCAAACCAGTGACCGCACACTGGTGTAACAAGCGAGTTTGTATAGCCGCAAGGCTTTGGAGCAAACCAGCGTCCGCACGCTGGGACCAACACATAATTGTATAGCTGATAGGCTTTGGAGCAAACCAGTGACCGCACACTGGTGTAACAAGCGAGTTTGTATGGCCGCAAGGCTTTGGAGCAAACCAACGTCCGCACGCTGGGACTAACACAGGATTGTATAGCCGATAGGCTTTGGAGCAAACCAGTGACCGCACACTGGTGTAACAAGCGAGTTTGTCTAGCCGCAAGGCTTTGGAGCAAACCAGCGTCCGCACGCTGGGACCAACACAGGATTGTATAGCCGATAGGCTTTGGAGCAAACCAGTGACCGCACACTGGTGTAACAAGCGAGTTTGCCTAGCCGCAAGGCTTAGGAGCAAACCAGCGCCCGCACGCTGGAACCAACACAGAATTGTATAGCCGATAGGCTGTGGAGCAAACCAGTGACCGCACACTGGAGTATCAAGCAATGTCGCCGACGCGACCAGGCAGGAGGTCGCCAGGATACAGGAGACAGGCAATGCGATGACAGGAACCAGCAACGATCAGTCAGGTCAGGAAACAGCAGAGAAGAAGTTCAGCAGGAACTGCAACACCAGAGACTAGGCCGGAACCAGGACTGGAAGTACTTCAGCATGCAGGAAACACTGGAACAGTAGAGATCAGGAACTCAGGAACACTGGAACAGAGGCCCAGCTATCACTGGCATAGTGATAGCAAGAAGGTCAGAAACAACACGAAAGGGCAACCAAAGGGTGCCCAATCCAGGTTTAAATAGGCAATGAAAGGCGGGCTATCTGCAGACAGCCAATAGCAGCCCCCTACTGGTGACAGACAAGGAACTGCAGCAATCACGGGCACCATGATACTTACCCAGGGTTGGTTGGATGAATTCACATTTCAGTTCCTCACAGTAGATTATCCTGTATGCCCGATTTTATACACACTTCCAAAAATACACAAGGGCGCTGATAAACCGCCAGGACTCCCCATAGTGTCAGCCAGAGGTTCTTTACTGCAGCCAGCGGCACAATTCCTGGACCACTGGCTGCAGCCTCTGTTTCAAACATTACCTTCATACATCAAAGATACCCCAGACTTTATCACTAAAATCACCAACTTTTGTAATTTGGAAGGAAACTTCTATTAGCAATGATGGATGTAAAATCTCTCTATACTATTATTCCCATCTCAGAGGGCCTACAGGCAGTTTCTACTGCACTGCAACAATCTATTTCTCCCCATGTCCTCTTGTTGAATACCTTTTGGAGCTCCTTGAACATTTAACTCTTAACTATTTTCGGTTCAAATATGACTATTACCTACAGATATCGGGCACTTCAATGGGCTCCAATGTAGCACCTACCTTTGCCAATCTATATATGGCACAATATGAAACTACACATTTTATGCCTATGATGCACACTAAGATCAAATTCTATGCCAGATATATTGATAATCTGTTCCTGATCTGGAATGATAACAAAGATACATTTATTCAATTCACCGAGTCACTGAATTCACTTGATTGCCCTGTCAAATTTTCCTTTAACATTGATGCACACAGTGTTAATTTTCTGGATTTGACAGTTTTCAGAACATCTTGCGGAATAGGTACCACTAATTTTCACAAAGACTCGGACAGGAATACTATTCTTCATTTTAATAGCTTTCATCCGCGACATACTAAACAAGGGGTACCTTACTCCCAATTTCTACGCATTATCCGCAATCAGATAGGAACAAGGCCATTGTCCAACTTGAGGAATTCTTTCAGAGACTACTTCTACGTGGCTATAAAGAAACTAACCTTCTTGAAGCCCTCAACAGAGCATTATTGTTCTCACAAGAGGATCTTCTCAATACCCAACAACATAAACAACAATTGAATAGATTATCTTTAGTTTCAACTTACACTACATCTAGTTACCAGATTAAAAACACAAACCGCTGTTTAGCTATAAACGGGCTAAGAACCTCAGAGACTTATTGGTTAAGACTGACCCAATACATTGTTACAAACAGTCCCAAACTACATGGCTGTCTTCTGATAAACCAGGATGCTTTAAATGTACAGGATGTACAACATGTCGACATCTGATCACGGGTTCATCTTTTAAACACCCACATACCGGCAGGATCATCAATATTAAATAACGCTTAACATGCACTAGCACATATATAATGTATTTTATTCTATGTCTACGCAGCCTAATGTACATAGGCAAATCTGTCAACAGCTTGGCGAATAACCCTTCCTCTTTGAGATAAGGACTCCGCAACAAACAAAGTGACAAACCTGTTGTTCAACATTTTATTAAGGCCAATCACACTTTAGCGGACTTTAAATACATGACTATCTATCATCAACCTAAACTATCACGTGGGGGTGATAGAAATCGAAAACTGATACAAAAAGAAGAAAGATGGATTGAACACTCTGACCCCCAGAGGTCTTAATGAAAAAACTAATTATGCATGTTTCTTTTGACGTCACATTGGTGCCACAGTATACCCTCCTTGCATTGGTCTTTGGGAATGTCTCCTCTCCAGGGAATGGTGGGCATAGATCCCTCCATTGGAGGGTGTTGCCATTTCAAACACCTACCCATAAATAGGACTTGGAGACAACCCATTTCTATTGTTATTGCCTGGTATACTGGTCATTAAACCACTCCTTTGTGTACATTTGTGCTTCACCTGTAGGTGGGACTAACTGGACACATCTCCTCTCCAGGGAATGGTGGGCATAGATCCCTCTTTAGGAGGGTGTTGCTATACTAAACACCTACCTACAAATAGGACTTGGAGATTACCCATTGTCATTGAGGTCCTTCATGCATACTTATTGTCAAACCTTTTATTCCTTTTGGGATCCATTTCCTCTCCAGGGAAGGGTGGCCATAGATCCATAAGTTATGCATGACTAAAAGTGATAACCATAATAATATTACCAAGAAAATTTAAAAGAATCAAAAGAAATTGTAAAACAAAAATCTGATTATATAATAAAGACAACAGAACTAAAGAATCAATTTATTGAAAAGGGGTACAAAGAGGAAGAATTAGAAAATACTTACCAGGAGTTGATGAGGATGGAACGTGAAGAAATGTTAATATCTAAAGAAAAATAGGTTAGATAGAAATAAACCACAATTCATTACACAATATAATAAAGGTTATTATAAAATTAAAAATATATTAAGAAAACATTGATCTATATTGCATCAGGGCACGATACTTAGTAACAACATTTCACATAAAAATGTAAAAGAAATATTTTCTAGGAAAAAAACAGTAGTGACTAATAGATTTACAAAGAAAGAAGAGGATACATTTACATCTAATATTAAAAAAATGTGGAGTATTTAGATGTGGGATGAGTCGGTGTATAACTTATAAATGTATTAAACATAAAGATGTACGTTTTATAGACATTGAAATAATATAGTTAATTTAAAACAACATATAACTTGTAATAGTATATATGTGATTTATAAAATTACATGTCCATGCAATCTAAGTTATATTGGAAGGAATAAGAGAAAAATGAAAGAGAGGTTATTGGAACATAGAAGGGCAATTTTGAATTCAGATACCAAATATCCACTGACTAAACTTTATCAAAAATATCACACAAATCAATGAAAGATACTACTATTATGGCCTTAGAGCTACTACCTGGATCCATAAAAGAGGGAGAAAGATTTAGTATTTTATGTAAAAGAGGGACTTATTAGATATTTAAATGTAATACTTTAGTCCCAAATGGACATAATGAAAAAACTGATGTCTATACTTTTATAGAAAATTAAGATATTCCCATTATTATTATTATTTATTAATTGTTATTTACAGTTCTTGAAATATGTATTTTCATTTATTTAATTTTTATGATTACTTTTAGATTATTATATTGCATTATATTTAATTTTTGTTTATTAATTTATTTTGTACTTATTTATTTTCATTTTTATTTAATGTTTTTGTATGTTACTATTACTTATTTTATATATTATTATTATTAACGTCCCACGGGTGCTGCCCTCTTTGTTGGTGTTTGTATCTACTTTTGGGATTGTGCACCTGGGCCATAACTTTTGATAAGAGTGAGTGCTTTCCACCAATGTATTGTGTATATTATTATTATATATATGTATATGTTTTTGGTGTTCGTAATTTAGGTGTAGGTTGTTACCTATACAGAGGTGATGCAGTGTGGAGAATTAGACATGTACCTGAGTTTAATCCTCACTGGATTGGATCCCTACCACGAGAGAGACATTAATAAGAATATTTTTACTTTAGAGATATGTAGTCTTTTGTTGTGGGGATGTTACTTAGTGGGGATTTAGTTTTTTATAATGTAGTAACTAATGTATTGTTTAGATATATTTGTTTTTATATCTGGTGCAACTAGATGTGGAGGTTAGATGGGTTAACAAGATGCATGTCTTTCATGTATATAATCTAAGAGGAAACGGAAATTCAGCATTCCAATGGAATGATGATGTCACAATGGCGCAAAAAGGCGCTAAATATAAACGGGACACTGACTATGTCCTCATTATGCTCCCTGAAGAAGTACCTGTAAGAGGTTCGAAACGTGTTGGAGACCTTTCTGACCCTAATAAGTTATCTGATATACTAGATATAATTGTTCCTGATCGATGACAACAAAGTGCAAGAGTGGCGATACATTTAAAGGGCGGTGGTATTCCCTTAAAGACTGGAGGTCTATACTGGAGCGATTGACTCTGAAGTAGTGAGGCTTGAAAGTCCATAAGGAGATCACACGGAGTGATTACTGCATTACTTATAACAAGTGGAGACGAAGTAACAGTTTTTAGATAACTCCACACACGAGCAAACATCTGTGGAGAAGAAGTGGGGGTTTTGATTACCGCAGGAGAGAACAAGCAGGTTAATAATAAAGACCCAAGGTAATAAAGAACTCCTGTTACTTTTAAACAAATAAGCATGATCACATAGCAAACACAGAAAAGAGGAAACTGTTAAATACATTGTATACTGAAGACCTGCCTGCTAATACCAACAGCATTGAAAGGGTTAAGAATATTATAAAGAACTTTGCCTTTAAGAATATTGCCTTTAAGAACGATTGCATATATAAACATCATTAACCGGAAAAGGAACGAAGATTAACATAGGGATACTTATGGTTATGTGCACATAGATTGATATAGCTTCCGGAGCTTATTATATTCATACTTTTAGTATCCATAAATATATATGGTATTTTAGTGAGTAGGATCTATTAATATCTATGTTTGATATTTATTTTTATTGGAATAAATATTTGTATTTTATATACGGTAAATTGTAACGCTCTCCAATTGTTATATATATATATATATATATATATATATATATATATATATATATATACATACATATAAATCCGTTCAAAAGTTTGGGGTCACTTCAAGGTTAGAAATAATGATTTTTAATTAAACAACTGTGTCCTTCAAACTTTGCATTCATCGTTGAATCCTCCATTTGCAGCAATTATAGCCTTGCAGACCTTTGGCATTCAAATTCTCAATTTGTTGAGGTAATGTGAAGAGAATTCACCCCATGCTTCCTGAAGCTTATCCTACTATTTGGATTGGCTTTATAGGCACTTCTTATGTACCATACGGTCAAGCTGTTCCCATAACAGAAACAAGGAAATTTAGAAGTGACCCCAATCTTTTGAAAATATATAAATAAATAAATAAATACATGAAAAAAATAATAATAAATAAATATATATATATATATATATATATATAGAGAGAGAGAGAGAGAGAGAGAGAGAGAGAGAGAAAGAGGAGCTATTATGGACTGAATAGAGAGAGGAGCTGGTCAGAGCCGGATTAACACTCCACAGGGCCCTAGGCAAGGTACCAATTTGGGGCCCCCCTCCAACAAGATAGTAGCCCCTCCATACCATGAACTCTATTCATCCCTGCCGCACTTTACTCCATCCCAGCCTTCTACCTTCTTCTCTTATAACTCAAAAAAAATGTAACTCACTGCTCCCAAATGATCCCAAGAGAAAAAATAAAGTGTTTTTTACTTTTTTTTTTTTTTCAGTTTTCTTTCATTTTAATAAAATAAATGTGTTATCCATATAAGTGTGGCATCAAAAGAAAGCCCTAATTGTGTGCGAAAAATGGTTTATTATTTTGTGTGGCTGAAATAAAAGCCTTAGAGGGAAAACACTGTTGAGCAAAGACATAGTCAAAAAGGTCAGCATTGTTCCGGTTCTTAAGTGCAATCCACCCCAGATTTTCCTGGTTCTTAAGGGGTTAAAGGAAGAGGCTAATACTTCTTCAATTGCAGCCTGTGCTGCAGTTTTCTGCTTCAATAGTGTTATTTGCTATTGTGATACTTTTTAAATTAACCACAACTCAATCTGGCCACTCCCTTAAGCACTGAAGACATCTATACCATCCAAGGGGCTAGCAAAAGTGTTATCTGGTGTCCAAATGGTAGTAAAAAAGACCAACACAAGTGATTGGAACAGCACCCCCTTGTAACCACAACAGAAAATTGCAGTTTAATTAGTATTATTTTTTTAAGTGATAGTAATACTTAAAGTGTAAAAATATATATATTGTATTATTTACTCAACAAGGGTACTCCCACTGCTCCACTGTTGAAAGGTCTCTTATTCAAAAGTTATTGCAGCTTAAACTTGATTTTTTTTAGGTGAAGTATCTCAGTGGTCTGAAATTGTACAGTGGCAATTTTTTGCTACACCATACTATGGACAACTCTGGTCAGCTGACCATAACCCTCCATAAGATGGTGTAGCAACAGCACCACTGTACAATATCAGACCACTGAGATACTACACCTAAAAAAATTTAGTTTGAGCTGCAATAACTTTTGACTAAAACACCTCTCAGCTGTTGGTGTACCCTTGTTTTACTCAGTTGATATATTTTTTCATTTTAAGTATTACTATCCCTTTAAATACAATTCTAATGAAAAGTTTCGAAGCAGACTACCTTTGATTTATGCAACAGTAAAACTCCTATATCATGATTTCATAAAAAGGTATACTGCACCTTTAATAATATAGTTGGATGTTTGGCTCCAAAGTTATTTTCACACGTACACTGGCACATTTTCATGCAGGGCTCACGGCTGGAAAAATGACTCCGGAGCAGTGAGAGAGTCAGAGAAATCTTGCCCAATTGGGATGGCACCTGGTAATTAATGTCCAAGGATCTGGGGGTAACTGTGTTAAATTTGCTTATATACAGGTGTAGGCACCTGTAGGGAGTCCTCTCCAGCCGGCAGTCACTGAGCCGGCAGCCCAGACCTGACAGCAGGCGCACTTGACAGGGTGTCACTACACTTTGTCTCCAGTCGGCAATCAATTGTCACTGAGCCGAGAGCCCAGCCCTGACTGACACTGTCAGCGCTGGGCTACCGGCCAGTGGCGTAACAATAGGGGTCGCACCTGCGACCGGGCCCGTCACTCCAAGGGGCCCGGCCGCCCCCTGCGAACCCATCGCCACCCGCCCACAGCCCTGCCCGCAGCAGCTCAGGTAATCTCCTGGCGCTCTAGTAATGCAGAGCGCTGGGAGATGACATCATCTCCCAGCGCTCTGCATAACTGAGAACCGCGCGAGAGATGGAGGTAAGAGATTCACATGGGGCAACGTGAAGATTGGGGGGGGGCCCGGGCCCGGCGGCAATTTCTGCACCAGGGCCCAGTGGCTGCTAGTTAAGCCACTGCTACCGGCTCAGTGACAAGTGATTGCAGGCTGGAGACAAAGAGTAGCGACACCCTGCCAGGCGCGCCTGCTGTGACAGTGATTAGTGTGGCTTAGTCAGGCTGCCTGACTGAGGCTGAGCCACACTAATTACTGTCACAGCAGGTGCTCCGCTCACAGGAGGGAGTCAAAACTTTTTGTCCCGTGGAGTGTTATAATCCGGGCCGGCTCTGCGGTGACATCATTGTTCGTGGCAGTGTGGTGTGTGTGTGGCACGTACTGAGAGTGAGCAGGCTGAGGTTTCCGGGCCCCCCTCATTTGGCCGGGCCCTAGGCAGGCGCCTCGTGCGCCTTGCCTGTGATCCGGCTCTGCAGCTGGTGGGGGGAAATATAAAGAGTTGCTGGTGGTGACAAGTATATGGAGAGAGGACTGGCTGTTGAGAGATATAGATAGGAAGAGCTGGTGATGGGTTGTATATATAAAAAAGTTTTAGATGGGATGTAGAGGCAGGTGATGTGCCTTATACAGAAACAGCAGTTGGTGGTTGGACATAGACAGGTATAGAGTGAGGAGGTGGTGGTAGGACAGATGGAGTGAGAATTGAAGGTGGTTAGATATATGGAGAGAGGAGCTGATGTTGGGACTTATAGGAATGGAGAGCAGCTTGTGGTGGGATGTATAGAGAGGGAGGAACTGGTTGTGGGACGTATAGAGAAGGAGCAGCTGGTGGCTGGACATATCTAGAGAAAGGAACTGGTGGTGGGACAATACAGAGTGAGACAGAGGAGCTGGTTGATATGGAGGGCGTGGAGCTGCTGGTGGGACATATGGAGAGAGAGGAGCTGGTGTTGGGATGTATGGAAAGGGGAGCTGCTGTTGAGACTTAAAGAGAAGAAACAGCTTATTGTTGGACATATACAAAAGAAGGAGCTGATGGTGGGACTATATATATATATATATATAGAGAGAGAGAGAGAGAGAGAGAGAGAGAGAGAGAGAGAGAGAGAGAGACACAAGCTGGTGGTGGGTTATATGGAGAGATAGGAGCTAGTGGTGAGACATATGGAGAGATGCTCTGGTGGGACTTACATAGGGAGAGTATCACGGTGCCCGTGCTTTGTGCAGCAGGCAGCGACATTCTGACTGCTAGTTTGCATTACTGTTTACTGATTGGCTAGTACCTTTTGTCGCTGCCCACTGATGGCCTTTATATACCCTGTCATTTCCACGGTATGGTGCCCTTTCATGGTGTATTTGTTCCTGCATTCTGCTCTGTTATTGCTGACTGTGTATGACCTGGCCTGCCTGACGACGTTCCTGAGTTTGCTGTTCTTTGGCTACTCCATTGCTGACCGTATCTGGCTGACAACCCGCTCCGTTGCTGACCTGGCCTGGCTGAGAACCCGCTTCCGTTACCGTGTGTATCTGGCTGAGAAACCGCTTCCGTTTACTCTGTGCTGGGCTGAGTATCCGTTTCGTGTCTGACTTTCCTGGCTACCAGTTACTTTGTGGGCAGCCTTGCCTCAGCATACCACTTGTGGCCTCCGTTTTGCTCTTGCTTTAACTGGTGGTTGCTGTTACGTTAGTCGGTTGTGCCGCGTGGTGCTATATCTCTGTCGACCGTTAGCTAGGCATTTGTGCTATAGCTTCTCTCCATACCGCCGTTGGCGGAGTGCACAAGCGAAGTACCGGTACAATGTTCTATCACTGACTGTGTCGCTCTGATCTCTCCGTGTCTGCCTCTCATACCTCACTGGGCTCACTCCCTTTGGGAGTTGCAGTATATCTGGGCGTTCCCTTTGACCCTTTGCATACCTGGTGTTCCAGGTAGAGGGTGGCATATTTTCTCTGCAGGAGCCTCGGGCTCAAGAGCCAGCGTTGTGTTGTACCATCCTCATTACTGGGGACACTGGTTGCCTATATCTCTATACTTTCTGTGCTGCGATCCACCCCTAGCGTTCTAGGGTTTTCCTGGGAGAGTTATCTCATTCTGTTGCCATCTGATACCACGGTCAGTGTTGCCTCGATCCTTGGGTTCTGTGCCTTCTAGGCATCTGGGTTGTGCCAGCAGTGTTGCCTTGCTCCTCTGGGTTGTGCCAGTCACCTTCGTCTGGACCATCTACCATCTAGGTCCTGTGGTCAGCCCGCTGTCTACTTATCCTGCTGTCCTGCCGAGTGGAAGAAGTTTATAAATTAAAAAATGCCCCCCTCTATGGACATTCTATCAAAAACGAATTAAAAATTAATTTTGGTAGACCAATCCATAAAGAACTGATTAATAGTGGCCATTAGGATTTACTTCAAAGATTAAGATAAGTCAGTGTTCATTATTAAAAGTTGTTAGTGTTCCCTTAACAAAAGGGCTACACTGGAATTAGAAAACTGCAGTATGTCATTATTATAACTGACCTGCGGATACAGACCAATATTTACAAATTTCCTGATGTGGAACTGCAACTTCTTCCATCACCAGAGCAAATAGTCTGGTATAGATGTTGTGTGCTGTATTATGAGTTGTCATAGTTATCCTAATTGTTATATAAACCCCATTCATGTGCAGCCAAAGAAACCACCATGTGTTTTTTTTTCATTTGTTTACCTAGGGAAGCTACTGTGCATTTCAATCCCCTAGAGAGGTCTGTAAAATACTGTAAAGCAATACATTAGAGAACACTCTAGCAATCAAAGAGTTAATGAAGAACAATCTGAGATGATGCTGTCTTTTCACTTATAGCATATCCTTTATAGAAACCAATGTAAATGTTTCATTAGCAGCAATACAATGCATATTCGGTAAGTAACGGTCTAGATAACCAGTGTACTCATTCCTTTTTCACCATGTCACTGGGCCATCAGCTTCCTCTTGTTTCATATGGAGGAAAGTTGTTACTTGGATTTACAACTATATGGTATACACGCCATAGCGAGGGTGGATTGCTGCTGTCAGGGCTCATTGCGGAGAAATCTGGTGTAAGGCCTTCCTGAAATAAACACTAAAGCAGCTAAAACACTAAAGCAGCTAATTTTAGAGTAAAGTAAGTTAACTCAGCCTCCTTATAAATTTTGTCTTAAAGTGATAGTAATACTTGAAATACAAACCATTTAATTCTGTAGATATTTACAAAATAAACTAATTGCGCCATTTCTGATCTCCCAAACCTTTATGGTTGGGGAGATATAAGTCTGCAAAGTTCCGCCTTCCCTCCCCTTGTGGTGACGTCAGCTTTAAAACGTACAGATGGAGATCGCAGTCCATAGACCGTCCTGCTGCTCTGCAGCAGAGCCGTGATCGCGGTAGTTACAAAGTAGTACTTCATTTGAACCGTCTACAACATGTGCCTGGTTTGCAAGCACACATTGTAGACCGTTCAAATGAAGTATTTCTTTGTCTATGGACTGCGATCTCCATCTGTACGTTTTAAAGCTGACGTCACCACAAGGGGAGGGAAGGCGGAACTTTGCAGACTTATATCTCCCCAACCATAAAGGTTTGGGAGATCAGAAATGGCGCAATTAGTTTATTTTGTAAATATCTACAGAATTAAATGGTTTGAATTACAAGTATTACTGTCACTTTAAGTGGATTGTGCTTACCAAGCCCAGGCTCTCATAGCCACACCTTCACATAATCACTCCCACAGTTCTATCCGATGTTGCCTGGCACAGAACAGACTATTAGAAAGAGAGTTACTAGATTCCCTAATGACATGGGGCAGTAGAATAAATGGGCCAAACAGGCAATGCGCTGGAGACCTCAACTGCACCCAAGGGGTTCAGCTAAACTGTTTTCATTGTGAGAATTATACATTGTTATCAACAGATGTATCTCAAATTGTAGTTATACATTCCTATCTGAACTGCTGATTTGCCTTTGAGACTTGCTTTTTCTGCTGTAAAGTACAGAATGTCATAGGACTGAGCCTTTTTCCAAGGATAAACCTAGAGGTGCTTCATGTTCCCCAAAACCCCTCCTTGAACACGATAGCTCTTGTCAGATCAGAGGGACACAAATATGTATTGCCTTAATAATGAGAAATGTTTTCTGCTTTTGAACATATGTCTGTGACAGTTGTGGGAAGCTTGCAGTCTCCCAGCTGTTGTTGAACTATAATTCGCGCCATCCTCAGCCAGACACAGGTTACCCACTCCTGGTTTATGCTTAGGAAGCTGCAATGGATTTAGAATTACATAAAACAAACTCAAGGTTTGAGTTATTGATTTCCCCTCCTTTCTTCAAACTCAAGAGTTCCCTAACACTTTATACTCTACAAAATCCACTCTCTACCCTGCTTTACTCACTTCCCATCAAACGTCAACCACTCTAATCCCCTCACTTATTTAACACTGCCTGCTTAAAATGGGTGATCATGTACTCTGGCCCCTAAAGATGAAGGGCAGATTATTTACTCTTGCCCCTATAAAATTATATATATATATTGGAAGGGAAGATTTTCTACTCTGACCCTTATATAATATACATGGGACGATCATGACCTCGGCCCCCGTAGATGCCTGGATCCTTGTCCTCTTGTAGATTCTTTACCCTCCGGAAGGCTCTCTCTCTGAAGCACAGCACAACAGTTCAATACCAGGGTTCAAGACACAAGTACTTTGAGAGCTCCTCCTACTAAATGACACAACCAGGTATCTGTGTAGGAAAAGCTCTAATTTATTCAGCGTAATGTAGGTATTTATAGACAAAAATACAAGGGCGGGTTTATTATAATGAGAACAAAATCACTGGCTAACAGGGTAAGTGCATAAACAGTGCATTTTAATAAGTTGAGAAATGGCCAGAGTATATTATAAAAAAAATAAGGCCTCTTGCAACATTTCCTAATATCTAAACAATTCTGTTACAAAAAGCAGGTAAGAAACGCTCCCTTCAGATACCTAAACTGTTTCCTTAGAAACAATAGGGCTGTGTCTCTCTGCAGAAAAGTTATCAGCAAAAGCAGCTAAAAAAATTAGAATATTAACCATTGAAATGCTATATAAAATAAGTCAGAATATTGACCCTTTCAATGCTGGATCGAAATGTAACCCTTACACTGCCTAACTTCCCACATATGGTATATGCATATTCAGCTGGTGATCAAATAGGCTGGCTGTCAGCTTCCCCAAACCTTTAAACAATTGGCAAAAGGGGAGCTCAGAAATCACAGGTGATGACACTGTAGCAGGGTGCTGATGCAGTTCTGTTTACCATGTCCTAAGGGTCAAATTTAAAAACAAAGGTCAAAAAATGGGTGTTATGGCACTAAAGATTGCTGTAATGCTCCAAAATAAATCAAAAATGAAACACAAGATATATAAACATCAAAATGTCCAAAGGCTCCAACCCAAAAACAGGACTCAAATTAAGATGATGAGGAAATCCTCCCTTGCGGAATGCTGCTCCTTTAAAGGGATAGTAATACTTCGTTTTAACATTATTTTATTTTGTAGGCATTAAAAAAACATGAAGAATGATATAAGTCTTATCTCTCAAACCTTTATGGTTTATGAGATATTCACAAGCAAAGTTCCCCTCCCCGCCCCTTTTACCTAGTGTAAGCCATCTCTTCTCAGATGTGAGTCTGGTTGTATGACAGTACAGATAACAGAAGGGGACAATTTTCTTTGTATGAAAACAATGAAAGCCCTTCCCCCCTTGACAAGTTTTTCAGCTTTTTCCATTATCTTAATTGAAGATTGTCCCTCTCTGCAGTCTACCTGGGCATCTCCCTTCTGATCTGGTTGAACAGGGGGGGGGATACTTTGTGAATATCTCTTAAACCATAAAGGTTTCAGAGATAAGACTTATATCATTCTTCATGTTTTTTTAATGCCTACAAAATAAAATAAAGTTAAAATGAAGTATTACTATCCCTTTAAATGTGGATCTATGTTTTTTTGGAGAGATTATATATACACTTCTTGGGGGTAAGAGAACCTTTATAATTTCTTTTTCGCTCTTAAGGAATCGTTGACCGTCCAAAGTCACCGGTGGAGGGTGAAACACTAAAGTAACAGCAAAAAGGGGAAAAGAGCACAGACCCTGTAAGAGCACATCTGTAGGTTATCAATAATCATAAACCCCCCGTTAGTTTGTGCTCACCAGAGGCAGAATTGATCAGTAGCACATTTGAAATCAGATTATCATCTCTCTCCACTCTCCTCCGCATGGAAACAACATTCGCAATATATAGGATAGTAGTAGATTGTATTTATTTTATAAAAAGAGTTCTTTCAAAATAAGATGACATACAATATATAAGCTATACTTAGAATAACGCCCCAACGCATTTCATATCAAAACAGATACTTCCTCAAGGGTAAAAATAGCAAATATTTCATTTTATTTTGAAAGAACTCTTTTTTTATAAAAAAAATACAATCTACTACTATCCTGAATATTGCAAATGCTGTTTCCATAGAGAGGGGAGTGGAGAGAGATGATAATCTGATTTCAGATGTGCTACTGATCAATTCTGTCTCTGGTGAGCATAAACTAAAGGGGGGTTATGATTATTGATAACCTACAGATGTGCTCTTAGCGGGTCTGCACCCTTTTCCCCTTTTTGTTGTTGTTTGGGTAAAATTTAAGACCAGTGCTAATCGTAGGACAGCTAATACATTTTAGACCATACTCTCATTTTATGCTTTTATAAAATTACTTTTTTGGAGTTAATCACAATCTCTAGGGAAATGACCCGTGCATTATATTGTTCATATAAATATAGTAAAACACTGTCTATAAAGGTATATTCATCTAAGCGAGAGAGATAAGAATAGTATAAACTAATACGGAAAGGTTCTATAAACAATCAGGCTGCGTTCAGCCCACTGCCAGCTAAATATGTTAATTTTCTATCATCCTTAATGGATTACAGGTGTAATCAGCTGTGCAGTGAAGCCCCGGCTTTTAACTAAGCTTGCTCCCATAGTATATATAGAAAAACATAATAATTCATTATTAAGAGTATAAATAAACTGATTTCACTTACTATTGGTACCACAAAAAAAGAAGAGGAAACAGCTCTGTGATTTTGGATGCTTATCAACAAATACACTTGTCCATCTTCTCAGGCTAAATTGTTAGAGGCCACAAATGCTGTTTGTCTATTAATGTGTATTAAGACTTGAATGTGGAGATTCAAGGTGATTTGTATATTGCAGACTGTGCTTAGAGCAAACTCAGTGTTCCAGGTGGGGGCAATATTGTCCTTTTGGCACAGGCATGAATTCATATGCCTTATTCAATTAGCTACAGCTGTAACCAAGTACTCTGCTAAGGTACAATAGCCTTATTTATGAAGGCAAAATGGTGCAGAAATGAAGAAAACCAGCTACACTACACGGGAGAATTAAAGGTTCCCAACATTCTCATTAATTTAAAGGGATAGTAATGTTTCACAAAAACAGCAGCTCCGATTAATCTGCTGTCAGATGTGCTTGCAGTAACATATGCTGTGCCTGCTGACAGATGTGTTGCCCCTGCTGCTAGTGCCACCACCAGTGCTGTGCCTGCTGCCAGTACTGCCCCTGTTGCCACCAGTGCTGTGCCTGCTGTCAGACGTTCTGCCCCTGCTGCCACCAGTGCTGTGCCTGCTGCCAGTGCTGAACCTGCTGCCACCAGTGTTGTGCCTGCTGTCAGACGTTCTGCCCCTGCTGCCACCAGTGCTGTGCCTGCTGCCAGTGCTGAACCTGCTGCCACCAGTGTTGTGCCTGCTGCCAGTGTGTCTAGTAATATTCAGGACAGGGGAAAGAGAAAATGATGCCAAGTGTCACAGCAGGGGACCCTTAGTCACACTTGCGACTCCAAAGAAGTACTGCCAGTGCTAGTACTACTACTAAGAAGGTCCAGCAGCTTGTTAGCCTTAGGAGTGAAGGAGTGAGTAATCATCATATTAATAGTGACTGTGAGGAGGAAGACTCAGGGGCTGAAATTGATTTGCTTGGTGTTAGTAATAGTAGTAGTAACAGTGATGGTGAAGCAGCCGGTGGGACTAGTGTTAGGAGAGTGGTGAGGGAAGCAATTGAGAGTGTCCAGACTAGCGGTCAAGGGAGCCCACCCCATTCCCCTGACCCTGGGAGTCCCCTTCCCCCCACGGCATTGTCCATGTGGAACATGATCTGAAGAAGGCAGAATTGTCACCACCGCAATATTACCACCATCACCAGGAGTACAGATCAGCCGTCTGTGCCTGCTGCTACTACTGCCAGTCTGCCTTCTTCACATCACCAAGAAATGGCAAGTGTGACAATAGGGACCCTCTATCACATTGCTCGTCACCTCCTCCAACCAGCAGTGAGCATTTGGAATTCGAGGAATTTGCAACTGATCTAATTCCTGCTGCTGCTGAGTTGTAAGGGCAGCAGGATGCTGAAGAGCAGGCTAGTGTGCCACCGACCACCATGGATACAATAGGAATGGGGTCTACAAGTGATCTGGGACTAGAAAAGGTTCCACTTGCCAGCAGCAATACTCCTTGTCCTACCTGAAGTGCTGATTCTGAGGCAGTAGCAGCAACATCACGCTTCCACAGACAGTGAAGGGGAATGTGGAGGACAAGAAGAAAGAGGCAATTATTCTCCATTTTTCCCTCCCCCCTTGAAGTCTTGGGTATGGTACTAAATTTCTGTTGGGGCAGGAACAGTGCAGTCATCAACAAAGGCACTGTGCACAATTAGTGACAAGTCAGCAACAAGAAGAAAGAGGAAATGTCCTTGGCACAACCGCCCTGATAACAGACACTATGACATTTATGTCAAACATGTTAAAGCCAAACACCCACCACAGAAATCAAGCACCAATGTTGCTGTACCCCTGACTTTTCCGAAAGGTAACAAGAGGTGAGGCAGAGATCAAAGAGGAGGAAGAATAGAAAAACCCAGGCAGAGACTGTAAGTTCCACAACGAGCAAAACAACTAGCTCACCATCACCTTCTTCCACTAGGGTAACTATATCTTCTGCCAGTCCACCTCGTTCATCGTTACCTCCCCTGCCAAATGATAGCCACTCTGTAGAAGTTAGGATGTGACATTTCATCTCCACCCATTACACACTGTGTGGTGCACTGATCACACATGCCAGTGTGGTGGAGGAGAATCGCAACCAGGGCAACAAGCTGCATCTGAGAAGATTCCATTCTGCAGAATATGCTAAGATGGTGGCAGGGATGGTTTATCATTACTATTAAACTGTCAACAAGTTGTTATGTGTCCTTAGCGGGTTCTGGACAAGAGGTATAGTGACAGTGGCAGTATTTGGGTTCTGGTGTCATGGTGTTTGGATACAGTTGTGCCCCCAGGTGTTATTTACCATGAACACTGTGCACATTGCAGTTGCTTATGAGAGGATCGGTTCCACACCCATGATTTTGGAGGAGGAGCAGGTGGAGATGAATTATTGGCCAATTTCTTTTCTATGAAGAAAGGAAATCCACTGCACTCAAGTATTCTTCATATAAAATCACTTCTTTTATTTGAGATGGAACACACCAAGGACTCATAGTCTCAAACTTTTCACACATACAGTGCTTACTCATAGAAGTGATTTTTTATGGAGTGATTTTATATGAAGAATACTTGAGTGCAGTGGATTTCCTTTCCTCGTTGTTGCAGTTCTGATGTTCTGGTTCATCTTTCCACTATGCACAGTGTCTCCATGTGTGTCGGTGAGTGATGCAACTTACGTTACCGTCAAGATTGGTGCCGCTTACATCTTTTCACCAACTTCTTCTTTTCTCCACATATACTGGGGGCTACTTATTCTGCTGCTACTGCCTCAGACGCATCACTGGAGCTAGTCGTGGCAAGTGGAACCTTCATCATCCATCCCCCATGTTACTGCTACTGTTAATCCCATTCCCTTTCAGCTGCCTAATCATCCTGTTGCTTAAACAACTCGGCAGCAGCAAGAGCAGCAGTTGCAAATTCCGCAATTATGGACTCAGGAGGACATTTGACAATGGCCAGTGGCCACTGGCCAACATGACCTGCTGGCACTAGGCCAGTAGGGCATTTTTTTTTATCAGGGCTTGTGCTTTCAAAAAAAATACAATAACAATAATAATAATAATAATAATAATAATAAAAAACATAGTCCTACAAAAAAATATACAATTTTGGGGGGTGTTTTTCTAACAAGCCTAAGTCTTAGAAATCAATGTTTCCTTAGGGCTTGGCCCAAACAAGCTTAAGTCCTACAAATCAATGTTTCCTCAGGGGTTGGGCTTCTAACAACAAATCTAACAAATCATCCTCTACAAAATACTCTATCAAGTCAAGTATCAGTCAGGGGGTTCCTGTCTCTATCACTTTACATACAAATGTCTTATTTTATTTTATTTATTTTTTTTTTTATTAACTGTCCCGCCAATACCAGTCAAGAAACCCACCCAAAAACAAATTCCCTGTACAACTGATTAATTCCCCAGACTCCACCCTCCAACACAGACACCCTCCTCAGACCCCTTTTATATCATGTCTTACGTTTTTTTTTAATTGCATTTAGGATTTATTTTTTATTAAATCACAGTAAACAAACCACCCAAAAACATTCCCTGTTCTACTGATTCTTTCCCCACACCCCACCACAACAGGCACCCTCATGCCCCTTTTATACTATGCCTTTGGGAAATAAAATAATATTTGCTATGTGTTGTGTGGAAATTTAGTGTTCCCATTGATTTCAATGGAATGAGCTAGGCGAATAAAGTGGGAAATCGGCACTTTTCGCAGGAAATTATACTCAAAGTGGGAAGTGCCATTATTCTCCGATTTCAGTTTGAGACTAAAATTTTCACCCATCCCTACCTGGGACCAGACAGCTCGAAGCAAGAGGCAATCTTCTTACTGTGAGCATAAGGGAAACCTTGCCCCCTTGACAGGTTTTTCCTTATGCTCACTGAAGATTGTCCCTCTCTGAGATCCATCCAGACAGTCTTGCTATTCTGCGATGAGCAGTGGTACATCAGTTAAAGGGGCAGGAGGGGGCTACTTTATCATTCAATTACTCTTGAACTACAACCCTGACAGTATTGAAATAACACTCTCCATGACGCAAATACTATGAAGATTAATTGGAGCTGCTTTTATTGTAAAACATTACTATCCCTTTAAATGGGGCTTGTGATGCAATGTGTTGGAGATCTTTCTACACCCAAGCCCCATTTAGATAAATGGGAATTTGTCCCCTATGGTGCTGTTGATCTTTTTTTTATCAGCTTTTTATATGAGTGAGATTTACAACAGGGCACATGGCCGTTTTTTGAACAATTTAGTGAAACTGACTGTTTTTTGTGCATTTCCACATTCACAGTATTTCTGATTTTTTTTGCCTTGTGCTAGAGAAATGTACATACTCCCATATTCCAGTTGTTGAGATCTCTCCAGTAACCAAGGGGTTAAAACTTTTTTTTTCATTGTTGCTTGTTATAGACCAAGAATATTTTCTTTGCCAGGAAACAGTGGATGGGATTGGGCCTGGAGTCTGTGAGGAATGGGGGTGTGGCCATGTGTGGAACTAAGGGAGCCTAGCATGCCTTGCCTAGGGGCACCTGGGAAGTAAATCCATACCTGAGTGTGTTTACTTATTTGCACATCTCACTCAGCATGACACACACTGAATAACATTGTATGTGTGTGCTTGTGTGAAATGAGATATTGACAGCATTTAGAAGAATAAAAAAATACAGTATATCTGTCTAAATCTACACATTTCAGTTGTACCAATCTTAAAATACTCTACAGCATTTGTGGGCAACCTGTGATATTCCATGTGCTGTTGCTGTACATCCAGCTGAGAATGATGACAGTTGTAGTTCAGCAACAGATGGAGAGTCACAGGCTGCCATCCCTCCTCTAGGAGAGTTTAATTAACCCTTTGAAGACCAGTTTGGTATGCAACGCGTTGCATACCATTCTGGTCCTTAAAGGGTTAGCTATAGTTCTTAACATGTTAACCAGCCCTTCATCCTCAAAGGAATGAAAATGCAATGATAGCACACGTAAATGAGACAAAGGTAGATCTACATAAAAAAATATGAAACGTGAATGATATCAACATGATATACTGGATCAACACATCTCAAGGTTTATACTGCGATCATATGATTTATAAGGTGATCCAACATGCCCCAGTGTCTAGCAAAGACAAATTTAGTCAACACTCTCTGTGCACTGTTCCAAGTAAAGGACTTGTCAGTATCACAGGGCCTGGAGGAACATACTGATCTTCATTATAATCATTCCATTACAGTTGCACAGAGGTATACTTCACTTTTCATGTATAAGTTAAATAACTTGAATACCTTATTACAAGGGCACAGATGTCCTATTAAACCCTTTGAATCTACAGACATCTCCGCAATACATTGGAGTTGTATCTAGCATCCAAGGGGTTAATTCTAACATAACACTAGGAAACACAAATCATACAAATATCAAGGTTAGAATGATTTTTTTTGTGAGAAGTACACCTGCAAAACAAAAATATCAAAGTGTTCCAAACACACGCTGTAAACCAGCTTTGGATTTAAACAGTTAAAAAGACACTACCCCTTAAAACAACTTGGAAAGAATTTTCAAAATTGTGTATATGTTGTATTAAACATATTTATTTTGAAAACTGGACTTTGAGGTATTTAGATTGATAGATTATGCGAATAAAGACGTGTGTAGGTACTTCCTGTCTTGAATTACCTTCCTTTGTTACCTATGGGAAATGGGTAATGCAATGCTCAGCAATATTAATGAGTGTGAGAGGTTAAGCTAGGCTACAGCAGGAAGTGCCTGCACAGCATGCCTTAATTAGCATAATCGAAAACTCAAAAGCTAGCTTTCTAAAAACAAAAATGGTTAATAAAACATATAGGTGACAAAATAAAAACTTTTTCAATATTAAGCTGCTTTCAGGTGATACTGTCCCTTTAATTATAGGTACCCTCAGCCCCCAGCTATATCCATGACGACACCTTTCACTGCACCTATAAGTGCAGTCTTTTTTACATGCTTTACACACCCATTTATTAATAATCTATGTATATGATATGGCAAAAGCTTGCCATATACATATTGGTAAAACCATTTTAGTACCACTGTTTACAGAAAATAAAGATAGAGAAAGAGCACCCTTGGATCAGTCCCTGGTCCACTCTTTGCTAAATTCGCCCAAGCTGTCATTGAACAAGCAGCCAGCCAAGACCAAATTATACCTTCAACTGTTATCAACTGCCAAGTTATGTATTTCAAGTAGGTGGAAGCAATCCACCTCTCCATTGAAATTAGACTGGATTATTAGATCTGCCAATTTGATGACATTAAAAAACTTACCAACCATTATTTTGCTACTAAGACTCTGTGAAGCCTTCATGTTCTCCTCCTTCCTTTTCCTCTTTCCCTTCCTCCTTTCCCTCTCATCCCTCTCCCGTTTTTAATCTGATGTGAGATGCACGACTGTTTATTCTTTTGATCGTTACAGTATCATTGGTTTGTAACTTTTTTGTTGAATTTTATATACTCGATATATTGTCTGCTTTTGTACCATTTGCATGACCATAATAAAGCTTTTTGGAAAAGAAAATATATAGTGGGATGCTTAAAATTTTAGGGGGCTAAGGCCCCAGGTTTCATGCTTAACCCCATAAAGTTCAGATGGGAGCACACCTCATTGTGTAGCAACACTCTGCACATCGCTCTGGCCTCAAGGGGTTAAAGTCTCAGGTCTTGTTAATAGCTTGGGGCATCTAATGGTGTTAATCTCTCTTCTGTGACTGTCAGGGGAACAGTGGAACAAGACTGGAGTGTCAGACAGTGTATGTGTGGCTCTCTACCTACGGGACAGTAGAACAAAGTTGGGATATCAGACAGAGTAGGTTTAGTTTTGTGATTATCAGTGGACAGTGGAACAAGACTGGGGTGTCAGACAGTGTTGTGTGGTTCTCTGATTTCCTGTGGGAGAGTGGAACAAATCTGGGGTGTCAGACAGTGTATGTGTGGCTCTCTCTCTACTAGTGGGGTATCAGACAGTATATACGTGGTTCTGTTACTACTAGTGGACAGTGGAACAAATTTTGGGGCGTCAGACAGTGTGTCTGTGCGTATTGCTCTGTCACTACCAATGGACAGTGGCACAAGGATGGGGTATCATACAGTGTATGCGTGTTTGTCTGTGACTACCAATGGACAGAGAAACAAGGCTGGGGTGTCAAACTGTGACTAACAGTGGGAAAGCGGACCAAGACTGGGGTGTTAGAGAGTGTTCGTGCTGTTCTGTGCTTACCACTGATCAGTCAGTGTATGCATGGTTCTGTTACTACTAGTGGACAGTGGTACAAGTCAACAGTGTATGTGTTGTTCTGTTATTACCAGTGGACAGTAGAACAAGGCTTTGGTGTCAGATGGTGCATGTGTGGTTCTCTGTGAACGTGTCCTGGGTTCCCCTGACCCCTCTCTAAAAAATCATGCCCTTTTTCCCTTCCCTTCATCTGCAGCAAGATTTCTATCACATCCTTAATCTATTCCTATTTTGTTACCATTTAGATTTATTAGGGGTTGTCTTTTTTGTACAATTTCATTCGCTTTCCTTTACTGGTTTGCACCACTCATTTCCTATCCTCTGTTTTGCAATATTTCTTCTCTTTCCTAGGCACAGATCTATTAGCCATAACCACAAATGTAATGATTTCCTTTTCTTTCATAGATTTATGTTATAGCTTTTCCCTTATAAATGTTTCTTTTTAGTCTGTATAATATTTTGCCCCAAATTATACATTTTATACGTATTATCTTGTAGTTTATCTCTTCAGTACTTTTTACATTCTTTTTAGATTAATTTCTTGTTTCTTTACCTTCTCTATATTTAATCAAGAATTGTATATTATTAAAATATTCCTCCAAAATAGTTTCCTACTCGATTACAAATGCCACATCCTCTGACTCAAAAATAAGTACATTGTTATAAGTAAACATTTATTTTTCAATTATTTCACAATAATACTTATATTATATCAATCTTTTATTTATTTTTCTAAAGATTAAGATTCTAATGCCCTTGACACCTCTTTTTTTACCCCTCCCCCCTTCCCCATGACCTAAGCAGCATAACAGTAACATCATAGAAACATAGTACCAAATTTGATGAAAAAAGCTCAGCCCATGCCATATCACCTTTGTTGATCCAAAGGAAGGGAAACAAAAACAAAGTATTGAAGCCATTCCAATTAAGCCCCAACTGGCTATAAAAATCCTTCCTGACTCCAAAAGGCAGTCACTAATTCCTCTGGATCAACATCCTATCTTCTTTGAAACCAAGTGTCATAATTATCAGTATTGTTAAACTGATGTAACATCAACCTCCAGATCAGACCACATAAGCTTTCCATGCGGACAGATGTGGATATGTTCTTTATGTGGAAGTGAGGTCTTTTGTTCCCTGCATACATGATGACAATATCAGTGCTCCCCTACTTCCACATATCATTTTGAATCACACTTCCATCTGTTCTCACCATAATCCCAGCTTACCATACCAGTTGATCTTTATCCACTTCTCATCTAAGCTCAGCTGACCACAACTTGGAAAGTCTTGCCGCCTAATGCACAAACAAATGACCTAAAATTACTCTTGTCTGGTAGCCAACTACAATGAAAGTAAATAAAATTAATGTTAAATAACAAGAATGAATAAGCAAAAGAAAGATCCCCTCCTTCAATGTATCTCTCTCTCTTTTTTTAATTTCCCTGTGGTTCAAATGTATTTCTTAAAAGCACCACAAGAGTTTGCTGGCCCTTTCTGACCAACCCTGTGAAGCTGCCACCATTGCTGTCCCTATCCTGAATGAGCGTAAACTGTAGGTGCTTTGATCTAGCTCTATGTGCTTTAGTACAAGTGCCATGACTGATTTGAAGTGGTGGATAGATAGCACCCTTCCATCCTCATGCATCAATAAGGTGCCTTGCCTATGAAGGTAAACTTTTAAGAAATAGTACAATGCTCTAACTGGTCATGTCCCAGCTGATTTTTTTGCCATATTACCACTGTTTGTGAATACACCACTTGGTCAACTTGCATCTCACCAAAAATGTTATCTCTGACCACTAGCTCTCCTTTCCTAAACGCTCCATTAAATGAAAGCTGGAAGAACATAGTCCATATATTCCCAACAGCAGAGGTATGTCAATAAGTCTCCTGTCCCCGACACCCTTCATCTGTCTAGACCAGCGATTTATGATTTGCCTCACTGTGTAATTGGCTACCAAATCCTCCTGCCTCATGAACATGAAGAAGAAGGATATGGCCTCAAATGTAGATGCTACCTTAGCCTTGCTAAGCATGCCCTTTATGAAAGCTAGCATATGGGTTACTGTCAACTACTGACCATGACACTCTGCTTCAAACATCTTCAAACATGACACATCTTGCTCTAATGCATCCAACCGCTGCCATCTTCCTGCATCATCCGTGCAGCATGAACGGCCGCTGAAACCAAGGTAAGCTGAGACATGCTCACATTAAGAAAATTATCCTGCGCCGTGACCTGTCCAGTCAAGTGACCATATTCCACATCTGAGGGGAGGTAGCTTACACTAGGTAAAAAGGGCAGGGGGGGTACTTTATCATTCAATTACTCTTGAACTACAACTCTGACATTATTGAAATCACACTCTCCATGGCCCAAATACTATGAAGATTAATTGGAGCTGCTGTTTTTGTGAAAATTATTATCAGTGGCCAGGTCAATTCTATGCTAACACTAAACATGCACCACACATGGTATGCCTAATACAGATAGACAGTGTGATAAGTAATCCCAGCAAGTGTTAAAACAATTGTAATGATAATAACCTTGTTTGTATGTACAGTTCTCAGATGCCAGGTAGGATTTTGTAACAGTATGTGTTTTTGGGAGAATTATATTGTTTGTTATTATATTTCTGCAACTCGCTGTCCCCATTGTCAGAAAACATAGAATACAAACAGAAAAGGCACCCAATAGTTCAACAGTATATTAAATCAAAGAGGTCAATAAAAATAAAAGAAAGAATGAAAGAAAAAGGAAAGATGAAAAAATGAGTATATTTATTTCATTTTTTTAAACATTTTTTAATTAAAACATTCACAAAATAGATCATATAAAATATATATTCACCTCCAATAACAATAACTTGGTCTAGTCCTGATACAAACAATTGGACTTCTGAATAATAAGTTAGTTATTTAGATAACAAGATGCTATAACCACAAATGAAATGGAAAATTGTTAACCTACAACCATAAATATTCAACCTAGAAGACTACATTATATATAATCAGCCTAAGTATGCTTTATGTGGAACTTTTGTGACATAACATGACAAAGGTTGAAATTATATTACAGTACTATATCTTTATCAATGAAATAACAATTACCATATAGTAACACCAGATGAATGAAGAATGTAGCCCTGTGGCGACAAAGCAAGGATTAGACTAATTTAGAATACAAGATATATTGTTTTCTGTAGTTTTTGTGTTATAAGCAAATAAAAATTGCTTTTATGAGTCGCATATGTGGCTATCTAAGTTAGGTTAATAAGAAGATGGAAATATATTATAGACTCTCTATAATTGATTTGAGACATTTTGTTGACCTAGAGAAACCAATTATTAAGTTAATATATTCAATTAAAATCTAACAATCTGAGTCCCACTTAATCAAATAGCTTATTCGTGCTATGATGATTATTACTGTGTGGATATTAGTGGTACAATATTTATATTCCAATCAATTATACCATATGGCCAAAATACAAAATATTTATTGTGTTAAATTATAGAACATTCTCAATTAACTTTGCTATAGTACTACCCCTGAACTTCTTAGATTAAAAATCATATTCTATAAATTATTAAAAATAGATTTAATATTTTCTAGGACATATGAATTACATTAAGAATAAGCCACTCACCCAAAATAGAATATCCCATAAACGTGTTAATAAACAGTTCAATGAGTGAATTAAGGTAAATAAGGTGATACAGTTTACAAATCATATGGAATGTTGACTTTCTTCCCTGTTTTCTACATGAAAAATTCTCTGTTCAAGATGCAGAGGAAATAAAAGGGTGAAAAAAGGGAGCGCCCCTTGTGCAATGACACAAAAGAACCAAATAGATACTTACAAAAATATAGGCTGAATACTTGTATCGTTAAGTTTCAGCTAATCAGGCTCATGGGATTGACTCAATGTCCCAAGCACACCATACTCCAAATCTCTTAATGAGGGAAACGTAGAAGTGCTTCTCTTCACAACTCGCTCTCCCAAGCGGCAGAAAACATACAAAACAAAAAGAGAAAACAACACTACATTCAAGAAAAAGAGGTCAATAAAATGAACAAAATGAAAGAAGAATGAAGATGAAAATTATGAGTACATTTCTTTAATTTTGTGTGGACCTCTTTGCTTGATCATGATGTTACACTATTGGGCATCTTCTATTTTTGTGTTGCTTTTTTGTAAAGAAAAAAAACAAAAAAAACCCCTAACACGCTGCCTTGAGCTTTCAGAGCACACCTGACATCTTATGCAAAATACCTATGTGTATATTATAGTGCCCATTTTTATGAAGCACCATTTTAGTGGTTCTGTTTTGAACTGCCTCCAATTTATTAATGCCCTTCAGGAGATGTGGACTCTAGAACTGTACACAATACTCCTATTAAGGCCATACCAGTGATCTATAGCAGGAGTAGCCAACCCTGGTCCTCAAGAGCTACCAACAGTGCATATTTCCAGATTACACTTGAATGAGCACAGGTGAACCAATTAAAGTGACTGACCCACCTGTGCTCCACCTGATATATCCTGAATGAAAACATACACTGTTGGCAACCTCTGATTTACAAAGTGACATTAGGATCTCTCTTCCTAATACTAGTAGAGCTTCCTGTATAAAAAAGTGTCCAGCTTGCTTTTTCCACTACTTTACTGCATTTCTTGCCTACCTTAAACTCATCTGAAATAATAACTTCCAAGTCCCTTTCTTTGTTTGTATGTTTTTGGTGTCCTCTATCAGATATCTTGCACTTTTCACCACTGAACATGGTTGTAGATAGATTATTGTATCATTTGCAAAAAGGAACTCCTTACATTGAATATCACTAGTAATATCAATAATGAAGACACTGGCATCAAGTGTGGTCCGGTCATTTCAGCCTAGTGGAAACAGACCGGTGGTTTATATATAGTGGGTGCATGTGAAGCACTCACTATATATAAACCACTGGTATGTTTCCACTAGGATGAAATGACCTGACCGCACTTGATGCCAGGAGCGCGTCAGTTCACGTGTTGCTGAGAACAGTGATGTACGAGTGATGGGCAAGATAGAGGGAGGTACAATGGAGCTGAATGGCTCCATAACGGTCATGCGCAGAACAAATTTAAGGGGCAAGACGTCATCAGGTAGATATTTATTATAAAGATAGTGCTCTTACAACACTTTTTTTGGAGAAAACTAACTATGGAGTGCTAATAACGATAAAAAGACAAAGACTTACAGATTATATTGTGTTGGGATGGTAGTTCCCCTTTAAAAATCTCAGCTAAAGGTACTGCAAGCACAGACCTAAAATCTTTTAAACTCTGGACAGACTGATTTATCTATGTTCAGTTTTGATAATATCAGTAATATCTCATCCTCTGTAAACAGACTAGTGTCCATAGGTTTAACATGAGCAGTTATTCTGCTTAATGGGGTGCTCTTCTTCACAGCTTCCTGCAAATGCTGAATAAAAATATTGATATGGACAGTCTGCTATTTCCTTATCTCCCGCCACATATCTACAATTTTCTGACTTTAATCTTATTATGTCTCATTTACTTTATCTCTTTTCCCTCACATACCTGAATAATGTTTTGTCTTTTTTTTTTTAGACTTGCCTATTTTATCTTCTTCTTGGGAGTAAGCACATATTATAACCTTGTAAATGTAGCTATGTTTCTCTGACTGAATCTGCTTCTGGTTCCTATAAGTTTTTTATCATTTACAATAGCTGTCACCTCTCTACAGAAAATATTTTTTTCTCTGTTACCTTTGTTTACCTGCCTGATGCAGAATTTGGTTGTAGAGAAATTTGAATGATTTCGTTGTATTCATTTTCCTGTATACAATGAACCAATGTTCTAGCTGCTAAGGAAATACTTATGTGTTGATCCATAAGTGAAAAATCATCTATTCTAAAATCTGTGTTTTAGGGTGGGTAAGCACATACATTACTAATATACTAAACCACAGTCACTGGTGACTGGTCTCGGGGCTCTCACCCACAGATACATCTGACATGATAACAGTATTTGTGACTATCAAGTTTAGTTTTGTTTCCTAGCGATTTGGCTCCTTCACCAACTGTATAAATGATGCCCATAGCAAAGACTCCAGGATGTCCTCCCTGTTACAGCAACAGAAACTTACCAGTCCAAATCTGGCATACTAAAATCTCACATGCTTATTACATCACCTCTCACAGACATATTTGTTATTTCCTCCATCAAAGCTTTAACTAATGCTTTATCTTGTCCTGGAGATCTATAAATTACTCCTGTGCAAACTTTATTTTTCCTCAGTACATTGTATTAATGTAAACTTTGTTATTCTTTACATAAAAAGCAACTCATCCTCCCTTCTTCCTTTGACTTTTTTTCTGTAAAGATTGTATCCATATATAATTATGTCCCAGTCACAAAACTCATCCACTGAAGATTCTGTTATAACCAATACGTCCAAATTATCATTAATCATTATTGTAATTAGTTCAGGGAGTGTATTCCCTTAACTACAAGAATTTGTACACATAGCATATATATAATTTCTAGTGTTTTTCTTTTACATCTTCAATTTTATGTACCATATTTCTGTACTCATCTTATGACTTCTAAAGCTAGCTGTAATATCTGTCCATATCACTGGACAATCTTTGTCACCACGTGTTTTTTTTTTGTTTAGACTGATAATAACAGATTTACTAGACCCACATATTTAAATCTGGTATACTTGATTTAAGAGTGTGAGCTAGTGGACAGGGTAATATCAATTGAATTGTAAAACTAAGCATGAGTAATAGCAGGTTAGACAATATCATGTACTGAAAATCTTGCCACTTGTTTGGAGGAATTGTTCCAGAGGTCAAACCGCTGTGCCAAGTGTGAGCATATAATTTTTTTAGAATCTATGATATTGAACCTGGAAAGAAATATTGCAACACTGTGTGATACTGTAAACCTGCAAAGAAGCTTGGAGCTCTCTGAGCAGGCAGTATGTGGGGTTAGTGGTGAAGAGGGTGGACTTTAAATGAGGAGTGGCAGGTAGGCAGCTGGATAACAGTAAGGAGAGGAAGTAGTGGGAAGAGGAAGAGGCCAGTTCTGAGTTGACTTAGTCCAACAGATTTGTAAGATCGTGTGTAGATGTTAATGAGGATGGTAAGGTTGGAGAAGGCTGATTCCTCTAGCAGTCAGGGGAACAGTCCTTCTTCCAGTTTAGATGGCACGCAAAGCAGGTAGAAACAAAGACAGGTGGTGGTGGTAATAGGGGACTATATTATTAGGAGGGCGGATAGGGTAATCTGTCACCAGGAACGTGAATGCCGAACAGAATTTTGTCTCCCGGGTGCTCGGGTTTGGCACATTATGGGCATAGCAGACAGATTATTGGGAGGGGCTGGAAAGGGTCCAGCTGCCTTGGATATTGGTACAAATGACAAAGTTGGAGGAAGATGGAGGTCCCTAAAAATGATTTAATGGATTTAAAGTGCAAGCTCAAGGCAAGGACCACCAGGGTAGTGTTTTCTGAAATACTACCAGTGCCATGCGCCTGTGAAGGTAAGCAGGGGGAGCTTAATGAACAGCTTAAGTATTGGTGTAGGAAGGAGGGTTTGAGGTTGTTAGAGCATTTTAATGACTTCGCTTTAGGTACAATCTGTATGGAAGTGTTGGATTGCACCTAAATGGTAAGGGAGCAAAGTTCTAGGGGATGGAATGCTTAGAATGTTGGAAGAGCTTTTAAACTAGGAAAGGGTTGAAGGAATAGCTAGAAAAATGGGGTATATAGTGTAGATAGAAAAAACGGTACAAGTAAAGATCATTAGGGTGGAGAAGGGGTGGAGATAAATTTACCTAATAGGGAGGATCTCCTATTAAATAAACATGTAGAAAAAAGGCAAGTAGTAGGTAAAATACGTAAAGACGACAAAATGATTTGCATGTTGGCAAATGCAAGACGTATGGTAGGTAAAATGGAAGAACTAGAATTGCTGGCGGTATTTAGACATAATTGGTGTAACTGAAACATGGTGAGAAGATACAAATGATTGGGCTGTAAATATAGGTGGCTATTCCCTGTTTAGTAGAGACAGGATTAATAGAAGAGAAGGAGGCGTGTGCTTATATTTGAAACCAGATCTAAATCCAAGTTTAATGGCAGATATTTGTGAGGAAACTGGCCATAATGTGGTGTCCTTGTGGGTAGAAATCAAGGCTAACTGTGGCATAAAAGGCAAAAAAAAAAAAGGTGTTGGTAGGTATAATATTGCTGAGAATGTTGAGGCCCAGCTGTTAATGCAAATGAGAAACTTTATGCATCTTGGGCATCCTATAATTATGGAAGATTTTAACTATCCGAATAAAAAACGGAGATATGAGTTCTGTCAGAGGGCTAAGGGAAGCTGCTTGCGAGTATGCTTAGGGATAGCGACATGTCACAAATGATGGAAGTGCTGACAAGAAACAACAATGTATTGGATCCAGAGATAACAAATAATAAAGACATGGTGTTCAATATTAACATAAGTAAACATTTGGGAAACAATGATCACAACATGGTAACATCTGAGATCAGTTTAGCAAAGCAAAACTGTATAGATTCAACCAAAACACTTACTTTTAAAAAGCTAACTTCAAATTGTTAACAGCATCAATGAAACACATTGACTGAGATACATTATTTAAAGGAAAACATACTCAGGAAAATTTGTCAGAATTTAAATTTAGGTTATTGAAATATATTCAACAGTATATACCAGTGGGGACCAAATGTAAAAGAAGTAGATCAGAACCAATATGTTTAAATGCAAATGTAAAGAAAAAAATGTTAAGGAAAAAAAAGAATTCAAATTATTAATGAGGAACTTTCACTTAGTATAAAGTCGCCCTCCAATAATTAAACATATAGCAACTAGCTTCATAATACTTCTATTACCTCTCAGAAGTGCCAAGTTCTAAAGTAATCCTTAATCTTCTGAGACTGACGTCCAGGTTTGTGCCATCTGCACTCCTGCACCGTCAGTCCCTTCTGGTTACCTTAAGGTAATATGCAATGCCTCCTAGAGGAGACTGGGACTGAAACCGCAGGCGCGCAGACAAGATGTCTGCACCGATGCCTGGTTCTGGTCTCAGAAGATTAAGGATTACTTTAGAACCTGGCACTTCTGAGAGGTAACAGAAGTATTATGAAGCTAGTCACCATATGTTTAATTATTGGAGGATGACTTTATACTAAGTGGAAGTTCCACTTTGTCTTAAGGAAAAGAAAATGATTTCTTGAAATAAAGGGAGTGCAACAAAATTTACAAAAAGGGCAATTAGGTTAGCAAAAAGAGCAAATGAAACTCAGATTGCAAGGGAGCACAAGATTAATCCAAAAAGGTTTTTGAAATACATAAATAGCAAAAAACTGAAGAAGGAGTACATTGGACCTTTTAAAAAATGAGATTGGTGAGTTGATTAGAGAGGATAAGGAAAAGGCTTGTGCTCTAAAAACGTTCTTTGCATCCTTGTATACCAGGGAACAAGAAATGGTAGAAGAGCCTTGACAAGTAAGTGGGGAAACTGCTTGAACCCCTAATAAGGTATTATATTCAGGATTACACTGAGAAGAACAAAATTATTAGCAGGAATCAGCATGGTTTTATAGATCTTGCCAGAAATATCTTTTGAAATTCTATGAAGAAGTAAGTAGCAACCTAGATAATGGCAAAGCAGTGGATCTAGTATATCTAGATTTTGCAAAAGCATTTGATTAAGTGCCTCAGGGGAAGATGGTGTATAAAATAAGGAAATTGGGCCTAGGGGATAACCTTTGCAACTCGACAGAAAATTGGTTGAAATATAGACAACATTGTGTTGTTGTAAATAGAAAATCCTCCAATACAGTAAAAACTGAGAGTGGAGTACCTCAAGGTTGAATTCTTGGTCCACTGCTCTTCAACATGTTTATAAATGACATGGAAATTGGTATAGAAAACAAAATTTCAATATTTGCAGACAATACTAAATTATGAAGGGTAAAACATTCAGAGCAGGATATTTGTCCTCTGAAGAGGGATTTACATAAAATGACAGATTGGGCAAACAAATGGAATATGAAGTTTAATCCAAATGCTACTTATGAACTTAATGGAATCATTTTAGGATACACGTTGCTTCAGAAAGACCTGGGAATCCTTGCAAACTACAAACTTGGAAACAGTGACCAGTGTCAAACAGCAGTGGCAAAGCAAAACAAGTCCTGCCTCCCATAAATAGGGGTTTTGAAATAAGATTGGATAACATAATTTGGCCACTGTGCAAATTGTTGGTAAGACCTCACGTTGCATATGCAGTGCAGTTTTGGGCGCCAGTTATGAAAAAGGATATTCTAGAACTGAAGAGAGTACAGCAGACAACAATAACAATAATTAAGGAAATGGAAGACATGACATATGAGGAACAGCTAGACAAACTTGGTTTATTTACTCTAGAGAAAAGACCATTAAGAGGAGATCTTGTTACAAGGATCTCTCTACTGAGGATCTTTCAACTTCAGCAGAGGAAGGGGTTTATACAGTAAGGTCTGTTAAATTGTGGAATTCTTTGCACAAGGATGTGGTAATGGCAGATACAATGGATGCATTTCTTTCAAGACGGAACATACAGGGTTATACTGTGTATTAATAAGTAAAAAAGAAAGTTCTAGTAAATAGACTAATACTTACTTGATAGCCGGAAGGATTATATTATTGTAATTTTTCTGGGTTTTGATGCAAAGGTTGAACTTGATGGACTTGTGTCTTTTTTCAACCTAATTTACTATGCTACTAGGTATTTTTAAAATAGAAATGCATTGACCAATCTCATTTCAATTCATCTAGGGTTAAAAAAGCGCAGTGAGTTATGTAGCCGGTAAGGATTCAAGAAGCATATTTAAAATAGCAATTAACTAAGCATGCTGAATTTTTTTTCTTTGGCCAAAGGTAGTTGGCAGTATTGAAACTGGTATTCCATTATCTTTATTAGTCAGTGTGGGACTTTGAGTGCAACATACATTCAATTCAAAGCTGATTGCCACTGGAGTTTTGTGAATAAACCTGTTCAGGTGCCTCATATACAAAGCACCACCTGTAAGTGCTGTTTTTCCGATTTCTAGAAACCAATCTATAAGTTGCTATTATAAAAGTAGTTTGAGTTTCACAAATATGTGTGTAAGTAGACAACAGCTCCAAAGTGTCTGGCTCCATGAAACTAGTTGAAGTAGATAGCTGCCAATCTTACTTCTCCATAACCCTCTGAGGGCTCGATTTAATATACCCTGTTAAAATGTTGGTAGGGCAAAAATGGATACTGAACAGTACACACACAGTGTTACCGTAGGAATCCAATTGCCCTACCAACATGAACCACGACGAGTGTTGGGACACAAACTCTAAACCTACACTACCCCTAACAATTAAGTGCAACAATACTAGCCCTAACACTATCTTAACACCCATAACCCAGAGAAGCAACACTTACCTGTCATCCATAGTAATTCTTCCTCTGTAATCTTCTGTCCTCTGTCCATCTGTGTTTTTCTTTCTTCCTATCTTAATTCTTCTTATCTTCTCAAAGATGCTGTGCCTCACTGTAAAAAAAATTAAATTGGACTTTAAATATGTCCCATAAAGAATTCAGAACCATCAACATTTGGTGCTGCAGCCACTTCCACCACTGGCAGCAGTGATAGAAGGGCAGGTGAAAAATCCCCCTGTTGCCAGTGCCAAACTGAGTAAAATATTAACAGAGACTGGCTGTTACATGGCCATCACCTGTCCAAAATGGTTCCCATGCTTCCGTTGGCTGGGATGTGGGGTCACACACCTCCCAGACAATCAGTTTCAAGTGGGAGGGATGACAAAACTTGCTCAAAGTTGATTGGCTGAGAGGTACATAACCCCACATCCCAGCCAATGGAAGTGCGGGAACCATTTTGAACAGAGAATGGCCATAAAAAAGCCAGCCTCTGTTCAAATTTCCCTCAGTGTGGCACGGACAACCACCTGAAAGGTATAAAAAGGGGTAGATTTTTCACCTGCTCTTCTGCTGCCGCCACCAGCGACGGATGTGGCAGCATACATTGATGGTGTAGAATTCCTTATGAGGTATACTTAATTTCCAATTTTATTTATTTTACAGTGAGGCACAGTATTTTTGGGAAAATGAGAAGTAGGAAGATCAGACAATAAGAATAAAGAAGAACAAAGATGAAGAGGATCAAAGATTACAAATGAAGAATTACTGTGGATGACCAGGGTGAGGAAGACCACGCTGGACATCAGGATTACAAGTACGTGTTTATTTTCATGGGATGTTGTTCGTTTTAGGGGGATTACTGCTTTAAGTGCCAGTGGGGTATGCAATGCTCTGCAATGCATTCCATACCCTACTGGCACTCAAAGGGTTATTTCTTTTTAACATATCACACATTTGTTCAGTACTGTGGATGTACTGATATGGGGCTTAGGGCCCCATATCAATACATCCACTTCAATTCCAACGTCGTTGGTTTAAAACATGCATTTTGGTGGTAAAGTGGGATCCCTTAATGCATGTTACCACCCAACACATGGAATCGAATCTGAAATTCAACATAATTTTTATTGCTTCCAAAGGGCACAACATTTACCATCAGACATTTTTTTTTCTTCAGTAGTTTGTCACATAATTAGCTTATTATACTTGAAAAACTATCGTCCGCTGATTTTTTTTTTCCGGTGGGAAATGGATTGAGTCCTGATGCCAGAGGAGTGTGCTTGCTTAGCAAGGAGCTGCACACACTTCTGTTTCTGAAAGGGTTAAAGCATTACTATGTCGGACATGGCTTTTTCAGTAAGGATGATGTTCTGTTGCAATTCTGAAACAAGCTTACTGCACCATATGGAAAAAATAATAATTTCAAAAGCTTTCATTGATTTAAATAGGATATTTAACCCCTTAAATGACAGGGCAATTACCAGCACATTGTTTTGCATTCAAGGGGTTAAAATACCTATTTCTTAGTATACCATCCATCTTATCTGCATTAAGAAAGCAAGTTGCATGTTACCATCAGTTTAGTTCCAGAAAACAAATAATCACTTTTTGCCAAGTAAGAGCAAAGACCTTATGTGAACTATGGTCACAATATTTGTAAAGAGATTTAGTAATGTGGCTTATTAACTAGATTGAGACACACAGGCTGATGTACTAATAATGAGTGGTGAAATTCTGGATCAAAGTAATGGAACCGTATTGAACAAATAAATATTCCCTACATTTTGTTAGGCAGGCAATATAACAAAGAAATGGGGAATGAAAGCAGAGTGTTGGATTGTATAGCTAAAGGCATTAGAGGCAGAAAGAGGGAAGTGGTCTTGCCACTCTACAGGTCTCTGGCTAGACCTCACCTACAGTAATGTGTATAGTATTGGAGACCCCATATCCAGAATATGGATATTCTTGAGAGAATTCAGAGAAAGGCTACTAAAATGGTGAATGGTTTACAGGAAAATAAATATCAGGATAGAATAAAGGATCTAGCACCTTGCACCACCTTTTGGCAAACTCAGCACTTGTCACCATCATACCCTGCTGTCTGTCTCCTATTGTCCATTTAGACTGTAATGTCCTTGGGGCAGGGAACTCTCTCATATTATTTCTATGACTGCAACACTTAATTTATCCCCATGTATTTATTGTAACATACTACTATTGTAAGGTGCTGGGTATTGTAACATACTACTGCTGTAAGGTGCTGGGTACACTGTGTGGCGCCATAGAAATGATCATGGTCATGATTAAGCGCATGTAGCGCGAAACGCGTTGATCTGTGAAGGGTTGTGTATGGCACCAATTGCTGGGTATATTTGAATATCTCCAAAAAGTCTCTCCTCCTTTTCTTCAAGATATCGAATTGTGAAGGTATTTGGAATTGTACATTGTATCGCAATAAAGGAAACAACGTTTTTACTTTTAAATTGCAAGTGTATCTATGTGAGCGGTTTCTTTGTATGTTTCATGGTTGATAATAGAGCACATGGAGATGCTCTTCTTTCGCCCACATTTACACTGCAGAGTATTATCTGGATGAATATTTTTGTGTTTTATTATATTACAGCTGTTTGATATATTTATGTTGGAAGTTAGAGCTGCTGAATTGTTTTTCTTTATAGATATTATTACCCAATGTAATGGTACTTGTTTTATCTACCTCAGAAAAATGAACGGCTGAGTTGACCCTGCTGGGGCCGGAACCTGCGACCTTGCGGTTTGAACAGATCACACCAGCATGCCTTTAATAATTCCTTTGAGTAAGATATCAAGAAACATGGGGGAGATTTATAAAAAACTTTCTTAGTATTTTTTAAAGAATTGTCCTTAAAGGAATAGTAATGTCAGAAAAAAAGTATTAACTATATGGTAGATAACATTAAAAGAGAGTACTTGCACTTATTCATATCTCTCAGACCATTATGGTTTGAGAGATATAGGAAAATAAAGTTCTCTGCTCCCTCCCCTTTCTGCTTGACGAGCTGTAAAGCTGTCAGAAGCAGATTCTGGTCACTTGACCAGACGCGGCTCTTCAGCAGCACCGATATTACAATATCTAAAGATAAATACTTCATCGGAATGGGCTACAATGTGTGCTTGCAAACCAGGCACACGTTGTAGACCTTTCCAATGAAGTATTTATTTTTAGGTATCGCTATGTTGGAGCTGCTGAAGATCCGCCGTCTGAGCCAGGAACCAGAATCTGCTTCTGACAGCTTTACAGCTCGTCAAGCAGAAAGGGGAGGGAGTGGAGAACTTTATTTTCAGATATCTCTCAAACCACAACGGTTTGAGAGATATTAATAAGTGCAAGTACTCTCTTTTAATGTTATCTACCATATAGTTAATACCCTTTTCTGACATTACTATCCCTTTAAGGTCAATTCTTTAAAAAATACTAAGAAAGTTTTTTATAAATCTCCCCCATGTTTCTTGATAGCTTACTCAAAGGAATTATTAAAGGCATGCTGGTGTTTTGCTGTTGAGGGAATAGAAAAGATCTTCTCCCAAGTTGGAAGAGATGACTTATACTTGAAACTCTACCACAGGGAGGGTTTTTTACCCTACTAGATCCATCTGGCATATTTTCTTTCTTTTTATGTATTGTTGGAGCTGGATTTTTGCCTGCTTAACAATATATCCCTTTAGCATTGTATGCATTCACTTGGGAGGATGTTCCTTTGTAGAAAGGGTGTTACATTGTAGCATTATGTATCCACATGCTTGCATACTAATTGGTTAATTTGTTTTTGATGATCTAGAAGTGGGAATTGAAAGTAGTGTCTCAATCTTTAATGATGACACTAAGCAGTGCAAGGAAATGCAAACAGGGCTAGATGTTTTTTCTCTGCAGAAGGATTTAGATAAACTGAGTGAATGGGCAGAAAAGTGACATTTAGGGCTCGATCCAAATGCTGGCGTAAAAAAAATGTCTGTAGGGCAAAATGGATATCGACCGACAAAATAAAATGTCTTGGTTGGTATTCAAATGTCCTACCGGCATTAAGCACAACAGACATTAGGCCACAAAACTGGTGTTGTGTCCAAACATCAATTTTGTGCGTTAAGTTCCCAAAATGCCGCTAATAATGGCAGTTTTGGAAATTTCAAAGGAAAGAAAAGTAAAGATTGGTGCCTGACATACTGTCAAGCACCGATCATTACCTAATCTATGTTACACTTACCTGTTTCCTTCTATCTCTATTCTTTTTTCTGTCGCCTCTTGTATCTTCTGTCTTCTCCTGTCTTCTTGCTGTAAAACAAAACAAAAAAAAGTTTAAGTTAAAATCATACACTTCCGGCACACTAATACATAGTTTAACCCCTTGAGTGCCAAAGGGGTACGCAATTCATTGCAAAGCAATGCGTTGTGTACCTCTCTGGAGCCCAAAGGGTTAAAGTATGTAGTAATGTGCCAGTTGTTAAAATACAAATGCCCCCTTGCATAATAAAGGTTAACAAATGTGTAATGTGTTATAAAAAAAAGGCTATGTGCGTGTGTGTGTGTTTGTGCTTGTATGCGTGTATGGAATATGTTCCAAGGTGTATTATATGTCGCTATAGTGTACCAACTCTGTCCAACTCTCTCCGCTCCAAACTCCTTCTACCTCCTATGTCAGCTCCAGTCTCCCTCGCTCTATGGCTCCGCTCCTGAGTCCTGTTCTCTAGCTCACAAAAACTCAAAACACAGACAAGTGTGTCTGTTATTTTGGGGTATATGAGTATTTGAATGTATTTGATACTTTGGGGTCTTGTGATTGGCTGTGGGTTTGAATTTGTTTGGCCAGCAATCTGGGTTGTTAGTCAACGTCACCCGTTATGTTTAAACTTGACTTAAGATGTGTTTTATCAGCTGACTGGGATGCACGGAGATGCGAAAAAATGTACGCAGTTTTTTTGTGTTACCTGCATTTGTTGGGCCTACTCTCGTTAGCTATTCTTGTAGATTACCTCTCGAATACGATGTAAATCATGTATTATTAGAGGTCGATGTGCCTTTTTAACATTAACGATGGTTTTACCTCAAACCTTTAAATCTGGCCCAAAATCTCTTATGTTTAGGACAGGACTAATCAATTGTTGGATCTCCAACTTTTCAGGTCTAAACTCTCATCATCCCCAAACCAGCTATTGCCTGACTCCCCCTGGTGTTTTGTACTGGTAACTTCTTATTTTTAAAGCTGTTAAAACATGTTCTCTCACACGATGTCATACTTATTATGTGTTGCTGTTTTTGAATGCATCCTCTTAACTCTTAAGGACCAGAGGGGTGTAAATGTTTTACATGACCCTCTGGCCCTTAAGGGGATAAGCTGGCAAAAATTCCTAGGGCTTAAAACACAAAACCCTGGGCCTGAACACCCTCAGCCAGTACCAAGCAACAATCCAGCCTCCAAGGGGGAGATGCACTATGATTCTAAGTGTCGCAAATGTTTTTTTTTTTTTGGTTATGTGTTGGTGATGTGACCATTTTGCATTGGGGATTAAGACATTGTTTTCCATATTCACTAAGAACTATACATTCAGGGTGAGAGGCATTGTTCATTAGCATATGATGATGGCGTACATATTCCCAACCAGGCTAAAGTCCAACTACAACAATGTATTTCAAAGTTATTGATAGCAGTCAAATGTAAAACATCACCCTTTCAGTCCGATGTGCAGTTTCACATTAGACAGCTATCAAGAACTTTGAAATTAACTTTAAAATACTCTGCTGTGGAGGACATCAAAACACATTTCATTGAAGAGTTCTGAAAAACACCTCTATGGAGACTTGTGAAGTACACCAAATACCCTAGTGTGCTAAAGTCTCATGTGACATGGTATACTTCAGTGGGTGTAATCCGACGTTTGCATAGAAAACTATGAGGAATTCAACAATTTTCCAGGCTCAGAGAGGCAAATTTGTTTCTGTGAGTTGAGTTCTGACACTATAGTCAGCTATCATACCTTAGTGTATATGGCAAAAAGTCACAGTAACACAAAAACACACCTTCAGGAATACAAAGATGGCTCATTACAGGGGTTGCAGAAGGTGTACCTGAATGGGGTCCAGCATCCAAGGGGGGTCCATATGCCCCAGAGTACAATAGGCTCTAGTTATGGCTGATTGAAAATATGTCTGTTATAGGGGCCCACAAAAATTTACACGAGGGCACACCAATGGCTAGTTACACCACTGACTCAGTAAGTAGAATTTAAATATTTATATAAGGCATTTATATAAGGCATTGGAGAAGAATACACTCAGACATTGAAACTACAGCAATATCATGGAGATAAGGTCATATCTGAGGTGTTATCAAATGGATAAAATGGCAGATGCAGCTTAGTGAATACCACAAGGTAGGCGGAGTTGAAATTTGCCTCTATATCACCATGCAAAAATTCCTATCGGACCTTAGCACTTCTTCCCCCTGGTGTTATGGATACCGTTCTATTTTTAACATTGTAAAAGAAATGAGCATGCTGCAGCATTCTTACTAAAACATATCCCTACACTTCTCCAGTGATATCACTTCTCCAGTTCCTATTATTCTATAGAGCTTCTACACCAAAGGTGGAAAAATCTTATTATATTGGTTCCATAGTATATCGCATGAACTGGAGAAGTGATATCACTGGACAAGTAATTTCCTCTTTATCACAATTTAGTGCATATTTCCCCTTGTGTCATTGCAGTGATTCCTTATATTTAAGGCACCTTCACTGTAAATAAAGCAGGCAATAAGACAGTCAGCTCTGCTAAAAAAAACACTGTTTCCAGTCCTGGCAACAGTACAAGTTAACATGTTAACTCAAGAATGGAAAATGCATCAGCATTTAATAATAGTTGGAAATATGTAGGTAAAAGGTTACAAGAAGTCAGTGCCAGAGGATACCTCAATGACTTTGGAATAATATAGGGGAAAGGTTAGTCTGTGACAGGCTGACGTGCCTCCATGCGACTAAACATCACTCCCCCTCTACTGATTGGTAGAGCTTGAAAGCTAAACACTTGGCAGAGATTCCTTTGGCTATTGATTGTGCAGGTAACTATGCAAAGAATACTTGACTTTAACTGTTGCTGAACCCTTTCAGTGCTAGAGAAGTAAGCAACCCATAGTTTTGCAATCAATTTTCTCGCCTCTGGTACTCAAAGGATTAATTAATTTCATATTACAATAATTGCTAATGCTTGTTATAAAAAAGGAAAACATTTCTAGAAAAGGTTGTATGTAAATAACCCCTCAATTTACAGCACGATTCCCACTGTCGGTATTATGAAATATTTGCCTCATTTCCTTTTACATGGGCACAGTTGACCCTTTGGATGCCAGAGAGATGTCCAATGCATTGCTTCACAATGTGTTGCATGCCTCTTTAGCTACCAATGAATTAACCCTTTGAGTGCCAGAGGGGTACGCAACGCATTGCTTTGCAATGTGTTGCGCACCCCTCTGGCACTCAAAGGGTTAACAGAACACTAATGCATTAACTGAGATATTTTTATCCCTTTAATAATATATACTTTGTTATTTGACCTGCAGGCTTTCCTTTTCATTATTCCTAATTTCTTGAATCATTATCCCATTGCTTCTCCCCTTTCCACTCAGTGATTTGAGTGTCCACTGCCTGCAGTCTATAAAGAGAGTCTGAAACATTAACAATGGGCTGATGTACTAACAGTAGTGCAATTCTGGACTAAAAATGCACCCTAGGGAACAAATAAACATTTACAAAACTTCCATTTATTTAAATAGGAAATGTAACCCATTGAATGGTACAGAAGTATAACACAATGCAAAGCAAAGCAATGTAAATCCCCTTAGCATCCATGGGATTAAAATCCCCAGTTAAATTAATGGGAATTTGTATTTGTCCCTTTTGTGTAGCTGGTTTGCTCCAGAATTGCACCATTGTCCTTAGTATGTCACCCTGACTGTGTGTCTCCCTCTCATACACACACACCTACACACACACACACACACACACACACACACTTCATATGAATCATCACTTGCTGTTGAGTTACAAACTCACACATACTTCATATGAATAACTACTTGCTGTTGAGTTACAAACCTACATACACACACACACACACTTCATATGAATCATTACTTGCTTTTGAGTTACAAATTCACACACACTTCATATGAATCACTACTTGCTGTTGAGTTACAAACTCATATACATACACACACAAACACACACACACACACAGACACTCACTTCATATGAATCATCACTTGCTGTTGAGTTACAAACTCTCCTTATAGACTGAGGGGGCTGCTCATATCACTGAAAGTGTACAAAATAGCTGCTAAACTAAGAATTAACACTGCCACTTAAAATAAGCTGGGGTTATATCCACTGAAATAACCTGTACTTCATGCTAGCGCCTATAAAAATGATATATTTGTTTTCTGAGACCTAAAAGACAGTCTTACATATGTTGCCTTTTTGCAGGGTTACAGGACTGTCCAGGATTATGTCGGAATAGGCTGAGATAAGATAACAGCCTTTTCAGAATACAAGAGCAGGGGGCACTAATTACAATCAATGAACTGACTAGCTCGATACAAATAGCACAAATAACATTAAATAAATGTTCTCTACATGGAACAATTTACACATGCATTTAAAACCAAGTTTAGCCTTTTTTGCCTTTGAGTGCTTTTTATGGATGTAACAAATTAATAATTATTTTTTACAAATGGTACCTGTGCGTACATTAGTTTTTTTTTTTAACCTGTTTAATTTTTGAATGGTAGTGTTATCTTGAAGATGATTTGTCTGTACAAAGATTTTAGTCGTAAAATGTAACCATTTAAACATTGCAATTTTTAATTTTCAATCAGTGTAGTGGTTTTAGAGATTTTTGTTTCAGCAGTTAGGGCCTCTTTAACCTCAGCAGTGCTGAGATCTCTGACCTGTGTAGCATATACTGCAAAATGAACTATTAATCTGTGAAAAAATTCACTTGCTCCTCCTTCCTTCTACTTCTTCACTGCTAAAACCTGTTAGCATGCACCATATGAGAGGAATAATGAATGGGAATGAACAGTGGCAGTTTTATTGTTACTTAAATGGTGGGGATCTCCAAAGAAAATTTGGTAGCAAACTTGTGCTTGCATGCAATACATCTATATATTCGTGTGTGCAAGTATGGTGCAAGTATTGTGAACATTATGCATGTTTTGTATGCACATATATGGAGCATGAATGTTCATACTTTTTCTGGGTATCCATAGCTAGCATCTCTGTATGGATTTTAGAGGTACCAAGTGAAAGAGGAACAAATATAATTGTCACATCATTCTCATGCTCACACAAGCATTACTGCACACACATCATGCATCCTTGTTAGACAGATACATCCCATGAAGTCTCCAAGAGTACATGGTACATGTATGTGCACTGGGTATGCTATGTAAGTATGTTATTCTTCAAGCACACATGTACCTTGGAGATCTTATAAAATGTAATAACTATATCTTTTGGTTCCACATTTATGGTCTTACTACAAGGCAGCCCAGTTTGCCAAAACGGCATGGTTGCACCACACTATTAATCCTCCTCGATGAGTCAGTCTGGAAGTATCTCTTTGCAACACCCCTTCCACTTACTTTGGTTTCCCGTAGCCCACCCCTTTCGCATACGTTGCTTTTATGGCATAAACATGGCTTTATAGACGCTTTGGTCAATCCAACTACCTTGTTATGTCCCTTGTTTTCCAATCCAGATTCCCCCCCTCCGGGTCTTTATCCCGATTACTTTCGGTGATGGCTACACAAGAGGATAACTCGAATACAGGGTTTGCTTGTGGATGAAACTCTTTTAAGCTGGGATCAATTTACAGATAATTAGGATGCTCTCCCGATGAACAATTTTGTTTTTGTCAAGTGTGGCATTTTAATCAATCGTACTTCAAACACTCCCACCCCCCTCATAAGACTCTGTTGAACACCTGTGCTCTTCTGACACGGTCAGTAGGGGGGGTCATCTCCAAGATCTATTCTCATCTGGTCTCAGTTTCTTTTCCCCAAGCTCCTCCTTACTGATCCCATTGGGAGGCAGACCTTGGTGAGTCTTTGGAACCTGAGGAGTGGAAGGAAATTACAGATAATACCTCTGCTCTTACCCCATGTACTCTAAGAAAGGAAAATAGCTATAAGGTTTTGTCCAGATGGTATCTATGCCCTACAATACTAACTCATATCTATTAGTCAGCCTCTCCCCTCTGCTTCCATGGTTGCGGCCAATTGGATACATATAAACATATGTTGTGGGATTGCCCATCAGTAGTGGCCTTATGGTTCTATGCTTTCCATTGTTTGGGTGAAGCACTCTGAGTTAATTCGACTCCAGACCCCTAGACAGGTCTCCTGTACAGGTCCCATAGGCCTCTAGTGTTATCTGCCCACTCTAACAAACTCATTTACAGGATTTTGCAGTGGTTAGGTGTGATATTGCCTACCACTGAAAGTCCGTCCCTCCAGGTACAGTCCAATTGGAGTCTCCTATATGGCAACTTTTGAAGATGGAAAAATCGACTGCTTACATGTACAAATCATCCTCTTCTTACCTTAAGATTTGGTCACCATGGGTGGATAATGTTTCCAGACCTGGCTTGTATAGAAAGCTACGAAACAGTAGCAAATAGGGTTGTATGTTCTTCTTACATTTAAAAATCGTTTGCTTCCACTTCAAATTAAGGTGCTTTTGATGTTAAGAATTTATATAACATGAAAATTCTTTTGCTTTACTATATTAAGCACATTGTCTACTAAGTCAGATATACGACTAATGGAACAATCATTTGAATGACAGCTGACGTCAGATGACGTTCATTACAACACACCCAGGAAATAGGGTTTAAATACTGGGACTGAGACACACTCGGTAACATTGCCCCTGACAAAGCCGCAGGCGAAACGTGCGTTGAGCGATTCTCAGTTGGGGGGTACACTATGTGGGAAATGATTTTAGTCAGTTAGTCAGTATGTGAAATTCAGATGCAGTGATACAGTATGAATTTCAAATGCGGCTGTTATAATTGAGCGTTTGACTCGGAGACGCTGCCTGTATTACTAGAACAGCAAATGAGAACTAATTTTCTAATGGAAAGGTCCATCTCGTTCTGGAATCTTGACTGGAAGCTTTAACTATTGTTTCCAGCAAGTTATGTGACTTATACTCTTCCTCTATCATTTGAACAGCTTATGTGAGCGGATTTCTTAATTGAAGGATCCGGCTCACTCAGTAATCGTGATCGGACTCTCTGACTAGCTGAAAGCACAGCCGTAACTCCGGTCAACAACTGCAGTAACTGAAAGCGTGTCTACAGATTGAAAAGACTGCTACAAGCAGCTACTAAAAATAGTTATTTAAAATAATCCGTTGAGGAGGTGTATCATTCAGTGAAAGCGCTATAGATCTCAAGAAATAGTGATATACTCAGTTACGGTATTATGTGGCGCTGGTAAAAAATGAAGTAGAGACACTAACCCTTCTAGAACACTTTATACCCTAGGTGTTGGCTACATTGTAGTAACTAGACGGAACCCTGTTTATGGAACTATAGGTCATTAGATCCGTCACTAGGGATTGTTGTGTACTGAGTTAATAAACACAGAAAATAACGTCTTGTGGATGCTATAACTGAAAGATAATCAGACTGTATATAGTCACTTTAAACATTTCCTTGGGCAGAAAATAAGTGTACTGACATACAGGCTAATATTCCCACATCCCCGAGACTCATACCATGTTTCCTTGTGGGCCATTTGGCTCACTTATTTTAGAAATTCCCATTAAATATTCCACTGTGAAGGGAAATATAATATTTTGGGTTTTAATTTAAATGATAAAGTTTTATCTTTTAACCGGTAATAAACACAGAAGGGCATATCTTAGAACTGAATGGATCTCTTTCTACTGTTATCCAGGTACAGCCCCAAGAAAGACTAAGGGGTTATTGTGGAATCACAGTAGTTATTTCTTTTCTTTTACACAGACCTGGCTTTTGCCAGGATCTCCTTTTCCATTGACTCCACCTAATTAAAGTCCCATCTTCAGTTGGCCCCCTTCTCCCTTCTTCATGACTGGGGGTGTTAAGATTTATGTGATATTCCCTCCCTTCCAACCCCCCCCCCTTTTTTTGTTTTCCCATCCTCCCCTGACTCCTCCTTTTCTCTTTCCTTCTCGCAGATGTCGGCAGCGCCTCTGGTGCTTTTTATCTCTTTTGTTACCCCCATGAAGCTAGGTTGTGGTACCTCTACCTTGGGCTGGGGGATTGTTATGAGACACTAAGTTCTCTTTTGACCTATTGTTCTCTTGCTGTCTGAGTGTTGTATCATGCTGTATTGCTTTTGCACTGCTTGTTGGAAAACTTCAATGAACGTTAAATAAAAAAAATGTAATAACTATAGATAAAACAAAGTCTATATGTTAACTGTTTAAGGAGTAAGGGGCATAGAATGCATTGCTTTGTTATACATACTTCTCTGGTACTTAAATGTTTAACATAAAAAATAACCACAAATATGTAAACAGAATACACATAAAACAAATAAAAAAAAGTTCCCATACTGTTTTTTCTGTCCCCTTCAGAGTAGTGGACCTACAGTGTTGAGAGTCGGTTGCGATGACAGCTCATGTTATCAGCAACTTCTATTTGGGGGTGGCAAGGAGGTAGGAAAGTGCAAACCTGCCATAAGGGGACAGTTTTATTCTCAAGTACAGCTGACCAGTGAGAGCTCACATTATGAGATAAGTGTGCCTGTTCTGTAGCCTCAGTGGTGTTTTGCTGGCTACCTCCAGACATGTTACATTGATGGCTGCTGTGAAGATGCATTTATCTGATAATGTGAGCTCTGATTGTCAGCTGTACTTGGTAGGGGGTCAGTCTCACACATTCCCACTCCTGGCCAGATGTTTAACTGCAGTGCTATAGCATCTGTGCGGTGTGCAGTTATAGTACAGAGGATTTCAAAGGGGGGATGGACCCTACTATCCCCTAATAGAGAGAAAAACCTGGGACTGCATAGTAATGGGAATCTTTCAAAATGGATGCTCTCACCGAGGAGAGGACTTGGAAAGGTGACAAATCCTCTTTAGGGGACATGTAGTCTGGAATTCTCAGGGAACCCTCTAATATAGGGATTTTGCCAGGAATGCGTACCAATTTCCATAAATATACATTTCAAACTCAATATGTACATTTTTGGGAAAGTCTTTATCCAACAATTGTGGCACCCTAAACTAGTACCAATAGCTCACCAAACTGCTTCTGTACCCTGGCTGAGAACCACCGACGTAACATATCGGAGATAAGCACCTCTTAATTATCTGGTTCATAATATGACAGAAAAATATCCCAAAAATAGATGCAAACAGGAATGCACTGATTGTACCTGCAAAGAATGTTAATGAGTCATTGAGGGAGATTTACTAAGCTGTGATAAAGAGGTGATAAAGTGGAGACGACTTCTCCAGTTTATCACTTCTCCAATTTCTATGTTATTCTATGGAGCCTTTGCACTAAAATTTCTTCAAATTTGTATATCTTAGTGCATAGTCTCTATAGAATAACATAGGAACTGGAGAAGTGATATCACTGGAGAACTCATCTCTACTTTATCACCTCTTAGTGAATCTCCCCCATTGTCTCTGTCAGTATTGTACTTCCTGAGGCTTTGACGGGGTCATGGCTAACCTCTCTGGGACCAAACCTCCCATATATTAACCACCTAGATGTTGGAGGCATCCAATGTCTTTCTTCATGCTGGAGACCTCTTTCCTGTCAAAGGGGTTAAGTTAACCCCCCCACAGCTAAATGATAGCTTGCTGGCACCTCTGACATCAGAATGACTAATAAATAAAGGTAACCATCTAATTAGCCCCCTTGCTCTTGTTCAAGGGGTGAGGAGAAAGCTATCTTAAATACTCAATCATCATTACACAAGGAAGAGGGGTGATCCAAAGGCTGATGTACATAGAAGAACTGGATCATTTCTGGTGTAAACCAAATGTATCACAGGGGACAAATAACCATTCCTATAGGTTTCTGTTATCAACTTTAGTGCTAGAAAAGTTTCTGAAGCATTGCAAAGCAATGTATTGGAGACTCCTCTAGCACTAAAGGGCTTAAAAGCCCTGTTTACATAAATGGATATTGGGGAATTTGTACTTGTCCTGTACAGTGTAGTCAGCTTTTAGTCTTTTTAAGTACATCAGCCCCTTTCATCCATGCCCAAGTGGTAATGTAGTCTATGGCTATTAAATGTATCATTGCAAAAAGGCTGAGGGAGTATCTGTTATAATTCTGTTGTAACCCATTTTCCCCTCATCTGCCATTCCTATGGGGGTGTTTGCCAACAGGACCATATTTTTCTTAACTCCAACCATATAATTCCATAAAAGTTTTGGCAAATACATGCACAGCTGTTTATTTCTCTGTCTACTGACCTTTGCTTACTAAATTGTTCTTGAGATTTTGTTCCCTAGGATTAAGTAATATGAGTGCAGACCAAACATCCCTCAACTACGACTGCAGTGAGGAAACAGTCTGCAAAAACCATTCCCAAAGTGGTTGCACAAAATTAAGCCAAAGTGATGTTTGAATCTTCTAAATTTGTTAGCGTTGTTTCTACTGCTCAAGGGTGAACAATAGTGTCACTCCAGGTGTTACTGGAATACAACTCCCATCATCCCCAGCCAGCAACTACTGTGCAATTTTGGTTTATCCTCACAGTCTGGAAAACTGTAAAGTCTATAAAAGTTGTGAGCTTGTACACCAAAATTCTGATGTGTGTGCATATGGTATGCTCTTATAAACCATTAAGGCTCGTTGAGGGCTGGATTCCATTGCAGATGCAAACATTTCACTGGTTTCATGCGCAAATTTTCCCTTAAAGGGATAGTAATGTTTCATAATAAAAGCAGCTCTAATTAATCATCATAGTATTTGAACCTTGGAGAGTGTTATTTCAATTCTGTCAGAGTTGTAGTTCAAGAGTAATTCAACGATAAAGTATCCCCCTCCCACCCCTTTTACTGATGTAACACTGTTCAGCCAGATCAGAAGGAAGGTGCCTAGGTAGATTGCAGAGAGGGACAATCTTCAATTAAGATAAGGGAAAAACCTGAAAAACTTGTCAAGGGGGGAAGGGTTTTCATTGTTCTCATAGGAAGAAGATTGTCCCCTGTTGTTATCTGTCTGGTCTAGCAACCAGATTCCACATCTGAGGGGACATGGCTTATACTAGGTAAAAGGGGCGGGAGGGGGAAACTTTATCATTCAATTACTCTTGATCCACAACTCGTACAGTATTGAAATAGCACTCTCTATGGTTCAAATACTATGAAGATTAATTGGAGCTGCTGTTTTTTGTGAAACATTACTATCCCTTTAACCCTTTGAGTGCCAGAGAAGTATGCAATGCATTGCTCTGCATTTTCGCTAGGTATAGTTCCAATCCTCAGTATGAAATCTGATCTTAGATCTTAGACATTAATCTAGTCACTCACTTCATATTCACAATTTCCTTTTTACCTCCAGTCAGACTTAATGATGCACCTAGGTTTCCTACCACCCAGGTCTCGCCATACCTCATCACTTCCCTACCTTTCCACTTCAATCAACCTCCTTTTGCCTGCATACCCATGACCAGAAGTTTAAGTCTTTGCCTGCATTTGTGGGAGGGGCTGGAAGAGTTTGTAAACCTTCCAGACAAGCCCTTTTAAAAGCACATCACCTCAGTGAATCCCACCCTCCTAAAGCCCATTTCTTTCTGGTTCCTTTAAAGGGAGCTCTCTTATCAGACACACTGCCACCAGTACACTACTTGTTTTCTATCAACTAGGTTCTGCCACACCTCATCACTCTCTTCCTTTCCTCTTCATTACACTCTTCACTCGCTGCTCTCCTGCCATAGGCCCTGACCACAAGTATAGTTTGCCTTCAGTTATGTTTACTTTCACTTTCAGTATCTGTCTGTCTGTCTGTCTCTATATATAGTAAATTGACCAGAAAGACTCTCATCTAAAAGGATAATTGCCTGGGTGCAGTCAGAGTAGCCAAAATAGCTATGTAAAAATAATCATAGCAGCACTTTCAGGACTGTGTAGGATTCTGGGTCCTAAATACCTTCCTTCCACTATTACTCCTCTGACATTGCACAATATATATACATATACACATAGACCAGTGGTTCTCAAGCTTTTTTTGCTCAAGGCACACCTAATACGCACTCTGGCATTTTTGGCCACCCCTACTATTTTATGTAATTTGGTAAGGGTGTAATGAAGAGTACAATACAGAATTACTGTTAGAACCTCACAACTAAAATAAACATATTGTGCATAGTAATATCCTTAACTATACAGTTGGAAGTCTACATTCACATTTTTGTCACAGCAAAGATAAAATGGGGCACCCTAAGTGGATAGCTGTGGCTCATCAAAGTGCCACGGCACCCTGGCTGAGAAGCACTGACATAGACACACACATTTTCCCCTTTAACCCCTAGAGTTCCAGGTACTTACGCCGTACGAGTGGACACAGCTGTACCTGCTGTGCCACGCTCGTACGGCGTAAGAGTGAAATGCGGTCACTGCATGAGCCGGTATAACCGGCATGCAGTGGCCGCATTTAAAAAAAAAAAAAAAGCGTGGCACTCGTGGGGAGGCATGAGGATCACTCCTCATGCCTCCCCAGTTATTGATCTCCCAGCCGATCGTGCTGGGAGATCAATAAACACGAACTTCCGGGTAGGAGTGGGCGGGACCAGGGGACCATGTCACCGATGACGTTAGGGAAGTTTCCCCGGTCCCGCTCACTCCTACCGGTGGTAGGAGAGAAGGGCAGAAGAGCTTTTGCTCTCCTGCGGTCGCCTCATTGATCTCCCAGCCTATCGGTTGGTAGATCAATGACTGAGGGGACACCAGGAGGGGTCCTGATGTCCCCCACGAGGTCTGAAGAGTTAAAAAAAATAAATAAAAATAATAAAAGTAACCCTGTGAGTGCCACAGGGTCACTTCCTTTGGGGGTATTTTTTTTTTTCTAAAGACCTCATTGGGGGGATTAGGGGGGTTCCTGATGCCCCTAAATGAGGTCTATAATTAAAAAAAATATATAAAAAAAATGTAACCCTGTGTCTGCCACAGGGGGGGTCCAATGCACCCCCCCTCCTGTGGCACACACAGGGCTTTTATCATTACTTTGTTACCAGAGATTGTTGGGGGGGCATCAGGATTGGTCCTGTTGGCCCCCCAACAAGCTCTGATTACAAAGTAATGATAAAAAAAAAAAAATTAACCCTCTGAGTGCCACAAGGGTCCAATGCATTGCTTTGCAATGCGCTGGATACCCCTGTGGCACTCACAGGGACATTTATTTTGATTTCTTTTTTTTTTATTTGGTAAGACCTAATTGGGGGGATCAGGGGGGTCCTGATACCCCTCAATGAGGTCTATAATAAAAAAAAGTAAATAAATAAAAAAAAAAAATTAACCCTGTGTGTGCCACAGGGGGGGCCAATGCAGCCCCCCTTCTGCGGCACACACAGGGCTTTTATCATTACTTTGTTATCAGAGATTGTTGGGGGGTCATCAGGATTGGTCCTAATGGCCCCCCAACAAGCTCTGATTACAAAGTAATGATAAAAAAAAAATTAACCCTCTGAGTGCCACAAGGATCCAATGCATTGCTTTGCAATGCGCTGGAGACCCCTGTGGCACTCACAGGGTCACTCTGTTTGTGGACATATATTTTTTTTTACTAAGACCTCATTGGGGAGGGATCAGGGGGTCCTGATGCCCCTCAATGAGGTATATAATAAAAAAAAAAAAAAATCAAAAATTAACCCTGTGTGTGCCACTGGGAGGGGGGTTCAATGCAGACCCCCTTCCTGTGGTACACACAGGACTTTTTATCATTACTTTGTGATCAGAGCTTGTTTGGTGGCCATCTGAATACAAAGCAACAATAAAAAAAATTAACCCTTTGTGTGCTGGACACCCCTGTGGCACATAAAGGATTTTTTCCCCCTTTATTTTTTATTTAGACCTCATTGTATGGGTTCTGATGCCCCCAACGAGGTCTACACAAAAATATTGGGGGAAAAAGCCCCAAAAAATGCACGTGCAACAGGAAGGGGGTCCAACGCAGTGCTTTGTATGAGGGGACATACAGTGCACAATGGTAGTCAGAGATCTCCCATACACACTATCAGACACTGCCCCACCATCACCACCATCCTTGCTCCTCTGCTCATACCCACACACACTGCCTAATCCCTCACCCTCTCACACATTTTGTTAGACTTGTAGTCAGAGGTCCGCACGTACACTGGCTGACGTCCTAGCTTCTTTCATCTGTTAGCCATAAAATCACACATACACTGTTTGCTTTCCCATTTCTGTTTCACTGGTAGCTACGCTCCTGTAGCGTAAATTGGTATGTCAACCCAGAGCAGTGGGGTACCATTTTTTTTTGGCTGGCAAGAAGTCCTCCTAGGAAATCCCACGCCATTGAACCATTTTAGTATCTTTGAAGTGACTGATGTGTAAAACAAATGTTTGTTTTTCTTTCCTGTAGCACCACATTCTGGAAATAGTTGTGCCAACTAACTTAGGGGTAAAAAGGCAAGTGACCCCTCATTAGATGCGGCAGGTTGTCTTCTTTCCAAAATGGTATGGTTTATCTACCTTTTCTTCAATTCTGAAGGTGTTATAGCCATTTTCGTACAGGCAAGTCAGGTTTGAGAAAATGTTTGAAACATCAGAGTTTGTAGTTGGTGTAGTTTTCTACTTCTAGCACCCCCTAAGGTAGTTCAACTCATATCAATGGGGTGTCGTTTGACTCCTAAGAGCACTAGCAAACAAATGCAGTTGAAAATTCCATGGTTTTCACAGAGCTCCATACATTTGAAGGGGCAGAAATGTAAAAAAATGCCTTTTTTTTCATTAGCGCCTCTTTCTGGAAACATTTATGCACACCAGTATTGGGGTAAGAAGGCAAGTGACCCCTTATTAGATGCGGCAGGATGTCTTCTTTCCAAAATGGTATGGTTTATCTACCTTTTCTTCAATTCTGAAGGTGTTATAGCCATTTTTGTACAGGCAAGTCAGGTTTGAGAAAATGTTTGAAACATCAGAGTTTGTAGTTGGTGTAGTTTTCTACTTCTAGCACCCCCTAAGGTAGTTCATCTCATACCAATGGGGTGTCGTTTGACTCCTAAGAGCACTAGCTAAGGAATGCAGTTGAAAATTCCAAGGTTTTCACAGAGCGCCATGAATTTGAAGGGGCAGAAATGTAAGAAAATGCCTTTTTTTTTCCATTAGCGCCACCTCCTGGAAGCATTTGTGCATACCAGCCTTTGGGTAAGAAGGCAAGTGACCCCTCATTAGATGCGGCAGGTTGTTTTCTTTCCAAAATGGCATTGTTTCTCTACCTTTCCTGCATATGTATTATGGTTATAACCATTTTAGTGCAAGCAGATAATTTAAAAAACAAAAGTGTCAGGTTTACGTACGTGTTCCTAGCACCCACATATTGTATGTTAACCCACACAAATGGGCTACCATTTTTCTCATGTTGGTAGCAGGTACTGAATACAGCAGAAAATGTTATGGTTTTCAAAGATTTTAGTATCTTTGAAGTGGTAGAAATGTAAAAAAAACATGTATTTATTCCCATAGCGCCACTTTTTGGAAATATTTGTGCACTTCAGTCCAGGGGTAGAAAGGCAAGTGACCCCTCACTTGATGCGGGAGAATGTCTACTTTCCAAAATGGTATACCTTTTATACCTTTCCTTCATGTCTCTAACAGTTATGAACATTTTAGTACAAGCAGCCATTTTCGAAGAAGCAAACAGGGAGGTGTAGTTATGTGCTTCTGGCACCCCTAAGGTAGGTCGACTCATTCCAATTGGGTGTCATTTTTCTCCTAAGGGCACTAGCTAATGAATACAGTTGGAAATTCCATGGTTTTCACAGATTTCCATACAGATGAAGGAGCAGAAATGTAAGAAAATGCCATTTTTTCCTAAAGTACCACCTTCTGGAAGCATTTCGGCACAACAGGCTTGGGGTAATAAGGAAATTCTCATTAGATGCGGCAGGTTGTCTTCTTTCCAAAATGGTATAGTTTGTGTAGCCTTTCTTCACTTCTCTAGTTGTTATAACCATTTTTGTACAGACAAGTAATGTTTGAGAAAATGTTAGAAAAATTAGAGGCTGCAATAGGTGTAGTTTTGTACTTGTAGCGCCCCCTGAGGTAGGTGAACTCATACCAATGGGGTGTCATTTTTCTCCTAAGAGCACTAGCTAATGAATACAGTTGGAAATGCCATGGTTTTCACAAATTTCAGTACATTTGAAGGGGCAGAAATGTAAGAAAATGCCTTTTTTTTCCATTAGCGCCACCTTCTGGAGGCATTTGTGCACTCCAGGCTTTGGGTAACAAGGCAAGTCACCCATCATTAGATGCAGCAGGCTGTCTTCTTTTCAAAATGTTATGGTTTGTGTAGCCTTTCTTCACTTCTCTAGTTGTTATAACCATTTTTGTACAGACAAGTAATGTTTGAGAAAATGTTAGAAAAATTAGAGGCTGCAATAGGTGTAGTTTTGTACTTGTAGCGCCCCCTGAGGTAGGTGAACTCATACCAATGGGGTGTCATTTTTCTCCTAAGAGCACTAGCTAATGAATACAGTTGGAAATGCCATGGTTTTCACAAATTTCAGTACATTTGAAGGGGCAGAAATGTAAGAAAATGCCTTTTTTTTTCATGAGCTCCATCTTCTGGAGGCATTTGTGCACACCAGACTTGGGGTAACAAGGAAAGTCACCTCTCATTAGATGCAGTAGGTTGTCTACTTTCCAGAAATATATAGTTTTATATAGTTATTCCACTGTTTTAGGGTAGATTTACCACAAAAACCCAAGAATGCGCATTTTAGTTTATAAAGTTGAAAATGTCATTTTGCGCTGCTGGTGATTAGGGCTCTACGCTAGCCATGGACATAGGTAAAACTATACAAATTTGGTATTTTTTACTCGGGGGACTCTGGGCTTTTTCAAATAATTGAAACTTTTTCAATCAAGGTAAATGTTTTTGATACTTAGTATGTGATTTTAGCAAAATGAGTAAATTTTCACTTTTTTTTGTCATTATGACATCATAGCTTTTTGCATGATGTAAAATTCTCTTCATGTAAGGTACCACAAGAAAGCTCAATTAGTTCTGAAAAAAACAATATATAGTTTTCCATATTTAACTAAAAATCCCCAGAGGAAATCAAGCCTAAACGGAAGGATAGCAAAAATGCTGAAAAAGTGTCTGGCCTGCAGGGTACAGGCAATGGCCCAAGCCTCTGGCACTGAAGGGGTTAAGTGTATTGCAGAGCACAACAATGTGTTTTTCACCCCTCTGATACTCAAAGGTTTAAATATTGCCCCTGTAATCCCTTTAATTGCTAGATATGTTTCCAAAGTCTTGTGAAGCAATGTGTTACAGTTCACTCTAGAAGCCAAGGGGATACAAAGGGCAGATATAAACCAACAAGCCAAGAGGTTTGTATTAAAACATCAACTTTTGTGTAGCCTATTTCTTAACAAAGTCCCAGTAAGCAACTTGGACCTTGAAATTCAGAGAATGGCTGAACAGAAGAAATATTACAGCTGTATAAAATTCATTTAGAACAGTTTATGTCTTGATGTTTCATGACTTGGTTATTGAGGCAATGCAGATTGAATATTTGATATCTCTTTCTTCTGTTCAGGGCTTAAATTCCCATTTGGCAGAAAAGGCAGCTGACTAGTTCTCAATTCTGTCCTCAGGGACTGCTAACAGACCATGTCCTTCGGATTTTCTTGCTCACATGTAACCTAACCCCTTGAGTGAGGCTGATGTCTTGGAAGACATCACTTGGACCACTACATATGTTACACGTAGGAGCCGGGGGGGGGGGGTATACTGACATCTAAGGCCATATCAAGCCCCACTACACTGAAAATGTAGGTATCACTGGAAAATGAAGTTTGTTCCCTTTCCAGTGATACCCCTTATGTTATAGTTCTCGCTGAGTAATCTATCGATTACCCAGCATGAACATTTATTTTTTTAAATACACATGCATGGGTCATAATCCTACAGGAATTATTCTTATATCAATGGAAACAAGAGAATCTCCCTTTTCCAATGATATCCAAATTATGAAATCATCTGTACTGTAATCACAAGACCATCTGGCAGGTAAAAGTAAATACATTTATACATATTTTTTTTTAGATTATGTGGAGAGCGTTTCGCTATAAAGGAGCCCATATAGAAGTCCCCCATTCTCTTTCAAATAAAGGTATAGACCATCTGGCAAAAATATAAAAAAGGCATAGGTGGAAAGGCTCTAAAAGAGCCTGTCTTGCTCCATTCTTTGCTTAACAGGATACAAAAATAATTCTGTTTGAAATAGGGAATACACCTCTTTCAAATGAGGGTACTCTTGAGGGTACAAAGGTTGGTTGATCACGTGATTACCCCACTTTGGTACCACCATCTGATAACACCAGAAAATTGTATGGATTTCAAAGATGTAGATATGTCTTAAGTGGTGGAAATGTAAAAACATATATCTTGTATGTATATATAGTGCCACCTTCTCGAAATGTTTATGCATATTTGCTTAAGGGTAAACTGTCAAATCCCCCCTCAACTGAAGCTGTGGTTGTGTTTACATAGCAGTATACCTTATCAAGCTTTTCATCATGCCTGTTATTATTTGATCATTTTAGTTCAAGCATGGCATTTCAAAAAAGAAAACTAAGAGGCTGTGATAGGAGAAGTTTGGTGCTTTTGGGACATTCCATTGTATGTTATCTCATACCAAGGCACTACCATTTGTCAAGTAAAGATTGTATGTACTGAATACAGTTTGAAATTCCATGCTCTACAAGGATTTTACTATCTTTGAAGTGGTATATATTTATGTTTTTTTATTTTATAGTGCCGCACTGGAAATGTTTATGCACAGTAGTGTGGCGATAAACATAATAGTTGAAGCAGCTGATTGAATAGTATCTACAGTGATATGATTTGTCGACCTTTTCTTCATACTTACAATTTCTATGACTTTTAACCCCTTAAGGACCAGCCAAAAGACCATGGGGCATTTTTTTTATAGAATCAGAGGCCCCGTAATATCTTACGATTTGTTGGACTGGAAAAAGCCAGCATACCTAGAAGAAGAGGTAATTTAAGATTAAAGTTACTGCAATCAGAAATCAGACTGATAGACAGACATGGAGAACTTGGCAAAGCATGTGTTAGTAAGGAGTGTAACTGGCAGACACTATTGCTGTGGTTGACATGTAGAGAAGCAGAAAATAGGTGTCTGATGTTAGTACTAATCACTTCCCCTTTTGAAATGGTGTTTTATATGCCAAAACTGGTCAAGGGTGTTTATTTTATGACTATAATTTTTTGATAATAAACTGTTTGTTTTTATATTATTATGACTCCAGACCTCGTGTATCCTAAGTAATACCTTTACAGATCCTTGCTACACATCAGACGGCAAAGGTGTATACACTATTGAGACATATAACTGCAACATGGAGAACCAGTGCTATTCCAGTTGTCAGAGGGTCTGACCTTTTGTGGGAAGGATATGGTTAAGATGCTATCCAGAAACCATTTTGTCTGTATATATGAGACTTGTGTATTTAAAAGGGACAAGTTTGGGTTCTCTAGAAATGGATTTTTGAAACTTACATATAGTAAATATCCATGAAAAGGGCCTCTCTCCTATCCTTAACAGGAATTTTATCTAATGTAGGAGAGAACTGCACCTGTGTTTCTATGTAGGGAGACTATAGTTTCACATTCGTAAGAGAGAACGTTTTCCAAAACTTATACAGTTATTTTCTTATCTGCATCCTCATTATTTTTGATTGATAGCATGGCCTTCCCTGAAGATGTTTGGTAGTAGACTGCCATCTAGAGGCGTGATAGATTATCATCATCAAGTTTATATGTATATCTTGGTATATATTACTTACCAATCAGAAAGCTTGATGGAAATCTAAAGTTTACCCAATATTCTGATTCTCTAAGGAGTGACCTATGAGAGAAGAATGGGTGTAGGGGGGGGGTTTAGGTAATATAGGCATTGTACAAGGGGAAATAAGGGCTTTTGTTTGGCCAAATTTCCTGGTTGCAGTACCTGGTACAAGCTGAATCTAGTTGAGCCAGAGAGATCACTCCCTGATCTAGGATTGGTAAAGTATATTATCCTTTTTAATATATGCACTGTACTACTTCTAAAATTATTATAACCCAGTCTATTCTGGGATAATCTTATTTTAAATAATTCCTAGTGGACCTGGCCAATCTACTGAGAATTATTACCCAGTAGCCATTTGGCTGTAAAGTTAGAATACTTTTTGGAAGTCAAACAGTCCAGTCATAGCAATAATAGGGTGAGATCAGACTGATAGCAATTTTAGATCATGGAGAGTCATAGTTAGCTAGCACTGCTGACACCTGCAGAGCCAATTGTTTATTATGTGTGTGTGTGTGTGTGTGTAGGTCTACATATGAATGCTGTGGGATGTGCTTGAGACCCACCAAAAGCATGTGTAGACAATTCACATAATGTTGCTCTGAGATGGTCATTGTGCTCCATTGATCTGGTGTTCTTTATTAACCCCCTGTATTGGTCTGGTAAGTTTTCCTTCTGTATCTCTTTGTACGTGATTCTGGTGGGGGATAGCTTGGTTCTCTTTGATATTGCATTGTATGTATGGTGGTATCAGGATGTGATCTTGATCTGTTGAGATAGTCACATGTGAAAATCTTGACAGAACAAGGCAGAGTATGCCGTTTTGGATTGAGTAATGGCTGGTCCTTGCTGTCTATAGTTCTGATTAACCCCTGCAGTGCTGAGTTGTGTAACAGACATGATTTTGCCATTATACTCTTTATGGTATATGTTGCATTGATATATATTCATATTATCCTTGCTATTATACTCTTTTATGGTATATGTTTTTTTTTATAACCATACATTATCATTATTGCTTATAATTATAATGTGGTAATACAAATTTTTACTGGGAAATGTATTTTATTATTTTGTGTTACATCCAGTAGATATGAATATCGAAAACAGCAGATAAATAGTTAAATTCCATTTAGCAGATCTGGGACTTTATGTCTTTCAGATCGGTTATTAATTCTTGCAATACTGTACATGTGGTTTAAAGGGTTGTTATGTGACATTTGGCCCTATTGAGCACATCGCATGTGACAAATCTCCTGCCACTTAGTTGCCCTAGTACATTCAAGGTGGGGCAGGTATTTTTACTCTTCAACCAACTATATTGTTATTAATTGTAAGGGAAAATAAACTCTTGCTATGCTGCTGTCTTCAAACATTGCTACCTATATGTAAGGTTTTAACCTATATATGCTGGTATGTTATCTGTATAGTAATTTGATTTATTTTATTGTATTATAATTTCATTATATCTCTATATCTTAGTATAGGATATTAAAATATATTACGGAGTCAATTTTTTTATACCCTTATAGCCCAGTTCACTGATTATTCTTATTTTATATATCACATTTTATTTATCATTAAACTGTATCCTTTATTTATCCTTAACCCTTTGAGTGCCAGAGTGGTACGCAACGCATTGCAAAGCAATGCGTTGCGTACCACTCTGGCACTCAAAGGGTTAAAATTACATATATTGTTTCACAAATATGAGTGATTCCTTTTAATCAATTCTGTAACTGTGAAAAAGTGTGTCATACCTAGATTGTGTACAAGATCTCGAATTTATTTACTATATATTTTTATGTGAGATATACAGTGCGTGGGCTCCTGTTTGTATATCCTCAACACAATCCATAACTTTGGACCATATGAAGATACCTAATGGATATTCAGTCGTTTGGTGGCAATGCATTTTATTTTAACTATGAATTGTTGATTCACAGGCGCATACCTGAAAAATACACTAATACTTGCTCAACGTAAATATCTCCTGCAATTTTAAATTGAGGAGAGCATTACTGATTTTCTGTGCAAGTCATATAAAAGATGTTCTCAGTGGGCCAAGGCTGGCAATAAGGGACACCAGCAAAAATGTAGAAACACATCAGGGACCCTGTGCTTGGCCCCCTTAGTAAACTAGGGTAAGTATTGAGCAAGAGTTACTTAAATACTCTTTTGTGTCTCCAAAGACCATCCGTAACACCCTTCCTCCATGAAACCATTTCAATAACAATGAAATGTCACTAATTTCAAGGGATAGTAATGTTAAGATTAGAACAATGCTGCAATTATTATTATTATTAATCTTTATTTATATAGCGCCAACAAATTCTGCAGCGCTTGACAGTAGGGAGTAGACATACAGAGGTATTAAATAGTACAATCAAATGTGGAGAACAGAAGGATCAAAGGACCCTGCTCGTGACAGCTTACAGTCTAGAGGAAGGTAGGTATGACACAGAAGGAGTAAGTGCCTCCTGCCACCTGACCTGCCAGTCAGTGGGTTGGAGTGAGAAGTGCTGTTGAGTGCAGTGGTCAAGGCAAGGGGTGATTGTTAGTGATATTGTTTATGGAGGCAGTTGATAGGCTTCCCTGAAGAGGTTAGTTTTCAGGGAGCGTCTGAAGATCTGAAGGCTGGGGGAGAGTCTGATGGGGCAGGGGAAGGGAATTCCAGAGCTGAGGTGCAGCACGGGAGAAGTCCTGTAGGTTGGAGTGGGAGCATGTGATAAGAGCTGTGGAGAGAAGAAGGTCGCATACAGAGCGAAGATGGCGAGAGGGAGTGTATTTGGAGATGAGGGATGAAATATAGTGTGGTGCGGTGTTAGTGAGGGCTCTATAAGTAAGCACCAGAATTTTAAATTTAATTCTGTATGCTAATGGGAGCCAGTGTAGAGACTGACAGAGGGGTTTGGTGTCAGAGAAGCGATGAGTGAGGTAGATTAGTCTTGCAGCAGAGTTCATTATGGACTGTAGTGGGGTTAGTCGGGTGAGAGGAAGGCCAATTAGTAACGAGTTACAGTAGTCAAGACGGGACATGATGAGTGTTTGGACTAGAATTTTGGTAGTGTCATGTGTGATGAAGGGTCGGATTCTAGAGATGTTGCGGAGGTGGAGGCAGCATGACTTGGAGAGTGACTGGATGTGAGGAATGAAGGATAGGGCAGAGACAAATGTGACCCCCAGACAGCGAGCTGTAGGGGTCGGTGTGATGGTAGTGTTGTTGATGGTGACGGTAATATCTGGGGTAAGGCTGGTTGTGGTGGGAGGGAAGATGATTAGCTCGGTTTTGCCAAGGTTAAGTTTGAGTTGACGGGAGGACATCCAGGATGACACAGCGGACAGACAGTCAGACACTTGGGACAAGAGGGAAGGGGAGAGGTCAGGGGAGGAAATATATATTTGAGTGTCATCAGCATAGAGATGATGGTAAAACCCAAGGGAGTTGATTAGTTTTCTGAGGGATGAGGTATAGATTGAGAAGAGCAAGGGTCCCATGACTGATCCTTGAGGCACTCCAACAGACAGTGGGATTGGTGGAGAAGTGGAGCCAGAGTAGGAAACGCTGAAGGAGCGGTTGCAGAGAAAAGATGAAAACCAGGAGAGTGCAGTGTCACAGATACCTAGGGAGTGGAGGGCATGGAGGAGGAGAGGGTGATCTACTGTGTGGCCTTTTGACTTGGTGGAGAGGAAGTCATTGGCCACCTTAGTGAGGGTGGTCTCGGTGGAGTGATGAGGGTGGAATCCAGATTGCAAGGGATCGAGCAGGGAGTGGGAGCAGAGGAATCTAGTGAGCTGATTATATGCGAGACGCTCTAGGAGCTTGGAGGCAAACGGGAGCAGAGAAATTGGTTGGTAATTTGACAGTGAGTTTGGGTCCAGGGAGGGTTTCTTTAGGATCGGTGTGATGAGTGCATGTTTGAAAGAGGATGGGAATGTGCCGGTTGAGAGGGAGAGGTTGAATACGTGAGTAAGGATTGGAGTTAGTAGAGGGGAGAGTTCTTGAGTGAGGCGAGTTGGGATTTGGTCGAGAAGGCATGTGGTTGGATTTGAGTGAGTGAGGAGATGGGAAACTTCATCCTTGGTGATGGGTGAGAAGGAGCTTAGTGTGTATGTGGGAGAGGTGACAGGGCTGGGGTGGCTGGGAGTGATGAAATGTCATGTCTGATAAATTCAGTCTTGTCCTTGAAGTGGATGGCAAGATCTTTGGCAGAGAAGATAGTGGAAGATGTTTGTGTTGGTGGGTGTAGAAGAGATTTGAAAGTTGTAAAAAGGCATTTCGGGTTAGAGGAGAGATTAGAAATCAGAGAGGAAAAGTATGACTGTTTGGCCAGGGAGAGGGCAGAGCTATATGAACGGAGTATGAATTTGTAGTGTATAAAGTCGGCTGTGGATCGCAATTTCCTCCAGTACCTTTCAGCAGGGAGTGAGCACCTCTGGAGGTATCGCGTTTGTCTTGTGCGCCAGAGTGGTAGTGGGGTTGTGTGTGCGTGGCGTGGAGTTGCAGGTGCTGCTGTATCAAGGGCTGTTGTGAGAGTGCTCTTGCACAGAGAATTAGTTTGTTCTGGGCAAGTTAGTGTGAGGATGGGGTTGAGAAGAGGTTGCAGAGAATTGTTGCAGATCAAGAGTATGTAGATTTCTCCACATGCTCTTGGTCACGGTGGGGGGGATGGGTTTGGATGGTATTATGAGGTTACCGGTGAGGAGGCGGTGGTCGGAGAGGGGAAAGGGTATATTACAGAAGTTGGAGACTGACCAGAGGTTAGTGAAGACCAAGTCAAGGGAGTGACCATCACTGTGCGTGGGGGAGCTGGTCCACTGTGATAAGCCAAAGGAGGTTGTTAAGGAGAGGAGTTTGATTGCAGGGGGGGGTGTTATGATTATGGGGATGTTGAAGTCACCCATGATGAGAGTAGGGACATCAGAGGACATGACGTGAGGGAGCCAGGAGCTGAAGTGATCAAGGAATTGGGTAGTAGGGCCAAGTGGCCTGTATATGACTGCAACATGCAAGGGGAAGGGAGAGAAGAGACGAAGTGCGTGAGCTTCGAATGTAGGGCAGCAGAGAGAGGGAGCAATGGGGATTACCTGAAATATATGGTTAGGGGACAGCAGGATGCAGTCCATCTGTGTATTATATACAGCTGCTCAATTCGTTTTCTACATTGCTTGAAATCATACTATAAATTATCCCCCTCATGCCCCTTTTCAGAATGCCAGGTCACTCCCACATAGATCTCAAGTCTGGTCACTTGACCGGACAGAGAGCTACGAAGCACAATCTGCAGTCATTCAGTATACGGAAAACCCTGCCCCTGTTGACAAAGGAGGGCAGGGTTTTCTGTATACTGAAAGAAGTTTGTCCCATGTCAGCATCGATTTCCAGCTCCGAGGCTCTAAGGATTACGTAAGTATAAGGGGCTTGAGGTGGATAATGTATAATATAATTTCAAGTAATAAAGAGCACATTGAGCATTGGTAACGTAATTGAGCAGTTGTATATAATACAAGGACGGATTGCAGAATTGTTCTAATCGTAACATTACTATCCCTTGTTCAAATCACTGAAGATTGTAGAAGCACAAACCTTACATCTTAACACAGAGGAAAGCAATGACTACAACTCTCATCTCTCTCTCAGTCTGCTATTGGCTAGCTAAGAATGATGGGTGTGTTAGACTGCCAAAAGCTGCAAAATAACAGGTTAGTTCTCAGTGTCTTAGCCTTGAATGCTAGACTGGTCTCCAATGCATTGCTAAGTATTCATGGAGTTAACATGTATAATTAATTTTGCAAATGTGGATGAGGTGATTGGTGACTGCAACGTAATTAATAATGAAAGATACAAAAAAGAATATAGATCTGTCCTGACACCAGCATTTTAGCTTATATTAGTTTTTTTCAGTGTGCCTATTTCTATTTGATTTTAATCTAATTTGGCAATAAACACAATGTAATTATAATCATGTGCCATTGACCTTAAAATGAGAGCCCAGTTACCCACACTGATAAGTTTCCATTATGCTATACTTAGCTTTGAAAAAAAGATGCTCTGTATATAACAGTAAAGTAGTGAAAGTGTGCCACCTTCAGGTAAAATATAAGAATGCAGTATGATGTGAATAAGACAAAATACATTTCGGCCTATGTTACACTGGTAGCATGATTAGTTGCCCAGAATTGTTTAGCTCATCTCTGTTGGGCCAGTTACACAGACAATGTCGACAGCTGCAGTTTGCTCCAACTTTCCCATGTTGATTTTTTTTCAGGCAGCTGTAGCATGGTATGCATGATCTGTGGCCTATGGGGCCACAGTTCAGGTTACTACATGGAAGATCTTTCTGTTATGAGTCACAATGAAATGACGATTGTTTCGGGCAGAGGTAGTCAATTTTTGTTCCTCTAGCAGTTGAAGAATACAGCTATCACAATACAAAAACAGCTAGCAGAGTTGTAAAATGTGTTTTTATTTCTAGGATGCACTAGGAGTGCATGGTGTCCAACATGAGCATCCATTGTGTTTTAGAATGTAACATTTTCTTATTGTCTCTAGTTCTGGTGTGATTTCACATTGTTTTTTGTAAAATTACTGTTTTATGTGTATCCCTGTTTTGTTAAGAAACATTGCTCTGATGCTTGTCTCACATAACCAAGTAGAAAGTGTAAGGCTGTGCTACTATTGCAAGTGTAAAAGCCATATGTAGTACTATACAGGGGCGGACTGTAGTACTATACATAGGTGGACTGACAGCACCCAGGGCCCCCGGGGAAATGGAGTTCATGGGCCCCCTTTACCCTGTCCCCAGTTATGCCATGCCCATATTTATGTCCTGCCTCTCTGTTATTGCTTCACCATCCCAGCCCACCCCTTCTGCTAATTTTAGAACTGGCATTCATTTTGCTAAGTAAGGCAAGTGATCCCACAGAACTTACAACTTGAAATTGAGCTAAAGCAGTGATACTGCAGAGATTACAATAGAAATGGAGCAACACAGGTGATACCACAGAGCTTACAATTGAAAAAAAGTTACACTAGTAATACTACAGAGCTTACAATTGAAAAATAATTAAACTAGCAAGACCACAGAGCTTACCACTGAAACGGAGCGACACTAGCGATACCACAGAGCTTGCAATTGAAGTGACCAACAGTAGTGATACCATAAAGATTAGAAATGAAAATGAGCTACACTATTAATACCAGAGAGCTTACAATTGAAACTGAGTTACACTAGTAACACCACAGAGCTTGAACTTGAAACAGAGCTACTCCAACAATAACACAGAGGTTACAACTGAAATGGAGCTACACAAGTGATACTGCAATGATTGCAATTGAAATGGAGCTACAATACTAGTGTAGCTCCATTTCAGTGGTAAACTCTGTGGTAACACTTGTGTGGCTCCAGTTCAGTTGTAAACTATATTATATCACTATATATCACTTATATAGCCCCATAAAATGTAAGCTGTGGTATAAATTATAACTTAGATTGTTCCAATTCAATTCTAAGGTCTGTGGTATAAGTATCCCTCCACCCCCTTTTTTCCCCACACCTTTTGAGAGGGCAGCAAGCTTGAATTTGCCGCCCACTTCATTGCTGCCCTTTCAGGACCTGGCAGGTGAGCTCGCATAAGTCCTTGTACATACAGATGTCACTTCCTGTTATACAATTGGAACACAGGACCTGGAAGGTCGTGAAAACCAGCAGATCAAGCAGTCGGCAAATTTAAACATTGCACCCGACTAGATATATAAGCTTTGTTGGGCAGCCTGATTACCCTTCAAGCTGGCTCCTCCAGTGATAGGTATAAAGGGAAGTCAGCCTCTTTGCCTCGGGATGTTGTGCTTGCAGATAATGCAACTGCATTGAAAAAAGCAATGGATGCCTATCTAGCACAGAAAAATATTGAAAATTATGACAGATGGCTTCAAAGCAGATAGGATATTGATCAGGGGAGCTAGCTGACTACCAGTTGGAGTCAGGAAGGAATACATCACCCCCCCACCACCACCACCACCACCACTTGGGGCTAGATTGGAAATGGCTCCAGAGGGCTTTTTTTGCCTTCCGCTTGATCAACAGGGGTGTTTTTGGCATGGGCTGGACTTGATGGAGGCATAAACTAGCAGCCTCATCTACTATGTTACTATCTACTATGTTACTGCCTTTACCACACAGAAACAATCAGCATCTAAAGAATGAGAGACACTCAAAGGTTAAACCATTTTAAATGGGGGTCAGGACAAATCATAAGCAACATAAGGCCTTATGCACTAAGACAGAGCACTTTGAGTTAAATGGGACATTTTAATCCCTTGAATGCCAGAGGGGCCTTTGAGCCCTCTTTAGCAGTCAAGCAGTTAAAGGATTCATTTAACATCCTATTTGCTGGATTGCTCCAAAATTGCTTATTAGGAGAGAAACAAACCCAAAGCTCCCATTGACCTGCAGTGTGATAGAGAACCAGTCTAGCTTTCAAGGGTATATTCACAAGCAAAGTATCCCCCCCGTTCAGCCAGATCAGAAGGGAGGTGCCCAGGTTGACTGCAGAGAGGGACAATCTTCAATTAAGATAAAGGAAAAAGCTGAAAAACTTGTCAAGGGGGGAAGGGCTTTCATTCTTTTCATACAAAGAAGATTGTCCCCTGCTGTTATCTGTCTGGTCATACAACCAGATTCACATCTGAGAAGAGATGGCTTACACTAGGAAAAAGGGGCGGGAGGGGAAACTTTGCTTGTGAATATCTCATAAACCATAAAGGTTTGAGAGATAAAACTTATATCATTCTTCATGTTTTTTTAATGCCTACAAAAATTAAAATAAAGATAAAACGAAGTATTACTATCACTTTAAGAGTCCCATTATATGAGCTGGAATTTTTATTTGTCCCCTTTGGTGCAGCTGGATTGCCTTATAATTGCTCCAATATATATATTCTCTGTAAATATGGTCCATAGTTTACTACCTCTAGTACAATTCTTTGCTGCTATTCTAGATGTCCCATTTTAACCCCACAGGACTTATGTAAAAGGGCAAAGTGCAGCAATGCTGGGGCAATCCAACTGCACCATGGCTGACAAATCAGATGGATATGGGTGTGTTTGTGTGTCGGGGGGAGTCAGATCAGATAGTTAACCCTTATATGCCAGAGTTATCCAACGCATTGCACTGCATGGGACATGTGGTCACCTTAAGGTCAATCTCCCAGTATCTCACAACCAAGACATTTTTCTGGATGTCTCTACATTCTCCTTTGAACTTTACCATGGGATCTAGCAGTGTTCCCTCTAAGGGGAGTACCAATAAGTGACCTAGCACTGAAAGAGTTAAAAGAATAAATAAATCACAGCAGGGATAAATCACAGCAGGGTTATATGGTACATCTGTTATTCCAATGCAGTCCTGCGTAAAATCTCCTAACTCTAAGTTCTGCATTGTTCCATGTACTTAGTTTACAGGGAATACTTTGGTGTAATGTGCTACTTTTGTACCCTCATAGTAATAGGTTATTAGTAACAAACTAGAGTAAAAGCCCATGTACATGGGCCAAGGTCCAGGTGATGTTAACCCTTTGCATGCCAGAGAGGTACACAACGCATGGCTTTGCAATGCGTTGCGTACCCCACTGGCAATCAAAGGGTTAAGAGGCTGGACCTGCTCTGTGCATTGCTGCCGCCTCACTGGAGGTCACGTGATACAGTCATACGCTGTAGAGAACACCCAAATGCACAGAATGCTCCCAGCATTCCTACACCTCCCAGCATTCTGTTGGTTCGGGCAGTCTCTACTGCTCATGACTGCATCAGACAAACATTCTAGTGTTTTATTATATAGGAGAATTGAAAATAACCCCTACACGAGTTTCATTGATTAGTTTTTATATTTTATCAATAACAATATTACCATATTCTGTAAGGCCCTCGTACTAACTCTCTTCAACTGAAGAAGTCACTCTGACCTCTCACAGCAACAATATAGGTGTGCAATGGTTGTAGAGTCCTAGAAGCAAATAGGTGTATCTAGTCATCTATGTGATCAGTTTTCAACCACTAGTCTGCAGGCAAGCACCAGCCCATAAGTGGTCCGTGGGTGGTGTGGTGCATTCAGGGTACTTACATTTAGCTGAATTTCAGAGAGAAAAATTCTAACATGCTCTGCCATGAAAAAAAAAATATATATATAATGTGTTGTATAAGCTATAATAAAACATGAGTTGTGCTGCATGTCTTAAAACTATATATAAAACAAGAAAACAAAAATGCATGAGAAATGCTTCTAGTTATGACTCTGCTTGGGGGTTGTGCATTAAGCCGTGATAAAGAGGTGATGAAATGGAGAAGACTTCTCCAGTGATATCACTTCTCCAGTTATGTTATTCTAGGGAGTGTAGGCACTAAGATTTCTACAACTTTGGAGATCTTAACGCATAGGCTCCATAGAATAACATAGCAACTGGAGAAGTGATATCACTGGAGAAGTCATCTCCACTTTATCACCTCTTTATCATGCTTTAGTTCATCTCCACCTTGTGTATAAAGGGAAAACACAGCAGTCTGGGGAAAACCAACTGCACTGTAGGGGACAAGCAAAAATTGCCTAATTTGTACAGATTTACATGGGGCTTTTAAGACCTTGGGGCAGATGCAATAAGGACTGATTAAGAGGGGATAATATGGAAATGACTTCTCCAGTGTTATCACTTTTCCAGTTACTATGTTATTGTATGGAGTCTATGCACTAAGATCTCTGCCACTTGAACTATCCAAGTGCATAGTCTTCATAGAATAACACAGGAATTGGAGAAGTGATATCACTGGAGAAGTTCTCTCTATCCTATCACCTCTTTATCACCATTTAGTCAATCTCCCCCATTATCTCTACTTTATCACACATTTAGTGCATCTCCCTCCTGAATGATAGACAGGTCTTCATTGCATTGCTTTGCAATATTTTGGAGACCTCTCTAGAATTCAAGACAATGGGAATGTTTACTAATCCCCTTTGGTGCACATGGCTTTCCACAGAATTACTTTACTTTCCCTTCAAGGCTAAGGTCTACAGTTCACTGAATTACACTGTAACCTTCAGGAGCTAAAGTCACCTTGATGCATGCTCATGAATTATGAACTTTTTGGTGTGATGCAAATACATATATATATTGTAGGGTTTATTCTCCTGAGTAAAACAAGGCAACTTCCACTGCAGAGAGGTGTTTTATTTAAAATATATTGCAGCCCAAACGTCAAAATTTTTTTAGGTGCAGTATCTCCATGGCCTGATATTATTATTATTCTTTATTTATATAGCGCCAACTAATTCCGCAGCGCTGTACAATTGGGAATAGACATACAGAGGTATTAAATAGTACAATCAGATGTGGAGAACAGGAGGATCAGAGGGCCCTGCTCGTGAGAGCTTACTGTCACAGTGGAGCTGTTGCTATACCATCCTATCGGCAGCTCTGGTCAGTTGACCAGCAACAGCACCACCGTAACATTTCAGGCCATTAAGATACTGCATCTAATGAATTAACCCTTTGAGTGCCAGCAAGGTATCAACACATTGCAATGCAATACATTGGATACCTTTCTGGCACTCAAAGGGTTAAATTTTGAGCTGCGATAACTTTTGAATAAAACATCTCTCAGCAATATATATATATATATATATATATATATATATATATAAATATATTACATATTAAGTGTTACTATTGCTTTAAACAAATGCAGATAGTACCATGTAAGATTTATCTGTGTATGAATTTGGTGTCATTCCATTTAGATTTTCCTGAGGTTTCACTGTATAAACTGTAATGGCATACGCATTAATGTGGCAAAGTATTTACTTGCCCCTGTAGTTTGTACTTTGAAAATTCTCCATGGATTTGCTGCAAATGTGCAGTGTTTGCAGCCTGGAATCCAAGGCTCATCCAAAATTGACATGACCTGCATGTTATACATTATTCAAATGTTACAACAGCTCTAATAGTGAATTGCAGTGATTAGTCCTAATAGTTCTGACAGCATGACTGAGCAGTTACTATCACATTCTATTGAGAACTGTTTTTGAGTTACCTCTCCCAACAGGATTACTAACTGAAATTTGACCACTAGAGGGCACTGTTAATGTAAAAAAAAAGAAAAAAAAAAGAAAAGAAGGGAGCTTAAAGGGATAGTAATACTTCATTTTAACTTTATTTTATTTTGTAGGCATTAAAAAAACATGAAGAATGATATAAGTCTTATCTCTGAAACCTTTATGGTTTAAGAGATATTCACAAACAAAGTATCCCCCCCTGTTCAGCCAGATAAGAAGGGAGATGCCCAGATAGACTGCAGAGAGGGACAATCTTCAATTAAGATAATGGAAAAAGCTGAAAAACTTGTCAAGGGGGGAAGGGCTTTCATTGTTTTCATACAAAGAAAATTGTCCCCTTCTGTTATCTGTACTGTCATACAACCAGACTCACATCTGAGAAGAGATGGCTTACACTAGGTAAAAGGGGCGGGGAGGGGAACTTTGCTTGTGAATATCTCATAAACCATAAAGGTTTGAGAGATAAGACTTATATCATTCTTCATGTTTTTTTAATGTCTACAAAATAAAATAAAGTTAAAACGAAGTGTTACTATCCCTTTAAAGGGGAACTTTCGCCTCTTAACCCTTTCAGTGCCAGAGGGGTATGCAATGCATTGCAAAGCAATGAGTTGCTTACCCCTCTGGCACTGAAAGAGTTAAAGGGTCAGTAATGTTTAGATAAAGGTATTTATCTGAGTCTTCTTTATATTAAAATTAAGAGTTTCTGCTATATTTAAGACCTTACTTTAGTGTGCTTCAATAGTTATGCAGAGATAAAGATCCCCCACCCACCCCTTCTGGCTACCTCCTTCTGAATTTCAGATCGGATTGTGTGACTCGACGGCTGCAGCGAGGGACAAACTTCAGTAAGTAATTATAAGGGAAATCCTGCCCCACTTGATGAAGGGGGGCAGGATTTCTATTTGCTTACTGAAGTTTGTCCCTCGCTGCAGCCGTCCTCACCAGCCTGCATCTTCTAGTGACGTGCCAGAAAGAGGCAGGTGGGGGATCTTTATCTCTTCATAAATTTTGAAGTACACCAAAGTAAGGTCTTAAATATAGCAGAATCTTTTAATTTTACTATAAAGAAGACTCTGCGCAAGACTTTTATATAGATACTAGTTTTAAAGCCTGTATACATGGGCCAACACTGGTGGTCCTGCAGTCATGCACAGTACTGACTGCCTGAACATTCCGTGACTGATACGGAGTGGGGCGCTTCAAATTCAGACCGTAGTCCTCTCAGCTCACCTGCCGGTGAGCAGAGAGGACTCTGTTCTGAATTCGGAGCGCCCTGCTCCGTATCAGCTGTGGCTTAGGCCGTCTGTACTGCGCATGACTGCAGCGCGCGCAGCTGTCTCTCCTGCGCATGACGGCTTCTGACAAACATACTTAGCGAATTGTAATATAGGATTACTGACCCTTTAAAGGGGAACTACCACCCCGCAAAAACTTTATCTTGATTAAGTCTTCATCTGGCAGCTCCGAAAGGGACTGACAGCGCAGGCGCACGGACGTCACTATGGCAAGATGTCCGTGCTTTCTGCTACTGTCAGCCTCCGAATAAATCGTAAATCTTTTACACCAGGTAATAATTCTGGCGACTAGCGCTACTAAGCAGCTAGTTGCCACATGAAGTCTTAATCAAGATAAAGTTTTTGTTTTTACTTAACTACTTCTTAAGATATGCACACTTCTTTATTGGCAATTCCGCATTCTGCGGCACACTGAGTCTTTAGCACAGCGGCGTAGTACTTCCCAGTCCTGTAATTCTCCACTCACCTCCATCCCAGCTGTCCCAGGAAGCACGTTCACACTTCCCTTCGTAGTAGTGTGAATAGCATATGTCTTTATAGCAAGCTACATTTATCATTAAACTGAGCTTGCAAGCTCCGTTTATTATTATACTGAGTTTGCAAGCTCAGTATAATGATAAAAGGAGCCTGCTGTAAAAATAGACACAATTCACACCACTACAAAGGGAAGCGTGTAATGCGACAGCTGAGAGGGAGATGGGAGGAGAATTACAGTGCTGGGAAGTCCTGCTCCGCTGTGCCGAACACTCAGTGTGCCGCAGAATGTGGAAGTGCCAATAAAGAAGTGTGCATATCTTAGGAAGTAGGTAAGTAAAGTAAAAAAAAAAAAAAAAAAACACCAATCCTAATACTATTTTAATAACTGAAGCACATGGCTAATAGTCTTTAATAGGTGGAAGTTCCTCTTTAAACTGTAACAACTCTGCAAAGATACATCTCTCAGCAGTGAGAGTATCATTGATTTTCCCAGCAGAAAAAGCCCTACATTATATATTTTGCAAAAAAAAAAAGTTGTCTGCTCCTTTAAAGGTATAGTAATGTTTCAAAATAAACGCAGCTTCAATGAATCTTCATAGTATTTGAGCCATGGATAGTGTTATTTCAATACTGTCAGAGTTGTACTTCAAAAGTAATCGAATGATAAAGTACCCCCCTCCCACCCCTTTTACCTAGTGTAACACCGCTCACCTCAGATGAGGAATCTGGTTGCTTGACCAGACAGATAACAGCAAGGGACAATCTTCTTACTGTGAGAACAATGAAAACCCTGCCCCCCTTGACAGGTTTTTCCCTTATGCTAATTGAAGATTGTTCCTCTCTGTGATCCATCTGGATACCACCTTTCTGTTCTGAGGTGAGCAGTGTTACCTTAGTAAAAGGGGTGGGAGGGGGATACTTATCATTCAATTACTCTTGAACTATAACACTGACAGTATTGAAATAACACTCTCCATGGCTGAAATACTATGAAATTTAATTGAAGCTGCTTTTATTTTTACACATTACTATCCCTTTAACTATGAAGTCTTTATCTGAAAAGGGATGAGCACTAATCTCTATAAATTTAGTACCACAGACTCAGCCACACATTACAACTTGGACAAACAAATCCAATTAAAGTAATTGTGAAACAACCTATCAAAGGGTTGAACTGTGCTCTTAGGAAGAAAGGAAACCTTCAGTGGAATGTACTTGAGGTCCTGGTGTCTGGCAGCAAAGAATCATGTCCACTTCTCTAGAAGAATGTGCCATGCTAATTAAAGATTAACATTTAGGAACCAATCTATTCAAAATTAATTCATAATAGATATTAGGATTTTGAGCCCAGATTAAGGAAAATGAGTTGTTCATTATCAGGAGATGTTATTATACCTTAAAGTGATAGTAATGTTTCATAATAAAAGCAGCTCTAATTAATCATCATAGTATTTGGATTTTGGAGCGTGTTATTTCAGTTCTGTCAGAGTTGTAGTTCAGGAGTAATTCAATGACAAAGTATCCCCCTCCCGCCCCTTTTACTGATGTCACACTCCTCAGCCAAAGCAGAAGGGAGGTGCCCAGGTAGACTGCAGAGAGGGACAATCTTCAATTAAGATAAGGGAAAAACCTGAAAAGCTTGTCAAGGGGGGCAGGGCTTTCATTGTTTTCATATAAAGAAGATTGTCCCCTGCTGTTATCTGTCCAGTCTATGGACTGCATTCCACATCTGAGAAGAGATTGCTTACATTAGGTAAAAGGGGCGGGAGGGGGAAACTTTCCTTGTGAATATCTCTTAAACGTTTGAGAGACAAGACTTACATCATTCTTCATGTTTTTTTAATGCCTACAAAATAAAATAAAAGTTAAAACAAAGTATTACTATCCCTTTAATTAGATTAAGGGCTATGACTGGCTGCACAGAAAAGAGACTGCAGACATCAGCCAATCAAATGCCACTACAGATTGCCTATTTAAATCACACGGAAGTGGAAAATGCTATGACTTGCTGCACATTCATTTAACACTTTGGATGTTAGTTAGGTCTACAAATCAAGTTAAAGAAATACTCTGAAGTCTCCTGTAGCATCCATGTGGTTACACACACACAATGGGGGGGTTATGTACTAAGGCATGATAAAGAGGTGATAACATGGAGATAACTTCTCCAGTAATATCACTTCTCCAGTTCCTATTTTATTTTATGGAGTCAATGGAGAAGTGATATCATTGGAGAAGTCATCTCCACTTTATCACCTCTTTATCACTCCTTAGTGCATCTCCCCTAAATGAGATGGGAACTACAGACACTGCAACCTGAATAAGATGATAAATATATGCCATTACATACTGAATTAACAGCACTAAATATTGATGAATTGCATACACAGCATAAAGAAGGCTTATCCCTTTAAGGACCCTTGAGGGTCCTGGCATGTTGTAGGTTGGAGAGTGATAAGGACCCATGACGTGCCAGGACTGCCATGGAATTCAGGGCTCCCCGCGCAGCTGCACACCGTTGGTGTAGCTCTGAACCGGATGCAAGCAAAAAAAAAAAAAAAAAAAAAAGGTATGCGGTCCTTAAAGCGGAACTAACACCAATAACAAAGGTTGTCTGTAATATTTCCCTGTCTGGCGACTAGCTGCTTAGTAGCGCTAGTCGCCAGAATTATTACCTCTTCATGGAGAAAATTGAAGTGATCCTCGGCTGACAGGCAGTACGGAGCGCAGACATCTTGCCCTAGTGACGTCCGCGCGCCTGCGCTGTCAGTCCCTTCTGGAGCCGAATGGCTCCTATCAACTCCTCCTACAGCCATCTGGGACTGACAGCGCAGGCACGCGGACGTCACTAGGGCAAGATGTCTGCGCTCCATCCTGCCTGTCAGCCGAGGATCACTTCAGTTTTCTCCATGAAGAGGTAATAATTCTGGCGACTAGCGCTACTAAGCAGCTAGTCGCCAGATAGGGAAATATTACAGACAACCTTTGTTATTGGTGTTAGTTCCGCTTTAAGTGCCGGCCAGGTACACGATCAGCCGGTCCATAAGGGGTTAAGCCATATAAGTGCTTAATGAACAGAGTCCTGTATATACTGCAGGAGGCCAGTGTAGGTGTACAGTCCTAAGAGTGCAGATGATTCTAGCTCTTTCCTCCAATGTGTTTCACCAACATCATTCAATGGGTAAGTGACATGTGACATCACAGATGGAAGAGAACCGACAGGAGGGAACAGAAAGACAGGGAGTAATTCTAGGGCAAATTCTTAGGGAACAAATATGAATTTTTCTAAAACCGCTATGGTTTAAGAGATACAGGAGTTTAAAGTTTGATCTCTCCTACTGACAGCCATAAAGCTGTCAGCAGGAGATCTGTGTTGGTCGACACGGAGGTGCTTGAGAAGTGCCGCAATCTCATTATTTACCACAAATCCCTTCATTGGAATGGTCTAAAACGAGTGCTTGAAAACCAGGCACACGTTTTAGACCATTCCAATGAAGGGATTTGTGGTAAATAACGATATCACGGCTCTGCTCAAGCGCCTCCGTGTCGACCGACACAGATCTCCTGCTGACAGCTTTACAGCTGTCAGTAGAAGAGATCAAACTTTAAACACCTGTATCTCTTAAACCATAGCGGTTTGAGAGATACGTTTTTTTGCATTTAACTCAGCTTTTTAAGCTCTTCTAAATGCAAAAAACATTTTTGTGGACATTACTAACACTTGAAGTATTTCTTCCTACACCACGCTATTTCGGCTTTGCTGAACAGCCGCAGGACGGTCCCAGTACCGAATTCTTTTTTTCACAGCCAGATGGCAGACTTCTGGGAAACCGGAACATTACATGCTTCGATTTCTCAAACTATAAAGGTTTGAGAGATGGGACATAGCTCTTTCTATTCATGTTTTTAATTCCACAATATTAATTTTGGTGAAATTCTAGCAATAATATCCCTTTAAAGGCCTAATTTCACTAGGGATTTTCAGTTGTCCCATCTTGTGCAAATTTTTTGCCCAATAATTGCAGCAGTTTGTGCATATGGTCCTAAGTAGCTGAAATCCTTAACACCTTACCGCCCGAGGACATACATGTACTTCCCGAACAGATGTCCCAGGTGGCCAGAGAACGTACATGTACTTCCCGGAAGTCCCGGCGCTCGGCCGCTCACTAAGGGGTTAAAGAAGCTGTAAACTTTTTTATGAAAAAAAAAATATATATTGTATGGCATTTCCTTTTGAGTTAAATAAGGGTACTCCCACTGCTGAAAGATGCATATTTCCAGAATTATTACTGTTTAAACATGTGTTTTTTTACATTAGTAGTGCCTTCTAGTGGTAAAATTCCAATTAGAATTCTGTTACATTCTAATGGAGAGGAAAGTCAGTGACATACAGTTTTCCACAGAAACTACCAGGTCACTTCCTGTCAGTTAGAACTATCAGGAAGGAAATACATAGTAAATTCACTTCCTGATTATTTGAACTGTTATATCATTTTAATAAAACAACAGCAGCAGTGAGAGTACCCTTGTTTTACTCTATAACGCAGTGATTCTCAACCAGGGTGCCGTGGCACTTTTGTGTGCCACGGACATCAACTTAGGGTGTCCCGTGTTTTCTATGAAGACTAACAAAAATGGACTTTTAAATAAAGATTTATGGAAATTGTTACGCACATTATGTTTAATTTTGTTATTATGATTGTAAGACTTAATAATAACTGTATATTTATGTATGGCACCTTCATTATTCCCTTGATAAAAGTACATTAAATATTTTAGGGGTGCCACGTGTGTTCTAGATTACATGTTAGGGGTGCCCCGAGCAAAAAAAGATTGAGAACCACTGCTATAACGTATAGGTTTTCATTAAAAAAGTTTACTGCTCCTGTAAGGACAGTGGCCTTGCCAGGACTGTCAAACTTTCGGTCCTTAAGTGGATTGCACTTAAAGGGATAGTATTACTTCAAAATTAAGAGATAGCCGCTTTCAAAGTTTCCTTTCCCCTGCTGTCAGCGTTCTGCTGCCAGCAAGGGAATCCGGTCCCGGGACAGGTGGAGGCTCTTAAACAGAGCCAATATCTCGTTAAGGAAGGAAAAATTATTAATTGAAACAGTCTTCTACGTGTGCTTGGATACCAAGCACACGTAGAAGACTGTTTCAATGAATCATTTTTCCTTCCATTACGAGATATCGGCTCTGCTGAAGAGCCTCCACTTGATTCAGAGACCGGATTCTCCTGCTGGCAGCAGAACGCTGACAGGAGGGGAGAGGAAACTTTGAAAGTGGCTATCTCTGAGAGATGCCGCTGGTGTCATTTAACTCAGTTTATTAAGGGCTACAATACGAGGGATAGTAATTTTGAAGTAATACTATCCCTTTAAGGACAGGGGCAATTCTGACCTTTTTGACTATGTCTTTGTTCAACAGTGTTTTCCCTATAAGTCTAAGCCTTTTATTGCAGCCACATAAATTATAAACCATTTTTTCACACACAATTAGGGCTTTCTTTTGATACCACACTTATATGGATAACCCACAATTTATTTTATTAAACTGTTAAGAAAAAACCCACAATTTTTATTTTTTCTCTTGTGATCATTTGGGCACAATGGGTTAAATGTTTATGGATACTGCATAAGAGGTATGACCGGTCATTCAAACCTACAAAATGGGCAGTTTTAAGTGAGCACTGTCCCTCTGGGGTGAAAATCCCCATGTCCCTGTTTTCGCCCCTAGTTTCCACTTTTTTGTTGTATATGATTGTTTAGTGTGTATAAGTGTATTACTTTGCTCCACAACACTAACATTACCATTAATGTTTATTTTTACTTCAATATATGTGTTTATATATAATTTTGTGTAAATAAAATATATTGGACTGGTTACAATTTAGATTTCTAAAGGGAAGTTGCTGTGGAAGGTCATAAATGGACCTGCATTCATTCTGCCCATGGTTCCAGCACTGTAGGGGTTAATACCCCCAATGCTGGCCTCTCTGCTTCTTGCTCCCTTAGTTTTATAGTAAGGAAGAGAGCGGCAGAGAGCAGTCACAAAGACAATGTGTAAAACACAATGCCTTTGTGAATTAAAAAGCAGATACATGTGATCGCTGCTGAATCAATCACATGTACTGGCAGAACAGAGAAGGACTGAAACTGAGCGCTCTGGTCCTGGAGAACTCAGTTTCACCTGTACAGCAGGATAGCAGAGCGCTCTGCTATTATTTTAACCCAGAACGTGCCAGGACCGTCATGGGTCCTTATGGGAAATTTACCCATGACGGTCCTGGCACGTCACGCGTTGTTAAAGGGTTAAGGAGCAGTGAAGGCCCTGGTACATCCTGAGTTTAATGATCACAGGGCACCTGAGGGTGTGCAGTGTTCATGCTGGTTGGATGAAACTGACTGCTCCACACTTGCCTTACTATGACCAAAAATGTTAATGGACTCTATGAATTTTTCACTTGTGTCTTTGTACAAGAGATGGCATCTTCAGTCTGTCCTGTATGACAAATCTATGAAGGCGGACATGATAGTTACTAGCAGGACCACAGGACACAAACACTGAAGAAATTAATCTTAATCTTAGCCCTTTAAAGACCAGAGGGGTATGAAATGCATCACTTCATGGTATGTTGCACACCCTTTTGGATACGTACACCATGTCTGGTTTGAAAAAACATCAAAATTCATACGGGCCATTAGGATTTTCTGTCCATAGTAAGGTATTTGGGTTATTATTAGTAGGTGTTACTTCTCCTTTGATTGGAGACAAATGCCATTATTAATGCCAGAATTAACCTTCTAGAGACATCTCCAATGCACTGTGAATCAATATCTTGGAAACATCTCTAGCATTTAACCCTTTGAGCATCAGAGGGGTATGCAGGGGGTTAAACGGCATACAATTTCTAGATTTCTGTACATATACACTTCTAATTTACTGACTAATCCCATAGCGTTATGTATTAAAATTCTGTCAATTGCAAATTAGGGGCGAAAAGAGGACAAATGAAATACATAATGATAGGGTGTGGCGTAGGCCATACAGTCTACATTCCAACACGGGTTATGAGATGAAATTTACAGATAAATGAAATTGTTAGCTTGGTCTCAGAACTTTTGCATCTCACAGAGGCTGACAACTAAGTAGAACGTGGGTAATTATTGAGCAATTCTGGAGCAAACCACCTGCACTATAGAGGAAAAATGCCCAGAGTTTCCATTGATTTAAAAAAGGTGCTTTTTAACCCCTTGTCTTGGTAATGCATTGGAAACCTGTCTAGGATTCAAGGGTTTAAAGACCTATTTAAAGTAATGGAATTTTTATTTTTCATCTATGGGACAGGTGGATACTGGTTATCATTTTTAATTGTTGTTGTAATGAAACCCTTTAGTCTCAAATAACATGCAAGATAAATCCTAACAATCAACACATTTAACCCATTTGCTGCTCCAGAGAAGAGGCACGCATTCAATGCACTGCAAACAAAGTATCACAATGGGTTAAAGTAATGCTGATATAAAATATATTTGAATGATAGGTGGTACCAGTAAATGAAAACTAAATGATTAAACTAAGATGTATCAGGTAACAGTTATCATCTACCTTTATCTGAGTGTGTCTGCAATTACTTACATTTGTTCTGTTGGATCTCTTTTCTTTCTTCTGAGAAATCCATGCATCCCACAGAACACATTTTGAGAAGCACCACTTTTAAATCTAAAAGGAAAATGCCAATTTAAAAAATTGGCAATATAAAGTTAAAATAGTTGTGTAAATAAATATCTGTTTTGATAATCACGATATCTTGAAAATGAGTCAAAAATTCTACACACAGCAGATACAAACTTGTTGCTTAATCCTATTATTAGGCATTTATAATGTAAAAAAAATTAAAACAATTAAATGTGTGTATATACTATATATATATATATATACACACACACATATATACGTGTGTGTGCGTTTAACTGTAGAAAGTGATTATTGTACTGTAATAAATACATGATCTCTTACTTTTTGCATCGAAGTCTTTTGGGACAGCATTTTTTTGCTATGCACTGCATTAAGTGATTATGCAAAAAAAATCCTAGTGACAACGTTTGTAACGTGTAAAATAATAAATCCGATGAGTTATGTGTGAAGAAAATTCCCCAGCACTATTTTCCTGATCCAAGTGCTTGCCCAATGCATTAAACGTGCCTTGAACGCACTCCAGACATAGGTTTGGATGAGGGCCCCAGGGCACCCATGTGTCCCCTCCCTCTGTGTCTATTGCCATGGTCTTGTTATGCTTTTCATATCATTTTCCCCCATAAACAAGAGAGCTGCAATTAGACTCCCCCATCGTGTCCATTCCCAGGCACTAAACAGCTTAATGTGCCTGCGCCGCGCTCCCTGTCAAAGGAAGAAACAATCTGGCACAAGAGCCCACAGACATCCAGCCTGACAATGCTGGGGAAATATGTTTGCAGAAAATTAGACAATTGTTGGATTAAAACGTATTCAAGTATGAAATAATACCCTTTTTTGTGTCAATGTGAAAAAAAAGCTGCAGCAATGTGAAGTTTACAAAAGTTTCCTCTGTTGCCTTTGTCATGTTTGCGCTTTGGCGTCCTCTCTTGGCGCATTACCCAGAGGCCTTTAAACACGATTGTTTCTTTCCTTTAATGACATTTACCGGATCAAAACATGCTCTTAATTCGATCAGAAAGCTCTGCCCTCGTCAACAAAGGCAGAATAATTTCTCCTGAAGTTTGTTAAATTGACCAAAATTAGGCAAATGAATAGAGAGGTCCGGGGTGGCGCTTGGTGCGTGATGCCCCTTCTCCATGCAGGTGACACTGAATAATAAAACACGTTTAAGAGCAGCTGCATTCCGCGTTATTTCTTTTCTTTATATAAAATTAGGCTGATACAACTATTCAAACTTTCTCAATGGGACATTTTCTCATAGGATAATAGGCTACAAATTGAGCCTCTCCAAAAAAGGCGAGTGCGCCGGGGAGCCCTCGTGTGCCAAAAGACTGCAGGAGCCGCCGGCTGCAGAGAGTCTCGTGTGCCAGCCACAGCCACACACCTGCCCATGTGTCCAAGCAAATAAAGAGGGGTAAACAAAAAGCTTGCCATCTCTCATAAAGATAGACGTGTCACCAAGTCGTGTGAGAAATCCTCTGAACAAACGTCTCCCAAAGATCTCCCTTGAACTTGGCGGAACAGCCTATTAAAGGCTTACTTAATTGCTTTAAGGACCCCGGACAGGCTTTCCGAGATGCAGTTAAGGGGCCCGCACTGGACTTGGGGTTGCTTGTAGGGAATTAGGAAAACAGGCGATGATGGGAGGGGGAAGACATGGCAGTGCAGTAGATCTCCTGTTTAATCCATACCACATCCTCTGTGCGCCATGCGTCCTACTAGGACTGCACAGCACCATTAGCTCACCATCACACTTACTGCTTCCTGAGACTTTCCACACACTGACAGGAAGATCCTGACATTCTGCTACTGACGTTTCACTCATACTGATTGAGTCTCATTCCCTGAAGGGCGCACTCAAATAATTCCATTGCTAACTACCTAGACCTTTTGGAGTTGCTAATTGAATGCCAGTAATATGAGTTACAAGGCTAGATTTTGTAAATAGATTGTAACTACGTAACCATTCGAGTGCCAGTGGACACCCCTTGACACTCTATGGGTTAACTCCCCTTGGCAGCATACAGCTGAAAGCATCACTCCCACTAATATTACATACTCAAATGTATTACATTATTATTGTATAGTAGATTTGTATTCTATTTTGTGCATTGTGCAGATTAATAGTTTATATCAATTATGGGCACCGGAATGTATCTTCCTATAAATTATTATTTAGTCTTTGATTGTTGCATTTATTTTGCACAAGTACATTAACCCTTTGAGTGTCAGAGTAGTGAGGAACACATTGCTGTGCAGTACATTGCTTTCCCTCCTGGTACTGACTGGCAGGGCTGAATTTCTGCCAAGTCCATGACTGGCATTACAAGTATCCAGCAGAGCAATGCACCATTACATGTTACCAGCAGAGCAATCCACTGTTACAGAATGAGATGACCTTTTAGCTTTCTTTCACCTCTGCTGAAAGGGTTAAATGTCACCATTTGAATGCTTCTTTTAAAACGAACTGCACTGCATCCATGTGGATTATTCCTGGAGCTAAATTATCTTGATCGTTAGGAAGATCCCTCCATGACTACATATTTTTTTGCCAGGGGATCTTCTAGATTTCCAAAGACCATCCTATAGTGTGCACAGTGCAGCCCAGTTGCACCATTACCAGTAGAGAGTTTGGCACAATTACATGCCCCAAATAGGCAATAAGACTTAGGCTTTAAATATGACACCTGGGGCATTAGACACCTTAGCCAATACCAAGACACTTCCCTGGAGTTTTGCTGTTCTTTTAAGATTCTGTTTTAACCTGCCCATTTAGATGACAAATTGTTTTTTATATGTCTAAAACCAATAAAATGACTATCAAGTTACATATAGGTACATCAGGGCTCAAAATTTCCACTCGCCACTAGCCAATGGCGAGTGAAAATTTAGCCCTGGCGGGTAGAAATTCATCCCTGGTGGGTGTGTTACGGCTTGCAGTGGCGAGTAACTTTTCAGGTCTGGCTAGTAGCAAAGGACTTAAAATTATAAGCCCTGGGTACATATTAATTACATAATAACCTGCTCTTGCTTGGAGGTTTGCAGCTGGTCTACTAAAAAATGGATCAATTCTGGGACAAACCAGCTGTTCCATTGGGGATAAACAGAAAATTAAATTCAATCACATGATACTTTTAACCCCCTGAATGCTAGAAAGGTCCCTAATGCTTTGCAAAGCCCAATTTGAATCAATGGAAATTCAGGGAATTTTTATTTAGCAAGCTATATATATGTTATAGGGCTTTCTTATTGTATAAACAAGGGTCTGCCCAGTGCTAAAGGATGTTGTTTTCAAGAGCTGCATTTTCAACACTTGTAGCCAGGTGGTGCTGTTGCTGTTACTGTCAGTAAAAAAGCTGAGTAACCCAAAGACACACTTTCCATAATTGATGGATGAAGCAACAGCAGCACCTGGTAGAAAATATCTTGAACTCAAGATTTAATACATTGTACCCATTTTTTACTTAACAGGAAAAGTCCTACAGTATATATATATATATATATATATATATATATATATATATATATATATATATATATATATATATAAATAATTTTTTTTTTTTTTTTTCAGAGTTAAATTTACTGCCCCTTTAAGGTAAAACAGTGTCAGTGTGATGGAGGTATGATGTTAAACAAAAATAAATAAATTAAAATAAGCATGTGTTCTTTATGGGGTAAAAATAAAGGAGGCTGGTGCAGTAATCCTGGAGCAAACCAACTGCAGCAAAGGGATCAAATGAAAATTCTCATTGGTTTAAAGGAGAGTTTTAACACCTTGAATGCTAGAGAGGTCTCCAACACATGGCTTTGCTATGCAGTGGTGGCTTCTCTTGCATTCAAGGGGTTAAAATCCACATTTAAATCTATGGTAATTTGGGGACTTCCATTTTTCCCCTGTGGTGCAGTTGGCTTGCCCCAGCAATACGCCAGTTCTTCTTAGTAAATCAGTCTTATGGTGCCTGTGTGATGTGGGAGAGAGGAGAGGGGATATTGTCTCTTCTTCCCATGGTACCAAAAGACCCTTTTATTAGAGAAAGTGAGGCTAGATATACCCCCATGAGGAATTCAAGGGCTGGTTGGGGGGAGGGGGGTTTGTAATCTGATAGATCCTGCAGATTTCCCTAAAACAGTAAGGGGAACATACAAATCCAGCAGCAGAGATGGTTTTAGGCCTAGGGAAGCCAACTGTGATACTTAGGAGTTACACACACTGCTTGATTTCAGGAAATCCTAGCTGGCGAACAGGTGGACTAATTAGCAGCTCAGTCATTTTAACTGGTTCACCTGTGCTCATTCAGGGAAATTTTGAAACGTGCCCTGTTGGTCTCTCTGCAGACCAGGGTTAGATACCCCTGACTTTAGCCTTTTTGCTGCCCTAGGTCCTACCAAGTGCATGCACACTTCTCATACAGTTTGCCACACCCTAACTTTATCCAGCCCATTCCATAGGCCACTCCTCTTCCCTTAAATACACAGAAGCATGACTATCAAGGAATATTTTTTATTGAGGCTATATGGTTTCCTATTATAACAAATATTAAATTGTGCATTTTTCTAAATAATATAGATATAGGCACAAATCACCTATTATGCTAAGCCTTTGCACTATCCCCAGAGACTCAGCCGAGATCTAAATACTTCACTGTCTATAGTGCAGCTCTACTGGTGTTAGCCTCCAATTCTAGAAGCTGCACTTAGGAGTATGCACTAGCCTGTGAGATAGATTTTGTGTAAACTGGTACAAACAGTCCTTCATCAATCTGGCTAATTCCGCAAAGTTCTGAAATCAGTGAAGTTGCAACAGAGAAGATCTGCATGGTGGCCTATGGAGTCATCATGCATATATTTCACATAGGCAGTTATATAATTGAGCTGTTCATCCCAATTATCCTATCAAATGCAGGTCATAGGCATCAGCTAATCATATTTGGAGGATGCCCATGTAGCTTGCCCATTCTTTACACCTCTGATATGACCACCACTCCAGTAAAGGGATAACCAAAGGTATACAGAAGCATCACCAGGAAGTCTTCCAGATCATCACAAAACTGATGCATAACCAAAACTGTACTTTAAACACTGTAAGTATCACACTGCTGCTAAAAGAGCAGTGTATTGTTGTGCATTGTTTCCTATCCAGTATTTCACAAAAGCAATATATGCCATGACTGTCAGCAAGAGATGCTACAACTTTCCTCCAACACTGCAATAATGTGGCTACAAATTTGCAGTATGGGTTTCAATTGTATTGAAAATGCACTATTGCAGGTAGCTGCATTTTCCCCATGATATTATCAGATCTGTTTCTATTGAGAGTATAGGATGCTGGGAAAACCTTGCTATACTGTGGCACTAAAAGTGCACCAACATTCTGTTGGTACAGAAGTCATATATATGTGAAACAGCCATAAAACCTACTGTACACATTTAAAACAGTACAAACATTTGAAGTGTAGATTTGGATAGTGTGGGCATTATCAAGACAGACGACATTAGATAAATGGCAGGTCCATTTTCACACATCTGAATCTAACCCTTTAAAGATCAGAGGGATGTGTAAAGTATTGAGAAGCAATGCATTGTGCATCACTCTGATCTTTAAGGGGGTAAAGAAGCAGTGAGCTGTTTTTAATTTAAAAATATATGTTATAAGGCTCTTCCTGATAACTACAAAGGTCTACCCCACCACATTAGACTGCAGTTGGTGCTGTTCCTATCTCTTACATGGTTTATGACAAGCTCTTCCATAGCATACATTATAAGAAAAAAATGGTTCTTTTGAACATTAGTTAATTCTGTGAGTAACAGTTTAATTAGAAAAAAAATAGTTTGACCAGTAAGAACATTTGAATAAAACATCTCACAGCAGTAGGAGTAGCCTTATTTCAGTCTGTAGGAAACACCTTATAACACACATGCACTCATACACGTGCAATCACACACGCAAACAGCCACACACTCGCACACACACATTCACATACACAGACACACACACACATATAAACAAAGAGGCAAAACCAATATGATAGATAGATAGATAGACAGATAGATAGATAGATAGATAGATAGATAAAATAAAGTTTACTACTTGTTAAAATATGGCATGCTAAATAAAGGGAGGTGGATTCACTGACAATAATAAGAGCTCGTGCCTGAGCGGAAGCAAAACATTTGCAGCACTCACTGGATGTAGAGAAAAAAATTGTGCTGATTTATTCAGTCAATGTTTCAGTCACCACCGTGAAATTAATCCAAGTCCAATTTTACTGGCTTGCGCAGTAGAGGGAAATATAAAAGATGCCCAGGGCTCCCTGTTCCTTACATTGACCCCCTGAATGGCTCACAGAAAGCATTTGGGGCTATACAGTGCTGCTTTTAAAACATGACAATTCCCTTTAATTACAGGCTACTTTACTGGTAGCCTTCTCTTAGAGACATATACTATAGATTGTAAGTTCTTTGGGGGGGTGAATGCATTTATCCTCCTTTTTCAATATATTTTACTGTTTTCATTTTTATTTCTAGAAAATAGACAAATCATATATAATAATTCGCTAAATGTGTGTTTGTCAGAAGCCATCATGCGCAGTAGAGACGGCTGCGCACGCTGCAGTCATGCGCACTACAGACTGCCCGCGCCTCGGCTGATAACGGAGCGGGGCTCCAAATTCAGACTGTAGTCGGTGCGCAGAGAGGACTACGGTCTGAATTCAGAGCGCCCCACCCGTATCAGCTGCGGCGCGTGCAGTCTCTACTGTGCATGACTGCACCGTGGCTGTTTCTGGGTGGCACTGTGGCCCGTGTACACGGGCTGTTTAACTAGTATAAAGATGAAATATAACAAAGGAATTAATAAGAACAGTATGGTATGGTAAAACTTTAGTGTGCTGGGGAGGATACAAAAGTCAGAAGGACTTAGGGCCAAATGTTCAAAAGAAATGTGGAGGCATTCTGGGGCAAACCAATTGCACTACAGAAGAGATCTAAAATTAAAATAAATCCCACTGATTTAAATGGGGATTTTATCTCCTTGTATGCCAGATAGGTCTCCAATGCATTACAAAGCATTTAAGGGGTTAAAAATCCCCATTTAAATCAATGGGAATGTTTGTACTTCCCTATATTGCAAATGTTTTGCCCCAGAACGCCTTCACTTTTCTTTTGAACATACGGCCCTTAGAGGAAATGGAATAATTCTGTAGTAGACAAACTGCGCCACGGGGAACAATGAAATATTCCCAAATTCCCATTTAACCCGTTGAGCGCTAGAAAGGCATCCAACACATTGTGTTGCAACTCAAATGGTTAAATGAGACTTTTAAACCCTTGAATGCCAACAAGGTCTGCAGCGCATTGCTCATCTATGTGTTGGAGACCTTTCTAGCATTCAAATGTTTAAATCCCATTGAAATCAATGGTAACTTTTATTTGTCCCATATGAAGCAGTTGGTTTCTCCCAGAAATGTTCATTCCTTGGTGATGCTGATGTACTAAGATTAACTGGAGGAAACAAAGTGCATTATAGGGGACAAATAACATTCCCCAAGTTCCGATTCATTGAATTTTTTTAACCTGTTGAATGCTAGAGAGGTCACCAAAATCTTGTAAACCAATTGGTTTGAAAGATCTCTTGCATTCAAGGGGTTAAAGGCCCAATTTCAATAAAGAAGTATTTTTGTTGGTCCATTATGGTGTGTGCAGCTGGTTTGCACCAGAATTGTTCTGGATCTTCTTAGTACATCAGCCTCAGAGAGTACAGAAATGATGGGTTATGTCTGTGGTGACCAGGCTCACCCCAGGTCCAACACTATAAAGTCTGTGGTCAGTCTGTGATGCCTGTAAGTATGGAGGTTCGGGTATTTTAACCTGTGTCCTGTATAATACATTTCAGTATGTAATGTGTAAAAAAGTCTGGTTCACTCTTCACCTTTAAAAGGAGTGTTGCTAAGTTCCTGAATGTTCTGAGTCTTGAACACACCAAATACATGATTATTACATGCCCTGTGTGGTCAGGCAAACTAGTTTGGGAATGTTAACTCTTTGAGTGCCACCTCGCTGAACGTTAAAGGGCTAAAGAGGAGACCCATAGTTTGACCCCAGTACCTTTCAATACTTGCCCCTGAGGTGCAATTCACTGAACTAGAGAGCACAAAAAGGGGATTGTACCTTTTAAAATCGTACGGTTGGAGGGTATAGGATACCCATGGGTTTAAAAAGGGGCTTATAACGCTTTGAATGCTGGAGTGCAAAAGAATGCTTTGGAGAAGCCACTAGAATTCAAGGGAGCAGATGCACTAAGGTGCGATAAATAGGGGATATAATGAAGACATCTTCTCTAGTGATATCACTTCTCCGATTCCTATGTTATTCTATGGAGCCAATGTACTAAGATTTCTTCAACTTTCGAGATCTTAGTGCATAGGCTCCATAAAATAACATATGAACTGGAAGAGTGATATCGCTGAAGACGTTATATCTGTTTTATCACCTCTAATTCATACCTTAGTGTATAATATACAAGGACTTAAAAGTCCCGTTTAAATCAATAGAATTGTTTCTGGAATGTGTTTTTCTCCCCTATGGGACAATAGGATTGCAGAATATTTGCACCAATAGCCCATAGTAAGGGTACCCTGATTCACGCTTTTCCTTCCCTACAATGACTTGTCTCTTTAAGGGCCACGTGGATTAACAAAACTGATCGACCCCCCTTTGCCAGCCCCCAGCAGCTCCACATTTATGTGTCTTGTTGTATTATGGTATTCAACCCTGCTGGTCCCCTCCCTCCCGATTCTCACTGTGCCTAATCCCCTGAATGCTGATCGCTTTATAAACTCAGTTCGTAGGCGAAAGGAGCTACACTACACCAGGACACCGGGACAGGACACAGCTCGCACACCAGCAGCAATGGACATCACTACCATAGGGTCAGCCCCAGCCAGGATCTCCATCGCAGGGGCAGCAAAAATCAAGGAGAGAAGGGTGAGTTCTTACCCTGTCATGGTTACCATATTCCGTGTCAGCACTGTTGCTACTGAAAAAAAAGCCTCCTGAATTGATGAAGGGAGCAGCTCAGTAATACATTCTGCCCTGGATCAGGCATTTTCATACGTTGACTTTTAACACCTGCAGGACCAGAGGTGTGTGCAACGTATTCCTTTGCAATGGGTTGTACACCTACTGGCCCTGAAGGGATTAAATTGACATTCTTACAAACATGCACTGAATGCCCTGGTGCTGTTTAAGTGCAACAACGATGGTCATGCTTTTTACTCTAACTGGGATAACATTGTATCACTTTATCATACCCGCAATTTCTGATGTTGTCACCTTGCTTAACCCATAATCTTGCCTTTTTGTAGTATTCATTAGCACTGTATTGTAGTGCAGTGATATACTGTAAACTGTGATCATTAGCTCAGCAGGGCAAGGAACATCGAAACGCTGTTTGGCCTATATATTAAGTACACATTACAGATACTCGTGTTTTGTATACTGCATGTTCAAAAGGAAATTATAGGAGCTTTGCTTAATGACCAGCTGTTGCCACTTTGGACTTTTGGCGCGATGCAAGAAATGTTCGCATTGGATAAAGGCATTTTTGTGCACAGAAAGATTTTGCGCACGTTCTAATCCAGGGAGCTAAATACCGAACTCTTCTTGAATTGCGCATAAAAAATTCCATTTGACGACGACAGTACACAGACGTATAAATTCATTCGCAATAGCAGTTCTTGCATCAGGCTCATTCGCTATTCCACTCACACAGATTCGTTAATCTTAGCCACACCCACAAAAAATAAATATACGCAGCCATTCACTAATCTTGAATTTTCATGCGCAATTCAACAAAATCATGCGCAAACCTATTCCCTAGTGGGTTTCACAGGGAAATAGTGATTGCACACGTTTCCTGAGTCTCACCATTAGTGACCAATTCACAAAAAAAAGTGGAGTGATTATTGATCAAACCAACTGCACCATAGGGAATAAAAAAAACCCCCACAGATTCTGGTTGATTTAAATGGGGCTTTTAACCCTTTGAATGCAAGAGAGGTCTGAAGATCTCTCTAGCATTCAAAAGATTAAACACACAATTGAAGTCAGTGGTACAGTTGGTTTGCACAGGGGTTGAACATTGTTTTCTTTTGAACACAGGGCTAGCGATTATTTACCTTCATGATCCAATGATACCTTTTAATGCAAATAATAATAATAATATATATAACATAGTGGAAAACTGTGAGATTACAGCTTTATTTAAATGGGGGCTTAGCCTATTTATAGGACCCCAGGAGTACAAGAACAAACAAGTTAATTCTGCTTTTTTTTCTTTTTTCCATTTTTGGGCTCCCATATTTAAAGGCCAAACCCAGCCCCCTTTTTCCCACATAAACCACTTTCCTCTGTCCACCACCATTTTTCCTCCCATAAGAAACAGCGCAGAAGTAGGCAACTAGCCTTTACTTGAGATTCAGCCACATTCAGTGCTCTCCACCATTTTTGTATTGACTCCTTTCTATTTTATTTGTAGAGAACTCCTATTTCCCATAAAGTGATTGAGAAAAGGAGGAGGGACAGGATAAATCGCTGCCTCAGTGAACTGGGGAAGACTGTGCCAATGGCTCTAGCCAAACAGGTCAGTACTCGGTGGATTGGGTACCATATAATCTGAGTGTGACTACTAATGGACACACCCAAGTTACGGGCACAGATGAGTTCTTTTTGTGGTATATAAGGGGTCATTGTATTTCAAAGTGTTAACCTCTTCTTACATTAAGAAAATAATAAGGATGTTTTTTTTAAAGGGACTACAGAGATTTACAAGTATTTTCTTTTGCTTTCAATAATTGAAATATTGGTGAAAGATGGAATTGCTAAATTGAGATAAATTGGAAAACAAAGTTCACAAATACAAATGTATCAGAAAAATAATCTGTTTGTAACATGCAGCCTTTCATTTGGCCATACTTTTGATTCTGAAAAATTTGAATAATCAGCATCTTATTGTCTGAAAGGGACATTTTTGAGGGCAGCCAACTGGCTTTCTAATATACATCACTGATGTAAGGAGCAGGGCTGAATGGAGGAGATGCATTTACAGTGTTATACTTCAAATAAAAATGCTTTGTATCTTCTGTGATATAATTGCTTATATTGTAATTCTGGATAAACTGAAAATAGTGTACATCACATATATGAAATTGGGTTTGCCCAGTAATTATCAAACAACCAAGTAATACACAACATTATTTAAACACAGTTTAGCTAAAACATAATTATTGCCCTTCAGATAATTATGGGGCAAGGAAGCCAACCACAAAGCATAACCCTTTAAGAACCATGCACACCTCTCTGATCCTGAAAGGGTTAAATGGAATCTAAATCTATCCCTATATGTGTGGGCCTCCATTCACAATTTCACCGAGGGTTCAACAATTCTTAATGCACCTGTTTTTGGTTGAGAGAGACGTCTCCAATGCCTCGCAAAGCATCTCCACCATACAGCAGATTAATGAAAAAATGAAGATTGCATCTAATGACATCAAAATGAAAAAGCTAATTTATTTTTAGGGTATTCCAATATACATGGCAAAATAAATACTATTCAAGGCAATTACAATAGTAATATAATACTGGAGCTGTAGCTACCATTAAAGTCTAACATTTTAATTTTATTATACAAAAGCATGAAACAAAAATAAATTAAAATCACAGTGATTAAAAAAGGTATTTACAAATAAAGCTTCCTGCTGTTAAGATGTTATTAACAGTGGGATTCCTCAAGTAGACCACAGCTACACTTTTCAGGGATATTTGCAATTGGGAGTTATGTGATATTTCAGCTTTCATAGTTGCCACTTCTTCAGTGTGAAGATACTACTGTGAGTGCCCAAAATAGTGGTTCATTTCACATGTGGACTGGTATATATTGCTCTACACCAGGACTGTCCAAGTTCAGTCCTCAAGGGCCACCAACAGGCCAGGATTTAAGGATTTCCCTGATTAAGCACAGATGAGTTAATCAGGGACTCATTCATTTTGATAATACTTACATCCTGTACTGTTAGTGGCCCTTGAGGACTGAACTTGGACAGCATGCAATATGAGGCCCTCGCTGCTGCCAGACTACAACTCAGTTGGCTGCTGAGAGTTGAAGAGAATTGTAGTCTAGCAGCATCTGGAGGGCCTTACGTTGCCCAGGACTGCTCTAGATGATAAAGTGATTAGCTTTCCATACAAGTATAATTGTAAAACAAGTCTTCCACTTGTATTATCTGTATGGTATGTTTGTCCTTTAATAGAACTGTACATCATAATTTAATTTCTTATACTAAATTCTTATATTATGCATCTCTACAGAATCCTAGTCCAAATACATAGTGATGAATAGAGTAACTAGCAGGTTACACGACTAATCATAATCTCTACCCAAACACATTGTAATGAGTAGAGCAAATAGTAGATTACAGGGCAGATATGGGGCCAGCTTCAACAGCTTAGGGACCCCAACTAACCAGAAACATTACCTGTCATAAAAAACTTTGTTAATTCTCCTCCTAAGCATTGGTCGATTGTTTTTGCTGCAGGCCCCCATCCCAGAATCATGCCTTGAAAGATGGTAGTAAGGATAGGTAATTTGCACATCTTGCATGTGGGCCCAGTAAATTCTGGTTTAGGTGTTTACTTAAGCTATATTCTTAAATTCCAGGGACAGTGTGGCATTCTGGGATATCTATGCCCTTGAGCAGAAGATGCAGTCACTGGTGGATTCAGTCTGATTTAGCCTCTTATGTTGGGCTTCCACAGTCTGCCATTTTTAAAAAATATAGCCCTCTGCAATGTCTTTTCAAATATCTGATTATGTAAGCCCTATACCTGTGCATTTTTCAGTGTCATGTTATTTTTCTGTATATTCATATTTTCACCATTGTCTAAACTAAATGGGAAACCGTTATTGACTTAATAACTATAATAATTAATTTCTTGCTTTCAGAACTCAGGAAAGCTGGAAAAAGCAGAAATTCTGGAAATGACTGTTCAGTACCTGAGAGCTCTACATGCTTCAGATTTCCCCAGAGGGAGAGATAAAGGTACAGGTTTATGTTTGATTATATCGTACATATAGCTGTAGTATAAATGTATAAATATGGGTGATGTTTCAGGCAGCTTGTGTTTGGTTCGTTAATCCATTGGATGCTTGAGAGGTCTCCAAAACAACAATGTGATGAAGTCTTCTCTGGCATGCAAGGGGTTCAGGTTCTCATTGACATATGTTTGCTATGCAATGCCTCTTTGGTAGATAACTAGTTAATGTTAAACATCATTAGGATAATTTTAGTACATTTAACCTCTTTGAGTGCCAGAGTGCTTTGCAATGCGTTGCATACCCCTCTGGCACTCAAAGAGTTATATCATTTTTTCAAAACCCATACTTGTTACTGAAATTATTTTATTTTACAAGCAGATCACATATACAAGAAGTATATTGTAAAGAAGGGAGGAGGGTGACATGATATATTTCATGTGTACAATATATATATATATATATATATATATATATATATATATATACTAGTGTAAAAACCTGTGCACACGGGCCAAGGTCCGGGTAATGATAACCCTTTCAGTGCCAGGGAGTATGCAACGCATGACTGCATAGTGACAAACATCCTAGAGAATTATTATATAGGATATAGCAGTCTGTACTGCGCATGACTGTATCGTGACAAACATCCTAGCAAATTATTATATATATATATATATATATATATATATATATATATATATATATATATATAGCCTATATAATAATTCGCTAGGATGTTTGTCACGATGCAGTCATGCGCAGTAGAGACTGCCCGCGTTCTGCCAGTCTCTACTGTGCATGATTACAGATATATATATCTATAAAAAATTCTTCATCTCTTTGAAAATATGTCATTTTAAAGATTTTTTTATTTTATTTTAATAACAGGGTTATTTTTTTTCTTTTGAACATAGGGCCTTATTGGTGTTGATAAAGACCCATTGGGCTCCTTGTCATGCCAAAACAGTGACATTTTTGTAATTAATACAATATCTGGACCGAGAAACGTGATTGCTTTTTTTTTCTTAATATAACCCTATAATCCCTCTCTCACAACAGATCTTCTGTCTGAATTTGCAAACTATTTCCACTACGGCTACCATGAATGCATGAAAAACCTGGTCCATTACCTGACCACTGTAGAGAGGATGGAGACTAAGGACACCAAGTATGCCAGAATTGTGGCCTTCCTGCAGTCTAAAGCTCATTTATCCACAGAGCCCGTCATTAGCTCTCTGCAGGAGGTGGATGTGTCTTGTCAACTGTATTCCTCTCCACCTGACTATCCAAGCCCTGGTGACTCTCCCTTCCCACAGGGCTCCGCAGGCTCATTCACATGGCATGGCACACCTAGAAGCCCTACTCTGAACTATCTTACTGGTCCCACAGCCATGTCTCTCCCATGCAGCCCTCCACAGCAGACAGCACATGGCAGCTTCCTGTCCCCTGTGCAGAGCCTGGATAGACATTACCTCAACTTACTTGGACATTCACACCCCAATAGTTTCAGCATGCACAGTGCACAGCACCCTGCAGTCCTGTGATGTCACCCACTATGTGGTACATGGGGTGAGCACTTTGCAAGATGTTATTCAGAAGCCTGTGCTGACACTGTGGGATTCCACTAGTACAGGGCTAGTCAGTTGTTGGACTTAAAGCTGTTGGGGACTGTAAGTTGCATCATGCTCTGGTTGGCATGATGGGGGTTTTAGTCTCCAACAGGTGGAGGACCAACAACTGACCCCTGCACTAATGCATTCCATTTACAATATTGCTTTAGGGCAGGGATATACAGCTGTTGAGAACTAAAACTACCATCATCCACAACCAGTCAAAAGCTTGTTGTGGATGATGGGAGTTATAGTCTTCAACAACTGGTTTACTATCTTTGTTCTAGGATGAGAACTTACCAGAATCCACAAAGTGGAGCAAACCAGCTGCAACATAGGGGACCAGTAACATTTTCCCAAATTCTTGTAGCTGTAAATTAAGCTTTTAACCCCCTTGAATGTTGGAGGTTAAAACCCCATTTAAATCAATAAGGGTTTTTATTTGTTCCCTATCATGCAGTTGGGTTTCCCAGAACAGCTCTCTTTGTGCATCTGGCCCTTGGTGCCTTTAAGCTCTGCTGTTACCACATAGATATATGTGATTGCTTACTATTGGTCTGGGAGGAGATCAGAAAGAGACAGTCACCCTCCTTTTCTGACATATTCTGCCGCTCACAGGATTAACGGAGATATTTTTCCTGTGAAAGCAAGGAGAATGCAACAATGTAAAGAAGATACAATGTAAAAATGACAATGGAACAATAGAAATGCCTGCAGATCAATCAGTGCTGCAGGGAAACTTGCAATATTGTATAAAAATCTCTCATAGTAGCCAACTGGCAAGCTCTATGAAAATAGACATTCAGCCAGCTCCCTATCAAACATAAAGTGTAAATAATGGGTGAAGTCTAGACTTGTAGACTATGTCAAGGTAATTTGGAGGTTGACTGTCTCTTTAATTTATAATGACTCTTATTTAATCAAAACCTTTGAGTCCCAGAGGGAGGACGCAGTGAATTGCTTTGGAATGCATTGCACACCAGTCTGGCGCTCAGAAGGGTTTACAGAACCTGCTGCTTTTCTTAAAAAAAAACTGATCCAGCACAGACAGGAAAACTGAAAATCATCTTGTGTTATGTATGTAAATATTAGGATTGTAATTTTGTGATTAATTTATTATTGAGATGTGATTCATTTTTTATTTTATTTAATTATTTTACAATGTGATCTGTATAAAATTAGATATATTTATATGCTTCACAATTTGTAATAAATGTTTTATTATGATTTTAATGGACTTGACTTGTTCTCTATTGGGAATCACTGAATGGAAAACACCCCGACTAGAATTTTGCTGAGTACGTATGTAAACTGGTAAATGAACTAGCCAAACTAGTATAAAAGTTAGACATGTCTGAAATATAAGCCTCCCACCACTAGTAGGTGCGTGGTGTGGAATTATTGGGATTGTGCCTGCAGTGACTCTTCTCACCCTTAGTGGTGGCCTACTTTGGTTAATAGGAAATTCAGCCCAGCATTCCCATTAGACACAGTAGGCAACTAGAGCTGGAAGTTTGGAGGGGAGCTTGAGTTGTACTGACAATGCTTACATCTTGAGTTGCGGGTGCAGACAGAGCAAAAACAATCCCCCTGATTTATGGAGACCAGTTTTTATATCTGTTTGCAATGCATTGAAGACCTTTCTAGTAACCAAGGGGTTAATAGCTTTTCAGTTTTTGTATGTTATAGGCTAAGGGTGTTTTTTGCCCAGTGCAACAAGGAGTGGGAAAAGTGAGAAGTGTGACTGTAACATAGTTGATGAGGCAGAAAAAGAGACATGCATCCATCTAGTTCAGCCTTTGCTATACCCCCTTTGTTGATGCAGGAAAAGGCAAAAAATAAAACCCCTGTAGAAGCCATTTCCAATGAAGCTCCAGTTGGTTAAAATGATATCTTCCTGGCTTCAAAAGGAAGTCTACTATCTCCCTAGATTAATATCCTATCTGTATTTAGACCACCTGTGATAATTCTCAATACTGTTCTGGGCTGGAACGGTATTCAATCCATTTCTGAAAGCATCTACAGTATATCCAAACATAGGTTCCTGAGGTAAAGAGTTTCACAACCTTACTGCCCTTACTGTAAAAATGCTAAGGCACCTTAGGAGTCTTTACCTAGGGCCACCTGAGATCTAAATCTAGCCTTGTGTACAGCATTGAAAAAATATTAGAAAAGCAGAGTAAAGAACATGAATGTATCAAATTGGTCTTAAGTAATACGTTTATCTTTATTTGAAGTCATTCGCATAGTATTGATAGTGTCACTTTGTGCATTGTAGAGAACACAGAATAATAAATCATGGCATTATATAAATAAGCATATTCATTCATTCGTTCAAAAAAGGGCACAGATAGTGCTTTCTGTTCAATCTTTAAATGTTATACTAAATCAAAATACAATACACTCACATTTAATGGTAAAACAGTGGAGACATACAGCATTCACTAACATAAAGCACACATGGAAAACTCAATCCATCTCCATTTAGGAACCCCATAAAGACTGTTCTCCCATGGTGTACATACCCAAAACATTTATGCTTATTAAAAAAATTAATAAAACAAATAATAAAAAGGCCTCTATGCATTTTGTGGCTATACAAGCTGTGTTATCAAAGACAATGACATATAGATTTATTTGAAGTCTAAAGGCCTTTCTTTGATTAAGTAGATTGTATCGCCATGAATCTTACAAGAGGCCTTTTTTCATTGTTTTGAGTCATTATTTAGTATATTTAATAAATCTAATCCATATAGACATCTACTATACATGGTTGGGAGCAATCGTTTCCAGAGACCCCAAAAGGAGACAGGTTGAGTTCTCTGTTTGTGCTTTTTGTTGGTGCATATGCACCAACATTTTCCAGAGGGGGGGCAAAGCCCTAATATGACCCCTAGGCCAGCCCAGCCTGCCCCTATGTTTACATGGAGGGGGCAACGTATTCTTGTAAGAGGCAAAGTGATATATGTAACTCAAAATATGACATAGCCTAAAACTCTGAACATCAAAGATTTGTGCATTGTTCAAAGTAAAATCATTATCTGATGCACATTTAACACGATAGCTTGTCCACAGTCAAATTAGAGAAAATTGGTTACCTGATTATATTTTGTATTTAAACCCCTTAGACACTCCCCTAAGGTGAGTCTTCATCATCAATTAAATAAATAATTACTGAGTAAGCTCCAAAGAGGGAACTTTTGATATCAGCTTTTAGCTGGTCAAATGCAATCAAAATAATATGTGTTTCATGAATACATCTTGTACTTTCCCTATTGAAAAAAGATAAATCAACTGCCGAATTAGTATATTAATTAAATAAGTTTATCTCAATATTGTACCGGCATAATTGTACCTATTATGTTTTTATCTTAATGGTTATACTATAAGGATATCATATTCTTGGTATACCTATTGTGACTTACGGTCATAATAACACAGGGAATCACAAAATAATTATTATTAATACATTATTAATACCTTTAATAAAATTATTTATTTAGTATATTAGATATAAAATATAATAGAGGGAAGCTTCATATCACAGTGATAGTATAGACAGAAAAATGATTATAATACAATAACAGTAGTAAAGTATAAATATAAAAAATACCGATATTCATAAATGATACAGAGTATTAAATGTGTACCAGAAATTAAATGAATCTAATATAGGAAAAATGTATCTATTTCAAAAATATGAGAAAATAGTGTACAGGCTAGTTATTAAAACATGACAATTTTTTTTGTAATAACAAAAATGTATAATTAAAGATGCCGTTAAATCTCTTTTCTGTGTTTCTTTGTAAATATTGAATCCAACAAATAAATCTATTTGTTTTCACAAAGTCAAAGATTTTTATCCAAGTCACTGCTTATGATGATTCTCTAGAAAGTGTCTGAAAACTGAAATTAGTATTTTCTTTGAATCAGTTAGGCCTTGAAGGGCATTTTTATGTTACTGATATGCGCCTTAATACATGTATTTTGTTTTTGTGTATTTTTTTTTACCATGTATCTGAGACCAAAGGGTTGTTGTAGGCTATAAACGTCACCATTAGTTTGTCATTTCAAGAAGTCAACTATTTTGTTTGTGCCTTTTTGGTATCATCCATTCCTCACATGACTTGTGGGGAAGGATATAAATGGAACATAGTTTTCAATGCAGGCCCTTATGGGCCATGTATCAGGTAAGTCCTCCCTCTACACCTATTTTGGTTTTTTTGTCTTGTTGTACGTCTGTTGCTTTTAATTGCATTACACTGGGACCCACAAGAAATAAAAACAGAGAATGTCTGTTTTTAATTTAGATAGGGTCTTTATAGGTGTATTAGGGTAGGACTTACCGCAAAGTGAGATACCTTGGCGTGGTGGTAAGCTTACACACGGATTGGCCAATTTGTGGGATGAAATTCTCACTTATTTTTACTTAGATTTACTAAGAGTTATTACATATGCTAAATACAGGGCACTTATGTTCACAGTATATAGAGGAGCACAGGACTGTCTTTTTTGTATATATTTTTTGTATGTATTTTGTTTGTGTGTTTGTGTGACCAAATCCATCAGCTATACTTTTGGCAGTTTACATAATTTCACATTATGCACAGTTAAAGGGGATGTATCACCTTACCAAAAGTTTGTCTTAATCTTTTTGTTTTAGCTATTCTAACAATGCTGTTTTGTCGTTGTTTTTTTAAAACACTATAGAAATGCAGTTTGAGAGTTTACTTTTTCCCCTTGACATCTTCTCCTCCTTCTGATCGGCAACACGCTTGCCAATGAGAATACAGGAGAGATCCTCCTCCACGCTGGTCTGTCTGTAAGCTGCAGCACTCTCATTGGCAGAGATCGATATCTAGTCTGTATTCTCGTTGGCAAGCCGATCAGAATGAGGAGAAGACGTCAAGGGGAAAAAGTAAACTCTCAAACTGCTTTTCTATAGTGTTTTTTTTTTAAAAAGCAACAACACAGCATTGTTCGAATAGCTAAAAAACAGAGATTAAGGCAAACGTTTGGTAATGTGATACATCCCCTTTAAGGGGTTGCTAGGCCTCCAGAGGCAGCCCCATTTGGCCATATATTAAGGAGCAAAAGAAATCCATACCACGTCATAATCTCATAGTTTTTCTTAAAGCAGGGATGATCAAACTGAGGATCAGGGGACATGTGTGTGTCTCTGAGATTTAGCCAATCTTGGCCTTCATGTACATTTTATTAAATAATAAATATGCGATGTGTTGCAAAACATAGTAACTGTTATTTGATGTTTAGAAATCAGGCAGCCATTTATTGCTGATTATGGAGCTGTATAGACTGTAAGGTAGTTTGTAAACCTAGCTATATATTACCTATAATAATCACTGTATTTGCTGGTCACGGGTGCTATTATATTATTATTAGTATTAGACCCTCAATTCACTGCTCCTTTCTCAGTATGGCTCTTGAGAAATAAAGTTTGTAAACCTCTGAATTAATCTTCTGAGGCCCAGAGGGGACAGGCAACCAATTACTTCACAATGTTTTGCCCACCCTGGTCCTCAAGGAGTTAAAGTAAGATGTCCATAGAGCAGCCATTTCCTTCTTTATTGTAAAACAATAATGAATTTGTACTAGGTAGAAGTAAGCATAATATATAGCTACTGCCCCTGACCTCTACTTGATAAATTTTCCTGTAAATAACAGGCTTTGTGCAGGAAAAAATTACCATGGACTGCAGGCTTAACAGACATTGGTGAAAGTACAGTATATTAGGGCCAGTTTCACAAGACAAAAGCAATTCTGGGCCAAATCGACTGCACTGTACTTGACACCTAAAATTCCCACTGATTTAAATTGTATTTTAACCTCTTTAATGCTTATGAGGTCACCAATGCATTGTCAATCAATGGGAATTTTAGGAATTAGGAAGTTACTGATATGCACATAAAAATGTTTAATCAGTAATGGCAAAAGAGATTTTAAAACAAAACTGACAGCTCCTGATTGGGTACAAGCCCATCCTTGGTCATTCTCAGTGAGCTTAACTCCCTCCTTTGGCTTTGAATGTATCTGATCTGATCCATTTGTTTGTCTAACAGTAGTGCACACTGAGGTCATGGAGAGGGATGATCTGCAATTTGTAACCCCCACACAAGTCTTTAGTAATACCTACATTCATCAGGGCTTTAGTAGAAAGCAAACTGCCTCTTGTTAGCAAAGTAGATCAGGAATGGGCAACTTACAGCTCTCCACAGCTGGACTACACATCCAGTCACTCATAGCCAGCTAATGACTGGCTAAAAATTATGGGAGGTGAATTCCAACAACAGCTGGAGAGCTACAAGTAGTTTCTGGTATAGATGATATGAAAACAGAATATATGTTAGTCATCAATGTATAGAACAACATATATGAAAATCTTTTTCATAATGAACTATTATAAGTAAAGATAACAGAAAATAGATTTCTAGATGTGTTTCTGATTAACTTAGCAGGATACTAGTAGAGTAAAAATAATAACTGTTGGCTAATTGAGTGGCTCTAGGATAAAAGCTTTCAAGAATACTTAGGTCTCTTCTTCAGGCATAATAAGGATGAGCTTCATACTTATTATGCTGGAAGAAGAGTCCTACATTGTCTTGAAGGCTTGCATCCAACACCCTCTCAGTTAGCCAATAAAGGTATCATTTTTACTCTACTAGTATCTTGCTTTTTCTATGGCTAACACTGTACAACACTTTTTCCATGATTCATCACATGATTAATTTGATTCAATCAATTTTAGTTTTTATGGAAAGGTATGTATATAGACCTCATACAGCACAGGCCAGATAATGTTAAAAATTAAAACTTTTTTTTTTTCAGGCAGATCACAGCCCAACAAAAGCCCTATGGTAGTTCTTAATTTAAAATGCTAAAGAGTATTTTTCTACTTTTAAGAAATGGGGGAATTTGATTCAAATTGAGTAAATGTTTTTGAAAATGGCAATAAAGAGTGTTTACTAATTCTCAGTGTACAATGTCATACCTCTTTTGTTTTGTGGTCTCACTAAGTGGAAGGATATACCAGGCATGGTATACTTTTAAAATGTTGCACACTATTGTGCGACCAACTAAAGAGAGCATAACCATGTCACCATGATGAAAAGGGCGACATGAGACTCTTGCCCACATCAAAAGGGCAAGATTCTCATGTCACAGGCTTAAGTGTTGCTCATTTGAGCACCCGCATACAATACAATTCTAAGTTGCTAAATGGTGCATTGTTTAATAATGATTAACCCCTTAACTATGAGCAGGACGCACCAGTGGTAAAGCAGATTTTCCCCGACCCCTGCTCTCCTTGTGACTCAGGGGAATCAGCTGTACCTCTATGATGAGGCCTACTAAAGGCAGACACTTACATATGGGGTTTCGCTTTTTCTCTCAAGAAGAAAACATTTGATTGAGATATTGGGGATGGACAATCTGTGAGTGGGACCAATCTGATATGAAAATGGAAATGTATCCTCTGCAATGCCACAGAGGAGTAAAAAGTGTGACTGAGCAGCACCTGAGAGGTCGCCATCCCAAAGAATATACTACTAAGTTTTATTTGTTCTCAGTGAGCGCTCATCACACCATTTTTTGTTTTTTTAGACACATACACACACAATCTCCCCCGATGAAGACTTCAGTCTGCAGGACTGCATAAGAAAACAAGAACACTGCACTGTGAATATCAACAACACTAACCTAAAGTCGGTAGCTGGGATGTGAGCGGAAGTCCTTTTAACATGTTTCTTAGGTCAGGAATCCAATTAGGAAAGCCCACAAAAAATTAAATAAACATTGGTAAAGGACTAATTCTCTGTTTAGTAAATCAATGTACCTGATCTAGGCAAGATAACACAACGTTGCGCAATGGGACTTAATTTACTTGCTTAAAAATTTTGCAGAATAAAGTCCACAAAATAAAAGCCAAGGCAATTTAATTTGAATCTGACCATTTATATGAGCTGTTTGTCTCTTTTACTTGCATTCTCTTCACATAGTCTGTAACACTTATTAAATGCATGAGCTTTATAGTATTCACCCAATAATACATACGTGTGACAAACTGTGAGTAAGGCCATGATATTTAAAAAAGTGGAGACATTCGGGGTCAAACCAACTAAAACATAGGGGACAAACAAAAATTCCCATTATTCAAAATGGGACTTTTCTCAATTGAATGTTAGCAAGATCTCCAATGTATTGAGAAGCAATCCTCTGGAGACCTTTCTAGCATTCAAGTGTTAAAATCCCCTTTTAAATCAGTGAAATACTGACAATTCTTTTATGTCCCTTACAGTACAATTGGTTTGCCCCAGAATTACACCACTTTTTCTCTTGATTTAATTTAAGAGAACAATTATATTGAACTAGTGTAAAAGCCCGTGTACACTGGCCAAGGTCCGGGTAATGTTAAGCGGCTTCTTCATGCGCAGTAGAGACTGCCCGAACGCACTCAGTCTCTACTGTGCATGACGGCTTCTGATAAACATCCTAGCAAATTATTATTTTGGATGCTGTCTTAAATACACTCCTTACTAAATAAATATTTATATAGAAAAAAGAGCATCATATGTAGGCCCTCAGAAGGAATAGACCCAGCTTAACTTCTAGAAATGGCTCTTCTCACTGAAATACAGGTTGTGTCATATTTATACATATATCATTTATACATATACCCCAATGAATCGGTGGCAAGAATCCTTTATTTACTTACATTACATTGAAGGTCCAATTATTTTTCACAAGGGCAGGCAACCTTTAGCTGCTCTTTGACTATAACTACCTAAACCATCATCAAGAAAGGCTATTTAAACCTGGTTTTAGTTCTTAAAGGAGAATTAACACCTAATAATAACCCCCCAAATACCTTACTATCAGAAAACCCTAATGAACCCTATAAATTATGCCCTTGTGCATTGCTCAATCCAGAAAGTTCTGGATGTCATGTCCAAGGAGGAAGACATGATAGAGTACATGAGCCTACTTAACCCTTGGCACACAACGTGTAAATATTATGCTGTGCAAGGAGTACAGTTTGAGGTCTTGCTAGCAATTATCATGTATCCCCCCACGGGTATTGCATTCAGGACTGACTAAAGATACATATAGTTATCGCTTCAATCAAGGAGCAAAGGCAACATTCACAAGATTTTCTGGCTATAGTAATGTAGTGGGAGTTATTATTAGGAGCTATATGGTGGATATATTTGGAGTGTTGGCCAGCACCATGGCTTGGCCATCTCTTAGCAGCACAGCACAGCACATATCAGTGTCATTCTTGTCCATTTGGTGAAACACCTTCTAGTCTCTTTTCTTGGCAAAAAGTTGAATCTGAACAGTTTAATCTTTCCAAAAAGATTAAAAATGTCAGATCAGCTTAGCTGGGAGAGATTGATTCAAACCAGATTGTGACTTAAACATGTTTTCCCATCTCCCACAATGCATGATTTAATTTCTTCCAATTCTCTTTCTTTCTCTTTTCTTTAAATAAGTTGTATAGAGCCGATTTCCAATCACGTCCCAACAAAAAAGAGAAAGCTTGTGGTATGTTTTTTTTTTGTAGACCTAATTCATTTTAGAAAGCCTTGAATCATGAATGGGACAATCCCTTGTTCCTTGAGCTTCACCCTTGAGTAGGCAAGAATAAATCTAATCATCCCCATGAAATCAAAGGTTCTCTGCTGTTTTGGGCAACAAAGCTACTGGTTTGCCTTTGCACAAGCTAGAAGTCTTGAGTCTGGTTAGGATTCTCCACCTCTTCCTTAATACAGAGCTCAGTTGTGCTCCCAAACGTTATTGAGCAAACAGATCCCCATGCACCGACCACAGTGCCAAAGTCTATCCCAAAGCCACTGGGATTTTCTATGGAATGGCTTGTGCAGGTGTCTCTGTGGCAGCTGCCTGCAGTGCAAGGAAGATGCACTAATCTCATCTTTGACCTAAAAGGTGGCAAAACAGGCTAAAGGAAAGATCCTAAAGACAGGACCTTGCTTCCTTCCAACTGTTATTTACTTTAGGGATTTCAGAGTAAGTTAAAATAACACAGTGATTGTTAATTACTGGTTAACTGCTGGCTGCTCTCAGCTTCCTAAGATAGAGATGCAAATCAATGGTGAAGACAGAGAATATGTGCTAATCATGTTTGTATAAAAATGAAACTTCAGTACATTTATATGTGAACCCTATCATGGCTAATTGGGCTGGGAATCCCCACAAACGATTACACTCTCAGAATCAATTTATTGAACATAGTGTGTGCATGGGGGTTTGCAAAGGGACTAAGAGCAATTTGGTGCCAAACTAACTGTACCATACAGGAGAAATAATAATAATAACAATTAGTATTTATATAGCGCCTTTCTCCCAGTGGGACTCAAACCGCTTTCAATGCATGCTCTCAGAATTAACCAAATCGGCAGCTGAATAATAGATGTTATTATTACCCAATCAATGGTACTCATTTATCAACCTCAGAAGGATGAAGGTCTGAGTTAACTCTGTTGGGATTCTAACCTGCAACCCTGAAGTTTGAACAGGCTCCATAGTCAGGGAATTTACCACTGAGCTGTCTCACCAGCCAGCAAAACATATTCATTGATTTAAATGGGGCTTTTAAACACCTGACAGCTAGAGAGAATTTGGTGATTTTTTTGTCCCTATGGTGCAGCTGGATTGCTCCAGAATGATTCCTCTTTATCTTATTAAATGCAGCCTATATAGACCATATTCATTAACCGTTTGAGTGTCAGAGGGGTACGCAATGCATTGCAAAGCAATGCGTTGCGTACCCCTCTGGCACTCAAAGGTTTAAGCTAAAGAGAAGCAGTTCTGGAGTAAACCAGTTGCAGCATGGGGAGAAAGGAAAATCCTAATGATTTAAATGGGGCTTTTAACCCCTTGGAAGCTAGGGTGACGTCTAGCGCATTGCTTCACAATACATTAGAGGACTCTAGCATTTGAGGTGTTAAATATATATTTAAATCTGTTGGAATTTGGGGAATTTTAGTAGTTCCCTATAGTGCAACTGGTTAATTCCAGATTATGTAAAATTGCCCTTTTACATGTGGGTGCCAGAGGCATTGTGGTGATATGGGTAGACTGGGTACCCCATTGACTTCAATGAGATATCAGTGAGATGCCAGCCAGAACTTGGTGTATGGAAATTGTGTTTGCCATTGGCAAATGTTTGGACTCTTAACAATAAATTAATTGATAATTATGCAAAATACAGTGAAATACTATACGACAGCATTTCTGTAATTCACATATTGATAAAGGGACTCATCACATAAAGAGCCAGTGAGCTTTCCTTTTGTCTGTACTGCAGGAGCAGTCAATTGTTGGACCGCCAGCTGCTTGGGACAGCAACTCCCATCCTCCTCTGCTGTAGTGTGATATAGAGCTGCACAAATGTGTATTACACATCGCCAACATGCTCAATAAATGCTATGGACACGTATTATGTTATATGGTGCACTTTTAGTACTTAATTCACCCTTCAGTTGGTTCATTGGGCTGCTGACCACTCTGACAGCTTACAAATGTTGCATAAACTGTAATAAAATGATAAGCTATTACTCACTCAGGAATCCTGGTAATGAGGGAATGTAACCCTTAAAGTAACAGAGGGGTATACAAGGCATTGCTTCACAATGCTTTGCACAGCCTTCTGGTCCTTAAAGGTTTAATTGGATTAATGAAAAAAATATTGGGACATTTAAGTCTCCTGGACTGAAATGTGTTGCATTATCAAAACAATTAATGAAATATATAAAACATCATTGTATTTGTACCCCCCCCCCAAATAAATAAATAATTAAAAGCAATCGGTGGTTTTGGTTTTGTAACCCTCTGATTGTCAGTGAGGTATCCGACGCAATGCGTTTGTTACCTTTTTTGGCACTCAGTGGGTTAAACCAGATGCAGGTCATTCATACGATAGTTCATAGTACTGATCTCTCCTTATATTTTTTAGAAAGAATGGTAGAAATATTTCTAACATCCAAGGGATTAAAGCTGCAATAAATAGTTTGGAACAGTAGGTATTCATTTGTTGTTACTCTTTGTTGTCCATTTATGAACCTCTAAATCAAATTAAGATGTTATCATTAAGGGTGAGAGAAATGATTCTGCAAATTAGTTTTTTGCACGAAACAGGCCATTTCACAAAACCCAAACCATAAAAACCACACATTTTGTAAAAAGAAAAAAGATCACTTCATTCAAGGCCCAGGGCAATCATCTGGCAAAGGTAGGGAACTGCTTTCCCATCCCACTTCCCTCACCCAATCACTAGTGTCTCCCTTATTGCCCCAGGCCTACTCCACCTCTCTCTCCTTGCCCTGCTCCATTTTCGTTTCCTCCGTCCGCTGCCATTTGCTTCTATTAGCTTACTCCCCATTGCTTTAATTTATTCGACTTGCTACCCTTACTTTTCATCTACTTATCCCACTCCCTTTGCTCCTCTTGGCCCCCCACCCCCACCCTATTCTCACACCTGGTCCCTTCTTTTTCCTGCCTCCCTCAACCTGTCTCCCCTGTCTGGCCTTCCTCAGTTCATTCCAAATTATCTTGGACAGATCCACTGGATTGATCCCTGAAATCAATTGTGGCCTATTAGCTCAGCCCTAGTTATCACTTTGAATAAAATACCTGCCAAAGCCTTACATTACTCACTATCACTTGGTTTGTAAATTCATAAAAATTAATGGAGAACTATGAAGGAGTTTAGTGCATACTGGTATGAATGTTATTGCAAGCAGGTCTGTAGTGTGCAGGGATACACCCAATTAAGGTACAGGCCCATCTACCAAAGATGATGTGAGTTGTAGTCATCGCTTCTGTCGTAATGCGATTTTCAAGTAAAAAGAGAAGTCATTAGGAAAATATCATTCACAAACTCTATGTTAAAAACTATAGATAAAATGAAAAGGGAAGCCCGGTGAACAGAAGAATTTTATTGCCTGTTAAACCTGTTGCCAGTCAATATTTTATTTGCTAGGCTTTAAACCACTCAAAAGCATTTGCCAACCAATCATTAGTTCTGAAACAAATAGGGTGATATTTAATAAGATGTGAACTTAGGCATGCAACTCCAAATACTTAAACAGGCCCCTAGAAATCTAAAAGTAAAGAAGGAATTCTGCATCAACAAATGGAGAAATCAGTTAGAAACCTGGTATCAATGGGGAAATACACTTTCCACACGTTATCTATGTTCATGCCATTCAGTTTTGCAAAGTTTCCCTATAGGCTAACATAGGCTTCTAGCAGTGGCAGAAGTAGAACACATTTCACTCGGTGTGTAAAGCTCTTAGTATATGCTATGAAATAGGAAATTGGGTTGATGTTTTGCGTCACTCCCTCATTTAACCTGCACAGGACCAATTATCCTTTTTTTTTTTTTTTTTTTTTTTTAAACAAACGTTTGAAGAGGAACCAACCTGGAATGTGGCACCAAAACGCTGCAGAAAACTAATAATTGTGAATTTCTTTTCACAATCTGTTAATAAAAGATTTAATAAAGAAAGGTTATATGTGTTACAGAAGATGAAAACTGAACACTGTTTGATTCACTCATTACACCCTTTGTAAGCTGGAATGGGCCTTTGGGGGATCAACTTCTGCACAGAAAATGCCCATCACACAGTGCTTGCCAGAGGCTTGTTTGAAGTAGATGGCTGCGCTTTCTTGCACGTGTGATCTAAAAAAGTTTTGTAGTTGATACGGCCATCCATCTTCTGGTCGTATTTGGACATAATGTGATAGACTTCATCTTCATCGAGCACAAAGTTACACAGCTTCAGGACTGATTTAAACTCAGGCAAAGATAAGTATCCGCTGCGGTCTATATCCAGCTTCCTAAAGGCTCTGCGAAGTGTCTTCCATTCTCCTTGCAGCTGCACATTGGAAGAAATAAATACAATGTTATATGCCCCTTATCATTTCTGAAATCCACACTTTTTTATGTGTCCAAAAGTGATATTTGAAGTTATTTGAAAGAACAGATATTGGGACCTATGCAGAAAGTAATGTGTTAAAGCAAAAGTGAAACAATGCATTGGAAAGCATTCAAAAGGTTAAAACCCATTTAAATCAATGTATGATTTGGTGACTTGTCATTCATTCCCTAAGGTTGGAGTGTGCCAAAATTGCCCATCTTTTACTCTTCTGTATTAACCCAAAATGTATTAAAGGGATAGTAATACTTAAAATGTAAAAAAAAATATGTTGTAGGGTTTATCCCCCTGAGTAAAACAAGAGTACTCCCACTGCTGAAAGGTGTTTCATTCAAAAGTTATTAATTTTCAAAGTTGAATTTTTTAGGTGCAATATCACAGTGGCCTGAAATTGTACAGTGGCGCTGTTGCTACACGATCCTATGGACAGCTCTGGTCAATTGACCATAAATCTCCATAGGATGGTGTAGCAACAGCGCCACTGTACAATTTCAGGCCACTGTGATATTGCACCTAAAAAATTCAACTTTGAAAATTAATAACTTTTGAATGAAACACCTTTCAGCAGTGGGAGTACTCTTGTTTTACTCAGGGGGATAAACCCTACAACATATTTTTTTTTACATTTTAAGTATTACTATCCCTTTAAAGCAGATGTATTGAAGTTCGGTTCTCAAGGACACAGGCCAGTATTTAAAGGGATAGTAATGTTTCATAATAAAAGCAGCTCTAATTAATCATCATACGATTTGGGCCTTGGAGAGTGTTATTTCAATTCTGTCAGACTTGTACTTCAGGAGTAATTGAATGATAAAATATCCCCCTCCCGCCCCTTTTACTGATATAACACTGCTCAGCTCAGAGCAGCAGGGAGGTGCCCAGGTAGACTGCAGAGAGTGACAATCTTCAATTAAGATAAGGGAAAAATCTGAAAAACCTGTCAAGGGGGGCAGGGATTTCATTGTTCTCAAAGTAAGAAGATTGTCCCTTGCTATTATCTGTCTGGTCAAACCAGATTGCACATCTGAGGTGAGCAGTGTTACACAAGGTAAAAGGGGTGGGAGGGGAATACTTTATCATTCAATTACTCTTGAACTACACCTCTGACAGGATTGAAATAACACTCTCCATGGCCCAAATACTATGAAGATTAATTGGAGCTGCTGTTTTTGTGAAACATTACTATTCCTTTAAAGAAATCGCTGATTAAGCTCAGATGAGTCTGTCAGAGACTCATTCATTTTGACTGGCCCACCTGTGCTCAAAAAGGGAAATTCCTAAATACTGATCTGTTTGTGGCCCATAAGACTAATGAATGGATAGCTCAGCATGCAAAGATAAATCTTAGTTTTCATTAAAGGGATAGTAATGTTTTGGTAGTACAGTAAGATCAAATCTTCTATATATATTTGTATAAATATGTGTAACTAATTTTATAACCATCTATAACTTTGCCATTTTCATTTTATTCTATAATAAAGTTTCCCCCCTCCTGCCCCTTTTACACACGTCACATCTTCGGCAAGCTGGTTTGAACAGATTGTGGTAAGGGAAAATCTACTTTCAGCATAAGGAAAAATGTGCCTTCCTTCGACAGGGCCGGATTTATCAGGAGGCCAACTAGGCATTGGCCTAGGGCACCCAATTTTCTGGGGTGCCCGGCAGTGGCCCAGTCACGCCCCCTTTTTTTAAATTTTATTTTTTTTGTTCGCTGGTGAGGTAATAAGAGCGCCATCTTATAAACTCTGCCAGTGCCATGCTGACATAGCCTGGTGGTGCCTCTTGCGCCACCCAGCCTGCCCCTGTGAGTCTTTGCCTCGTTCTTTGTAGCACGGCGCACTTGCTCTCCACAGACCCCAGCCGCAGCAGCAGGGCGTTATGTGATGTTGACATCGCGCATATGCAGCCTCTCACTGCGGTGCGGACAGGTTAAGGGTAGGACAGTGGCACTGCAGAGACTGAACTTAGTTTTTTCAGGTGGGTGTTTGCTGGATAAGACGTGTGTGCGCGAGGAAGGCAATTGGAGGAAGAGAAGAGCAGAGAGAGAGAGAGCGGAGAATCACTGATACAGAATCAGCTGGGCATGTATAACTATTGACTTGTCAGTTACTTGTGTTGTCAGTCATTGTTGATCAGTTGATGAATACAGCATATATATAGTCATCATAAATATTATAATCTGAGACTGGTAACTGCCCTGCAGATAGAATAATACATAGTAGTATCCTAAGGTCTAAGGCATATAACAAAAAGTAATAATATACAGCACTGGCTATTTTTAAAACAACAACTTTTATTTTAAAAATTATTATAAAAATATATGTGCACTAGAGATATACACCAAGAAATAAAATAAAGTTTACCCTAAAGGGTTGAATACAGTAATCAAGAAGAAGTACATACATAAAATACAATAAATACAATAAAAAATATACCATATAAAAGCATAATGCACTTACATATTTTGGACAAAATTCAATGACCAAAATTGGTCACAGTAATTCATGGACATTTTTCCTGGCCAGGAATTAGTGTGTGACCAAGTGTTGTTCATTGAATTTTGTCCAAAATATGTAAGTGCATTATTTTATGCTTCTGTCATGCTTTCTGATACCGTATCAAGTTTAGCTGCTCAAGAGAGTTAGCGCTTCCATATTTCTGTTGTACTGTTTTATAATCTTAACTTACTCGTTTGGCAGGAACTGAGGCACTGTCTGCACACCTTGATAATATTGCACAATTTATTTGGCCGAGGATAGACTTGCTCCCCACATCTGACTGGAAATTGGCATCATATATGCCCCCCCACACACACACACATGATACTGCTATTCAGAAAGCGATATGTATATATATATATATATATATATATATAGAGAGAGAGAGAGAGAGAGATATCTGTGATCTCTCTGTTCCAATGCATTATTATATGTTTTTATACTGTATATGTTTTATATGCAATTTTATTGTATTTTATGTATGAGCTCCAGGGAGATCTCAGATCTGCAACACATTGCAAAGCACAGTAAGCACTTAAGAGGTTAAAAACCCCAATTCAAACAGTGAGAATCTGATATTTGAATTTGAGGGCTATAATGTAACCCAAGGTATTTTGTGTGACCATAAGAGTGTGTGGTTAAAGGAGGGGTCTGGCTAAGTGGGGTGTAGTTAATGGATGGGTGTGGCTAAGTGAGAGGTATGGTTAGGGGTGTGGCAAAGGCATGGCTAGGGGCGTCAGAGAATGTTGTGCCTAGGGGCTCCTGAGATGTAAATCCGGCCCTGAGGAAAGAAGATTGTTGCTCGCTGCGATCTGTCTGGTCCAATGACTGGATTCCAGGTCTGAGGGGAGGCTGCTTGACGTATATAAAAGGGGGGGGAGACTTTATTATAGAATAAATTGAAAATGGCAATGTTATGGATGGTTATAATGTAACACATCGTTATACAAATACATATAGAAGATTCGAACTTACTGTACTACCTAAACATTACTATCCCTTTAAATAATGTAAAATAGGTTAAATATGTATCATAAACATGAAAACAATATTTCAGATAAAAATAGAAAATACACATATATAAAGCTGATCTTAAATATATGACCTCAGGGGAGTCCACAATTAAGAACCTATAATAGAACAATGGTCATCCAGTACAAAGTGCACAAAGGTTAAGGTGCAAACCTTCTAAGAACATTCTAGTTATTTAGTGTACTAACAAAATGCTGAGTATATGCTGAAGATCACTGTACTTATGTGCATCTAGGTCTCCACCTCCATCAAGACAGACGATCACAATGGTAGGCATTAGTTTGTAATTTCTACTTTTTTTTCCTCTACTATGCTATTTCTGCAAATTTTGTATAGTGGAAAAATCATATTGCTAGTATATTATTTTATTATTATTGTTGTTTCCAAGTGCAACAGGAAACAATAGTAATAATATATTAGTACTGGCTAGCATCAGAGTGCAATTGCTGCTCTAGCAGGTAAGAGACAAATCTTCTGGGGCAATTACTGTGGGTCAGAAGTGGTACAAAAACCCATGAGTCAGGTTCCCAAAAAATAGCAATATCTAGAATTTGTTTTGTTTAATTCTGCATCCAAAAGCCATCACAACTACTGCAGCATATACCAAGAGTGGGTAACCTGTAGCCCAACATCTATTGTTTGTTACATATTCTGTCATCCTCAGCCACTCATTTGTCAGCTGAGGATGGTTGAAATTGTAGCTTCATAACAGCTAGAGAGCTGATGTTAACCCCCCTCCCCACAGCATAGACATATATACAATAGTAGAAAATACTTATCATGTTAAGGGAAGTAGGTTCGTGAGTATGCTTAGGGGATAAGTACATGACACAAAAGGTGTAAGTACCAAGAAGAAATATTGTATTGGACCTAGTTATAACAAATAATATAGATATGGTATCCAATATTAAAGTAGGTGAACATTTGGAAAACAGTCATCACAACATTATTTCATTTGAGATCAGTCTGTGTAGGTACAACCAAAACACTTAATTCTAAAGTAACACATAGACTGGGATGGATTATTAAAAGGAAAACAGCGAGGGAAAATGGTCAGAATTTAAATCTAGGATGCACAAATATATTAAACAGAATATAGCCCTGGTAAAGAAATTCAAAAGAAGTGGATCACAACCAATATGGTTACATGCAAATGTAAATACAGAGATGGCAAGGAAAAAATGTATTTCAACTATTCAAGACTGAAAAAATATTTCCTGAAATACAGATAATGCAACAAAGATTGGGAAAAAAGGCAAATAGGCTAGCAAAAATAGAAAATGAAACAAGAATTGCAAGGGAGAATAAAACTAATCCAAAGAAGTTTTTCAAATACATAAATGGCAAAAAACTTAAAGAGAGAGTGCATTGGACCTTTCAAAAATGATATGGGGGAATTGATTAGGGAGGATAAGGGAATGGCTAATGTTCTGAACAAATCAGTTTCATCTTCATATACCAGAGAATAAGAAATGGTAGAAAAGCCTCAACAAAACAATTACAACCATACCATTATAAGATGTAGGGTTAACATAAGAAGAGGTCAGGGGAAGACTGGACAAAATTAAGACTGACAAAGCACCTGGGTGTGATGGTATACATCTAAGGATTCTTTGGGAACTCAGTTCAGTGTTAGCAAGACCACTCTCTTTATCCTTTAAAGGGATAGTAATACTTAAGTATTACTAATCCCTATAGTAAAGTCCTTTTAAAAATAAATGTATTGCCCCCGGTTTCATCTCTCAGACCTTTATGGTTTGAGAGATGATCGCTCCTAAAGTTAACCTCTCCCTCCCCCTTCCCCGAAGTCAGCGTTGTAGCTGACTGAAGGGAAATTGGGTCATAGATCATCAGACGGCTCCTGCAGCAGAGCCGTGATTGCGTTAATTTTAAAAAAAATCTTTCACTAAAACGGTCTTCTACATGTGCTTGCAAACCAAGCACACGTAGAAGACCATTTCAGTGAAAGTTTTCATTTTTATTAACACAATCGTGGCTGTGCTGGAGATCCTCCTGAAAGTCATACGACTCGCTTCCCTGCAGTCAGCTAGAACGCTGACTCTTTATCCTTTAAAGGGATAGTAATACTTCATTTTTTCTTTATTTTATTTTGTAGGCATTAAAAAAACATGAAGAACGATATAATTCTTATCTCTCAAACCTTTATGGTTTGAGAGATATTCACAAGCAAAGTTTCCCCCTCCCGCCCCTTTTACCTAGTGTAAGCCTAACCTTCTCAGATGTGGAATCTGGTTGTAAGACCAGACAGATAACAGAAGGGGACAATTTTCTTTCTGTTAGAACAATGAAAGCCCTGCCCCACTTGACAAGTTTTTCAGGTTTTTCCCTTATCTTAATTGAAGATTGTCCCTCTCTGCAGTCTACCTGGGCACCTCCCTTCTGATCTGGCTGAACAGTATTACATCAGTAAAAGGGGCGGGAGGGGTTACTTTGTCATTGAATTACTCTTGAACTACAACTCTGACAGAATTGAAATAACACTGTCCAAAGTCCAAATACTATGATGATTAATTAGAGCTGTTTTTATTATGAAACATTACTATCCCTTTAAAGACTCTCTCTCCCCACAGGCTCAGTGCCACAAGACGGACGTAAAGCCAGTGAAGTACCTTTATTTAAGAAGGGAACGTAAACAGACCTGTGAATTTGACCTCAGTAGTGGGAAAACTGCTTGAAGAGATAATAAAGGAATATACTCAGGATTACACTGAGAAGAACAACATTATTACCAGGAATCAGCATGGTTTTATGAGTAATAGATCTTGCCAAATAAATCTTTTGAGATTCTATGAAGAGGTGAGTAGCAACCTAGATAATGGCAAAGCAGTGGATCTAGAATATCTAGATTCTGCAAAATCATTTAATGCAATGCCATACAGGAGGCTAGTGTATAAGATAAGGAAACTGGGCCTAGGGGATAACCTTTGCAGCTGGCTAGAAAATTGGTTGTAGCATAGGGAACAATGCATCGTTGTAAATGGAAAATCCTCCAGTACAGTAAAAATTGAGAGTGGAGTACCTCACGGTTCAATACTTGGTCCACTGCTCTTTAACATGCTTATAAATGACCTGAAAGTAGGTATAGAAAGTAAAATTTCAAAATTGGAGACAATACTAAACAGCAGTAGCAAAAAAAGCAAGACTGGACAACATAATTTAGCTACTCTACAAATCGTACAGAGAGGAAGGATTTTTTTAGTATAAAGTCTGTTAAGTTGTTGAATTATTTGCCCAAGGATGTGGTAATGGCAGATACAATGGAAATATTTTCGAGAAGATTATATACATTTCTTTCATGAGGGAACATACAGGGGTATATTGTGTATTAGTAGGTAAACTAGGATTAATTCTAATTTTTCTGGGTTAAGAGTCAACCTTTTAAATGTGTTGGATTTGTGCCTTTTTCCAACCTAATTTCCTATGTTTTTCAACCTAAGTTACTATTATACCATACTAAAGCATTGTCTGATCTAAGAGGGCAAATAGAGTGGGATGGAGGTTGAGGTTCTGGGCATTCCCTTGCAGAGGAAATGTAAGGGAACATGGATGGTGTGCAAGTCAAGGACAACTCTAGTGTTTTATTGTAAATAATGAACTAGTTCCATAGTAACTTTGCAGATATCTGTATTTTGGAATTACGTTAAAAGGTATAAATTATAAACAACTTATTGACTACTGATTCAGCAATAGCCACCTTATTCATTTGGTTTAACTTAACCACACTGAACTAGATCAGTTCTGGATCACACCAACTGCACATCAGCTGGGTATGAATAAAAATTCCTAAAATCACCATTGATTTAAATGGGGCTTTTAACTCATTGCTTCTCAATTTTTTTCTCAAAATTGCTTCACAATGCGTTGGAGACCTATCTAGCATTCAGGGGGTTAAAACCCTCTTTAAATCAATAGGCATTTTTTATTTGTCCCATATAAAGCATATGGTTTGTTTGAGAATTACTTTACTTAATATGCAAAAATATTTATAATGTATGATTTATCACCCTGAGTTAAACAAGGGTACTCCCTTTAGGGCGGCCGATCACGCATGAGGCCGGCACTTAAGCACCACAGACTTTTTTTTCTGGTTCAGGGCTCCCCAAACAGCGTGCAGCCGCGAGGGGAGCCATGAATTCCATGACGGTTCTGGCACATCATGGGTCCTTAACACAAATCTACCCATGATGTGCCATGACCGTCAAGGGTCATTCAGGGGTACTCACACTCCTGAAAGGTATTTTATTCAAAAGTTATTGCAGCTCAAACTTGAAATTATTTTGTGCAGTATCTCAATGGCCTGAATTTGTACAGTGGCGCTGTTGCTACACCATCCTATTGACAGCTGTGGTCAGTTGAATAGAAATCTCTACTGGATGGTGTAGCAACAGTGTCACTGTATTTTTTTAGGCCACTGAGATACTGCACCTAAAAAATTCAAGTTTGATCTGTAATAACTTTTGCATATTAAGCTCTCAGCAGTGGCAGTTCCTTTGTTTTACTCAGGAGGATAAACATTACAATATGTATATTTTTATGTATAAAGTGTTACTATCCATTTAAGGGACTCTATCACTCTAAAAACCGTTTTGGTAATTTTTGAAAGCTCTTTCAAAAAACCCTATCTGTTGTATTCAACGTTTTTATTTAAAACTTTTTTGGAATTCTTTGCATTCATCAATGATGCTAATTAACAGAAGCCGCATAGGCACTTCCTTTTTTGGCCCTACACTACCTTTTCAACATATTAAATGTCAGTGGTTGGTGAGGTAATGTAGGGCTTAGACAGGAAGTGCATGCATGGCATGCCTTAATTAGCATCATCTATAAATCTTAATAGCTTGAAAACTGGTTTTCTAAATAAAAATGAGCAATATGACATATAGGTGATTTTAAATGTTCTTTCAAAACCATCAAAATTATTTTAGATGATAGGGTCCCTTTAAATAAACGTCACTATGTAGAATGCCTTTATAACAATGAAAGAGTTAAACAGGCCATTTGTGGAAGAGAACGACCTCTGAATCATGCATCAGGGCTCAGCCGAAGTGAATGAAATGTGCAGAGTACTTTTCAGCGCACACTATTTGATACTTCATGCATGGTTAGTCATGCACATAATATAGGCACACGCCCAATGCAAATTGGCAGAGCCTCATATCTTTTTTCTTTTTTTATTTTATTAATACAAAACCTACGCTAATCTCTCAGTACTGACAGACACTGGCTTTTCATTCTGCAGTAGGTCATTCCCTTTTGTTTTATTGATTTATTGGGTGTCCATTTCAAATATCTCGCTCTGCCGCTTAATAAATATGCACATGTATAAGGCAATGTTGGGGCCTTATGCTGGCTTCCCAGATTAAAAATGTCTGGACTAAAAAACAGGTGGTTTTCAAAGCTTTCTAAGAATATTCACATACATCTTTAACCCTTTGAGTGCAAGAGGGGTATGCTATGCATTGCATACCCCTCTGGCACTCAAAAGGTTAAGCCAGCTTCTAATCAAGGAGACAATTACTGTATATAAAATGCACCAATATAATATATGACTGCCAAACAATGAATGTAAAACATATTAACCTTTTGGATTCTAGGGTGTCTAACATATTACTTCACAATGAACTGGAGACTTCTATAACCTTAAAGGGATTAAGAATAGTCCGAAAGATTTTGGATCTGTGATGTCCACCTACTTTTTAAACCATTTGAGTGCCAGAGGGGTACGCAAAGCATTGCCTCTGGCACTTAAAGGGTTAACCCCTTGGATGGTAGAGACATCACCCATGCAATTTTTCTTGAAAAATTGCAATACCATACAAGAGTGTGGCTTGATGACAAAAGTTATCCCATCCCTTGATTATGGAGATAAAGTAATTTGTAACTGATTTATAAGAAGTACCAGTGCTCCACTTTGCGTACAATTGAAAAGGATGGAGAAGTTATAGATCTTAAACGTGTTGACAGACTTTTTATCTTGTGTCACATATAACTGGCAAAAGCACTCTGTCCTCCCTCCTTTATCTGACGCTGTCCTCAGAATTAACCAGTCCGTTTGGAATTATTACTATTCCTGTGTAGAGTGCTTTTCTTTTTCTCTACCAATGTCCTATTGGTGTGCAAATAAATAATTTTAACTAGGGTTGCACCGATACTGATACTGGTATCGCTGCCGATACCGGCATTTGGGCGAGTACTCGTACTCGCGCAAATGCGGCCGATGTCAGCACCGATATCCTGTGTCAGGGTCGGTGCTGCAGAGAAGGAGCCCGGGGAGCTGCTTGCAATGCTCCCCGGTCGCCTCTCTTCCTCCTGCAGAGTCGGAGCGTTGCCACAGGTTACCATGGAAATGCTCCTACGCTGACCTCTGCCTGGGCTCGCGAGAGAACAGCGAGCACCCAGCAGAGGAGGGTAAGGCAGGCAAACGGGGATCAATACAGGCAAGATGGGGCATCAAGAGCGTGTGAAGAAAGAGGCAGAGAGGAGGGTCAAGATGGAGAAAAAGAGGCAAAAGGGACTAAGGAAGGGAAAAAAAGAGGCAAAAGTAGGAAGGATCAGGAGACAAAAGGAGGGGGGCCAAGAAGAGGCAAAAGTAGGGGGGATCAGGAGGGAGAGAGAGAAAGAGGCAAAAGTGTGGGATCAAGAGTCAAGGAGAAGGAGGGGGGAAAAGGGGGATCAAAAGGGAAAGAAAAAGCCAAGGCAAAAGGAGAGGGCTCAAGAGGGGGAGAATGAAGCAAAAGGTGGGAATCAAGAGGGGGAGAAAGAGGCAAAAGGGGAGAATCAAGAGTCAAGAGGTGGTGTGTGTATGTATGTGCATGTGTCTATATATATATATATATATATATATATATATATATATATATATATATATATATATACACTGCTCCAAAAAATAAAGGGAACACGAAGATTACACATCCTAGATCTGAATTAATGAACTGACAACAAAATCACACAAAAATTCTCATTAGAAATCAAATTTATCAACCCATGGAGGTCTGGATATGGAGTCACACTCAAAATCAAAATGGAAAACCACACTACAGGCTGATCCAACTTTGATCTAATGTCCTTAAAACAAGTCAAAATGAGGCTCAGTAGTGTGTGTGGCCTCCACGTGCCCGTATGACCTCCCTACAATGCCTGGGCATGCTCCTGATGAGGTTGCGGATGGTCTCCAGAGGGATGTCCTCCCAGACCTGGACTAAAGCATCCGCCAACTCCTGGACAGTCTGTGGTGCAACGTGGCGTTGGTGGATGGAGCGAGACATGATGTCCCAGATGTACTCAATCGGATTCAGGTCTGGGGAACGGGCGGGCCAGTCCATAGCATCAATGCCTTCCTCTTGCAGGAACTGCTGACACACTCCAGCCACATGAGGTCTAGCATTGTCTTGCATTAGGAGGAACCCAGGGCCAACCGCACCAGCATATGGTCTCACAAGGGGTCTGAGGATCTCATCTCGGTAGCTAATGGCAGTCAGGCTACCTCTGGCACATGGCTGTGCGGCCCCCCAAAGAAATGTCACCCCACACCATTACTGACCCACCGCCAAACCGGTCACGCTGGAGGATGTTGCAGGCAGCAGAACGTTCTCCACGGCGTCTCCAGACTCTGTCAAGCCTGTCACATGTGCTCAGTGTGAACCTGCTTTCATCTGTGAAGAGCACAGGGTGCCAGTGGCGTATTTGCCAATCTTGGTGTTCTCTGGCAAATGCCAAACGTCCTGCACGGTGTTGGGCTGTAAGCACAACCCCCACCTGTGGACATCGGGCCCTCATGGAGTCTGTTTCTGACCGTTTGAGTGGACACATGCACATTTGTGGCCTGCTGGAGGTCATTTTGCAGGGCTCTGGCAGTGCTCCTCCTTGCACAAAGGCGGAGATAGCGGTCCTGCTGCTGGGTTGTTGCCCTCCTACGGCCTCCTCCACGTCTCCTGATGTACTGGCCTGTCTCCTGGTAGTGCCTCCATGCTCTGGACACTCCGCTGACAGACACAGCAAACCTTCTTGTCACAGCTCGCACTGATGTGCCATCCTGGATGAGCTGCACTACCTGAGCCACTTGTGTGGGTTGTAGACTCCGTCTCATGCTACCACTAGAGTGAAAGCACCGCCAGCATTCAAAAGTGACCAAAACATCAGCCAGGAAGCATAGGAACTGAGAAGTGGTCTGTGGTCACCCGCTGCAGAACCACTCCTTTATTGGGGGGGTCTTGCTAATTGCCTATAATTTCCACCTGTTGTCTGTTCCATTTGCACAACAGCATGTGAAATTGATTGTCAGTCAGTGTTGCTTCCTGAGTGGACAATGTGATTTCACAGAAGTGTGATTGACTTCGAGTTACATTTTGTTGTTTAAATGTTCCCTTTATTTTTTGGAGCAGTTTATATATATATATATATATATATATATATATATATATATATACACATATATATATATATATATATATATATATGCTTTAGGTACTTGGAAAACTGGCAAATGACCGCAAAAAAAAGTATCGGTAATTGTTATCAGTGAGTACTTGAAAAAAGTATTGGTACTCGTACTCGGTGCATCTCTAATTTTAACTATATACTGCTACACTTAGAGGGCCTAGTTGCATTGTATTTCTCTTTTTAAGTTTTGTGAAGTAATTTGCAGCCATGTTGCATTATTCAGCCCCTGGCATCACGGCAATGTAGCTATCCCCCTTTGCACTTCAACCCATCTTTTATTGCTTTCAAGCCAGGTAACTTGGGCTAGGATTGTGCATTCTTTGTTGTTCTGTGCAGAAATCTGTGGGCATAGATGGGAAGCTTGTGACTGGTGGAGTTTTAGGACATCTGATTAGTTGCTGAGGTGTATATCACTTTATGACTTCGTGGGTGACCAATACTTTCTAATAACAACCTCCCACTTGCATTATTATGCCTGGAAAATCCTAATGGGCCCTATGAATGTTCCCCTTATGCCTTTGTTCAAGAGGTACCATCTTCAAATAGTTCTGGTTGCCATGTTCATGGAGACAGGCATGACAGTTTTTGCTAATTTTTCTTTTTCAGACTGAAGCAGGCAGAGTACATGAGGATTTAATTTTTTAAACACCAGAGCAGTGTGAAGCAATTGTGAGCAATCCCTTAAATGAAACTAACACCTCCAACATTCATAGGGGTCATTTGGATTTTTGGGGCGTAGTAAGGTAAGTGGGGTTATAATTAGGAGGCATTAGTTCTTTAAAATTGTGGAACGGGGGTATTTATAGAGGTGTTTCTCACTTCTGGCTACCCTGTCTGTCTGTCCAACTGCAGATGATAAAATATACCCATACAATCAGTCAGTTACTGTTCAGAGATGTGAATGAGCATGTCCTGCACCCTGTCATCCTGTACTCATGTATTAGTACATTCAGGACACACATCCCGTTTAATCCATCCCATGAGCAAGTGTGCACTGGTTTGCAGAAGAGGAAAGATGTACCCTAAAACACCCACAAACTCTCACTGCCCACCCCTTGGTGCACGCTGATCAGTGGCCATTTTGATGCAAAAGGGATTGTATAAAAATGTGCAACAATATTGCAGCTTTCAAGGGAATATGATTTAATCTTTCAAAGTTATATAATAATGTTTTAAGGTAGGGGCTCCTGACTGGATAAGTAAAGACATTTTTTTAAAGGTAAATTTAGCATTATTGCTGGAATGACCTCTTCAGATATTTAATTTAAAATAGTATATCCCAGATAATTAAGTGGGGACCCCTTCCATGGAGTTTTTAAAATTAAAATGAGGGCTCTTTACCCATATTATTTTTTTTTCTGTTTTTCTGACATTAAAAACAATATGAGATGACTGTTCAGCATATTATTATTTTTAAACACTGCCCCCCCCCCAGTTTTTACAAGGGTCAGTTTTGGAATCCTTGTGGATCAGACAGGGGACAGGGTGGGCTATTGACCCCAATCTTCCCCTTCTTTGTCTAACATAAGGGAAGCCATTACCAGCCACTTCCACTGGGCTTCTTGAGAACCATTTTGAGATCATTTTGGACTATTCTTCTGTGATTCAAAAACTATTCCAAAAGGTTGTTTTGTTTTTCTTAAAAGCCAATTTGGCAAAAAGATTCTGATCATCATCTCACCATAATTATGGGACAAATAACCACTTGACAATTTATTTTTCTTGGTGGAATGGAATCTACACCTTTATGTGATAGTGAAAAGCATTAGTTGTTTCAATAATGATCAGTTCAAGATACTAAGAACATTGTTAAACAATTTAATCAAATGTTAAAATGTTAGCTTCCCCAGGACACCAGTAAAGGAGTTTTTAACCCATACTTTGTATTAACATGGGTGCATGGTGTCCGGTGTGTGTGTGTGTGTGTATGGGGGTAGTAGGTACTGCATTTGCCCGCTCAGTATAAACATAGAGGCTGGGTGGGCTGGCCTGGGGGTCATATTATGGATTAGCCCCCGACACCCCGGAAAAATTTATGCGTACGCCACTGTGTATTAGGGCTATTTTCAAGTAAAACATAGGTAATTCCACTGCTACGAGATGTCTCATTTGTAAGTTATTAATGTGACATGCTTTTTTATGAGAGGTTACTGACCCGTTAGAGACAGTTTATATCTAACTACTGTTTTACAACTATATAAAACACAGTAGCCATAAAACCCCATACATATGTGTGTATTTATATCCTGTACATGGAATTTAATCTACAAAATTTAAGAGCAGCCAATTGTTTTTAATTAAAATGTAGTTGTGCATCTAATTTAGGACTGGATTCCACTGAAGTTGATAACTTTATCAAATGTTTTTTTTTTTTTACAAATTTAAACATAGACTACAATTGCATTGCAATCCAGGCCTTAACTTGAAATAGAAAAGTAGAAGAACTGCTAGTGAGTAATCAGATTCTACTCTGAATAACTCCAGTACATTGACGTGTACAAAAGACAGGTTCTTTAAATCCCTCTGTTATATCTGTTTTCTGTTAAATCAGATCTGACAGTCACTAGCATCTCAGTATAATCTATACAACATTTAAGAACACAGATAATGTCAACCTGATGCCACACTACATCATATCAAGTGGATAATGTCAATTTAATAATGAAAATATTGGCCCTTCCAGTTAGTAACCACCATGATCACACAATATGCATTAACATTACTCTTAATATATAATTCTAAATCAAACCTGAATCGAACTCAAACACTATATCCTATCCTAACTAAATCTAACCCTACTTCTGTATCGAACAGTAACCCAAACATTCATGTGCATAAACCTGTACAACTGACATTATTAATTGATGCTGGCATTATCCATATGCTAGACATTACACACTCATAAACCATATTAAATATGTTGCTTGGATATATTACACTAGATAAGATCACAAAACTGTAGAGACATAGATCCCAGTTTTTATCCGTTCAAGCCCATAAAAAGTGATAGTCTGATTTCCCAGAATTTCCCAGTTCTTATCTTTCCAAGCCCATAATAGTTCCCTGTTCTTATCCTTCCAATATTAAGCGATATTTTGTTTTTGACTGAACTAATTGTGCTATAGAAGGGGTATACTTAACTCCTTGGATGCTACAGAGAGCTTCTGTGATAACCAGGTCACTTTATTCTCAGTGGACAAATTATTAAAAGTATTGAGTCTCTGATAAAAGGTACTGGATCACCAATAATGAATCCCAGGTCACCAACAAAAGATACAGAGTCACTAACCTGACTGAACATCAGCTCTGGAAGTCTCTAATGAATTTCTTTGTAATGCTTTAGTTCTAGTGTCTTAGGGGAGAAAACGTGACTTTCAAAGGTGCTTGACAACTGAAGTTCCACACCCTTTCATTTATATTAGCTCCCTGTAATTTTTTTAAGTGCAAGGGGAGGCTTATCATAAAACACACCTTTTTACGCATCCTGGATGTCAATGTTCCTAGGCCAGCAGTCTGAATGTCCAATGAGTCATCTTCTTCCTGCGAACTCTGCATAACAGCCTCCATGTTGGTTTTAGTCTTCCAAGCTTGTTGACGAGTTACAAAAGGTTTCAAGAATTCAATGTACGATACCCTATGGAAGACATTACCTTAGTTATATGAACAGAAAGTGATTTAAATGCTAATGATAATGAAGACCCCAGTTTGTGGCTGCAAGGCATGTGCTGCCAGCTGTACCCTCTAAGTCATACAGGGGAGGGCTGGCCTAGGGGGCAGGGGGGCAATTGCCCCCTGGGCTGGTCATATGTCTGGGCTGGTAGGCCACTGCACCTCACTAAATATCCCGATTGCTTCTGTAAATGGAGCTACACCAGTGATACCACAGAGCTTACAACTGAAATGGAGCTACATAAATGATACCACAGAGGTACAATCCAGATGGAGCTAAACTAGTAGCATAACCCATTTCCCTTGTAAGCTCTATAGTATCACTAGATAAGCTTTACTTCAATTGTAAGCTTTGTAGTGACGCACTAGTGTAGCCCCATTTCAACTATAAGCTATGCGGTATCACTTGACTTATGTCACAACATTATTGCCAATTTTAAAATTAACAAAGGGGGTGGGCTGGAACAGTGTGCTTGGACGATAATAGAAATGGGCCAGTTGAATATATTTGCCCCCTGAGCCACAAGTTGCCAGCCCTCCCCTGAAGTCATTTGCTCCTAGCTATACTGCTGAGACAAGAAGGATTTGCCAAGGGGATTCTGACATAAACATAACCAGCTAATGTAACTTTTGCTGCCCAACCTGTTGTACAGAAGAGTTGTTCACTGTGTAGCTCTCCAACTGTTCTTAGTCTATAGCTTCCATCATCCTTAGCAGTACACTAACCACCTGGGGAGGTTGGGAGTTATGATCCAACAACTGCTGCAGGTTGTCTGCTTCTGTTGTTGAATATATGGTTGAAGTAAAAGACTTGGAACTATCAGGCTTCAGTTGCATTGGCTGCACATAGCCTTCCATAAGCAACAATAGGAACTGCTTGAGCCTGATTTATTATAAAGAACTGGATGCAATTCTGGAGTAAATTGACTGCATCAAAGGAGACAAATAACAATTCCTGTTGATTTAAATCGGGCTTTTAATACCTTGAATGCCAAAGAAATCCCCAACATATTCAAGGGGTTCAAAGCCCCATTTAAATAAAATGAAATTTTATTGTCCTTTATGGTGCATTTAGTTTGCCCCAGAATTACATAACTTTTCCTTAGTACATCAGCTTATTTTAGTCTTTACATTTGATGCCTACTACAGTTGCAGTGCCACTAGTCAAGTCCATGATAAGCCTAGCCCCCACGCTAGCCGTGTAAGCCAGCCAAAAGAATCATTTTTGGGGCTGCTCAGTGCAACCTTTTGTATTTACCAAATCTGCTCTAATAGAGGCAAACATACCAGTTGCACTTTAACTGTTAAACTTCAGTTAATAAATATATGAAATAGGCCTAAATAGAAAGACACATTTTAAACAATGCAAGACTGACTGAACCAGTTCTCAATATATTGGACACCTCTCTAGAATCCAAGAAGTTAAAATATGATCATAGTCGTACCGTCCATCTCCATTTGATTCAAATTTCTTTGCCAGCATTTCTCGTTCATATTCATTCAAACGTATACAAAGGTCAGTTAGTATGTCTTTGAATTCTTCTTTACTGACAAAGCCTGTGTGGTATGGATCAAGATCTTCAAATTCTCTATGGAGATCCTCCAGCAGGTATTCCACCTATGGAAAAGCAAAATCAGCTGTACACAGGCGAAGCAGAAGCATGAACCCAGAACCCACGTCAGAGATAGGCAATAGGCAGCCCTGGAACCGTATGTAACCCTCACAGGCTTCTCCTGCAGTCTCCAGTCTGTTCCCTGGTACAGTAGAAAGAGGAGATAATTCCTCTCTACCACAGCACACACTCCCTATTTCACACCATTTTCTTTTGTTATCCTCCAAGCATGCCTCACTTACTTTTACACTGTTCCATCTTAACTATTTGGATACTAGAGTGATCTCAATACTCTGACTAAGGGGTTAAACACATTTTTCCATATATATTTAGAATGTGATCATAATGTGCAGCCCTTTGGTGGACTTGAGGGCAACAGATTGAGCCCTTAGGGTCAATCTGCTTGCCTGTGACTGTTCTATATCATCATCTTCACCAAAGATATTCGGTTTAATGCGCAAAACCAGTTCCAAGCTAAATGGAGATCAGGAATCATTTCCGAGCTCCTACATATTATCAGTTTACTAAACTATAAGGAACTGTGTTTCTTTACATTCTTAGAGGTTCGTTTAGGTATAGATTGCATTGAAACTGATAAGTGTTATCAATGGTTTTATCTAACACATTCCCAATGAAGTATATGGAGAAATCTGTGCATAAGACCCTTGAACGCTGTCAAGTGCGGTAGGATTCAGGCCTTAATAGGAAGAACTAGAGCAGTTCTGGGACCAGAAAAAAAAATCCCAAATCTCTGCTGATTCAAATGAAGCTTGAACACCTTGAATGCTACAGAGAACTCCAATGCATTGCAATGTGTTGGATACCTCTCTTACTTTAAAGGGATAGTATTGTTTCACAAAAACAGCAGCTCCACTTAATCTTCATAGTATTTGAGCCATAGAAAGCGTTATTTCAGTACTCTCAGAATTGTAGGTCAAGAATAATTGAATGATAAAGTATCCCCCTCCCACCCCTTTTACTTAGTGTAAACCACCTCCCCTCAGATGTGGAATCTGGTCCAAAGACCAGACAGCTCACAGCAAGGGACAATCTTCTTACTGCAAAAACAATGAAAACCCTGCCCCCCATGACAGGTTTTTCCCTTATGCTAACTGAAGATTGTCCCTCTCTGTGATCCACCTGAACACCACCTCGCTACTCTGAGCTGAGCAGTGTTACATCAATAAAAGGGGCAGTAGGGGGATACTTTATCATTCAATTACTCTTGAACTCTGGCCCAAATACTATGAAGATTAATTGGAGCTGCTTTTATTTATTTAAAGGGATAGTAATACTTTATTATTACTATCCCCCATATTGTAGATATTTGCAAAATAATTTAATAGCCCCCAGGTTCATCTCTCAAACCTTTATGGTTTGAGAGATAACCGAAGTCAAAGTTCCCCCCTCCCTTCCCCTTCCCTGAAGTCAGTGTTGTACTGACTGCAGGGATATCTGGTCTGACTTTCATCAGGTGGCTCTGCAGCTGAGCTGAGATTGCATTAGTGAAAAAGAATTATTTCACTGAAACGGTCTTCTACGTGTGCTTGCACACCAAGCACATGAGGAAGACCATTTCTGTGAAATAATTCTTTTTCACTAACGCAATCTTGGCTCAGCTAGAGAGCCACAAGCCTGTCGTGTGACAGACTTCCCCTGCAGTCAGCACAACGCTGACTTCAGGGAAGGGGGAGGGAGGGGGAACTTTGCCTTCGGTTATCTCTCAAACCAAAAAGGTTTGAGAGATGAACCTGGGGGCTATTAAATTATTTTGCAAATATCTACAATATGGGGGATAGTAATCATAAAGTATTACTATCCCTTTAAGTCACAATTAAAGTAATTGGAAATCTGGTAATTGTTCTTGTCCCCTATAATGCAGTTTATTTGCTCCAGAACTGCTCCAATTCTGTTTGCTAGTGTTGTTGGGCTAAATCTTGTTAAATTATAGTCACCTGCTAATAAAGGAAGTATTCATTACTACACAAAATAAAAAAACAGGAGCTCAATTACCTTTGCCCGAACACTATCTACAAGAATATCTGAGTCACAGTTCAGCTTCTTAGAGCGAATCTTAAAATTCCCATCTCCCTTCTTTGGAGGGCTGATTTTTGCATTCGGGTAACAGGCAGATTTGGGTGAGTAGCCAAAATGCCTGACAAACTCCAGGTAATCCAGAGTTTTGTCCTGATTTGTGATGAATGTGTTCCAAAGCCTGCGGATTTCTCCTCGAGTGACCCCAGGCTGTATGTCGAGCCTTTGGGAAATAAAATAAGAAACTTGTCACATTAACTGCATTTAACACCTTGGGGTAACCATCTAAATACTTAAGACTTGTAGGAAAAAAACATTGAACAGAATTATAATTAGAATCGGTTCTGCCCCAGAAAGGTCAAAACTGGGGCCGAAACATTGACTTAAATAAATCAGCACCTTTTTCTCACCAAGAAGCCCTGTGAGTGCGGTTTTCTTCACCTTGTGTGTGTGTGTGTGTGTGTGTGTGTATATATATATATATATATATATATATATATATATATATATATATATATATATATATAATGTAGTGAGCTATCAAAATTATAGCACAGCTAATGAGCACTCAGAAGGACTTCAGAAGAAAAGAGGATTTTAGTCTTACCTGTTAAATCCTTTTCTCTTATTACATTTGATACAGGTACCATGGGAAGGCAACAGGTCCTGCTGGTAGGCTGGAACATTTCTAGAAAAAAGTTAGACTTGAGACAAGCCTACAAAGTAGGACAGCAAGAAAGAAAAAAGGAAAACTCCTATGAGCAACAGACCCAAGAGGACTCCCACATCCAGCTAGGTAAGACCAAGCTTGGTCCCCTTCACTGGGTGGGAGACCTGTATGTCATATGGACTAAGAGAAAAGGATTTAACAGGTAAGACTAAAATCCTCTTTTCTCTGTCGTCCAATAAAAGTTACTGGTAACTCTGGGATGTCCAACCATTGAGTTTTCCCGAGGCGGGAAGTAAGGCAAGGACCAGGCACAAGGCCCCCAAAGTCACCAGAGCAGATATGAACCATCAGATCAGAGATAGCCTAACAAAACAATGAAGTGTCAACGGACACTGAACAGGGGCAACAACACCCCAAAACTGTTACACAGCACACTGAACTAAAGCCAACAGGGCTCAAAAGTGAAGGAAGCACTAAGAACCGAAGGAGATCCTAGACAGGCAAGACTGCCTCCAGGATCTTCCTCCCAAAGCTGGCATCAGCCGATGCCAGCACATCAACACGGTAGTGCTTCGAAAAGGTGTGTACAGACGACCAGGTGGCAGCCTTGCACAACTGATCAGCAGAGGCCTGATTCTTGTAAGTCCAAGAGGCCCCAATAGATTGTGTAGAATGAGCCGTGATCCTGAAAGGGACAGGCTTCTTCCTCAGCTCATAAGCCTTACAAATAGTGGACTTGATCCAAGAAGCAATAGTCACCTTGGATGCAGGTCTTCCTGCCCTAGGACCCTCAGGGATGATGAATAACATGTCAGACTGCCTGATAGACTCAGTGCGATGCACATAAAACTTGAGACAACGCACCACGTCTAACAAGTGGAGATCCCTCTCCTTGTCAGAGGTAGGGTCAGGGCAGAAAGAGGGCACCACAATCTCTGATTGATGTGAAACTCTGAAACCACCTTCGTAAGAAACTCCTGAGAAGTGCGAAGCACTGTCTTGTCCTTGTGAAACACCAAAAAAGGTGGTTTACAGGACAGAGCATGTAACTCCGCAACACGGTGAACGGACACGATCGCCAGAAGAAAGACATTTTTCACGTCAACAGGTGTAGAGGAATAGTAGCCAAGGACTCAAATGGAGGGCGCTGAAGAATGCCCAAAACCAAGTTAAGATCCCACAGAGGAGTGGGATTCTTGAAGGCAGGACGAGTATGAGTAACGCCCTGGAAGAAAACCTTGACATCATGAAGGATGGCAATGCCCCTCTGAAAGAAAACAAGAGAGAGCAGAAGTCTGAACCTTAAAGGGATAGTAATACTGTTTCAGCCAAGTCTGCCATCTAGTGGACAGATTTGGAATTCGGTCCACAGAGCAACCGGCAGCTCTTTAGCAGTGCCAAGATCACGATCTTTGAAAAGAACTACTTAATTGGACCTATCTACAAAGTGTGCCTGGCTTGAAAGCACACTTTGTAGACCATTCCAATTTAAAATAAATTTTTAAAGATGGTGATCTCAGCACTTCTGGAGAGGCACAGCCGGTCCCGGGACCGGATTCCAAATCTGAAGGGTGGAGCAATGACATCACTCCAGGGGAAACTTTACTTCTGAATATCTCCCAAACCATAAAGGTTTGGGAGATAAGACTTACATAATTTTTCAAGTTTTTTTAAGGACTACAATATACAATAAACGTATTTTCAAGTATTACTATCCCTTTAAGGGAACTCAAACTGAGGCCCTTATCCACACCGTACTGCAAAAAGGCCAGGACTGTAGGCAGATCAAATTCATGAGACAGGTCCTTGTCAGCACACCAAAATTGAAAGGTCGACAAGACACGATGGTAGATCTTGGAAGAAACAGGTTTGCGGGCACTGAGCATAGTAGCCACCACCCCAAAAGAAAAACCTTTCTTCTTCAATATTGAGGATTAAATTTCCAAGCCGTCAAGGTTAGCCGGTGAACACCCTCCTTCCACCTGTAACCCTGTAGAAGAAAATCCGGATGGCAAGGAAGCCAGAATGGCTCCACCGCTGATAGATCCAGAAGCTCCGGAAACCAAGCCTAATGAGGCCAGTATGGAGCAATCAGAATGACTGGACAACGCTCCAGTCGTAATTTCCGTAACACCCTGTGCAACATTGGGAGGGGAAGAAAAATGTAGGCCAGAGGGAATAACAAAGGAATGGACACTGCATCCACCGCCAGAGCTAGAGGGACCCTTCAACAAGAGCAGAACCTCAGAACCTTCCTGTTGTGTCTTGTCACCATCAGGCCGATGTAAGGAAGACTCCATTTCTGAACAATGAGGGTGAACACCTCTGGGTGCAGCTCCCACTCTCCGCTGTCCACTGTGTGACGACTGAGGAAGTCCGCCATGACGTTGTCTACTCCAGGAATGTGCACTGCGGATATGGCAGGAACGTGTTCTTCTGCCCAGGACAAAATAGCCTTGGCCTCTAACCAAGAGACGAGACTTCTTAGTCCGCCCTGCTTGTTGATGTAAGCCACGGCCGTGGCGTTGTCGCACTCCACTCGGCCCGGTCAGTCTTCCAGCTGAGATGTCCAATGACGAAGGGCATGAAATATTGCCCGAAGCTCCAATATGTTGATAGGAAGGAGAGATTCCTCTGGAGACCACCAACCTTGAGCGCTCAGGCGACCCAGGACCGCTCCCCAGCCGGAAAGGCTGGCATCCATTGTCACCGTGGTCCAGAAGGATACCAGGAAGGACTTGCCTTTCAGCAGATTGGAGATGTCGAGCCACCATGACAAACTCTGTTTCACATGAAGAGGGAGGGACACTGACATCTTCAGAAGGTCTGGCTGACCCCTGCACACCTGGATCACGAACCTCTGGAGCTCCCTGGTGTGCGCCATGGCAGATGGGACCGCTTCTATGGTGGAGATGAATTTCCCCACTAGACAGGACAGCTTCTTAGTCCGCCCTTCTTGTTGATGTAAGCCACGGCTTGGCGTTGTCGCACTCCACTCGGCCCGGACAGTCTTCCAGCTGAGATGTCCAATGACGAAGGGCATGAAATATTGCCCGAAGCTCCAATATGTTGATAGGAAGGAGAGATTCCTCTGGAGACCACCGACCTTGAGCGCTCAGGCGACCCAGGACCGCTCCCGAGCCGGAGAGGCTGGCATCCATTGTCACCGTGGTCCAGAAGGATACCAGGAAGGACTTGCCTTTCAGCAGATTGGAGATGTCGAGCCACCATGACAAACTCTGTTTCACATGAAGAGGGAGGGACACTGACATCTTCAGAAGGTCTGGCTGACCCCTGCACACCTGGATCACGAACCTCTGGAGCTCCCAGGTGTGCGCCATGGCAAATGGGACCGCTTCTATGGTGGAGATGAATTTCCCCACTAGAGAGGACAGCTTCTTGGCTGGAACTGGATCTTGAGCCAGAACCACAGAAACCCTGTAGGCGATCTGGTGAGCTACCTCATCTGTGAGAAACACCATGCTCTTCTGAGTGTTGAAGAAAAGGCCCAGGAAGACCAGACGCTGGGATGGGACAAGATCCGACTTGTCCAAGTTGATGATCCACCCGTGATGGGTGAGAGCATGAATGCATTACTGAACCTGCTGATGAAGGAGTTCTGCAGAAGGGGCTTTCAGAAACAGGTCGTCCATGTATGGAGTAACTCTGATGCCTTTCCGGTGGAGGATGGACACTAAGGCTCCCAGGACACGGTTGAAGACTTGAGGAGCTGTCGTCAGACCAAATGGAAGAGCTGAAAATTGAAAATGTCCCCGGTCGCAGGCAAATCGGAGGTACTGCCGGCTCTCTGGATGAATGGCAATGTGTAAGCACGCGTCCTGAAGATCCAGAGATGCAAGGAATTTCCCCGGGGACATGGCAGCAATCACCGTGCCTAGAGACTCCTGGTGATAATGAGTCCGGCTCACAAAGGAATTGAGATCCTTTAAATTCAAAATGGGACGACAGCCACCATCCTTCTTGGAGACCACAAAGAGGTTTGAGTAAAAACCCATACCTCTGTCCTGAACTGGAACCGGCTCTAGAACGTCCTTGTCCAGAATAGCCTAAACAGCGCTGTCCAACAGACGGCGTTTCTCTGCGCCCTGAGGTGTATGAGAAGGAAAGAAGTGAAAGGGAGGAAGAGATATGAAAGGGATTCTGTACCCTTCCGTCACCACCTGTAAAACCCCTGGGTCCATCACAGAATCCTTCCAAATGCTGTGATAGTGTCGCAGACGACCACCCACAGCAGAGTGTGGACCGGGTTCGGTGAGTCATGCCAATGAAAGCTTGGAAGCCTTGGACTTGGAGGAGACCTTGGGCTTCCATTGCTGCTTGGGCTTGGAGGAGGTACGCGGAGCTGAGGGAACCGTCTGGTTCGCCGGACGTGTCTCATTCTGAAAGGAACGAAAATACCGGTTACACTTAAGGGCTGTTTTCTTCCTAGGAACCAAGGATAGAAGTGTACACTTACCCCCTGTGGCCTCATTGATCAGATCCTTAAGATCTGGCCCAAATAAGGATGCGCCTTGAAAAGGCAAGGAGAGCAATGCTTTCTTAGAAGCAGTGTCAATAGACCAGATCTTGAGCCAAAGAACCCAACTGGCAACCACAGACATGGTTTAAACGCTAGCCAGCAAACTGATGGCATCAAATAAGGCAGCAGGAACATAGTGCTGTGCCTCAGAAATGTTGGCAAGAAGACGCAACATAGGAGCACCTTGACGGACAGTCAGGGTGAGCTGTTCAGTTCAGACCGCAATGGCCTGGTTTACCCATGCAGCAGCAAATGCTGGACGCATGGCAGAGCCAGCAGTGGCAAAGATGGACTTGAGGGAGACTTCAAGTTTCTTGCCAGTCCAGTCCTTTAGAGCATACGCATCAGACACTGGCAGGGCAGTAGACTTGGATAGGAGCATCCACCTTGGGAGGATGAACCCACTGAGCAAGAAAAGGGATAAAGCTTGGCAAATTTCTTGGAGACAGAAGGTTTCCTGTCCAGAGACTTCCACTCTTCGGACACAAGGCAGTCAAGAGTGGGGTTAGGTAGAAAGCAAGTAAAGGGCTTTTTAGGTTCCTGAAATACATCAGAAGGGTCAGAAGGAACCTCCTGCACCAAGGGAATGTTTAAGGTATTTAAAACAGCCCTGATCAGGCCCTCAGCTGAGGGCTCAGGATCAGCCTCAAATAGGTCCCCAAAAAAGTGAGTGGAGCACACCGCAGAACATTCCTCAACATCTGAATTCACCAGCAGTTCCTCCTCAGTGGAATCTGACACGTCAGGTACTCCCTGAAGTTTTGGCCTGAAGCTTTGGCAGGGAAGACTTGATGGAGGATGGGGTCTGACAAGAAAGAAAGACCCCCTGTAACTGGGATGGAAAGAGTTGCAATGTGGATACAGAGACCCCAGCATCCTTAGTCTTAGGTCTGGCCCCAAGCATCAGCGGTATAGACATTCTCACAGTGTCAAATAATCTTGCTGTATAAGAAATCACCCAAAAGTGTAGGATTAAAGTTTCACCCCAGAAATCACTAAAATAAACTTATCTGGCAGGCAAAGGGTTAATCAGCAGAGGAGAGAAGGAGAGTCCAAGCCCTGCATAGGATACTCGTTCTATAAATAGCACAAAATGGCTGCCTTGGCGGGAGCCAATCAGAAATGAGCGGGCAAAATGACAGGTCCACTTCAGGTAGAAATTCAAGTATATTACTTAATTAGCAGTGATCTGGACAAAGTCCTCAAAGCTGTGACCATTGCCCTTATCTGTTACGATTGGCTTTATGTCTTTGAGCTGGACATCTTGTAACTCTTCCATTTTTGGTGCAGTATTCAGCTAAAAGGTTGTAGAGGAAGGGAGGTGATTTGAAGAACAGGGGACATCCTGCAGTGCTGTGCGGTGAGCATGCACAGCAGGAACAGGAACTGGTTGCGTCACAGGGACATTTTAAAACTTTGTATCTAATAAGGTAAATCGATTAAAAAAAAAAAAAGTACAATCTATGGACAAATTTTAGTAGATAGATCCAATAAGACAAAGTGTCTTGAGGGTGGGAGCTCCCCTATAACTGCCCAGGTGCACAGTCCCATATAAGCAATGTGCAGGTAGAGAAAAGAGGGCAGGACAAGTTGGTCTTCAGTAAATAATACATTTGATTTACATGGTCTTACAATGTGGTTGAAATTTCAGTCACAAACAGACTTTCATCAAAGTCTGTTTGCGACCAAGACGTCAACTGTATTGTAAAACCAATTAATATAAACATTTATTGCCTATTGAGGACACACTGGTGCTGCCCTCTTTTCTCTCTCTCTCACTCTCTATTATATATAATATAGAAATAATAAGAATTATCCTGTGCTTACCGTTTCAAGAGGAAGTACATAGTGTCCTGAGTGAGACGCCTGGAATTCATTTCATCCAGATCTTCAAACTCTTTCTCTACTGCTATGTAGTTCTTATGAATGAGACTTTTAATAATCTTGAAAAGCTTGAAGAGATAAATATGAAAAAATAAAAGAGGAAATATTTATTGTTAGAGTTGCTCTGTGTGGAGTGGTACAATAAATTCCTTCAGCTGAGTTATTCATAAGTGGTCCTTAACCCTTTGAATGCCAGAGGGATAAGCAACGCATTGCTTTGTAATGAGTTGCATACCGCTCTGGCACTCAAAGGGTTAAGTATTCTCAACGATGCAGGTTTTCACAATCTCCCTGTCTGAGCACAGATGCCTGCAATTTGTATTAAACTCAGCAATACATGTTATGTACTTCTTTTACATCAAAAGCTGTAACTTGACAAAAAGCTTAAAGGGATAGTAATACTTTGTTTTATCTTTATTTTATTTTGTAGGCATTAAAAAAACATGAAGAACACTATAAGTCTTATCTCTCAAACCTTTATGGTTTCAGACATATTCACAAGCAAAGTTTCCCCCTCCCGCCCCTTTTACCTAGTGTAAGCCATCTCTTCTCAGATGTGGAATGCAGTCCATAGACCAGACAGATAACAGAAGGGGACAATCTTCTTCCTATGAGAACAATTAAAGCCTTCCCCTCCTTGACATGTTCTTCAGGTTTTTCCCTTATCTTAATTGAAGATTGTCCCTCTCTGCAGTCTACCTGGGCAACTCCCTTCTGATCTGGCTGAACAGTGTTACATCAGTAAAAGGGGCAGGAGGGGGATACTTTGTCATTAAATTACTCTTGAACTACAACTCTGACAGAATTGAAATAACACTCTCCAAAGTCCAAATACTATGATGATTAATTAGAGCTGCTTTTATTATGGAAACATTACTATCCCTTTAACAGCGACTGGTCAAAGACTTTGGAATGCACTCCCTCCTTAACCACCATGGTACATACATTTATCACCCACCTGTTGTCTCTGTATGATATTATTAATGTTCCCAGGGTCTGCTGCACTCTGATGCAATTATCTCCCTTGTATGTTGTAATGTCAGTTCCAAAATCTGATGCATCTATCCCCACTATAACTAACTACTGTTTTTCTCATAAAGAGAAAACAGTGATCTGATAACCAATCAATTTGACTTTATTTTTAATTTGGATACCAAACTTTGGAGGATAGAGATTAAAGGGGTCCTATCAGCAAAACATACATTTTGTGATTTTAAGAGAGCATAAAAATAATTTACTTGATGTATTAGCCATTTTTTTATTTAGAAAATTTGATTTTGAGTTACTTAATTTTATAGATAATACTAATCAAGGTATGTTCTGCAGATACTTCCTGTGTTTTAACATTACCCTCCCAACTCACTGACACTTAAGCCTTTAAGCACCCCCCAGTAATGAAAGAAATACATTTTTAGCAAGTGGGGGAGGCAATGTAGGGCTAAGACAGGAAGTACCTGCATGGAATGTCTTCAATAGAATAATAGTTAATGTTTATTATCTCAAAATCTAGGTTTCGAAATAACAACTGGCTAAATTAACACATAGGTGATTTTGAAAAGCTCTTTCAACGTCATCACATTTTTGTAGGTGAGAGGGTCCCTTTAAAGGCCAAGAAAGCAACCATTGCTATCAATATGGTTAAAGGGATAGTAATGTTTCAAAATAAATGCAGCTCCAATATTCTTTATCATTTTTGGGCCATGTAGAGCGTTATTATCATCGTAGAGAATGATAATAATGTTCTACATGGTCCAAAAACTATAAAGAATAATCTGATCTGCATTTATTTTGAAACATTACTATCCCTTTGATGTGGAAATATTAATACGTACTTGTTCTGGAGTTCTCCCGGATCCAGGGTCTTTATCGTCAGGCAGGTCAAACACTGAGCTTCCTACAGACTTTTCATCAAAAAGACTGGGGACTCCTTTCCTAAGCATGTATAAGATGTTAACAAAAAATTAATTCACAATATGTTATATATATCAGGTATACAGACTTTCCTACTATATTCTGTGACAGATAAATAAACATTTCACAAATTCTCATGTATTTAAATGGGGACTATTAACCCCTTACAAGCTACAGGGGACTCCAACACATCCTTATAGTCTGCATTTGTAATCTACTGATATAAATGAACAGCAAAAAGTCTTGTGTTTTTGACTAAATAAACTTCTAGCATCCAAGGGGTTAAAAACAAGTCAGTTCCTATAGAAAATAATAAGAAACACAAAAGTAATCAACAGAATGACCTGCGTTAGCATTTGAAAATGTAAAATTAGAAATAGAGATAAAAACGGAAGGCGCTATTGCTCAAAGTAGGGTTGCCACGCAGCTGGTATTTTACCGGCAGGCAGGTAAAAAATTGGCTTCTGTCCAATGTTAAGTCTATGGAGGGAATGCCATGGCCGGTATTTTTTTGAAGAAAAGGTGGCAACCCTAGCTCAAAGGCACTCCAATTGTCTCTTTAAATGGTTCTTTTTCCTCAAAGTCCACTATCCACAGTGCCGGTCCTGCTGCTATCAGTCCAACCACTCTAATAAAGCTCAACAGATCAAAGGAATCAGGAGTCAGCGCTGAACCCAAGGTCACGGGGGAGCCCTACAAAAATATATATAAGTGGCACATAATTTCAAATCAAAATAACAAGTTTCAATGGTCAAAAAAATGAAATCCAAACTGAGAATCCCGCATGTACATATATCTGTGCAAATGTTATGGTTCTGGTGTGATTTGTAAGAGTTAACTTTTGAACTGATATATATGTACGTGCGGGATTCTGAAGTCTCAGTTTAGTTTTCCTTTTTTTTGACCACTGAAACTTGTTGTTTCGATTTGAAATTATGTGCCACTTATATATATTTTTGTATGGCTCCACCGGTGGGTTCAGCGCTGACTCCTGATTCCTTTGATCTGTAAAATTAGAAATGATTTTGGAAGAGATCTGTATTTTGGGCCAAATATTGAACTATTGAGTTAGTTCTCCTTCATCAGGTCTAGACACAAGAGCAGTCCTGATGATCTAACCAGAGATGCAGAAAACTGACCCCATCAGCTATCCCTAAAGCAACAGATTAAGACTTGGAAATATAAGGCTGTAGTTGCAATGGCTGCACATAGCCAATGAGGGTTATTGAGGATTATGTACTATTGGTAATTGGAGCAGTTCTGGAGCAAACCAACTGCATCATGTGGAGAGATAAAAAAAAGTTCCATTGGTTTAAATAGGGCTTTGAACCCCTTGCATGTTAAAGAGATATCCAGCACATTGGGGCCATTAGGATTTTCTGGCCACAATACAGCAAGTGGGTGGTTACTATTAGGAGGTTTTAGTTCTCCTATAACACAGTTTAGTCTACACTCACTACAATATTTTGAGTGATTTTATTTATCATTTTCCAGGAACTGACATAGTTGCAAACAGGCAACATTTATTGTCCACTGACTAGAAGGACTTGGGTTACAAAAAATACCAGCTAACAACCTTGACAAACAGGTCAAGATGTGATACATATACTGGACATTGCTGTCACTTTACGTCAGCAGCCAACAGAACAAGTGAACTTAACTCACTAAGAGAAGAACTTAACAGGCGACCTAATGAGTTTTATTTGCACTTCACTGAGCAAAATGGGTCGCCTTAGGAAGGCTAAATGCTGCAAACCTTCCAGGCTATTGTCCGGAGAAATGGCAGGCACTTTGCATTACTTTTAAAAGCAAGAAGCCCTTTCCAAGTCTTGGAGAGTGATTTGGATTTTAAGGGCAACTTTAGGTCATACAGAACTAATCAAGCGAAAACAATACCCCAAATTTGCCTGACAGAGCCCAAGTATCTGAAGACTTTATCAAAAAGAATTAGGAATTGACAAAAACACACAGGCAGCACCAAGGGATCAAATCTTTAAGATGACATTGTGAGGCTGGATTAAATTATGTATTCATTGTTAATTTATTAATTTATGTATGTGCAAATGTCTTGCAGGTGCTGAGGACATTCTGAAAGAAAGCAGTTTTAGAGCCAATGCTAAAATGTTGGTCCATTTAACTCATTCTTTTCCTTAAGGGCATCAGAACATTGCCATTTATGAAGCATGTGGACGAAGAAAAGGCAAGTGTGTTGTAAATGGATGCACAGAGATTTCTGCAAGATTGCTTAGAGGGAAATGCCATTATGGCTTTAGCTGTTTAGTTTACAGCAAATTAGCAAATGAATACTTATGTCAACACAAGGACAATACCTATTTGGTGTAACCCCTTGGTGCACTGGATGCCTATCTTGTAGCCAAAGGGTTAACAGATACTTATGTTAACCAAGGGTTAACAGATAAAAGTATTCACTGCAGTTCAGATTCTAAGTGTCCCTTTGTTTTTTTCATACACATAAAAGGAACACAAAGTCCAAAAAATTAAATAAGTTGATACGTTACAAATCACATATCAACAGTTAGCACATGTATAAATTAATAATTTATATGTAGCATTCCTAAAATATATCCCTAAACTTGTTTTCTAATGCATGTGTATATTGTCCTGCTCAGAGAGCATTTATTAATGTTGTTTGCACTGTTTGTATTGACAAATAAGAGTTTATGTCAGTTACTTGATTCTGGTTGGTGCCCACAGCTCTTGTATTCTTATCTAAGCCCATTAACAGACAATCCTGGATACTGAATGGAAGCCTGGGAGCTTTGGAAAAGGTAGGGATGTCTGCTCCCCCGGAACATATATACAGGCTAGATTTTAGGCCTCAGAAAAAAAAATGGAGAATTTTCACAGATAAATACATGATGTTCAGAGCACTTTTGTTCCAGAAAGGAGAAAGACAAACTTTCAAATTGCCACCTCATCTTCCAGGAAAGCTAGTGTGGCTCCAGTTCTCCAGCAACTGGGCTCCTCAGAAGACTTTACCAGGCTGCATGATGCATCTCTGCTTGTATTAAGGTAATAGAAACACCATTATGTATAGGTGTTAGTGTCCCTTTAACCTATTAAGGACCAGAGGGAGTTTATGATGAATTGTACCTCTCCCCCAGTCCTTAAAGGGTTATAGACATAGTAAAAATCATGCGGTTGCACTTCTAGGTATCTACTAAAGAATATAATTGCTTTAGTACATTACAGCACACACACACACACATACACCGAAAGGGAGAAATAAAAAAATAAAAAAACATTGATTTTAAAGGAAATTTTATCCAGCTGACTGCTAGAGTGATCTAAATCACATTGATTCATAATGCACTGGAGACCTCTAAAATTCAAAGGGTTAAAACAAAGCCCCATTTAAATGAGTGGGCACTTTGGGCGTTTTTTATTCTCCCCTATGGTGCTTCATAATGAATCCACTTTTCTTTTGAATACAAGGCCCTTCAAAAGAATATCAATAAAAGAATGTCGCATGGTCTATATATCCAGACTTATCAGGAAAAAAATAATTGCTTCATAATGAAGGGTTTAAAAGCACCATTTAAATAAATTGACATATTTAGAGTTTTAGTTTGTCCCCTAAGGTAGATCCAGTTCTTCTAAATACATTATCCTCACTATCTGCCATCCCAGCCTTGTTCCACTGTCTGTCATTACATACATCTGTTCTGTGAAACCCCTTGTACTTGTTATGGAACCCTGGATTGCTATGATACACAGTTTAACCCTTTCAATGCCACCGGGGTACGCAGCGCATTGCAAAGCAATGCGTTGCGTACCCCTCTGTCACTCAAAAGGTTAAGATCCTCTGATGTAGTCTGATGCAGAAAAACATCAATCACATTCAGTCTGCTCTGGAATAATGTAATTTAGTAATCATTTTAATCAAATAGTCAAACAAATGTGATTATAGATTATTACAGATTTGATAAATTCATTGGATGTTATCAGTGAATTTTGCCTCATACGACTATCAGAGATTTTATAAAACTGTAATGCGCTGCTCACTTTTCAAATTCAAAGGGAAACAAAACAAATTGTGAACTTTAACTCTGGCCCCAATGCTTTTGATTCTTTAGTTAAGTTTTAAAAGTTCTATTATATTATATATATATAGTGACCCAGACAACATGGAAAACCATATATATAATGTCAGCTCAGAAACATACAGCTGTACAGGTACAGAAATGTTTATCATCATTGTTTACTATCACCGAGTGTCAAGGTAAAAAAACCTTCCTGTGTGAAAAACGTTAATACACAGTGTAAATTTTAGTTTACGGCATAAACACTTGCAGGCCAAGACTTAACCCCCAAGTATCCCTCTTTAGGACGAACAGGCCCTCTTTTAGACCCAAATCTGTCTGTCCTACCCTAGTTTCCCTCCCAGACTGTGTGGTGTGTAGATAAGTGTTTCACATTGCTCCACAGCAATAAAACTCACATTAATGTTTGTTTAACCCCTTAAGGACCAGCCTTGTGCACTCACAACCACAAATCATTTTTTTTCCTATCCAATGCTGGGCTCCTCGAATGGCGTGCAGCCATGTGGGTAGCACTGCAATCATGATGGTCCTGGCATGTCAAGGGTCCTTATCGCACGTCCAACCCATGACATGCCAGGACTGTCATGGGTTCTTAAAGAGTTAAAATTCATGTATTTATAAATTAGTCTGTGTAAATAAAATACTCTGGTCTTGCTAGAAATCATTTACTTACAAAGAGGTGGCACTAGGTCATGAAATAACCTAATAAGCCGATGCCCCGCCAACCCCTCCCCAGCAACACTACCTAAAGGAAAATTGTCCCTCTTTGGCCATTCAAAATGTTGGAAGGTATGGGCTAATGTGTAGATTATGAGAAGGATGGGATAACTGCAAGTAAAACAACCAGCGAATGAAAACTAGGCCATTTAGGGCTGGGCAGGGGAGAGTGTAAGGTCAGCGGGTTGATTTTAGACCTGAAATTAAGAATCCAGGTTTGTGTACATGGCACACAAAATCTCATTAATAGTGAGGAAAATGCTAGTGGAGGAGCCACGGGTCCTACTGAGTTTAGTAATTTGGGAGAGTGCATATAGTATAACATTATATCAGTTATCCCATCCTTCTCATAATATAGATCAGTGGTGGACAATGTGCGGCTGCACAGCTGCTGCCAGATAAGTTTCTTCTTGCCTGGTGGGGAATGATGGGAATTGTACTCTGGCACCAGCTGAAGGGCCTCACATTGCCCATTGCTGATGTAAATCTTAGCCTAAAAGTATTTATGCAGTAAACTGAAATTACATTATATCTGCATTTTCCGAACAGGACTGTTTCTGTACCTTCATACTTAGAGATACACAACTATAATGATCTGGTTGTCTATGCTGTGTCCATAACTTAAGCAATGTACCACAGGGTTTATGTACTTAGAGAGTAGGGTTGCCACCCAGCCGGTATTTTACCGGCAGGCCGGTAAAAAATTGGCTTCTGTCCAATGTTAAGTCTACGGAGGGAATGCCATGGCAGGTATTTTTTTTTGAAGGAAAGGTGGCAACCCTATTAGAGAGACATTTCTAGCATTAAAAGGGTTAAAGGCTATATTTAAATCAGTGGGAATTTTCATTTGTCCCTATGGAACAGTTAATTGGCCCTGTTTATAATACCATGTCTTTTGTGCAAAAGCCCTAACATTTACTTCAGATCAAAGTTAGAATATCCTGATAGCTATTTTTTACCATAGGCCCTTTATCAGCCCCCTGACACTCAAATGGTTAAAGGTGCTTTCACTGGAATGCATTAGAACAATTAAGGCCTCTCCAAGCCCTTTATATATCAGGCACGGTGTAAATATAATTTACACTGGCTCAGTGCTTCTTGTAGAATCCCGTTCTTGCTATGCAGTGAAAGCTACAGTATTTTGGCACTAAAAAGTCAGAGTACAAGGCCTCAGTGGGGACTCCATGTAGGACGTGACCCTGCAGGACAATGAACGCAAGAGCCATAGATAAGTCAGGATGAGCCTGAAACGTATAACCAGATGAGTTCCTTACAGAGCTTTTTCACTGCAAAACCCTGTTCTTGAAAGAGACACCATTGTTTACACTCAAAAACTCTTTTGGAAAGAGTTTTATATTTCAACTAAAGAGTCCAGCTTTGATATTATTGATTTATTTTATCAAATTCACTTTTGCTCAGCATAACAAAATATACAAATATATTAAATATATTTGGCATTTCCTTTGTATAATCTTATTAAAACACAAAAGAAACATATAGCGCTATCATGTGGCTAAAAAGTAGTACAGCATGCAGATAATCGTAGCTCAGAGATCTGGCTAAACAAGTACTCTTTGTACTCTGTGCAGCTAAATCAGGGTAAAGCAACATGTGACCCTCCAGCCCCAGCTGCCCATTGGCTATCTGACTGCAATATTTCCTATTAGATGTTATTCCTATGCAGTTGTCATCTGACAACAGATGGAGGACCACAGGTTACTCAACTCTGATCTAAACAGTAGCATAGACTGAGGCAAATGTAGTAAGAGCTGGATGTGAACATTAAAATTCCTCTTGAGTGAAATTAAGTTTTTAACCATTTGCATGCTAGAGAGGCTTCAAGAGAACTGAGAAGAATTGTGTTGGAGACCACTATGGCATTCATTCAAAATCAATGGTAAAATTGGTAATTGTTTTTGTTCCCTATGATACAGCTGGTTGTTTCTATAATTGCTCCAATTCCATTCCTACAAAGTATCCCTCTTTGAGACCCATATCCCTCTGTTCCTCCTTCCCTCCCTGGGATCTCTCTGTTTAGGAGATCAGACTGTGTGGTGTGTATATAAGTGCTCCACAGCAATAAACCTCACATTAATGTTTAACCCCTTAAGGACCGGGAAAATCTGAGTTTGATTTGACTTAAGGACCGGAGCAATTTTGACTTTTTTGACTATGTCTTTGTTCAACCATATTTTCTCTTTAATTCCTTTTGTGCACCCACATAAATTATATACTGTTTTTTTAAGCACAAGTAGGGCTTTCTTTTGATACCACAATTATATGAATACCTCATTGTTTAATTTGATTAAAATAGAAAAAAAGAGGAAAAAAATTGAAAAAAAACAACATTTTGCTTATATTTTCGTGTCAGGATTTGCATACAATTAGTTTATGACAAAAAAATACCCCTAAATATATTCATTTGCTTCTCCTGAATATAAGAATACCCCATATGCCTAGTATTTCAATCACTTCCTCACATTTACAAGGTAAATATTACAAGATGGATGCCATTATTTCCAACTTGTAATTTCTCAACAATTGGCATGTGAGCATCATAGCTTAGCTGACGGTGCCAGAACCAAAAATGTCCCACAAAGGTATATGTTTCTGAAAACTACACAACATAAGGTAAATAATCAGGAGAATTTTGGAGTTTTTCATGCAGCTATTTTTCCAGAAAAAAATTTCAAAATTGTGGTAATATTTTGTTTTTTTGCAGTTTTCACACTTACATTTCAATACTACTGTTGATATCAAGCACATGATAGGTGAAGATTTTTAAAAATGCATTGTTTAGTGTTCAGCTCCTTCTTCTGAGTACGGCAATACCCCATATGCATAGGTTTCTCAAGGTTTGGGAGAGCTACGGGGCCCAAATTGGAACATGCGCGTTTCCAGTTTCACACTTTGAATTTTCACAGCTTGCATCACTGGTGCCATGTCTCATTTGGGGCTGTGTAACAGTGCTCCACTCTAAGATTTCCCCCCAAAAGTATATATTTTTGGAAAGTAGACACCCCAGGCTTTCATTTTATGTATGTTTTCAATTTTTTTACGCAGCCATTTTACCACCAATCGCTCGTAAATCTTGACGGAAGTTAAAAAAACAGCGTTTTTCACACTTGCACTTCAATGTTGATGTGAATTTCAAGCACATGATAGGTGAAGATTTTTAAAAATGCATTGTTTAGTGTTCAGCTCCTTCTTCTGAGTATGGCAATACCCCATATGCATAGGTTTCTCAAGGTTTGGGAGAGCTACAGGGCCCAAATTGGAACATGCGCGTTTCCAGTTTCACACTTTGAATTTTCACAGCTTGCATCACTGGTGCCATGTCTCATTTGGGGCTGTGTAACAGTGCTCCACTCTAAGATTTCCCCACAAAAGTATATATTTTTGGAAAGTAGACACCCCAGGCTTTCATTTTATGTATGTTTTCAATTTTTTTACGCAGCCATTTTACCACCAATCGCTCGTAAATCTTGACGGAAGTTAAAAAAACAGCGTTTTTCACACTTGCACTTCAATGTTGATGTGAATTTCAAGCACATGATAGGTGAAGATTTTTAAAAATGCATTGTTTAGTGTTCAGCTCCTTCTTCTGAGTACGGCAATACCCCATATGCATAGGTTTCTCAAGGTTTGGGGGAGCTACGGGGCCCAATTTTGAACAAATATTGAATTTTCACATCTTGGTTAACTGATGCCATTACTCATTTTGGGCTATGTTCCAGTGCTGCACTTTAGAATTTCCCCCCAAAAGTGTATATTTTTGGAATGTAGACACCCCCAGCTTTCATTTTAGGTGTGTTTTCAAATTTTTTACACGGCCATTTTACCACCACTTTCTCATAAACTTGACGTAAGTAAAAAAACAGCGTTTTTCACACTTTGCCTTCAATGTTGATGTGAATTTCAAGCACAGAATAGGTGAAGATTTTATAAACTGAATTGAATAGTGTTCAGCTCCTTCTTCTGAGTACGGCAATACCCCATATGCATAGCTTTCTCATGGTTTGGGGGAGCTACGGGGGCCAAATTGGAACATGCGCGTTTCCAGGTTCACACTTTGAATCTTCACAGCTTGCATTACTGGTGCCATGTCTCATTTGGGGCTGTGTAACAGTGCTCTTTTTTTAAGATTTCCCCCCAAAAGTGTATATTTTTGGAAAGTAGACACCCCAGGCTCTCGTTTTAGGTGTGTTTTCCAATTTTATACACTGCCATTTTACCACCAATCCTGTGAAAATTTGACGTAAGTAAAAAAAATTCAGCATTTTTCACACTTTGCCTTCAATTTTGATGTGAATTTCAAGCACAGAATAGGTGAAGATTTTATAAACTGAATTGAATAGTGTTCAGCTCCTTCTTCTGAGTACGGCAATACCCCATATGCATAGCTTTCTCATGGTTTGGGAGAGCTACGGGGGCCAAATTGGAACATGCGCGTTTCCAGGTTCACACTTTGAATCTTCACAGCTTGCGTTACTGGTGCCATGTCTCATTTGGGGCTGTGTAACAGTGCTCTTTTTTTAAGATTTCCCCCCAAAAGTGTATATTTTTGGAAAGTAGACACCCCAGGCTCTCGTTTTAGGTGTGTTTTCCAATTTTATACACTGCCATTTTACCACCAATCCTGTGAAAATTTGATGTAAGTAAAAAAAATTCAGCATTTTTCACACTTTGCCTTCAATTTTGATGTGAATTTCAAGCACAGAATAGGTGAAGATTTTATAAACTGAATTGAATAGTGTTCAGCTCCTTCTTCTGAGTATGGCAATACCCCATATGCATAGCTTTCTCATGGTTTGGGGGAGCTACGGGGGCCAAATTGGAACATGCGCGTTTCCAGGTTCACACTTTGAATCTTCACAGCTTGCGTTACTGGTGCCATGTCTCATTTGGGGCTGTGTAACAGTGCTCTTTTTTAAAGATTCCCCCCAAAAGTGTATATTTTTGGAAAGTAGACACCCCAGGCTCTCGTTTTAGGTGTGTTTTCCAATTTTATACACTGCCATTTTACCACCAATCCCTCGTAAACCATGACGTAAGTTAAAAAAAAAACAAAACAGCGTTTTTCACACTTAGGGTTGGCGGCAGTATACTGGGCTGCATACAAATTGGTTTGGGAAACAATTTCACCTAAAATGTCTTCCCCCAAAAACAAATCAAAAAAATGATCATGGGTAAATCCTTCCACATCAATTTGAATCCCTGGGTTGCCTGTGAATTCTGAGATTTGTGGGCATAAATTGATACCCATTCATTAGGATCCGGAGTGGCAGGTGTTGGGGCATTTCTTTGGGCAGGTCTTTTGGCAGGTCTTTGGGCAGATCTTTTGGCAGGTGCTGGGGCAGTTGCCAGGGCAGCTCTTGGGGCAGCACTTGGGGCATTTCTTTGGTAGGTTTTTGGGCAGACCTTTTGGCAGGGGCTGGGGCAGTTGCCAGGGCAGCACTTGGGGCATTTCTTTGGGTAGGTATTTTGGTAGGTCTTTGGGCAGTTCTTTTGGCAGGTGCTGGGGCAGTTGCCAGAGCAGCTTTTGGGGCAGTGCGTCTTTTCTTGACAGAAGGCCCAGCGTCATCACTAGAGCTGCTCTCACTTTCTGAAAACTGCGCTATGTCAAAATCTGACGCAGTGTCTGTTGCCTCAGAGTCAGACGCCAAAAAGGCATATGCCTCTTCAACGCCGTACCTGCGCTGCATTTTGCCCACTAAAAAAGCTTTTTTTTTTCTTACGCTATCCCTAAACCTAAATCTAACCCTAAAACTTACCCTAACCTACGTATATCCTGAACCTACCTAACCCAAGTGAACTACCTATCTAAACTGCACTTATTATATATATATTTTTTTTTTTTTTGGGGGGGGGTTGGGGTTTTTTGGGGTTTTTTTTTCTTACGCTATCCCTAAACCTAAATCTAACCCTAAAACTTACCCTAACCTACGTATATCCTGAACCTACCTAACCCAAGTGAACTACCTATCTAAACTGCACTTATTATATATATATATATTTTTTTTTTTTGGGGGTGGGGGGGTTTGGGGTTTTTTGGGTTTTTTATTTTTCTTACGCTATACCTAAACCTAAATCTAACCCTAAAACTTACCCTAACCTACGTATATCCTGAACCTACCTAACCCAATTGAACTACCTATCTAAACTGCGCTTATTATATTTTTTTTTTTTTTTTGGGGGGGGGGGGGTTGGTTGGTTTTTTTTTTTTCTCCCCTAAACCTAAATCTATCCCTAAAACTTTCCCTAACACACGTCTACACTAAACCTACCCAACTACCTACCAAAATACCTAAACTATATTTAATATTAAAAAAAAAAATTAAAAAAAATTTAAAAAAAATTTTAAAAATTTTTAAAAAATCTAAAAAAATTCAAGGGGGATGGGGGGTGTCCCACAGATCAGAAAACACTGATCTGCAGCAAATTGATCACTCCAAGAGTGATCAGATGGGGGGGCACTTATTGATCACTGTAGAACAGTGATCAAAGGGTTAATTTTCTTTATTTAAACATTTTTTTTTATTTTTTTTTTTACAGGCACACTGGAACACCATCTCCCTCTGTCTCTCTCCACCTTAGCAGTATGCAAGGTGGAGGGAGGCAGAGAAATCTGACAGGGACAGTATTTACAAATACTGTCCCTGTCATTCAGGTTTTGCAACATGTGATTCGCTTTTGAAGCGAATCGCATGTTGCAACAATGTTTCAGCCGCTTGTTACTAAGTGTCCCGATACCGGGACACTTAGTAACAAGTGGCTTGAACTCTTCCATCGCTCCGTGCGGCCGCGATGGAAGAGTTTAACCCTTGACGTACCAGGACCGTCAAGGGTCGTTCGGTCACATTTACCCTTGACGGTCCTGGTACGTCAAGGGTCGCTAAGGGGTTAAACTTCAGTATATGTGTTTATAAATTAGTCTATGTAAATAAAATACTTTGGTCTTGTTCTAAGTCATTTATTCAGTTACACAAAGAGGTGTCAATAGGTCATGCAATAATCTAAACACTCTTGGTAATGCCCAGCCCACAGGCCACACCCCCAGCAACATCACCTAAAACAAAAGTATTCCTGTTTGGCTATTTAAAATGTTGGGAAGTATGCAATATTTCATATTAATCTGGCCTCAGTGAGAGAATGTGAAAAACCACTAGTCTATAGCTCCAGTAGCTGCACGTCAGGGAGTGCACTTAAGTGTTTCACTGCTACAGTGTCTACCAGGGCACATGCTATGCCGTTGATAAGACTTTCATGTTAGCAAGCCCCAAATGCTCTCTAATAGCCATAGTTGGGAACTCTCCGGATTTGCCCCGGAGACACCTGTTTTGACACTGCATTACCGGGTCTCCGGGGCAGAGGCTGAATCTCCTAATGTGGGGAGTCTGCCCACTTCTGCTACTTCCCATTGTGTTCCTCCCACTCCCCGCCCTCTTCTCCTCCTTCCCCAGCCTATTCCTTATACTTTTTCATTTTTATTAATTTTATAAGTTCCGACCCCCACTGTGACTAAGCCAGCCCATATTTCACGCAAATCACATCATTTTTCTCCCCCAGAGGCACCACAAAAAGTTCCCAGGTATGCCAGTAGCATGTCCATGAAACTACATAATGTTATACCACTTAACGTTTCTCCTTGTTAGTACATTGCAGAAAAACAAGGCTCAAAGATAAAACAACCCACAACATCCATACATACCACACTGCCCCCAGCACATTTCCCAGAATGATTCTGAATAGTAGCATAGCATTATTACACAAAACCCAAACAACACAAACGGGGATATTTACTAAGATGTAAAATACCTTCCTAGCTATTTTCACCACTATTCGCAGTTATCTGCACATATTTCACTGAAAAATATTCTATTAACAAATGTACAGAAAGTATTTCTTACCAATAGGCATGAATAAAATGCAATGGGCTTACTGCAATTCTCAGGATGCTAAAAGCAAACAGGCTCTTCTCTGCACATAGTATAGGAGTTAATGGAGATCCTGTTCACTTTTCACTAAAATGGTATTCACCAGGGGACAGGAAGGCAAGCACTACAGAGTGAAAACATCTCCACCCTCGGAACAGATTATTATAGTAATCAGTATGATAAGAAACCCCCCAGAGAAAATAAACAAGGGGAGGCATGAAGAAGGGAAGGGTAGGAAGTGAGGTATTGTGGGGGGAAGGGAATAGTAAGGATATAGGTGAGTGAACAGGAAGAGAGGGTCTTTTGGGTAGTTAGGAAGTGAGCACCCACCCGCCCTCCCTATAAGATGGTTTGGGTTGTTGGTGTGGTACTTGCCTGTTATTGGGATAGTTAAATTTATATGGGAGAAAAGAAATAATGATGGTTCCTTAGGGAAGAAACACTGGAGAAAGTTGCCCCGGAAGGAGGTGACGTTATGCGTTGCAATCGAGTGTGGGATGGCCCAACTGGGGTAATTGGATTAATCGGTTGGAAATGAGTTGTGTTCAAGACAAGTGATAAGCATGAGCCCAGTTAATTGGCCATGCAAGGAGAGTTATATGTTTGGTTATGGGTTTTGTCAGTAGAATGTATACATGGGAACAGGTATGAAATGATGGGTATAAATTGATATGGAAAATGTTACATAGTTGGCAAATTTATAAAACCGTCTGTTCATACCCAAAATAAGCAGTTGTGTTGTGTGCTATTGACTATCCCTAGTCCTTCTTCACGTGTTGAGCACTATTTGTCCTACGCATCTTGTTTATTACATGAAAAGGGGCTATTAGTAAAAAGAGGCAAGGCTTATATTATAAAGTCCGAAAAAAGTGCAATAAAACATGCAATACAACACACAATGTACTGCATATACAAAGCAAACAAACATGAATGACACTAGTAGACTTGTGCACTTAGGAAAGGTGGCACATTTCTGGAATAAACACAAGGGACCAATCATTTAAATGTGTTTTTTTAAACACATGAATGCTAGAGAGGTCTCCAAATGCCTCCAGAAATCAACAGCATTCTAGAGCTTAAACGCCCCATTTAAACCAATGGGAATTTTTATTGTTCACTTATGGTGCAGTTGATTGCTCCAGAATTGCTCCAATACTTCTTAGAACAATAGCCTCTTTGTATGAAGGTGCCCATACAAAGGCTAATTGTGGTTGGAGATGACAGCATTCTAATCACACACACACACACACACACACACACAGACAGACACAGAAATAGGGGCAATCTCATCACTCTGCTTTCAGATTTCCTGTTTATTGGTCTGTGTGTGTGTGGCTATGCAGATTGCACTGGATCGACTGATTCTCACATCATAACCATAATGATGGTATGTATATCTGCCTGAAACTGAATTTACTAGTGTTGGTGTGAAAAAACCCAGAATGGCACAAATTTGCTGGGAAAAATTATTTAGTACACAAAAATTCTCTTTTCTCTTTAGTCCAATGTGGAATGCAGGAACCATGGGGATATACCAAAGAATCAAACAAAATTCCAGGAGGGAAAGAGAGAAAAGCCCCACTAAACTGAACTGCTACAACATGAACCTCAGGTGTCAATCTGCACCAAATCTGAAAAACAAATAACAGGAAACTAACAGATTGTTGATCAGAAAAATCCAAGAAGGACCCCTCTACAGGCACCACAGCCTGTAAAACCTTCAGAAAAACTGGCCTCATTCTCGTAGGCCCAAGATGCACCCACTGATCTGGTGGAATGAGCAGAAACCCAGAAAGGTACAGGTTTCTTCTGGAGAACAAAGGCCTGGCGAATGTTAGCCTTAACCCAGGAAGCTACAGTAACCTTAGAGACAGACGCGAGCCCTCATTAATAACAAAAAGTGAATTAGACTTCTGAAAATGCTACATGCGATGAACATAGTACTTCAAGCACCTCTCCACATCCACCAGATGAAGTTCCTGCTCTTGTCTCTTAAAAGGAGAAGGGGGATTTACAAGACAAAGCCTGAAACTCGGCTACCCACATAATATACACAATATACAGAAGAAAAATGTAAGTGTCAAGAAACACATAGAAACCAAACAGAGGTTCAAAAGGAGACTTCTGAAGTGCCCGTAACACCAGGAGTAGAGCCCAGAAAGACAAGATATGCATTAGCCACCCCTTGGACAAAAGTTTGCATATCATGGAGCAATCAATACACAACTGGAAAAGAGCAGAAAGAGCCAAAGTCTGAACTTTGATGCAACTAAGACCAAGCCCTTTCAGAACACCAACCAGAACACCAACCTGAAGAAAGGCAAAAACTACGGAAGACAAGAATTGAAGCAAGCCCCAGTCTGCACACCACTAGTAGTGATTGCACTCCCAATTTCTGTGATGCAGGAGCTTGTGACTGGGAAAATCTACCACTACTTTTTATACCTCTTGAATGTGAACCGCTGAGAAGGATGGCACATGGGCCTCAGTCCACAAGAGAATAAGCCAGACTTCGACCCAAGTTATTGCACCTCTGGTCCCTCCCTGGCGGTCAAATGTAAGCAACTGCCATCATATTGTCAGACTGAATCTGCACTGGGGATCCCTGAAGGGATTGAGATGAATATCGCTGTGCAAGGAGGAACACCAGAAGCTCCAGCACATTGATCGCCAGAAGTCTCTCCTCCCTGGTCCAAAGTCCCAGGGCCATCTGAGGGCCCAGAGTAGTGCCCTAGCCTAGGAGGCTGCCATCCATAGTGACTATGACTAAGTCAGAAAAAACAAATAGACATCCCAGAGTCAGAGGAGACTGCTGAAGAGACTATTGAAGGTAATTCTTTGTCCAAAGAAAAAGAGACGTGACACAAGACAGGTGTGACTGATGCCTGGACCAATTCCTGAGACTGTCCAATTGCAGTTCCCATGGATGGAACCGAACAAATGGAACTTCCTTAGAATCAGAGACCAGGTAACCTAGTACATTCTTGTACTCCTGAACAGTCGCCAATGGCCAGGGTATTGCCTGAGACACCTAAAGCAACAAAATCTAAACCTTGTTGTCTGGGAGAAACACCCTCGAATTTAGGTTATTGAATCTCATATAAGGAAAATTAAGGTAGTAATCCTTTTTTGTTTTCGTGGCTTTCACCATATTCCACAGTTGCCAAGAATAGTATGCACATTTTTCAGAGGCATTTAGACTGGCCTACACAGCATAAGGGTATTATTATACACCCCAATGCTGGTGTAATAATGGTACAATGGTTTCCACTCCCAGCTTCCTTGGATAGGGACAGCTTTACTGATAATGGATTCCTATGATGTTTTTTTGATACAAACAACACGGATTTGCAGTTTGTGTTTTTTATTTTAAAACATAAAAACAATTAAAAATTATTTGTTTAATTACATACACTTAATAGGTACATTCAAAAAACGATATAGATCTGCTCAACGTGTTTCGTGACTGCTTGTCACTTTCTAAAGAGCAATTATGTAATCCATGTGTTATTAACAAACCGCCTATTTATGCCTTCCTGTGTGGAGAACCTCCAATCTCCATGTTAACTCAAAAGCCAATTGAATTTCTATTTACAGGAATCATGTGACCCAATTTTTTTGAAAAATAAAACTATGGTTAGTGAATATCATTCTTAACATTATTAACACTACGTTTAATTAATATTGACCTTTGCTTTAAAGCTTTCTTTACTTGTTGTTTTATTAACGTTTTATTATTAAAATTGCTATTTGGTTACAGTAGAAATTGCATACTACTGCTAACCAATGATCAAAGACGACATATTCATGAACGTGCGTTCCATCCCTTGAATGCGTATTCAATCATTGGTAATATTTCACTCTCTGATTTTAGTGTAATTTACATTCCACCAATATTCTAGGGCAAGACTTATCAAGTTTTTTTTTAATCTATGTATCCCTATAACTTAAAATATATTGTCTTGGTCAAAATTTATCTATGAAAACACAACAAAGATATTCTAATAAAAAAAAGTGTCTGTCTATTTATTAATTTATTCAAATGTCTAATTTATTTATCCCCTAACTATTAACTTACAGATCGTGTTACATGTCTCCCCTGTACCGATCGGCCAAGCAAGTGTACCTTTATAATACCAACACTGGGGTGTATTCCAGTGCTTGCTCTTATGCTGTGGAAGCCAGTCTAAATGCCACTGAAAAACGTGGGTACTATTCTTGCCATCTGCCATTTATGCTTAAGGCCATGAGGACAAAAAAAGTCGTACTACACTTAGAGAACATGTTTGCTGCCTCTTTTTATCGTTTTTGTTTCTTTAAGATTTAGTGGAGGAAACCAGTCCAGAGGTACAGCTCAAGAATTTTTTCAGGGACAGTTACAGTTAGGACTTTTCCAAACAGTTGGTGACGATCTATAAAACATTATATTGGTTTACTTTGCTATTATTTAAGGAATAATTTTGATTAAAAAATTACAAAAATATGTCAGGTTATTTTTGTTAATATGTCTTAGCCAATCTACACTGGCATTAAGTAGCACTTGTAAATTATTTACGTTTGGTTAAACAAGAAAATGAAGGACCTAGGATGGAGCCTGTTTGGTTTTTGGGGGAAGATGTGCCTGTGCAGCCGGGGAAAGCGCTGCCCTAGAAGCATACCCAAACTGGCGGAGGTAACAAAAACCATGTGCTTCAGGGTACTCTTGCCCCCAGTGGCATGGCTGTTAACCTTCTCCAAATCAGGGCCAAACACTTGTTTGCCTACAAAGGGAAGGTAGACCAGGGACTTCTTGGAAGACTGATGAACTGATCATGCCTTAAGCCACAGAGTGCAAAGAGTGGCTACTGTGAAAGCCAAGGCCTTGCCAGAGAACCTAGCGGCATAAGGCAGCTTCAGCAAAGTAAGCATTAACTTTGAGAGCCCTGGAAAGCAACACCACCAAGAGTGAGTGAAACAATAGAAAAGCTCACTGCCATAAGGGGACAGTCCCCCAGGTAGGGAAAATGTGCTGAAATAAGGAGGAAAGCAGTGCAGGGGTTAACAGCCCCTGGAGTGCTGCAAATACCTAATACCTCTTCCATCCTTGTCAGAGCAGCCAGGACATACACAAAACAGCATACATAGACAATAGAGAGTACAAGTCAGGCAACAGCCCACTTCAATAAGTGGATGCCAGATAATATAGGACATACTCACAGGATCAAATCACTCAACAGGTTAGCTTACAGCCATCTTTGTTATTCAGTCTATCACTGGAATAAAAAAAGAGCTTCTGAGAAGCCATAATGAGGTGAAGGTTGATAAATCAAGCCAAACTCCACAGTTTTGTGGCTCTGGAAAAAGAACCTGTGCACTGGACAATCCATAAAGTAGGAAGTCAGGATTTGGAGCACAATTGGGGATTATACAGCCCCATATAGTAAGAAAGGACAATAAAAAGAAGGCTAACTAAGAGAACTGCACCCAGGTTACCTCTTTGATCACAAGATCCCTTTAAAACTCAAATCAGCAAGTGACGGTAAAGAGTAAGGAAGGAGAGAATCTCTGCCTCAGAGTCCTTTTTGTTGAAGCGCTCTGTCCTCCTGGAGAAGAAGACTTTACCCCATGGTTCCTATGCTCCACTCTGGACAAAAGAGAAAAAAAATTGTGGTCAGGGCTTACAGCGATAGTAGAAGTCATGTTTATACAAACTTAGCAGGTATGATACATTGTGGAGATACCTAGGTTCATATGGAAACTAGGAATGACATTGAGGCAGTAAGCCTGATTAGAGGGTTCACCTTAAAACAGAAGGGATAAATGATGGGAGGAGAGGGAGGTGCTTCCAGGAAGATGAGACAAGTGGGAGGGGCTGCAGCCCCCCTCCCTCGCAAATCCAGCCTTCCAGTTGTTGTCAGAGCTTACAGCCATCGTAGAAGTCATGTTTATTTGAACTGACTAGGTATGATGCATTGTGGAGAAACTTAGGTTCAAAGGGAACCTAGGAACGACACTGTGGCAGTATGCCTGATTAAAGGCCAATAAGTAGCCAAGAATGGAGAGAATACTTGCAAAATGTTGCATTTAAGGAGCAAGGGAATGAAAAAAGGAAGAGAGAGCTATGCAAACTTTGACTGGGATTAGGACAGCAGCACAAGAAACAGGAAGTGTGCCATCTACCTATTGACTGGTGGCTGATTATATCGGAGGAACTACTGTTTAGCCTCAATGATGAGGAAGGATACAACTAGCTACTGATGCTGGTGTGATACCGAGATGAACATGTCCATCGGCCTCAATGAAAAGGTAGAGATGTTGCCAATCCCTTTGCCTCTGAGAAAGAGGTAAGGTTGTAACCAATTGCCTGCCTCTTATGTAAGAGGTATTGAAGAAAGCAATTCCTCGTCCTCTAGCAAGGGGCAAGGGAATGACTAGTCCATCAGTTTCTAGAAAGGAGGTAAGGATGTCCAGAGCCTTTGGCTTGTATACTATGAAGGTAACCCAGGCAAAGAATCGCACAACACAGTACAAGTAAGTTTATTGAAGAAAATAATAGTAGCAATAGAAATAATATGAATGATATTAAGAGCGAACACTTCCTCAACCTTGGGGAGACAGGCGTAAGGACAGTGTAGTCCACTACTCAAGCTGACACTGAACTGCAATAGGAAATAGATAACAGGGTACTGATCCAGACTTGGCTCTCACCTGGTACGCCAGGAATTGTAACTGAGAGTATCCGGACAACCTCCTGAGAGAGATGTCAGATGCTAGTGTACAGCAACGTACAGCAAGGTACTGATCGAAGGCCACACAGCGGAGGTACACTAAGAAGCTGCCAAGTACGTACTTGCAGTAGCACAGAGCGAACCCATTGTGAGACTGTGTTACAGCTTACCTTGGTTTCAGCATCATCTGCTGGTGTGAGGCTTCAAGCATGCAGCAGGCCACTGTTTTATGTGTTTGCTTCCTGTAGTCTACTCCTACCTACTTCCTCCCTCTCAGCTGCTCCTCCTACCTACTTCCTGAGGAGGGGTTTAAAGGGCAGACTGAGTCCTGACTCAGTTGCCATTGCGTTGTTGTACAATACAGTTCTGTTTCCCTTGGGCTCTGTGTATGACCTGGCTTGTCTGACCATCCATTCTGGTACTGACCTGTGGCTCTGTGTGACTACTCTTTTGCCTGCTCCCATTATGTAGTGGACACCCAATCTGGTGCGGACCTGCGGCTCTGGCTGACTACCTGAACTGTGTGTATGACCAGGCTCTGTGTATGACCTGGCTTGTCTGACCATCCATTCTGGTGCTGACCTGTGGCTCTGACTACTTTTTTGCCTGCTCCCATTGTGTAGTGGACAACCAATCTGGTGCGGACCTGTGGCTCTGGCTGACTAACTGAACTGAGTATGACGCGGCCTGTCTGTCCATCCATTCTGGTGTTGACCTGTGGCTCTGTCTGACCATTCTTCTTGTTCTTTCCGATTTGGCTTAGACATCCTTTCTAGGTGCAAACCTGTGGCACTGGCTGACTACCTGCTCCGTGCATGACCTGGCTTGTCTGACTATCCACTCTGGTGTTGACTTGGGGCTCTGTCCACTGCGCTTCCAGCATACAAACGCTTCAGTGGCTATCCTATCTGGTGCAAACCTGTGGCTCTGGCTGACTATCCACTCCATGTATGACCTGGATTGTCTCACTATCCTTTCTGGTGCTGACTAGGGGGCTCTGTCTGTTTCCTCCATGTGTTGGTCCCCACAGACACCCATCCTAGAGCGGACCTGGGGTTCTATCAGACTCCTAGACTGACTGCAGGCTGAGTCAGTGCTAGTCCTTTGGGCGTTCCTAATTACCTCGAGACTCCAGTGGGCTGAGGCCTAGTTTCAGGCAGTGTGGTGGATCTATTGGCGGAGTGCCATTTCTGATACAGTACTTGCCTCTTTGATCACCCTCTGTGTGTTATCTGTTTACGTGCATTAATGTTATTATTCTAATAAAATATTGTTTTACTTTACTGTACTGACTCCTGGTTTATTCCTGGGAACTGTGACAGACTGGCAGAGGCAGCAGGGAGTGCATAAAGGTAGTGTACCAGAAGGCAACTGGTATAGTGATATAGGTAACACTACAAGCCCGGGGCTTAAGATCGCACAGTGCGGAGGCAATAAACAACGCTACCAGCAAGGTAGAGTTGTACCGGCTAGGCAGTGCCCGGAGACAAAGGGATTGCACAATGTGAAGGCAACTAGCAATGCTACCGGCAAGGTAGCAGATGCACCGGATAGGTAAAGCACGCCTTCAGCTATACCTGGGGATAGTGGTAGTCAAATATATACAATCCACTTAAGGAACTGTACCAGAGCCCAGACCAAAAGAAATCTGTGATCAAGTATTGTCCCCGATGAAGTCCCTATAGGACAAAAGCATAGGGTTATTACAGATTTTAATATTGTGTTTTATAACATTTTAAAAGTTTGTCATTTTCTACTTTTGCCATATCTCCAATAAAGGAGTATTTGTTAATTCTGTAGCCATAGTCCATTGAGCAGTAGATACTTACTAGTGTTGAAAGTGAGTTGACTACCAGGGTGGACCAAGACGGCTGAGAGGTATATTTGAGACATGCCTTTATACCCAGAGGCTGGTTTAGCCTCCATCAAATGTGAGTACCCATTACCAAGGGAAGGTACTAATGGGAGAATTATTGAACCAACAGTCTACACTTAGAGGCATATTTGTGCTGCTCTTCTTTTGTGTGTTTTTTTGACAGTGGTAGTCAGACAGTAGTGAGAGTAGCACGGAGCGTAGGTCAGACAAGCCACAGTCAGGAACCGGATCAGGTAGTCAGCCACAGAGAGGGTAGTCGGACAAGCCAGAGTCATACACGGATCAGTTAGTCAGACGGATCCAAGGTCATACACCGGATCGGATAGACAAGCCAAGGATTGAGAACCAGGAGATATCGAAAGCCAAAGGTCAAAACGAGCAACACTGGAATGCGCACAGAAGCTCCACGAAAGGGTGATCAAGCCCTGTTTGTGGGAGGGTTATAAGGCCGCCGCCAGGAGAGGAGCAATCAGGCCACGCAGACAGGAAACTACAAAATAGTGAGCGCAGCGTAAGAGACATTGGCGCTCCGATATTGGCAGACCAGAAGATGTGTCCAGAACCCACCAACAGATAGCAGAACAGGCAAGGAATCACGGGTACCATGATAGTACCCACAAGGTACCCAGTAATGCTCACATGCCCACAAGGTACCCAGGAACGCTCCTCAGGCCCGCATCCCTTCCAATGTACCAAGTATTGAAGGTGTCCTCTGACTCTGGGAGAGTCCGAAATGGTCTACTCCTCCTGGCCACTGACTTGAACAGGCCCAGGAAGAACGGGTGTAGAAGTGTAGCGGTTGCAGACCAAAGGTTTGAGCAGTGACACATGGAAGACATTGTCAATATGCATGTCAGCCGGGAGGTCTGGGTTGATCCTACGAAACACCCGGTAAGGACCCACGAAATGAGGAGCCAATTTTCTGCAGTGTAACTGGAGGTTAAGATTACGGGAGCACAGCCATACCCTCTCCCCCGCCTGAAATACAGGAGTTTGCCCCTGCCAATGGTCTGCATGTTTCTTGTAGCGCTGCGAGGACCTCTGAAGGGATTCATGAACTTGAACCCATGTGGAGTGGATCTGCCTAAGATGCTCGTCTAGAGCCGGAATCTTGTGTGCCTCAAACGAGTCGGGTAGCAGAGCAGGCTGAAAGCCATAATTAATCAGGAACGGAGAATTCTGTGAAGGAGAACTTATGGCACAATTCCTGGCAAACTCCTCCCATGGTAACAAATTCACCCAGTCATTATGATGGTCTGAAATAAACATCTTAGGAACTGTTCTAGGCCTTGATTGGCTCTTTCTGCAGCACCATTCGACTGAGGGTGGTAGGCCAAGGAGAATGACAGCTGGATACTCATCTGCCCACAGAACACTCTCCAGAACCGGGATACAAATTGGCTTACACGATCTGAGACCAGTACCTTGTGTACCCCATGTAGCCTGAATATCTCCCTGGCAAATATCTCAGTCAGTTCTTTAGAGGAGGGAAGACCCTTTAATGGTACAAAGTGGGCCATCTTGGAGAACCTGTCAACAATCATAAGAATGACTGTGTACCATTTGGAGACAGGTAATTCCACCTTGAAATCGATGGACAGGTAAGACCAAGGACCTTCGCCATTAGGCACTGGCTGCAACAGTCCGACCGGAAGGTGTCTGGGAGATTTACTATGGGCACATGTGGCGCAAGCCACTATGAAAGTGGAGCAGTCATTTCATAGGCTAGGCCACCAGAAAAGCCGAGATATAGACCAAAATAGTTGGTCACTACCAATGTGCCCTGCGGCCTTTGAGGAATGATAAGTCTTCAGCAGGCAAGAACTGAGAGATTCAGGAACGAAACACCTGCCACTAGATTTTTCTGCAGGAGTGGTAGCTTGGACTGCCAAAATCTCCTCCTCCAAGGGAGAGGTAATGCTAGTGCGAATGGTGGCTAGGATGTGATAGGTGAGAATAATAAGCACCAGAGTGCTCTCTGTCTCGGTATTTGTACCAAATTGTTTTGAGAGAGCATCGGCCCTTACATTCTTGGTATCGGGAAGGTATGAAACCACATAATTAAACCTGGAAAGGAACAATGCCCATCTGGCTTGTCTGGGAGACAATCTCTTGACCTCTGAGAGATAGGTCAGGTTTTTGTGGTCAGTGAGGATAAGAATCGGGGAGCTCGGCCCCTCTAGTAGGTAGCACCACTCCTTAAGTGTGAGAATGATAGCCAACATTTCTCGATCTCCAATATCATACAGACTCTGTGCCCTCGGCAATTTTTTAGAAAAATACAGATTGGGATGTGACAGGATAGGAGCCTTAGCGAAGGCAACTTTTAGATTCTGAAAAGCTTGGATAGCTGTGGCGGTCCAGTTAGTCGTATCTGCCCCCTTATGTGTCATTTTACCACTGAGGAAAAATTCTTAATGAATTTCCTATAATAGTTTGTGAATCCTAGAAACCTCTGTATGGCCTTTAGACCTACTGGACGGGGCCATTGCAGAACTGGATCCATGGCCAATCCTGCAGAGGAAGTCACGTACCCTAGAAATGTGACCTCAGACTTATGAAACTCGCACTTCTCTAGCTTGCAGAATAATTTGTTCTCTCGTAAGAGTTGCAAGACCTGTGCCACATCTGCCTGATGTGCTTCTAAGTTGGGTGAGTGGATAAGAATGTCATCCAAGTATACTACTACACACCTCTGCAGTAGCTCTCTTAAGACATCACTGATAAATTGAATGAATATTGCCAGAGCATTACACAATCCAAAAGTCATTACCAGGTATTCATTATGTCCGCTGTGAGTATTAAATATTGACTTCCACTCATGCCCTTCATTTATTCGCACAAGATTATAGACCTCCCTTAGATCAAGTTTGGTGAACACTTTCGAGCCCTTGATTCGATCCCACAAATTCCAGTGAAGCCTTCCACTTACTGCTGATTTTCCAATCACTTTACAGCAGTGGGAGTACCTTTGTTTTAATCAGGGGGATAAACCCTACAATATATATTTTTTTTTACATTTTAAGTATTACTATCGCTTTAAATTGTCTGCTTCCATGATTCTCAGCCAGGGATGGGAACTGAATTTCAAATGTATTTTTATGGAAATTGTTATGCATAATATGCTAGTTTCTGTCATTCTGTAATGTAAAAATAAGTATATATTTATAGTTATACCCTTAATTAATGATTAATGATTCTTAATTGCCCTGAAACAAGACAATACTGTCAATGACTAGTCTGCTTCATTGCTACGGACCATGTAAGAATCATTACATTTTACTGCAGGTCTCATTTTTTATTATTTAATAGAATTTCCAAGAAGGGCTGTATTTGCTGTGTTTGAGGGTTGAAAATTACCCCAGGGCCTTACTTCCCTGCTTTAAAATGTCTTCTATTTAACCCTTTGTGTGCCAGAGGGGTACACAACGCACTGCGTTGCATACCCCTCCAGCACGCCAAAAGGTTAATAAATAGCTGTTAGCCAGAAATATTTACTCCTTACATGAAATTACAGGGACACATAAAAAGTTTAACGCTTTGAGTGCCAGAAGGCTGTCCAGCGTACTGCTTTGCAATGCATTAGACACCCCTCTGACTCGAATGGTTAATCTTCTGCACCTCTTGGTGATGTAGTTGCCTACAGAGGTGACATGTGAATTTCCATCTCACAGTAATGGATATGCTGTTCCTGCACAGACTGGATATTTGCTCTTCTCAATTTCATATAAATGTCAAATTACTATAATTTAGTTGATATATTTGTACAACAGAGATAGGCCATTTGTCAGTGGTCGGCTGAGGATGATGGGCATCATAGTCAAGCAAGAGTTGAAAGGCCTGAAGTCTGTCCATCCCTGCCTTAGAATATTGTCTCTGAGTGTTCATAAAGATGGTGAGACGATGATCCTGGTGGATCACCCTTTATGGAGCCTACGTTATAACATTCCCCTGACTAATGTCATAGACAGCGTAACACAATAATAGATATGTCAGTTTATACTGTAGCAATGAATTATACATATCAATACTGTTACTGTTTCATCAACAGTACACAGCAATATCATTTTTGTCATACTTCCATATGTTTAATTCCTTATAATATTTGTCCTGAAATCCATAAAAGGTTAAAGGAGAACTTACACCTTATAATAATAACCCCCACTTACTTTACTATTGCCAGACTGCAATACATCAATATATCCACATAGACAGACCCCTGAGGAAGTGGTTTTCAATCACTCATAGGGCAAAGGAATTAGAGTAGAGTGTTTTATTCTATTTTATTTTATTGTGATTACTGATGTATTGCAGCAATATTTTTATTGTATATTGGCACACTTAATATTAACTTTTTTATTGTTGTTTGCTGCTGAAATACATATTTTTTGTTTTTGCAATATTAAAAATATTTGTTTTTTAAACAAGATCTAGTAGCACCAATGTATGGTTTATTCATATGGGTCAGGTACTGATGTACATGACTCCCTATGACTCATAAGTAAAGTCTACATGGATTGAAGTCCTATATTAAAGGTAGTCTACCCACTAGATATAGAGCCCCTAGATAAATTCCTTTAAAGCTGTAGAACCAGCGGGTGGATATCCAAAGGAGTGCTCTGGGTGTGGTAACAAGCCGGACCGGAACGTTTGACGAAAGAAAAGAGGGAGATACACAGATTCCTGCACTGGGGGTAATCCAGTGGATGTTGTGACACTGTGAGGTGAGTTTTTTGCCTCCACTACATGTGAGTAAAAAATCCAGCACGTGACAAAAAGGTGGTTATACGGTGGTGGTCCATTGTTGATTTTAGCAATCTGCATGTGCTCCTCTCTTCTTTTTGTCTTTATCTCTACATGTATTGGAAGTCGATTGCCAGCGACTGATGTGGAGAGGCAGCACCGCGGAGAAGAAGTGACAAAGCCATAACTTTAAGACACTATGAAGTTATTTGTCTGTCTTAAATTGGATGGGAAGTATTGTTATCATATATTTACATTTTCTGTGGTAATAGCACACACAGAGAGGATTGTATCTCTTTCACAATGGCATATGGACAAAATTTATGGGGCAATTAGGATTTTCTGGCCATAATAAGTTATGTGGGTGTTACTTTTAGGTAATGTTATTTATCCTTAAACTTTTCTTCATATCAGAAAAATTTCTATATATCCATCATATAAGAAACATTACACTACTTATTCTGCACAGGACAGTATGCGGAAAGCATAAAATGAAAAATTCTGATGCAAGCCAACTTCACCATAAAGGTTACCTCCTTGAGTGCCAGAGGACACCCCCTCCAGTACTCAAAGGGTTAAGATTTTATAATGAGGTGCTGTCTTGTATGGCAGCAAACCAACTTCCCCATAAGGGGAAAACAACATTTCCCAAATTCACATTGATATAAATGTGAATGCTAACATTAAATGGTTAAATCCCCCATTTAAATAAATGGGAAATGTAACCTCCCCTATGAAGCAGTTGCTTTTTCCCAGAACTGTGCATATTTTGCTTTCTTCATAAGGCCCGGGATGTGCTACTCTACCCCCAGTGGATATTCTTCTCTACTGCTTCACACAAGCTTTCCTCAAATCCCTTACTGATGTAGGGACATGCATTTAACCCTATGAGTGCCACAGGATACCCCCTCCAGCACTCAAAGGGTTAAGATTTTATAATGAGGTGCTGACTCATATAGTAGAAAATATTTATATATCTAAATATTGTAATGTTTTACTGTGAAAAACTGTTCATATGAGAAAATAGGTAATTTCTGAAGACATTCCACTAAGAAACCCAGTGCTTCACATTGCTTCTTGTATCATACCCAGGGTTGTTGCTAGGAAATGGTTGAGAGGTCTAAATCCCTACTCTCATGCTTAAAGCCTTGTTGCCACTAGGACATGCAATGGTATTAATTCCCCTACTAGTAGTGCACCTGGGTTGCAAGTTGCACTAATAATGAATTAGTTTGGCCCACGCCCCTGGTCTTTTGGAAATGTCTGGTCTTTTGTGAACCTAGCAACTACCTTGAACAAGCCTTTAACATTCCTTCATCAAATCTTTAGTGCAAAGTGGATGCTAAACATGGTCCTTTTTATGGCTACTCTTTGGTATCCAGGGAACATGAAATTGCTCAGCGGCTAATAGCTCTAACTGTAAAACAATAACACAGAGACCTTGCAGCAAAATCTGAGTGGAATCCTGGTGTCACCTTTGCATGACCTTAAAAAGTCACTTTATGTGTCAGGTACCAAAAAAATTAGAGCATAAGCTCTGCTGTTCATGGACCAATGCCTGCCTTCATACCTCTCCATATTATTTACCTGATAGAAGAGGATTATATTAAATAAAGTAATTGTTTTAAACAATGACTACTACAGTTACAATAATATTTTTGTAAAATTATAGATTCCCATTTGTAAATATGGTTTAATATATTTGTCCTACTCATCTGGAATTCAGTCCAGGTTTCTGCAACTAGTAAATACTCTACAATAGAGTTCCACCACTGAAAAACCACATATGTATAACAAGCACACAGGTAAAATGAAAAAAAAATGTACTCTGAGATTCTCTTAATAGCTACACTGCAATATCACCAGAGACTGGCAAAGAATATAATTTGTTGCTAAAGTATCTAAGGAGATACAAACTAGAGACAGAGCATTGGACAGTCAAATTAGGATAATTGTGCTTTTCTTTTCATGCAAGGTGAAAAAAAAGATGCAAACTTTACATTTAAAATGGCATTGTTAGTCTCTTAATCTGACCACCATCCAAGTACTGATCTGGATATTAGAATGGAGAAGAATGGAAGACATTGGCAGGGATTGAAGCCTGGCGATGAATGTGGAAATGTAGAATGGATGTTTCTTTTTTATTCCTGTCTTTCAGCTGACCGTTGTTTCTGTCTTTTTTTTAGAACTGATCCAAAGGGACAGTGAAAGTCAGTGTGGGGAGCTCTAAGGAAGACCCCTCTCTACAGCTGCAGCTCAGAGGATTATAGAGCTTCATCCACAAGGAAACATTACACAAGTAGCCTTTGAACAAAAGTCATGGATACTATTAATGATATGTTAATCCTTCATCGAGCTACCTCCCAGTAGTGATTATACTGACATGGGAAGAATATCTAAGTCGTGGATGCAACCCATAAACAACACTGTTCTATTGTTCATGCCAAGCTTGAGTAAGACTAACGTTTAGCTGCATCTATAACGTCACCTTTCTCCTCTGTGTATAGAAGGAACTAAAATCTGAATCTAAGTCTGGATTTGCTTCTTGCAAGTTCCCACACATTTTGTGTCATTTAAGAAAATCACCTCCCTGACGACTTTAAGGATTCATGCCTATCTGAGAGGAGGACCACACAAAGGTTACTTCTGGAGGTCTAGAAGAAGATGTTTCAATTGATTGACAAAGCAGGTGTCTACCAGTTTGATTTGCAAATCACTTAAGATACACAATTAAGTAATCTGGCAACAAATTACAGTTTCCAGATCTAAAACATATGCTTATATTTATCTTAAACCCTTCCATGTGAAAAAGGCAAGCAACACATTCAGAAGTAATATGTTGAAGACTTCTTTGGCATCCAAGAGTTGTAAACTGTATTATTTGGTAATTACCAGTATGTTTTTCAGGAAAGCATACAACCACTCTCCAAATTGTCTTTCAGTGTGTGAAAACCTTATGTCAACATTTTGATTCTACTCTCTTTTACAAAGAGCAAATACCACACTGCTGAGAGAAACGTTCATTTAGCAGGTTTTTACACATATCGTAAGATGGTGGCAATGAACTAGAAGTTGGGACATATACCATTAAATGAGTTATCAAGAGTTTTCATAGATACATAATATTACAAGACATTTTCTTTTCACTAAATCAAGAATTATACACTTCAAGCTGCCACTGATTTTTTTTGTTACTATTTATGTTTAGTGATTATTAACTGAGTTTATTTTGTATGCTTTGGAACCATTAAATGGATTATTGCCAAAAAAAGTTCCTTTGACACAGATGGTTATATTAAATTGTTGTATACCTTTCATGACCTCCAACTGATTTTACCTATTTTTCTTAGAACTTGTACTGCAAAAATGTAATAGATATGAACTTCTATATCGGTACTTGTAGGGCTTTACTTATTTTTTCCCAATATGTTCTGTTTCTATTATACCTTTACAAATCAGAATACTGATACCATTAACAGAGAGATGCCTAAATATAATATATATATTAATTTATGTGAACTGAAAAAAATATATATTGATTTTAAACCATGATAATTGCATAATATATTCTTTATGTTTTCATAAATAATTTTACTTCTTCTTAGAACAAGTAATTGGTATGCACCATTATTTAATGTGTGGAATATCAATTCAGACCCATATATTGATCCTTATATAAGAGATGTTACATAATTGTATTAATGATTAATGCACTAAAATATTTCTTATGTTTTACTTTAAATTGATAAGTACAATTATACATTTTAATATATAGAGGTTGTGTAGAGACATAATAAATCTAATAATAATATTAGTGCTGTATAAAGTTGATTTGATCCATTCCCAGTCTGTGATATTCATTATTTAATTATATGACATAATATTTCCCATAATAAGCAGAACACCATACCACCATCTTTTTTCCCCAATATGCATAAACTCCTTAAACACCCTTACCACCCTTCCAAGCAATACCTACTACTTTGTGTGTCTTTAACCTCTTGGATATAGCCAAAAGTTCTCAAATTATTTTTTAGTATAAATATATAGAGAGACAATTGCAAGAGAGAAAAAGTGCAAAACTGTGCAAATCTAATTAATATTAATGTTTTTACATGAACATGTCAAATAATTCCATATTTCACATGGTACATTTATCAGATGCACTAATGATGATCAATAAATATATTTTAACTACAATTTTAGTATTTATAAATCAATAACATTTCATAATCCAGTGGTGTAAATAATAAAATGCTGCACATGCTATTTTTATATACCAGTATTTATGAAGTAAAACTGTGTGTTTTGACCAAAAAATTTAACGATAAAAAGTAACATCCATTAGAGAAACGTTTATTGTGTAAATACATGTTCTACTTTGTCTATGGTTTGATTTTTTAATATTTCTATTAAAGATTTAATTAAAAGTATAATTTATTTTATGTATTTCTCTTTATCTTCCTTTGCCAATTGATTTCACCTTACTAAATACTATTCACTCACAGAAAATGCAGTCTGATATTACTATAGATAAATTAGATGTGCATTTTTTGAAAAGTATACATTCATTGAAATACAGATACAATTGTAATTCTCACTAAATGTATTTTGTTAGTACTGATTTTAAGGACAGGTACTAGTTTAAATTTAAATTAAAATTTACACAACTGCTCAGAAAAGTTTATTTGCTCTTTTTACTTTGAGATTCTGACACGATTTTTTATCTATAAAAATTAGCTGTAAGTCAGCCATTTTCTCATTCTCTAATACTTATTTCTGTGATAAATATTATGTAAATATTCCCAAATTGCCACTTACTTGGAAAAGTATCTTCATTTTGCAATACTGCTAAAATTATGCAATTTACTTGAATAAATATTAGCATCAAGTCCCCAACCTATTATAGTAAGAATTTGCTATTTTACTGATTGATAAGTATGTCCTGGTTGTTTCACCTCTTGGATACTAGAAAGTTATCCAACACATTGTGAGATGTGAGATGGGGACCTTTCTAGCATCCAGGGATAATATTTTAGCCTTATTAGGGTTAACACATGTTCCTATAAAGGGAAACAAGAGCATATGGGTTATTCTGGTGATCTCCATTTTCCCTTTGTTCCAATAACTAATACACAGCAAAATGAAAAAAACATCAAAAAATGTTATGAGGTCTGAAGTTTTAATTAAAAAGGACACTATACCATTACTTAAAACTAGTAAAATAAAATATTATTTGACAGTGGTGTGAATGATACATTGCAATGCATCCTGCACTTCCTCCTAACATCCAGGCATCTGATTTTCTGTTAGCATCATGTAGCTGCAGAAAGATGCCTATGGCAATGTGCAGGTCTTACCCATTTGAGGACACTCCTCTGGCACTCAAAGGTTTACATAGACAGTTCTGTATAATTAAAAATAACTAGGACTTCATTGTATATTCATTATATTCTTTGTGAATATAGTGTGCCTATCCCACCACTATTATTTTTTTTTTGCTCTGTAAAATTGCAATATTTTCTCTAAAAAATGTCCAATAAAATGATTTCATATATTTCCTCTTATTCTCTAAAATGCATTTTAAATGCACCAACTAAATTTGTCTGCAATGCGAGATCATCAGTCTAAGTGACAGAGACAGTACATTACTCTTTTGTGTGAAAAGTGATATCACAGGGGTACTAAGGAACTAAGGAACATATAAACAGAAACAGACTGAAACAAATGGTAATAAGAGTCTTCATCAGAAGTGCTTACAATCGAGAAAATGCAGGAACATAAGATATGCAAGATGTGAGGAGGCATTAGTGTGCCTAGAAAATGACAGGACCTATGAGACGTAGATTGAGTCGTTACAGACAATTTAAATAGATACATTTAATGAGACTTGAAAGTTGTACAGGTAACTTTACAAGGATTTAGCACATCCCTCTGGGAGACTAGTTGTCTCTGTTTTTCAGCTATTGACACAATATGTGTATTTTGTGCTGCAATCCCTGGAAAAGGGCATAGCCACTTATACAATAGATTCAACAGATCTTTGAAATAAATTTGCTATAGCCACCTTCTTGGAAGACATAATAATGGTGACTATGGATGTATCTAATCTTTACATGTGAATATGCCAGGATGGATGGCAGTGGAGAAATAGGTTAATGCAGCTCTGTATGAAGGTCCCCCTGTTAATACACATCTGGAGATTATAGGACTGATAATGAGTAATAGTTAGTTCAAGTTCAAGTTTGAGACTGAAGTTTATGAGCAAATAAGGGGGAATTAAATGGGTCCAGTGGTATCCCAGGTGTACCAATACATTCATGTGGCTATGTGAAAGTATGAATATTCTTCAGTCTGCCTGGCAGGAATACATAAAATTATTTACATCCTTCGTCAATTACTTATATACATTATGGACAGGTTCTGAGGAAGATCTTTTGATGCGTTGAGTATCTTAACTCAATTAAATGACCAACCAAGTTTACCCACCACTTCAGTCATCGAGAGATTATTTGGACATTAAGGTAAAAAAATGTGAAGGAGCATTTAGGCTGGGCATCAAAAATGAACCAATGGACAGAAACAGTTTGTTGCACTCAACCAGTCAGCATCCACAAGTACTGAAAGATGGTTTAATCACTGTAACAAATAATAATGGTAAAACACATCGGTTCTAAAGAAGGAGTTATCAATGATCTGAGAAAACGGGAGATACATTTATTCAACAGGACTACAGTAGATATGTAGCAGAATATCCCAATAATAGAGTCTTAAAGATGACTTGAGAGGAACATTGTGGCCCCAAGCAAAAAAAAACAAACAACAGATTTACTATTACTACCAGTACATATCCAGATGTATCTCATGAGATACCTAAACCCATTAAAAAGTATTGGAAAGTATTGGAAAAATGAACTGCTATTTTATTATAAAAGATGTAGACACCTGAAGGAAATGCTAACAAATATGAAATGTCTCTATTATGGGCACCCCAGCAAAACATGTTTTATCCCTTTGAGTGCCAGAGAGGTACGCACCGCATTACTTTACAATGCTTTGGACAACCCTCTGGCATTCAAAGTGTTAAATGCTCCGGATGCAACACATGCAAGTGCTTACAGATTGGACCAAATTTTGAAGTGTACAGTAGTGAAAAACAGATTAGATTAAAGGGATAGTATTACTTCAAAATAACTATCCCTCATATTGTAGCCCTTAATAAACTGAGTTAAATGACACCATCGGCATCTCTCAGACCTTTATGGTTTAAGAGATAGCCACTTTCAAAGTTTCCTCTCCCCTGCTGTCAGCGTTCTGCTACCAGCAGGGGAATCCGGTCCCGGGACAGGCAGAGGCTCTTCAGCAGAGCCGATATCTTGTTATGGAAGGAAAAATGATTCATTGAAACAGTCTTCTACGTGTGCTTGGTTACCAAGCACATGTAGAAGACTGTTTCAATTAATCATTTTTCCTTCCATAACAAGATATCGGCTCTGCTGAAGAGCCTCCGCTTGATTCAGAGACCGGATTCTCCTGCTGGCAGAAGAATGCTGACAGCAGGGGAGAGGAAACTTTGAAAGTGGCTATCTCTTAAACCATAAAAGTCTGAGAGATGCCGATGGTGTCATTTAACTCAGTTTATTAAGGGCTACAATATGAGGGATAGTAATTTTGAAGTAATACTATCCCTTTAAAGAGCAACATGAACTGTCTGGGAATGAAGTGCATTTGTTGTACTGTATCTTCCCTATGATATATGTCAACAAAACAGCCAGGCAATTCAGCAAAAGAGAATAGCATTAAGAGAGCGCTGGAAAGCAAGTTTTTGGATAAGGAACTTAATGTGGAACTGTCATTTTGTAATAAATATGTTATTTTGAAAGAAACTACGTTATCCATTTTGTTATTTAAAAGAGTAGATTATGAGATATTTACCTTTATATTTATGAAATATTTACATTTATTTATCTGTCAGTTAATGCAAAATTGGCAGGCACGACCAGTAGACACTAACAGGAAGTAATAGCTCAGTTACATAAACAGACATAAATAAAGCTACATATCTCTTTAACTATTGCTTGAAATAAAAATGGCTAATCTTGATTTTGAGCACTCCTTCAAAAACCTGTATTTGTTACAAAGTGACAATTCCACTTTAAAGCATCACGGTGGCTGGGTAATTCAGAGATTATGGACAAAAGCTGGAGAATTTAAATAATTTGCATTTGTAACCTATTTTGAATTATTGACACATTGCTAATATTCCAATCCCAGTGACATTATTAGGTACTGTTTTAGGAGCTAAAGTTTCAGGTTTCATATATATAGCTCTAGTGCCAGTTTTTCTTAACTCCTTGAAGCCCCAGATGTCATCTTTAAAACCCAGGGCCTTGTTGCCAGACTGGGGCATGCCATTTGTGTCAATGTCCCTTAGCCCTTTAAAGACTAAAGGGATGTCCAACTCATTGCTTTGTACTGCATTTTTAACCCTGCTGGTCCTTAAAGAGTTAACATAATGGGGAAATTATGTTGCGCAGTGCACTAATAATGCATTAGGTTGGTTTATGTCCCAGGTCATTTGGGAAAGCCACTGGTCTTTACAGAACCTAACAACTGCCTTTACAGTCCTCCTCAATACAATACAGACATATCACTGATGTTGTTTAACCACATCTTTCCATATTTTATATTACTCAACTTTATTGCTTTGCACTATTTTGTACTTTAAAGGGATAATAATGTTGCAAAATAAATGTCCATCCGATTGTTCAATGTAATTTTCTATACTGAATATTATGTTCAGTACATCTTTTACCTTTATACTTTGCTTGAAAACCCAATTACAAGTTTCCCCCTCCCGCACCTTTTTCAGCACATCAAGCTGACTTCCCTCAGATCCAAAAGCCAATTGCTTGAATGGACGAATTTCAATGAGGGACAATAAAGTGTCTGTCAGTGTAAGGAAAACCCTGCTCCCCTTGATGAAGAAGTTTTTCCTTATGTTGACACAATATTGTCCCTCATTGCAATTTGTCCAGACCTGCTTTCTGCTCTGAGGGAAGTCAGAGTGACATTCTGAAATGGGGCGGAAACATGTAATTGGATTTTCAAGTCAAACATAAAGGTAAAGGATGTTCCGAACACAGTATTCAGTATAGAAAATGACATTGAAAAATCAGATGGACATTTATTTTTTGATATTACTATCCCTTTAATCATTAGATTTAAAATTAAAATTAAAAAAATCCATAGTTTGTACTTGTGATCACTATATTATATTTGTATGCTTACAGTTCTACAACTAATTATTAACATCTTCCACATACATTTCCCCAGTACCGTATGTGCCATGACATACCTCCCGTGTCCCTCTTTAGGAGGGACAGTCCCTCTTTGAGTCCCAAATCCCTCTTTCACACCCTGGCGTCCCTCTTTTTAGGAGATCAGACTGTGTGTGTATAAGTGTATCACAGTGTTCCACAGTGATACAACTCACATTAATGTTGTATAAACTTCACTATATGTGTTTATAAATTAGTCTGTATAAATAAAATATTTTGGTCTTGTTCCAAATCATTTGTTCAGTTACACAAAGAGGTGTCAATAGGTCATGAAATCACCTATAAATTCTTGGTAATGCCCAGCCCACTAGCCACGCCCCAAGCAGCAACTCTTAAAACACTAGTGTCCCTCCTTGCCTTTGTGAAATGTTGGGAGATCTGCCATGATGAACCCTTTGAATAACAGGGGTCACAAATGCATTTTCAAAATACAGTGTATGCCCCACAGCATTAAGAGAATTATTGAAAACTCATTGACCTCCCCATGGTGTTCAAATGGTTATTCAAAATGCTGTGAATATACCCTGGCTCTACAAGAGTTATTCACAAAGGATCTGATACCCTCTGACATGCAGATCATTTTTTCAAAATGTGCTGTACACCATCTGGAACGCAAAGAGTTATTCCCAATGCAACAGACGCTAACACACAACAAAAAAACAGTTATTCACAATGCGTTGGACACCAGTGCAGCTAGGGCCCCCACTTGATTAGAGGGCCCTACCTCTCTTATATTGTAGCAAGGCTGCATTTAAAAAAGTTGGATGGCAATCTTATTAGATATACTGGATTACTGCATTTGTTTTAATAGTTTGAAACATTTCTCGACTGTATTAGATTATGTTGTGTGGGACAAGAACATTGCAGTAGCTACTCCCACAACTCAGAATGTGGGTGTGCTCAGCACAACTGAGGTGCCCATCAAAATTTGGAACACTAGGCAGCTGCCTACTCTGCCTAAAGGGAAATCTGGCCCTGGAACAATGCATTGGAGAGATCTCTATAACCCAAGTGGTTAAAAATATATATTTTTTTAAGTTGCCGAAAATTATATTTATATAATAGCAAACTACAATTCTTGGTCAACAATAGATCAAACAAACTTAAAAAATGAGAATTCAATTACAAACATTAATTACCGTGAATCAAACATGGCCATGAAGTTCGGATATTTGACATTTCCATCTTCATCAAGAGGAATTCTGTCCAGAAGCTGCTCAAATTCTTCATCATTAATCTCCATTCCAAATCTGAAACACAAGTCAGAGCCAGTCAATCAAAAGGCTTGACTGGGTCACAGGCACCCACAATGTTCCAAGCATACTCTTTGTGACTGTATCAGCCTCGGCAATCCAGAGCACCCACGTGAATATCAAAGGTTAATCAGGTTTTTCAGAGCGTCAGCTTTGTCAGTGAAAGAATTTGTAGGCCTAGAACTCTCGCGCAGGGTTTGACCAGTAGTTCGGATACCGGCATATTAAACCATGTCTGATTGTCCTCTATAAGACTGTATTCATTAGTCTAAAACACTGGTATTGCTTAAACAAGCTAACACTCCAAAAGGCTTTTCATCCGTCATGTAAAGAATGAAAGAATTAAATTTAAAAAACATGGATTTTCATAGAAAAAAAGAAGTGCATTAGCTTGCTGGCAAAGCACTTCATAAAAGCTCTAAATTATTTGCATACGAATATTTCAAAAGTGGCAGTATGTTTTCATCCCTCAAGCTCAATTTAAACATAATCCCCAAAACACTGGCATAATTCAGAATGACTTAAGAAATAAAGATGAACAAGGCATTCATTATCTGGAGACGTTGATAATGAACAGCTGACTTTTGTGGGGAAAAGGTTGTAAAGGGGATGGGAATAGGAGTACATTTCTTTCCTCGTGGCAATGCTAAAGAACACTGTTTTAGAAATACTATTCATCTCATTCTGCAGTTTGTTCCATCACTTTGACAGATATATGTAAATAAAAAATACCTCTGAGAAATACAGAAAAAAGTCTTTTCATAGCTTCTGACATAAATGTGTTTCTCAGGACAAAGTAGCCTACTTAATACATTTTTTATAAAGTTGCGTATATTGCAGCGACACAAGCTCATTAACATCTAAAAGACGTTTATCTTAATTCCTATATTGTACATACATGGTATATAGCAGTGAAGAATAAAATACGCAAATAGAGTTAATGCAATTATGGCAACATATGCAATCCATTAAAGGTTATACACATTAGCGTTTTAGAATTCAGGGAAAGTTAGAGTCTATCAAGTGATGGCAAAGGAGACTCCTAACACAGGATGGAAAGACAGAAAAATAATGCATGCATACTACAGAGAAGTGCTTCTCGGCCAGGGTTCCTTGGCACTTTGGTCTTCTATTGGTACCAACTTATGGTGCCACTTCTGTTTTTATGAAGACCTCCACAAAAGAGGAAATGTGGAGTTTCAGATCTATATTTATGGAAATCGTATGCACAGTATGAGTGTTTATTTATTCTGAGACCTATTTGTGTGTTTGTTCCATCAACAATGACCTATAAGATGTTGGAGGTATCCCCAAAACTCCAGTATGCATATCAGGGGTGCCTTGGGCAATAAATACATATGTAAATAAACCCTTTGCAATGCGTTGCATACCTCTTTGGAGCTCAAAGTGTTAAATTACATTATAAAAATAAGAGCCACTGCTATAGAGGCTGATTTAATAAGAACTGAAGCAAGTCAACAGGACAATTGGGAACTAATAAAACAAAATCCCCAAAATGGGGTTTTTAACCCCTTAAAAGCTAGTGAGGTCTCCAATGCATTGTGAAGCAATGTATTGCAGACCTCTCTAGCATTCATGAGGTTAAAAGCCCCATTTAAATTAATTGGAATTTGGATGTGTTCCCTATGGTGCTGTTGGTTTGCTCCAGAATTGATCCAGCTGTCATTATTAACTCTTTGAGTGCCAGAGGGGTACACAAACGCATTTCTCTGCAATGCATTGCATACCCCTCTGGCTCTCGCAGAGTTAAGATCTTACATTATAGATGTTTTCCATTACTCTCACCTAAAGCCCACAGGGTAGGGATAAGGGGCATCCGATAGACCAACCCTTGGTTATACGGTCCCCACAGAACACAGCGTGAGTATAATTAGCCACAGTCTATGTTAATTAACCATCACCTGAACACACATGGGGCAGACTGATGGGGAGGGGGATGGAATTCATGGTGGAGGGAGGGGGATGAATGGGTTAGAACACATTAGCACTGCCGTCATAGCACTAAATAAAACAGAAATAAATGTGCAGTCTACTTTATTTAGTACCATGGACAGGGCTTAGTCATGCTCTGTGTCAGATATTAACGTCTCTCAGCCTCTCTGTGCTTGTATCTGCTAGGAAGCTTTTGGCACCCCAGTTCTTAGCCTTGGTTGAATAGCTATAAATAAGGTGGGTTTCAAAAGATAAAATGGGGATAAAGTAACACAAAGCAACATCAAACCAGGGTCTTCAGTTTGTTTCCCAATGCTCCATCTGTTTAATAGGAATTTACTCCTGAAATTCTCCCTTAATACTACTTGTGCTATTAGAAGGGTAGTGGGGAAGTGTATGGGCATTTAGGATGTTTCTTTCCTCTGTATCTTGTTTTATATTATGTATTGAATAAGGCACGGAGGAAATAATGTAATTTTACTCCATTTTCCTGCTCATGGTAGAGGGGAGGTCTTATGTTTGCTCAAATACAACTTTTTTAAAATAAAAAATAGAGAATATAGTCAATATCTGCACCCAGTTGCACACTCCAATTCAGGTTTCTGATGCATCTTTTATATTAGAAGTATATGATCTCACAATACATATTAACAGAAGGCATCTACAGTTGTTAGACAAAATTCTCATTATCTCTCAAATGTATTATCTCTTTCTCACTGTAGTTGGACCCTTCCCGCCACTCAATGACACAATTAAGAAGGTGTATATTGCATTTCAGTAACAGTTTCTATAACATAGCACTATAAAATAGGGAATTCAATTGTGAAAAATTAATTTATTTATGGGAGCCCTTTATTTCAACTTTCCCCCACTATCAGCAAAGAAACTTCCTACAGTCCTTTCAGTTTACTGAGTGGTTGGCAACCAAGAGCTCAGAACATATTTCTCAGGTGACTTCTTGGTAGATCCATAGATACAGATGGTGAAGACATACATTTACCTATAGATCAGTACACACTTTTCACATTTATTTGAGAGGCTCAATACATCTGTAGTTTTGTACTTTTATTTTGGGCATTTTTTTTTTCTCTGTTTCTCTCTTTCTTTTTAATTTCTCTTCGGCAATATTTTCTATCCCTCCCCTTTTCTTCTCTTTGTTGTTTATATTTAAATTAATTCAACATATTTAAGGGATTCCATGCATCCGTGCATCTAGCAGGATCAATTTACTTTAGAAGATTGTTGTGATGTGCTATCTGAAATGTTTATCAGGTCATTTATGCTTCCAAACTATATGTCTTCACTGCTTCTCTGTTTTGCATCTTGTCATTGAACTATTTATTTCCTTTTGTCAATCTCAAAATTATTTAAACTAATGGTTTATTAAAAAAATAGAAGATATAAGTGTTAGATGCTACAGAGTCAGAAATTTCTCCAGGTGTAAAAAAACAGTTGAATAAATAAAAATAAAGCATACAGAAAGAATGAGTTAAAAGACTAAAAATAAAGAGAACATACTTAAATGAATGGAACTAACAGAATAATTAATGGCTCTCCTCGTTTTCGTGCAATTTAGTTAGCTCATTCGTTCTTCATTATGTGCGCTTTCAGCAGGGAGAGTGGGAAGGGACTTTGTGTGGGAGGGTAGAGAAAAAAACACTTGATACACAGAATAGCCAAATAGCCAGGTATGAAGTGGAGGGACAGTCCTTGTTGTGGCTGTGACTGATTGTTGCATCAACCTGTGAATCTCTAGTTTATTTGTGATGAGTTTTATAATCATTCATAATTTCAATGATGTAGTGCATAGAGTCTTAAAGTGTGGTATGAAAAAACATGTCCAACACCATTACACCAACAACAATAACAACCTGCAGTGTTGAAACCTAGCATGACTGGTCAATATATTCATGTTGCTGCCACAATATCCTGGCCCTGTTGTCAGTGTGGAATAACTGGTAACTGCTTTCATCAGACCAGAAACATTTTTTTAAATTTCCACAAACATCCAATATCTACTGTATATCGTACTGTTATTTTAATTCAGTTGCATTACTTTATATCACACTGTGTTTGATCTATACTTTACTACTATTTGAGTCACTAGTTCCTGTACTCGATGTAACAATTGGATGGTTTATTTCTTGATACATATTACATGTTTTATTAATGCCAATGCTGTTTTGCTTCAAGACACTTAATGAGATCTGTACCCATGAAAGTGTCTCTTAATTTGTTTCATACATTGACTTCCTAGGTAAGTGCCCTCTCTACAGCAGTTAGGTGTATTTATGTTTTGCAACATAACTGCAGTTTCCTGCATATAGTGGCCTCTATGGAAGTCTGCCTCTAGGTCACACCTTCTCACAGGAGGCAAATGGATTCCATAGACCTGAATGACTCATTCGGGATGCAAGTCATTATACTATGTACTGACACAACTAGCAATGGATTAAAACAGATCAATGCAAATAAAAACAGTAAATATAAATAATAGACAGCTTCTGAAGCATACCTACCTAGGTAAGTCCCTCTGATAAACAAATAACCCTCCCCCACTTATTCTAGGCCATAGTTCCCCATTAAAGTCTCCTTCACAAAAATGATTGCTGCCTCAGTGATGTTGCTTGTGGCGAAAGGCACAGTGCTGAGCAATTGTGCGATTCACAGCCAACTGTTGCCCCACACAAAAGCACCACAGTATACAGCATTACCTTGCTCATGCAGGAACATAATACATTGTGGAGATCTGCAGGGCGGCCTACGGGACTGCTGGTAGAACTTTCACACAAGCCAGGTTAGAGGTTTAGATGCTTATCACAACCGCCAAAGAATGGGCAATCCATGGGTGTCAGCCAATAACAGTCAAACTTGTATCAGCCTCATCTCCCCTGTGAAAGAGCCCTAAGTCTATTTTTCCTGCAAGTTTGTTACTTCTTGCTGATTCTAAAATCAAATTAAAGGCCATTTGCCGAAAGAATTCTGGAACAAATCAAATGTACCATAAGGAACAAATACATTTCCATAATTAACATTCATTTAAATTGGGCTTTTAACCCCTTAAATGCTAGACAGATTTCTAATGCATTGTGAAGCTGGGACAGCAGAATACAGGAACAGGGAAACATAACCAGGCCCTGTCCCTGGCCTGGATACAGGTATAGTTGGCAGGTTTGCAGGTGACTTATGTCTGTGTTCAGGAAGCTAAGGAGGTGCAATGCTCGGGCAAACCAACCACATCACAGGGGACTAAACATTCTCATTGTATTAAATGGGGATTGGAACCCCTTGAATAGTACTCCAGTGCGTTGCCTTGCAAAGTGATAGTGACCACATTAAAATTCAAGGGTTATCACATTTTTATTTGACCCCTATGTTGCATAGGTTTGTCCCAGCATTGCTCCTTCTTTGTTTTTTTGCATACGGACTTTAGTATATAAGAGACTGGAACTGCTGCCGACATATGACAAAACACCTAGTCTGAATATGGAAAATATGCCGTCTAGTTCAGAATCTGACGGTCTCATGCCATCCCATAATATAAGAATACTTCTCCATCAACACAGAACTGGGTGATATTTCTTACAGAAGCAGTCAAATGTACTGACATTGATGCCTAACCTGACCTAGACAATGGCTTCTCCTGTTTCAAAGTTTGCCATCTATTAGGCACTGCACCTTAAGGAAGAAATTGGTCAAATATTTCATTTATAGACCTAGGACTCCACTTTCAAAGACTGAAGAACCCCAAGAAAAGTGTCATTTCTATGCCATTCCTCCATACTTCCACAATGAGTGATATGTATGAGAGCTGCTTGTGAGACAGTGATGGAACATTGAGACAATGGCAGGATTAAGAAACAATAGAGGAATCAAAGCTACTGAAGCTGCAAGACACTGGGCAAGAAGGCAGAGGAGCAGCAGGGAAAGAAGATGAAAAAGGTTCCAGGGTAGATATTGTCTGAGAAACATTACTGTTGTACATGTCTGGATACAAGTTATAAGGAAATTCACATAAACACGCACGCAAGTATACAAAAAAAAAAAAAAAAAAAAAAAAAAAAAAAATATATATATATATATATATATATATATATAAATATATAGTAGATTGGAGATTGTAGCCGTATTAGTCCAGTGATGCGATGTAAAATAACAAACAAAAAAGACACACACACACACACACACATATAAATGCACACACATATATACAGACACACACACACATAAACACATATACATACACATAAGCATGTATACATACACACAGGGGCGTCCTCAGAAATTTTTCCAGGCGGGGCAAAGCCATAATATGACTCCCAGGCCAGCCCACCAAGCCCTAATGTTTATATGGAGGTGGAAAGCGTAGGGGAGGGCAAGTGCCCCTCTTGTCCCCCTACTCTGGACGCCCATGTACACATACACATACCCTCTTTCTCCTCTGCTTCTCCTTTATTAATCTCCCTGCCGAATCGTTTGGGAGATCAGTAGCTGGTGGGGGGTTATCAGGAGGTATCTTGCTGCCCCACAACGAGGTCTGATTTTTTTTGTAAGTCAAGGCAAGAGGCTAACAGGTTTCTTTTTCTTCAAAATGGCTAAGCAGCAGTGGTTGGTTGAGCGTTTTCCAGCCACTCCCTCTGACAGCGAACCAGAAACACTTAGAATTTTATATAAAGATATATAACACCCAAATCTGAAGCACCCTCACTATCCTAGCTTATATACTCGGGTTCCAATTCTCATGGGACCAACATATATGAATAAGTAAAAAGAACGAGTCAGCACACGCAGGTCTGTGTACTGACGTGTATTCATGTATAGGTGTATATTCATCAGGATGAAAATGTGACCAGCACATTGAAACATTAACAATACACGGCAATACACAGAGCTGCGCGTGCTGCCTCGTTCTTTATACTTATTTATATACATACTAGTTGAAGAGCCTGTTACATGGCCACAGTGACACTACCAGCCGGTCGCGGGCAGTCATGCGCTGTAGAGACTGCCCGCGCCGCGGCTGATTCAGAGCTGAACACTCCAGCTCTGTATCAGTGGCACCGCGGGCAGTCTCTACTGCGCATAACTGCAACACGCACAGCAGTCTCTACTGCACATGACTGCGTCGATACGTTTTAACGAATTATTATATAGGATATATATATATATATATATTTATTTATTTATTTATTTGAATGCACATTGATTTAAATGGGACTTTTAATCCTTTTACTGCTTTGCAATGTATTGGAAACCACTCTAGCATTCAAGGGGTTAAACTTCCCATTTAAATCGATGGGAATGTGAGTAATTTTCTTTCCACCCCCACGGTGTAACTGATTTTCTCCAGAATCGCACCACTTTAGCTTGATGAATTTGTCCCTAGTGTCCTATGTTCAAAAGAAAGTGGAGTCATTCTGGGGCAAACCAACTACACCCTGGGTCAAATAATGGGGACAAGCTGGTGTGAGGTCTGCAATTCAGAGTGGCTCATCTCTTCACATTGACAGGTAACCAAACCATGGGCCTCAATGTACAACAAAGGCTGAGCTGTACTTAGACCCACATGTGTGTTTTAACTGTTTACCAACTTGAACAGTGCAAACATACATATGTTTAGCAAGAAAAACACTCCATTACTTGGTGAATAATGTAAACAAAGCATAAGAATTATGGTTTTCAATTTTATGTATTATTGTAATGAAGGGATTACTATAATGAGACTGAAGCTTAAATGTTTGATACAGAGAAGCCGCTGGTATGCTCTCTTGGTTATTGTGCTCATTGGCAAGACAAAAAGACCAACACAATTGTTTTGTCTGGGACCCAAAGCTTATTCCTATCTCATGTCCCAAGAGACTCATAAAGTCCCTACAAAACCTTGTCTTGACTTAGAGAGAAAGGAGCATTGAAAACATAAGGATAGAGATGTATGTGATTGCCTTTGACTCAAAAAGTTACCAGCCAGATTTTTTGACATAGGAAGAATGAGCCTTTGTTGGATCAATGTACATTGATATCAATGTATACGATATTGCTTTAACCCAGATAATCTGTGAAAGGTATTATCATGAGAAATCAATAATGGATTGGAATATTTCTAATCCCCACACTGGTCCAAGGACCGTATTCATCAACCAAGAGAAGTGCAATTCTGGAACAAGCCAACAGTACCATGGGTAAAATGAAAATTCTCATTCATTTAAATGGATTTTTTAACATTTTAAGAGCCAGAGGGGAATGCAACGCATTGCTTTGCAATGTGTTGCGTACCCCTCTGGCACTCAAAGGGTTAACCTCTTGAATGCTAGATAGATCTCCAATGCATTGGTTGACAATGAGTTGTAAACCTAGCATTCAAAGGATTAAAAAGGCCCATTTAAAGTGGAACTACCACCAGAAGTAAAGCCGCCCTGCAATAATTAGGCAGGTGGCTACTAGCTTAATAATAGTTATATTACAACGACACGATGCTAGAGAAATACTTATTCTTCTGAGACTGATAGCCATGTTAGTGCAGCCTGCGCGCCTGCGCCGTCAGTCCCTTCCGGTGCCTTTTGGGCCAGTGCAATGCTTCTGAAGGGAGACCGGGACTGACAGCACAGGCACGTAGACAAGACGTCTGCACTGATACCTGGCTTCCAGTGTCGGAAGATTAAGGATTTCTCTAGCATCGTGTCATTGTGAGAGGTAATATAACTATTATTAAGCTAGTTGCCACCTGAATAATTATTGCAGGGTGACTTTACCTCTGGTGGTAGTCTCGCTTTAAATCATGGGAATTCGGAGGATTTTCATGTCAACCCTGTGGTTCAGTTGGTATTCTTCAAATCTGAACATCTTTAACTGAACGAATAAAAACCTAATGAACTTATTCAACAAGTTACAAATGTGCAGTTCTGGAGCAAACCAAATTGCACCACAGTTGGGAGGCAGGGGTAAAAATTCTGCAAATTCCCCTTGATTTAAATTGGTATTTTAACGCTTGAACTCTAGATATGTCTCCAGTGCATTCCAAAACAATGTGCTGGAGAACTCACTAGCATTCAGAAGTTAACAGGCCCATTTACTTTAGTGAGAGTTTTCATTTCCCCCTACTGTTCAGTTGGTTTGCTCCAGAACCGCACTTATTTAGCTTAATTTATAAGTCTCTATTACCCCAGATACCTCAGATGAACACTCCCACTGCCCTTTTTGTGATTTTATTTTAACATACATCCTTGTCATAATACATTTAGGCCTTGATCCAAATGTTGGATATAAAGAAGCCGGTAGGCAAAATGGATACCGACTGACAAAAGAAAATGTCTTGGTCGGTATCTAAATGTCCTACTGGCTAAAAGCACAACGGACGTTAGGCCACAAAAATGGTCTTGCGGCCAAACGTCCATATTGTTTAAGTTCCCAAAACGCTGCTAAATAACGGCAGTATTGGGAACTTCAAAGGAAAAAAAGCTAAAGATCGGTGCCCGACATACTGTCAAGCACTGATCATTAACTAATCTGTGTTACACTTACCTGTCATCCACTGTCCTTCTCTTCTGGTATCTGTAAAAGAAAAATTGGTATTAATACAATGCAGAATGCCATACATCGATTAACCCCTTGAGTGCCAGCGGACCTCTCTGGGGCTCAAAGAGTTAAGAAATGTATTAGTGCCCCTGTGTATATTGAAATATGCCTCCATTATCATGTGAAGCCAGAAGCCAGTATAGTAAAGTTGCATATCATATGTCCCAAACAATAATAAAAATACACTTAGCTTGCAAATACGAATAATGTCTCCGCTGCTGTGTGTGATGGTGGAGACATCGCTGTGTGCCACAGACCCCCCTTCCGATTCCTGTTCCGCAATGAGGGACTTTGATCAGAGACTGCCTTTATGTATGATCCAATTCCCTCACAGCCATTGGCTAAGATGTGCTTACGCACATCCCAGCCAATCAGATTAAAGCACAGTCGCTCAAGTCTGATTGGCTGGGATGTGCGTAAGAGCATCTCAGCCAATGGCTGTGAGGGAATTGGATCAGAGGCTGCCACACAGCTGCCCACACAGCTGCGGAGATATTATCCGTATTTGCAAGCTAAATGTATTTTTATTATTGTTTGGCTTCTGGCTTCACATGATAATGGCGGCATATTTCAATATACATGGGGGCACTAATACATTGTTTAACTCTTTGAGCCTCAGAGAGGTCCTGTACACCTATGGCACTCAAGGGGTTAAACAATGTACTCTATTCTGCATTGTATTAATACTATTTTTTCTTTTAGAGATACCAGAAGAATGAAGACAGAAGAGAAGGATAGAAGAGAAGGACAGAGGAGGACCAGGAAGCTGAGGACATTAATGGTAAGTGTTACTTTTAATGAAATGCTGTTTTTTAGCTTAGTCGGGTTAACCCTATGAATGCTGGTGGGGTAATTATACCCCACTGGGATTCATAGGGTTAATTCTACTAACCTTTGACACTTTTTTCATACTTTGGATGTACTGATATGGGGCTTAGGGCCCCATATCAGTACATCCACTGAGGACTTTTTGAAGAGCCGATAAGGGACTCAAGTCAGAAAAAAACTGGGTCTTAACTTTCCTGCGATAACTTGATCCCTTATCAGATCTTCATGGCTAATGCAGACATTTAAATACTAAATTACAGTGTTTTCATCATTTTCTATGAGTGAAAACACCTCTTAACTATATCACACTACGGCTCTTTTTTGCCTGTATTTTTTCACAGCACAGGCATTTAAATAGCTTGCTGTGCTGGAAAAAATGCTGTTGGCAGAAAAAACAGCCGTCTCCAACATTAGGATTGAGCCCTATATGTATTAGTAACAGTTCCATAACAGCTTTAGGCAGAGGTGAGAAACTTGCAGGTTTTCAGCTGTTTTTGGGCTACAATTTCAATTGTCACCTGACAGCCAGCCAAGGGTGATGGGAATTGTAGTCCAACAGCATCTACAGGAGCACACGTTGTCATCTCTTTACAGTACCTATGGCCAATTTAATTCTGGAAACAGGGGTGATAAAATAAAGATAGGGTTGGGAGTGGGTTTTGCAAGCTGAAGTCTTGTTAAAGACCAGTAGATATGTCACTAGGGGTGGGCAAAAGGTCCATCGTCTGCCCACAAAATAATCTGTGAAAAACACGTGGTTGTCCTCTTTAAAGTGGAACTACCACCCAAAAATAAGGCAGCATCACATTATTGCCCCTCTGGCGACTAGCTGCTCAGTAGCGCTAGTCGCCAGAATTCTTACCGGATTAAAGCGAAATCTCTATTCTTCATGGACTGACAGCAAGACGGAGCACGGACATCTTGCCTAGTGACATCCACGCGCCTGCGCTGTCAGTCCCAGCTGGAGCCAAATGGCTCCTAGCAACGCCTTCTAGACCCGGCTGGGACTGACCTATAAAAGGTAGACCTAGAAGGACTGTAATGCATCCAGTGAGTCTGAGGAGGAGGAAGTGACCACTACCACCAACATGAAAGGGTCTGGATGCCTTGGTTCCCCAGATCCAGTGCTGGCCAGTCCCCCCTACATCACTCCTAGGGATCTTGGGGAAATGTATCTCTCAGGAGGAAGAAGAAGGTAGTAGTGAGAGCAGGACAGGTCAGCTGCCTGTGCCTGCTGCCAGTGCTGTGCTTACTGCCAGTGCTGCCCCTGCTGCCACAGCTGCTACCAGGGCTGAAACTGTGGCCAGTGCTGCACCTGCTGCCAGTGTGTCTTGTAATTCTCAAGAGGGGGGGGAGAGGAGATGATGCCAAGTCTGACAGCAGTGGACTCTAAGTCACACTTGCGATCCCCAAGCAGTCTTGCCACTAGTACTACTACTAATAAGGTGCAGCAGCTTGTACAGAGTGTTGGACTGAAGGAGGGGGTGATCATCATATTACTAGTGAGGAGGAAGAGTCAGGGACTGAAATTTATGTGGTTAGTGTTAGTAGTAGTAACAGTGATGGTGAAGCACCTGGTGGGACCAGTGTTAAGGGAGTAGTAGGGGAAGTAATGCAGAGTGCCCAGACTATTGGTCAAGGGAACCCACACCATTCCCCTGACTCTGAGAGCCCCCCCCCCCCACAGCACTGTCCAGGTGGAACATGATCCTGAAGAAGGTAGAACTGCTGCCTAGCAGCAATAATACCATGACCACTAGGATCACAGATCAGCTGCCTGTGCCTTCTGATAGTGCTGCCAGTCTGCCTTCTTCAGGTTAACAAGAAATGGCAAGTGTAACACTAGGGGACCCTCTGTCACATTTCTCATCACCTCCACCAACCAGTGAGATGTCTGTAAAAGAGCAGCAGCAGCACAGAGGGACTGATGGCAATGATGATGGGAGAGAAGCTGGGGTAGAAGAGACATTAATGGCCTTTTTAGCCCAAACTGAGAAGGAATAGGAGCCAGGGATGAGGATGGGAATCACCACCACCGCCAGCAGTGAGCTTTAGGAATTTATGGAGTTTACAACAGCTCTAATTCCTGCTGCTGCTGAGTTGAAATGGCAGCAGGATATTGAGGAGCAAACTAGCTTGCCACAGACCACTGTGGACACAGTGGAAATGGGGTCAGCAAGTATATAGAATGTGCAGGGCCGGATTTGCCATAAGGCAGAGTAGGCATCTGCCTACAGGCACACCCCACAGAGGGGCGCCTGTCATTGGAATCAATTTATTTATTTTTTTTAATATTTTCATGCACAGTGCTGTGCTCTGTGCACAGTGGTAACAGTAACCCGCAGCATGGAGGTCTATGCCTTCTTTGGCACAGACCTGTAGCTGCTGTTGCTCCCTTGTCGTCTCTTTAGTAATGCAGAGTGCTGGGAGATGACATCATCTCCCAGAGCTCTGCATTCCCAAAGAGAAGACCGCGAGGGAGCAGCTACAGGTCTGTGCTGAAGGAGGTGCAGACCTCTCCTGCCGCTGGACCACCAGGGAGGTAGGAAACCGGTACAGGGGCAATGTGAGGGCAATGTGGAGATGATGGGGGCAATGTGAGTGCAAGCTGGAGCTGATGGGGGCAATATGGAGATGATGGGGGCAAAGTAGAGATGATGGGGGCAATGTGAGGGCAAGTAGGATCTGATGGGGGCAAGTTGGAGCTGATGGGGGCAATGTGGAGATGATGGGGGCAATGTGACAGCAATATGGAAATGATAAGGGCAATATGGATATGGGGGTAATGTGGAAATTTGGAGCACTGTGGAGGGGTCCAGTGAAGATGACCAAGGGGGGGCACTTCAGGTTTCTGTGCCTACAGGCTCCTGAGATGTAAATCCGGCCCTGAGAATGTGATGGAAAGTCAGGGCACGTCAGACCACAAGGATTGCACCTCAGAGGTTATGTATCAAAAATACATCTGGGACTCATCTGATCACTTCACACAGAGGGTCTGGATGTGTGAGTGTGTGTGTGGGTAGGGTTATGAGGGCATATATATACACTCAATGAGAGAAACAGCTACAAATTCTTTGTTATTCTATGTAGCCTCTTTCTCAGATCACAGAGATTTCAGATTGAGAGACATTAGACATGACGATCTGAGACTGATGTACTAAGCAGAACTGGAGAAATGATGTGGCAATTCAACTGCACTATAGGCACATAGGGCTTTCAACTTCTTGATCGCTAGAGAGGTCTCCAGCTCATTGCTTTGCAATGTATTGGGTCCTCTCTGGTATTCACAGTGCTTAAGGGATTCATGGTTCTAGAAAACCAAAAACGGTTTAATTGCATTTCACCTCTTCATAGGTTCCAGTGCACCAGCTCACATTCAAGCATCACATCAGCCCCCTTCAGGTGGCGCTCTACTCATCCTGAAGCAGCCCCACTTCAGCATACCCCACCAAATCCCAGCATATTTAGACAATAGCAGCACACAATCAATAAACTCAACGCCTTAGTTGCCATGGTGGCTGACTGGCAGAAGAGCTGACCAAAGGCAAATGTAGCCCTGAGTTAGCCCCATAGTCTCTCAGACAATAAGTCACATTGGGCGGTGGCTGCTCCGCAGGGCCGGTTACCTAGCTGTTTGTGCAGAAGGCCTATTACTTTTGCATGGGCCTGGAGCTTCTGCTCCGTCAGCTCATATATTAATCTGGCCTTGAGTATTCAAAGGGTTAGAAGTCCCATTTAATCAATTGGACATTTTATTTGGTGCAGCTGGTTTGCCTCTGAATTGCTCCAATTCATCTTAACACTTCACTGTCTTTAAATTACATATGGGGGAATGGGGAGATATCTGCCAGCATAACTAATTTTCTGAGATTATACATTATCATAAAAACTGTGAGCCTGCACTTCAGGGTATGTACCAGAACAGGGATGAGCAATGTGGCGTCCTCCAGCTTCTGTCTGAATACAACTTCCTTCATTCGGGGAATGATGGACGTTGTAGTCTGACAACAACTGGTGGGCCTCTCGTTGCCCACCACTGTACTAGTGCACACTGGTACATACACTCTGACAGCATTAATGCTTAACCCTTTGAGTTCCAGAGGTGCATTCAACACATTGCTTTGCAATGCATTGGATACACATCTGGCACTGAAAGGGTTAACCCAATCAGTGCCAGAAGGTTATGCAACGCATTGCTTTGCAATGTGTTACATACTCCTCTGGCACTGAAAGAGTTAAAGGCAAGCAAGCCACAATCACCATCTCTACAGAATGACAGGAAAAAGGAACAATTTTACAGGATTTCCTCTGAACATTGTTAGTATATGGTGAGAAAGAAGACACATGAGTGAAATGCCTCTAAATGCCCATACACTCACCCCCAGCCCTCCCATTGGTGCATGCATTGGGAGGAAGAGGAGACTTTTCAGTATAAACAGCATAGTAATAGGAGGGCAGACACAGCACACCAACATTCTAGAAGAGAACTACAGTACTGCACTCCCGCTATTGTGAACAACAGACATTCTTCTTCTTGTAGAGAATTATTCTTGTACATAATTGTCCTTAGAAGTGGTATCATTCTGTAAATAATAGAAATAATATGTACCTGCTTTCAATAGCGGCTCTGAATTCTTGCTGGCTTATAACATTTCTGCTGAATTTGTCAATTTTTCTAAGAAAAAAAAAATAATATATATATATAATTATAACATATAACAATACAATGAACAAGTGACTATTTTGTCATCCTACAAACATTTAACCTGCTGAAAGCTAGAGAGGTCTCCAATGTATTAAAGTGTTAATAAGTATTATGTACTTTTTATTATGCTATATTTAATGGTCCCATAGCTTAGAACTCATCCCTTGTCTTTCTATTTGCCCTCTAGATCATGGAGATCTGCATGGCTGTTTGACATCAGAACCTCATTTGGTCCTCTCCACAGTAGCCCATTGACAGAAGATTCACCAACATAGGGCTTCTACTGTGAGAACAGCAATTTTGTTTCCTGTTCCATAATCACCAAGAAGAGCTGGTATCAACCAGCCCCACAGATCTCTGTGATCAGCAGGACAAATGGACAGAGAATGGGTGAGTTCTAAGCAATGGGAACTTGGTTCTCATAGCTGCGAGAGCACTGTCAGTAGTTTTAATGATCTTATATTGACCCTTTAAAGTCACCTTAACTCTTTATGGACCAGAGGAGTGGCAAAACATTGAGAAAGTCCTAATGACCCTTTGAATGTTGGCCTTGTGCCTTTGTTTAAGAGATAATATCTTCAATGGGTCCTCGATGTCATGTCCATGGGAGAGGACATGACAATTTCTGTCAGCTTTTTCAAACTGAAGTACACAAAGTGCATGAATCTACTTAACCCTTTGAGCACCAGAGGGGTATGTAATCTTTGTGAAGCATAGCTCCACACACCGTTCTGTCTCTTAAAGGATTAAAGGATCAGTAAACTTTTTTTTATGAAAACCTATATGTTTTAGAGCTTTTCCTGCTGATTAAAACAAGGGTACCCCCACCTCTGTCACTTATTTTATTCAAATGTTATAAAAGTTAAAATTGTCAATAAGACACTTTTCTGTGTGTTTCTTCCTGAAAGTTCTAACTGACAGCAGAGAGATCTAGCTCACATTTGTGATGCGTTGGAGACGTCTCTAGCATCCATGAGGTTAAATAAATATTTTGTTAATACAAATACATTCTTTTCATCCCCAAATGTTGCAGACAACCTAGCCCTGTGGATGGGAAGTATGTACAATGTACATTATCCCTATCTTTGCAGCAGAGGAAAATCATAACTTCCTATAATATAATTTGCTAGGATGCGTTGCTCCCTATATGCATAACACGCACGTGCCCAGTAGAGACTGGCTGAACGTGCCGACCTCCAGCCCAAGTGACAGCAAGGCTGATCTGGAGTGGAGTGCTCCAAACGGCCCACTGCCTGTCTCTGGTCCCGACTCCAGGGCAGCAGCTGAGGCTGCTGGGTGGCACTTTGGTAGGTGCACATGGGCATTCAATACTAATATGCAATGAACAGGTACGGATTTCCAATTAGGTGGCACAGACAACCATCTAGTGAGCCAAAAGTTCAGGGGAACCTCAGCTGTGCTGGACACAACCACATTCTGATCTGTGGGCGTGGCAAGTGTAGTCCCATTGCCTCTGCAAAAGACAACCGCTCATGGCTATTTACCAGTATACATATCCCTTTACTGCCTGTTCTGTTATTTAACTCATTGGATGCTAGTGAGTTCTCCAATGCACTAAAATGCAACCAAGGGGTTAAGAGCTTGCTTTTTTGCTGTAGGTTAAGGGTATAGACATGTGAGGAGTTGGAGCGTGGTCATGGGTGTAGCTAAGTGCTCATTGTGTGCTTTGCCTAGGGGCATCTGAGATGTAAATCTAACCCTGCCTACTGCCCCTACCAGCCCTGATGTTTTCACCCAGTCTACTCAAAGGAGCTAACTTAGTAAAACACAATAGTTGCCTTTTAACTTTTCCGTATTGAAGAGAAATATCCAAAGCACTGACGGGCTATTCTTTAATATAACAGTGACCTGTGCTTTAGTGGCAATAAAGGCGTCAGTGTAACCTTAATGACTTACTCGAACGTTGCCAACAGTGCCAAGAAATCAGACTGGAAGAGGTTTGCCAATCTGGCCTCTATTGCAGTGAGTGTAGACACTGGACTGATGGCACCTTCCCGATGGAATCTGGAAGTGAAAAGATGTAGTATTTAAGTTATGCATCTCTTTTAATCCTGTAAATGCCATACGGATGTGCAACTCATTGCTCTGCAATGGCTCTCAAAATGCGTGTGCATGCAGTGATTTTAATCATTAAACGTAATAATATGCAGTAGGGTTTTTCCTTCTGAGTAAAACAAGGTAATTATTCATAAGTTATTATTTGTTTTGTTCTCTTTACTTGGGGGAGGTAATCAAACTGTTAGAAAAATAAAAATTAGTGATATAATCACTAGGTGGCCCTATTGCTATTGCTGTATATGAAGAGCTTTCTTCTGCAACCATAAGCAACCCATAAACAGCAACTGAAAAATGCAATATTGCGTTCTTGTCATCAGGTGGTACTGTTACAAACAGTATGATTAACCTTTTGAGTGTCAGAGGGGCACGCAATGCATTGCTTTGTCAGAGGGGTACACAACACAATGTGTTGTGTACCCCTCTGGCACTCAAAGGGTTAAAACATGTTTGAGCTGTAATAACTTTTGTAAATAGACTTTCAAAACAAAAGAATACTATTCCTGTCCCAGTGCACTCACAATACAGTATCGCTGATATCAAGGCTGTAGTGAGTTTTATAAAAGCTGCAAAGAAGGTTTATTGTAGTATTATACTTATATTTAGAGCCTTATTCAAGCTAAAGAGATGCAGTTCTGGAACAAACCAACTGCAATATAGCGGTGTCACGAATTAGGCACACCAGTGGGTAAAGTAGCAGTTGTATTATTGCCAAAGATTACAGGAACACTCTCTGAGGCGGTGGTGTCTCCCCCAGTGCATCCAACCCTACTGACAAGCCCAGCTCTCTTAAGCCCCTCCCACTTCCGGTTACACGCCTGCCAGCCTACTCCCATGACAGAGGGAATATGAAAACCTGTTTTTATTTAAATGGGGCTTTTAACCCCTTAAAAGATAGACGGTATCCAACACAATGTATTCAAGTGTTATAAGCCCAATTAAATCAGTGGGAATTATGGTAATTTTTATTTGTCCCCTATGGGGCAGCTGGTTTGCTGCAGAATTGCAGCTCTTTAACTTCAGGTGGTCTTGGATAGGATGACTGCATATACTGAACGTGTCGTCATCATCATCATCTCACTTATCAGTACAGAGCAGGATACAATGTAAACCTTTGTTTATCAGGACTAAGTGGTCTTCTCAAAAACTAGAGTGTGGTCTAGAGATTCTAGGCTGGTTTTACCAGGCACCTACCGACTGGGCTTGGACTTAATTAAAAGTGTTTGCCATAATTCCAATAACAGGATGGCCAGTATCTTCCTCTCAGAGAAGGTGGTAACCCTATACTAGGCACATGCACAAATAACAGAGGTACACAACAAAGGGAATTTTACAAGGGATGTATATGTAAAACAGCATATTGTTAAATTCTACTATTTCCATAATTTTTAAAGCGGGCATCACATTTAATGAACATGATGTACAGAACAAAAGTGGTACAATACTAATTCCCATAGATTTACATGGGGATTTTAAAGGGATAGTAATGTTTCATAATAAAAACAGCTCTAATTAATCATCATAGTATTTGGACTTTGGAGAGTGATATTTCAATCCAGTCAGAGTTGTAGTTCAAGAGTAAATCAATGACAAAGTATTCCCCTCCCACCCCTTTTACTGATGTAACACTGTTCAGCCAGATCAGAAGGGAGGTGCCCAGGTAGACTGCATAGAGGGACAATCTTCAATTAAGATAAGGGAAAAACCTGAAAAGCTTGTCAAGGGGGCAGGGCTTTCATTGTTCTCATAGTAAGAAGATTGTCCCCTGCTGTTATCTGTCTGGTCTATGGACTGCATTCCACATCTGAGAAGAGATTGTTTACACTAGGTAAAAGGGGCGGGAGCGGGAAACTTTGCTTGTGAATATCTCTCAAACCATAAAGGTTTGAGAAATAAGACTTATATCGTTCTTCATGTTTTTTTAATGCCTACAAAATAAAATAAAGATAAAATGAAGTATTACTATCCCTTTAACTCGTTGAATGCTAGAGAGGTATCCAAAGCACTGAGGTGCAATCCATTCAAGCTTCATTTAAATTAGTGGGAATTGGTATTTGTCCCCTTTGTTGCAGTTGGATCGCCCCAGAATTGTACCACTTTCCTTATTACATCAACCTCAGAGTTACAAATATTTTTCCCATGTCTTGTGTCCCGGACCCTACTGCTGCACTGTTCATCATCTCTGGGGTGTGAGCCACCTTTCCAGATTGGACCACAATGTTGTAAGACTAGATCCATGGTCAGTGTAAGGGTATTTCGCACAGTAGGATAGATTTGTACCCCTTCCTTATCTCATGTCTGTCTTTTTAATTTCCCTGTAAAGTCTTATTCTGTTTCCCTCTCTCCCTCCTCCTATTGTTCTTGCTCATAGTGCTTAGAGAGATCAGCTGCACCTCACTGACGAGGCCCAACAAGGCCGAAATGTACGTCTAGGGTTGGCTGTTTCACTTGTTCAGAGAACAATTGCCTGGCATTTCGTAGCTGGACTGCTGTTATGGCAGAACCAATATGATATGCTTTAGGATATTTCTTCTCTGTGAAAGGCACTAGTGGGCTAAAAGAGATTGCACCCTGGGTAGTACACCATTCTTAGAGAGCCTGCAAATTTTGTATTGCAGATTTGTTCCTAGTTGAGCGTCTCTGACTCTTAAAGGGACAGTAATGTTTCATAATAAAAGCAGCTCTAATTAATCATCATAGTATTTGGACTTTGGAGAGTGTTATTTCAATTCTGTCAGAGTTGTAGTTCAAGAGTAATTCAATGACAAAGTATCCCCCTTCCACCACTTTTACTGATGTAACACTGTTCAGCCAGATCAGAAGGGAGGTGCCCCGGTAGACTGCAGAGAGGGACAATCTTCAATTAAGATAAGGGAAAAACCTGAAAAACTTGTCAAGGGGGCAGGGCCTTCATTGTACTAATAGAAAGAAGATTGTCCCCTGCTGTTATCTGTCTGGTCTTACGACCAGATTCCAAATCTGAGAAGAGATAGCTTACACTAGGTAAAAGGGGCGGGAGGGGGAAACTTTGCTTGTGAATATCTCTTAAACCATAAAGGTTTGAGAGATAAGACTTATATCGTTCTTCATGTTTTTTTAATGCCTACAAAATAAAATAAAGATAAAACGAAGTATTACTATCCCTTTAAAGCGGAACTTTCACCTAAAATAAAATGTAACCATGAGTTTTAATCATTAACACAGCATTAGTGCTGTTTTTTTCTAGTAACTCACCTGCTAGTGGAGATATTTAGCCTTCCACATCGTGCACTTCCGCATTCAGCGGCAACCTGTAAAGTCTCAGGACTTCCCAGCTGCCCTTCATAGTTGTATTTCTGTGGGCTAACGTTACAGCAAACCCCGTTGACCATGCTACTGAGGTTGGACGGTAACATTATGTTCAATTATTCCCAGATGTCATGATCATGGAGGTGGACATGACAGTTGCTGGCTGTCCTTTCAAACTGAAGTAGGCAGAGTGCCTGAGACTACTTAACCTCTAAAGGACCATAAGGCTGTTCCGCACATTGACAAGAAATGAGTTGAACACCACTCTGTTCTTTAAAGGTTTACATTTACAAGGTCCAGGGAGCTGAGTATGATGTCCTGTGGTCCTGCTAGCAATTTTTATGTGTGCTTCAATGGATGTGACATCCAGGAATAGGGGCCATAGGGGCCATTAGAGTTTTCTGGTCATAGCCAGGCATGTGAGGAGGGTATTATTAGAAGGTGTTAGTTCCCCTTTAATAGGAGTCCTTGGTAAGCACATATATGTGTTTATTTAGTTGACATCCTGTCTGTTGTTTCCTGTATTTGCTGATCTCAATTTTATGTCTGTATCTTCACCTCTTCACTATAAGCAATAAACTGTACTAGTCTGAATGAGATTAGCCATAGAGAGAAAGCCCTACCCACAGATAGATAGATAATATACAGTTTTTTTATATTTTAAATAGTATTTTTTCAATTATACAATTTTACTGATGCTGTTGTTACCTTAGCTAAGCAGAATATCATGTACATCAACCTGTAGCTCTCAAGCTGTTGTTGATCTAAAACTGCAAGGAGACTCAGCTGGACATTGGTCAGCTGAGGTTGGTAAGACTAGTAGTCCAACAACAGCTGGAAAGCCACAGGTTACACACCTAGCAAAAAACATGAAACATGCCCAGACTTTTGGCTGGATGCCATTGCAGGTGAAAACATTATCACTGGTTTAATCTTCATAAGTAAAAATAAAAAAGCTTTCACTAAGGCTGCTACTTCATCATTTTGAACCTGTAAACATATGAAAAGTGCACTTTGCAGAGCTACAATGAGGACTACAGACTTGCAATGGCCACCCTGCAGAGTGCATTCTTCATATACGTTCCATTTTAAAGGGATTAGGTGGAAAGCTTAGCTTTTACAGCAATGGGGTGATCACAGGTGAGAAACCCAGAACTGAAAGTGTTAACGTGGACTGTACATACAGGGCTGTATTGGAATAACAAATGCACCATACAACTCTGCCCAGTTTTAACCCTTTGAATGCCAGAGAAGTACACAACGCATTGCTCTTCAAACATTGCATTCACCTCCGGCACTCTTTTCAGTGCTTGGTCACTCAGTGGTGCTCACTATAGTGGGAACACCAGGTGAATGCACTACTCTGATTCCCCACTATATCAGGTGCTGAAATTGATTTTAATCTTTACACCTGAATATTGCCAGTTTGCCTAGATACTGAGCCAAACATCCTGCCCCTTAATGCCACTTGTGGCATGGGAAGGGCAGTAGGGAAATCTATGAGTGTTTTGAGGGGGATGGGTTAGCTATGTACTATGTACTAAACAAAGTGCAGAGGAGTGGCATGATTGTAAGTCATTTTCATGTACATGCTATGGAACTGGCATACAGGGCATGCTGGCATTAAAGTTCTAATATACTGAAGTGCAGACCCTGAAGTGCAGCCACTGGCATTGCAGGATAACACAGTTGGAGCTGTGCTGGCTAATTTGTCCATTCGCACCAAAGTGATATCATGACTGCTCTTTCAGAGAAAAGTTAAAGCATTCAATTCATTTCTCCTCTTAACCTCCTTAAGGACCAGAAGGGTGTGGAATGCATTGCTACTCAATGCATGGCACACCCATCTCGTTCTTAAAGGGTTAACTTTGTAGCTGAGGCATTTTGCAATGTAGTATCCATCTATGTGTAAAGGCAAAGTGAATATTATTGCAGTCTCTCATGCCACCTAGTGAACAAACCCAGAATTACAGGCACAAATTATTAGACAACGAAACAAATGAGGATTCAAGCAGCATGGTGATTAACCCTTTGAGTGCCAGAGGAGTACAGAACACATTGCTTTGCAATGCATTCCGTACCCCTCTGGCACTCAAAGTGTTAATGAAGCTGAAATAATTATTGGATGCAGTTAAAATGATAGTAAAGGGAACTACAAACAATTGCATTCTGACAAGCAGAAATATTTGGTGAAACTGTCCCCCAAAATCTCTGTATTAAACAGCATTTTTAACCCCTCGCAATAAGACCGCAGTGCTCATTGATTACAATAGAAAGACAATTTTACTAATTACATTTACCTAATTGAATTCCTTATGCAAATATAAACTGTTACAAAGATAGTACTGGGGCTAGTTTGTAAAAGTAGGAAGGGATTATTAAGATAACTTTGCTAAAATATATTTATTGTAGAACTTTTCCTGTAGGACGAAACAAGGGTTTCATCACTGCTGGTAGATGCTTAGTTGAAAAATTATTAGAGAACAAGCCAGACAAGAAAATGCATTTTTTTTTGCTTATGGAGAGGTTATGCACTAAAATGTGAGAAAGAGGTAATATTCTCCCGTGATTTCACTTCTACAATTCCTGTTATTCTTTGGAGCATATGCACCTCAACTTACTGTCTGAAACTGAAATAATTCTCATTCCTACCTTCCTCCATTTCTCCACAACTAAAATCATTATATCATGCACAGACTACTGCAACTGTCTTCTCTCTCTGGTCTTTCTACCTCTCAGTGCAATACACTTCAGTCCATAAAGAATGCAGCATGGTGTAACATGATTTACCTTAACTACGTTTGTCTCTGCCCTCTTTCTCCAGTACCTACAATGGTTACTCATCAAACTATATTTCATGAAAAATCCTGCTCCTTCCATTCAAGGCCCTCCTATTTCTACCCCTTTACATCTTAAACCTTAGCTTCTACAATACCCTGTCTTGACCCTTAAGATTAACCAAGAACACTCTCCTCTCAGCTGCTTTTGTGTCCCTATCTCTCTCTTGATTCAAACTTTTCTCTCTCATTAATCCCTGTCTGTAGCAGTCTTTACCTACCACCAGCCTGTGGCACTGCATTTCTCTCAGAATCTTGAAGTCTTACTTGAAAATGCTCCTCATTAAGGAGCTTTAACAAACTAAATAGAACTTCCACTTTTCATGCCTCCAAGGCACTTATAAATGTGTTGCAACCACAGACAACAAAAATAATAGTAGGTGTGATTGCACATTTTTACTAGAGATATATTTTCTCTTTAAACCTTTGGATGCTATATATATCTCCACTCATTACTTTACTATGAGCTGAAGATGTCACTGGCATTCAAGGGATAAAATAAAATTGGCAGAATGTATAGACTCCTGGCCCTAAAGCTGCCTTGGTACAATATTCTATATAGAACTGATGAGCCAGTGGTCTCCAGGGATTTGCATCAGCCCAGGTCATTGTATCCTCACCTATGGTTAGGGTTGGATAGTATCTTGTGTGTGATCCCTTTTTCACTGCGGTCTTGAAAATTTCTCAGCAGGTCCATGTAACTGATGCCAGTCTGACTATTCTGCAGGCCACATCTTGCCAGGAAAAGGTTAAAATGCTCATCCTTAAGCTTTAGATCAAACTTCTCCAAGACTGCAAGGAAATCATTCTTTTCCACCTAAAACAAATAAATCAGGGAATAACACTTCATATAAGAATAGTAACCCCATTCTGGACATCCTCACATTTCTTGAAAAGTGAATCAAGTCAATTCCTCTATCTTTTACAAACAGGGCTTATTTTTTCATGCAAATATATGGTGATACCTTTATTATTTGGATTATCAGTTTATATTTTAAAGGGATAGTAATACTTGAAAATATTTTTATTTTATATTGTAGCCCTTAAAAAAACATGAAAAATGATATAAGTCTTATCTCCCAAACCTTTATGGTTTGGGAGATATTCACATGTATAATAAAGAAAAGTTCTCTTTTCCTGGCTGTTTCAGCCAAGTCTGCCATCTAGTGGACAGATTTGGAATTCGGTCCACAGAGCAACCGGCAGCTCTTTAGCAGTGCCGAGATCACGATCTTTGAAAAGAACTACTTAATTGGAACGGTCTACAAAGTGTGCCTGGCTTGAAAGCACACTTTGTAGACAATTCCAATTAAGAAATTCTTTTTAAAGACCATGATCTCAGCACTTCTGGAGAGGCACAGCCGGTCAAGCGACCGGATTCCAAATCTGAGGGGTGGAGCAATGACATCACTCCAGGGGAAACTTTGCTTCTGAATATCTCCCAAACCATAAAGGTTTGGGAGATAAGACTTATATCATTTTTCATGTTTTTTTAAGGGCTACAAAATAAAATCAACTTATTTTCAAGTATTACTATCCCTTTAAGACACGTTTTCAAAAGATCGTCAGTCTTCATCAGGTCAATAGACACTAAGGGGCTTATTCACCAAGGAGTGACAAAGAGGTGATATCACTTCTCCAATTCCTATGTTATTCAATACATAATCCCAAAATAAGAAAGCAGTGTGAGAGATATCTGTGAGGCTTTCACCCACAACAAGATTATATTATTTTTGCATTATTACAACTGGACTAACATGGCTACTACAAATTAATTTATTTTTTCTTGTTGTATTGAATTGATCCTATCTGTAACCATTGCAGGAAACAAAATTAGAGGAAGATGACATTATAATGTAAATTTGTAATTATATTTACGTGCAGGTTACAACATGCACTGGTATCACATATTAGGTTTGGTGTTTTCCTGTGATTATACCGGTATGTTTTCCAGAAAAGTAGTTCTCCTTATTACACATGGATGAACGGACACATACAGCTTTATTTTATGGGGGGGTTATACCAAAGGTGTATGTAAGTACATCTTCCAGGTGGCTCTAAAAAAACTGAATTTATGCACACCTTTCCAATTCTTTTTGCATCATGCTTTTCAAATTCTTCTTTCATGCTCCGAAAACCCTCTCGGAATTTATCTTTCAGCCATTTCTCAATGTTCAGAGAGGCCTTCCTTTCCCATTCCACTTTTGATATTTCTCTAGATTGTCCTGATAACAGAAATAGGTTAGGAGAGAGCTATTCATATACTTTCTAGAGCTTCTATATGTAAGCAGTTATTATGTTCCAGGCAATGGAAGACATTCTAGCTCACTGTATTTCTTATTTTCCTTTCTTAGAATCAACAGTCATCATATAACAGGACTGTCAGTCTGCTATATCAGAACAATCTTCTGATCATACATGTAGAGTAGGAATAATCCCATGGACACGCCAAAGAGGAGCCATTTTGACCAAACCAACTGCACCATAGAAGAAATCTCCAAATTCCCACTAATGTACATGGGGCTTTCAACATCTCAATGCTCGAGAGGTCTCCAATGCATTGTGAATCATCCTTCTAGCATTCAAGAGATGAAAAGTTCCATTTCAATCACTGGAAATATTGATTTGTTTGCTGTGGTTCAGTAAGTTTACCCCAGATTTGCTGCACTTTTGACTTTATACATATACACCAATCTGTTTTGTACATTATTTTAAAGATGCATTTGTTATATTTTTCATTTATAACTAAGGGGTGGGGCAGATTTTTTAACTCCTCGGATGTCCACCAGATAGATTACCAATACATTGGAGACCTCATGGCTTTTCAATATCTGGCTCTTGTGTATGGCTGGATATCATGGCAGACAAGTTGAGATGATAAGATTTTTTTCTTACCTTTAATGTTTTTTAAGGCTTCGCTTTTTGCCTGGTTCCGAATTTCATTTCCTAGTCTTTTTAAGAGCAAATCTCCTTTGATTACGCCTGTCCCGTCTACATCATACCTGCAGTGTGGGGAAAAAAGAAGATGATCAGAGACATTAAATAAGGCAGAGGGGTACATACCTATGCTCAAGCCCCTAGCAGTGCATTTTTTTCAGGATTTCCTCAATGAAACTCAAGTGAATGTTGTTAACTCAGGCAGATGCTTCAGAATGATTGAACCACTAACAGATTCCTCTGTGTTCATGTAAGGAGATTCTGAAAATCTGCACAGCTGAGGAGGCCTGAGGATATGTTTGAGCACCCCTGAAATAAGGTGAGGTATCCAGGTAATGATATTACAGTGCCACTGAGCCTGAATTGGACGTGGAAAGGAATCTCAGGGGCATAACGCAAAATGGCATTGCATTCAGTGGGATTTACCTTTGATAAATATGGAGCATTTGTTTTGCCCCCTCCCAAATGTTCCACTTTTATGTTCATTAATGAAGCGAAGATGATGTAACAAGGGTCAGCCATCTTTGCTACAGAAAAGTGGAGTCATTCTGGGACAAATCAAGTGCACTAGAAATACCAATTGATTGGAGACCTCTCTTGCAGTTAAGGAGTTAAATGTCCCATTTTAATCAATGTGCATTTGGTAAATTTTTATTTGTCCCCTATGGTGCACTTTCTTCCATTCTAATGTGGTTTGAGATGGAACTGTCCAGACACATGAAAGATTCATTATTTATTAATGTATTTAATTTATTACTACTATTTTTTATAGCTATACCAATAATATTATATTATTAATTTATAAGTTTAGATTATTTATATTAATCTTATAAGGAAATGTTTGGGTGTTTTTGTTTGTTTTTTCCACCTTCCTCTGGATCAGCAGAGGCGATATGACATGGGCTGAACTTGATGGACATATGTCTTTTTTCAGCCTCATAAACTATGTTACTATATTACTATATTTCAGTCATTGAAATTGATTGTTTTTCATAAATAGCTATCAGGGCCGGATTTGTCAATAGGCAGATGAGGCACTTGCCTAGGGCGCCCGATTTTCAGGGGCGCCTGGCAATGTCCAGTCACGCCCACTTTAGATGCTGAATTGTCATAAAAGTTTAATACAAATGTTGTGCGGTGCCACTTTGCTGTCAGGGCGCTTCGTTTTGCAAATTAAGAATGCGGCTGCTAGAGCATCTTTGCCAGTCGTCACTGTCAATTTCCAGCTGCAGGTTCCCACTACCCGTAACACAGCCCCCAACCCTGGGCCACGGCACACACCAATCATGCTGACCGGTGACAGGCAGGGGCGGGCTGGCCCGGGGGAGAAATGGCCCCCAGGCCAGTGACTGTAGTGGGCCGGCCCGGTGAATGCACTGTAACTGTAACTAACTTAGTTCAATAATAAAGGTAAGACTTGCCAAGCAGGGTGAAGCAGTAGAGCAGACTGAGCAGAACCGGTCCAGATAGATTGAAGACTTCAAGTAGCACAGCACGGCCTGCGCGACATGAAGACTAATTCACTGATGTAATTAATATCCAATAGAAACACTGGACACTGCCTCCAGGCAGTGTCTCAGTGTTTCATTGGATAATGATGGCTGGGCCCGGCTGACTCAGGCTGGCTGACTGACGTCATGCACGGTAAGGCACAGAAGAAGAGCAGTCAGTGTGTGCCTCGGTCTGTGAAGAGTTGTTTGGGGGCTGGACTGACTGGTGCTGAGCGGCAAAAGAAAAATCTGCTGGTGACAGCACAGTGGTAAGCAAAGCATTTGTCCACAAACCCCTATTATGTTTAAGCTTCTAGATTTAGCTCTGGACGATTGGACTGGAGTGTATAGCATATGATGTGATGTCCCTTTCTTCTTTTTGTGTGGGGTTGGCCACAAGAGAGTGTAGCTAAGTGAGGGGTGTGGCTATGGGTGGGGCAAAGGCGGGGCTAGGGGCGCCGGAAGGTGTTGTGCCTAGGGGCACCTGAGATGTAAAACCGGCCCTGATAGCTATATAATTTAAATGTCATGTACTGTCAGCTAGTATCTGGAACATTTAGTTATTTCATGTTACACCCCTGAAATCTAATCTTAAACTTGTGTACACTGTCCTATGTAAACACAAACAAGACAAACCACAATGAACATAAAGTGCAGTGTATCTTTTTGAGAACACTCACACCTTCGATTTAGGGTGAACAGACCTCACCTTTAACCGGGGACACATAGGAAACAGGCATATTTCAGGACAGCAGTGAAATCAAAGAAGCCCTCCTGTATGCTTTTTTCACATATGTCCTTGGTTAAAGGTGAGGTCTGGTCACCCTACTTCGATTCCACACCGGTTATAAAACTGGGATTTTTAAAAATTCACCCCGATTCAGACTGCACTCCACAAGATAAAATTTAAAAAAATGCTGTTGTTCTGAGTGAAAAATATTTAATAAAAAAGAGATGGCTGTCCGATACAGATCAACGCGTTTCGAAGCGCCAAGGCTTCTTCTTCAGGACCAAATAATTGCACCAGACAATTATAACATCATAAAGTTTAAAAATGTACAATATAAAATACATATACAAACATGAAAGGGTGAGTGACTTTCATGTTTGTATATGTATTTTATATTGTACATTTTTAAACTTTATGATGTTGTTATAATTCTCTGGTGCCATTATTGGGTCCTGAAGAAGAAGCCCTGGAGCTTCGAAATGCGTTTACCTGTACTGGACATTTACTGAATTGTACATCCATCTCTTTTTAATTAAATATTTTTCACTCGGAACAACGGTTTTTTTTTTTTTTTTATTTTATCTGGGCAGATTTAAAAATCCTCGTTCGGTACAACCGGTCGTATTTTATAACCGGTGTGGAATCGAAGGTGTGAGTATTCTTAATAAGATACACTGCACTGAATGTTCATTGTGGTTTGTGCCCCATCTGGTGTCTTGTTTGTCACGTTCAAGGGTGATTCCTACGCCTTTCAGACTTTGATGTGGAGCTGCATCCATTTCCTATTGGAGAAATGACAGAGTGAGGGCTGTCTTGAATCCCTCATATGCACAGTTGTCTATATAAATCGTGAGTACGGTGGTGTAGTGGTGGTAGTTCAAGTGGATTACTGTACTTAACTAGGAGAGACCCTTTTTTGTGCTATATAAATACAGTCTGGATCACTGTGCACAGATAAAGATGTTAATACATTAAGATTAGTGCACACTGCTCTTCTGTTAACCCTTTGAGAGCCAGAGGGGTACACAAACATATGTAATATGGGCTTTATTGAAAATGCCGGCAATTGTCGCCTGCATTGATCACCTATCCTACTGGATAGGTGATCAAAGATAGGGGGATCAGGAAGGGTCCCGATGCCCTCTTGAGGTTTGGACTATTTTTTTAGATAAAATATAATAACATTTATTACACATATACAGGAAATAAAATATTAATTAAATAGTTCAGGTAGGCTTAAATGAAGCCATTCAGAAACAGCTGAGATAGGAAAAGATATATTCGAAGAATAGATTTTTAACAGTAATCAAACAAATGTCCACATGAAAGAGTACAGAGCCAGATGGCACCCTATTAATGCTTTATATAAAAGAGATCCTCCCCATTAGCTCCCTACTAGTAAGAACTTTAAATGACATTCCCAAATCAGCAGAAAAGCACCAGGTCTAACAGAATCCTTCATCTCATTGTTACAGAGAGAAGGCAAAGACACAAAGGAATAAGCCAGTTACAGAATCCAATATCCAAGCACTATTTAAATAAATGGGAAACCTTTATATATCCCCGTGTGCAGTTGGCTTGTTCCAGAATTGCACTTCTTTATCTTATTGAATTGCACTTTCGGTATCAAAACATGTTTTTAGGGTTTTTTTATAGTTTTATATTTATGTTCCCAGAGAGTTTTCTGAGTTGACCAGGAAAGTGGGATAGTAATCAGTGTAGCAGTATCCTTGCAGTACTGGGTGCTCTGTGTGCTGTATGCTAGTGTGTTTACATTGTATACTTTTTACACTGTATAACCATACCTGCAGTCACAAGTATAGAGAATTCGACATTACACACTATTGAAGAATAAGTAAAGTCAAAATAATGGGTTTCTATCCCTTTTATCTGGGCAGAACATCCTAATTGTCACTATGAATAATTCCTGTGTGGATTGGTTCTCCAAAATTAATCTTTAATTAGTAGCAAATATCATCAGTGAAGGCAGATGAGGCAGGCACAGTTCTTTGTTGCAGGACCCCACACTCCTTCTACTGAAGGCTTCCTAAGAAGTCATGCATTAAGACTCATGTCTGTATTCCAGAAAACTTATATCTTGTACTAATTAAAGATGCCTTTTGAGGAACCAGCCCATGAAGAACTGGTTCATAGTGACCATTAAGATATACCCCCAGATTAACTCTTTAAGGCTTTTATTATTGCTGCACTAAAGTCATGCATGAAAACACAAACTTAATGTATGTGAGGGGTTTATGATTAGGAGGTGTTTGTGTTCCTTTAAACCCTTCGTCACCCAAGTCTGCTATGGCTTGAAAGAGTAAACAAAAATATTTCACAAATAAGATTTGTAGAAAAAATGGTTCTTCTTGTTTTGTGGTACTAATGTAGGTAAATAGGTTACCTTCTACACAGCTTTTCAAACTCCTGTTCCTCCATGGGCAGGCCCAGCTCTTCCAGCATGCGGCGGAACTCTGGAGGTAATATCCGAGCAACTCCATCTGGATTCTTCTGGTATATTAGTTCAGCAAGATCCAGAAACCTGTTTTTAATAAATAATGAAGTGAACTTTGGAAGAATGGCATTATTTTTATTTTTAGGGGTGAGAGTTAGGGTAAGGTAATCATTTACAGTAACATACATACCCCACACATACACTAAGGGTGCGATGTTCAAAAAGTCACCATAATGAAGAAATTGTCAGAAGGCGAGTTGATGGTAAAAGAAAGACAATATTCTCAGAAGTAAATCCATCTTGTTTGAAATGCGTTGTAAAGAATTAAAAATGACAGTAAGAAGATTTTGATGAATATTGCCCTTAAAGATTCTGGTGTTAAAACAGTCTTTAATTTTGTTTTTGAAATTAAAATTTTCAAGGAAACAAAGACATTTTTAGTCTTTAAATTTGAAAAAATTTCAAACAGTTAACACCATACTACTACTTCTCGCGCCTGCTAATATACTGCAAAATACTGAATATTTTTTTCTGAGAATACCTTACGATAAGATGGTAGATTAACCCACTCAAACTTTTAAAACTGCTTTTTCTCTTTGACAGAGATGGTTTAATTGGATGCAAAAAATGGCGGTAACATGTCAGAGAATTGACAGACCATGGAGAAAGAACCTTTTATCCTGATTACAGATAATTTTAGTTACCAGAAACATGCTTCAAAACTATGCAATTTTCCTAGACTAATTTCACTTATTCACAGAGACAATGTCACTTTGAAACAAATAGTTGACGTGAAAGAGCTTTCAAAAGTTCATACATATTTTGCTATTGTTACTTAAAACAAGAATGTATATATATTATATAGATATATAATATATATATATATATTTTAGTTTATGCACGGCTGGAATGCCAACCAGATACCAAATTTCCACACATCTTCCTTTCCCCCTCCCTGCTACAAAATCTGATTTAATTTGCATAAACCAACAAATAAATGCATCTAAATATCTCCTAAAAGCTATTGTTTAAAATAAAAAATGGTTCACAGAACAGAGATAACAGTAGGGTGAGAAGCCGCTCTCCTCACAGATGGGCTTGAGAGGCAAACAGCTGGGATTCACTACTCATGCCCACCTAGACAGTTGGTAGTGGTAGTAGATTCTATTAATAGGAAGACAGACAGTGTCGTATGTCCCCAGGATCACTACAAAAGAAAATGTTGCTGTCTTCTGGGTGCTTGGGTTCGACATGTGCAGATCAGGTTATCAGACTGTTGTGAGGGTCTGGTCATGACCTGGCTGTCTTGGTACATGTTGGTACCGATCACAAAGTCAGTGGTGAGAGATTGAGGTCAGTTAAGGAGGATTACATGGATTTAGGCTATAAGCTTAAGCAGAGGACCTCTAAGGTGGTAATTTCGGAAATACTACCTGTGCCACATGCTAAACCACAAAGGCAAAGAGAGATTAGGGAGTTAAATGTGTGGCTAGGGACTTGATGTGAGCAGGAGGGGTTTGTCTTCCTAGAGCACTGGGATGTCTTTGCCCTTGAGGACATACTTTATATGGAGGAGATGTTAAACTAGGAAAGCACAGAACAATATCAAGAATTCTGATAGTTGGTTCACAGCAGATAGTATGTTGATCCAGGGAGATATCCAACTGCCAGGTAGAGTCAGAAAGGAATGTTTTACCCACTTGAGGCTTCAATGTTTTTTTTTTTTAATATGGCTAAACTTGATGGACCTGTGTCTTTTTTTAGTGCTTTCAACTATGCTGCTATTTGTCTATGCTGAAACATTGAAAAAAAGTAACATGCTATGAAAAATATTAAAGAGAATTGTTGTGTTTTGTACTTCTGGCCCTTTAAAAATGTATATATATGTGTGAATATTACATAACATACACACAGTACAGAGGTAGGTGTATATCACATAACATACACACTATACAGAGGTAGGTGCATATCTGTCACACACACACACAAACACAGACTCTATACAACGTTATGCAGACTTCGATAGCATTCCATGGGTTAAAGGGCAATTATCACATTTTGCTAAGTCTGCACCCATTTGAGCAGACGGCTGCACTATGCTGCCCCCACAGAAAACTGATCATCTGGGCTGGAACTCAACCCAGAAGTATGTGTTTGTCAGCACAGACTTCATGGTTTGCATGCACAGCCTCCATAGACCCTCTTTGCTGGGGGTTTAATCCTAAAGCAGAGGGTCACTGGGGTCTATGTCATGTAGAATAGGAGACTGAACTACAAGTCTTCAGTTTTGCAAGTCAATCTCTACCTGAGGGATCAGTGAGGGAGTCCCGGGGGTCTGTTTTCAGACCTCTTTTATTCCCATTTGGTCCACGGGGATAAAAATGCACCCTGCATTCATCCGATTTGCCAGTGGGGCACTATTCTGGTGTTAGTTGCCTTTTAAAAGCTCCATTTAAATCAATGGGAATCTGGGGGAATCTTTGTATTCACTCTGTTCCACCTGGTTTGCTGCAGGATTGCTCCAAGTCTTAGTACTTCAGCTTTCATACATGTTTTGGTATAAGATCATATTGTTTGGGGGGGTACCTATAAAAATTGCTAAATGTTATTGTGTATACTTAACATTAGTGAAAGGTCATAGTTTTACCTTTGCTTTGTCTTATCTTTGAGCTGTGCATGCACCTGAGATGCTGTCAAGAATGTTTTGTCTTCTGTTCTCCTGTTGATGGGGTCCAGCCAGGTTGGACGTCCTGAAGGAATTGGATCCCTTATAGCTGCATATAGCTCTTCAAACTTTATTAATGTCTTTTCATGGAGCTTCAGCCTACCAACACAGGGGCAGAGGTTAATACAAAGAAACATTGACAACCATCTCCATGGAATATTACAATTCCAAGATAATTTTCCACTTGGATCAGCGGCATTGCTAAGCAGTTTTTAACGGTGGTAAAGCCCCAGGTCTCATTATTAAAGCCCTGGGTCTGATCACCAGCTTGAAGTATGTACTAGCTGAGATGCAATTCTGCTGTACAGTGCATTAGTAATGCATTAAGATGACCCAAGCCCCACAAACCTAGCAACTCTTCTGTTTTGGTTTGGATGCTAATAACATTTCCAATTATTGGTACAAAATGCATTGGAGATGTCTCTGCCATCCAGTGGGTTATTGTAAAGAATGATTAATACATTCTACAATATATTTGTTAAATTATATAATGAGTTCTATGAACAGATTACCAAAACTGCTATGATAAAGCCTTGTAAGATGTTGAGCCAAAGGCACTTAAAACCTGGCACAACTTCTCCATAAACAGAAAATATCCACATAGAGCACTTTTTCCAGCTATACATGAAAATCAACAGAAGTATCATACGTGACAGTCGGTATCTAATATCCAGGGCCGGGTTTTCCATAAGGCAGAGTAGGCATCTGCGCTGTGCTGCCCACCGCATGGTAAGGTCTGTGCCTCACAGACCTGGAGCTGCTGAGCTCCCCCGGCTCTTCAGTAATGCAGAGCGCTGGGAGATGACTTAATCTCCCAGAGCTTTGCATTACTAAAGAGAAGACCGCGCGGGAGCCCCAGCAGCTACAGGTCTGTGCAGAAGCACAGACCTCTCCTGCCACTGGACCACCAGGGAGGTAGGAAACGGATGGGGGGAGAGAATGTGAGGCTTAATATGGAGCTGATGGGGGCAATGTGGAGCTGATGGGGGCAAAGTAGAGCTGATGGGGGGAAATGTAGAGCTGATGGGGGCAATGTGGAGCTGATGGGGGCAATTTTGAGATGATGGGGCAATATGAGGGCAATGTAGAGCTGATGGGGGCAATGTAGAGCTGATGGGGGGCAATATGAGGGCAATGTGGAGCTGATGGGGGCAATATGGAGTTGATGGGGGCAATGTTGAGATGATGGGGAAATATGAGGGCAATGTGGAGCTGATGGGGGCAATATGAGGGCAATGTGGAGCTGATGGGGGCAATATGGAGTTGATGGGGGCAATGTTGAGATGATGGGGCAATATGAGGGCAATGTGGAGCTGATGGGGGCAATATGGAGTTGATGGAGGCAATGTGGAGCTGATGGGGCAATATGAGGGCAATGTGGAGCTGATGGGGGCAATATGAGGGCAATGTGGAGCTGATGGGGGCAATATGGAGTTGATGGGGGCAATGTTGAGATGATGGGGCAATATGAGGGCAATGTGGAGCTGATGGGGGCAATATGGAGTTGATGGAGGCAACACTGAGATGATGCGGCAATATGAGGGCAATGTGGAGCTGATGGGTGCAATGTAGAGTTTATGGGGGGCAATGAGAGGGCAATATGGAGCTGATGGGGGCAATATGGAGTTGATGGGGGCAATGTTGAAATGATGGGGCAATATGAGGGCAATGTGGAGCTGATGGAGGCAATGTTGAGATGATGGGGCAATATGAGGGCAATGTGGAGCTGATGGGGGCAATGCGAGGGCAATATGGAGATTTGAAGCATTGTGGAGATGGCCAATGGGGGGGGCGCTCCAGATTTCTGTGCCTACAGGCTCCTGAGATGTAAATCCGGCACTGCTAATATCACGATCAAATATTTAAACCCCTTGTCTACAACAAAAGCAGATACATTTGTTTTCTTTCCCTCATGGCGCTCTGTACTTAAAATATCTGGTAAACATACCTTAAAAGAAGTTGCTGATACTGCCTGGAACTTATAAACCTTCCAAGAAATTTAGTCAACATCATGAGCAGCACGTCTCTGGAAAACACACAGTAATACATCTCAGCTACATAGTCTTCACAAATAGTAATGTATTTTAATAGAAAACAATCACTAAGGTTGGTGTACTAAGTTGAATTAAAGCAATTAAGCACCATAGGTTGGAAGTAAAAATTAAACACAAGGTAAGCATGGGGTGGAAATCAGTATAGTCTAGTACATGTCATGGAAATTAAGAAAAAATGCAATAGATGTACAGCACTGAAAAAGTCATAAACATAGTGCACAAATGATATAATAGATCCAAATACATATACATAATAGGCCATCTCCAAATAAATATACATAATAGGCAATACTGCAATTTATTATAACAATCCTTTTAAACACTACACGCACATCTCCAAATACATATACATAATACAAGTCAGTCGATTAAGGTGTTAAATCGTTTGTCCTAAATCACACAGAATAACAATTTTAACCAATATTTCTTATAAACCATCAAGGAGTTTGTGCACATCATAAATGTGGATCAACAACTTAAGGATTGATTGGTTATGGATTAAACCTAAGTAAATGTTGATTATTTTTCTTTATACAATTAACGGTCTTTTATCCATTAACCATACTGCACACTATTAGCTGTAAAACATAGCTGTGTTACTTTTATGATAAGAGGCAGTATTGATCCTGATATCAACAATTAGCTGGAGACACATAAGTAGAATCACAATTCAATGATGGCAGATGTGTGAAACAACATATCTGCAGCATCTCCTCAAATGCAGCAGCGGACACGGATATATGGTATCCGATATATATCTGATTACTCCTCAAACTTAGAACCTGTTAAGGTGACCGGATCGGAGGATTAGTATTTGGTCCGGCCACATAATACAAGCTTGTAAGACTTGTAATTCCCTTGTTTATATCCCATTCCAGGAACAATTCTTTTGAGACAGACTCTATGTTTTATAACTAATAGGTCTTACATAATCTATTTAAAAATGATATTTTATTTTTCTTCTTTTTAAAAATAAGCACAAATAAAATTTATTTTAACTTTTAAATTACTTTATTGTGGTGTATAATTGTTCACAGGGCAGATCAATCATAACCCTTATGAGGACATAGGAGTGCTGTGAATGAGAATTCTTTTTGCTACCTCTTTGGTAGCATCTTGTCAATTTGGTTAACTTTATTCTCATTGCACCCTATTGCATTTAAATAATCAAGCTATAATTCTCACTTAGAGTTGTGCAACCATTAACCCTTTAAGAGGGTTATTTTGTTTTCCCATAGTGCACAAATGGCAAACATGGAATTCACATTAGGCAGAGTAGAATACCACCTAGGATATCAAATTTTGAGGTACTCCTCATCTTTTCCTGCCAATTCCACCATGATAAGTTGTCGGTGTGGCCAGCTGAATCCCAACAAAATGGCAACCAATACCCATTCCAAACCAACTCCTAGCTTATGGTGGCCACTTTATTTGCCAGTTTATATATTGCTCTAAAGTACAGTTTATAAACTTTTGTGCCTAGCTAATGTACCAGTACCAATGTAAAAGTACTTCAGATGTCAAGAGGGGTATCATGACCCCTCATGACACCCCCATCAGGTTATATGCTCTTTAATTAATAAAGGGGCTATTGTCGCCACCATGCTAGGGGGGTGTCATGAGGGGTCATGATACCCCTATTGACGTCTGAAGTACTTTTTTTAATATAAATTACATATATAATTTAAAAATCATTGTTACACATAAATTAAATATTTAATTACATTTTCACACAAATTACATATATAAAAAACAAACACCTTTTTTTATACATGTACAGGTTGCCTATGAGTACCAGAGGGGTAGCAAACACATTACAATACCTCTCTGGTACACATAGGGTTAATCTTGCAATGCAAAATCCGAGGGCGTGTCGAACATAATAGGAGAAGAAAAATGTCAGATAAAAATGGTGAAAGAAAGTCATGGGAGCACTGTAGTTGAATTTTCAAGGAGGGGGGTTAAAATGTCGGATGTACAATATTCGTCAAATTAATATGGTGAAAGAAAGCACTGTAAGTCGGATTTGGAAGAGGAAGGGTTAAATTGTCGACTCTGAATAATATTTGTCGAATTAATATGGGGAAAGAAAGCACTGTACGTCGAATTTTGAAGGGGAAGGGTTAAAATGTGAAATGTGAACAATATTAGTCGAATTAAAGTGGTGAAAGAAAGCACTGTAGTCGACTTTTAAAAGGGGGGGAGATAAATATGTCGAAAGGGGGCACTCTGTTGAATTTTGTTATGTGGAGAACACATCTGACACTGAACTTGATCTTTCTGTCGTGAAATGTACGCCTATTTCCTTGGAATTTGACATTTTGCGCGTTTTTTGTAGGTGGTAGTCGAAAAAAGCAGACAGCACGAGTTTTGTTACTACTCTGAAAAGTGCTGTCTATGCCAGTTTTGTTTTACCGTGGTTCTGCAATAGAATACCAACGTAACATATTATCACGGTCCCTGTGATTTTCTGTCAATCTGGCCTGATTTGCCTGTGCATTGGTGGAGACTGATTGGCCCGCCCAGGATGTGCCTTTATATGCTGGAGCTTGGGCACTTGTCAGTTGCCCTTTCGTGGTGTTCCTGTTGCTGCTCCTTGTTGCTGAATTCCAGTGTCTCCTGTGTACCGACCCGGCTTGTCTGACTCTTCTCCTGTTCCTGCTCCGTGATTTGACCCGGTTCTGGCTGACGACCCTGCTCCGTAATTTGACCCGGTTCTGGCTGACTACCCTGCTCCGTGATCTGACCTGGTTCTGGCTGACGACCCTGCTCCGTGATTCAACCCGGTTCTGGCTGACGACCCTGCTCCGTGATTCGACCCGGTTCTGGCTCCTGTTCCTGCTCCGTGATTGATCTATTCCTCGGCTGTGGTGTGCCGCAGTGCTGATCCTGTTCCGGTTGCCGTTCCGGTCCTGCCTGCTGTTCCGGTTGCCATTCCGGTCCTGCCTGCTGTTCCGGTGTTCCTGTATCATTCCGGTCACTCTGGCGACATTCTGAACTGTTTAAGCGACTCACTGTTCCTCTCATTATTCACTAGCTGTAGCCTGAGGTTGCTTTGCCTTCTGCTGGTTGCCAAGGTGCTCGCTCCCGTACAGAACCACTTAACCCTTGCAGCGCCTGTAGTCTCCGGTCTAGTGCCTCCGATATATCTTGCCAAGCATACGATTACTGATTTGAGCCTCTATTCTGAGTACCTCTGTTGCTGCCTCGCATCCACCCTCAGAGCCTTGTCAGCTCGGTGTTCGAAGTCTGGTAGTCTGTTCGCTCCCACTGTGAACATTAAGAACGGCACCAGAGGGGTGTTCAGGCTCCGGCCTACATACGCTAGAAGGTACATTACCCATTGCACTTCCCAGTGCGCCGCCTCTATTACAGCTTGTGCAGTAACCGTCAGTATAAGCACCCAAGGGGTGTCAGGGCACAATCCAATTGGCACACGCAGGGTTACTACTATTTCCAGTTAAGGGCGATTCTGGTTCTGATTACTTCAGCGTTGGCAATTGCATTCCTCTGAAGCCCACGGTGGTGGTATCGGCTCAGCTCTGGGCATTGGGGCGCATTCCTATACCAACCTGAGAGTGAATTCAGTGCAGACACTTTACTCCTATCCAGCTATTGAGAGACTGTGTTCCAGAGACTGCTATTTATCCCGGGCGTTGACCAATCTTGTTTATATCTCTCCTATTGCACCTGTTAATCCCTTGGGGGGGATATTCCCTATCCATACATAGCACCTATTACTACCATTGTGTGCATTCACTTTGTCAGTATTGCCATTACTGCTATTCCTGTACTGGCCCTTAGGGGCATTGTTTTATTTTCTGTTTCAATAAAACTGTGTTTTTACTTCATACCCTGGTCTGAGTGTCAGAAAACCGTTACATTACGAAAGGGCCATGACCTCAGATGGGAAAAGTGACAGTAATACACAGAACCTTCACTGGAGGATGGATGTTCACGAGCAACACCTAGACCAATTGGCACTGGCCATGCAAAGCTTGCTTGAGCGTACGGTACACCTCGATAAACCGAAACAAAATCTGGTGGTCCCCCCAGTTACGACACCGGACAATACTACTGGGCAATTATTGGCACCCTCTAGAAGTTTTACGGCGGCGGTGCCATTACCATTATGATATGATGGCGAACCCACACTGTGCAGAGGTTTCCTTAATCAACTAGAGATATTCCTAGAACTCACACCCCATGCTTTCCCGAATGACCGTAGCAAGGTGGGGTTCATGATATCTCTATTAACTGGCAAAGCCCTGGCATGGGCTAATCCTTTATGGTAGCAGGCTAAACCCTGTACTCTAAGCTTTAACGAATTTGTCAGACAGTTTCGCAGAGTATTTGAGTTACCTGGGCGAGCTATCTCTGCGGCAAAAAAATTGATGGTAATACAGATGGGCGATCGTACTGTGGCAGAGTATGCTATAGAATTTCGGATTCTAGCGGCTGAAGTAGCCTGGAATAATGAGGCACTCCTGGCAGCCTTTGCACAGGGCCTTTCCGACTCCATTAAGGATGAGATTGCTGCCAGGGAGGCACCTACTGATCTAGATGAGTATATAGATTATGTGATACTCATTGACACCCGCATGCGTGAGAGGCGCTTGACTAAAAGGGCTAGTTCCAAGACCCATGGGCAGGAGAGGTCTTTTAACCCACCCTCTCTTCCCATTCCTCCTGACCGGGTACCTGAAACAGGGGAGCCTATGCAGATTGGCTTCACCAGGCTGTCTAAGGAGGAGAGGGCCTACCGCAAAAGACAAGGGTTATGCCTATATTGTGGGAAAAAGGGGCATTTACTAAGTACATGCCCGGTACGTCCGGGAAACGCACGCACCTAGGGTACCTTGGGGGACAGGCCCTAGGTGGTGTACAATCGTCCCCAGATCCTGGTTACAAGAAACCCACCATACCGGTGAGTTTTCTCCTAGGCGACCAAGCTGTGGAGGTACTAGCCCTGGTAGATTCTGGCGCAGCAGGCTATTTCATGGACCGGGCATTTGCTGAAAGACACAATATTCCTCTGTCTAAAAGAGATACTCCGCTAGCCATTGAGGCTATTGATGGCAGACCTCTAGAACCAGCTCTTGTCACCATGGAAACTACTCTCCTCACTATGTCTGTTGGGGTCCTCCATAAGGAGGAGGTTCGTTTTCAGATTATTCATTCACCCCATCATGCGGTCATTCTGGGGTTCCCTTGGTTAATGCTGCATAATCCCCAGTTTGACTGGCAAACGTGTGAGATTAAGTCATGGTCCAACCACTGCTCTGGTAACTGTCTATCTCGTCCTGTCAAGATTATGTGTACCTCTCCTTCTGTGCCAGCAGAATACAGCAAATTCAGTGACGTATTCAGTAAGGGTGAGGCCAGCGCATTGCCGCAGCATCGGGCATATGATTGCGCTATTGATCTGCCCCCGGGAGTGGTGCCACCGAGGGGTAGGACATACCCATTGTCCTGTGAGGAGACTAGGGCCATGGAGGAGTACATTGAGGATGCCCTCAGACGAGGGATTATTCGTAAATCATCCTCGCCGGCAGGTGCAGGGTTCTTTTTCGTGAAAAAGAAGTGTGGCGAGTTACGACCCTGTATTGACTACCGTGGACTCAATAAGTTAATGTCCAAAAATGCTTATCCCATTCCGCTCATCACAGAGTTATTTGACAGGCTGAAAGGCTCCTCTATCTTTACGAAACTCGATCTACGTGCCGCCTACAACCTAATAAGGATCAGGGCCGGTGATGAGTGGAAGACGGCATTCAATACTAGGTCAGGCCACTACGAATATCTAGTTATGCCATTTGGGTTATGTAATGCACCTGCCGTATTTCAGGAGTTCATTAACGATATCCTCCGCGACATGTTACAGTCTTGTGTGGTTGTGTACCTGGACGATATATTGATCCATTCTGCTAGTTTAACCCAGCACATACAGGATGTTTCTGAGGTATTACTCAGATTACGCAAGAACAAATTTTTCTGCAAACTAGAGAAATGTGAATTTCTCTGTTCCCAAGTACCCTTCTTGGGTTTTGTCATATCTAAGGATGGCATAGCCATGGACCAAGAGAAGTTGGCTGCAGTCCTACAATGGCCACGACCCAAGGGGTTAAAAGCTATTCAAAGGTTTCTGGGTTTTGCCAACTATTACAGAAAATGTATTCAGAACTTTTCCACCATTACTAAACCTCTGTCTGACCTGACGCATAAGGGTGCGAATCCCTCTCAATGGTCTGAGGCAGCTGAGATGGCCTTTGAAACCCTCAAGAAGGCGTTTGCATCTGCCCCTATACTATCCCACCCTAACCCCACCCTGCCGTTCACACTAGAGGTCGATGCCTCCGAGTTTGGGGTAGGGGCAGTTCTCTCCCAACGCCCTAAGGAGGGGGGTAACCTGAGGCCATGTGGATTCTTTTCCAAGAAACTGTCTAGTGCCCAGAGCCATTATGAAATTGGTGATAGGGAATTGTTGGCTATCATCTTGGCATTAAAAGAATGGCGACATCTTCTAGAAGGCACAAGGACCCCAGTGTTAATCCTCATGGACCATAAGAACTTGATTTACCTATCCAAGGCCAAAAGGCTGTCATCTCGCCAGGCTCGATGGGCCCTATTTCTGTCCAGATTTAATTTCATAGTGTCGTACCTGCCAGGGTCCAAGAATATTAAGGCAGATGCCCCGTCTAGACAATTCTGCACAGACATTGAGAGGGATGAGACCCCGGTCCCCATAATTCAGCCAGATAGGATCCTGGCTACTATTCGTACCAGCATCACTTCGCCACTGGGAGAGCAAATCTTGGCATCACAAGGGCATGCACCTCCCAGTTGGCAAGTGTTTTGTGGACGAGCCTTTCCGTACCAGATTACTTGAGACCTATCACTCATCTAAGGCAGCTGGGCACATTGGCAGAGATCAGTTGGCATGGTCATTATCACGAACATTCTGGTGGCCTTTGCTGAAGGCTGACTGCTCTGCATTTACTGCTGCTTGTGCCACCTGTGCCCGTGCCAAAACTCCCAGACATCTCCCAGTGGGACTGCTCCAACCGGTGCCTAATGGTGATCGTCCTTGGTCCCACATTTCTATAGATTTCTTGGGAGAGCTGCCTAGTTCTAAGGGCTATATATTTATCCTGATGGTGGTGGATAGGTTCTCTAAAATGGCTCACTTCGTGCTCCTCTCTGGCCTTCCTCCGGCCCAGGAATTGGCATTAATTTTTGCCAGAGAAGTATTCCGCTTGCACGGGGTTCCCAGAGTGATAGTGTCCGACCGGGGGAGTCAATTCGTGTCGAGATTCTGGAGGGCATTCTGTGGCCAGATGGGTATTCAATTGTCCTTTTCCTCCGCCTACCATCCCCAGACCAACGGAGCCGCCGAGCGTGCCAATCAGGAACTGGAGCAGTTTTTACGCTGCTTTGTGACTGATCATCATGATAACTGGGCCGACCTGTTGCCGTGGGCAGAGTTCGCCAGGAACTGTGCGGTTTATTCATCGTCTGGGAGCTCTCCGTTCCTTGTTAATTATGGGTTCCAACCCTGTCTACTCCCAGACTCATTTCAGTCCCAACAGATTCTGGCTCTGGATGAGCACATGGAGCAGCTCCGCTCCACTTGGGCACAGATACAAAGGTCCCTCAGTCAGTCCTTCCACAGACATCAGCGGCATGCCAATCGCAGACGGCTGCCAGCGGTTTCCTTCCAGGTTGGGGACAGGGTATGGCTTTCCTCCAGGAATCTCAACCTGCAAGTGCCCTCGAACAAACTGGCCCCCCGGTTCATTGGGCCGTTTAAGATTATTCGCAAGGTCAATCCTGTGGCATAAGCATTGGAACTTCCTAACACTATGCGTATTCACAATGTGTTCCATGTGTCATTATTAAAGCCCTTGGTTTGCAACCGCTATCCTATCACTCCGGTGGTTCCTGGGCCGGTGGATGTGCAGGGCCAAGAGGAATACGAAGTTCAGAGCATCATTGACTCCAGGAGATTTAGAGGCAAGTTTCAATATCTGGTCCACTGGAAAGGGTATGGGCCTGAGGAGCGCTCTTGGGTAGACCACAAGGACCTCCATGCTCCACGATTGTTGCGCAACTTTCACTCTAAATTTCCTCAGAAACCCAGACCCCCCAGCAGGGGAGGGGGTCTTTGAGAGGGGGGTACTATCACGGTCCCCGTGATTTTCTGTCAATCTGGCCTGATTTGCCTGTGCATTGGTGGAGACTGATTGGCCCGCCCAGGATGTGCCTTTATATGCTGGAGCTTGGGCACTTGTCAGTTGCCCTTTCGTGGTGTTCCTGTTGCTGCGCCTTGTTGCTGAATTCCAGTGTCTCCTGTGTACCGACCCGGCTTGTCTGACTCTTCTCCTGTTCCTGCTCCGTGATTTGACCCGGTTCTGGCTGACGACCCTTCTCCGTGATTTGACCCGGTTCTGGCTGACGACCCTGCTCCGTGATTCGACCCGGTTCTGGCTGACGACCCTGCTCCGTGATTCAACCCGGTTCTGGCTGACGACCTTGCTCCGTGATTCGACCCGGTTCTGGCTCCTGTTCCTGCTACATGATTGATCTATTCCTCGGCTGTGGTGTGCCGCAGTGCTGATCCTGTTCCGGTTGCCATTCCGGTCCTGCCTGCTGTTCCGGTTGCCGTTCCGGTCCTGCCTGCTGTTCCGGTGTTCCTGTATCATTCCGGTCGCTCTGGCGACATTCTCAACTGTTTAAGCGACTCACTGTTCCTCTCATTATTCACTAGCTGTAGCCTGAGGTTGCTTTGCCTTCTGCTGGTTGCCAAGGTGCTCGCTCCCGTACAGAACCACTTAACCCTTGCAGTGCCTGTAGTCTCTGTTCTAGTGCCTCCAATATATCTTGCCAAGCATACGATTACTGATTTGAGCCTCTATTCTGAGTACCTCTGTTGCTGCCTCGCATCCACCCTCAGAGCCTTGTCAGCTCGGTGTTCGAAGTCTGGTAGTCTGTTCGCTCCCACTGTGAACATTAAGAACGGCACCAGAGGGGTGTTCGGGCTCCGGCCTACATACGCTAGAAGGTACATTACCCATTGCACTTCCCAGTGCGCCAGCTCTATTACAGCTTGTGCAGTAACCGTCAGTATAAGCACCCAAGGGGTGTCAGGGCACAATCCAATTGGCAAACGCAGGGTTACTACTATTTCCAGTTAAGGGCGATTCTGGTTCTGATTACTTCAGCGTTGGCAATAGAATTCCTCTGAAGCCCACGGTGGTGGTATCGGCTCAGCTCTGGGCATTGGGGCGCATTCCTATACCAACTTGAGAGTGAATTCAGTGCAGACACTTTACTCCTATCCAGCTATTGAGAGACTGTGTTCCAGAGACTGCTATTTATCCCGGGCGTTGACCAATCTTGTTTATATCTCACCTGTTGTACCTGTTAAACCCTTTGGGGGGATATTCCCTATCCATACATAGCACCTATTACTACCATTGTGTGCATTCACTTTGTCAGTATTGCCATTACTGCTATTCCTGTACTGGCCCTTAGGGGCATTGTTTTATTTTCTGTTTCAATAAAACTGTGTTTTTACTTCATACCCTGGTCTGAGTGTCAGAAAACCGTTACACACAGTAGCTTGAATTTCCAAAATTCAAGCTACTTGTTTTTCTTGTAATGCCGGTTTTAGAGCGGGTAATAGAATCAAGCCCCTGATCTTTTACCTCAAATTCAGTTACAAATTTCAGACTGCCTCTTGGCCATTCCCTCCTGTCATCTTAAGATAAGCATGTCCAGACAGAACTCTACATTTTCCCTCTTAAAACTCAACAAACACCCAGCTACACCATTACAGTTGATGGTGATTAAATTGATCCAGTCAGCTCAGTGTGCTGCTTAGGGGCGGTATTTGATTCTTCTCTTTCCTTCTCCTGTCACATTAACTCCTTGACTAGAACCTGTCACTTCTTATTCAATAACATTGCTAAAATCCACCCATTCCTGTCCCAAATAATGACTTTAAACTATTGTGCATGGCCTCATTCTGTTCCACTTAGACTGTTGCAATATACTACCAGCTGGCCTCCTGGATTCTCATCTTTCCATTATGCAACATGTCCTAAATCAGCTGCACAAATCACCACACTATCTCCAAAAACTGAACCTGCTCAAATCATTCTTAGACATCTGACATGGCTCCCTATTCAACATTGCATCACTTACGAAGTCCTTCTTCTTACCTTCAAAGCTCTCCACAATGCACCCCCCTTACATCTCTTCCCTCTTCTCCACTTTGCACACAACACCCTTCTTGTTACACCATCCACACCCTCTGCCCTCTCGCATCTCAAACCTTTTTCACTTTCCTACCCGGAAATCCTATCTTCTGGAGCACTAGCACCATGTGCTGCCAATTGGCAAAATCAGCACTTTAACTCACAGCACTTGACAGCCTCATTCCCTACTGTCTGGCTGTCTCCTATTACGCATTTAGACTGTAAGCACCTTGGGGCAGGGACCTCTTTCCTATTGTTTCTATGATTGTGAAACTTATTTTATCACCATTTATTTACTGAAACATACTAATGTTGTGAGGATCTGCGTTCACTGTTTAGCATCATATAATTAAAGATATAAATCCATACATACACCTGGCATGCATTTGTTTTTGGCAACCAAGGTCTTCATTTTCTATGTTGGAGGAATTGGGCATGCTAAGCAGAGTGCAATTTGTAATTCTTCTCTGCCATAGCTCATGTTCAAATTAAGTTGTCTCAATAATCTAGAAAGAATTCAGGGTTTATGCTTCTGAGTAAAACATTCCCACTACAGAAATATGTTTTATTCATTTGTTGTTGTAGCCCAGAATTGTATTTTTTGGTTGTAGCACGTCCATGGCATATGAAGGGTTATGGTCATCGACAATAGCTGTTCATAGACTGCAGCAACAGCTCAATCATAAACTTTCAGGCCATGGGGGTACTGCACCCAAAAGTGAAAGGAAGAGAAGTGAAAGGAAGAGAAGAACTGAGTGTTGATTCAGGGTAAGTACACAAAACTAAAGAAGAATAAAGCAAATTAAGTAAATTAATATATTCTAATAAATGATAAAAGCTAAAATGAAATGTTCTTATTCCTTTAGAACTAGTGACGTTACTTGCAAGACATCTACCATTCTATGGAACCAGCTTGAGAAGCATTTACAGGGATAGTAATACGTGAAATGTAAAAAAGTATATATTGTAGGGTTTATCCCCTGAGTAAAACAACGGATCTTAGACTACTGAAAGGTGTTTTATTCAAAAATTATTACAGCTTGAGCTTGAATTTTTTAGGTGCAATATCACAGTGGCCTGAAATTGTACAGTGGTGCTGCTGCTACACAATCCTATGGAGATTTATGGTCAGCTGACCAAAGCTATCCATAAGATGGTGTAGCAACAGCACCTCTGTACAATTTCAGGCCACTGTGATACTGCATCTAAAGTCTGAGCAATAATAACTTTTGAATAAAACACCTCTCTGCAGTGAGAGTACCCTTGGTTTAATCGGGAGGATAAACACTATAATGTATATTTTTTTTTTACACATTAGGTATTACTGTCCTTTTAAGGTCATGAGTGTATAAACTGCATTGATTTGCATACCTGCTCACTTGCGCTTTGCCCTCTGGATCATTGTTTTTAAACAGCTGTCTTAGACTGTAATATCCTCCAGACCTCACTTTTTCCCGAAAAATGTACTCCAGCTGTAAATAACAATGATTTGTTTTTTTTAAATAGTTGAGCAGAAAACTCAGTTAAGCCAAAACTACTAACCAACCCAGAACCCTAGGAACATTACAGAAAAAAACATCTCTTTTTTTATGAAAGTATTTTACCAGGATGGATACATTGAGATTGTATCTAGTTTTCATGTATGTCCTGGGTACTCATTTTCCTCTCCCTCTACTCTGCCCCTCTGGAGGCCTCAGGAACATCTGAGCAACATTTTCCGCCTGCTTCCTGCACTTTCCTGTGAGGGCTGGTGTTAATGAAAGATAAATGTAGTACTCTTTGAGGACCTGAGGGTCCTGTAGATCCAATGCATAGACCTTAGTGCACTGTAAACACGGTAGGGCACTACCATAATCTTTCATTAAGTCAGGTCCTCACAGGGCAGTGCAGGAAACAGGCAGCAAATTCAAGCATGCCACCTGCTGCGCAGATGTCCCAGTGGCCTCTGGGGGGGGTGGGGTGGGTAGCAGCATATTGAGGTCCGTGTAGGAAAAAAGGGAGCAGACAATTTTTTTTATTACTATTTAAACTCATCCTGTATAATACGCACCCGTCATGTCACACAAGGTGATAAGGGACAAAACTGTGCATATTATACCCGTGATTTTACTGTACTTCAGAAGGATGAAAGGCTAAGTTGGACCTTGCCGGGACAAGAACTGGCGACCCGGAGGATTGAATAGATTCTACAGCTGGTGCATTAATTAACTGCCCATGCAAGGCCCCAGTAGAAACATTTTTTAAGCCTCTAGCACAACAATATTTTCAAAGAGACAGAACTAGAAACTATTAGACCATGCTGCTGTAAGTGCTTGTGCTTACCTTATTACCTGGAGGGGAGCCGGTCGCTCTGGTGCGCTAAGAGGCAGCCGGTACCCTCTGAGCGTACTTCGTGGCCACTCCGCATCATAGTTTGAGGAGAACCGAACGCCCTGGTTCGAGTCTGGGCACCAGTCTCCTCTCTGATGCCCCATGCGGCTCCTGCCTTCCTCTCCCAGCCAGCAGAGTCAGGCACGCGTCACTGGGATTCGCTCTGGTGACAGCCCGCCCCGACTCATAAAGGGACAGGACACCTTAGTGCTCCATCTCTTAGGGGTGGGGAAATAGGTATATAAACTGCCTGGACACCAAACTAGTTGCCCTTTCGTGGTGTTCCAGTGCAGTTCTAGTTGGAGAGTGTTCATGTATGACCCTTGGCTTGGCTATCTGTCCTTCCCGGTGTCCAGTGTTGTGGCTTGCCTGACTACCTGCTTAGTATTGGACCTTGGGCTCTGGCTGACTACCAGCTCTGGCATTGACCCTTGGCTTTTTCTGACTATCCTCTTGGCATTGACCATCGGCTCTGGCTGACTACCCGCTCTGGCATTGACCTCTGGCTTGTCTGATTATCCTCTTAGTATTGACCATTGGCTCTGGCTGACTACCTGCTTTGGTATTGACCCTTGGCTTGTCCGCATACCACCTATTCTGACTGCAAGCCTGAGTCAGTATTCTCCTTGTGGCAACCTGTTCAACTCTCTTCTGGGTCCTAGCCCCAGTATTTGCTATACTTTCCTGGTTCCCAGCCCCAGTAGTGCTATTTCACGGTTGCCTTCGATTTATCTTCCAAAGCAGCCTCCTATTCCTGGCAGGAACCATTTGATTTGTGCCTATCTATTTCGTGATCAAAATCAGTATGTCTTTACCGTATATATTTACACTGTTTAATAAAGGTGGCCTTTCAAAATCAGTACTGTCTCCTGTCTGTTCATTGGTATCTGTGACAGCCAGAGAGATGGCTCAGTTGGTTAAGGCACCAGCTGTAGAATCTACTCAAACCATGAGGTTGCAGGTTCTAGTCCCGGCAAGTTCAGCTCAGCCTTTCACCTTTCTAAGGTAGATAAAATGAGCCCAGGACATACTTGAAAACGATAGAAAATCTCAATGTATTCTTCCTGGTAAAATGCTTTCACAAAAAAAAAAACCTTTTGATACTGGGGCCTGGCACAACCATACCCCTTGCAGTTACACCTCTGTAACATGCTGTACTGCAGAGTGAGTATGCTGGATGAGTTTCAGAGTATGCAGTACTTAGTGAGGAAGCTGTTAGACCTTAATCTTAGCATGCCCTGTACCCCTAACCCATAGCATATGCAGGTAAAGTTCCACCATGATTTCTTCTTGAGTGATACATGGCATTGAATGAGGAATAGAGGAAAGGAACACACCAAAACGCCAATAAATTTCCCCATAGCCCTCTCCTTTGCACAGGTGATGTTAATGGGAAGAACTGTTCGTTATAGCAGCTTATTAAACTGTAATAGGCAGGAGTAGGGCTAAACTGACTTTGGCGCCTGCTTTTGTGCAGAATTGTGTTGGTGCATTGCCTCCCATTGTGAACTAAATCCACCATAGACCTTGTTAGGTTTTCAGACTCCAGTGATCAGAGCTAAAGAAAGAAACGCACTGCTCCTAGTAATACTATAGTAAAGTAAATACATTTACCTAGCAAGTTTATGTCCTTGGTTGCTTTGATGTCTCCAATGCGTTGCAAGGCAATGCGCTGGTGAAACCACTAGCCCCAAGGGCTTTATTCTTAATTGTAAAATCTCATTTCAAAGAGTAGATATTGTATGTTAAGTTATTAACCCTTTTATGCACCTTTTTTCATGTAGTGAATTCATATGAATATGGTGAAACATGAGATACATAATTTAGTTCCTATTATACACATTCTATATTTATTTTCCTCATGTAATATTTACATGAGACATACACATAAGAACTATGCCATGTCCAGCATTCATTTTAGTACCTGTATAGTGTTTAGTATCCTATATAATAATTCGGTAAAACGTGTGTAACGACGCAGTGATGCGCAGTATAGGCTGCCCGCGCAGTGGCTGATACAGAGCGTCTGTATCAGCCGCAACGGGTGCAGTCTCTACTGCGCATGACTGCCCTGCGACCGGCTGACAGTGGCACTGTGGCCCGTGTAACGGGCTCTTCAACTAGTATTAAATAAGTTAACATGTAAAGCCCATACCTCATCCACTTCTATCCGGAGTTGTGTTCCAGGCCGGGATACAGAACTGGATTTGCTGCTGGCAGCGCTCACTCTACTCTCAGCACGGCTTCCGATGTCTGCTCTCTGACCTTAATGTATACAACAAACAAGGATGAATATTCATTTTTCAGAGATAAATGCCAAGATATTTGAAACACAGCAACCTTTGGGAGGATATTACACAAAGTGCTCAAGAAGAAAGGTACCGTAACATCTGAAAATGGGTTATATAATTTTAATTCTTTAAGGGCAATGCGTTGCACTCCCCTCTGGTTCTTAAAGGGTTAAATATCATGTCTTTTCAGCTAACATCTATAAAAATGTATTTCACGTTATCCTAAACTTGCATCTTTAATGCAATTTCAGACTGTCCTATAAAGGGACATAATTCATTTAGTTTATTGATATTTGTAAGCACTGCTCTTCAGAAAGGCTGGTACCATTTATTAGCCCATTTACAGACAATGCAGCGCTGTCACTTCTCAAACACCTCTCAAGATTTGCTATGGTAATGGGGGTCAGGGAGTCTATAAAAGGCAGAAATAGCAGCTAACCTACTTCTTATGTAGGACTAGATTTTAGAAGTTGCAGATGCTAATTATGTGTAGAGAGCCATGGGGTGTTTTAGATGTTCCTTTAAGTAGAGGTTTAGGTTTTGTGGTTTTTTTTTTGTTGTTGTTTTTTTTTTTTAACTGGCAAGAGATATGTACAGAAGGGATGGGAAAACTGCTGCTCCCCAGGTCTAGATGGACTATAATTCCCATCATTCCCAGCCAGCCAGTGACAAGCTGAGGATGATAGGTTCTGCAATGCTTAAAGGGAAAGAAAAGACAAACTAAAATACAGTGGCGTAACAATAGGGGTCGCATCTCTGACCGGGCACGCCCCTGCGACCCCATTGCCACGCGCCCGCAGAAACTCAGCTGATCTCCCGGCGCTCTAGTAATGCAGAGCGCTGGGAGATGACATCATCTCTCAGCCCTCTGCATTATTCAGAACCATGCAGGAGCAGGTAGGAGATGGACACGGGGCAATGTAAAGAATGTGGTCAGGGGGCAGGCCCATGGCAATTTCTGCACCAGTGCCCGGTGGCTTCTAGTTACGCCACTGCTAAAAAGGTTGATTCAAGGAGTGTGCACAGGATTTAACAAGAGGAAAATCAGCAGGTATAAAAAAACATAATGAGGTGCGTGTAGGGGAGGACAATGCAGAAGTCGGTGAGCCTTTTGGGACATTTCTTTCTGACCCCCAGTTTGGGTTACCTATATTTTATTCAGTAAGATAAACACATCAATATATAATTTTCCATATTAAGCATTATTATGCCTTTAAGGCTCACATAGGGCCATATCTACAAAAGAAAAGTGGAGGAATTCTGAGGCAAACCATTTGCACTATAGAGAGAGAGAAAATTAAAAATTCTAAACATTGCCATTGATTTAAATGGGGATTTTAACCACTTAAATGTTATGCATCGCAATGCATTGGAGATCTCTAGCATTCACTGGTTAAAATCTCCAAGTAAATCAATGAGAATTTTTAGTTTTCCCCTACAGTGCTAGCATTCAAGTGGTTACATAATAGGCTGTAAAGGGATATAAAACTGGTGCAAGGACATTGAGATTGTTCTGGCCACACCCACAATTCAGAATGTGGGTGTGGCCAGCACAGCTGAAGCACTCCTCAACATGTGGAGTTCTAGGCAGTTGCCTACTCTGCCTATTGGGAGGTGTGTAACACATTGCTTCATAATGAGTTGCACACCTCTCTAGTCCTTACATGGTTAAATTGATGGCAGAGTTGTACTACAGATCTGGCATGAATGAATATTATGTGTATACAGTATAACACATTAATGGTGAGTTTTCTGTGAAATTAGCTTCAAAGTCAGCTCCAGGCTTTTTTACAGAACCATTCTCTCAATTCTCCACAACTTTACATTTCCCTCTCATTTGAATTTTCTGCCCTCCATGCTTTATCCTTTTCCTTCCACTGAGCTACAGTGAAGTGTGGAGAAATATTGCTGGGTTTCATTGATAACCAGGTTTCCCCCATGATGACAGTACTGGTGAGAAGTGTTAACAGGGAGGTAGAGGAAGTCGGAGGAGCTCAACTAGGCTCATGAGCTTGCAAGTGTATGCAAAATTTCACTGGGACTGGGTCCTCGTGCCCAGGGTCCAATCTCTTTTAGCTCACAAATGCCATACACAGAGAAGAAATATTCTGAAGCATCATACATGTCCTGCCAAAATGGCAGTCCAGCCACGAAATGCCAGACAATTGTCTAGATGTGATTTAGATGGAAATCCAGTCCTGTATTTCTCAGATGGCATCCAAGTCCAGCAAGGTAATAAAATACCAGCTCATAATTTTTACACAATAGAGTCTACTTCTAATACAAAGCAATGTTTGGCTTATATATTAACACTGTAACTGTAGACAAGGAAGATAAGGCAACAAAAGGAAAGTGACAAAATAATGTCACAGCTAATTACATACACACAAGCAGCCAACTTCCCCAAATAACTGCTGACTGTAGTGTAACTCACACCCTTTAATATATATTCACTAACTTATTATTAGTGGTCAGATTACACAACACATCACAGCCAGCAACCATTACATTATCCAGCACATTATACACATTCACATTATATATTGTTACATTGTACTGATCTATTGCCTTAACAATCTGAGTCCCAAGCATGTGTCTAATGTATTGCAAATAGGGTTGCCACCTATGGCATTCTCTCCATAGACTTAACATTGGACCGAAGCCAATTTTTTATCGGCCTGCCAGTAAAATACCGGCTGGGTGGCAACCCTAATTGCAAAGCAATGAGTTAGACACTAATCTAGCTACCAAAGTATTAACACTTTGAGCGCCAGAGAGGTGTGCAACACACTTAAAGGGTTATAATAAGGATTCACACAATAAAAATTACCATTGATTTAAATTGTTTTATTAAATTGTTTTTTAACCCCTGAATACAATGCATTGTGGCACTGAATGTATGTCTGTATGAGCTGGTCCTGTCTTAACTCTTTGCAGGCCAAAGAGGTACGCAAGGAATTGCTTTGCAATGCATTGCATACCATTCTGGTACTCAAAGAGTTAATACAGGAAGTATCATGCTGTGTATCTCCCTGACATTCACAGGGTTAAAGTTTTCCATTGTAGTCTTGTAATGTGCTCTGGAATAAATGCACTTTTATCTTAATTCACAAATAATTCACTTCAGACCTCAAACCATAGAGACACAGGGCCTTATTTACAAAAGAAAAGGGGAGCATTTCTGGAGCAAGCTAACTGTATCACAGGGGAATAAAAATTCCCTAAACTTGATTAAATTAATAGGAGGATTTAGCTCCTTAAGTACAGCACGTGTGTCCAGGGGTGGGTGGCCTTAGAGGATCAAAGCACTTTTTTAAAAAAAAAATTTAACCAGTGCATTATAGGAAGACAGCACGGCGTGCAGCCTCACTGCCATCCCAGAATTCCATGACATGCCAGGACCGTCACAGGACCTTAATGTCCGAAAAAAATGATGGTCCTGGCATGTCACTGGCCATTAAGGAGTTAATCCTCCAGTGCTTACGAGGTCTCCAACACATTGCAAAGCCATGGGAATCACCACTTGAGTTACTGGACATACTGATATGTAACTACTATAGAAAGGCTGATGTACTAAGAAGAACTAGAGCAGGGGTCTAGAGAAGAGGTAGCCAACGCTTGTCCTCAATGGCTACCAACAGTGCATGTTTTGGGGATATCCTTTCACTTTAATTGATCAACCTGGGCTCATTCATGGAAATCCTAAAAATGTGCCCTGTTGGTATCTCTTGGGGACCAGGGTTGGCTACCCCTGAACCAGAGGAATTCCATAACAAACCAAGTGCACCATAGGGGATAAAAACATTTCCCAAACCAGCATTAATTTAAATAGATCAAGAGACTGAATTCTAGAGAGATCTCCTTTACATAGTTCTAAATTAACACTTGTTCATGACTCTTAGATACCATTTACACATATAAGTTATGAAGTGACCATTTCTGCTTAGAATATCCGCCCCACTGTGCTCCCAATTAGGCACCAGAGAAAAATGATGCTCATGTACTAAGAAAAGGGGAAATTCTGGGGCAAAACAACTACACCACAGAAGACAAATGAAAATTCACAAAATTCATATTGATCTAAATGGTGCTTTTAACCCCTTGAACGATACAGGTCTCAATGCATTATGAAGTTATGTGGCAAAGATCTCTCTAGAATTTAAAAAGATAGTAATGTTATACTATAAACATATGTGGGATTGTTCAGTTTACTTTTATATAATGCATAGTATCCTTTGTACTGACTGTACATTTGTATTCGTCTTGAAAATTGATTTAAAGGTTCCCCTCCTGCCCCTTTCCATTACGTCATTCCCACTTTCCAAATATCCGAAAGCTGGTCTGGACAGATCGCAATGAGGGACAATTTTGTGTCTGGTCAATATAAGGAAAACCTTCCCCCCCGTTGATGAAGCGCTGCAGGGTTTTCCTTATACTGACAGAATATTGTCCCTTGTTGCGATATGTCCGGACCAGAGTTCGGATCTCAGAGAACTGTGACTGACATGACGGAAAGGGGTGAGAGTTGGAACTTTTAAACAGATTTTCAAGAAGAATACAAATGTACAGTCAGTACGAAGGATACTATGCATTATATAGAAGTAAACAGAACAATCCCACGTATGTTTATATTATAACATTGTTATCTCTTTAAGGGGTTAAAAACCTATTTATATCATTAGATATTTTCGTTTGTCCCTATGGTGCAGTTGTATGGCTTCTGATTTGTTACACTTTTCTTACTGAATATGGCCCTTAGGGTCAAATGTTGAAAGAAAATCTGGAGGAGTTCTGGGCAACCATTTGCACTATAGGGGAGACCTAAAAAATCCAACTAATTTAAATGGTGATTTTAACCCCATGAATGCTAGAGAGTACTTCTAGCATTCAAAGGGGTTAAAATCCCCATAAATCAACGGAAATGTTTGAATGTTCTTCACTACAGAGCAATGGTTTGCCCCAGACGCATCCACATTTCTTTGCAACACACAGCACTTATTGTTTAAAGGTCCTGACTAGCGCAAAACAAATTTGGTAACTCAGGGATTAATACTCACCTAGTCGCTAGTCCGTTGCCACTCCGATTCCTTTAGGGTTAGTTAAATGGCTTCTCTGCTTCCTGATTGATCAGCAACTGGCTCTTATGGGGCCTTCAACGGGCAAACCTCCTGACTTATTAAACCCCATATTAACTTATATACATATACTATTAATTTCTGTGTTTGCACAGAGCTGAAATCGCTACTCTGATCAATTGAGGTATTAACATTGGGTTTGAGAAGTCAGAAAGTTTGTCTTTTTCAGACCCTATAAAAGCCAATCACTGATCAAGCAGGAATTAGAGGCAACAATCACCCGCTCATTCAGGAATAGGTGCAGAATCAGGAAGTATTAACCTCTGAGCTACCAGAGCTCTGGGAGAAGACTTTATAAAAATCTTGGAGCTGCAATGTGCAGCCTCAAAATGGCTCCTATCACCCATTTCATGGGGTCATGGCTATAATGCAACCAGAAAGAGCCTCTATAGTCCCACTGAGATGAGCTTTTAGGCCAGACACAGAAGATCTATGGGGACTGTGTTCTGCAGGTAAACACGTCTGAGCTTCGAGAATTCAGTCTCTTCTCTAGCCACAAAAGAGGGAACCCCAGGGGTCTCTTTCCAGATTCCTGTTCTCCCCAGGATTTTTACAAAGTCTGTTCCCACAGGGGAAGACTTGCTAAAACATGATATTTCCCTTTAAAGAACAAAAATTGCAATGATTAAGGGCCTCTATGGGTTAACTCAGTATGGAAAGACCTATTGCATACTATGTAACTTATCTGTGCAAATGACATCTCATGACCAGTATATTAATTTACAACTATCAACTGTCAAAATGCTGCTCAGCAACCTCTGCTTTACTGATGTTGGGTAGTGTTTTGTGCTTGCATATTGTACATGCAGAAATTCTATACACAGCCTGTGTGACCTCCGACCTGCAGAAATGCCACTCTCACTACTTGCTCTAGCAATGTGTGCTTTTTTCAGACCATCCTTATGGAATGAAAGGTCATGGGCTGAGACGCTACATCCCACCACTTTTATCAGCAATGTAATTTCCAGGCCAGTCAGCAAAATATTCAAAGGGTTTTTTAATATTAGTGTGTTATTATCTAATTATGGGCTGATGTAGTTAGATAAATTCTGGAACAATCCATATGCACCATAGGGGGGACAAATAAAAATTCTTCAGATTCATTTCTGAGCATCTGCACAGTGTCCAAAGCATTGATAAGCGATGAATTGGGCATCTCTATGGTATTCAAAGAGTTAACCATTTGAATGTTAGACAGGTCTTTAAGAGTTGCTTTTCAACACGAGGAGACCTCTAGTTTTCAAAGGGTTACAAACCTCATTTAAATCAGTGGAAATTTGGGGAAGTTTTATTTGTCCCCCTATAGTGCAGTTGGTTTTCTCCAGAATTGCTCCTATTTGATTTAGTACATCATCTTCAGATTTTATTTATTAATAACACTAAAACCCATACTGAGATATCAACACACTAATATAACAAAAATCACACATCGTGTGTGTATTTCTTTCTTCTTAAGATTTCTTCCAGTGCAGAGGGGTACTGTGTTGCATACCCCTCTGGTGCTCAAAGGGTTAATAATTGGTTTCATGTATTTCAACTCTTTGAGTGTGCAAAGGATCATGTTACATCTGCTCCAGTAGACAAGAGTCTCAGGGACAATTTAATTGAAAACTGTGACCACTTCTTATTTTTAAAGGGATAGTAATACTTCGTTTTATCTTTATTTTATTTTGTAGGCATTAAAAAAACATGAAGAACGATATAAGTCTTATCTCTCAAACCTTTATGGTTTGAGAGATATTCACAAGCAAAGTTTCCCCCTCCGGCCCCTTTTACCTAGTGTAAACCATCTCTTCTCAGATGTGGAATGCAGTCCATAGACCAGACAGATAACAGCAAGGGACAATATTCTTCCTATCAGAACAATGAAAGCCCTGCCCCCCTTGACAAGCTTTTCAGCTTTTTTCCCTTATCTTAATTGAAGATTGTCCCTCTCTGCAGTCTACCTGGGCACCTCCCTTTTGCTCTGGCTGAGCAGTGTTACATTAGTAAAAGGGGAGGGAGGAGGATATTTTGTCATTGAATTACTCTTGAACTACTACTCTGACAGAATTGAAATAACACTCTCCAAAGTCCAAATACTATGATGATTAATTAGAGCAGCTTTTATTATGAAACATTACTATCCCTTTAAAAGTTAATTATGCCTTTGGAATAAGTGGCTCTTAATTTGTTTAAAGGAGAACAACACCTACCTTCCACACATGAACTTTACTATGGACAGGTAATCTTAATAGCTCCAATTCATGTTGCACTTTCACCTATGTTCATTATAATAACTTCAATCATGGATGTCCTGTTCATGGAGGCAGTTATGACCGTTGCTAGCTTGACTACAGGACCTCAAGCTCTGCTCACTGCCCATGCTAATCTTAACCATTTAAGGCCTAGAGTGGTGTCCAATGCATTGCTTGGCAATGTGCTGCACACCTTTTTGGTCCTTAATGGGTTAAGTAGACTAATGCACTCTGCCCGTTTCAGTTTGAAAAAAAAATGCCTGCAACTATCATGACACCACAATTAAACATTTGCCACTTAAACCAAATGACCCACATGTCTGCTATGTAGGGCATGCCCAGAACTAACCTGATTGTGTGCAATTTGTCGACAGAAACAAGTCCCATAGTTCTCATTAGAACATTTGGAGTGAGATAAAATCTGACAACATGAAACCTGAGCTAAAAGAGTTATTTCCACAATGCAGAAGGAAGCCATGGTGGCAGGAACTGAACTACCATTGTTGCTGCATTTGCAAAGCACTGGGGAACAGTCTTAGGGGTCTGTTGAATGCTGAACCAGGGCCCTCCATTACTAGATTTGCCACTACATGTTGATCAGCGTTGATCTTTGGGGCATGCAAACTGTGTAATATGACCCTACCTTAGGGGGCCCTCCCTTTCACCACATGATACATCAGTGGTGTAGCCAGGGACTCCTCTAAATACTATTATAATCAGTACCATCAACAAAGGCCAGATTGTACCACTGCACATTGTGATCTCAGCCAGGATTCCACTTCTCAGCAAAGCAGGAGAACAGATTTACTCCTATTGGCTGGCAGGTGTAAAGCATGCTTTGGGTGGACCTGAGAAACTAATGTGTATGTCATGGTGTGTGTTTTCATGTGTTTGGATGTGTGTATGTCATTGTGTTTGTGTATGTGTTGTGTGATTTTGCTTGTGTTTGCATGTGTATATGTTATTGTGTGTGTACTCCTGTGCTTGTATGAGTGTCTGTCATTGTGTGTTTTTGTTTGTGTGGGTGTGTGTATATGTAACTGCATGTATTTTCTTGTGTTTAGATATGTGTATGTCATAGCGCTGTGAGTATGGATATGACTGGAGAACCCTCTCATTCCTGGTTGCCATCTATATTATTTACACTCACTTTCACATTACAATTTTATTCACTATATGGATATGTTATGGTGAGTTAGCGCTGTGAGCTTTTCTTTCCTTTTTGTTATGTCATAATGTGTGTCTGCCAGTGTTTGGATATGTGTATGTCATTGTGTGTGTTTTCCTGTGGTTTAGATACGTATATGTTATTGTGTGTTTTCATGTGCTTGGATTTGTGTACATCATTATGTGTGCTTTCATTTAAAATTTGTGTGTGTTGCCTGTGTTTGGATATGTGTGTGCCATTGTGTGTGTTTTCCCGTGTTTGTATGAGTGCATGTCAATATGTGTGCTGTCATGTGTTCAGATTTGTGTATGTCATTGTGTTTGTTGCCTGTGTTTGGGTGTGTTTATGTCATTGTGTGTGGTTGCCTGTGTTTGGATGCATGTGTGCCACTGTATGTGTTTTCCCATGTTTGGATGAGTGCATGTCAACATGTGAGCTGTCATGTGTTTAGATTTGTGTATGTCATTATGTACGTTTGCCTCTGTTTGGATGTGCGTATGTAATTATGTGTGTGTTTGCCTTTTCAGATGTTTGTGTGTCTTAGCCCCCATGACTTCCCTCTTACATTCCTTCCAGTCCATTGTATCTTCAGAAATAGAAGAATGCCCTGCTGGTCTCTTTCATGGAGGTCATTGGGGTAAATAAATGAATCTGATCTAACGCCATTTGCACAATTCAGAGTATGCAGCAGAGTGTTTTATCTCTGCATTGCATACTGGTAGACACACTGTTTAAGACATTTATTCCAGCAAGCCACCTATACCTGCCCCACAGCATGCACGGGACAATGGCATAAGGTTACACCATTTGCTCTGCTCCTTGTTTAATACATAGCACCCCGATACTTCCATAAGCTCCGAATTGCCCCAACTTGGTGCAAGTGTTATTAAAGGGAGAATTTTCAGTGTAAGCAGCTTAGTAAATTGATGTTAGGCAGGCACAGGGCTAGGGAAAAATAGATTATTTTTATTATTATTATGCAGAATTGTATTTATACATTTCACCCATTGTTCTGTTTTTGTCAAATAAATACTCTGCTAATCTAATACAATCATATTGTGCTCTGTTGGGCTCATGCTTTCAAGTAAAATCTTACCTGGTTTCTGTATAATGGGGTAATATTTTAGCATGATCCAGGGTAGTAACTAAGGGGAGTGCAGCTGTGCTGGAGCCCAACATCCAAGAGGGCCCCATCTGCCCTATGGTCCAGTAGATTCTAGCTATGCCTCTGCCATCCAATAATTAGTTAGGCCATTGGTGGAATCTATAATGCTGGCCTCATGTTTGGGGGTAATACTCTGTTCTTCTCTGTTTAATGCAATAATGCTCTAATGGTCTCATGCAATATCAGGATTTTGTCATTTTTTGCTGTTCTGGAGGGAGATGCACTAAGGTTTGAAAAGGACAGTGAATAGTAATATAGAGGTGAATTTGACATAAGTCTACCTAACTGTATGCAATGGGCTATGGGGAGAAGGGGGGGTGCTGATGTATCAATACTGTTAGTGACTAAAATGAATAATATTGGTTTCTAATACATTTTTCTTATGTATGTCACCTTCGGTTATGGTCATTTTGTTTTAGCCCTCTGCCAAAATAGGTTGGATACTCCCAACAGAGGCTGAGGCTGGTGAAAATGGAATGTATCATAACTATGAAAAGCTCAGATTATACTTACTCAATTACACCACCTCACACGAGACTTTAGAATATTAACATAATTAGAGTATTTCAAAGTTCTTCACAGACATGTATTTCAAAGTTCTCCTCTGAAGTAAGCATATTTAAAAGTTCCCCATTGAAGAGTATTTTAAATTTTTCTACGTTTGTCTAATGTGAAAACTCAGATAAGATTGAAAGGGTGAAGTTTAACAGTAGACTACTGTGGAGAAGTTTGAAATTAATTGCTGTGGCAAACTTTTAAATATGGCAACCTTTGAAATATACTTTTATGGAGAACTTTGAAATACACTGCTATTGAGTAGCTTGGTTTTTAACCTCAATGTAGACTTATACAATTAACATTACAACTATGACATAGAGAGGTGATTTATGTCAACATCATGTGGTAGTGATCAATGTGTCTACCCCTACCAAAGAATACATAAATCTTAGTGCACGTGGAGAGGTGACACCTGCCTAATTTTCTTCACACTTTGCCAGACAGATTTCAACTCCATATCAAACTTTACTACATTTCCCTCCAGGTAGTTATATGATTAGCATTTGCATTAGTGGTCTCTATATAATAGGATATTGTTCTGCTGGCATCATGTTTTGTTCTGTGCTCTGCTGGTCTCTATCAAAGGGGCTAATGTCATGGTGATCTCTACTTACTCAGGCAATGTTCAGCTGTTCTCAATTAATACGATAACGTCTGTTCTTATAACTTCTGGAAAAAATTCTGCAAGTTTCCTCTTTTAGGTAATGCTCTGCTTGTCACTGTGTAAAAGGATGACGTTTATGATGGTCTCTGTGTAAAGGGATAATGCTCTCCCGCTAATGTTCTACTATTTTTATGTAATGGGGTTATTCTCTGCTGGTCTCTATCTATGGAATACTATTCTGCTAAATTAATTTATTTGTGGGTACCCATTATTGATTAATGAGTATATAGCAGAGAGTAAAGTAGCACTAACACTACTATTCCAACAGCTAGATAAACAGATTCCCAAGTCTGTTCCTTACTGGAATAGCCATGTTGTTACTGTAAATGTTTCCTTTTAAAGAAGGCAGTGTTGTGTCCTTGAACAATACCTTCATTATCTGCTTCTTGTAAAGCACAAAAAGCCCAGCTAATAACAACTCTGCCTATTTTTAAAGATGCACTTTCCCAATGAATTACAAAGGATCAAAGGATGCCAAAATGTGCAATTGTCTCAAGCATGTCAATGCATTTGAAAATAATGAGACCAGCAAACTATGTTTTTGAAAGACCAGTTATTTTGTTTAACACTTGCATGCTGGATACTAACATTCCACACTGCTCTCCCTCCCTGCCAGTACATAAACTGACAAACATATAAACCTATATATATATCACAAGCTATTGTTTGAAATAAAAAATGGCTAACATTGGAGATTTTGAAAGCTCTTAAAAAAAAAAATCACCTATTTGTTACTAGGTGGCAATTTCACATTAACCCTTTAAATGCCAGAGGGGTACGCCACACATTGCAGATCAATGTGTAGCGTATCCCTGTGACACTCAAAGGGTAATGAGGTGTGTCAAACCATTTAGACACAAAAAATTGTATTTTTATACATTGTCAGCAAAACAATATTTAATACAGCCATGCCCAGAAATTATGTCAAAAATGTGCAGCAGCTGGAGCAGAGACATTAGTTTTATGCATAAACACCTTTTTACAGAGCGTAATTTATATCTCAGGCACCCCTAGGGTAGGTAACCTAGGTGTCCTTAGCTCCACCCATTGACACACCCCCATACCTCAGTTGACCTTGCCAATCCACTGTTCCCTGACAGAAAATTACCTTAGTCTATAACATGCAAGAACAAAGAATCGAAAAGTTTTGAACCCTATATCTGCTTTGCAATGCATTGGAGGCCTCTCTATCATCCAATGGGTTACATAATAGCCAGTAAAGGGGTATATAAACTGGTCTAGGGACATTGAGATTGCATTGTTTGCACCCACAATTCAGAATGTGGGTGTGGTCAGCACACCTACGGCACCCCTCAGAAGTTGAAGCTCTAGACACTTGCCTATTCTGCCTAATGGAAAATGCTGCCCTGTGTTTATATGTGCATGCAGTCATCCTATATAATAATTTGCTAAATAGTTTGTAACAACTCAGTCATACGCAGTAAAGACTGCCCATGACTAGGCTGATACAGAGTGGGGATCTCCAAAGTCAAACCGGAGGTCTGACTTCAGAGCGTCCAGCTCTGTATCAGCTGCAGCGCGGGCAGTCTCTGCTGGGCATGACTGTACCACGACCAGCCGGCACGGTGGCCCGTGTACATGGGCTCTTCAGTTCATTTGTAATATGAAAACAGAGACAGATATATCTCTTCAAACCTTTTATACATAACTAATGGCTTATTTATTTATTTCCACTAGTCAGCCTGTGTACTCATTAGCTTTTCTAGTAAAGACAGATAGGCACTTTCAATGCACAGGACCAACTGTACCTTTATACTGAATAAGAAAAAGATAATTAACTCCTAAATAAACTTTCACTAAGTGTATAACCAACCTAGTGGCTGATTTCACATAGATTTTGCACTGGAACAGGAGCTCAAAATTCCTGCACATAACGGTTATCCCAAAGGGATTAACCCATTGAATGCCAGAGAGGTACCCAATGCATTGCAATGCAATGCTTTGGATGTAACTGGTACTCAAAGGGTTAAAAATACTGAGCACAAAAAATGTAAAACACCTGACAGTCAGTAGAATTATCTATGGGAGACCTGGCATTAATGGTACAATTCCACCTGAAAATATACATGTACTCATTCATGTCTGGTACATAGGTGGGGTCATGTCACCCCAGACTTTTTTTTATTTCTTAGAGACAATGTTCCTGTTAACATTACCAGTGTTAGAGTTATAAACAATACATTGCTAAGCTAGCACTGTCCACCTCTCTGGCACGCAAGTTCAATCATTCGCAGGAAATCAGCAAGCTTCTATAGGTGATAGGCACTGTAAGTCCAACAACAGCTGGATTGTTGTAGGATATCCACCCCTGTTCTACTCTGTTGGGTGATTGGTTAAAAAGTGCATATTCTATATTTTTTATGAATTTGGTAAAGACTGAATGCAACAATCTATTAAATAATGGGGGAACGTAGGATATATTCACAAGGATAACTTCCCTGGAGGAGCATGACAGGGAAGGGACTGATGGCCCGGTGCATGTTATGTCAGCAATATATGATTGACTGCAGTCCATGTGGGTCTGACAATTAAGGAGCCTTGCAACTTCTAATCCCACTAGTGTGAATTATCTGCACTGCTGCCACATAGGCTACCATGTGGTTCAATCCTGCAGAACATTCTCTGCATTCAGCTAAGAAAGCAAGGAAACCCTAGCATGGTGCATCAGGCTGTATTCACAGAAGGTGGTAGTCACTCATGTGAACAGCCTGTTTGGAAGCAACGTGTTCAGTGGATGCATTATTAGTTCATCGTTTTCAATGCTCAACCAATCTCACCCATAGGAACTAGCCCTTAAAGTAAGAAACTGGCAAATGGAGTAGGGGGTCAATTAGTTTGTTTGCCCTCCCCCTACTAAAAAGATATTCTACGGCCTATGGCTGAGTATATAGCATGTAGCATTCTATGAGTGAAATCAGTGGGATATGTGTGTGGCCAGAAACAGTAAAAACAAAAAATGGGAAGCCATCTAACCCCATGAGGTCCAGAAGGGGAGTGCAACACAGGTTGCCCAGCTGTTCTACGTGCATGTATATGCTCTCATATATATGAATGTATGAACCATGAAAGTGAAAGTTTGGTTGACCTACCAAAGACAGGCAGCTTGGTCTTGTTCTGGTCTGAGCTGACAGTGACCTGCACTCCTTGTGGGATATGGTGGTTGAGAGGGCTGAGTGTCGACCTCATGTCACTGGAAGTAGAAGATGCTGTCCTAGGAGCTTTTTTGACCAGTGGTACATTCTCCTCCTCTTCAGGCTGTCCCTTGCCATTCCTGGACACTCCTCTGAGGGACAAGGTACCTGGGTCACCCAGGCGAGACAAGGGATGCTCAATAACAGGTAACCGAGGCATTGCTGATCCAGGGGGAACAAGAAGACGACCAGACATCCTGTAAGTGTGTGAGTGACCTACCAACACCTGGGGGGCACAAAAAGGCACAGGAGACAGCAATACATTTAACTGAACCATGACTAAAGTCACAGACTAATGGTTGGACAAATCAAAAGTGGAGTAATTCTGACGCAAACCAATTACATCACAAGAAACAAATAAACATTCTAAATGGTTTAAATGGGACTTTTAACTCATTCAATGCTAGAGGTCCCCGGTATATTCAAGGGGTTAAAAGCCCCATTTAAATTGATGGGAATTTTGGCATTGTTTATTAATTGCTTACCGTGCAATTGGTTTTCCCCTTAATGACTCAATTTCTTTGTGAATATGTCCCAATAACCCCTGCATTACAGTACCATGATGTGTGGAACATGTCCCTGCGTATGTAATTATGTTTGCGTTTTACCCTTTAGATGCTACAAACTTTGCCAAAGCATTGCTTCGTAAAGAGTAGGAGATGCCTGAGATTTAAATGCTAGCAGAGTGTACTACTATGATTCTCCAATAAGCCAAGCACTGGAATTGATTATATGGTCCTACTCCTGCCTAATACCAATTTATCAAGCTACTTACGCTGAAAATCTCCCTTTAACCCCTTGAGTGCCAGAGGGGTAGCCAACATAATTCACCAAGGGGAGGGTAGTGTGGGTATGTGTGGGCATTTCCCTTTTGTGCCTTGTTTTACATTATGTATTAACCCTCTGAGTGCCAGGGAGGTATCCAACACATTGCAACACAATGCATTGGATACCTCACTAGTGCTCAAAGAGTTAAACAAGGAGCAGAAGCAATAGCCTGATGTTACTCAGCTCCCTGAGGGGAGGAGTCTGGGCTTGCTGATAATTAAGCCTTTGAATGCTAGCGGGGTACACAACTGATTGCAAAGCAAAGTGTACCCCTCTGGCACTCAGAGGGTTAAGTTAATAAGTGATCATCCTCTCTAGGGCAGTGGTTCTCATCCAGGCTGATGTGGCACACTGGGGCACCACAGACATGCACTTATGGTATCCCCTCTTTTCTTTAAAACATTGACAAAAATGTTAATTTGGAGTTTCAAATGTATATTTATGGATATGGTTATACACAGTATATTTGTGTTTATTATTTTGATTGTGAGACTTAAAATAATTATAAATTTATGTAACTGTAACCTTCATTACATGCTCAACAAATCCTCCTATATAATAATTCGCTAGGATGTTTGTCAGAAGCCATCATGCTCGTAGAGGCTGCCTGCGCTGCAGTTATGGGCAGTAGAGAGTGGCCATGCACACGGCGGCGGGGAGCTTCAAATTCGGACCAGAGTCCTCTCTGCGCAGCTTCCTGGGACCAAATGGAGCACAGAGAGGACCACAGTCCGAATTCGGAGAATCCCGCTCGGTGTCACCCAAGACGCGTTCGGGTACTCTGTACTGCACATGACTTCAGCGCAGTCAGTGAGCAGAGAGGCTCCGGGCACCAGCCGAGGCTGCTGGGTGGCACTGTGGCCCGTGTACACAGGCTTTTAATCTGGTTACAAATAAAATGTTAGTTGTTTCCACAAAATCCCATACTGCATTTTAGGTATTTCTTACATATCTCCCAGGGGTCCCTCTTTAGGAGGGACAGTACCTCTTTGAAACTCAAATCCCTCTGTCCCTCTTTCTCACCCTGGTGTTTACATTCGACTGTGTGGTGTGTGTATAGTGTTCCACAGCAATAAAATTCACATTAATCTTTAAATTCAGCATATGGGTTTATAAATTAGTCTGTGTAAATAAAATATTTTCTCTAAATTGTTTATTCAGGTACACAAATAGGTGTCATTAGGTCATGAAATAACATCAGCAAGTCCCCAGCCACCAGCAACACCACCTAAAAGAGAAGTGTCCCTTTCTGGACATTTTAAGTATGGGGAAATATGGCTTTGGCCAAAAAAAGATTCCTGACCACTGCTCCAAGGTATACCCCAAAATGTAGTCACAGGCATTGGAGTCTATGTCCAAAAGATTTACATTATCCCCATTAATAAATATGCAACCACTTTTTGCACCAAGGGGGGGACCCAAGGTGGTAGTCTGTGGTTATTCTAGGAAAGTCCTTTCTTCCACTTATTTCTTATACCAATGTACTAAACAAGGTACTGAGCATTTTACAGGGCTGGCAGTATGGGGCTTGCTGATATTTAAGTCCAATACTGGTGGAGTGTGCTCTCTGGTATGCACTAAAGTGATCACACTCTGTAGTGTCTACCCTTGGGTATAGCCACTGCCATTAGAAACTTTTATAGTATGGCTGCACTGGCCAGTTTGTATATTCTCCCCAGTGGTATTTAGTGTTAGGAGTCATCAGATGGATGCATTCAATATAAAGGACATACTATATATCCTTATCGTGCCCTCCAAAAACAAATAATTTGCTTCAAAAGAAGAATACATTAACAGTATAATACCATAACCTTTTCTAGGATTTCTTTGAATGTCAATTTCAAACAATTAAAATGTGACTTTTCAAAAAAATTAATCCTACAAAACTTCATGAAATGTGTTTAGCAATAAAACATTATGTTCACAAAAATATTCAAAGCCAATGAAATCATTGCAATGCCTTTCTCCTTATTGCTAGAACAGTTTGGAAACCTGAGGCCCTTCAGATGTTGAGGACTTCCATTCCCATCATCCCCGGACATATGATAGTTGACCAGGGAAGATGGGAATTGTATTACTCGACAGCTGGAGGTGCTCAGGTTGCCCATCACTTTGCTAGACATTACTGTCCCTTTAAATCAAGGTTACTAAGTGAATGGTCTTCTTAAGACAAATTCCTCAGTACTTATGCTGCTGCTACTAACATGCGTGCAGGATCCTGGCTTCACTACCCTGAACTTGGATGACAAAAACTTTATCCTAAAGTCTCCACAAAGAAAGAGAATAAAATAAACACAACCCTTACTGTGCCTCAGAAGTTTCTCTTTTCTGCATTAATTCCTTAATATAGGGGTTTGCTTGTTGTCCTCAGAGCGTTTGGTGTAGTCTTGTTTGCCTTTATTGAACAGAGGCTGGTTGCTACAGGCAACAAATAGAGTTCTAAAATCTCCAGCCTGCCAATGCATTGTGATACAGGCTGTGACCGGCACTGGGAGGCCAGACTGTCACTCACTAGCCTGACCAAGCCCACTCATTTAAACATAATGCAGCCTGTGTGCTAAGGTGACAATTACACCTCTTCTCTGTCTACCACTTGTGCTACTGGATAAGCATACCTCCCAAGTGTCTCTGTTTAGGAAGGACGTTCCCTCTCTGAGACCCAAATCCTCTGTCCATCTTTCTCACCCTGATGTCCCTCTGTTCAGACTATATGGTGTGTATATAAATGTAGCACATTTCTCAACAGCAATACACCTCACATTAATGTTTGGTTAAACTTCAGTACATGTTTATAAATCAGTCTGTGTAAATAAAACACTTTAGTCTTGCTCTAAATCATTTATAAAGTTATAGAAAGAGGTTTCATTAGGTCATGAAATAACTTAAAAATTCTCAGTAATGCTCCTCCCACCAGCATCACCCCAGCAACAGCACCTAAAACACAAATGTCCCTCTTTGGAGAATCGGGAGGTATGGGATATTTTTATGTGTAACTAGTGAATGGTGCATGCCACTGTCCCTTCTACTGGCACATTATGCACATCAGGAACCCAGTGGAGGCTTGCTGCAGGGATTTTCACAGGCGTAGGTGAGAAATCAATGCCTCTGATTCACTGCGTGCAGCTTATCCCCGCCACCCCGGGGGTGGGGATATATATATATATATATATATATATATATATATATATATATATATATATATATATATATATATATATATATATATATATATATATATATATATATATATATATATATATATATATATATATATATATATATATATATATATATATATATAAAATACACTAAAAAAGGACTGGAGTACTTTTGGAGAAAACCAACTGCACCACAGAGCACAAATGAACATTTCCAAATCCCCACTGCTTTAACTGGGACTTTTAACCCTTTGAGCGCTGGAGGAGTATGTGACGTATTGCAAAGCAATGCATTGCATACCCATCTGGCACTCAAAGGGTTAAACCCGTGACTGCTTGAAATCTTTTGAGACCTCACGAGCATTCAGTCAGTAGGAATTTTTTGTTTCCTACAGTGCAGTCGTTTTGCCCCAGAATTACTCCAGTTGTTAGTAAATTCGCCTCAGTGTCCCTGACATGATAGGGAAAAAAACATTGGGAATAGGTGTAAAATCATGGGTATTATGTATAAAGACAAAATGGAGCAATTGTGGCACACACCAAATGGTAGGGGGTAAATTAAAATGTGACAAATTCTCACTGATTTAAAGGCTTAGGGGAATGGGTATCATATTGCAGCTGATAATGTTATCACTCAATCACTGGTATTAACTACACTGTTCTCCACACATTTCATTACATACATTAGGTTTGCCCTGTTTTACTGTTGTCAGAATTGAACAGAGGTACAATGCTTTGTGCTTTGTGCTAAGGGCAGCACAAAACCCTACATTTTTTGGAGCTTAATTTCTGACTTTATAATTCTTTACAACAGGAGACTTAATTTATGTCCTGGAGGTATATTTGGGGATAAGAGCCCATTTAACCCTTTGAGTGGCAGAGAGGTATCCAAGACATTGCAACACAATGCATTGGATACCTCTCTGGCACTCTAAGGGCTAAATAAGCAGTCAGCTGCATGACCAGCCAATTAGAATGAGTGCTCTGGTGATAAGTCTATGCTCTAACCAATAGGTACACCTCATTGGATTTGAGAGTCTGAAAATTGGAGTTTCCATTGCAGTGTTTTGGAGATCTTGCTAGCATTCAAGGGGGTTTATGCCCTAAGGTGTTGTGAAGAGGTGATAAAGTGGAGATGGTGTCCAACCTGAGATATCTTAGTGCATTGGCTCCATAGAATAACATAGGAATTGAAGAGTGATATCACTAGAGAAATGATCTCCAGTTCATAAACTTTTCATAATACCTTAGATCATCTCTCCAAGGAGTTAAAACCTAGAAGCATAGAATGTGAAGGCAGATAAGAACCATTCGGCCCATCTAGTTTGCCCATTTTCCTACTGTAAAAACCACAAAGACTAAAAGCCCCATTTAGAGCAATAGAAAAATGTATTTTCCCCATGGTTCTGTTGCTATGCTCAAAAATGACTCTATTCTCCCTTTGAATCTATGCATAGTCTATGTATTCATCAGAAAATAGGATGAAAATCGGCTGCATTAGTTCTGAAGCACAAGACCATCTTACAGCCTCAGAGTAGTTCCAGCCAATGTAGTGATTTCCAAGAACCAGAGGTCATAACTTATAATGACTTTTGTTCAAAGAATGTATTGTCATTTTGTACTCTTAGTGGTAACATTAATTTCTGAAGAAGTACAGTAAGGCATTCCTTCTGTATTATCATCCTGCTTAACAAATACCAGTTTGTATTATTACTTGGTTTGTTGTTTTTGTGACAACTGATAAGTTTATGTAAGTGTTAAGTACACAATTGTTTTGCAAAAACCTATTGACATTACTCCATAATAGAATGTCTGCTTTTGTTCTCTGCACTGCTCAGGTTATATTTTATGTAGGTTAAAGTTATATAGTCTTACCTTGATGCTCCTATGTTTGTGTTATAGGATGGTGTGAGCCTGTCTGAAAATGTCACTGTTCGAGAGAAAGCCAATTATCCTCTAGAATAAAGTAATTAGTTAATAGGTGTGACTGTTGTTGCCTCTTGTACACTCAGGAAGCTCATATGTTATTATTAATTACTAGTTGAAGAGTCCGTTACACGGGTAACAGTGCCACTGCCAGTCGGTCGCGGGGCAGTCATGCGCAGTAGACACTGTCCGCGCCGCGGCTGATACAGAGAGCCACAGCGCGGGCAGTGTCTACTTCACATGACTGCAGCACGCGCAGCAGTCTCTACTGCGCATGACTGCATTGATACATACGTTTAGCGAGTTATTATATAAGGATTTTTGAATCTAATAAAAATAATCCTAATCCTTTGAGTGCCAGAGGATTGTCCATCCCTTTAGGGGTATGTACTAATACAATTCTGTGATACAATAGGTGCTTGAATGTTTTTACTGAAATGCGCTTGTCTAACTTCAATGTACTAAACTACCTACAATGAAAATTGTCCTCTCTATACTGCCTGTGCCTAGGGGAGGTCAGCAGGGGATTTCCTGTGTGTTTTGGGTCATTCTTTTCTTCTGCACCTTTTTTAAAGAAATAGTCCATCTTTAGTTTGACTTCAATTATTCTGCTAGGGCAAAACAAATAAACTCAAATTGATTATATTTTCTTTTTTTTTTATTTTATTTTAACCCTTTTTCAAACTGCGCCTGAAAGATCAAGGCTGCCAGGTTCTTTCCCTAGAGGGAAAATTAGGTCTCCAGCCCGAAAGCAGCAATAATGGTAGAATATACCGTTATCCCTGCTGCCAAAAAAGACTACAATGAATGAGCTTATGGAACACTTTCACTCCGTACACCCCTTAGTCACAGCATACAGAGTGCTCAGCATTCCCCCTAAGGGATCCCCCTGATTCTTTAGTATACCCACCTGCCGCCAGAGCTGGATTAAGACTCCCTGGGACCCTAGACAGGATCTCAAATTGGGGCCCCAATTCCAGCTTGCCCCCCACCACCCAGTCCTGCCACAATCCTTTATGGATTTGCCCACATTGTCCCCACTGTCCCCCTCCACATTGCATACCTCCACATTGTTCATCTCCACATTGTCCCCCATTGACCACCTCTACATTGGCTACCATTGTCCACCTCCACATTGGCCCCTATTGTCCACCTCCACATTGACCCCCATTTTCCACCTCCACATTGGCCACCTCCACATTGCACGCATTGTCCAAATCCACAATGACCACCTCCACATTGCCCCCATTATCCACCTCCACACTGGCCACCTCCACATTGTCCTCAGTGTGCACTTCCAAATCGTCCACCTCTACATTGCCCCCATTGTCCATCTCCACATTAGCCACCTCCACATTGCCCCCACTGTCCACCTCTACATTGCCACCACTGTCCTCCTTCACAATGCCCCCATTGTCCACCACCACATTGTCCCCATTGTATACCTCCACATTGCCATCGACAATAGCTCATTTCCATATGGCAATACAGGTTAATTAGCCATTGTCATATTCATGTGGGTGTGTTTATATGTTAATGTGGCACTTCCCTGCATGTACTAAGTTCCAATAGCTGCCTCTGCTGTCGGAGTTCACAGTCCCAACATCTCCTACCTGAGGTTGGAGATGTTGGGAATTTCCTTTAGCTTCCTATGCAGTAACAGCCCTCAGTCAACCATAAAAATGTAGGGTTGTCATTCTGTTGGCAGCTTGTAAGGGATGCCCTCCCATACACATTATCAGCAGTACTACAACCCTGAGGTCTGAGAACATCCTTTCTGCTTCCCACGTTGCTCAGTGAGGGAGCGGAGATGATCTGCTCAGACTTCAGCACCACAAACATAATCACTCCCGTAGCCATTTGAGTGCCAAGGGGATATGCATTGCAAACTCTGTGGCACTCAGAGGGTTATAAAAGTACAGTCTCCCAATGCTCAAACATTCCTGCAGGTCTCCATATTACCTTTATAAAAAAAAATAGAGAATATACTTCAAATTCAGTACAAATCATGATTTGAACAATTTAGATACCCGTGCATGGCAGCATTACAAATTCGAATAAAACCGTGTTAAGTGATCCAACTGTGTCTGTGCCCCAGATCTATATTTTTAAGTACTAATTTATACAAATCATGATTTAACTTTGCAGAGTTATTCAGTCTCTAGTTACAATATAACTATCAGTTTAATGCTGTAATTGTTATACGCTGCAATGTCATGGTCAGGGGAGGGCTGGCCTGGGGGGCAGGAGGGCAGTTGCCCCCTGGGCCAGTCATATTTCTGGCCCAGTGGGCCACTGGCTCACTTAGTCTCACATATACATCCTCTGTATATTCACCACTTTCACACTTCCTCTGTCCCATTTGCCACTCTGCATCTCCTCCTCTGCACGTTCGCCACGGTCACCCCTTCTTTGTCCCATTCGCCACACTGTCTTCCCCCCTCCACACGTTCACCACTGTCACTTCTCCTCCATCCTATTTGCAACCCTGCCACCACTCTTCTGTCACTTTCACTGCCTAACCTTCTTCCCTGTCCGACATGACTCTGCTCAGCTCTGTGAATCATGTCTTTGTCACTTTCTCTGATATTGTCCTGCTGTTAGTGCTAGAATTGCCCATTTCTTCCATTTTCAACTTCCCTATTATCATCACCTTCTTGCCTCTTTGCTCTCCATCCCATTATCTCTCCACTCTCTCTCCACTCTCTCTCGCCTTTTATGCTGTCCTCTGTTCTCTTTCACATCATTTCCATTTCCCTCACTATTGCCTTTGTGTCTCTTGAATGCTAATGAGGAGCTTCTCCCACCTCACCAAACATCTCCAGACACACATCACCAAAGCATCGAACCTTAGTGCATCTCCCCCCAGTGTCTTCAACTGTAGTCATATTGCACAGTGTACAGGGGATCAGACCTCGCTGAAGCCAAACATAAATACCCTTCATTGAAGTTTTATATCACTAATGGGGTTGCATATATTCAAGTTGTTATTCGCTAAAGAGCTTTATTTATCCTTATATGTGGTTGAAATAATAATGAAAATAAAAAGTTACATGTATACATATATTGTATATTTTAAAAAGAATATTTCTTTCTGTCAAAATTGTTTTCAAAAAGTTCTTAAATAAAAAAAAAATACAAAAAAACAGAGTATAAATTTATATTCGGGTTTCCCAAGAAACCATTTTTTAATAAACCAACTTCACAAATTCACATTGATTTAAATGGAGCTCTTAACCCCTTGAAATGCTACGCAATGCCTTGGAGACCTACTCCAGCATTTAACCCCTTGAGGACCAGAGTGGTGCGAAACACATTGCTTTGCTTTGCTTTCCTCAGGATTATAACGAGAGGGTGGCACACCCAGGGAATCTTAGTTCAGATACACCTCCCTCAACTCTCCACAGACTTCCTCAACAAGGATACAGGACAGGATGAGCTTCACAGCTTCGTCAATCAGATCATTATTGTCTGGGAATATCATGGGTGTATATGGCTTCACAGGGTTTTTATAAAAAGTTATTTGAAGAACTCTGCCTGCACTTCCTGGAATTTGTGGCCTTGATAATGGTAAGAAATTCAATGTGACCCTCACCTCGGTGAGACTAGTCAAAAGTGAACCCTAAAGCTTGAGAAAACTACCAGTCAATCAATCTAATCAACATTGTCACCAAAATCGTTGGAAAAGCTAATGGCAAACTGCTTGAGCAGGGATGATTTGGTGGACTTGAGGGCCACATATGCAGCCTTTGGGGTGAATCTGGATGCTTTTGACTGCATTATTTCCTGAAACATGGGACAAAGCAAACATTTGTGGGGCCATTTGTATTTACTGGTCATAGTATAGTATAATATAGTAAGTGGGGTTTTTATTATCATGATTAGTGGGTGCACGGAAATGTTTCTTTCTCTGACAGGTTCAATGCTATGGCTTTTCTCTTCCCTCTGTCACCGTGTGTGGAGATGTTTATGTATTAGATCACACCTTCACCTAACAGGCTTGGTTGGCCATTGTTTCCATCTCGCCAGCAGGTGTGCAGTATTCATGCTACCATGGTTTCTCTGTAGAGGTAACAATTATGCTAAGCTCAGTCCAAGATGAATTCAACAGGTAGAACTTGCTGGTGAGTAAATGTAAATAGAAAAGTTCTACATTAGCATCAACGTGAAAGAGAGAGAGAGACAGAGAGCAGAGAGAATTAGGGAAAGAGAAAACAATATTTATTTAGAAAATAAAAAACAATACAATATAATTCTTCACTTAGTGTTATTGTTAAATCCCCTGTGATGTTAACACCTTTGATGTTAGAGACACCTCCAACACATTGAGGGAGATTTACTAATGTGTGGTAAAGAGGTGATAAACAGGTGATAAAGTGGAGATGACTTCTGCAGTGTTCTAAACTCTCTAAGCCCTAGGTTATTCTATGGTGGCAATTTCTCCAACTTTAGTGATCTTAGTGCATAGGCTCCATACAATAACATAGGAATTGCAAAAGTGATATCACTGGACAAGTCATCTCCACTTTATCACCTCTTTATCACACCTTAGTGCATAACCCCCATTGTTTTGCAATTCAATGGAGATGTCTCTTACATCCAAGGGGTTAAAAGAAGTAGAGAATTTATTATGAAAAAATCGGACATAAGACATTTCTGCTCAGTAAAAACAAGGTTTTTTCCACTAGAAATTTTTCATTCAAAAACTCAAACTTATAAGTTATTTTTTTAATTAAATCAGACTTTTTGCAACAATGCCAACTTGTGTCCATGATGCAATATTCTTTTCAAAATTCACTCAAGGGAGACCTTAAGTCATAGATTATATCTCAACACAGTAAATGACAGTAACAGACCCACTTGATAACTACCACAGAAAAGTCCTCATTAAATAAAGTTTAAATTGCTATTTAATGTAATTAAAAGCAGCTGTTCTATCCTTTTACTAAAATCATCTCCCAGAAGAGGAAGTACACTTGTTTTACTCTGCAGAAAAAGCCCTATAATACATAACTTTCCATTTAAAAAAGTTAACTGATCCTCAATTACTAAAGTTTGGACTAAGATGTTGACCCAAAAAACTGCAATTAAAAGAAATACTATATGTGCAACTGGTTCTGGTATTTTCATTGTTTATTTGATATACACTTACATGTTAAACCAGATACCTTTTGCAGCAGAATTTGCTTTACCTATAATTGAAACTTTAATTGATGTTATCCTTTAACCTTTTAGTGCCAGAGGTATGCATTGGATACCTCTCTGGCACTCAAAGGGTTAACCATCTCCCTATTTTAGTGTACACCCTGTACAATTTATATATATTAATAATACTCTTATATAAATAAATAATGCAAAAAAGGGGAACTGGTTAGAGGTGTTGCTTATACACAACATTACAATAATATTTGTACTATTGATTTGCAAGGCATTGAAAACATACATAGTATTCATATGGTTTCATTTTCCATTTAAATCAATGGGAATTTGGGGAAATTATATGTGTCCCCTATGGTGCAATTGATTTACTCCACTATGAATCAAGTTGTGTTCTGAACATAGAGTAGGCTGATTACACTTCACTTTTATCTAGATGCACATATAAAAAATACATATTGCAAGGCTGCTTTGATTTCTGTGCAGTCTTGACATATGCATAGTTCCTTTGGATTACTAGTTAAAGGTGATGTCTAGTCAGCTTATATTAGAGCTCTGCAAGTGTTGTATGCTATATATCATATGGAATGCATCTATTCTGAGCAACGTTGACAACATCCAGTGACAACATATTAGTAATCTGGATGAAATGTTTGTGAAAGTCCTATAACCTATAAATCCTAACTTTCTGTGCATACCTATTGTTATTCTATACCAGGGTAAGCCAGCCCTGGTCCTAAAGATCTACAACAGCGCATGTTATCAGGTTTTGCCAGCTGGAGCACAGGTGGACCAATTGGTGGCTCAGTCACTTCAGTTTAACCACCCTTGTTCTTGAAAACATGCACTGTTGGTAGCTCCTGAGGACTAGGGTTGACTATCCAATTCTATACAATAAAGAGATAGTAGTTTCCAAAATAAATGTACATCCGATTGTTCAGTATAATGTTTTATAATGAATAGAATGTTCTGAAAATCCCTTACCTTCACATTCTGGAAAATTCAATTAAAAGTTTCCCTCTCCAGGCCCTTCTCAGCACGTCATGCTGACTTCCCTTAAATCCAGTCGGATCGAAATGAGGGACAATATTGTGTCTGTCAGTGTAAGGAAAACCCTGCCCCCCTTGATGAACGAGGGCAGGGCTTTCTTTATGCTGACACAATATTGTCCCTCATCACGATCCGTCTGGACCAGCTTTCTGCTCTGAGGGAAGTCAGTATGACATGCTCAAAAGAGGTGGTAGGAGGAAACTTTTAACTGGATTTTCAAGCAGAATATCAAGATAAGGGATTTTCAGAACATGCTATTCATTATAAAAAATGATATTGAACAATCAGATGTACATTTATTTTTGGACATTACTATCCCTTTATACATGAGGCCAAGGAACCACAGAACATTGACAGAACTTCTCCTATGGCCCCTAACCTTTCCTCTCCACTTCCTGCCTGAAACCTTTGAGTGCCAAGCAATGCATTGGATACCCCTCTGGCACTCAGAAGGTTAATCCCCTGCCTTCTACTGCTAAGGAGAATCATAACAACCTTACCCCTGGTGCTGCATATGTGGCCTTTGGAATAAACCCTTTAAGGGCTAGAAAGGTGTGCACTGTATTGCTTCTCAGTGTGTCGTGTATGCCCTTGTCTTAATGGAACACTAACACCTAAAAATTGAATTGGGTTAAATAATTTTAGATATCATGTATTTCCAGCTAGCATCTGTAAAATTTGTTATTTTATTTTACAGCTTCAAAATCTAATCCAAAATTTACATTTCTAATACATGTGCCATCAATCTTATATTTGTGCTATCTGATTAATTTTGCTTAATTTTAAAGGAGAAATAAGTTGTCAGTTATTTGATTCAGATTAGTACCCACTACTTTTATACCCAGAAATGCTGTTACCGTCTCTCTATGCCATTTACAGACAATATAACACGATCACTTCTCAGGCACCAATCATGATTTCTCTGGTAATGAGATTCACAGAGCCCTGGAATAGGCAGTAATGACTGCTCCCACAGAGCATGTGTAAGACCAGATTTTAGGCCTGAGAAATTGTATAGATGTTAACCATGAAGTACATAGTATTTAAGCATATAGGATTCCAGATCAGTTGTATGTGTTTTTGTTCCTTTAACCCTTTGAGTGCCAGAGGGGTACACAAAGCATTGCGTACCCCTCTGGCACTCAAATAGTTAAAGGGTTCATTTGTTTGCCTATAATTGTTGTAAATTCTGCCTCATTGTGCTCCCATTACATTAATGTCCAAATTACATAGACATGTGAAAAGCTAAATGTCCCAATACACTGGATATGATGCAATTTTAAAGAGCGTATAAATCAATGTAAATATCTCAGATGCAGGTAACAATGTAACCGTTCTACAATTTATCAGCTTGTTGCTGAGCCAAAGCAATTACTGCTGGCTGGAATCCGTCATGTAAGCCATCTCAGAATCTACTCAAAATAAAAATAAAAACTTATATTACGTAAATCTTTTGTTTCTGTAACTGGGTATTTTTAGGTCTGTTTAAAGTTTTGTTGCAAAGTAAAGGGCATCAAACTCTTCCTTCAAAGGCAAATCATTGCACTATATTTAGTATGTTAAAATAAGTACTCGGTTTAACCCTTTGAATGCCAGAAAGGTATCCAAAGCATTGCAACACAAGGTTAGTTATGCAATAAGGCGTGATAAAGAGGTGATAAGATGGAGATAACATCTCCAGTGATATCACTTCTCCAGTTTCTATTTTATTCTATGAATCTAACTTTGGAGATCTTAGTGCATAGACTCAATAGAGTAACATAGGAACTGGAGAAGAGATATCATGAAGTGTCTTATAATGTGTTTATAATAGTTCTTCTGCCCCTGATAAATATCACAGCAGCCTATATTTTTCATTCAGTGACTGCCCTTTGCAGTAACATCAGTGTGCGAGTGACACTCCTCCCTTACTCAATAATGTCATATATATAGGAGGTATACTGCAAGAGTTAGGGCCCTATGTTCAAAAGAACCATCTGCTCCAAATGCACATTTCAAAAATGTCTATTGATTTAAAACTGTCACTTAACCCCTTGAATGGGGAGATGAAAAGCGATGATTTTGAAACCTATCTAGGATTTAAGTAGTTAAAAGGCCCATTTAAATTAATGGGAACTTTGACCCAGGATTGCTGCAATTTTGTTTTGAACATAAGGCCCTTAGAGGAGGGTTTAATAAGAAGTAACAGACCAATTTTGGAATTAACGACAACAAAGGTGACAAAAACTCCCACTACACCGAAGATGTCTCTAACACTCAATGGGTTAAAAGCCAAATTATAAAAAAGGGAGAGTTTCCCCCACGAGGCAGTTGGGTTTTCCCTAGACTTGCTTTGCTATTGCCTTTTGCAAATAAGTGGAACATTTCCTTTGTCCCCTGTGATGTAGCTGGTTTGATCCAAAAGGCACCAAGGGCCTACATCTGTTTGTGACCATATAATGTCACTTGTCTCTCAGACATCCTAAAAAGATTAATACCTTAAGGACCACAGAGGAGTGCAACGCATTCCTTCATGACGAGTTGCACTCCCGTTTGGTCTTTAAAGGGTTCATTTTGGACAAGCCCAGCATCATTAGATCAGGGTGCAGCCTTTCCAGCTGCATTGGGGGGGACTATACTACAGATAGCCTCCCAGAAATTGAGATAAAGTAAGCCTGGATTGATGTGAAAGGACAGACTGAAAGGTGAGGTAGGAAAAACACAGGACAACAAGCAGTTAATAGTTCAAATTCAGGGCAGATTGTTTGTTTTTTGGAAATCTTTGTCTTATAACTGTAGATGCTGATCTAAAGTTACTCAGAGGTTAATGTATAGAAATCTGGAAGACAGTATTATGTGTATCTGTGGTAAAGTCAGACAGGACAGAATCACTAAAGTCAGGCATAATATTATAACAGGTAAGATACTCTAAGGTCAGGCCAAGGTCACTAAAAACAAGCAGAGCAGGATCACAGGTGAGGAATCCCAAGGTCAGGGCAGGCAGAACAGAATGCCAGGTAAGAAACTCTGAAGTTAGGGCAGGTAGAACAAGAGCATTAATGTCAGACAGAACAGTATCACTAGTAAGACATCAGGTAAGAACAGGTAAGAAACTCTGAGATCAGGTCAGGCACAACAGGATTACAGGTCAGGAACTCTGTGATGAGGGCAGGTAGTACAGGATCACAGGGAAGAAACTGTGCAATGAGGTCAGATAGAACAGGATCACAGGTAAGAAACTGTGAGATCGGGGCAGGCAGAACCGGATCACAGGAAGAAACTGTGAAATCAGGGAAGGCAGAACAAGATCACAGGTAAGAAACTCTGAGATCAGGGCATGCAGAACAAGATCACAGGTAAGAAACTCTGAGGTGAGGGTAGGTAGAACAGGATCACAGGTAAGAAACTCTTAGGAGAGAGTAGATAGAACAGGATCACAAGTAAGGAACTCTGAGATCAGGACAGGTAGAACAGGATCACAGGTAAGGAACTCTGAGATCAGGACAGGCAGACCAGGATCACAGGTAAGAAACTCTGAGGTGAGGGTAGGTAGAACAGGATCACAGATAAGAAACTCTTAGGAGAGAGTAGATAGAACAGGATCACAGGTAAGGAACTCTGAGATCAGGATAGACAGAACAGGACCACAGGTAAGAAGCTATGAGGTGAGGGTAGGTAGAACAGAATCACAGATAAGAAACTATGAGGTGAGGGTGGTTAGAACAGGATCACAGGTAAGAAACTCTACGATCAGGGCTGGCAGAACAGGATCACAGGTAAGAAATTGTGAGTACGAGGAGAGGGTAGGTAGAATAGATCACATATAAGAAAACCTGAGGTGAGGGCAGGTAGAGCAGGATCACAGGTAAGGAAATACTGAGGTCATAGCCAGTAGAGTAGGATCCCCAGTAAGAATTTTTGAGGTCATATCAGGTAGAACATGAACAAGGTAAGAAGCACTGAGGTCAGGGCAAGCAGAGCAGGATCACAGGTAAAAAAACTCTATGGTCAGGGAAGGTAGAACAGGATCAAGCTTTTGGAGACTATATCATCAACCAGCAACAGCTGGAGAGCCATATGTTGCCTACCCTGATCTAGAATGTGACAGCAAACCAAGCCAATCAGAAAATGAATGTGGAAAAGTAGGGCGACAGTATAGTTAAATTGAGAAATCCTGTTAGGAACTGTAGTTTGTTAATTAGAGGGCCCCACATGTTTGACTTGCCTGCTTTAAAGGGATAGTGATGTTTCAAAAAAGCAGCTCAGATTATTCTTTATGTAGAGCATTATTATAATTCTCTACAATGTGTAGTTCCAGAGTAATTGAATCATAAGGTGTCCCGCTGCAAACCAACTGCATCACATGGAAATAGTGATTATTCCCATTGCTTTAGATTGCTCTTTCACACATTTAAATGGTAAAGAGGTCTCCAACACAATTTCCTTACTTGTCAGCATTTAACCTTTTGAGTGCCAGAGGGGTATCCAATGTACTGCTTCAGATACCTCTCTGGCACTCAAAGGGTTAAAAAATAATCCAAGGGCACTTTTCCTCTGGGCAGTCACATGACAGAGCATCACTAGTGGCCCATAGTACTGAGTAGAGCAGACATGGGCAACATGAGGCCCATCCCATCATCCCCCGCCAATACAATGCTACATAAAATGGTATAAATGGGCAATATTAACATGTGAGGAAGCTTATAACCTATAATGTAAATCCTGTAGAATATGGGATTGAAATTCAATTTTAAAACCAGGGACAGAACAATCCATGGCCAGGGAGTCAAACCCATGGAGCTGGAGATCTCTTTAGCATTTAAGGTAGGGTGAACAGACCTCACCTTTAACCGGGGACACATATGAAATAGGCATATTTAAGGACTGCACTGAAATCAAAGCAGCCCTGCTGTACGTATTTTTCATATGTGTCCTCGGTTAAACTTGAGGTCTGGCCAACCTAATTTAAGCAGTCAATGCCACATTTCAATGAGCATTAATGTAGGAAATGTTTATTTGTCTCTCACAATGCAGTTGGTTTTCCCTAGAATTAATCTACTTTTCATTGTGCATGGACACTGATCAGTGCATAAGTCCAGGACCAAAACCTTTAAACAGAAAAGACTATCTCTATGCTCCCATGAATCACACTAGTTCTGCTCCTGACTGCTCTCCTTCTCATCCTGTCTGGAACATCTTATGACAGTTCTTTACAAGAAGCATTAGGTTGTATTGAAACCATGATAGAGTTCAGCTTGTGCTCTCCAGTGATGTGTCACATGGGGGATTGGCACCCTACAGCACAGCCTGTAAGGTCAGGTGTCAGGGCAAGGGAAGGGGACTTCTGGCTGTACCCCTTCAGCACTTTCCATTGTTGCAGATTATATTCCATTGCCCTGGATGGAACTGTACCACAAGTAAAGATTTGTCAGTAGCAATCTGTATGGCAGATCGTTTTCCACAATCACTTGTTAACCATTTGTTTACCAGGTGCATGGAGAACAAAGAATAGAGCATCACTTTTGGCACACAAAGGTTTACTGTGTTTGTGTGTGTGTGTCTGTGTGTGTACACAGTCTACCTGTAATCCCTCACAGTTTATATATTTTTTTGAGAATTTGCACTACATCAGTTACATTTCCTCTTCTGTCTTGAGAATTGTCTTTATAATGCATCAAGGAGCTATTAGAGGAGCTGTTAGAATTGCTTCAGATCCATTCACATAATGCTGCAAATACCTTGATTTTTTCTTACAATAGATAATTCATGCAATACATAGTTCACATCTTGCTCTTTACAGTGACATTTATTTCATTTACTGGTAGCTTCCTCTGTGACACTTTCTCCTGCTTCAGTTCTTGATGTGCTATTAATATGTTGGGCACATTCTGTGACTTCAGTGTTCTCCACTATGGACCTGATAACTTTATAATGTCCTTTAAATGTCCCTAACAGCCTCAGACACATGGGGGGCTCCATGAGGCAATATGGCTGCTGTGCCCCCAATGCCCTCTGGTCAGGACTCAGCTCCCAATCACTGACAGACAATTGCTCTCCACCCCCAGGGGGATAAAGTATCCTTATAAAGAGGGGGTGAGTCCTTCCACTCGTCCTGTTTTGGCTGGCAGTGCAGACAGGGAGCTGCCCATTGCACATCTCTTCAGCAGTAAGGAAGCAGGTGCTTCATCTGATCCTCTTCCAGAATGGGTGACCAGGCTATAAGTTTTCTCAAGGATTTTCTAGCTGGTGGTATTGCAGCTGCTATTTCCAAGACTGCTGTTGCTCCCATTGAAAGAGTCAAATTGTTGCTGCAGGTATGTCTGGCATGGAATGAGTTAACACAAAAGGGCCATAAATGCAGTATTTTAGTAACATTTTGGTATATGATAACACAGATAAATGAATACGCTTAATGCATGCTTGGACTGGAATGGACACAATGTAGAGGATTTGCCTGTGTTTTGAGCTGTTGTTGGATACTACAATTTCCATCATGATGGGAACTGTTGTTCATCAAAAGCTGTTGCTACCTCACAGCGGATGCAAGTTACTGACTTGTGCTTTTTAATGTTTTATTTTTAAGATAATATAATGTCTGCTATTTAACCCTTTGGCACCCCTCTGACACTCAAAGGGTTAAAGGGACAGTAACCCTTGTTATGAAAATATCTATACCATACTGCGTTTAGTGCAAAGTAAAACTAGAGCATGTTTACTACTGGGAGGCACTTTATTCAAACATTATTACAGAGCGAATGTGAATTTTTTTAAGCCGATATGTTCAGGTTTTTTTGCAGCTAGATGGCGCTATTGTTATTTCTGCTTGTGAAAAGATGAGGTTTGCAGACGCAGGTTTTCCATAAATTGATTTAGCAACAGCGCCACCTGGAAGAAAAATATCTTGCACTCAAACAATCAGAAAAAATGCCAATTTTTCATTAACCCTTTCAGTGCCAACAGTGCAATGCGTTGCGTACTCCTCTGGCACTGAAAGGGTTACGTTTTGAAAGAAGCATCTCCCACCATTTGAGAATACCCTTGTTTAGGGTTTACTGCATCTTTAAGTAGGTTATCTTATTCATTGCCACTAAGAAAGAATGTTGAATGGAAAAATAATAAAAAGTCCTACAGAAATCAATAGAATTTTTTTTCATGTGCGTGATGCAGTTATTTTGCCCCAGAATTGCCCCACTGATACAAATGCCCCACGTGTCAGAGCAGGCTGCTTGCTGGGTATGTAGTTTGTAGTCAAAAGGATCCAAGTTACCCCTATCTATTTATATAGCTTCCTATAATATTACAGGGTTAATAAGTATTAAGGTACTTATGCCAAAATAGGCAGACCCTTGAATCTGAGCTCCTGTCTGTGGGGTGGGTCGGTAATGACACAGACCAGGCAACTTGGAGTGACTAAATATGGAAGGTATCTTGTGTTCACACATGGGCAGAACCGGATTGCGCTCCATTGACTGTTTTTAGATCAGACGCATCACAAGACTGAACTGGAATGACTTGGCTCACATGCCAAGTTAAGTTAATGTCACACATAGACCCTTAGTAACGCTGGACATAGGGCCATATGTGCAATTCTGGAGCAAACTATCTGTACTACAGGGGAGGAATGAAAATTCCTAATATATTGAATTTTACTTTAACCCTTTGAATGCTGGACAGCAGGGATGAGCAAAACTGTTGCTGCAAAAGCAAACATGTGCATTTCCAGCCTTCTGCAGGGATTCACATGAAAAGTTCAGTTTTACCACTTTTTTTGTTCTTTTGATATTAATCGTTATAATGTAATTTCTCCCACATGAAGCATTTCCTCCATGAGTTCTTGCATTGCTTAAAGGGATGTATCACCTTATAAAAAGGTGTTACCATCCGCTTTGTTAATTAAAGTTATTCTAGGAAAGCTGTGTTTTTTTAACAAAATCTATGTAAAAATATTCCCCCTTAATTCGCAGAAGAGCTTTGCCGAAGAATCACAGTGTCCCATTATGCTGACCAGCAAAGCTCTTCAGCCCGTCCTATTTCTCCTCCCACCTCCCTCCCAGCTGCCCCAGGGAGCGCGTTCACGCTTCCCTTCGGTGTGCTGTGAATGGCTCCTAGCGTTACAGCAAGCTCCTGTTAGCATTATACTGAGGTTGCAACATCAGTATAATGCTGATCGCAGCTTGCTGTAACATTAGGAGCTATTCACAGCACACCGAAGGGAAACATGAACGCGCTCCCTGGGGCAGCTGGGAGGGAGATGGGAGGAGAAATACGACGGGCTGAAGAGCTGTGCTGTGCACATGATGCGGAAGTGCACAGCACAGAAGAGGGAATATCTTTATAAGTAGTTCGATTTTTTTTAAAAAACACAGCTTTCCTAGAATAACTTTTACTAACAAAGTGGATGGTAACACCTTTATATAAGGTGATACAGCTTCTTTAAGTATAACAGGGGGTGTCATTTTCATGCATGTAGTCAATCTGTGCTTGGGAGGAATGGAGAGAGAGAGAGAGCTGCTGATGTTTTTGCACTAACTATGGAATATGGGTGTGAAGGGATAAACAACAGTTAAAAAAAAGTTTTGACTGATAAGTGTCATTGCCAGTCAGACAGACAGCTGATCCTATCTGAGCTGAGTTTCACCTGAGAGTGACAGATACTACACAGACACACATAATACATCATACATTCATGAGAAGACAAACACAACAGGTACAGCTTGGCATAGTGTGTTACACACACACTCTCACTTCTACATTCACACAGACAAGAACAAGAAGGACATGTATGTACTTAGGTGTGGATGACTCTATGGTGCAGTTAGTTTACTCCAAGATTGCACATTTTCAGCTTATTGAATAGGGCCTCTGGGGAGTTATGCAGGAAGCCAAGAAGGTGCAATTCTAGAGCAAACAACTGCACCATACGGGGGGTGGGGGTTGAATAATAATTCCCATTGACTGAAATGGAGCTTTTAAAGGGATAGTAATGTCTATTTAAAAGTCTTTCACCAAGTCTACTTTAGATTAAAATTAACAGATTGTACTATGTGTAAATCCTTACTTTTGTGTAGTTCAAAAGTTATGAAGCGATAAAGATCCTCCGCCTGCCCCTTCTGGCTGCATCCCACTGAATCTCAAATCTGGTTGTGTGACTTGACAGCTGCAGCGAGGGAGAAACTTCAGTAAGTAAGCATAACGGAAATCCTTCTCTACTTGACGGAAGAGGGCAGGATTTCCCTTTGCTTACTGAAGTTTGTCCCTTGCTGCAGCCGTCCTAACCAGCCTGCAGTTTCAGAGTGACGTGGGGAGAATGGGCAGGAGGGGGATCTTTCTATCTTTATAACTTTTGAATTACACAAAAGTAAGGACTTACATACAGCGTAAACCGTTCATTTTAATATAAAAAAAAGACTCTGCGAAAGACATTCAAATAGACATTACTAACCGTTTAACCCTCTGAGTGCCAGAGGGGTACACAACACATTGCAAAGCAATGTGTTGAGAACCCCTCTGGCACTCAAAGGGTTAACCCATTGGGTTTGTTAGAGAGGTGCCCTTACTAGCATTCAATGGGTAAAAAGCTCAATTTAAAGGGGAACTACCACCCGACACAATCTTTACCTTCACTAAGTCCCCATTCTGGCGACTAGCTGCTTAGTAGCTTTAGACGCCTGAATAATTACCTTATTTAATAGATTTCTCCTCTGTTCCATGGGCGACAGGCAGGACGGAGCACGGACATCTTTCCATTGTGACGTCCACGCACCTGCACTGTCAGTCCCAGCCGGGTCTAGGAGGAGTTGCTAGGAGCCATTTGACTCCGGCTGGGACTGACAGAGGAGGGTGCAAGCCATTGCTTTGCAATGCATTGCTCTCCCATCTGATCTTAAAAGGGTCAAAGGAGTAGCAAAGAGTCAGGGGAGATGGGGGTTTAAAATTTAAGAGTGACACTAGAGACTATGGGAGTCAATTACTCATTGCTTAAAACTCAGTTCGCTGAGCTCTGTGTTTTCCATTGAAGCCTTTTGGTGGCAACGGGCTTCAATAAAGGGCAAATTAATCTCTCAGAAGCACTCAGTGAATCAACAACATCACACAGCCCTGCAGATCATGCAGATCTGCAGGACGGACAGGAGTGTTACTGAGTTTTAAGCTATGGGAAATCAATGTCCATAGCTTTCTAGTAACACACTTAAAAACCTCTTCCACAGACCCTTACTAACCCTTTAAATTATGGAGCTGTAAGAGAGTTATGGAAGGATTAGGAGGTTTGTTGTGTGTGTAAGGGGTGTACCTTATTCAGGAAGCCAAAGACAATCAGTTCTGGGGAAAACCAACTGCACAACAGGAGATAAATTAAAAACTCCCAAAATTTCCAATGATTTACAAAGCAAAGGTTTGGTGATCTCTCTACCATTCAACAGGTTAAGAGCCATGTTTAAATCAATGGGAACTTTCATTTGTCTCCTATGATGCTATTGGTGTCTTCTGCAATTGCTGTTCTATAAGTCCTGACCCAATGTTCCATCTCCACCTAGTGGTGAAAGGTTGTATGAAGCTCTGCCACTCGGTCAGGGCCCAGTAACAATGAGTGGGCTCTTCACACTTCCAGGACTGATGTGTAAAATGAGGTGCAAACTTTCACAATTGGATGGAGTGCCTGGCCTGTGACTTTCATCCTGCAGCCCTCCAGTGGTGTTCAGTGATTGGTCCTTAGAGCTTTAGGAGTGGAAATGTAGAAACTCTGGGCGCATATATATATATATATATATATATATATATATATATATATATATATATATATATATATATATATATATATATATATATATATATATATATATATATATATATATATATATATATATATATATATATATATATATATATATATAATTGTAGAGAAGGATGGGGCAGCACCCGTGGAACTTTTTAATAATGCTACTTATTAAATAAGAACAACAATAATGGTCAGTTATTTAATAAATAGCATTATTAAAAAGTCACACAGGTGCTACCCCATCCTTCTCTACAATTTGCACATACCTATAGGGATTGTGCACCTGGGCATGTAGATTATTTGGAGAGAGTGCTTTCAAATTTGGATATATATATATATATATATATATTTATAAGCAAAGAAATTCTGATGTAAAATAATTGCATAATATGCAACAAATCAAGTTTCCTGTTAACGGAAATGGGAATCTTACAGTGATAGTAACATTTAATATTGGAAAAATATAAATTGTATGGCTTATCCTGCTGAGTAAGGCAAGGCTAATCCCACTGAGAGATGTTTCATTCAAAAGTTATACCAGCTCAAATTTACATTTTTTTGGGTACAATTCATACATTTTATGGGGGTTTATGGTCAATGGAACAAAATTATTCACAGGCTTATGTAACAACAGTGCCACCATAACATTTTAGGCCATGGAAGGACTACAATAAACAAATGCAAGTTTGAGGTGAAACAGCTTTTGAAGAAAACATTTCTCAACAGTGAAATACATCTCCAATATATGTGTTTTCTGCATTAAGCATTCCTAGCCCTTTAATACTTTGGATGGAAAAGAGTTTCCATTTTATTGCAAAACGTGTTAAAGGCCTCTCTAACAGCCAAGGGGTTAATTTAAAAATATTGTGAGGTTATATTTTTAAACATATATCTCAACCATAACCCTTTGAGTGCCAGAGGGGTGCCCTAAGTATTGATTTAAAGGGGATTTATGCCTAAAACTGATGGTGGAAATGACATTTAAAATGAGAAGTGTGAAATATGGTCATCATCAGCCTTATGTATAAAGGCAAAGAGGATCTCTTCTAGAGCAAACCAGCTACACCATAGAATACAAATAATTTTCCAAATTGATTTTAATGGGGATTTTAACCCCTTGAATGCCAGTAGGTCTCAGACGCATTGTATCCAACGGTGCAGCTGGTTTGCTCAAGAGTAGCTACACTTTACTTTTATACCTAAGGCCCCATGCGCCTATATGGCACAGCAGGAGCTGGAGCTAAAAGTGCTGATTTTCCTCCACCACCTGGTGGAGTAAATGTAGAACAACAGCATTTTTCATTGGTGCAAGAAACAACTGTAAATCATTTATACAGCATCGTGCATGAGTGCATGTGTGTTTTTAATACCCCCTAATGTTGTGCTCAGAATTCTTCCATATTCTTCCCTGTCCATTTAATATTAGGTCCAGCATGCCAGCAAACAGATAACAGTTGATAAACAGTACAAGGGGATCATAGACTGTGTTGTCCGAATTCCCAAGGAACAAGGGTTCATATCCTTCTGGAGAGGCAACCTCGCCAATGTCATCCGTTACTTCCCAACCCAAGCTCTTAACTTTGCCTTCAAGGACAAGTACAAGCAGATCTTCCTGGGGGGAGTAGACAGGCACACTCAGTTCTGGAGGTTTTTTGTCGGCAACCTTGCATCTGGCGGAGCTGCTGGTGCCACATCCCTCTGCTTTGTGTACCCCCTGGATTTTGCCAGAACCCGTCTGGCTGCTGACGTTGGCAAAGGTGCAGCTCAAAGAGAGTTTGCTGGCCTTGGAAACTGCATTGCCAAGATCTTTAAATCAGATGGCCTTAAAGGTCTCTACCAAGGTTTCAATGTGTCAGTCCAGGGCATTATCATCTACAGAGCGGCCTACTTTGGTGTCTATGACACTGCTAAGGGTAAGCAAAACTTCACTTAGGGTATTATAATGGCATGGATAACATAAATATAAAGAATGAAAAATAATGTGTAATAATAGGCTTTGCCTATGGCACTGGTTCTCATAATTATTCCTTTGGTGGAACCTTTTAGTTTCCATTGAAGGTTATGTGGACCCCCCTGACAATAAAACCTTTAACCATTTAGATCAGGGGTGGGCAATATAATTTATTTTTCTACTCACACACTCTCACTTATTCACATTTTTTAAAATGATTGTATTTACTAGAAGACAGGGGGGTCCTTGGTTTATCAAGCTGCTTCCCATCTTGACCTCAATAGGGTCTGCATGATGTGACAATATTATTATGTCATGTTGGCCCGAGCAGGCACTGGAGAATGGAGAAGCCAGATATGGATGCTGGGAATCCCATCGGCTTCAGGTGTAAAGTAAAAATTTGTCAGGTATGTATAAGACAAGAGGGCCAAATCACTTTAGTCAGTGGGCTGGTGGGACTGAAGAGGGGTATTGAGTGAAACTGGGTAGAGATAGTGAGTGAGACTGAGGGCTGAGAGGGGATATAAGACTGAAGTATGATGTGATACTATAGGCTGAGGGGGGAATGTAAGACTGAGGGCTGTGAGAGGATATGAGACTGGGAGGATGTGAGACTGAAGGCTGAGGAGGATGTAAGACTGAAGAGGAATCTGAAACTGAGGAGGGCTGTGAAGTTGAGGTCAGATATGAGACTGACAGAGGATTTTGGGCTGTGGGCTAAAGTGAAGATTAGGAGGGGAGTGAGGCCAAGGGTCTGTTGTGAGGCCTGGGGTGCGGGTGTTTGTGAAGCAACCCATTGAAGCTTACAGGTCCCCAGTATGCTAATCGTCTTCTCCAGCAGTGCTCAACTGAGGCCTCCATGGGGTCTGCACAATGTGATGATGTCATCATGTCACACAGACCAAGAGTCGGCTCTGGAGAATGAAGAAGCTGGATCAGAATTTGGGGGACCCTACTGACTTCAGATATACAAGTTTTCCAAGCATGTAAAAGACCCACAAGCAATTTTGCACTCCTTTGCCTTAGATGCTTGATAGGTCTTCAGTGCATTGAGAAAGACCTTTATAGTATCTGAGATGTTAATATTATATCAATATCAAATATTTTTGGAAAACTAAATTATTAGGTTAAAATCTGGGGTTCCCTACAACACAGTTTGAAAGCCACTGTTCTATGGGAAATATGTATAAAGAGAAACGTGGAGCAATTCTGGGGCAAACCAACTGCACCAGAGGGAAGAAATAAAAATTCCCATTGATTTAATTGGGTGTTTAACTCTTTAAACAGAGCAGTGACTCCCAAAACTGTCAACAATCAACCCCAGTAGCGCAGGTCTTCAGGATCTCTGCTTACGATCATAGTTAGATGTTAAATGAATCAGTGGCTCAGTTAATCTAACAGATCCTCCTGTGCTAATGAGAGATTCACCTGTGCACAAATGCATTGCCGGGGATGCCTGAGGACAAGTTGGAAACCATTGCTCTAGGTCTCCAATGCATTGCCAAGGTGCATATATCACAAAATGTATCATTAAAGGGATAGTAATGGTTAGTTTTATGTTTATTTAATATTGTAGGCATTAAAAAAAATATTAACAACGATGTCAGTCTTATCTCTCAAACCTTTATGGTTAATTCCTTGGATAACAGGTGAAATTGCGCAATCTAAACACAAATACTTAATTGGAACGGTCTACAAAGTATGCCTGGTTTGCAAGCACACTTTGAAGACCGTTCAAATGATGCTTAGAATGCGCAATTTCGGCTCTGCTATAGAGCGTCCATCCGGTCAAATGACAAGATTCTGCAGCTGTCAGCTAGAGCACTGACTTCTTTCACGAGTTAACTTTAGCAAGGTATATCTCTCAAACATAAAGGTTTGTAAGATAAGACTTACATTGTTGTTAATATTTTTTTAATGCCTACAATATTAAATAAACATAAAACTAGCCATTACTATCCCTTTAATTACACACATTAAATTATATTGTCTATTGTATTACTTTAACTCAAAATGCCACATATGGATGTAAAAAATGTCAAGGTTGCTTTGCAATTTGTTGGAGAGGATGCAGACCTCTGTTATCCAAGAAATTAACTTTTTGAGTGCCAGAGGGGTACTTGCAATGCGTTGCGTACCCCTCTGGCACTCAAAGGGTTAAGGAGAGAATGTGCAGGAATCCACTGAACAGTGCATTTCCTGCAAAGTAAAATAAGGGAACTCCTAAAGCTGGTAGTTGCTTTATTCAAAAGTGATAACAGTTCAAACGATCACAATATGATGGGGCTGTTAGTACTCCCATAGAAAGCAACAAAATAACTGCCACCAGGTGAATTGTGTGGGAACTGTCCGCACACCCTATGGTGTTGTTAATGAAGAAAAAAAAAAAGTTCATACTGTGATAACATTGGAACAGCACATCACCTGGCCCTGGAAGTAGCCTTGTTTTACTCAGCAGGAAAAGTCCTATAACATAATTTTTCATAGAAAAAGGTTAATCTTCCTTTACACAAAATTAATTTATATACAAATATATTCGCACATTGTGACATTATGGGGAATATTCATAATGCTAAAGAGGTACCATTTTGGAGTAAACCCGCTGCAATGTAGGGAATAAAAGAAAATGTGTTGAAGAACTCTGAAATTCAAGGTGTTAAAAGCCTCAATTAAATCAATGGGAGTTTGCAGGATTTTCATGTCAGCCCTATGGTGCAGTTAGTGTACCTCGGAATGTAACCTCTTTACCTTGGTGAATAAGGCTCTGCCTTTCTTAAAGCAGAACTTTCATGAATATCACAGTGCCCCCCAAATAATTTTTCACATAGCATTATGCATATCAGTACTTATTATTCTTAGTAAGTCTGGCATTATTTAGAATTTTAACTTCTTCGGAGATCACCAGCAGGCATCTTGACATAGAGGAATCTGTGCTGTTGCACTGTCCGTCCCTTTATGTAACTTAAGGTACAATGCAGCTCCCCATTACCAATCATAGAGGAGACAGGGACGGACAACGCAGGCGCACGGATGCCTCTTTGGCAAGATGTCTGCACTGTCGTCTGTGGTGAGTCTCAGAAGAAGTTGGATTTCTAAATAAGGCCAGACTTACTAAGGATAAAACAAATACTGATGTGCTTAACGTTATGTGAAAAATTATTTGGGGGGCACTTTATTTTTCATGAAAGTTCCGCTTTAACCCCTTAGTGACAGGCCACTCACACATGCAGCCAGCAGTTTACTCCTGTAGTGTATTTTTTTTTTTTTAAACGATTCCGGAGTCCCTGAATGACGTGCAGCTGCGCGGGGACCCAGAAATGCAGGATGGACGTGTAAATCCTCTGTCCATAAGGGACATCCTCCCAAGGAGGTACATGTAAGTCCTCGGGCATTAAGGGGTTAAAGGGATAGTATTGCCAAGTTTTAAAAAAAAGTGAATCTTGTAGGCATTAAAACATTTAAATGCCCCCGGTCCCATCTCTCAAACCTTTATGGTTTGAGAGATATTCTGCAATAAAGTCCCCCCCCTCCTCTTTCTTTGATATCAGCCAAGCACACTTTGTAGACCGTTCCAGTGAAGGATTTCTTTATCAATAACGCAATCTCGGCTCCGCTGAAGAGCCTCCCACGGTCCCGGATTCCTCTGCAGTCAGCTTGAGTCAGCTGATGTCAGGGAAAGGGGAGGGGGGGGAATTTATTGCAGAATATCTCTCAAACCATAAAGGTTTCAGAGATGGGACTGGAGGAATTTAGTTTAATTTTTTAATGCCTACAAGATTCGCTTTTTTTAAAACTTGGCAATACTATCCCTTTAATCCTTTGATGACCAGAGGTGTGCACAGTATAATGTGAAGCAATGCATTATTACGTATCCCTCTGCTCATCACAGTGTTAATGATTCTGAAAGCAAATATTTATATCATCAGATTTACACATCTAAATGTTTTTACTCTAAAACATAGCTGTGTGTCACCGTTTATCACACAGACCGATGTTCACCTGCTAGGCATTTGGAATACCACAAGCCATATCGATTATATAGGTGTTGATTAACAGGACTGTAGTACCAAATGATGGCCGTCTCCTGGTTGGACTGCTGCAGCGTATTGAGGATCGTATACTAATCTAAACTGGAGCGATTCTGGAGAAAACCATCTGCACCATAGGGGACTAATAAAAAATCCCTGAAGTACCATTGATTTTAAACCTTTGAGTGCCCAAAAGGTATCCAGTACATTGAGTTGCAATGCGCTGGATAAGTCTCTGGAACTCAAGGGTTTCTAAATTCTTAAATACTTTGAAAATTTGAAGATCTCTCTGTCTTTAAGGGGTTAAATGTGCCATTTAAATCAAAGGGAATGTTTCTTCCTCCCATTTGGTGCAGCTGTTTGCCCCAGAATAACTACTGGGGGTGGAGTAGGGGGAGATGCACTAAGGTGTGATAAAGAAGATTAGCACTATTCCTGTATTATTGCATGGAGCCTATGCAATAAGATGTCTCAAGTTGGACAGATGTTAGTGCATAGGCTACAAAGAATAACATAGAAACAGCAGAATGTATCACTCTTAAATGCATAAATCGGGATGCCTAAAACTAGGGCCCTGACCCATGCCATTTGTGGCCCTTTTTGCATGGTTAATCCAGCCCTTCTTGTAATTTCAATTAAATATGGCTTGCTGCAAGATATTATTATCATATCTGGGAACTCTCCAGATCTGACTCAGAGTCTCTGCTTTTTCAAACTGAATTACTGGGTCTCGCAGGACAGAGGCTGATTCTCCAACTGGTTGAGTTCAGCTGTGACCCAGCTACTTTCAAGCCCATTTAGCCAACTTTCCCACCCATTTCATGGCAAACTCCTCCTTTCCACTGCCCACACCCACCTGATTAAGCCACACCCACAATATGATGCAAAGCACATCAGTTGGACATTCCCATCCTCAGCACTACATTGTTTCTCTGGGTGCTTGGGACAAGAAAGTTTCCAGGTATGCTAATTATCCTTAGCTCATCTTTATTAAAGCAGTAGTCATTTAATATATAAATCATGCAATGTAGCTTGTTAGCCTGGCATTGCAAACACCTCTGATATATGTGTCAGCTTGTGCCTGTTACTTTAACAGAAAACATATATTTGTTATAGAGCTTTTACAGTTGAGTACAACAAGGGTACAGACGCTGCTGAGAGATTTTTCCTTCAATAACTGGGTTTATTAACTCAAATTTTTTTTTTACATTAACCCTTTAAAGTGTAACTACCACCAGAAGTAAAGTTGCCCTGCAATAATCAGGCAGGTGGCGACTAACTTAATAATAGTTATATTACCTCTCACAATGACACGATGCTAGAAAAATCCTTAATCTTCCAAGACCGGAAGCCAGGTATCAGTGCGCACATCTTCTCTGTGCGTCTGCACTGTCAGTCCCGGTCTCCCTTCAGACGCATTGCACTGTTCCGAAAGGCTCCGGAAGGGACTGACGGCATAGGCGCGCAGACTGCACTAACCTGAACGTCAGTCTCGGAAGATTAAGGATTTCTGTAGAATCATGTAGTTCTGAGAGGTAATATAACTATTATTAGGCTGGTCGCCACCTACCTAATTATAGCAGGGCATCTTTACTCAAAAAACAGTTTGAACAGTTATAACTTTTGAATGAAAAATCTCCCGGCAGTGGGAATACTTGGCAGGAAAAGCCATGCAATAATATTTCTCATTTCAAAAAAATGTATTTCGCCTTTAAAGAAACAGTTTTGTTTTTTGTTTTTTAACTTTACATATTCTGCAAGTGTATAATACGTAAAGGAAAATTGCCTATGCTTATTGCTATTTCTTACACTTCTGTTTCCCTGACATTGAGTACATGGGATCTGTGTTTCCAGAGAGAGTCGGGGAATGTGAAAGCAGAGATATGTATACAATGTTACAGTTTTTCTGCAGCACAGAGAGATCTGTATGCTGTAGAGGTAGATTTTCTATATTGTTTCACTGTCTCTTTTACATTTGCATATTTTTACATTGTTGCACTCTCTCTGCTTTCACAGTCCCTGATAAAAAGTTCTCGGAAAATAAACGCATAAGCAATTAGCTACTTGCAAAATGTGTAAAGTCAAAAAGGAGGTTTACTGTCACTTTAACCCTCTGAGTGCCAGAGGGGTTAACTCTTCATTGCAAGGCATTGGATGCCTCTCTGCCACTCAAAGGGTTAAGGCAATAAAATTATTAATTTGTTTCTAACGCTCATTGCCATCCAATTAGTGTAGAAAGAAAGCAATACTAGTTAGGTTTTATAAAATGACATGGGTGTAGTGTGTACTAACTGCACAGAGCAAACATTTTAGTAACCCTGAATGAGCACAATCATGTCATTCACATTAGCCCATATATCAGTGGCTGTTCATTAGCTTCCAGTGGCTGTGCTGGCCAAAAAATAAGTAGATGGACTTCTTCAATGGTTCCCATCCCTATCCTCAAGGGGACTTAAACAGGTCATGGTTATGCAATAAGACATGATAAAGAGGTGAATAAAGAGGAGATTGCTTCTCCACTGATATTACCCCGCCAGTTCCTGTGTTATTCTATGGAGCCAATGCACTGAGATTTCTCCCACTTGAGAAATCTTAGTAGATAGACTCCATCGAATAACATAGGAACTTGAGAAGTAATATCAATGGAGAAGTAATCTCCTCTTTATCATGCCTTAATGCATCACCCCCCATGCATAATGGATTCCCTTGAATGTGCGCAAGTGAATTCATGAAATAACTGATCCTCTGATTGATTCACCTGCACTCAAGCAGGGAAATCCTATAGACATGCCCTGTTAGGTGCCCCCAAGCAGAGGGTTGGGAACCACTGAACAACTTGAACAACAAGGAGGTGACCAAAACATAGTGTGATTAACCCTTTAAGGACCACAGCAGACTGCAATGCATTGCAAATCAATGTGTTGCACACCTCTGATACTTTGAGATAAAAGACGTTTGTAAGGACTTTTTAACAGGTGTGCAAAATGTAAGACTTTTATGTATATTTCATCTAAATTTCATTGTTAGAGCGGGTCCCCTTTTTATTTATATTGAATCTTTGGAGTTGTTTTTTACTGATACTTGTTTCTGACTCTTAGAGCTAAAACCTTACTCTAAACTGTGAAGGTACACATAAGGCTGGATTAATACCCTAGATTCCTGTAGACATAGAACCCTTAGCACCACCTATGGTCACATTGCCACAAACATTACAACACTGCAAGTCCCTGCCAGTGTTGTCTGGTCCAGGGGGGCACAGGAGTTAAGAATACCCCTGAGTAAGCACAGGTGATTAACACCCCCCCCCCCATGCTCAGACAGGGACATCCTTAAATTCTGTCCTTTTGGTAGCACTTGATAACTGAACTTGGACACCCCTGCCTTTGTCTGTAATAGGTCTAGCAATCTCTGGACCTCATGGAAGTTGTAGTCCCCAACAGCTGAATGTTAAAAGATTGACTACTCCTGGTCTATAAAAAATACAAGGACAAAACACCCTTAAATATACTCACTAGCACAGGACGATATGAACTGACTAGTACATTGGACACTTAAAGGGATCCTTTCACCTAAAAACGAAGTGCTTTCAAAATTGGGCTATGTTGCCTGAGCCATCTTGTATTTAAAAAACTAGTTGTTGAGTTATTTACAGTTATAGATTGTGCTAATTAACCTTTTGATTGCCAGCTGAGTGATCAAAACATTGCTGTGTTGGACAACTCTCTGGCACACAAAGGGATAATGCAGGTCACGGAGACACATCTGATCTTAGCGCTACATTACCTTACCCACTCACTTATATTGCACCTTTTCAGTGCTATTGGATGTGGACAGTGCATGGCTGAACAGTGTCAGTGGCTGAAGAAGGAAATGTAGTACTAAGACAGGAAGCGCATGCATGGTATGTCTTAGTTATCATAATCTATACACTGAAATAACTCAAAAACTAGTTTTCTAAATAGAAAATTATTAATACAACATACAGGCAGTTGTAAAGGCTCTTTCATAATCAACAAGATTGTTTTTAGGTGATTGTGTTCCTTTAAGTATATAATCTGCACAACATGTACAATGGTAATTAACTCATCCATCATAAACCAGGAGCAGGTGTCTGCTGGAAGAGCATTGGCCACTCACACAAATCTGCATCAAAGACGAGGCCAGCAAAGCTGAGGTTTCCTAATACTATTCGATTCCCTTATCAGTTGCCAAATGAGAAACTGGCAAATTTACACCATTAATATGCAAAATAAATCCCAGTGGATAAAAGAAAACTTGAATTCTTGTTGTTAAAACTGCATGGGCTATTAATAACACAAAAGGGACTGAACCCTGTCCTGTGTATCTGAATGCATTAAAATACTTATATAAAACTTAATATTTAATATTGTAACATCATCATTCTTGTCTCCCCCCATCAGGTATGCTGCCAGACCCTAAGAACGTGCACATCTTTGTAAGCTGGATGATTGCTCAATCCGTCACTGCCGTTGCTGGCCTTGTGTCCTATCCATTTGACACTGTCAGACGTCGTATGATGATGCAGTCTGGCAGGAAAGGAGGTAAGGGGGCTCTCCTGTTGGTACAGACACAATCTTTATGTCCCCATTTACAAGTCTTCCAGCAACTGTGAATGATGTCTGAGATTTAGGTCTAAAAAGAATAGGACATATGCACAAAGCCAGAAGTGGAGCTATTCTGGAGCAAACAATTGCATCACAGGGGACAAGTACAAATTCCCTAAATCCCCATTGATGTAAATTCTACTTTTAATTCCTTCCACGCTGTAAAGCAGGGACATTCCTCTGTTAGGGACTAGAACTCCCATCATCCTCAACTAGCTATTGGCTAGTGTGGGAATGATGGAACTTGGAGTCCCAATAGCTGGATGTCCCACAATTGCCTATACCTGCTATAGAGGTTTTATCACTTTGCAAAGCAACATATTGGAGATATCTCTAGCCAGCAGTTAAGGACCACGGGGCATTTTTATTTTTTTATGCATTCGATTCAGGTATCCCCGAGCTGTGTGTAACTGCATGGGGACTCCTGAATTTAATGATGTGCCAGGACCGTCACTGGTCCTTCAGTTCAGGACAGCCGTAACAGTCCTGGCATAGCATTGGTTCTTAAGGGGTTTAAAGCCCTACATGACAATAAAAATATTTATTTTTTTCCCCGTGATGCAGTTAGTTTGCTCCAGAATTGCTCTACTTTTTCTTAATACAACAGCCTCATTGTCTGTTACTAGAAGTGAGGGGAGGAAAAGCACATAATCCCTCTATGAGCAGAGTAACTTCATAAGTATGGAGAAATAAAACAGATATATTGGTACCCACATAGAGTCATACCGTTCGCCTCTAGACATTAAAACTTGTCCTGGAGTGAGCCCCTGGGTCATACTCAGGTCGTACTCCTTAGTATGTAATTTCCAATTCATTCTAAAGAAAAAACAAGAACATAAACACCACATCTAAGGATACACCGCTTGTATAAAGAGCCCCCTATTCCCCACTGAGAGGTACTCCAAGAAGAATCCAAACCCGCGACTACATACCCAACCCGGGAAGATGGAGTAATGAGGCTCAAACCTCGGTATACAAAAATCACCGCTGATGGATAAAATCTATCAGCAAGAAGAAGACGAAGAGGAGACTGAGAGGTACTCACTGTATGAGAGACTGAAACCTGCCTCCTGGATTAACACTTTCTCCAGTGTAAGCCCCATAGTCACCAGAATAGATGTGGTATATATGCAGTGTATCCTTAGATAGTGTTTGTTGTTTGTGTTTTCTGTGGAATTAATTGGAGATTACATACTGAGGAGTACAACCACACAGACAGGGGCTCACTCCAGGGGACATTTTGATGTCTAGAGGAGGACAGTATGCCTTTACGTTTGTGAGTACCAATATATTTATTTTATTTCTCTATATTTAAGGAGCTGGTCTGTTCTTAGAGGGATTCTGCACTTTCCCCCCCTCTCCTCTAGAATCTACTGCTATATTTATTTGATGTGAACCAGTGGAATAATTTTTTGTGAGAAAGCAGTGACCCAGGTAGAGTTGAAGGGGAAACAATATTAATAGAGACTCTCTTTACAGTTAGCATGCCGTTGGACAAATTTTATCCTTTTGAGTGAAAGTTCATTGCCTGATACCTCCAGTCGTGTTCTATTGTCAGCCATTATAAAAATGTGTTCTGTGGAACCCTTTGCACTTCTTTACAGAATCCTGGGGTTTCAATGAATTCAGTGTACAAAACACTGTTATTTTATGGAGTCTCTATGCATAAGCTCTTTAAAACAAGATAATAATTGTAAAGGTTCCTGTGACCTTTGCACACTTTCACTCACACACACCCATTTTATTTGTGGGGGTGGTGGTAGTTATAGGTATCATTAATAACTCAAAGCATTCTAAAGCATAGATATGTACAAAGATGTCATATCGATTTCATACTCCTAAGGCTTTTTTCACACGGATGATGTCATATTTTATTCGCCCATGTTAAATACCTACTTTGCTCCCACATTTCTCAGCAATCCTGTCACTGGGTGGGGGGAAGCATGGCTTATGGCTGTTTCGTGTTGGTGTCTGTGAAAAATGATTGGCTTGTGCCACCCTGCATATCCCATTTACTGCAACTTTCCAGTGTTCTTCATTGAAGATGAAATATACTGAGCTTAGTTGCATCACTCAGGGTGACAGCAGCCCATGCTAACAACCATGTAGGAGGCAGATGTTCTATTTTTGGGTGACTGGAGTGGAGTTACTGACGCTGCTCTAAGGTCTACTGCGTGAACAGAACTGAAACCACAGATTCCTTTACTGCAATTAGTTCGTTTTGCTATACCGTAAAATGTTTGATAAAAATGTGTGTGAAATGTTTGGGATTTATGGCTCATTATTAACTAAAAATATATTAATCCCTTGGATGGTATAAATGTCTCCACTGCATTGCGAAACAAGTGCAGAGACGTGCAACAAACTTAATAAAGGGATTGGAGGATCTGAGTTATAAGGAGAGACTAGCCAAACTGGGTTTGTTTACATTAGAGAAGAGATGTTTAACCCCTTAAGGACCACATGCTGTCACATCATGTAAAAATGGGGACTGAAGTTGACCTCTCCAAGACTGAAGTGGTCTATCTCAGTCCCCACCACGGTGCACAGATACAGACAAGAGGTTGCGTGTGCCAGTGCTTGGGAAAGACCAAAGTGGTCCTTAAGGGGTTAATGGGTGACACAGTTCCCATTTACAAATATATACGAGGTCAAAACACAGAACTCTCCAATTAATTATTTACTCAGAGAGCTGAGCTTAGAATGAGAGGTCATCCATTTACACATCACATGCAGGGCATTTTAATGTATGAATATACCTGGTTGGGGGGGGGTCTCCTTGGTTTCCCATCAGCCCCAGTTTCACATAAAAAACAAGATTAACTCTCTGGCACTCAAAGAGTTAATCGCTGTGTTCAGATGATCAGGGAGGTCTGAGCTTTGGGACTGCTTTTCCCACAAATATTAAGAGAATAAATGAAAAGTACAACTACTGTATGTATATATAATCTTTGAGTACCAGCGGCTCCCTGGAACTCAAATGGTTAAAGGGCAATTATAATACTTTACTGAGTCTGCTCCTATGCAAACTTAAGATGTAATTTATTAAGCTAAACAGGAGCAATTCTAGAGCAAACCCACTCCTCCATAGGGGAGAAACGAAAATCCCTACTGATTTAAATATGTCTTTCAACTGAATGTACAATAGGTGTCCATCACATTGCAATACGATGGAGAACTGTTTAGCATTCATTTGGTTAAAACCCCCAGAATTGCACCTCTCCAGCTTATCGAATTGCACCTACACAAATAGAGCTGTGCTCTGTCCACTGTCTACCATTCAAGGGATAAGGAAACTGCCCCACCCTCCTTGGCAGTCAGAGGGCTGGAGCTCAACCAGGAAGATTGCTGCTCACAGCCACATACTTCTTGGGTTGTGCGAGCAGGCTCCATAGACCCTTAGTTAAAGAGTTAAATTCTGGAGCAAACCAACTGCATTATATGGGGAAATAAAAATTCCCATGAATTTAAAAGCGATTTATAACACACTGAATGCTACAGAGGTCTCCACCACATTTCAAAGCAATGGGTGTTCCAGAATTTTTATTTCAAACTTTTGGTTCAGTTGGTTTGGTCCAAAACTGTCTCTTAGGGGCACTTCAAAGGCAAGCATGCTCCCAACAAAGTAGAACTGCTCATATGGCCCTTTAATAGCATCTAACCATATTTTGGGAGGGGGCCTCCATTTACAATTTCACTAGGGCCCTCAGGGGTTCTTAAAACTAGCACAAAGAACATAACATTGTTGACAAGTTTATCTGTGTCTTCTACTTCTCAGCTGATATCATGTACAAGGGAACAATCGACTGCTGGAAGAAGATTGTGAAAGATGAAGGACCGAAAGCCTTCTTCAAGGGTGCTTGGTCCAACGTGCTGAGAGGCATGGGTGGTGCATTTGTACTTGTATTGTATGATGAAATAAAGAAATACGCTTAATGCAATAAAAATTCTATATTTTAACCCCAGCAGCATATTTTGTAAAGACCCTGTGGGGCACCTGGTTTCAGGGACAAAGCTATTTCCTAGGGAAATTAAGGTGCGAAAGGGAAGCATGTGTAACAGGTGTTTTATTGTAACGTGAAAGAATATTCATGAGAGTCTATTATACCCAGTTGCATTTTTTATTTATGTAAGTGAATTCACTGAAACCTGTGCACCATCTTTAAATAAACATATGGGCATATATTTAACGAGCAAAGGACGGTATGTTCAAAAGAAAAGTGGAACAGATCTGGGACAACTAGCTGTGCCATAGATAAATAAAATTCCTAAATTGTAATCAATTTCAATGGGACTTTTAAACCCTTGACTGAAGGCAAGAGGGGTATCCTGTTGGATACCCATTCTGGCACTCAAAGGGTTAAATGTCCTGTTTATTTCAAAGGGAATAGTTAGTTCTCCTGTATAGTGCAATATGATTCCACTTTTGTTTTGAACCTACAACCCAATAACTACAGTAGATGTTTCTGTCTCAAACATGGACAATATCTGTATATTTAATATTGGTTGATAATAAAGATTACATTTAATAGTTAACAGTGGTTGATAATAAAGATTACATTTAATATTATCATTTTTGTCAGTAGCCATTTTGGGAATCAAATTACATTTCTACATGTCTCAGATGCCAGTCACAGATTTATGTCAAACTATGACGATTAATGGGATCTTGGAATTGAAGAAGCACTTCCATGGGTCCTTGCTTGGCCCTTTAGGAACATCCTGAAATCAAATGGCATGGAATGTGCTTAGCACCTTAGCTGTACTTTACCAGAGGAAAGATGCTCATACTAGTAGCTCTTCTTGTACAGTGAGGTTAAATTCTGAAACACATTAGGAGGTAGGAGACGGACAATTCTCCCTGTTTACACCATATTTCTTTCCAATACATTTTCTAACCATGTTTTAACTGCCAAACACAGAGTCATATTTTATGTTTATTGCGTAGTGCACTGTACATTTACCTTGTGGATAAAGCACTTATTTTATGTAATGGAATTATATCTGTTCTTAATATGTTGAGGGGCTGAAACAATTGATACTCAGCCTTTCCCTTTCAAATATCAAAATTTAATGTATTCTCCCTTGTATTATTAGTGCGTCAGAGAGCACTGCACACACTGCTAAAAGAAGTAATATATACTTATATATACACCTGATGAAGATCTATTTTATTTAGATGTGATTTTGAACCAGAAAAACACAAACACTAACCTACACATCATATTCATGTTGAAATGCACTCTATGCATTTGCATGCATAAATACAATAGAGACACAAAGACAACCTATATACATACTTGTACATTATTTATATATAAAACCAAGAAAAAAGCTGCAACAAGTTTTTTACACATTAGGCGAGTCCCACTTTATACTTGTTTTTAATTGCATACATTGTGTCCATTTCATATAAGTTTCAGGACCCTTACAAGATAAATATAGTTTACATTTAAAGGGTCCACTCTGACATGTTTCGTGATACTTCTTCAGAGCTTGTTTTTAATTCCACTTTTAATTTTAAATAGGTTTATTCAGTATATTAGTGTAGGTACTCACCATATATTGAGGTACCATGACGAGGTTGGTGAGCTTATATCTTTTGGCCAAAACATAACCAAATCCTCAATTTTATTTATATAGAGTTTTTATAGATTCTCAGCACAGGGCACATTATAGTTCTATTGTGTGGTGGAGCACAGGGCTTCCTTTGATTATTTATGTACACTCCATGAAAGTTATTCCGTTATGGAAACAAATACACCCAGCTATTGCGCTACAAGAGATTGCACGTTTCTTCCTGCCAACTGTCCTAAAGGCATGTAGTCATGATTAGATTCTGCAGTGTGAAAAAAGCTACCATATTTTACTTGCAAGTAAATTGCACTACTATTTTCAGGGCTGTTTGAAAGACCACATTGCAAGCACCATTACCAGCCCATCAACTTGTTTGTTTTGTGGAAAGAAGTTTACAGAGCACTGATATGAGTGGAAACTAAAATCTTTTACCAGTGTTCATGACTTTAATTTGTTAAGGCATATGAAACAAAAAAACAAGATGGTTTGCTCCAGTAACATATATAGGCAACTCAATATAGGACTCCAATACCCCTGGTGCTCTCTAGGCCAAACTCACAAGATACACAACAAATGGGAAGTCACAGCAAAAAGGCAAATTTTGTAACGAACCCAAGACAGAAGCCTAATAAAATAGATGAATACAAAAAGATTAAAAAAATAGAAGCAAACTTTATCTGACAAAAATATAAAGGGAAATAACACTGAAACAATTCAAAACATCTCAAGCTAGTCATGGCTGTGAAATAATGATGTTCAGAAAATACCCTGAATGAGGGACCAGTCCCTGTCATACTAAGCACAATACACATATATACCCTAAATAGTACATGCTACATCAGTAGATAGTAAAAACAATCATATATTAATGTAAAGTAAACACAAATACGAGTTAATAATTCACATAAAGTGAAACAAAGTACAAAGTGCTCATAATACAAAAGTGATTGATTAGAGTAAAATGTATCAAAATTAATATAAAATAATCATCTATCCATCACCCCTGATGAAACCACGCAATAAACATCAAAATTCTTGCTGCATATGGTGGTGTGTCTTATTCTTCATTGCAAAGTGATCCCCACACATCGCCAGGCATACTTCACCAAAGCATTGCCCCTTAATTCATTTCCACTCATTTCCACTCTGGTGAAAATGAAAGCGACTGCCCTGAGTCACAAACCGAGAGTTTATATTCATTATCTCCTCTCGTCCAGGCAGGCTGAAATACTTTAGATTATATCACCTTGCAAATTAGCATTTTCAATATTTGTAGTACTTCTTGTGCAATTGTAGTATCTTAGTTTATTATGAAAAATCTTAAATATAAGCTCATGTGCCAGGAAAGCACTCACCACTTAAACCTTGGACCACGGTGCAGGTAGAGAGTCCCAATCCTTAACTGCAATGCTAAAAAGATGAAGGAAAGTACCGCACGTAACGTGGAGAGGTTAACCCTTTGAGTGCCAGAGGGGTATGCAATGCATTGCTTCGCAATGCGTTGCGTACCCCTCTGGCACTCAAAGGGTTAAAACCAGCTTTTATTGGAAGAGATCAAAATGGACACCACATGGAACTAGACATCTCACGTATTTCGTACATATGTGCTTAACCATAGACTTTCTTTGGGCTTTGGGGTAGGGCTCATTTGGGAGGCCTGAGGGGTTGAAACCTAGCTGTGCATCCAAGATGGCGGGATTAATGAAAGACGTATGTCTTCTTAGGAAAAAAAGCATGCTTACAAGGGATTTGATGTAGCAACATAGTCTTACCTCCAACAACTGTTTGCCTAAAGAGTGCAGAGACACCAGGAATTTCTTGGAAGATTCTAAGACAATCAAATCTTGATCCACAGAGGATGACATGTAGCCACTAAAAATGTGGAGGCTTTTTCAAAAAACCCAGCTGTGTTAAAGGCCACTTCTATAAGGTATGATTTGCCTCGATAATTTTGGTGAGCAGCATCCACAGCTCATCATTTGAGACATCCCCTGGGATGGCCTCCAAAAGTTGTTCACCCCAGATAACCACAGCTCTAGTGACCTAGGCAGTAGCAAAAATGGGTTGAATGGTGACACCTGTGACCACAAAATTTGCCTTCAGTAGAGAATCCAAGCTTGTATCTGGTTGGCCCTTTAGAACTGCAGAATCTATCAGAGGCAGATTGGTCTTCTTGGCAATTGAAGCGATAGGGGGATCAATGGCATTTGGTTAGCCTACTGCATCAAAGAATCAGCTGAAAAATTATACAGATTAGAAATGTGCCTGTTAATAAACAATTGTCTGTCAGTTGTCTTCCATTCTACCAGGAGAACCTGGTGTAAAGAATGATGAAGAGCTAAAATAGGTCTCTGGAAGATTTCCGAAGAAGAAGAGCCAGTCAGTGGTCTTTGAGACCTGAAATGTCTCCAAGACCGCCCTAATAAGGCCCTCAGCCAAGATTTTTCCTCATAGACTACCCCCAATGACAGAATAATCGAATTCATCCTCATCAGTCTCACCTTCCTCAGCAAAGGAATCCTTGACAAATTGAGAATGATCCCCAAAACAAGACTAAAGAGCCTAATGGGAGTGCATAGGGCATCCAGACCAAGAATTTAGGAACCCTTGAACAGATGAAGGAAAAAAAAAAAAAGAGACTGAAGAGATAAGAACATTAACTCAAACTGGTTCCTGAACACAGACGACAGCCCCAGAGCTAGAATGGGGTTCACAAAGCAAGGGAGAGATAAGTGTAACAGGATCCTAAGTCCTCAGATTGACTTAGCCTGCTATGCCGGGTCTCTCTCTTGCAGGGGCCGCCAGGGAAGGGTGATGTCTCCGGTGCTCCGCTCCAGCTATCCCAGGATGGGGGTCAAAAGAAGACCCTTGATACCACCCCAAACGAACGACACAGCACGCCAGTCAGGTTCCAAAACTGAACACACTTTATTTTGGCTGAATTCAGCTCTTTTAAGCAGAGTTAATTGCATCAAGTCAAACAGTTAACAAAAGGGCACAAAACATTCTATAATTAAATTAACATGATTAAATTTAGCAACAATGGGCACACAATGTCACAAAGGGCTGAACTTCATGGATAAGGGACAGGGGTAAACATGGAAACAATGGGAACTCAGACTCAGTGGAGCCTCTGCATTTTGGCCGCTTTGGTGAAAGTCAGGTCTTTTTTGTGAACCAAGTGAACCTCCATAGTAACGGCCTAGGGTCCGTTACGTCACCCCCCCTTTCGGGCATCCAAGTCCTTCACTCCGTTTTCAGAGAAGGGCTTGGGATTTCCAATCTGGAAAAACCCCGTAGTACTCCTAGCTGTTTAGATGTCCTCCTGGCGTGATAATCCGTCAGCGTTGCTGTTCTGTTTGCCAGACCGGTATTGAACCGTGAAAGTGTAGGGCTGTAAAGCTAAACTCCATCGCAGCAAGCGCCCATTATCCCCAGATGTTCTATTCAGCCATACAAGGGGGTTATGGTCTGTGAGTACTGTGAATTCTCGGCCATATAGGTAGGGCTGAAACCGCTTTATAGCCCAAACTAGTGCCAAACATTCTTTTTCAATGGCGGAGTATCCCACTTCTCGGTCCAGGAGCTTGCGACTTTGAAATGCGATAGGATGCTCAGCCCCTGTGGCGTCCATTTGACTTAGCACTGCTCCCAACCCGACGTTTGAGGCATCTGTATGGACCAGAAAGGGTTGGTTAAAGTTGGGAGCAGTGAGGACAGGACCTTTGCCTAGCGCAGTCTTGAGGGCTTCGAATGCTTGGGTGCAGTCTGGGGTCCAATTTACTACCCGGGGCAGGGCTTTTTTGGTGAGATCAGTCAGGGGTTTCGCCAGGTCACTGTACCTGGGGACAAACCGACGGTAGTAGCCCGAGGTTCCCAGGAATGCGAGGACCTGTTTTTTGGTCTGGGGCTGAGGCCAGTTTACAATGGCCTCGATTTTGGCCGGTTCAGGTCTCTGACACCCGCTACCTACCCTGTGGCCAAGATATTGAACCTCCTCCATCCCAAACTGACATTTGTCGGGCCGTATGGTCAACCCTGCCTGCTGTATGCGCCCCAAGATTGCCTCCACATGCAACAAGTGCTCCTCCCAGGACTCACTAAAGATCGCTATATCATCTAGATAAGAGCAAGCAAATTCCTGTGCCCCCGTCAGCAAGCGATCCACCAGCCTTTGGAAGGTGGCGGGCGCATTCCTCATCCCGAATGGCATGACCGTGAATTGGTACAGGCCAAATGGGGTGATGAAGGCAGATTTGGCCACTGCCTCCGGAGCCATGGGAATTTGCCAGTACCCTTTGCTTAAGTCTAGGGTGGTGACGAAGCGAGCTCCAGCAAGTTTATCCAGGAGGTCATCTACCCGGGGCATGGGATAAGCGTCGGTTACTGTCTTGTCATTGAGTCGCCGGTAGTCCACACAGAAACGTGTGGTGCCATCCTTTTTGGGGACCAGGACTACCGGAGAAGCCCAAGGACTGTCTGACTCCTCAATGACTCCTAGGTCCTGCATTTCCCTAAGTTCCTTCTGAATAGAGGCTTTGACAGCCTCGGGTACCCAGTAAGCGGGTTGCCGGAGCGGTGTCTGTGTTAAGGTTTCCACCTTATGCTCTGTTAGGGTCGTGCGACCCGGTAAAGCCGAGAAGAGATTGGGCCACCGGGTGACAATACTGTGCAGTTGTACCCGCTGCTCCGGGGTAAGATGGGCCCCTAGGGGCACCGGGCTGAGTGGAACCGTACTGTGGGTGTCCGCTAATAAGTCTGGCAATTCCCTATCTTCAGTTTCCTGACTGGCCAAGGTGCATATGGCCAGAATCTCCTCAGGCCGATCCTCATATGCTTTCAGAGCATTAATGTGACAGACCCGCCTGTCCTTCAACTGGGGTCCCTTGGCTATTAGGTAGGTGGTTTCCCCTTGACGATCTACTATCTGGTAGGGACCTTCCCAGGCTGTCTGAAGTTTATTTTGGCGGACCGGCCGCAGGGCCAGTACCTTCTGCCCTACGATAAATTCCCTGTCCTGGGTTTGCCTATTGTAGTACTGTTGCTGGCGGGTCTGGGCGGTTTGGAGGTTCTGTCGGGCCATGCCCATCAGAGTCTCCAAGCGCTCCCGGAGCTCCAACACATATGTTACTGCGGGAGTTTCCTCTGCCTCACACTTCCCTTCCCAGTATTCCCGGAGGATATTCAGGGGTCCTCGAACTCGTCTCCCAAAGAGTAGTTCAAAGGTAGAAAAGCCCGTGGACTCCTGTTCACCTCTCGGTAGGCAAAGAGGAGATGAGGCAGATACTGCTCCCAATCTCGGTGGGAGTCTGTAAAGGCTCTGAGCATTTGCTTCAGGGTTCCATTGAACCGTTCGCAAAGCCCATTAGTCTGGGGATGGTATGCTGTGGAGTGCTTTAACTCCGCACAACTTCCATACCTGCTGCAGTAATTCAGACGTGAACTGAGTGCCCTGATCTGATAATATCTCCTGGGGGAACCCAACCCGGGTGAAGATTTTAATCAGTGCGTCTGCTACAGATTCTGCGGTGATGTTGGCCAGGGCAACTGCCTCAGGGTACCGAGTGGCGAAGTCCACTACTGTTAGTATGAATTTTTTCCCCGAGCGGCTGCACCTGGCCAAGGGTCCCACAATATCCACAGCCACGCGTTGGAAAGGAACCCCGATGATGGGAAGAGACTGTAAAGGTGCCCGGGGGCGGTCTCCACGCTTGCCGACCCGCTGACAAAGGTCACATGTCCGGCAGAACGTGCTAACATTTTTAGACAGTTGGGGCCAGTAAAAAGCTCTGGTGAGCCGCTGTTCTGTACGCTTGGCTCCGAGGTGACCGGCCAGCGGCACCTCATGAGCCAGTGACAGCAAGGCGGCTCGGTGAGCCGCAGGGACAAGTAATTGTTTTTTGAGAACCTCTGTCTGTCCCTGTCCCATGGACCTAGTCTGCCTATATAACAGTCCATTGTCCCAGCTAAAAACTTCCCCATTAGGGCCAGTCCTCCCCGTGTCAGCCTGTTCCCTGTACCCCTGTAGTGTGGGATCTGTCTGTAGGGCCGTCCGGAACTCGTCTGGGGGAACCCACTGGAAGGGCCGGTCATCGGGTCTGGGGCTAGGTGGAGTAGTCGGGGGGCTTACCACTGCTTGTCTGGTTTGTGAGCGGGTGACGGCCTGGCAATCCTCCGGTCATGGGTCGGTAAATTGGCTCTCCAACCGGCCCAAGTCGTTGCCCAATAGTACATCCGCCGGCAATCCAGGCATCACCCCAACATTTTTGTATCCTTGTCCACTACCCCAGTCCAGGTGTACTCGGGCCATAGGTAAGCGATATATTTTCCCACCCGCTACGCGGACTTCCACAACCTGGTCCGTGCGGTGGCGGGGTAATAAGCATCCGGGTTGCACCAAGGTGAGTGTGGCCCCGGAATCCCTTAGTCCTTCCGTGGGATAGCCATCCACTTTAATGGGCTGCATATGATGGCTTCTATTGTCGGAGGGCCCCTCCCGAGCGAGGGCAACTTAATGGTAATAGCCCCATGGTGACCGATCTGTGGGGCCCCGCACAACTTCCTGGGGAGAAGGCCAAACTGACTCGGTGTCCACTGCTTCACTGACACAGTGAATTGGTCTGGGAGCCCCTCTCATTTGGGAGGGCTGAGAGTTCCACCTGGAAGAACCACCCGGGGGTCTTTGCACAGTCCGGTTCTGGGGGCAGTTGGGACGCAGGTGACCATACTGCTGGCATTGATAGCACCGAGGATTGGAGTTGGACCGAGGCTGGAAGTAACTTGTGTCCCGTGTGGGAACCGAGATAGCCGTCCGAGTGGCAAGAGCTGGGGTTCCGGCCGAGCGGGTACTACTTGTTCCCGGGGTCCCCAGAAGGGTGTTTCCTCGAGGGCTTCGCCGTCTAGATTCTTCAAATTTGTCGGCCAATTCTGCGGCCGTGGTAACCGTGCGGGGTGCTTGATCATGGACCCAATCCTGCACCTCCGGGGTAACTTGATAGAAAAATTGTTCCAACAGAATTTGCTGACAACAGTCTTCCCAGGTCCTGGCCCCTGCCCCTTGCAACCAGCTACGGCATGCCAGTCCCATTTTGTATACCCACTCCGTGTGGGTTTCTTTAGGTTGGCGGCTTCCTTCCCTGAATTGCCTCCGGTATGCATCAGGGGTCACTGCATACCTTTGGAGCAGTCTTCGCTTTACCTCGGGGTAATCGGTAATCCAAGCATCTGGTATGGCACGGTATGCATCCGCAGCCCTCCCCGTGAGCTTGCCTGCTAGGATTGGGACCCAGTCCTGGCGATTAACCTGGATCACTTGGCATTGTCGCTCAAAGTCCCTTAAAAACCCATCAATGTCCCCTCCTGCATCGTCAAAATTTTAAATAGTTGATGGGGGAGGCGATGGTGGTGATCCGATGAGTCCATTCTGGAGTCATTGCTGTGACTGGGGGGCCCTGAACGATTTTGGGATAACTCCTCCAGGTACTCCTTTTCCACAGCAAGAATTGTCCTTATCCTAAAGTCAGGCGATGGGTCTGGGCCGGCCACCCGCTGATTCACAATATTTGAGGTAGCTGGCACGGGTTGAATCAGTGGCGGAGATCCTACCGCATTGGAAGGGTTACTGTAGGAATCATCCTGGGGCAAATCTGTAACCCTGGCCCGATCCACGATCTCCTCATCCATAGCTTGGAGGAGATTTATTAATTCACCTTTTTTCAGTCCCCTGGCGTCTCGTCCGCGTTCCTCTGCCATAATTTGGAGCTCAGCCACCGAGCGCTGCCTGTAAACATCGGCCATCGCACCCCCTTGACTTCCAACAGTGTTCCGTATCCCTCAGAATGGCGAGTAAGATGGTCCCCCTGCTGGGCTGGCCTCCGTTATGTTGCTGGGACCGGGGTCAAGCCTGTGGCTGTATCTCCCCCTGGATGCTGGTCCCAGTTGCAGTTCTCTGTGAAAAAGTAAGATCCCGTTGCTTGCCAACAGTGTAACAGGATCCTAAGTCCTCAGATTGACTTAGCCTGCTATGCCGGGTCTCTCTCTTGCAGGGGCCGCCAGGGAAGGGTGATGTCTCCGGTGCTCCGCTCCAGCTATCCCAGGATGGGGGTCAAAAGAAGACCCTTGATACCACCCCAAACGAACGACACAGCACGCCAGTCAGGTTCCAAAACTGAACACACTTTATTTTGGCTGAATTCAGCTCTTTTAAGCAGAGTTAATTGCATCAAGTCAAACAGTTAACAAAAGGGCACAAAACATTCTATAATTAAATTAACATGATTAAATTTAGCAACAGTGGGCACACAATGTCACAAAGGGCTGAACTTCATGGATAAGGGACAGGGGTAAACATGGAAACAATGGGAACTCAGACTCAGTGGAGCCTCTGCATTTTGGCCGCTTTGGTGAAAGTCAGGTCTTTTTTGTGAACCAAGTGAACCTCCATAGTAACGGCCTAGGGTCCGTTACAATAAGATACCAGAATACACCCAGGAAGCCCAGTCTGGCATGAGATGCAATGGATTTAAGGGGACCCCAGACTCCTTGGTTTTAGACTTACCCATATGTTCCTTGGGTTCTGATATGTCCAGAAGTACACCATAAAAAAAGAGAACAAAAGTAGTCCTAAAAGTAAGATAAAAGAAAAAGGAAGGTGATTCATTGGGATACCAATGAATTTACATTTGTGGAATTTTTCATTATTATTCATATAACATTCAACTTCCATTATTCATCTCATTTGGTTAAAATAATGGACCTTTATCATTCACATTATCATTTTCAAGATTATTTGTGTTTTTTCCTCAGTCACAATCAAGATCTATTCACTTTTTTTTATTTTTTTCATCATTACTGACATTAAGTTTCATCCCTCTTCATCATCTTTATTGATTTTGTTTCAATATTTACAATGCACAGAGATGGAATGTATTTTATTTCATTTATGTGGAAGATATGTTATGCTGATTAGACCTATGCAATGGATGGTCTATGTTATATTTTGCTATATTGATTGCATGGTATTTTCTTCTCGTGTGCCCATGGTTGTTGACAGACACACACACTATATATATATATATATATATATATATATATATATATATATATATATATATATAAACTGGTGTGTTTTGGCACATATATTGGTATGATATTGATTTATACGTAGTAAACATTACATATGGTTATTGTTGCACTTTTTATTTTTTATTTGGTGTAGCATGCAATTGTTACCAGTCATTGTGTATATGGTGTGCTGGAAATATATCAGATCTTATCTATTTCGATCTCAGATTAGCAGGAGGCAATCAGACTGGAAGATCTGTAAATTTATTCTAGATTGTGAAAAAGAGTGGTTTACCCCTTTGGAATGCCAGTGAACTGTTGGCGACTGAAGTGGATTTTTTTGGTTGGTAACAACCTGGGAACAGGATATTCTGATGATATACATCTTCAGTTCATTACAGAGGTGATATTCCAGTAGTGGAATAATAGGATTTTAGTCTTACCTGTTAAATCCTTTTCTCTTAGTCCATAAAGGTTACTGGTAACGTTGGAGTAGGCGACCTGCCCCTTTAAGTAAGACAGGAGACTTTCTTGAATAAGAAGTGCTGGGTGGAGCCAACCTTCCCTCTCAGCCTGCAATAGTCAATACTCTCCAGTTAGATCGATGACACTAACTATTGACTAGATAGTCAAAGGGAAAAGAAGACTCCTGTGAGTATGAACCCGAAAGGACTCCCACGTCCTGCCACAGGAGAGCCAATCATGGTACCTTGACAGGGTGAGAGACCAGTAACCTATATGGACTAAGAGAAAAGGATTTAACAGGTAAGACTAAAATCCTATTTTCTCTGTCGTCCAATATAGGTTACTGGTAACTTTGGTATGTCCAATCATTGAGTTCCCTAAGGTGGGAAGTAAGGCAAGGACCAGGCGATGTGCCACCAAAGTCACCAGAGTATACATGAGCTAAACAGATCATACACAGCCCTCTAAAAGTAAAGTGTCAACAGACATGAAAACCAGTGTAAACACACCAGAAACTAACACAGCACACTAAACTAGAGCCAACAGGGCTCAACAGTTAAGGAGTACTAAAGGTACCTAGAAAGACCCTAGACAGGCAATACAGCCTCTAGAATCTTCCTGCCAAAACTGGCATCAGCCGATGCCAGCACATCAACACGGTAATGTTTGGAAAAGGTGTGCACTGACGACCAAGCAGCCGCCTTGCATAAATGAACAGCCCAAGAGGCTCCAATAGACCTGGTAGAATGGGCTGTAACCCGAAAGGAACAACGCGTCAGACTGGCAGATGGACTCAGTACGATGAACATACAACTAAAGGCAGTGCACAACATCCAACAAGTGAAGATCCCTTTCAGATGTACGATCAGGACAAAAAGAAGGCACCATTATTTCCTGGTTAATGTGGAACTCAGAAACCACCTTCGGGAGAAATTCCTGAGAAGTGCGAAGAACCGACTTGTCCTTATGGAAAAACCAAATAGGGGGTTTACAGGAGAAAGCATGTAACTGCATGACACGGCGAACAGACACAATCGCCAGGAGAAAAGCCATCTTCAACGTCAGGAGACGTAAAGGAATGGTAGCCAAGGACTCAAAAGGTGGACGCTGGAGAACATCTAAGACCAAATTGAGATCCCACTGAGGAGTGGGACTCTTAAAAGCAGGGCGAGCATGAGCAACATCCTGGAAGAAAACCTTGACATCAGGGATAATGGCAAGACGTCTCTGAAAGAAAACAGAGCGCAGAAGTCTGAACCTTCAAGAAACTCAAACTGAGACCCTCATCAACTCCATCCTGCAAAAAAGACAGGACTGTAGGGAGACCAAAGTCATGGGAAAGATCCCTATCAGCACACCAAGAGAGAAAGGTAGACCAAACACTATGGTATGCCTTAGAAGAAACAGGCTTCAACCTCCAAGCCGTCAAACCCAAACATTCAACGTCTTCCTTCCACAGGTATCCCTGTAGAAGAAGATCCAGAGGGTGAGGAAGTCAAAACGGTTCCCCCACCGACAGATCCAGAAGCTCCAGGAAACCAAGACTGGCGAGGCCGATATGGAGCAATCAGAATGACTGGAGATCGCTCCAGACAAAGCTTCCTCAATACCCTGTACAACATGGGAAGAGGGGGAAATATGTATGCCAGAAGAAAACTCTATGGACTGGACATAACATCTACTGCTAGAGCCTGAGGGTCGTTCCAATGGGAAAAGAACAGAGGAACCTTCCTGTTGTGTCTCGTCACCATCAGGTCGATCTGAGGAAGACCTCACTTCTGGACTATGAGATGGAATACCTCCTGATTCAGTTACAATTCTCCGCAGTCGATGGTGTGTTGACTTAAGAAGTCTGCCAGGACGTTGTCCATGCCTGGAATGGGAACTGTGGAAATAACAGGAACATGATCTTCTGCCCAACCCAAAATAGCCTAGACCGCCAACCAAGCTGAAAAACTTCTTGTGCCACCTTGCTTGTTGATGTAAGCCACGGCTGTGGTGTTGTCTGATTGGACTCGAACAGGACAACTCTCCAACTGGACCATCCAATACCGGAGAGCATGGAAGATTTCTCGAAGCTCCAATACGCTGATGGGAAGGAGACTCTCCTCCAGAGACTACTGGCCCTGGACATTCAGGTGACCCAAGACCGCACCTCATCCCATGATTGGCATCTGTGGTTACAGTCGTCCAGAAGGGAATCTGGAAGGCCCTGCCTTTCAGGAGATGCGAAAGGGCGAGCCACCATAACAGACTCAGTTCCACATGTAGGGGGAGAGAGACTGATATCTTCAAGAGATCCGTCTGACCCTTGCAGGCCTGGATCACAAACTGTTGAAGTTCCCTCGCATGAGCCATGGCAAACGGGTCTGCTTCCATGATGGAAATTAACTTCCCCACCAGAGACGTCAACTTCTTGTCTGGCACCGGATCCATCTCTAGGACAGTGGATACTTTGTGTGCGGTCTCGTGAAGTACCTCGTCCTTGAGGAACACCATCCCCTTCACTGTGTCGAAGAGAAGTCCCAGGTAAACGAGACACTGAGATGGAACCAGAGCCGACTTGTCCATGTTCAAGATCCACCCATGATGCAAGAGAGAACGTGAATGCATTCCTGGACCTGGTGATGCAGAAGCTCCAGACATGAGGCCTTCAGCAGGAGATCATCCATGTAAGGAGTAACTCAGAGCCTGGTCCTGTGCAAGAGCGATATCAAGGCACCTAGGACCCGATTGAAGACCTGTGGAGCAGTAGACAAACCAAACGGAAGAGCAGAAAAAAAAGTGCCCTTGGTCGCAGGCAAACCATAGGTATTGCCGGCTCTCTGGATGAATGGCAATGTGCAGATATGCAATCCTGAAGATCCAGGGAGGTGAGACACTCTCCAGGAGACATGGCGGCAATCACCGTCCGCAGAGACTCCTGATGATAATGAGACTTGACCACAATGGAATTGAGATTCTTGAGGTCCGGGATAGGACGACATCTGCCGTTCTTCTTGTTGACTACAAACAAGTTGGAATAGAAACTGAAACCCTGTTCGGGAACCGGCTCCAAAACCTCTTTGTCCAACAGGGTCTGAACCGCCCCGGTGGAATGCCGAAGCTATTCTGCTACCTGAGGAGTGTGTGAAAGAAGAAACCTGGGCGGAGAAAGAGAGTTAAAGGGGATCCTGTACCCCTCTGTCATGACCTGAAGAACCCATGGATCTGCCACGGAGTGTGTCCAGACAGAGTGGTAAAAGCACAGGAGGCCACCCGCTGATTCGTGGAAACCAGGGTTCAACGAGTCATGCCGAATAAAGTTTGGCAGTCTTGGGCTTAGCCGAGGACTGCTTGGGTCTCCACTGCTGTTTAAGCTTGGAGAAGGCACAAGGTGCCTGGGGAACCGCCTGGGTTGATGCGTGCGCCTCAGTCTGAAAGGGACGAAAAAGCAGATTCCGTCTGGACTGTAGCTTCTTCTTGGGGAGGAAAGGCAATAGGGTGCTCTTCCCCCAGTAGCCTCACTGATTATGTCTTTCAGCTCAGGCCCAAACAGAGAGGTTCCCAAGAAAAGCAAGGAAAGAAGCTTCTTCTTGTAGGTAGTGTTAGCAGACCAGATCTTAAGCCAAAGAGCACTTCTGGCCACCAAACACATGGTGGAAACGCTTCCTACCAAATGTATGTAATCAAAAATCCCGGCAGACACATAATGCTGGGCTTCAGAAATGTTAGGTAAGAGCCACAACAAGTCAGAAGTTAGAGTGCCTTGACAGACAGCCACTGTTAGCTGCTCAGTCCAAACTGCAATGGCTCTATTCACCTAAATGGCTGCAAAAGCAGGACGCAAGGAAGTACTGACTTCAACAAGGCCTCAATCTTCCTACCTGTCCAATCCTTGAGAACAGATGCATCCGCCACTGGCAGAGCAGAGGACTTGGAGAGTCTAGAAACCAGGGCATCCACCTTAGGAGTTTGAGCCCACTGTACCAAAGCTGCTTCAGGAAGCTTCCACTCATCCAAGACCAGACGGTCAAGAGTGGGATTGGGAGGAAAGCAGGTAGACTGCATCTTAGGCTCCTGAAACACATCAGAAGGGTCTTCAGATGCCAAGGGAATATTCAAAGTAGTGAGGATGGCCCTGATCAGGCCCTCAGAAGAGGGGTCAGGGTCAGCCTCAAATGGGTCCTCAAAAAAAAAATGGGAAGGAACCTCCACAGAATTACCCTAGTCATCTGAATCCATTAAGAGTTCCTCTTCAGATGAATCAGACACATCAGGTATCCCCTGCGGTTTAGGCAGCGATGATCTGATGGATACAGGGGGTTGCCAAGCCTGGAAGACCCCACTCAATTGAGATGGTAACAGTAGACTTTAAATCTTTAGTAGTAGCCTTAAACTCCTGTAACCAAGTTCGGTCTAATACATGACTGGAGGTCCCTGGACGAGACTCAGGGGCAGCAGCACATGTAGGGCATAAATGACCTGAGTATTCTCTAGGTAACCCTGATTAACAAAATGAACAATGCGCAATGGGGGTCACAGACGTCCCAGGGTACTTAGTCTTAGGCCTAGCCTAAGTTCAGACGGATTCGACATTCTCAACAGTGTCACAAACATCTCAATATATCTGGTATACACTAAACAGTGTTTAAGATTAAAATGTCACCCCCAGAAATAGCAAAAATGCACTTATCTGGCGGTCGAAGGGTTAATCAGCTGAGGAGAGAAGGAAAGCTCCAACCCTGGGTAGGATACTCATGAAGGGATGAAAGAAAATGGCGACCACAATGGGAGGCACTCAGTCACAAGCGTGCGAAGCAAGCACTCATGGGAAATGTAGTTTCCCTGTACAAGTACCCCAAACCGTGCCCAAAGCCCCCCAAAACACTCAGAGCATGAACCGGATCATAGAACAAGGGTAGACAAAGAAAATGAGCCATCTCATGGAGCATGGCATCTATTCGGTAAAAACAAATTTTACAAAATTTACACTGAGGTATAAAAATTCGCAAATACACCAGAAAACATAGTAAAAGTGAAATAAACACTGTCCCCAAAACATGTCAAAATAGCATACAAATAGTTAAATTACCACAGAAACACTGCTCCAAGCCCCCCAACAAACATATAGACAAACCGAATGAGTGCAGGAGTATGTAATAGGAACTCCAGTGGAGAACTCTGTGCAGAGAGTCAGCGTGGGACAAGTGGACCTCAGCACTCAAGGGGTTACTCACGTTTTTAGCAGGTCTTCTGACACCAATCTCCTCAGTACTCCTTCAATCCTGAAACTGGCTGCAATCTCTGAGGTCTGATAGCTCTCATGGCATTGTAGAAAATAAGAGATGCGGCCATCTGCCAGCTTAACCCATTGAGTGCCAGAGGGGTATGCAATGTGTTGCGTACCCCTCTGGCACTCAAAGGGTAATTCTGTTTGTCAATGTCCATGAATTTGATTTCAGGAAGCACTATTAACCCTCTGAGTACCAGAGGAGTACACAATGCATTGCAAAGTACTCAAAGGGTTAAACTAGTTTTAATAAGCATTCAATCACAATGCTGTCCATGTGTCGGTTCTAATAAAAGCCATCTCTCTCAATCACTCTCTTCCCTAAATGTAACCTCTCCGTCTGTTCTATTCCAACTGTTTTTCCATATCCCTGATTGATCCTCTGCTCTGTATTTTGTTTCTCCGCCTGCTCTCATCCAGCCACTTTCTCCTCCCATACACTGACCCTGTCTCACTGCTTCACCATCCTTCCCCTTTCCTATAGTCCTTCACAGACCCTTCTCTCCCTGCCCCTAAATGGTTATGGATTTTGTACTGCACCAGTGACATCACGAGTCCATATCATGGGGTAATTTTGCAGCACCTCTTTTTTTCTCACCTGCTCATGAATCTGTAGCTTGTCAAGCCTGTCAGGCTGCTCCTTATCCCACTGATCACCCCTCTGAACCGGGCCCAAGTCTGGTTGTACAGGCATGGACAGCCTGAGACACAAAACCAATGCTGACACCGTTCCAAAAGACACACTGCTGCTGCACTCACACTAGCAAATTCAGGTTTAGACCTGCACACGCATTATTATATAAAGACAGCCAATACACACAAATAAGGCATAGTTACCTGCCTGTCCCTGCTTAATAGGTGCAACCCCTTCTTTCAGGTGCCTGCATTATGCTGTCCCTGTTTTTACATTTCATGTAATTGCACATGAAGATCAGGAACCAGTACTCACTATGTATGGCTGGGAAGGGGATGGGTTGGGCCCCAGCTGCTGCTACATAGCCAGATGGACGTACAAATGTATATGATACACACATGCAGTTATCTTGTGCATTGTTACTGCATCTCTGTCTCATGTCAGCAACTGGCATAACCATCAGACCCTAGCTGATCCTCCACATCCTCTCTCTCTGCCAGCCCTCCATTTCTCAAACATGACATAGTAAACACACATTTTCAGTGTTTTCTTCCCTGCTGTTAGCTGCTTCACGGTTAACTACAGTCTATGGCTAACATGATAGATCCCAGTTCTCTATTTGTGCAGTGTGGCTGTGGAGTGTTTGTTGGGATCAACATGAGTTTGGTGGCTCCCATAACCACCATTTCTGCTTGCAGAGAGGCTTAGGCAATAGATTGTAATGAGAAAAGGAGTTCTTTCACAGGATACCGAATAAACAAAAAATGTGGCACCAGTCACTATAAGCAAATAATATATAGTCAATAATATCCCAGTGATAAAAATGTAAACACTTAACGATGATCCACACTGGTAAAGACATTCATTTTTCTGCTAACTTACAATGACACTTTACATTGTTAAATAATTAAACAGGCAATGCCGTCCCACATTGCTAGTATATAATTTAAATGCTACAGGTCTTCTCAGTTATAAAAAAAGAGACAACAGACAATTGGAAAAAGCAAAACTAAATCATTACAGGATAGAAAATTCATACAAGTAATTCTCCACACTGGGCCATAAGGGTGCATGGTATTTAAATTAAAGATCCACTGTGACTCACTGTACAGTATCTATCTCTAAAGACCGTTAAAATTCTTCGGTCTTACTGATATAAATAACTAAAATGTTCTGAGAGGCTATGGCATTGCTCTGGCAAACACTCTCTCAACACCGTTTACATTTTCATAATTTCTCTTGCTGAACCTGTTTTTTGTTCTACGTACTTATAGTTTTACATGTACACTACAAAATATAGATGGGGGATGCAATTAATCTTTTGCTCCTCTTGTTGAGAAGGCTAACAATACTTTCAAATGTATTACTTCTACATTTTATATGCATAAAGTAGCACCTCCCACTCCCAACGTATGTACCTTGTCATAAACTGGTCTTGCTCAAGGAGCTTTGATTTTTGATACAGAGTCTGTGCAATGTCAGGTAATCTACTAAGTGTCTAATCTTCCTTTAATTTATTCCAATGCTGATTAGTGGGGACTCTATTTATAGATTTATGACCTGAATTAAATTCTACACACATCAAAAGATAAAATCCTTTGTCTCCTGTCTGAGTCTGCATTTTATCTTTAAGAAGATCTATCTAAATTAATATATTTTTGTAATACCTCATCAAAAGTTTTGTGACTATATTGTTTGTCCCAAGACCATAAAAGTAGCAACACGTTTTCCTCTAGAAACAGGTCTTCAAAAGTTTCTCTTCCATCTCCTTAGTTCACATGTTGCTACCCCCTATATAGTCAGTCGTACTGCCATTTATTTATTTAGAAAATATTTTACCAGGAAGAATACATTGAGATTCCTCTAGTTTACAAGTATGTCCTGGAGTGTTTACAGCAAGACCTGCATACTTGAACAAAGAAAAATAAATAAATAAATAAATAAATATTGAGATTATATATATATATATATATATATATATATATATATATATATATATATATATATATATATAAAATATATTTATTCAGCAATACATAGTACAATTAATATACATATAAAATATCCCCAAATAATTGTAGTGTTGTGCTCTCCCGACTATATTCACTATTAGATATTCTTATATAGTGCTGACCATGTAAGGCTCCGTAAGTTCGCTGGCAGGGGCCCTTAACTGTAATATTTACTGTTGTATCTCGTTTCCAATAGCTTGTATTTATATGGAGCGAAACAATGTTTCCACGGTATAGCTGATAAGGTCTTTCAGCGGGCAGAGTCAATGATATATCTGTAAACGCTGCAGCATGCAATACCTCCCGTCCTTGGAAGGCGAGAAGATTTCCCCTTCAGGAGCAGAAGTTCGGAACCTTCCTGTTTTTCCTGGTAGCCATGAGATCTATCATTGGCACACCACACTGTTGCCTCTGGCTTCAGTTTACACTTTCTGGTATATAAGTCTTGGCGATTTCTATTTCTCAAGTCTATCTGGTCCAAGGAACGATGGGAAGTGAGAATTGCAGCCTCTTTTTCCTCCTCTTAAATATATCTGTGGATGAAGAACTCGAGTCAGAAGCCTCAGACCTTCAGGGTCTGCAAAACTACCCTAATAAGACCCGCAGTTGACCCAGGGTCTATCTCAAATGATTCCTGAGAGGTAAAGGATGAATCAAAATCATTCTCATCAGTTTCCCCCCTCCTCAACAGAGGAATCGCATTCCCACAAATTTTTTTTGGAAAAAGTCCTGGTTGCAGGACTCAAAGATTCTCTGAGTAGAGGAAGGAGTAATATTCATAGAAAATATAATGGCTTTAACTCATGAGGGCTCATGTCCAGGAGAAGAGGGCCCCTGATGTAGGGGTCACATAGTAAAAATGGCATAAAGTAAGTAGAGTCCCTCAGTTTTAGCAGTCTGCTGGTCTGGAGCATTCAGGTGTGTGTTAACACAATGCCAAGAGAAGCACCTGTTTCTGCCCATCAATCTGGGAAGGGTTATAAGGCCATTTCCAAACAATTTAAAGTCCATCATTCTACAGTAATACATATTATTCAAAAGTGGAAAACATTCAAGACAGTTGCCAGTCTTCCCAGGAAATACACCACAGGGTCATAAAAATAACAAGTTACATCTTAAATTCTACAGCCCTCAGTCAGCATGTTAAAGTTCATGAAAGTACAATCAGAAAAAGACTGAACAAGTATAGTTTGTTTGGAAGGGTTGCCAGGAGAAAGCCTCTTGTTTCTAAAGAGAACATGACAGCATGGCTTAAGTTTGCAAATTTGCATTTGAACAAACCACAAGACTTCTGGAACAATGTCCTTTCGACAGACAAGACCAAGTGGAGATGTTTGGCCATAATGCACAGTGCCACATATCAGCACAAACACCTCATACCAACTGTCAAGCAAGGTTGTAGAGAGGTGATGATTTGGGTTTGTTTTGCAGCCACATGACCTGAGAACCTTGCAGTCATTGAGTCAACCATTAAATCCTCTGTATACCAAAAGTATTCTACAGCTAAAGCTTGGCCGAAATTGGGTCATGCAACAGGACAATGATCCCAAGCACACCAGAAAATCTTCAACAGCATGGCTAAAAAACGAAAAGGAAAGAAGCAAGGTGTTGCAATGGCCCAATCAAAGTCCAGACCACAATCTGACTGAAATGCTGTGGCAGGACCTTAAGAGAGCTCTGCATAAAAAAAATACCAGCAAACCTCAATGAACTGAAGCAATGTTGTATAGAAAAGTGGGCCAAAATTCCTCCACAATGATGTGAGAGACTGATAAAGTCATACAGAAAACGATTACTTCAGGTTATTGCTGCTAAAGATGGTTCTACAAGCTATTGAATCATAAGGTGTACTTTGTTTTTCACACATGGCCTCTCCATTTTGGCTTTATTTTTGTTAAATAAATCATAACAGTGTGTAATATGTCATGTGTTGTTGTTCATCTGAGATTGCATTTACCTAATTTTTAGACCTGCTAAGGAACAGATGATTGTTATTATGTCCTGATATGAAAACCATAGACTTCAAAGAGGATGTACTTTCATTTTCACACAAATGTATATATAGAAACAATACAAAAAGTTTAAAAGAAAACATGTCCATTCACCCCAGGGACAACTGTAGTACCCACAAGGTGATATAGTTGATGCAGAAATTTTTTAAGGGCCAAAGTGACAAATATAGCAAGAAACCACAGATCTCAGACTGTGACTGCTAAACAGACAAACAGAAAGGACATACTAACAAGAGCTGTGCATACTGAAACTGTAATCCTCTTCATATGCCTATGAAATACAGAAGGTAGAAGGGAGACTGGCTAAATAAAACCCTCCCCATGCAGACCCCGAGTCCTGTAAAAATCTGCCCCCTGATTCATAAGCATAATGGAGGAAAAGGTTATTTTATTTTTCCCCCCACACTTTTCAATGTCTTTCCCACATATTCCATATGGCGTTGATATTATCCAGCCCTCTGAAAGACTATCAGCAAGTGAAAGGGAGTGCTTTTAGCTATTTGCACTCTGTTTTCATAGCTGGTAGACAACTTTCCTAGAAGGTATCTTCCTACTACCCTTTAACAGACCCAGTAAATATAACAGGACAGGCCTGTCTCACAACAAATACCACATTTGCAGATGCACATTTTATCTCTGCTTTTATCTCCAGGTATCCCCACAGACTTCAACAGGACATTTTTTGATAAAACTGGAGGTGGCATTTATATCCTGCACTTAAATACAGCTCAAAGTGTCTTGTATGTTCCCCAATAAAAAGAAGACATACACAATTATTTTATCAAGTAATTTTTATGCAAATTTGCACCCACTCAATGTACTGCAGTTTTTATACCAAAAAAAAGAGAGATATACATTATTTTAAATTAGACTGTATTTAATGCTTGCACAAAACATACAAATTGTGTAATTTGTTAAATTACAAAATATAATGGACATCACTGAATAATTCATTACCCAAGAAAACCACAATCAAAATACAAATGTAAGAAATCAAAGCAGAAAGCAATACTACTGCAAGGAGGAAGAAAAACCAGATATTGATATTACGGTTTGTTTTACTGCCAAGAATGATAAAATTATAGCTGCAATACTCTTGCAAGTGTTTAGCACTGTATGGCATTATATACTTTACCAAAGCAAGATAGATCTTAAGGGACCAGCAAATCATTATTACAGAAACAAGTGTGCTCCCATTAATAGAAAATCTTTTGTTCCAAAGCTATTACAGTTCAAACTTGTTTTTATCCTTATATTAAACTGTACCATGTAGTGTCCAAAGAGTTCCCCAGGGAGTTATACATTAAGGCGTGAAAAAAAGGCGATAACTCTCCAATTCCTATATTATGCTGTGGAGTCTATGAACCAACGTATTTAAAACTTGACATCTTACTGCATAGGCTCCATAGAATACCATAGGAACTATAATTTCACACTGGAGAAGCTGGCTTTTTTTATCATATCTTATCACATCTCGCGGCTGGATTCCAGCTAGCCATTATGTTGCACTGTATGGGGGAAGGATAAGCCATTGGCTGCAGTTCTCCATGGAATGTGATGGCAACAGCTTATTTACTTTGCGATAGATTTAAAGAGACAGTAATGTCCCCCAAAAAATATTCTCATTTTGTAGAGATTAAAAAGTTTAATTGAATGCAAAGAAACATATCTATCAAACCACTGTGGTTTGAGAGATATCTACATTCAAAGTTTGATGTATCCTGCTGTCAGCTGTAAAGCTGTCAGCAGGAGATCCATGTTGGCAACACGGAGGCTCTCCAGAAGAGTCGCAATGAGTTATTTAAAACAAATTACTTCATTGGAATGGTCTAAAAAGTATGCTTGCACACCAGGCACACTTTTTAGACTATTCCAATGAAGACATTAGTTTTAAATAACGCGATTGCGGCTTTGCTGCAGAGCCTCTGTGTCGGCCGACATGGATCTCCTGCTGACAGCAGGAAACATCAAACTTTGAATGCCTGTATCTCTTAAAACATAGCAGTTTGAGAGATAATTTTTTTGCATTCAATTAAACTTTTTAATCTCTCCAAAATATTTTTGGGGGGATATTACTATCCCTTTAACACTTTGGATACCCCTCTGACAATCACAGAGTTAACAGATATAACTGCTGAATAAAACAACTGCCAGTAGTGGGAGTATTTATTTTACTCTCATAAAAAAAGTTTACTAATCTTTTAACCCTCCGAGTGTGAGAGAGGTATCCATCGCATTGCAACTGCTCAGGCATTCAAAGGATTAAGCCTTTGAGATCCAAAATGTGTGTGCAATTCATTTCCCACATCTCTGGTACTTTGTGTTTTAGAGCAAAATAAACAGCAGCAATGAAACAAACTGGTACCAAAGAATTTTTCAGTTGCTGTCATCTGCAGTAGTAGAAAGGCAACTTTACTCAGGAAAAGCCCACCTCAAGCTTTAGCAAGTCAGTACAGTGTGCGAAACCTCAGAACAACAAGTCTCATTCTTACAGATCTGCACACACACACACACATGGATAAGCGATATGAGACATTCATGGGGTCATATGCACAGAAATAAAATGGAGCAGTTCTGAGGCAAACCATCTTCTCCACAGGGTACAAATAAACAATTCCAGCATTCCCACTGTTTTAAAGATGCACTATAACCTCCATTTAATACAGGTTTAAAAAGTTATGTACATTTAGTTTACACCCCACTTACCTATACTTCCTGCTTTGTAAATGCCATGCGGTTTTCTTTTTTTCATTCCCACTGCATCCTGGTGGTCTAGTGACCACCTCACAGCTGTCTAGAAGCACCACACTCACTGCAGATCAAATATTGTCTTTCCTGGCAGGAAGCATGTATGCCTGTCCTGGATCTATACAGTGCATGATAAGCATGTCCAGCCAAGAGTAGTGCACGAGAGCAAAATGGCACTTCCCTCGTGATGAGCCTTCTATAGGCCATTACAAGTGCAATATTTTATTTTGTTTTATGCAATAAATTTGTCTCTCTAAAATATACTTTATAATAAATGTAATAGATATCTCTAAAGCAAATATAGTACATAAAAACTAACCTTGATAAATACTTTCAGTTTACAGCTGCCATTTCCTAGATTTTGGCTTTGAATGAAATTGTGACCTCCTGTAATTGTCAATAGCAACATCACTTTACAAATGTAACATTCTGACAGAAGCGAGATGATGGCACAAGCCTTTAAATATCAGAGGCTGAAACACGTTTATGCAGAGTAGGAGCAATAAGTATCATTGGGCTTTATTTACCAAGCTAAATATAAGCAATTCTGGAGCAAACTGAACCATAGGGGATATATAAAACTTTTCAAAATGCTCTGATTTAAATGGGGTATTTAACCCTTTGAGTGCCAGAGGGGTATGGAACGCATTGATTTGCAATGCGTTCCGCTCCTCTCTGGCACTCACAGAATTGAATGCTAGAGATGTCTCCAGTGTATTGATTGGCTTTTAAGAATTAAAGATAATAGCGCAGAAAGATTTATCATAGTGAACAGTTTGACAGTTTCATATTTTTGTTTTTTGTGTTTTTTGAAAACTTTGGTGTTTTTTTTTGTTTTTTTTTAAGGAGACATATTATTGACACACAAGGCTGAAGGAGTTGTAAATATCTAACCGTGTCAGTTCAACTTTAACCAAACAGCGAATAATTATTATTTTTCGTCCTTGGCAGCGTTGATAGATGTCTCACATTCCCTAAGAAGTACCCTTTAAGGAATTAGCTGAATTATATAGACATGCTGATAAATATACACCCTATATACTCTTTAGGGTGACAAAGAGGAGTCAATCGAACAATGGAAATATTCTGCTGTCCGCATTGTACCAGAAAACTCACTATGGGCTGCTTTCTGATGGTTCATTTTTGAAATTTTGGTGCAAGATTGTCATGTCGCCATTTTGACCATGGAGACATGGCGAATTAGTCAAAAGGTTGCACGCTCTTAAACGTGCAACATTTCAAATGAATACTCTTTCTGATCCCCATTAAACAGGAGGTATGAGAAGAAGTCTGTGGATCAGTGTCACTTGTGCCAGTGATGAGAAGCCAGTGCACTGATAATGTTTGAAAGAAAACAACTTGGCCCTAATAAGAGAACAGCATCTAATGCTAGAGATGTCTCTAGCATCCAATGTGTTAAAACCCTTAATGCACCCAAGAAGACCTGAAGCAAACAAGTGCACGACAGAGAACAAATTCCCACTTTACTTTTACCCTTTGAATGCTGGAGAGAGCTACAAAACACTGCATTAAAAGTTCAAATTAAATCACCTTCCTAGTGCAACAGGATCAGTCACTCTTTAAAAATAAGTGTATACTGGAATAACAAAAAAGTAACAAAAATAAAGCACATATGTATTATATAAAATAAATAAATCTCATAGCACAACGTGTTTATCAAGACAATTTCACAATAGCAGCATGTGAGTCTGAGATTACACCGATTTACAAAACGACTTGAATAGAAAGTAGGGAGAAGCATGTGGATTATCACATCCAAGCTGCTCGAACATTGCTGGATTTTGTAGGTCTCAGTAGTGCTGCACTGGAACCGGTCCTCTCGCTCCGACTGCTTGCACTTGACAACCGAGACAACCCTTAAAAGATGAGAGATTGAGATTTTATTAAAGGGATGATATAATCTAAAAGCAGCTCTAGTGACTGAAAAAGCATTCAAACTCGCCTATATGTTGTATTAGACTTTTTTATTTGGAAAACTTGTTTTTGAGTCATTTTGCTTTCTACGCTAATTAAGGCATGACATGCAGGCACTTCCTGTACTAGCCCTATACTACCTCCCCCACTAACTGCTCAGAAATGCAGTGTTCATCTCTGTTAGCACTGAAAACGTTAAACGTCAGCGAGTGGAGGAATGAAGTGCATGAACGCCATGCCTTAATTAGAATAACCTATATATATAATTAAAATGAAAGAAAAAACAAATAGCTTTGTAAATAAAAAGTGGTTTATACATTAAGTGGTTTGTCCAAGAATAAGGCCCTTGATCTCCCCACTTTCATAGGCTCTTACAGGGCTCCTTTTGGTAAAGGTAGCCAGGGGACAAAACAAAAACAGTAAGTGAAGCGGATGAGAAAGACACCAAAACATTCTCAGTGCACAAAAACACTGCATCAGAGGAGAGGCATGGATACTTCCTACTAGTTTTCTCCTAATGCAGTATATCTAGTTGTCTCCTAGTTATCTGGGATAGTCAACTGTGCCATGCTGCAGAGTATGAAAAGGCAGCTTAGGACATTTCTGTAAAAGCCTGTGTGCCAAGGAAATACATTACCATTAACTGGATGAAAGTGTTTGTCTATACCAGGTGTAGCCAACCCTAAACCTCAAGAGCTACCAACAGTGCACGTTATCAGGATATCCTGGCTGGAGCACATGCAGGCTAATTAGTGGCTCAGTCACTTTCTGCAATCATTTAAGATTAGGCAGAAAACAGGTCTGTTAGCAGCTCTTGAGGACCAGGTTCGGCTATCTCTGGTCTGCAATATCAAAACTCATAATTGATCAAAAAAAAAAAAAAAAAAAAAAAATCTTCAGTTTTACTTTCTAAAATCCTACACCGTCACATTCTCACTCCGTGCCAGTTTGGCATGCACAGCTGCACCACCTTCTTCTGGCAGGTTGCTCTGCCCATATAGGTGTTTATTGACTCTGGAGCTTTGGGTCTTTTTCTGGATTCCACATTTGCTCAGAGTAATGGAATACATTTATCAAGGCTTCATCCTCCTGTGCCCGTTGTTGTGGATGGTACTTCCTTGGGTGCCGGTCTAGTCTCCTGGGTATCTCGACCTTTGCTGTTGGAAATTGGCAAGGACTACAAGGAGAGAGTGGAGTTTGATGTCATGCTGAAGAAAAATGTTCCTGCCATAAACTGAGTACTAAGCACTCTCACCTTTCCTTCTACGGTGTCAGTCTCTCTTGTGGATCACCAGCCTGACCCGGTCACTCCTAATCTGGAGGTCCCTGCACCATTCCAAAGTTACTTCAACATCTTCTGCAAACTGAGAGCGGAGGGTGCTTCCTCCTCATTGGTCCTATGACTGGGCCATCGATCTTCTTCCAGGGACCACCCCTCCCAAGGAAAATTTATCCCCTGTCTGTACCCGACAATCTGGCTCGTGGTTTCATATGTCCTTCCACATTGCCAGCTGGAGCAGGCTTCTTTTTTGTTGCCAAAAAAATATATAACTCTTTGGCCCTGTATAGACTATCTGGGTCTTAACAGAATCACATGTCAGAAATGCTATCCCCTGCCACTAATATCCGAGTTACTAGACCAGTTATGTGGAGCTAAGTTCTTCACTAAGCTGGATCTACGAAAGCAATATAACCGGGTATGGGTACATGCTGGTGATGAGTGAAAAACCATGTTCAACTCTACATTCAGGCACTATGAGTAACTGATTATGCCCTTTGGACTTCAAAAAACACCAGAGGTGTTCCAGGCCCTTATTAATGATGTATTCCAGGTTCTGCTCATGACCATACAGGTCTATTTAGATGATATACTTGTCTTTTCTAAATGCCTCTCAGAAAAACAAATTCATGCATGTCTAGTGTTGGAAAGACTCCGAGCCCACAACCTGTATGCCAAGTTAGAGAAGTGCCTATTCGAACTAAACCAACTATCTTTCTTGGTATACATTGTGTCCTTCGTTGGATCTATAGCCAGACCAGAGGGGGTTTCAGCTGTCCAGAACTGGCCACGACCCCAAGGCATCAAGGCTATTCAGAGGTGCGTAGGATTCTCTTATTATTACGGAGATTCACCTGAAATCTCTCTTATATCATCTGGCCCACAGTGTCTCTCACTCAGAAGGGAACAGACACTCGGCACTGGTCTCCAGATGCTTTATTAGCGTTTGAACGACTCAAGACAGCCTTTACCAATGCATCAGTATTAGTGCATCCAGACCCCCTGCATGACCACATCCCCCCCAGAAACCACAATATCATGGGCAAATGCTCCTGCGGCTAATCTAATGTTGTTTACCTTATCATGTATGTGAAATGTCCCCAAACATAACTATATGTGGGTGAGTCAAGACAGACACTGAGAAAAAGGATGTATTCTCATAGGTCCAGTGTGAACAAGAAAGGAGACACCCCAGTGGGTCAACATTTTTTCAGAACTGATCACAGATCAGATTAAAGATCTGAAAGTGACTATACTGACAGGAAATTTTAAGTCACAGAAAGATCTGGGAGTATAAACTGATAACCAAGTTTAACACGCTGAACTGTGGCTTAAACAGTGCAAGGAATTTATGTCACATTATCCCACAAAATAAACATATTATAAGCGATGGGTTGTGCACCCCTCTGGCATTTGGAGGGATAACTCTTACATTCTGTAGACTTAGCCATCTCTGGTTAAATTCATTGGAGCGTGAAAGGGTAATTAATCTTGTGTGCATTTTCTAGTCAAAGAGACTTTACTAGAGCATAATTAATGGCACACATTGATAAGAGTAGTCTGCTAGCAAAATTTGACCCTTTGAGTGCCACAGAGGTATACAATGCATTGTGTAATGTGTTGGACTCTCTGGCAATAAAGGGGTTAGATGTTAAAATTATGTGCATGAGTTTTAAAGTCATGTATTGTGCATTCAGCTTTCATTTGTATAATGCCTGAAGAAGTGACCTAGTTGCCTTGAAAGCTTGCATCCAAAGACACTCAGCCAATAAAGGTATAATTTTTACTACACTGGAATTCTGCATTTTCTATGGCCAACGGTGGTACCACACTTTACCAATATTGCCTAGAATAATTTATGGTTGTTATATTAAAGAGAAGTTTATTTAATGTTAAAGATAAGTAAAATCTGTTTAAATGTTGTCTTGGATATTTGTTTGTAATATAAATGTTTTTGGAAATGAACCTTTACTTGTTAGTGGCACAATGTGGCACTTTATGTTATTAAGTTTTTGTGCTAGGCCAATATTAATTAACACAATGTGCAATGAATAAATCTAGACAGAGCGCACTTGCATGTGCACAGACACGGATCATTTCTATTAGCACACTGAGAGATAAGTTTGATATTAACAAAATTAATTAGCATACCATGCAGGGAATTACCATGAAGTGTCCCACTGTGGCTCCAACACATAATAGCTAGTTTCTCAACAACTGTTCTACATATTTATATAGAATATTTATATATGTAAAATAAAAACATTTTACAAAACATCTTTTACATAAACATTGCTAGTAGGTAGATTTCAATTCCCAGTAAGGTGACAGATCAACTAAAAGGGACATCTGATACCCACCAGTAATGTATAGGTTAAGCAAAGCTAAAAAGACTGACACACAGGTGCAAGACTTGCCTGATGCTGATGACGGGCTGAGTCGGCTAACAGAGGCCTTCCCCGGCCTGGGGGACGTTGCTGTTGAGCTCAAGTACCCTGCCTGTCGTTGATAATCCATAAGCTGCTCTGAACGTGTCATGCCAACTGTAGGCTTTACAGATTCAAGTCTTTTCAGAAAGGCCTGCAAAACAATTCCATCAAACGTTACCAGACCATACAGATGTGACATTATAGATGGGGTGGGCAACAGGTTATCTGGCTATTATTGGTACTCTTGTCCACCCATGTACCATTGTATCTTTTTAAAAAGGAGAATAAGCCTAATTGCATAATTTATGGTTCCTCACACAAACATAATTTATGTCTTCTCAGAAAACACACACACACATTGCACAGAATGCCTCATTACATAATTTATGTCTCATTAGGAGACACAACTCCCATTGGGTGATTCAATGGGGACATTACTGCTCCCATTGGGTGATTCAATGGGGGCATGTTTATCATACAGGGAGTTGGCCAGCCCCCTCCAGCCCGCCCACCACTATCCAACTGACAAAAAAAAAAAAAAAATATAGCTACCACTCGTTCCTGAAGTAGGGGATATCAGTAACTTCTCCGGGTCCACACACACTCTCACTCAGGATTATGACCCCACAAACACAGTTTCACCTCCCACAGATAATTGTAACCCTCCATACACTCTGTTTCAGTACAAGGGTGTAACGTTTCCATAAAATACAAACTCAGGGATAAACTTAATAGCAACTATTTTATTTAACTCTTTTCAACTCTTCAGTAAACCTCACTGTCTGTTTTCAGCTAATCACTCCTCCACTTCCTGATTCCCGCCCTTTCTCCTTAAAAGGGACAGAGATGCTTTGCTGTATATGTTACAGGGGGCAAGCCTCAAACACCACCTTCTATTTGTTCCCTTAGCATATTGCTACGTTGCCTCAACTGAAGAGCCACCGTGTGTTATATTGCTATGTCACCACAGCTTATGTAAGGAGGAGTTACTGCTCCCATTGGGTGACTCAATGGGGGAGTGATTTAAATCATGCAGGGAGTTGGCCCGCCCACCACTGAAAAATCAAAATGGCTGCCACTCGCTCCTACACCACAGACACAAACACATCAGACACAAACATATCATACACAAACATATCAGACACAAACACACACACACACACACTCAATCACACTCTCTCTCGCTCAAACTCTCTATCGCTCACATGCAATCACTCACACTCTCTTGCACTCACTCACACTCCGGAAGCCAGCATGATCCACCTTCCACCACAGTCTCACTCACACCCCGGGAGCCAGCACGATCCACCTTCCACCATAGTATGTGCAATCACCACATGCATTTCAACTATATGAATGAATGCCACAGTGGAGGCACAAGTACAAACACAAACTCATTACAATGACACATAAGTCACCCTCTTATGACTCACTTCTGTGCGTGTGTGTCTGTGTGTGCCTGTGTGTTCCTCACTGTGTGTGTTACATGTCTGTATCACACTCTATGTGTCTGCATGTTGTGCACTGCATGTATGTGTGTATGACTGTGTCGCTCTTTATGCATCTCAGTGCATGCGTGTGCATTTGCGCGTGTGTGTGTATGTGTGTGTCTTGCATCCGTGTGTGTGCATTAATTCCCTATATAGCCTGATGGGCAGCGCCGTCCCACATTGATATATATATAATTTTTTTTTTTTTCCCTCATACTGTGATACATTCAGATGCCACCCTCATACGGTATGTCCCCCTTCTATTAACTCATCACCCTCATACTTTCTCAGCTGCGATACTCCAGGACTCACGCCCGCCACTCTCAGACTCCAAAAGAGCCATCAGTATAACACATACACGCATACTCCAGCGTCTACAACACGCAACATTGACCCCACCGTGGGAGCACACACTCCTCCCCACACCTCTCCATCTCCTAGAAGTATACTTGGCCTTCTGGCAGCTTCAAGTCACCTCCTCTCATCTCTGCCTGTTTTCTGCATTCACGTCACTGGGAGGGCAGGCCCTGGAGAGTGCTACAAGCATGCCATGGAGAAAAGACCAACACAACCAGAATTGCTGTAGGTTTTCTGCCATGATTTTTCATATTTTGCCATTTCTGCATTTTTATATTATGTGTTTATAAGTTACAAAAAATTGTCAATTTTTCCAGGATTCTACTTTTTATGGTAGGACATAAATTTCCCCAATCCAGTAATTCTCAAACAATGTGCCGTGGCACTCTGATGTGCCTCAGACTTCCACTTGGTGTGCCCCTTGTTTTCTATAAAGATTTTGATAGTAGGTGAATGAGGAGTTTTTAATATATATTTATGGAAACGTTTACGCACAATATTTTTGTTATTCTGATTGTAAGACCCAAGTATAATTATATATTACTTATTTGTACTCTTCATAACTCCCTTGACGAATGACACAAATTGTCAGGGGTGCCCCGAAGTATCTAAATTACATGTTAAGGGTGCCCTGAACAAAAAAAGTATGAGAACCACTACCCCAATCTGTTTAGCCTGCAGCTACTTTTCACGTATATTTATGACAACTCTACATATCAAGTAAACAGATCTAAAAAAAATGCTGGATAGCAGTACATAAATGGTCTCCATAACCTAAAAATCACCTGTATGTTGTATTAGTTACAATAAAATATATTTATAGATTATGATAATTAAGACATGCCATGAAGCCACGTCCCCTCTTAGCTGTACATTACCTCCTCTACTCACTGACCCTTGACTGTTTAAGTGGTCTCATCTAACATAGCACTGAAAGGGTTAAGTGCATATTTGGAACCTTCTTGCCCCCAGAGTACAAAAAAGGGCTGGGTGTGGGAGTGGTCAAAATGGTGCACTGGAATAGGTTGGATTAGGAGGATGGAAGGTAGGGTGTGCCATGAAAATGGGCCACAAATGGGTGGAACAGGTTAAGGATTATGTAGGGTTACTTAGGAACTCAACCACTGTCCCTGGAGACCTGGTAATAACTCTGAAAACCAGTGTCTCTGGAGCAGATCCAAAGAGTTTGAGGTATTGTTAAAGGAGAACTGTTACATTGCCTTACTCTTTGGGAGGAGCCCTTCTCAATCCCAGTTTCTCACCTCTTTACCAATTCCCCTTACATCCTTCCTATCATTTCTTCTTTCCCCCCTTCTATCCCCCTCCCTAATTAGCTTTTCCTTCCTGCACCCCTTCTGTTTCTGCCTCGTTGACCTCTTTCACCTTATACTCTCAGATTTCTCACAGTACATCAATAGCCAGTCTGCCTTCATCAAACGACCTTGTTCTTTATCAAGTATTTTTCAGTCTGAGGTTTGTGTTACATTAGTCAGTTTTGACATTGTCTGATGTAACACGACACGGTTTGTAAATATACAGTGAGGCAAATAAAACAATGTTTTCCCCCTTTTTCTTCTGTACTCCTAAACCCTTCAATAAAAGATTAAGTTTAAAAGAAGTGGAACTGTTACATATATAGTTACAACGTAAATTAAGCTGAAAAAAGACAAAATCCCATCAAGATCAACCTTTGCCACATTGGTGTTTATGTATTTACCAGAACTTCCTAAAAATACCTTTTCTGCTAGAAATTAATCAAGCTTCTCTTAAAGTGGAACGTTCCTCCAACATAAAGTAAATCAATCCTTCCTTTTAAAAACGTAATCAAGAATTTTTTTTTGTCAGAAAGAAATCTCAAGATGTACCAGGTTACATAACTTTGAGGTCTGGTGCAGTACAAGCTATACTGCACTGCTTCCCGTTCCTTTGTCTCTCTTACATGATCACACCCACAAACAATACCGCCAGTCTTCACTGTAAAGAGCTCGGATGAAGAGCCACTGCCTTCACACCTAATACACGAGCTCAGCAAGCCATGTTTAAAAGGGGCTGGATATAACAGAATCATTTTACTAGAAAACCAACAGTTCGCAGAGGGGAAGATCCCGCACTGCGGGGTGCCATATGACACTCAGCAGCAGTTCAACATGTAAAGACAAATATTGGCATAATGGCTACCCCTTTTAGACGCAGCCCTGTCATCGCCTTGGTGCGCTTTCGTGGTGTTCCAGATTCTAGTGATCGCTCCTGGCTTCCTGTGTGTATTCCTGTGTATGACTCAGCTTGACTGACTTCTCTTAGTGGATTCCATTTCCTGCTCTGTGTACCGACCTGTCTTGGCTGATGTTCCTGCTCCGTGTACTGACCCGGCTTGGCTGACGTTCCTGCTCTGTGTACCCTCCCGGTCTGTCCAGACCCGATTTCTCCGTTGCTACCCCAGTATTACTTGAGTTCTGTGATCTATAGTGCCGTCTGTACTGTGACCCCCTCAATTCATATTTCGTGCGCTGTTTAGGTTCCCTGCACTCCGGTGCTGGCGATCCTCCCTGGTTCGGCACCTCGGTACGCTTGACCTACTCTATTTCAAATCTAGCTACAAGGTTGGTCGTGTTCTCTGGGTGCCTTGTTAGCTCTCTACCTTCGGCCTGGTGGCCAGGTTCAGGTCTGAGCTTCCGTTTAACCCTTTCAGGGTTGGTGCCTATTTTGAGCCTGTGGGTCACAGTCTCAGCAGCATCTCTCTGAGTTGGTACAGTTGCTTAGCTCCCTCCATTATACCCTTCGATCTTGGGATTTAGCTGAAGTAGTGCACACTGGCAGTTTCGCTCACCCTAGTGTCTAGGGCGTCTGTTCTCGCTTGTGATCTGACAGCCGTTGCTCCTTCTCGTGCATGGAGGTTCAGCTCTTACTGCTCCGGCAGTTTCCCGTGCTACCCTATCCTGTAGGGTCCAGTTGCCTGGTCTTACGCTATCAGTACTCCATGTCCTGGTGCCCTGGGTGGCCTATATAGGGGTCACTGTCAGTATCAGTAAACCCCAGGGCAGGGTGTACATTGTCCCCGTTCAGTCCTGTCCATAACCCTACATTTAGGGTCTGGTTACCTTCTGCTGAGTTAGTCCTCTTGATATAGAGGGCCTATTGCCTCTGTTGACTCTCTCTGCGTTAGAGATCCCGTTGGTCCTCCGTATTACTAGGGCCTGTTCGTTGTCCCTCGGCCTAGTACTCTCTCTCTCTGTCTCTGCAGTGACTGTCTCCTGGACTGGTACTACCTCCTACGTTACAGTGGGCTCCACTGTCTCTCCCAGGATACACACGAAGTGTCTGTTAACCTGATCCTGTGTCAGTATTGTTCTTTTGACTGTTACTGGACCCGTGTGGGTTACAGAAGTTATTGTTTGAACCTTATTTGACTAAAACTGTGTTTTACTAAACCTTAGGTGTCTGGGTGTCAAACTAACACAAGTGTCCAGTGTCCCAGTTTCTAGATGGTGAAGCACTAGTTTTTGAAGGGCAGGGACTCTTCTTTCTCTCCTCTCCTTGCCCGTCAGTTGTGGCAACAGCAGCGCGGATGGACTATCTGTTGGAGTTTGAAAAAGACCTGGAACAGTGATGTCCAAGGCACTGCAGAAGGTGGGGGCTTCCTCAATATATTGTAGGAAAGCTGTCGCTCCTTGGTGCTCTACAGTCAGGCTAAAGGGACAGACCCACTTATAATGGATGCCCAAGTTCCTCAAGTGTGTAGTCAATGGCTGCAGCGTGTGTCATTGCTGAAGGTTTCTTGGAGATAGATTTGATAGATTGAATAGTGCAACCAGCATATGAGATCTCTGGTGACTCAATGTTCTTCTGCAGCATCAGTTCTTTATTAGCATGAAGGCTAACACATCCCGGGGCGGGTCTGTGGGGGCCCCTCTCGGCCTCCAGGACCTGTGGGCTTGTTCTATGCAGAGCGGCACATCTGAAGGCAGGCCCAGCGTAGCAAGTAGATTTTTGGCTTTCACATTCTCAGGAAAGCAGCTGAGCCAGATGCTACACCTGCAACTTCTGTTATCCAGGTCATCTAAAAGTGCTGTCAAAAGGTTGATGGCATCATCTTGCTGCACCACCAGCTGTTCCAGATTAGGTTGCCCTGCCAGAAAGTCTTCTCTTTTCTATTCCAAGGTATGTATGCAGTATCCCAGTTGAGAGGCCTTTCCACAAGACCGCACCATTTCACTAATTTCAGTTCTTCATGTCGTCTTTTGTGGATATATGGCCAATGTCCTCTTTAGTAAGGAACAGAAGCTAAGGCTGCTACATCATCACCATCAGGGGTTGCTTTATAAGGGCAGCTATTACTGTTCCCCCTTCTGCCCCTGGAATCTGAGCAGCTGTCCTTGTCTGCTTCGCTTCGAGTATGAAGAAGAGAAGCCTGGGGAGCCTGACTTGGGCAGCCTGAATCCACACATATACAGACCAGACTGAAAGTTATGATTCTGGAGGAGCGTATCGGCTGCTTTTTGCTTCTCCAGGTGAATGTAGATACAGCTGGTCGTCTGTAGTCAATGGCTGCAGCGTGTGTCATTGCTGAAGGTTTCTGGGAGATAGATTTGATAGATTGAATAGTGCAACCAGCATATGAGATCTCTGGTGACTCAATGTTCTTCTGCAGCATCAGTTCTTTATTAGCATGAAGGCTAACACATCCCGGGGCGGGTCTGTGGGGGCCCCTCTCGGCCTCCAGGACCTGTGGGCTTGTTCTATGCAGAGCGGCACATCTGAAGGCAGGCCCAGAGTAGCAAGTAGATTTTTGGCTTTCACATTCTCAGGAAAGCAGCTGAGCCAGATGCTACACCTGCAACTTCTGTTATCCAGGTCATCTAAAAGTGCTGTCAAAAGGTTGATGGCATCATCTTGCTGCACCACCAGCTGTTCCAGATTAGGTTGCCCTGCCAGAAAGTCTTCTCTTTTCTATTCCAAGGTATGTATGCAGTATCCCAGTTGAGAGGCCTTTCCACAAGACCGCACCATTTCACTAATTTCAGTTCTTCATGTCGTCTTTTGTGGATATATGGCCAATGTCCTCTTTAGTAAGGAACAGAAGCTAAGGCTGCTACATCATCACCATCAGGGGTTGCTTTATAAGGGCAGCTATTACTGTTCCCCCTTCTGCCCCTGGAATCTGAGCAGCTGTCCTTGTCTGCTTCGCTTCGAGTATGAAGAAGAGAAGCCTGGGGAGCCTGACTTGGGCAGCCTGAATCCACACATATACAGACCAGACTGAAAGTTATGATTCTGGAGGAGCGTATCGGCTGCTTTTTGCTTCTCCAGGTGAATGTAGATACAGCTGGTCGTCTGTTAGGCTTGTCAAATCGGAAAATCAATGTGTTGTGGAGAGCTCACGCATCCATCTTGTAGCGCGGTAACTCCGCATCCATAAGAACGTGTAGTAATTAGCTGTAACATGAAGTTGAAAGGAAGAGACAGATCCCCTTTAACCCTTTCTGTGCCAGGGGATTCGGACATTTTCTGTACCCTGAAGGCCAGACCCATTTTCAACATTTTTGCTATACATCTGATTAGAATTTAATTCCTCTGGTAAATTTCTAGTTGCATATGGAAAACTGTATGTCTTTTTTTCAGAATGAATTGAGCTTTTGCACGGTGCCTCACAAAGTAAATTTGCATCATGCATAAAGCTATGAGGTAATAATTACAAAAAAGTAAACAATTTCTTATTTTAATAAAATCACATACTATTTTATAAAAATTTTTTTTATCCTGATTGTTTTTTCAATAATTGAAACTTTCACAGAGTCCAAGCACACACCCCCTCCCAAATGTATATAGTTTTACCTATTTTCATGGTCAGGAGCGCAAAATGCTATTTTCAAATTTATGAACCAATATGCACATTCTAGTTGTTACATGGTGAAATTACCCTAAAACAGCTGAATAAATACATTAAACTAGATATTTCTGAAAAGTACATCAAATCAGGAGTCACTTGCCTTTCTACCCTAGTATGGTGAAAACAAATGTTTCCAGAAGTTGGTGCTAAAGGAACAATACAGCATTTGTTTATATTTCCACCCCTTCAAATGTACTGAAATCTGTGAAAACTATGAGATTTCCAACTGTATTCATTAGCTAATGCTCTGAGGAGAAAAATGACATCCTCCTTCCACAGGTAACCCTGTAGAATAAGATCCAGACGGCAAGGGAGTCGGAATGGCTCCGCCACTGACAGATCCAGCAACTCTGGAAACCAAGCTTGGAGAGGCCAGTACGGAGCAAATCAGAATGACTGGACAGCGTTTCAGTCACAATTTCCATAACACCCTGTGCAACATTGGGAGGGGAGGAAAGATATAGGCCAGAGGAAACAACCAAAGAATGGACATTGCATCCACCTCCAGAGCTAGAGGGTCTCTCCACCGAGAACAGAACCTCGGAACCTTCCTATTGTCTTTTCGCCATCAGGTCGATGTAAGGAAGACCCCACTTCTGAACAATGAGAGTGAATACCTCTGGGTTCAGTTCCCACTCTCCGCTGTCCACTGCGTGTCAACTGAGGAAGTCCGCCATGGCGTGGTCTACGCCGGGAATGTGCACTGCGGATATGGCAGGAACGTGTTCTTCTTCCCAGGACAAAATAGCCTTGACCTCTAACCAAGTGGCAAAACTTCCTGTTCCGCCATGCTTGTTGATGTAAGCCACAGCCGTGGCGTTGTCAGACTGTACCCAGACTGGACAGTCTTCCAGCTGAGATGTCCAATGACGAAGGGCATGAAATATCGCACGAAGCTCCAACACATTGATAGGAAGGAGAGATTCTTCCACACACCACCGACCCTGAGCACTCAGGTGACCAAGGACCGCTCCCCAGCTGGAGAGGCTGACATCCATCGTCACCGTGGTCCAGAAGGATACCAGGAAGGACTTGCCCTTCAGCACATTGGAGAGGTCGAGCCATCACGACAAACTCAGTTCCACATGAAGAGGGAGAGACACTGACATCTTCAGAAGGTCCGGCTGACCCTTACACACCTGGGTCACAAACCTCTGGAGTTCCCTGGTATGTGTCATGGCAAATGGGACCGCTTCTATGGTGGAGATGAATTTCCCCACTAGAGAGGGCAGCTTCTTGGCTGGAAATGGATCCTGAGCCAGAACCGCAGAAACCCTGTGGGCAATCTGGTGAGCTACCTTGTCCGTGAGAAACACCATGCTCTTCTGAGTGTCGAAGAGAAAGTCCAGGAAGACCAGATGCTGCGATGGGAAAAGATCTGACTTTTCCATGTTGATGATCCACCCGTGATGGGTGAGAGCGTGAATGCATAGCTGAACCTGCTGATGAAGAAGTTCCGCAGAGGGGGCTTTCAGAAGCAGGTCGTCCATGTATGGAGTAACTCTGATGCCTTCCCTGTGGAGGACGGACACTAAGGCTCCCAGGACACGGTTGAAAACTTGAAGAGCTGTAGTCAGACCAAAAGAAAAGCTGAAAACTGAAAGTGCCCTCAGTCGCAGGCAAATCTGAGATACTGCCGTTTCTCTGGATGAATGGTGATGTGTAAATACGTGTCCTGAAGATCCAGAGAAGCAAGGCATTCCCCCGGTGACATAGTAGCAATCACCGTCCGTAGAGACTCCTGGTGATAATGAGTCCAGATCACAAAGGAAAGGAGATCCTTCAAATCCAAAATAGGGCAACAACCGCCGTCCTTTTTGTAAAAACCCATACCCCTGTCCTGAACTAGAACCGGCTCTAGAACATCCTTGTCCAGAAGCGCCTGAATAGCGCCAGTGGACAGCCAGCATTTCTCCGCGCCCTGAGGGATATGAGAAGGAAAGAAACAAAAGGGTTCCTGTATCCTTCCGCCACCACCTGTAAAAACCATGGGTCTGCCACTGAATCCTCCCAGACGCTGTGGTAGTGACGCAGACTGCCATCCACAGCAGAGTGGTTCGGTGAGTCATGCCGAAGAAGGCTTGGAAGAGACCTTGGACTTCCATTGCTGTTTGGGCTTGGAGGAGGTACGCGGAGCTGAGGGAACCGTCTGGTTCGCCGGACGTGTCTCAGTCTGAAAGGAATGAAAATGCAGATTACGCTTAAGTGTCATTTTCTTCCTGGGGACCAAAGGCAGAAGGGTACTTTTACCCCCTGTGGCCTCACTAATCAGATCCTTGAGATCTGGCCCAAACAATGAAGTGCCTTGAAAAGGCAAGGAGAGCTAGGCTTTCTTGGAAGCAGTGTCAGCAGACCAGATCTTGAGCCAAAGAGCACGTCTGGCAACCAAAGACATGGTGGAAACCTTAGCAACCAAACAGATGGCATCAAACAAGGCAGCAGAAACATAGTGCTGGGCCTCAGAAATGTTTGTGAGAAGCCGCAACATATCCTAAGTAGGAGCACCTTGAAGGACATCCAGGGCGAGCTGTTCAGTCCAGACCGCAATGGCCCGGTTAACCCATGTCGCAGCGAAAGCTGGACGCATGGCAATACCAGCAGTGGCAAAAATGGACTTGAGGGAGACCTCAAGTTTCTCGTCAGTCCAGTCTTTCAGAGTGGACGCATCAGAAACTGGCAAGGCAGTAGACTTAGATAGACTGGAGATAGGAGCATCCACTTTGGGAGGATGAACCCACTGAGCAAGCGCTGCCTCAGAGAAAGGATAAAGCTTGCCAAATTTCTTGGACACAGAAGGTTTCCTGTACGGAGATTTCCATTCTTCAGACACAAGGCGGTCAAGAGTGAGGTTTGCTGGAAAGCAAGTAAGGGGCTTTTTAGGCTCCCGAAACACATTAGAGGGATCAGAAGGAACCTCTTGAATTAAGAAAATGTTTTGGGTAGTCAAAACAGCCTTGATCAGGCCCTCAGCCGAGGGCTCAGGATCGGCCTCAAAGGGGTCCCCAAAAAACTGAGAGGAGCCCACAGTAGAACATACCTCAACATCTGAATCCACCAGCAGTTCCTCCTCAGAGGAATCTGATACGTCAGGTACTCCCTGTGGTTTTGGCAGGGAAGACTTGATGGAAGAGGGGGTCTGCCAAGAATGGAAGACCCCCTGTAACTGGGATGGAAAGAGTTGCAATGTAGACCTAAGGTCCCTAGTAGCAGGCTTTAACTCTTGCACCCAAACTGGCTCTAATGCATGGCTTGAGGTCCCTGGCAGACCCTCAGGGACATCAAAATATGCTGGGCATAAATGACCTGAGAATTCGCTAGTTAACCCTGAATTACAGGAAGAACAATGCACAATGGGGGATACAGAGACCCCAGCATCCTTAGTCTTAGGTCTGGCCCCAGGCTCCAATGGATTAGACATTCTCAGTGTGTCAAAAACATTACAGTATAAGAATCACCCAATTACAGCGTGTAGGATTAAAGTTTCACCCCAGAAATCGCTAAAACAGACTTATCTGGCAGACAAAGGGTTAATCAGCAGAGGAGAGCAGGAGATTCCAAGCCCTGCGTAGGATACTCGTTATGGAAATGCCACAAAATGGCTGCCGCGGCAGGAGCCAATCAGAAACCAGCATGCAAAGCAAGCGCTCATGGGAAAATAGGATTTTAGTCTTACCTGTTAAATCCTTTTCACTTAGTCCATACAGGTCACTGGTACTCTGGGAGGCGATCCGCCCCTTTAATAGGCAGGAACAATTATTCAAATGTGTGCAGGGGGCGGAGCCTCCCCTCCTACTTAAGCTGCCTTCAGGCCAGAGCCACTAGATTGATTTGAGACACTAAAACTGACCATAGGTAAGCAAGAAGGAAGACTCCTGTGAGCATGCCCCGAAGAGCCAAGCATGGTCCCTTGACAGGGTGGGAGACCAGTGACCTGTATGGACTAAGTGAAAAGGATTTAACAGGTAAGACTAAAATCCTATTTTCACTGTCGTCCAATACAGGTCACTGGTACTCTGGGATGTACAAACATTGAGCTGACCCAGAGGCGGGAAGTAAGGCAAGGACCAGGTGCAAGGCCCAAGTCACTAGAACTGCAATGAACCAGTTAATCACATAGCCCAAAATGTAAGTGTCAACGGACACCAACCAGGGGGAAACAACCCCTGAACTCACACAGCACACTGAACCAGAGCCAACCGGGCTCAACAGTAAAGAAGCACTAAGAACCACAGAGTAGAAGTCCTAAACAGGCAAAACCGCCTCCAGGACCTTCCTCCCAAAACTGGCATCAGCCGAGGCCAGTATATCAACTCGGTAGTACATTGAAAATGTGTGCACAGAGGACCAAGTGGCCGCTCTGCACAGTTGATCAGCAGATGCCTGATTCTTGTAGGCCCAAGAGGCCCCAATAGATCTGGTGGAATGGGCAGTCACCCGGAAGGGAACATGCTTATTCCGCAACTTATAGGCTTCACGAATAGTAGCCTTAATCCAGGAGGCAATAGTAACTTTGGAAGCCGGTCTACCTGCCCTAGGCCCCTCAGGAATGACGAATAGAGCGTCAGACTTCCTGATAGACTCGGTGCGATGAACATAAAACTTGAGGCAACGCACCACATCCAACAAATGGAGATCTCGTTCCTTGTCAGATGAAGGATTAGGGCAGAAAGAGGGAACTACAATCTCCTGATTGATGTGAAACTCAGACACAACCTTGGGTAAGAATTCCTTGGTAGTGCGAAGCACAGCCTTATCCTTGTGGAACACCAGGTAAGGAGGTTTACAAGACAGAGCTTGTAACTCTGCTACCCGGCGAACTGAAACAATAGCCAAAAGGAAGGCCATTTTCCAAGTCAAGAGACGTAAGGGAATGGAAGCCAAGGATTCGAACGGAGGACGCTGGAGAACTCCCAGCACCAAATTGAGGTCCCACTGGGGAGTAGGACTCTTGAAGGCAGGCCGAACATGAGTCACGCCTTGGAAGAAAACTTTGACATCAGGAAGGATAGCAATCCTTTCCTGGAAAAACACAGACAAAGCAGAAGTCTGGACTTTGAGGGAACTCAGACTGAGCCCTTTCTCAACACCGTCCTGTAAAAAGGCCAGGACAGTGGGAAGATGAAAATCTAGGGACATCTTCAGATCAGAACACCAAGCTACAAAGGTGGCCCAGACACGATGATAGATCTTGGAGGACACAGGCTTACGAGCACTAAGCATCGTCGACACCACTGAAGGAGAAAATCCTTTCTTCTCTAGAATCGAGGATTCAACCGCCATGCCATCAAATGGAGATTCTGAACATCCTCCTTCCATAGATAACCCTGAAGGAGTAGATCCGGATGAGCAGGAAGTGGAAACGGTTCCGCCACGGACATGGCCATCAACTCCGGATACCAGGACTGGCGAGGCCAGTTTGGAGCGATCAGGATGACAGGACAGCGCTCCAGCTTCAACTTCTGGATGACTCTGATCAAAAGAGGAAGAGGAGGGAAGATGTAGGCCAGAGGAAAATCCCAAGGGATTGACAAGGCATCCACTGCTAGAGCAAGAGAGTCCCTCCACCGGGAGCAAAACGCCGGCACCTTCCTGTTGTGTCTGGTAGCCATCAGGTCCACTGCAGGTACCCCACACCTCTGGGTGATTAGGTGAAACACCTCTGGATGAAGAGCCCATTCTCCGCTGTCGACTGTGTGACGACTGAGAAAGTCTGCCATGACGTTGTCTACGCCTGGAATGTGAACTGCTGAAATGACAGGCACGTGATCTTCTGCCCAAGATAAAATATCCTTGACCTCCAACCAGGCGGTGCAACTTCTTGTGCCGCCTTGCCTGTTGATGTAGGCCACTGCGGTGGCGTTGTCGGACTCCACTCTGACTGGGCAACGTTCCAGCTGAGATTCCCATTGCCTCAGGGCAAGCCGGATGGAACGCAGTTCCAGAACATTAATGGAGAGAAGAGATTCCTCCAGTCCACATTTCCCCTGAGCACTGAAACGACCCAACACAACACCCCATCCCAGGAGGCTGGCATCCGTTGTGAGCGTGGTCCAATAGGGAATTCGAAAGGATCTCCCTTTCAGGAGATGAGAGAGATCCAACCACCAGTGCAGACTCGATTCGACATGAGGAGGTAGAGAGACTGACAGATGCTGATGATCTGGATGATTCTTGCACGTCTGGATCACAAACCTCTGAAGTTCCCTGGAGTGGGCCATGGCAAATGGTACCGCTTCCATCGTGGAAATGAACTTCCCCACCAGAGACGTCAACTTCGGTACTGGAACTCTGTCCAGCTCCAGGATCCCGGCTACTCGGATGGCTATCTGATGAGCCACTTCCTCTGGCAGAAACACCATGCATTGCCGAGTGTCGAACAGGAGACCCAGGAAAAGGAGCCTCTGAGATGGGACCAAGTTTGACTTGTCCAGATTCAGGATCCAGCCGTGACGGTTCAGAGTGTGTATACACAGCTGCAGTTGCTGGTGGAGAAGCTCCGCTGAGGAGGCTTTCAGGAGGAGATCGTCCATGTAGGGGGTCACTCTGACACCTTCTTGATGAAGTACAGCTATCAAAGAACCCAACACCCTCTGAAAGACCAGAGGGGCCGAAGTCAGTCCAAAGGGAAGAGCTGAAAACTGAGAGTGTCCCCTGTGGCAGGCAATCCTGAGATACCGCCTGCTCTCTGGATGAATAGGGATGTGAAGATATGCATCCTGAAGGTCCAGGGAGGCAAGAAACTCCCCTGGAGACATTGCGGCAATCACAGAGCGCAGGGATTCCTGGCGGAAGTGGGAACTCACAACATAGGAATTGAGATCTTTGAGATCCAAAATGGGACGAGCACCTTCGTCCTTTTTGGCCACCACGAAAAGGTTGGAATAAAATCCTGAACCTGTGTCCTCTGGAGGAACCAAGTCCAGGACCTCTTTGTCCAAAAGATCCTGAATAGCGTCGTCGAACAGACGCCTTTTTGTAGGTTCCTGAGAAGGACGAGTAAAATGGAACCGAAAAGGAGGAAGGGAAGAGAAAGGGATCCTGTATCCCTCTGACACTACCTGAATAACCCATGGGTCCGTCACTGACTCCTCCCAAGTCCGGCGAAAGATGCGGAGACGTCCACCTACTGCCGGATGCGGACCCGGGTTCGGTGAGTCATGCCGAAGCAGTCTTGGAGGTCTTGGCCTTGGGGGCAACTTTGGGCTTCCAGGACTGCTTGGGCTTGGAGGAGGGACGCGTAGAGGACGACCCCGTCTGGGACGTGGAGCGTGTCTCAGTCTGAAAGGAATGAAAGGACCGATTGCGTTTGGCTGGAAACTTTTTCTTGAAGACTGAGGGTAGAAGAGTACTTTTACCGCCAGTAGCCTCGCTGATCATCTCTTTGAGTTCAGAACCAAATAGCAAGTTCCCCTGAAAGGGCAAGGAAAGCAAGGCTTTCTTAGAGGCTGTATCAGCAGACCAAATTTTCAGCCAAAGGGCACGTCTAGCCACCACAGATGAAGTGGAGGCCCTCGCCATCATGCGCACAGCATCAAAGGCAGCATCAGCAACATAATTTTGTGCTTCAGTAATATTAGCAAGGAGCTGCAACTGCTCAGATACCGGGGCATCCTGGCGGACTGCCTCAGTCAGTCGTTCAGTCCAGGCCGCAATAGCTCTATTAACCCACGCCACTGCAAAGGTTGGACGCATGGCAGTGCCAATGGAGGCAAAAATAGATTTAAGAGAAAGTTCTAGCTTTTTGTCCGTCCAATCCTGCAGGGCAGAGGCATCAGAGACAGCTAAAGCAGTAGATTTGGATAGCCTGGAAACAGGAGCATCCACTTTGGGAGGATGAACCCATTTTGCCAGTTCAGTCTCAGGAAAAGGGTAAAGTTTAGCAAACTTTTTGGACACAGAGGAGGATTTGTCAGGATTCCTCCACGCCTCAGAGACTAGACGGGCAAGGGTAGGGTTAGTTGGAAAACATACAACCGCCTTAGATGGTTTTTGGAAAACGTCAGTTGGATCATGAGTAGATTCCTGAGTCAGAGGAAGGTTGAGTGTAGTTAACACAGCTCTAATCAAACCCTCAGCAGAAACCTCAGGGTCACATTCATAAGGGTCCCCAATGGACCTGTTAGACTCAATAACAGTGCCTTCCTCAGCATCAGAATCCTGTAATAGTTCTTCTTCAGACGAATCAGACACATCAGGAGCCCCCTGTGGCTTAGGCAGGGAAGTCCTGATTGTAGAGGGGGTCTGCCAAACCTGGAGAGCCCCCTGTACCTGAGAGGGAAAGAGTTGGAGAGTGGATCTGAGATCCCTAGTGGCAGCTTTAAACTCTTTCACCCAATAGCATGGCTGGGAAGCCCAGGGTTGCTATCATGACAATCAGAGCATTTAGGGCATAAATTACCAGAACAATCTCGAGGCAGCCCAGAGTGACAAGAGGAGCAAAGCGCAATGGGGGGAACAGACACCCCAGCCTCCTTAGTCTTAGGTCTAGCCCCTGGCTCCAGTGGAGTAGACATGCTCACAGCGTCAATATACACCACTTAACAAATATCACCCAGTAAAAGTGTGAAAGATTAAAGTTTCACCCCAGAAATGCCTAAAATCGGACTTATCTGGCCAGCGAAGGGTTAATCTGCTGAGAGGAGAGAAGGCTCGGTCCCTGCGTAGTATACTCGCTGAGAAATAACACCACAAAATGGCAGCCGTCAGGTCAGCCAATCAGAAACGAGCGCGAACCGGGCGCTCATGGGAAATGTAGTTTTCTCTCAGAAGTACCCCCAAACAGTGCCCGAAGCCCCCCTGAACTCCCCACACCCTGAAAACAGACACCGGATGATAGAGCAGGAGCATAGAAATAAAATGAGTCATCTCTGAAGTTGCTGTGACAAGCGGTTCCAGAGATATGTCCCACACTGTGAAATCCCATAGAGTGTAAAGGAGCAATGGCGTCTAAGCGGGAAAAGGCGCGCTTAAAGGCGCGGAACACTAAATTTTAATAAAGTCCCACTGAAGTTTAAAAAGTGCCAAACAGTTACCAAATACATAAGAAACATAAGTAAAACTATACCCAAAGCTCCAAAACCCAGAGAATACCACAGAAATTGCATAAACATGAGAAATGCAAATAAAAACACCCTATGAGTGCTGGAGTGCAATGCAAACTCCCAAATACAAGCCCATCAAAGGGACACTGTGGGGACAAGTGGGCCTTCAGCACTCAAGGGGTGGCTCACCTTTCTGCAGGACTTCTGTCTTCAGGTGACCATGATGAAGTAGGAATAGACCAGAGGTAAATTCCCCAGCAGGGAAGCTGCTTGACTCAAGCTGTTCCCTCTTCAGGGCATAAGGTCCACAGAAAATCCCTGGAAGCTGCACTAGCCACTTTAAAGAGGGCAATTCACAGCCATGGTCACCCTCCTAATGGTGGTATTCCATATTTGAATAAAAATAATAAAATACTAAGTTGAATGTATAGATGTTCTCCACCTGGTGTGCACAGCACACAGGAACAAATCAATCTAGTGGCTCTGGCCTGAAGGCAGCTTAAGTAGGAGGGGAGGCTCCGCCCCCTGCACACATTTGAATAATTGTTCCTGCCTATTAAAGGGGCGGATCGCCTCCCAGAGTACCAGTGACCTGTATTGGACGACAGTGAAATGTAGTTTTCCCAGAAAAAGTACCCCAACAGTGCCCCCCAACACACTAGAAACATGAACCGGATGATCGAGCAAGGGCTGACTATAAAAATTAGCCATCTCTGAAGTCGCTAGGTGGAGCTGTTGCAGAGATATGTCCCGAACTGTACAGTCCCATAGGAGTGAATGGAGCAATGACACCTATGCGATAAAGTGCGTGGAACTTAAAATTTTACAAAATTGAAACCGTAAAATCAAAATGCATGAAATATCACTAGAACATGTTATGATACCCAAAAAACACTGAACCAGTAGGAAAAGTGTTAGAAACCCCCCAAAAAGATGCAAAACCAGCAGCTAAAGAGTTAAAGTACCACATAAACCAGCTCCAAAACACCCAACAGACATAGAGATAGACACAATGAGTGCAGGAGTGTGCAATAAGAACCCCAAAGGAAAACCCCTGTGCAGAGGGGCACTGTGGGACATGTGGACCTGCAGCACTCAAAGGGTTGCTCACCTTTCCTGCAGAGCTTATGTCTTCAGACTACCATGTATTAAGAAGAAGCCTCGGTGGGCAACTCTTGAGGAAAGAACTGGTAGCCAAGATTTTCCCCCCAGGGCTTACGGTCCACAAAAGCACCTGTTTACTGAACTAGACACATCTAAGGGCATTGTCAGTTATGGTAATCCGCCTAATGGTGGTATTCAATTTCTGACAAAAATAAAAAAAAATTCTAAAAACTATAGCAGAACTGTTCTCTTGCCTGTGTCTTCACCAAGGAACAAATCTTTCTGGAGCTGGATGGCTAGCTGCAGCCAAGGAGGGAAGGTAGGCTCCACCCCCTGCATACAATTCTAGAATTGTTCCTTCCTACAATTAAAGGGGCAGATCACCTACCCAAAGTTACCAGTAAACTGTATTGGCCGACAGAGAAAAAATGATAATGGTTAAGGATCTGAATGCTGTACAAGACAATGTGCCGCAAACTGCTGCCAATCCTTAAAGGGTTCAATGAAGTTTAATTCTCCTTTAGTCGATAAATATAAAGAATTCAAATGCTATTTTTAATTAAAAATGGCTAATACAACATTTTTGATCTTGAAATTTTCAAAATCACCATATTTGTTTGTATGTGATAGAGTCCCTTTAACCCCTTTAAGGACCAGTGACGTGCCAGGACCTTCATTGGTAAACTTGCCTAAATCTGTTACAGTCCTGGCACATCACATAGTTTGTGCTTACTACTCTCCTGTGGGAGTGCTATAAGCATTAGCGGGGTCTGAAATTGACTACTCCAAGACTGGAGACCCCCGTTTGGCACGCCAGTAAACAACGTCATATGTGTCAGCACACCGACCAAGATCAAAGTGGTATTTAAGGAACGTTCACATCCCAGATCCCTCATAGTTAAGGGGTTAATAATAAATGTTCTTTTCTCTGGGATAGGCAACTTTTAGTTCTTGGAGGCTAGAACTTCTATCAACCATCTGCTAGTTGTGGATGATGGAAGTTTTAGTTACAAACAGCTGGACAGCCAAATGTTGCCTATCCCTAATCCTTTATGAAACATCTAGCAAAGGTGATCAGAGCAACAGTTGAACAAATGAACAGGATAAAGAAATCAATACTGCAGGATTCCCTGCAATAGTGAGGGGGCATTTTGATGCAGATGAGCCAGGACACGTGTTTGGGTGAGGGCCAAGCTGTTCAAGGCAAATAGAAATGCCTAGGTAAGCAAAAAAGAAAAACAAAATCCTAGGAAAAAGGAAAGCCTGAAATAGACCCCAGCTTACATTCCAGAACAGGCCGTGCCAGAGCAGCCTCTAAGGGCTTTACGTTCACAAGACAACTAGAATCATTCCACACCAAGAAACAGACAATCCCCTTTGATTTAACCCCATTGAATATTACAGAGGTCTCCAATATATTGTGAAGCAATGAGCTGGAGATCACTAACATTCAAGAGGTTAAAATACCCATTTCAATCAATAAGGAATATACTTGCCCCCTATGGTGCAATGGTTTAGCCCAGTTCTGAGTATATCGGCCTCATTGCTCCTGGGCATTGAGAGGTAACATTTTATTATGGAAAATATATTATCTTACAGGGGTTTCATGTTGAGTGAAATAAGGCTACTCTTACATTAAAAAAAATAGCTTTATTACTTGTGAACAATAGCACCAGCTACCATCTTAAAAGGCATTGGGGATTAGGCATTAAGGAGTGATAAAGAGGATGACTTCTCCAGTGATATCACTTCCCCAGTTCCTGTGCTATTCTATGGAGCCAATGCACTAAGATTTCCACAGCTGGAGAAATGTTAGTACACTGGCTCCATAGAACATAGGAAAAGGGAACTGAGATCATTGGACAAGTCATCTCCACTTTACCACCTTCCAATAACCCATAATGCATCTTCCCCTTTGAGTCACTGACTAAAGCTCCTTATAGTCACCTGGTGACAAGAATAGAAAATTGAAGTTTAATTTAAAATAAATAAATAAAATGAATCCTTAATAAATGTTGAACTAAATTTGCCAGCAGTAAGCTTACCTTTTATTCATTCAGCAGATACATCCCTAGAATATTTTAAAATAGAATAGTAACCATGCTTTTCAGCACGTGTAAGTTGCCATTTGCAGATAGCATTTACTTAATACTCTTGTCGGCAGCACAAGGACCCTTTCCGGGGACTCAAGATGAGCAAGTTCCCAACTATGGCAATGCATTGTGACCACTTCTGGCACTTAAAGGGGGTTATGTACTAAGACATGATAAAGCGGAGATGACTTCTTCAGTGATATCACTTCTCCAATTCCTAGGTTATTCTGTGGAGTCAATGCACTAAGATTTCTCCTAAAATAGAAACTGGAGAAGTGATATCACTGGAAAAGTCATCTCTGCTTTATCTTACCTTAGTGCATCTCCCCCCAACAAGTTCATAAGACAAATTACTAATTTAGAAATAATAGCTATAGAAACAATTTCACAGTGTGAGGACCTGTTGGATTTTTCTTATGTCCATAAACATCACTCTCTATTTCAGTGTTAGAATGCATTGCACATACTAGATAACTTCACAGGACTCTGTGCTTTAGACAGCCATAATGTCAGGCAGCTGACTGGCATATCACAGCACCTGTTCCAATTTATTTATACTACACTGGACCTTCTTAAATGTCACTTTCACTGAACTGCTCTGACTTCCAGGAGAATGTATGTGTTCTTCCTGTTCAGCCAACAGCACTCTTGTTCACAATCAAAGGATCACTTCCACAGTTTGTAACACTATGTTTTTATTGACCCTTTGAATGGCAGTGGAGAAAGCAAAGCATTACTTAAATGAGTAATTTTTTTTTTTTTTTGTATAAATGTTTATAGGACTTTTAAAACTTATTACAGCTCAAACATTTTAACCCTTTTGGTACCAGAGGGTTATCCAATGCATTGCAAAGCAATGTGTTGGATACTTCTCTGACAATCAAAGGGTTAATAAAAGCACTGACTGGTGCCCAAAAGGCAGTTTTGTTAAAATAATGCACTATATGGCAAAGTCTGAGTTTAGACCCTGGCTCTCCATAGCAAATGGTAAGGAATAGATCACCTGGTGGCATCAACAAAAATTGCAGTTTAATGTAAATAGAGATGTAATAACTTTTTAATTAAATGCCCAAGTGCATAACAATATTTTTTCCCCATTAAAAAGTTTACGGTTTATTTAAAGGAACACTAGACTGAATAAGCTAAACTAAAATGTAGGCTATGTACCCCTGACTACCATTAACCTGCTCTGGTAGTTCAGGTTAATATTTGCCAAGTTACATGGCTGATCCCCTTAAGACTAGGGAGAAGGCTCCTCCACTTCTTGTCTGGGATCGGCACCGACACTGTGGGAGCAGGGACCGATGTTTTAATCCTTTGAGTGTCAGAGGGGTACGCAATGCATTGCGTACCCCTCTGGCACTCAAAGAGTAAAGCCCTGATACAGCCAGTCAGTTTGGGCACGTCAAATCCTAGCAATATTTCAGCTCTAAGTAAGAGTACTGGCTCTATGTGGGCTTGAGACATTGGTCCCAGTTCGCATAGCTTCAGTCACTGATAACAGACAGGAATCAGAGGCTTTTTCTTGGGGGAATACCATGGGATCAACCATGCAACTCAAAGTATGAACCCCAAGCTACCTGAGCAGGTTTGTGGTAGTCAGGGATACCTTTAACTCTGGTCCTCAAAGTGTTAAGGATTTAATTTAGTTGCAAAAGGAGAGTACTGATGCAATACCCACCCACATAGGCACTCTGAAGTTTAACAACTTTAACTTACGACAGAAGGCCTCAACTTTGTGTTATAACACAAATTAAGTTACATCTCTGGATTACAAGCAAATTACTATTGTCACAAATCCACTTTATACTCATCATGCACATACTCATACAGGACCATATCAAAAAGAAAAGTGTAGGAATTCTAGAGCACACCACTTACAACACAGGGGAAAAATAAAAATTCAAAAAATTCCCATCAATAAAAATGTTTGGGTTTTTGTTTTTTTAAATCTCCATTTAAGTAAGTGGGAATTAGTTCTTTCCTATAGAGCAGTTGGCTTTGACCTCAAATTCCTTCCAGTTTTACTTTGAACATACGGTCCTTTAGAGGGGAAAAAAAAACCAATTATCTGGAAATTTTTAACCCTTTAAGGGGTGAAACAATGCTTTGCAAATGAATCTGGCCATCAAAGGATTAATCCAGTACACACACATCCCTGCCTACTCATCTGCAGCATTTTGTTTCCCTAGTCACAGACTAGTGGAAATGTTAATCCCCGATGCTGGCCATATGCCATTTTTAGAATGACATCCAATGGCTGTCTTCGTCAGGTGGCGTAGGGATAACTCCCCGAAACGTTGTGCAATGGTGATAAATAAAATTGCTCAATAAAGAGTTTAAATTCACAACCCTGAGTGCGAAAATCATCTTTTGTGTGTTGATCTGAATTGCGGGTCATATCTTGGCACTGACCCACAGGTTTTCTGCACCGGAATCAATGGAAAGTGGTGTGCTGAGGTAACTACTCTGATTCTGTGATAGAAATTGCAGTCCTTATCAGCTGGAGGGTCACCATTTCGACAACCCTGCTTTATACTGCCGAGGTTGGAGCACATCTTAACAGATCATTCGCTGGGCATGGAGTCTGTAAAGTCACGATTCCTGTTAAGCCCGCTATATAACATTTTCCATAGGAACTTTCAAAAGAAACACCTGAGAGAGTAAAAATTCTTATCATTAAATGCCCGCTTTTATCCTGCTTAAATTTCCATTTTTTGGTATACAATTTAAGTAAAAATGATGAGATCTCTTCCCACACACAAAAATACAAGCCTTGCATTAGCACCTCTCTAATCTCATTGCTAAGCATGTTGATAGAAATGATATGCTTTGTATACCTCTCTGGCACTCAAAGGCTTAAGCCACAACCAACTCTGAAAGTTGTCTGTAATAAATACCCATATTAAAAAGAACATATTAATGAAAAAAGCAAAACTAGGGCAAACTGTGCTATTGTGGGAAAAACCCTCTCACACAAACACACTCTCACACCCCCTTACAGCCACTAATGACACTTGCTTCTAATTTTAACTTCTTTAACACATACAATTTCAAACAGACTTCATTATATCTTGTCATTAAATAAAATGCAAGAATAGGAACATTTTAGGAGAGGGAATGAGGGAGGGACAAGAAAGGAAAGGGGTTTGGTAGTTTCAGTTCCATGATGAGTTCACTTGTTTCACACTTACTTCTGACTAGTTGCTTAACCCCTTAAGGATCCATGATGGTCTTGGACCGTTATGGGTTGTTATACCCTTAAGGACCCATTTGGGGAGTCCAGAATCCGATTCTGCAAAAAGGTCCCTGGTCCTTAAGTGACCGCACCGTGCGTGTGTGGCTTGTCCTTAAGGGGTAAAGGTTTATTAATCATGAGGATATACCCATAGTATAGACATACTGAGCTGTCCCTTAGCCTCATTAAGAAATATGTTGAAACATGTATATTTTTGCTGAAGACCAGCTCAGCATATCTATACTGAGGACAGCTCAATACTCCGCAAAGTACTCCATACCTGGTCCCAGGTACCCCCCCCCAGGAGTACTAGTACCACAGACAGAAACACTGCTTTAAGCAACAAGAGATAGAATGACAGCTATTGCTGACATGATGTTGCACTGCTGCCCTCTGCTGGTAAATCACCTAATCACATTCAGAATCTCCTAGAATTCAGATGGATCACTATTGTTACCCCACAAATACAAATATTTAGGTTTAGGTTAGTAATATTTTAGGAGCGCTCTCAGGATTTATCCACCCCTACCCTATGGGGCAGTTAACCCAGAACTGTTCCTTTTTTCTTTGGCGCACCCTTAAAGGGATAGCAATACTTAAAATGTAAAAAAAAATATGTTGTAGAGTTTATCCCCCTGAGTAAAACAAGAGTACTCCCACTGCTGAAAGGTGTTTCATTCAAAAGTTATTAATTTTCAAAGTTGAATTTTTTAGGTGCAATATCACAGTGGCCTGAAATTGTACAGTGGCGCTGTTGCTACACCATCCTATGGACAGCTCTGGTCAGTTGACCATAAATCTCCATAGGATGGTGTAGCAACAGCGCCACTGTACAATTTCAGGCCACTGTGATATTGCACCTAAAAAATTCAACTTTGAAAATTAATAACTTTTGAATGAAACACCTTTCAGCAGTGGGAGTACTCTTGTTTTACTCAGGGGGATAAACTCTACAACATATTTTTTTTTACATTTTAAGTATTACTATCCCTTTAAGGACCACTAAATCTACAAGTACATATGTGGATTGTATAGTAGGATCATCACCCACTGTCCGATCTTATCTATAGTAGATAAGATAAAGAATTTACCTCTTCAACCTTGTGATTCGGTCAGTCTAATTGAATCCCTTCAGTTCTGAATAGATGCTAACATGCACACAATTTGTGCTGCAGGCAGATTGTAAAGAAAATATATTTAGTCACCGAATCATCAAAGGGTGGGTGGGATATATGAACCTTAAGTAGGAAGACATAATAGAAGTATGTAGGCAGAGCTTATTCGCACCCACACTTAAAGAAGATCTGTACCCTAGAAAAAGACACACTAAGATGTGATAAAGAGGTCATAAAGTGGAGCTGACTTTTCGTGTGATAAACTCCAGTTCCTGTGTTATTCTATGGGGCCAATGCACTCAGATTTTTACAAACTGTGCGATCTTAGTGCATAGGCCCCATGAGCAGTACATTTGACCTTGAGCAAAGACTTGTTAGCATACTCTGCAGGAACACAGCATGAAGTTACCCAATGTGCCAACAAATCACGAAGGTTAATAATTCAACACATTTTAGAGTGATTGAAGGGATCAACTTAAGTATTTTAAGAGTATCGAAATATGACCAAGAAACAAGTGCTTAATTGAGTCCCAAAGTATCCTAAAACAGTAGTGTACTATGGTAGAGTAAATGCCTTTCCCCGGGTAGGCAGGGCACAAACTGGGGATGCTGCACTAGGTGTAAGGTTGCAGGAAGGATCCTTCATTAGGATCAGTAAATAATGATCATTCTTTTGCAGGGCTTGGCTTGGTAGAATGGTAGCTGGGAAGGGAGGAGGAAGTGTCTAAAATGCATACTTGGCTCTTAATGTGTTTATCAGATGGATTTACCCATATAGGTGTTCCTCAAGCAGCCATGAGTTCTTTCTATTGAATGGTTTTACTTGATCTCTGTTTCAGTATATTGCAAGTTGTTTCAGTTTATAAGCTGGTAAACACTAGTGCCACTTGAGAGTCATTCTGGCCTACTGAAACCCACTGTTTGTAAGTAAAACTTCAACATAGACCACCACATACAAGAAACTGCAGATGCAATGCAAAAATAAATAAATAAAAACATTATACATGTATACAGTACATATATATATTGTAATCCCCAAAACAAACTGTGCATTCACTTGTAATACTAAGCCTCTGGCCTGGGTGCTAATCCATAATAAACATGTCACAGATAATCCAAAAGAAATGCACTCACATGTCTTTTGCAGGTTTGAAACCTGCAAAATATCTGTGAGTACATTTCTTTTGGATTATCTATCTATATTTTTTGAAAAAATGCTGTTAAGTAAGACTGCTTTCAAAAATAGACGTTATTAGATTATTTTTATCAATTAACAAAATGCATAGTGAGGGAACAGAAGAAAACTCTAAATCAAAATTTGTTGTGACCAACCTTTGTCTTCAAGACATAATCAATTCTTCTAGGTACACTTCCACAAAGTCAGGAATTTTGTAGGTATATAGGGTATCATTTTAAAAGGTCGCAAGCAAAAGAGCATGCAACCAAAGGACACAATTAGCATGTTGCCATAATAAAAATGGCGACATGAGAATCTCGCACTGCAAGACAGTGCGAGATTCTCATGTCGGGTTCTGAAAGGTCGCATCAAGAACCACAGTGTTACAGGAGAGCAAACTCTCCAGCAGTTTTAACCTTTAAGCTGTTTTACATTCGATCACTGCACAAAATACCTGCATTGCCAGTGGAAAAGTGCCTATTCTCCTACCCTTAGCACAGACTCTTCATCTGCTTTATTCATCAGTTCCTATGCATCGGTGCAGCACGATGGGATAGAGCCGTGCAGCATGATGGGATAGAGTCGTGACATCCTATGCAAATCGGTGCATGGGAGCAGATGAATAAATAATTTGAAGAGTCTGTGCTAAGGGTAGGAGAATGGGCACTTTTCCATCGACAAGGCAGGTATTATGTGCAGTGATCGAATGTAAGACAGCTTAAGGGTTAAAACGTTACTGCATGGGAGTTCACACACTGTGGTACTTGATGGGACCTTTCAGAACCTGACATGAGAATCTCGAGCTGTCATGCAGTGTGATATTCTCATTTCACCATTTTTAATTATGGAGACATGCTGTGTCCTTATTCGCACACTCTTTCACGTGTGACCTTTTAAAAGTAAACCAGTATATAGTCAGGTGTATGATTAAACAATTATGCCAAACAGATGCTAATTATCAATTTAATACGTAGGTTGAAACACAATCATTAACTGAAACAGAAACAGTGGTGTAGGAGGAATAAAACTGGGTGAGGAACAGCCACACTCAGCTAACAAGGTGAGGTTGCTGAAGAAAGATTAATGTCAAAAGTCATACCACGGCACAAGGTAGTTACACTGCATCAGCAAGGTCTCTCCCACTCAGAAATTTCAAGACAGATAAGGGTTTCCAGATGTGCCGTCCAAGCTCTTTTGAAGAAGCACAAAGAAACAGGCAATGGTGAGGACCGCAGATGCAGTGGTTGGCCAAGGAAACAGTGCAGCAGATAAAAGACACATCATGCTTACTTTCCTTCGCAATCGGAAGATATCCAGCAGTGTTATCACCTCAGAACTGGCACAAAACAGTGGGACCCTGATACACCCATCTATTGTCCAGAGAAGACTGTTCAGAAGTGGCCTTCATGGAAGACTTACAGCCAAAAAGCCATACCTCCGACGTGGAAACAAGGTCAAGTGACTCAATTATGAATGAAAACACAGGAACTGGGGTTCAGAAAAATGGCAGCAGGTGGTCTGGACTGATGAGTCAAAATCTGAAATCTTTGGCTATAGCAGAAAGCAGTTTGTTTGCTGAAGGGCTGGAGAGCTATACAAGCATGAGTGTCTGCAGGTGACAATGGAGCAGGGGTAGCCAACGCTCATCCTCAATGGCTACCAACAGTGCATGTTTTGGGGAAATCCTAAAAATGTGCCCTGTTGGTACCTCTTGGGTACCAGGGTTGGTCACCCCTGAACTAGAATAATTACATAACAAATCAACTGCACCATAAGGGATGAAAACATTTCCCAAACCCACATTCATTTACATAGACCAATTATCCATTGATTGCTAGAAAGAGTTCCAGTACATCATTCTATATTAACACTTTGGTCATGCGACAGAATTTACACATATAAGTTATGAAGTGCAAAGCACTGGTGACCTCTCCAGCATTCAAGAACCATCTTCAGTGTAAACAAGAACAAGGAGTCCTGGAAGAGAGAGAAGCAACTGAGGCTGCCTAAATCCACAGGATAACTGTGGTTAGCTCTCCAAGATGTTTGGAACAACCTACCTGCCAGGTTCCTTAAAATATTGTGTGCAAGTGTACCTAGACGAATTGATGCTGTTTTGAAGACAACGGGTGGTCACACCAAATACTAGCAAAAAGAGCATTTGGATACATTTGCCACACTGAAAGGGTTCAGTGTTTGAGAGGCAAAGACGTATCCATGCTATGGAATGTGTTGGATACTTAACACTGAAGTAACCCAACATGTTGGCCATTTTCTTGGTTTTCTTTAACCCTTTGAATGCCAGAAAGCAATGCATTGTGTACCCCTCTGGCACTCAAAGGGTTAAACCCCTTTAGTGACAAAAGAGGTATGCATCATATTTGACTGCATGGATACCTCTTTGCCTTGCAAACACTGAACACTTTCTTTGGCGCAAACATACACAAATCATTGTGAAGGATTGTGCTTAATACCCCTGAAGCACTCAAAAGACTTAATTGGCATGGGCAATGCTGTGGCCTATTCGGTACTATAAATATAAATATAGACTATACACACCGAGAATCACCCGTAAGCTTTTACCCATGACACAAAGGTCATGGTCTATTGTAATGTATTGTCACATAGATCTTCTAAAAAGCCATCACCATGTACTGCATCCAAACTGCTATATTATTACATCATGTGATTGTGCAAAGTGTTTTTTGAAAAATGGTGTCGAATTGTACAAGTCCTAGTTGCTTATGTGCTACTTAGGAAGTTTATATAGTTAACAGTCTGCCTGCGCATGGTTATAGATAATGTACTGTGGAGCGACTTGAAGGCACACTGTGGGAACAATAGGTCCCTCCACAGTGCCTGAAAGGGGAGTGTGGATCATGCCACAGGGGATTCTGTTGGTAGGGTAGCCTTGTTGGTGGGACTGAACTGCAGCACCTCCCTGATTGGACAGTTACATGTAGGCACTGGATTTTTGTGTGGCAGATGGGCACTGTGTAGGCACTGCTTGGCACTGAAATGGGGGGAGAGGCCATAAAAACAGTGAGTGGAGCAGCAGATTTGATATAGTTTTTTGGGCTGAAATGTGGACACGCGTAGACTTTGGACAGGCTCCATGATACATGATTGTATATTGAATTGTGGTGTATGGTGGGTGTGTTGTGAAACTGGATGTGGGATAAGAAGCAGAGAATGGGTGGCATAGACTTGAGAAGCGCAATCAGAGACACACACACACGCACACCATAAATATGATCAGAAGCGTAAAGCGCATGCATACACCTGTATGTGTAACAGTCATGGTCTGAAGAGTGACCGCTGTTGAACCTCCTGCCCACTCTCCCATAGTCTCTTGAACTGCCACTCTTGATCCTCCCCTTCACCCAGAGGTTGATCTTCTGTTGGTACGGTTTCTTCTGTCTACTTCCATGTAAACCTAGAACAGAGAGTAGGCGGAAGGAGTGGGGCCAAGCATGACCAAATTCGTCAGTGCATTGTAAAGTGGAGTGCTGGGTAGTTGTCATGTCAGGGTCATGCAATACCTAGCTTGCTCTGTGATGAGGTGAAAGTTTGTTGTGCTGAGCTGTAATGTGGGGAAGTAAAATGACTGGGATACTAAGTGCCTGAGTGGCAGTGCTGTAGTGAGATGGAATACGGAGAAGTGGAGTTACCGGGATATTAGCACAACCAGTCCTACTCCTCCACATTGTAGGCAGTCTTAGCTCTGATTGCTAAAAACCCACACCGTATTGCAGTCTACTTATAACCTGGGTCTTCCTACTATCCGGGCCCTTGGATGGTCAGTACTCAGTATCCTTGTACCTGTGAACTTCATTCGTGTACGATTCCTGTTACGACCTGGTCTGTTATTCATGGTTCCTGTTTTCTGGCTTCCTGACTCCGGCTTCATCAACTCTGCACTTCTCTACTTCATCCAACTTCATGTGTACCAACTCCAGCTTTGCTCACCAACGCTATGCTTCACCCGACCTCCTGTGTACCGACTCCGGCTTTGATCACCGACTCTAGGCTTCACTGCTTCATCCGAGCTCCATCCCGTTTGTTCGACTGTGCTCCGACTCCTGGCCTTCATACGACTTCTGCTTCTCATAAACGTTCAATTCAAGCCTGTGTTCTGAGATGGAATGTGGGGAAGCAGAATTACTGGGGTACCACTTCCCACATTCCAGCTCAGCAGAAGACTGTTACTCAAACACTTAATATCCCAGTCATTCTGGCTTCCCTGCATTACAGCTCAGCACAACAAAGCTTCAGCTCCACTTGCAGACAGAGAAAGGGTTGATATATTGTTCTGTTCTTGCTGTCTGTTCTAGTGATTGTCAGTTTCTTTTCTTCCTCTCTGACTTCTGTGCCCTTTGAGCATTCCTCCTCACTGATAGCAGCTGTGCAGTGGTGGGAAGACTTTACAGTCCCCGGTCACATGATCAAGTGAGGCTGTGTGGTTGTGGGAGCTGTCCACTTCCCAGTGAATACATAGTAGATTGATTCCTTTAAAGTGGAACCTCCAGATCTTACTAAGTCGCCATGCATTCATTAACCCCATCCCAACAATGGACTTACCAGGTACGTCCCGCAAAAACTGTCACTTAGTGACAGAGGATGTACCTGGTAAGTCCCGGAAGTCTGGGTCTCCGTGCGGCAATTTCCATGTGCGATGGCAGGATACAGCTCCTTAACTAGCAGAGGGGTAGGTAACCCATTCCAAAAGAATGTGCTGCGTACCCCCTGTGGCACTCAAAGGGGTAAGTGTTATACAGACCAGGAGAGCAGAGGACTAACAGCACAATCCAACTGTCCAGAATTACGATGCGTGGTGGCTGTTCCTTATAATGCACGGAGCCAGTAGGTGGAGGAATAGTGGAACTGTGGATGCAGCTTTTCATGAATGTCAGGAGGTGATGCAGCAGGGAATCGTCGTAGTTGAGAATCACCTGGTTCGACATTTTATAAACCCTTTCTGTGGCAGAGAGGTATAAGCAATGTGTATGGCACTCAAACAGTTAATATTTGTGGCATCATTAGTTGCACTCCTGTGCAGTTAGTAAACATGAAGGCTTCATGTGAAAGGGAAAACAGGAGTGGACCCAGCAAAGGCTCTGATTGTGAGTTCTAAAAGAGTCCACCAGGCACAGTGACACTTTAAAACTGGGAACAGTGCTTGGGGTTATTATTGCTGTCAGTTTCTCGTATGTATCCCTGTAGCGGACCTTCGTCACTTGCTGTTTTAGTGGGGTGATGTGGCTCCCAAGGGGTTGCAAAACCTATTTACTCATATATTAGAGACCACTTGGAGATACTATATCACATTTGATAAAAGACAGGTTGCTTTTTTGGAATAACCGTTTGGATGCCAGATACATGTCCAACAGAGTGATTTTGCAACGCATTTGAGAATCCAAGGGGTTACTTTTTGTGGCATTAATTACAACACCTGTCTTCTATGCTGTGTGGTACGCAAAGGGTTCATGACACTACTGCATTCTTAGTTGGGTTGGAATGTAGTAAGTCGGAGGGGTTGATCCAGTGGCTGCAAGTGTAGCTGAAACTTACTTGTGCTGAGATGGAATATGGTGAAGTGGAATTAATGGCATAGTAACCCTTTGAGTGCCAAAGAGGTAGGCAACACATTGGAAAGCTGTGTGTTGCGTACCTCTGTGGCACTCACAGGGTTAAACTCCACTTCCCCGCAATCCAATCAGCAAAAGTAAGTTTCAGCTACACTTGCATCCACTGGATCAACAAGTCAACCGTAGTGGAAGCTGTCAGTTGTGTACCTTGTATAGCTGTAGCTTGCGGCACCCCTCCTTGGGTCATGCAGTGCAGTGTCCCACAGTTGAGGGCAGTGTAGCCACACTCCATCACCGCAGCTGACTGAGCTGCAGCCGAGTTCCAGGTCTGCAATGATGCAGCCGCATGTGCCCCACACACCCAACCTTACATTGGCACCACTGGTGGGTCTACCTACCCATACAGAGGGTGTTGAGGCAGGACAGTCCATAAGTTCAACAGACACCTAGTCCCACAGTGCACACCTGTCCATGTGTGTGTGTGTGTGTGTGTGTGTGTGTGTGTGTGTGTGTGTGTGTGTGTGTGTGTGTGTGTGTGTGTGTGTGTGTGTGTGCTGCATTTGAGTTTTGGTATATGTAGTATTTTGTTCTGTGTGAATGGTGCATTTGTGCTAGCTAGAGTGTGTGTGGTAGCCTTTTTTTTTCCCCCTCTTTCTTTCTGCTGGACGTTGGGGGCGGGCCAAATCCTTGCAGAGATTTTCACAGGATTAAGCAGGGTCCTTCGACCCCTGCCTACTCCTGCAAGAATCACGCACCCACTTAGGTAAGTCAATGTGTTTAACAAATTTAGAGCTACATACACCTATCCATGGTCCCCCTTTAATAAGATGAGTGTCAGAGACATGGCTAGTGCACAGCTGGGTTCAGTACATGGACTGAGAACTGGTTAAATGATAGATGGCAGAGAGTTGTTGTACATGGAACCTTTTCATCTTGGTCTTAAGGAGTAAGTGGGGTGCCACAGGGTTCAGTCCTGGGCCCAATGCTTTGTTAAATTTGTTTATTAATGATCTTGAAATGGGAACTGAAAGTAGTCTCAATCTTTGCAGATGACACTAAGCTGTTTAAGGAAATACATATAGAGCTGGATGTTTTTTCTCTATATAAGGATTTAGATAAACTGAGTGAATGGGCAGAAAAGTGGCAAGTGACATTTAATGTAGATAAATGTAAGGTTATGCATTTGGGATGTAGAAAGCAGTATACTACATATACACTAAATGGGAAACAACTTACGGATTCCTCATTAGAGAAATATTTAGGAGTACTGATATATGACAGACTTCACGGCAGAATGTGCAGAGTTACTCAGCTGGTGCAATAGAGAATAAAAGACAAATACAATTGACAAAGAACAAAATCTTTAGGAATGGGAAAAAGATAAAATGTATGCATGCAAATGCTCGCAGTCTGGCTGGTAAGATGGGGAAACTAGAAATGACTGCAGTACATGAGCAGTATGATCTGATTGGTGTGTCTGAAACCTGGTTAGATGATACGTATGACTTGGCAGTCAATCTAGAGGGTTATACACTTTTTAGGAGGGACAGGGTTAATAAAAGGGGAGGAGGGGTATGCCTATATGTAAAGCGGGCCTTAAAACCTAGTTTAAGGGAAGATATAAATGAAGGGTCCAATGAAAAGGTAGAGGCCTTGTGTGTTGAAATACACACTGGGGGCACACATAACAAAAGAGGTTAATGGGGATTTGCTACAAGCCACCTAATGTTGGGGAGTTTTCAGAAATAAAAATGCACAAGAATCATGGAATGTATTTAAAATGCTCTTGGGCAAATATACACGTCAATATATACAATTGGGGAATAAGCACAAGAGAAGTAAAGCGAAACCAATGTGGGTTAATAATGTGGTTAGCAGGGAGGTGAGAAATAAAAAACAGGCTTTTAAAATGTTTAAGTCAAACGGGTCAGATGCATCATTTAAAAAATATAAAGAATGTAATAAAATCTGCAAACAAGCAATTATGCTAGCTAAAATAGAAAAGGAGAGAAACATTGCAAATGAGAGCAAGAAAAACCCTAAACAATTCTACAAGTATATTAATAACAAAAAAGTCAACGTTGATATTGGTCCTCTTAGGACTGAGACATGTGAATTGATTAGGGAGGATAAAGCTACGGCTAACACCCTAAATACATTCTTTGCTTCAGTATATACAAAGGAAGCAGCAATAACAAGGTATGGGCAAACAGACAAAACCACAGAATTTCCTCCAACATCTACATGGCTTACTGAGGACAAGGTCCAAAAGAGACTGGAAAGGGTTACAGTGAAAAAAGCGCCTGGACCGGACGGTATACACCCAAGGGTACTAAAGAAACTTAGTTCAGTAATAACAAAACCATTATACTTAATATTTATTGAGTCCCTTTCATCAGGCATAGTGCCCTGTGATTGGAGGAAAGCTGATGTAGTTCCATTGTTTAAAAAGGGAGCAAGATCCAAACCAGGAAATTATAGACCTATGAGCTTGACTTCCATAGTGGGTAAGATACTAGAAGGGTTATTAACTGACAGTATTCAGAACTATGTGAAGACAAACAATATCATTTAGTAGGAATCAGCATGGTTTCACGAAAAACAGATCATGTCAGACTAATTTACTTGCATTTTATGAAAGAGTGAGTAGTAATTTGAACAGGGGAACTGCTGTTGATGCAGTATACTTGGATTTTGCAAAAGCCTTTGATACAGTGCCGCGCAACAGGTTACTGCATAAACTAAAAGGCTTCGGTTTAGGCAGTGTTATCTGTACATGGATTGAGAACTGGTTAAATGATAGATGGCAGAGAGTTGCTGTAAATGGAACTTTTTCAAATTGGTCTAAGGTTATAAGTGGGGTGCCGCAGGGTTCAGTCCTGGGACCAATGCTTTGTAATTTGTTTATTAATGATCTAGAATTGGGAATTGAAAGTAGCATCTCAATCTTTGCTGATGACACTAAACTATGTAAGGAAATACATACAGAGCTGGATGTTTTTTCCCTACAGAAGGATTTAGATAAACTAAGTGAATGGGCAGAAAAGTGGCAGATGTCATTTAATGTAGATAAATGTAACGTTATGCATTTTGGGCTGTAGAAACAAACTTGCTACATATACTCTAAATGGGAAACAACTTGGGAAATCCTAATTAGAGAAAGATTTAGGAGTACTGATAGACAATAGACTTCACAGCAGTGTGCAGAGTCACTCAGCTGCTGCAAGAGCAAATAGAGTACTACCCTGCATAAAAAGAGGTGTAGAAGCAAGGGATGCCAATATTATCCTACCTCTGTATAAATCCTTGGTTAGGCCTCATCTAGAATATGGAGTACAATTTTGGGCGCCAGTTCTAAAAAAAGATATACTGAACTGGAAAAGGGTACAGAGACGTGCAACAAAACTGATAAAGGGATTGGAGGATCTGAGTTACAAAGTGAGACTAGCCAAACTGGGTTTGTTTACATTAGAGAAGAGACGTCTAAGGGGTGATATGATTACCATTTATAAATACATTCAAAGTCAATACAAAGAACTATCCAATTAATTATTTATGCAAAGAGCTGAGATAAGAACAAGAGGTCATCCATTAAGACTAGAGGAAAGGCGCTTTGAACTAAAACAAAGGCAGGGATTCTTTACAGTAAGGGCAGTAAGGCTATGGAATTCTTTGTCTCGGGATGTTGTGCTTGCAGATAATGCAACTGCATTCAAAAAAGCAATGGATGCCTATCTAGCACAGAACAATATTGACAATTATGACAGATGGCTTCAAAGCAAATAGGATATTGATCCGGGGAACTATTTGACTACCAATTGGCGTCAGGAAGGAATAATCCCCCCCACACACACTTGGGACTAGATTGGAAATGGCTCCAGGGGGCTTTTTTTGCCTTCCTCTGGATCAACGGGGGTGTTTTTGGCATGGGCTGGACTTGATGGACGCATGTCTTTTTTCAGCCTTATCTACTATGTTAATAGGGTACTATCCTGCATAAAAAGTGCGTATAGATGCATGGAATGCGAATATAATTCTACCACTATATAAATTCTTGGTAAGGCCTCGTCTAAAATCTGGAGTACAGTTTTGGGCACCAGTTCTTAAAAAAACATTACTGAACTGGAAAAAGTGCAGAGAAGTGCAACAAAAGTGATAAAGGGATTGGAGGATGTGAGTTATAAAGAGAGACTAGCCAAACTAGGTTTGTTTACATTAGAGAAAAGATGTGATATGATAAACATTTACAAATATATTGAAGGACAATACAAAGAACTACAAAACAAATTAGTTGAGCTAAGAAAGAGAGGTCATCCATTAAGACTAGAGGAATGGCACTTTCAACTAAGACAAAGGCAGGGATTTTTTTACAGTAAGGGCAGTAAAGATATGGAATTCTTTAATTTGGGATGTTGTGCTTGTTGATACTGTAACTGCTTTCAAAAAATAAATTGATACCTATATAGAACAGAACAATATTGAGAATTATGACAGATGGCTTCAATGCAAATAAGTTGTTGATCCAGGTAACTATCTGACTGATATTTGTAGTCAGGAAGGATTTTTTTTTTTTTACCTTCTTGGGGCTTAATTGGAAATGGCTTAAATTTTTTTTCTTTTTTTGCCTTCTTCTGAATCAACGGGGTGATCTGGCATGGGCCGGACTTTATGGATGCACGTGTTTTTTCCCCCATCCTCTTCAACTATGTTACTATATACTACACTTGGTAATTCACACAATTAAATGTGAAATCATGGAGTACCGCTTACCAGGTTTTCCCTTTCGATGCGTTGCTGCTCCTTCTGTCTGTTTAGTGCACTGTGGTACAGTCTGGTTGGATTAGTGCTGGGTTTCTTAGGAGCGAGGGTCTTGCTACGGGGTTTTGCTGCCTGTCTTGACAGCTCTCTCAGCAGTCTCTGGTTTTCCCGGTCAATATGTCTTACTTCTTCATTTGTGAAGGAGTAGTTCTTTTTGTTCCGGATTACTGGAGGTTCAACTTCTAGGTTTCGCTGCTCCTTTTTATCTAGGTGCATGAATGCTTCAAACAAACAGAATTAGGTCAATTGAAGAAAAAAAAATCCAAACGAAATTAGATCTCACCATGAACATAAGATATTCTAAAGAATTTCAAATGAATTAGTATTGCAATTATTACATTGAAATAAACATCTCTGCCACAAGATAAACTTCAACCTATTATTAGTCAAAAGAAGACTGTACTGTAGGGTACCAAAACATTCATGTTGATTCAGCTCATTAATATAATAAAATAAAAATGTGTTGGATGCACTTCTAGCATTCAAGAGGTTAAAAAAAAATAAAAATAAAATAATCTCAATTTAAATGAAGAATTGAGAAAGTTGCAGCAGAGGAAGTCTGCACTGTGGCCTTTGATGCCACCAAGGAGGTTATCCATACAGGCAATTTGAATGAGACTATGGACATTATAACTTACAACGAATAGTGAACCAAAGTAGGAATTAGCCAAACCATGTATGATGGGGGTTATCATGAGCTGGCATTCTAAAAAGTACCCCATTTACCTTGGATTGCCAGGGGATGACAATCATCACTAAAATGAATAAATTTCTAGCTACACCAACACAACAAGTAAAAAGGTTGGTGCCTATTTGGTCATTTAACTAGTCGAATTGTAGTTAACATCAAGAAAACATTTCTTAACAAAAATTGATTGTCACAGACACTTGTGTGAAAAACAAAACAAACAGTCTTGTGCTATAAACAGAAATAGCAGGGAGTCCCTCGACTGAATTACAGACTACTTGAAAATCCATGGCAACAGGAGGTGAGTAGATAGTCACATAGATAATCATAGATGTGGCTATTTCTGCATGAACCATTCCTCTGCGGGTAATGATGGTAGACCTGAACAGATTAATAATACAAAATATATTATTAGCACTAGCAAATGTGTGGCACAGCTTTGCCTGTCCAAATCAGACCTCTTGGTGGGTCATAAGGACTGTTCCTGATGGCCCCCCCCCCCCACAAAAAATAGGTTAAAAACAAAGCAATTTTGACTGATTTGCTCCTAGTTACTAAACGAAAAAGTGACAGAAATGTAAGAGACTCATAAGACAGACCAAACGCGAACGCCAATAGAATGGGATAGTGACCCTTACAGACATAGGTATTAAAGAGCAACAACTCTCGTATTTACCCTACCCCAGAGAAGTGGAACTCTAAAATGGGAGAGCACTTGTTGTTCATCAGACGGACCAGACTCAGACGTGGAGAGGATCCAGATTACTATACACACTTTATTACTTGGTGGAATAGCTCTTTCTTAACTCTTCTTTGTTGCTAGGGGGGTGATTGGGGAGCCCTGCACCTCGTACCCTCTGTTTTTCCTTTCATGCTCCTTTCTTATTACCCTGATCCCTTAATTGTTTCCCCTTCTCAGCTTTATCGATAGGTTATGGAGATTCAAATTTTCTTCCTCCTTCCTTTCGTACCCTTTTTATCCCCCTCCTTCTCACCCTTTCCCCCACCTGCTGTTATTCTATTTTGTTAGTTCACCTACTAATTTTATCTTGCTCCTTCCCCCCCAACCTCTTTTATATTTCTCTTCTTCTTCCCTCTTCTCACCTATTCTTCTACCTATTTATATCCCCTTTACTCTCATGTCCAATTGCCTTTTCTTATGTAATTATAGCAGTCATCCCAGAAAACATTTGTTGTCCTTATAACATATGTAATATGCCTCTGTTTCTTTTGATATGCTTTCTTTCTATACACCATATTTAATATAGATATATTATCTGTCATTGATATGCTGTATATATGAATACTGATATATTCAATAAAAATGTAATTATTATATATCTCAAGAAACAGGCAATAAAACATTCAAAAATATTTAGCTGATAAAAAAAAAAATAAAAAAAAAATCAGACAGCCAAAGTAGTCTAATTTGTAATAAACTTCAGAATTACTTTGTTGTAGTCACACTGGGTATATGTATCAAGGTGTCAAAAAGTTCACACATTCGAAGATATCTCTCTCTCTTATATATACACACATATACATACACACACTATTCTTTTAATAAGGAGTAACAATTTGCAAATAAAACCCCTTTTTTGGACTGGGAAAAGTACAAGGACATATGTATCAATGTATCCCTGAGGGCCTTATTCTTGTAGCGAAAGAGATGAGATTCTGAGGCAAATCACAAGCACCACAGGAGACAAATGAAAATTTCATAATTTCCCATTGATTTAAATGGTAATTTTAACCTGGGAAGGCTAGAGCAGCTTGCTAGAATCCAAGGGGTTAGAACTCAATGGGAATTTTCATTTCCCACCTATGGTGCAGTTGGCTTGGGCCAGGATTGCATCACTTTAGCTGGAGGAATAATGCCCTAAAAGTCTCTAGTCAGTAGTTTGGTACAAATAAGACTGTCTTGGCTGTCTTCAGTTTTTAGATGATATAAGTATGTTGTCTATTTTATGATTTTCTTGTGATACATACTGTATGTCTATAAAAACCACTATATCATTTTCTGGGAGTTCACTTTTGTTCTGTTTTAAAAATCCCACATTTTAATTTGTCATTTTGTTTAATAATTAGGGGCAAAACCAGTCACAAATGCATTTTGCCCCTCTTTTTTGTACTCTCTACACATTGCTACATACATCCCTTTGAAATATACATATGAACATGTCACTAGTTAGGAAAATATTTATCTATGTGTTGTTCAAAGCTTGCCAATTTGTTATTGAACATTTGGGAAACAGTGATCAAAACATGATTACATTTGAGGTCAGTTTAGTAAAGCAAAACTGTATAGGTTCGACCAAAACTCTTAATTTTAAAAAAAGCTAACTTCAAATTGTTAAGAGCTTCGATGCATCACAAAGACTGGGATAAAATTACTTAAAGGTACAAATACTGAGGAAAAATGGTCAGAATTAAAATTTAGGTTGCAGAAATTTACCCAGCAGTATATACTAATGGGGAACAAATGCACAAGAAATAAATCACAGCCAATGTGGTTAACTGCAAATGTAAAGATGGAAATTGCAATGGAAAAAAATATTTAAATTATTTAAGTCAGAATGTTTAGTTTCTTCGTTCTTAACCCCTTTGCGTCCAGTGACGTGCCAGGACCATCACGGCTGTCCGGCACTTAAGGATCAGTGACGGTCCGGGCACGTAACGTACTTTTTACTCACATCGCTCCTGCAGGAGCGCAGTGAGTAGTAGCAGGGATTGAAATTGATCGCTCCAAGACCGGAGCGATCTCTTTCAGTCCCCCGTTCAGCATGCCAGCACATTTGATCAGTCACATGGGACGGCACATCAAACTTTTCTATCTGGTCCTTAAAGGACCACACATCCCGGGACCACTGGTCCTTAAGGGTTTAAAATACAGAGTGCAAAAAGGCAATTAGGTTAGCAAAAATAGATAACAAAACTGGAACAGCAAGGGAGAGCAAGACTAATCAAAAAAAGTTTTTGAAATATATAAATAGCAAAACACTTAAAAGGGAGTGCATTGGACCTTTCAAAAATTAGATGGTTGAGTTGATTAGAGATAAGGAAAAGGCCAATGTTCTAAATACTTTCTTTGCATCAGTATATACAAGGGAACAAGGAATGGTAGAAGAGCCTCATCAAGTAACAAATAATATCAGATATTAGGTTAACACAAGAAACGGTAATGGGAAGACTGATCAAAATTAAGACTGACAAAGCTCCTGATAGTATACATCCAAGGAACTCAGGACAGTGTTAGCAAGACCCCTATTTTAACTCTTTAAAAGATTTGCTCACCTCAGGCTCTGTGCCACAAGATTGGTGTAGATCCAATGTAGTGCCTCTATTTAAGAAGGGAACTAAAACAGAACCTGGGAAATATAGACCTGTGAGTTTGACCACTGAGTGGGTAAACTGCTAGAAAGGATAATAGCAGGAAAGTATATAATTCTCATGTCACTGGGTTATGAGGCAAAGGTTGAACCTGATGTGTCTGTTTTTCAACTTACTTTACTATGTTATTATGTAAACACACCCACACAAATCAATGTTCACAATGACTAAATAATTATTCGGTGTTTAGTAAAAACTCAACAGGCACTGTTAGCTCTTTACATATTGAATAGCATTGTGTGTCACTAAATTAAAAACATGCTAAATTCTCTGTAAATAATGATATATAGTTGGCAAAGAGTCTATAATCCAGTTCATGAAAACTAAAGAAGTTGGCAAAGAGTCTCTAATCCAGTTCATGAAAAGAAAAGGAAAAAAAAAAAAAAATCTGTCACACATGGCACCAATTTAAAATGTTTAACTTTAATAACTAGGTGCAACATCAAAAAACACAATTTTTACAGCATGGCTATATATGCCCCTAAAAGTTCACAAATTATTGGAACAAAAATAACCTTATTAGTGACTGTGTATAGTATTCATATTAAAATAAATAACTAAACCAATTTGAGATAAAAAAAAACTTACACAGTGGAATGAGTGTACCAAAGCGTCACTAAAAAGTAGCTTTTCAGTAATTTACTGCATTGGCTGTCTTTAATTTTTGGGTGCTAAATATTTTCACAGGTTCTCTATTTTCTATTTCTTGCAATAAATTTGATACCCTTTTCTAAGGGTGGATATTGAAATCTCAGAGTTTTGAATTGTCTCATGAGTCATTACTTTTTGTCACCATTTTGCTTAATAACTAGACAAATCATTCACAACTACATTTGTAACCTATTTTTGCATTCGGGACAGGTATCACATATATCATCAGACACATAGAGGTCAATTTGGTCTATTTTTTCAGGGCAACAAAAGAATCACTACATTAATGTTGCTTATGTAGTCACAGCTTTAAAGATATCCCTGCTTTTGTACAGCTGGTACAATATAAAGGACAGAACCATTGACTATGACACCCATGTAATACTAAGAATATTCCTAAAATCAGCACTGTCAGCCTTTATGACTGCAAACACACAAAAAGAAGGGAAGGAGCACACACTCTAAGTGTAGACTATTTCACATTCAGATGTATTTTCCCTCCAACATATCTGTGATCCAATATTGCTTCACCGTGCCAGAACACCTTTGCAAGTGGATAGTAATACCACTCACCTTCTGTAGAGGCAAGACCAGCCTCAAAGTATAATAACCTTCACTGGATAACCCCCAGTGTTGGTATCAGCTAGGTACCGCCTCTCCACGCCTCAGACTCCTTGATATACACTGAAGCTAGTCTTGCATGTTTTGTGCAGAACATTTTACCATAGGTTTGTGGGAGAACCGCACCAACTACTAGTGGAGGACTTTGAAAGGAATAATAATACTTAAGTATTACTAATCCCCATATTGTAGCCATGTTAAAAAGAATTTAATTGTCCCCAGTGTCATCTCTCAAACATTCATGGTTTGAGAGATAACCGCACGCAAAGGCCCCCCCCCCCCCTGAAGTCAGCGTTGTAGCTGACTGCAGGGATATCCTGTCTTATTTGCATCAGGCGGCTCTGCAGCAGAGCTGAGATCGCACTAATAAAAGAGAATTATTTAACTGAAACGGTCTTCTACATGTGCTTGCAAACCAAACCAAGCCTGTCGTACGATAGACTTCCCCTGCAGTCAGCTACAACGCTGACTTCAGGGAAGGGGGAGGGAGGGGGGAACTTTGCATGCGGTTATCTCTCAAACCATAAAGGTTTGAGAGATGACACTGGGGACAATTAAATACAATATGGGGATTAGTAATATTTAAGTATTACTATCCCTTTAAGAGATGCTACAGGTCATTCTGCATTGTTCCATACAAAGTGGAATTTTTTATGTGTTTATCTATTTAGTGCTTTCAGAAAGGTTTGGTATTATTTTTTTATGAATGAAGTTTATGACACCAGAAGTACAGGATAGCAGAAAAATAGGATTTTAGTCTTACCTGTTAAATCCTTTTCACTTAGTCCATACAGGTCACTGGTACTCTACTCTGGGAGGCGTAAGTCCCCTTTAATAGGCAGGAACAACTATGCAAATAATTTGCAAGGGGCGGAGCCTCCCCTCTTACTTAAGCCACCTTCTGGCCAGAGCCACTTTAGATTGATTTGAGACCCTAAAAACTGACCTCAGGTAAGCAAAAAGAAAGACTCCTGTGAGCATGCCCGAACGGTCTCCCACTGAATGCCACAGGAGAGCCAAGACTGGTCCCTTGACAGGGTGGGAGACCAGTGACCTGTATGGACTAAGTGAAAAGGATTTAACAGGTAAGACTAAAATCCTATTTTCACTGTCGTCCAATACAGGTCACTGGTACTCTGGGATGTACAAACATTGAGCTGATCCAGAGGCGGGAAGTAAGGCAAGGACCAGGCGCAAGGCCCAAGTCACTAGAACTGTTATGACCAGTTGATAACATAGCCCAAACTGTAAGTGTCAACGGACACCAACCAAGGGAACAATCCCTGAACTAACACAGCACACGGAACTAGAGCCAACCGGGCTCAACAGTAAAGAAGCACTAAGGATCACAGAGCGGAAGACCTACACAGGCAAGACTGCCTCCAGGACCTTCCTACCAAAACTGGCATCAGCCGAAGCCAGTACATCAACTCGATAGTGCTTAGAAAAGGTGTGCACAGAGGACCAAGTGGCCGCTCTGCACAGTTGATCAGCAGAAGCTTGATTCTTGTAGGCCCAAGAGGCCCCAATAGATCTGGTGGAATGGGCAGTCACCCGGAAGGGAACATGCTTATTCCTCAACTTATAGGCTTCACGGATGGTAGCCTTAATCCAAGAGGCAATGGTAACTTTGGAAGCCGGTCTTCCTGCCCTAGGCCCCTCAGGAATGACGAATAGAGCGTCAGACTTCCTGATAGACTCGGTGCGATGAACATAAAACTTGAGGCAACGCACCACATCCAACAGATGGAGATCTCTTTCCTTGTCAGATGAAGGATTAGGGCAGAAAGAGGGAACCACAATCTCCTGATTGATGTGAAACTCGGACACAACCTTGGGTAAGAATTCCTTGGTAGTGCGAAGCACAGCCTTATCCTTGTGGAACACCAGGTAAGGAGGTTTACAAGACAAGGCCTGTAACTCTGCTACCCGGCGCACTGACACAACAGCCAAGAGGAAGGCCATCTTCCAAGTCACAAGACGTAATGGAATGGAAGCCAAGGATTCAAACGGTGGTCGCTGTAGAACTCCCAGCACCAAATTGAGATCCCACTGGGGAGCAGGACTCTTAAAGGCAGGTCGGACATGAGTCACACCTTGGAAGAAGACTTTCACATCAGGAAGGACAGCAATCCGTTCCTGGAAAAACACAGACAAGGCAGAAGTCTGAACTTTGAGGGAACTCAGACTGAGCCCCTTATCCACACCGTCCTGCAAGAAGGCCAGGACAGTGGGAAGATGGAAGTCAAGAGACAACTTCTTGTCAGAGCACCATGTCACGAAAGTTGACCATATGCGATGATAGATCTTGGAAGACACCGGCTTACGAGCACTGAGCATCGTCGATACCACAGAAGGAGAAAAGCCTTTCTTAGCTAGAATCGAGGATTCAACCGCCATGCCATCAAATGGAGAGAGTGAACATCCTCTTTCCACAGATACCCCTGAAGAAGCAGGTCCGGACGGGCTGGAAGTGGGATTGGATCCTTCACTGACATGGCCATCAATTCCGGAAACCAGGACTGGCGAGGCCAGTTTGGAGCAATCAGGATGACAGGACAACGTTCCCTCTTCAACTTCTGGATAACTCTGACCAATAGAGGAAGAGGAGGGAAGATGTAAGCCAGGGAGAAGTCCCAAGGGATCGACAAGGCATCCACTGCTAGAGCAAGGGAGTCCCTCAACCGGGAGCAAAACACCGGAACTTTCCTGTTGTGTCTGGTAGCCATCAGATCCACCACAGGCATCCCCCACCGTTGAGTGAGCATGTGAAACACCTCTGGGTGCAGAGCCCATTCTCCGCTGTCGACGGTATGACGACTGAGGAAGTCTGCCATGACGTTGTCCACGCCTGGAATATGAACCGCAGAGATGACAGGCACGTGATCTTCTGCCCAAGACAAAATATCCTTGACCTCCCACCAGGCGGAACCGCTTCTTGTGCCGCCTTGCCTGTTGATGTAAGCCACCGCCGTGGCGTTGTCGGACTCCACTCTGACTGGAAGACCGGTCAATTGAGACTCCCAGTGCCTCAGGGCCAGCCGGACAGCTCGAAGTTCCAGAACATTGATGGAGAGCATGGATTCCTCCAGACCCCATTTCCCCTGAGCACTGAAGCGACCCCAGACTGCACCCCAGCCCCGAAGGCTGGCATCCGTAGTGACTGTGGTCCAAGGAGGAACTAGAAAGGATTTCCCTTTCAGGAGATGAGAGAGATCTAACCACCAGTGCAGACTCGACTCGACATGAGGAGGAAGAGAAACAGACAGATGTTGATGATCTGGATGATTCTTGCACGTCTGGATCACGAATCTCTGAAGATCCCTGGAGTGGGCCATGGCAAATGGTACTGCTTCGATTGTGGAAATGAAATTCCCCACTAAGGACGACAACTTCGGAACTGGAATCACGTCCAAGTCCAGAATTCCAGCCACTCTTACAGCTATCTGGTGAGCCACGTCCTCTGGAAGAAACACCATGCATTGGCGAGTGTCGAACAGGAGACCCAGGAACAGAAGCCTCTGAGATGGAATCAAGTCCGACTTGTCCAGATTCAGGATCCAGCCATGACGGTTCAGGGTGTGCATGCACATCTGTAATTGCTGGAGGAGAAGCTCCGCTGAGGAGGCCTTCAGAAGGAGATCGTCCATGTAGGGGGTCACTCTGATCCCATCCTGATGGAGCACCGCTATCAATGAGCCCAACACCCTCTGGAAGACCTGAGGGGCTGAAGTCAGCCCAAAGGGGAGCGCTGCAAACTGAAAGTGTCCCCTGTGGCAGGCAATCCTGAGATACCGCCTGCTCTCTGGATGAATAGGGATGTGAAGATAAGCATCCTGAAGGTCCAGGGAGGCAAGAAACTCCCCTGGAGACATTGCTGCAATCACAGAGCGCAGGGACTCCTGGCGGAAGTGGGAAGTCACCACATAGGCATTGAGATCTTTGAGATCCAAGATGGGACGGGCTCCTCCGTCCTTTTTGGCTACCACAAACAGGTTGGAATAAAATCCTGAACCTGTGTCCCCCTGAGGAACCGCCTCCAGGACCTCTTTGTCCAAGAGATCCTGAATAGCGTCGTCGAACAGACGCCTTTTTGTGGGTTCCTGAGAAGGACGAGTAAAATGGAACCGAAAAGGAGGAAGGGAAGAGAAAGGGATCCTGTATCCCTCTGACACCACCTGAAGAACCCATGGGTCCGCCACTGACTCCTCCCAAGTCCGGCGAAAGATGCGGAGACGACCGCCTACAGCCGGATGCGGACCCGGGTTCGGCGAGTCATGCCGAAGCAGTCTTGGAGGTCTTGGCCTTGGAGGCAACTTTGGGCCTCCAGGACTGTTTGGGCTTGGAGGAGGAGCGCGTAGTGGGAGGACCCGTTTGGGCCGAGGAGCGTGTCTCAGTCTGAAAGGAACGAAAGGACCGATTGCGTTTGGCTGGAAACTTTTTCTTAAAGACTGAGGGTAGAAGAGTACTTTTACCTCCAGTAGCCTCACTGATCATTTCTTTGAGTTCAGACCCAAAAAGCAAATTCCCCTGAAAGGGCAAGGAAAGCAAAGCCTTCTTAGAGGCTGTATCAGCAGACCAAATTTTCAGCCAAAGAGCGCGTCTAGCCACCACAGAAGAAGTGGAGGCCCTCGCCATCATGCGCACAGCATCAAAAGCAGCATCAGCAACATAGTTCTGAGCTTCAGTGATATTAGCAAGAAGCTGCAACTGTTCAGATACAGGCGCATCCTGGCGAACCGCTTCAGTCAGTCGTTCAGTCCAGGCCGCAATAGCTCTATTAACCCATGCCACAGCAAAAGTGGGGCGCATGGCTGTGCCAATAGAGGCAAAAATAGACTTAAGAGAGAGCTCTAGTTTCTTATCCGTCCAGTCCTGCAAGGCAGAGGCATCTGAGACAGCCAAAGCAGTAGATTTGGATAGTCTAGACACAGGAGCATCCACTTTGGGAGGATGAACCCATTTTGCCAGCTCCGCCTCAGGAAAAGGGTAAAGTTTGGCAAACTTTTTGGAGACAGAGGAAGATCTATCAGGATTCTTCCATGCCTCAGAGACCAGACGGGCAAGAGTAGGGTTAGTTGGAAAACAAACAACAGGCTTAGATGGCTTTTTCTGAAAAACATCAGTAGGATCATAAGTGGATTCCTGAGTCAGAGGAAGGTTGAGCGTATTCAGAACCGCTCTGATCAGACCCTCAGCCGAAACTTCAGGGTCACACTCATAGGGGTCCCCAATGGACCTGTTAGATTCAATAACAGTACGTTCCTCAGCATCAGAATCCTGTAAAAGTTCTTCTTCAGAAGAATCAGTGATATCAGGAGCTCCCTGTGGCTTAGGCAGGGAGGTCCTGATAGTAGAGGGGGTCTGCCAGACCTGGAGAGCCCCCTGTACCTGAGAGGGAAAGAGTTGAAGCGTGGATCTGAGATCCCTAGTGGCAGCTTTAAACTCCCTCACCCAAGATGGCTCAATAGCGTGGCTGGGAAGCCCAGGGTTGCTATCTTGACCAGTACAATTAGGGCATAGATCCCCCACATTATCGCCATCCAGCCCAATGTGGCAAGAGGAGCAAAACGCCATGGGGGTAGCGGACCCCCCATCCTCCTTAGACTTGGGTCTAGCCCCTAGCTCCAGTGAAGTAGACATGCTCACAGCGTCAATATACCCCACTAATAACACTATCACCCAGAAAAAAGTGTTAAGATTAAAGTTTCACCCCAGAAATGTTCTAAAAACGGACTTATCTGGCCAGCGAAGGGTTAATCTGTTGAGGAGAGAGAAGGCTCGGTCCCTGCGTAGTGTACTCGCCTAGGAAAAGTACCACAAAATGGCGGCCGTCGTGACAGCCAATCAGAAACGAGCGCGAACCAAGCGCTCATGGGAAATGTAGTTTTTTCCAACAAGTACCCCAAACAGTGCCCGAAGCCCCCCTGAACACCCCACATAAATATAACACATTCCGGATGATAGAGCAGGAGCCTAGAATTAAAATGAGCCCTCTCTGAAGTTGCTGTGACAAGCGGTTCCAGAGATATGTCCCATACTGTGAATTCCCATAGAGAGTAAAGGAGCCCTTGCGTCTGACGGGAAAAAGCCGCGCTTAAAGGCGCGGAACACCATTTTTAATAAAGTTTAGTAAAACATTAAAAAGTGCCCAAACAAGCATGAAACACATGAGAAACATAAATAAATGAATACCCAATGCTCCAAAACTCAGAGAAAAACACAGAAATTGCATAAACAGTAATAATGCAATAAAAACACCCTATGAGTGCTGGAGTGTATTAAAACTCCCAAATACAAGCCCATCAAAGGGACACTGTGGGGACAAGTGGACCTTCAGCACTCAATGGGTGACTCACCTTCCTTGCTGACTTCTGTCTTCAGGTGACCATGATAGGGAGGGAAAGAACCAGAGGTAAATTCCCCAACAGGGGAGCTGCTTAACACAAGCTGTCCCCTCTTCAGGGTATAGGTCCACAGAAAATCCCTGGAAGCTGCACCAGCCACTTTAAAGAGGGCAATTCACAGCCATGGTCACCCTCCTAATGGTGGTATTCCATATTTGAATAAAAAAATAATAAAATACTAAGATGCATAGATGTTCTCTACCTGGTGTGGAAGCACACCAGGAACAAATCAATCTAAAGTGGCTCTGGCCAGAAGGTGGCTTAAGTAAGAGGGGAGGCTCCGCCCCTTGCAAATTATTTGCATAGTTGTTCCTGCCTATTAAAGGGGACTTACGCCTCCCAGAGTAGAGTACCAGTGACCTGTATTGGACGACAGTGAAAAAATCTCTCTAGAGCATTATTAGATGTGAATATCACAGATAGGCCCTTCGGAGCAAGCAATGGGGAGAAACAAACCCCTCCCCCCCCAACACTACATTATTTAATCAATTCTATATATGATGTACTGACAAAAATACTTTTTACATTTCTTTAAAACATTGAATATTATGCTGTGGGAGAGGGATTTCAACTTTAACCTTTATTGCATTAGTTTCAGAAAGAGGATTACACGGTTAAGCTGTTTACAGAGTGTTGAAATTTAAAGATCCAATGACCCTGCTGTTTCTAGTGTGCATATTTAGTATAGGATGCCACGGAGCAAAAAGAGGAGCAGTTCTGTGCACATTAGGCTACATTGTGCAGAAATTCTATTTTCATTTCACTGCATCTGTGCTTTTATCTCTGGAAGTCCTTAATGGCTACTGGAAAAAATCATAGCTTCAAAGGAACAGTTACATCATTTTAAGGAAAGAGATTTGTCCTAGGTTATAGAATATGATTCTTCCACTAATTGTAAAAGGAAATCTGTATGTGGACTCTTCAGCATGTCTTCGTAAATAAGTGAAGTGATATTTCTACCTTGACCAGTTAGATGCCATCTCTAGATTTACTGTCTCTTTAAATCATACTTTGGAGGGACATCATACATGGAAGCATAAAGGGGAGCTTACTGCTGCACTAACAAACCCTGTGAGTGCCAGAGGGGTACTTAATAAATTGCTTCACAATACATTGTGCAACCCTCTGGCACTCAGAGTTAAGGGGGAGTCTGTGATTGTAAACAAGAAAACAAACATTGCACTTTGGATGAGAAAATAGCAAGACCAATCTCTACTATATTCTCCAATAAGGAAACACAATACTGTTAAAGAAACAAACATGGGAAAAAAGAAGAAAACTACTACTACTTCTAATAACTTATAGCCCATAAAGCATTTTAAAAAATAATAAGAAAATCAAGTACAGTATTTCTTTAACCCTCTAAGGACCCATGATGTGCCAGGACCATCATGGGTAAACTTTCCATAAGGACCAATGACGGTCCTGGAACATCATGGGTTAAATGATAGCAGTGCGCCTCAGTGCGCACTGCTATCATGCCTTACAGTCTGAAACTGAGTGGTCCAGGACCGGAGAGCTCAGTTTCAGCCCTTCTCTGTTCTGCCAGTACACGTGATCTCTCCTACAGCAATCACACTTACTGGCATTTTTATTCACAAAGGCAATGATTTTATACATTGCCTTTGCGACTGTTCTCTGCCTCTCTCTTCCTTACTATGAAAGTAAGGGAGAGAGAAGCTGAGAACAGACAAACTAAAGAAGAAACAGAGACCAGAGTTGCGGGTATTAACCCTTTCGGCGCTGGGGCACTGGGTAGGATAAAAGCAGGTACTTTTTTGACCTGCTAACAGCAGCTGCTTGGTTTTTTTTATGTGAGCAAGATAAAATTATTACCTTAAACCAATTAATCAAAAAACACATCTACTGAAGTTTAAAAACAATTTAATGGGCGTTTTACTGTTGTGGAACAATGTAATACAATTTTATACACTACACAACCATGTTAAAAAAAATTGGCAAAATAGGGAGTGCAAGAGGATCATGGGGATTTTTCACCCTAGAGGGACAGTGCCCCTATAAAGAGACAAATGTTGTAGTTATGAATGGCCGGTCATATCTATCATATACTCTACATAAAAAATTAACCAATTGCGCACAAATGATCACAAGAAAAAACAATAAAAATTGTGGGGTTTTTTTTAAATCATTTTCTTTATTTTTAATACAATAAATTGTGTTTTATCCATATAAATGTGGTATCAAAAGAAGCCCTGCTTGTGCATGAAAAAACGGTATATAATTTGCGTGGGTGAAAGAAAGGACTTGGATGTAGAAAAAACAAAAAAACAAAACACTGTTGAACAAAGTCAGTCAAAAAGGTCAAAATTACCCCTTAACGACCGGACGACCAGCGCTGCGACTTGACTTAAGGACCGCAGAACATTTTTTTTTTTTCTTGTTCCTGTTCCTGAACAGCATGCAGCCGTGGGGGGAGGCCGGAACTCCATGACGGTCATAGTACGTCATGGGTCGTTCAGTCAGATCGACCCTTGACGTACAATGACCGTCAAGGGTCGTTAAGGGGTTAAGTGCAAACCACCTCAGATGTTCCCAGTCCTTAAGGAGCAAAAACTGTGACAGCAGGGCTGTGTTTTCCAATAGGAGATGTAGGCAATGGCCTAGTGTACCAATTTTGACAGGTACCTCAGCTGTGCTGGCCACACCCATATTCTCAGTTGTGCATGTTGCCAATGTAATCCCACTGTCCCTGGGTTACACTAGTCAATTTATTATCAATATAAATATTTTTTTTAATGGCCATTTTTAATTCCTAGTTTAATAGAGAGGTCTGCTTTGGGAACCTCTCTAGCAGAAAAAGAGAACAGTATATAAAAAAGACATATAAAAGAGAACAGTATTTTCTGTGCCAGGCAACAGTAAGTGAGGCCAGAAGTGGAGGGTGCCCTGACTGTCTATGCCTAGGGATGCCAAAGATGAAAATCTGGCCCTATGTAAACGTCCATCTCAAATTTGGCAAAGTGTTTTAAAATAGTATAACAAAACAAGCATCAAATTACCTTTAAGAAGCTGATTTAGGTCAACTGCATCCTGTAAAGCCTTCTGGTTAGATTTCTGGCCACAATCATGATCTGGTAGAAAAAGAATAAGATCCTCATTTTAAATTAGTATTAAGACATACTGAAGTTTACTTAATTTGTAAAAAAAAATATATATATTGTAGAATTTATCCCCCTGAGTCTCCCAATGCTGAAAGGTGTTTTATTCAAAAGTTATTACAGCTCAAAGTATAATATTTTAGGTGTAATATCACAGTGGCCTGAAATTGTACAGTGGTGCTGTTGCTACACCATCCTATAAACAGCTCTGGTCCGCAGACCATAAATCTCCATAGGATGATGTAGCAACAGCGCCACTGTACAATTTCAGGCCACTGTGATATTACACCTAAAAAATGAAACTATATATATATATATATATATATATATATATATATATATATATATATATATATATATACATTAACCCTTTGAGTGCCAGAGGGTTACGGAATGCATTGCAAAGCAATGTGTTCTGTACCCCTCTGGCACTCAAAGGGTTAAGTATTACTATCCCCTTACACTGTAGTCTGAAACTTAGATTTGAAATAATGTGATGTATTGAATAAACTTACCCTTAGAGTGCCAGATGGTATCCATCACATTGCTTTGCAATACCTTGGATACCCCACTGACAGTCAAGAGATGCAACTTTGGAGCAAACCAATTGCACCTAAGGGAATAAATAACAATTGCACAATTTCCAATTAAATGAGCTCTTTAAACCCATGAATGTTAGAGAGGTCTTCAGTTCATTGCTTTGCAATGTGTTAGAGACATCTCTGCATTCAAGAGGGTTGAATGTCCCATCGAAAATCAATGAAAATGTTTATTTCTCCTCTGTGTTAATGTACATAAGGATACTGAAAGTCACAGAGAGGTGAATTACTTCACTAACGTAGATTTATTCACCATAATACAACTATTACTTTGCCTATCGCTATATTACTAACTGTATTGGGGGCAATATTATAAAGCTGAAAGTTCTGCTTTAAGAAAAATGTGACCTAGTATGAACATAAGATAGGGTAAAGTGGCAGGATATATTCCTAGTAAAACACTGGGATAGAAGCATTAGGGTCTAAGGCCATGATACATTATTCATAGCATATGTTCCAAAGCATAATGTGTTGCCTGAGTAAAGCAGTGACAGAACATGACATTTGTGCAATATGTGATCTTTGAGCTGGAACAGAAAAAAAAAATTATTTGAACCAGGTCTAGTAAAAATGATAGCTGATCCAGACATTCATAAGCTGCTGCATGCAACAGCCTCTCTAGCATTTAAGATGCTTTTAACCCCATTTAAATGTGGATTCTCCTCCTCCCTATTGTACAGTTGATTTGTTTTAATAATGCTCATCTTTTGCTCTCTGCATAAAGCCATAAAAATTGTCATTCAGGACAAAAAGGAAATCCATTCTAGTGTTTCCATCAGATCATCAATACATACAAAGGTACATCAGCCAGCTACACAAAACTCATACACCAGGAGGGAGGGTGGGGATATGTTAAGTGGTGATAAAGTGAAATGACTTGCCCAGTGATAGAACTTCTGCAATCCCCATGTTATTTTATGTAGCCCATGCATTAAGATTTCTCAAGTGGGAGAGGTCTTCATGCATAGGCTCCACAGAATAACACAGAAACTGGAAAAGCATTATCTCCCCCAGGTCCTTTTGACATAAAGTAGGAGCTGAGACTATGCTTGCACAAACTGCATAGACATGCAAGGGTAGGGCTTATAAAAAAATAAATCCTACTTTCACTGATTCCAATTGTATCTCCCTGACTAACCTTGGCTACTTGGGTAAATTATGGATAATTACAAAAAAAGTATTCTGATCACTGGCCCTATGCATAAGAGAGAAGCACTGCTGAAACCAACAACCAGACTATAGGAAGATTACAGTGCCAATTTATTTCAATTGTACTTTTAACCTCTCAAATCCTGAAGTGGAAATTCATTGAATACCTCTAACATTAAAGGGTTGAAATCTCCAGTTAAAGCAATGCAAATTCCAATTTTTTTTTTATTGTGTGATAATGTGATAAACTCCCAGCACATTGATAGATCTACTAGTAAACATCACCAGTGTATAAAAGGATATTTAGATAGTGAGCTTAAACATTTTCATTACATTTGGAACAAAAACTGCAGGCACTTCAATGCTTGGACCCAATTTGTGTAAAGTATAATTTATGTTTATTTATGTTTTTATTTATTTATTAATATAATTTAGCCAGGGACATTTAACAGAGAGCAGGCACATACAATGTTTCTTGCATTTAAAATGCCTTCCTTTTTTGCTGTGGGATCTGAACTATCCCAGAGCCAACACATTCAGGATTAGACATTTTGTCAGTTGCAATCTCTACCTGATAAAGGGTCCAATCCTGAAACTGTTGCTCTGGGACAGTGCAGCTGCAGCAGCAAAAATAAAACCATTTAAAATTCAAGAAACATTGTGTGCCTGTTCTCTGCAAAGTGTTCCAGTGTACTGAATTTGGTACTGTGTGGTTTATCAGGGAAATCGCAGCACCACAATGCCTAAAGAAATTGTCTCTAAGCACTATAAAATACTACTTTATATTTAGTTTGTTTGAGGACAGAATCTTATATTGCAGTTACCTTTTATTATCCCCCTCACTACACCCACATTAAACCATTACAGTAGTGGGCTACATGAGGCCATCCAGCTGTTGCAAAGTACAACTGACAACATGGAGATGGTAGTCCACAACAGCTGGAGAGATTCAGGTTCCCCATCACTGATCTACTCGCATTAGAGAGATTAAGCAGCTGAATTACCATATATTTCTTGGCTAACATTTTCCTGCCTTTTGATTTTACTTTTCAGTGCTTCACTGGTAGCCGCGAGGTCAAAGGATTGTATAGGGCTGATGTCAGGTGTCGAGAGAGGAGTCACATCAGTCACAGTGTCTTCCGACTCCTCCGCATAGTCTCTCAAATCTCCTCCTACTGACCGAGAGGAGTTCTCAGGAGACCACCTCCCTTTTAATGACTGATATGATTTATATGTGCGGTCATCTGACGCAGAGTCTGAGCACTCTGTATCAGAGCTGGAGATGTTGACGATAAGGTCACGGCTGTACTTTCCTGTACTTTTCTTTCCAGTATTTGTTTGTTTTGCTGTTTTAGGTCTTGAGTTGTGGCTCTCCTCCTCACTACTGTCCTCTTCATCTGGGTAATAATTGTCCTCAAATTCTCGCCTTATTTTGGGGATCCCTGTTGGAATTGTGGCTTCTATTCTTAAACTGTGTGCGGAGCTTCTACCAGATTTAACTGCACTACTAGGCCTTGAATCCGCCAAAGAAAACGTTGATTCTGCAGTTTCAGCTTCATAAACATCCTTCCTCACTTTATCTCCACTTTCAAATTCTTCCTTCCCTGTGACATGCCCAGTCACTCCAGTTTTTACACCTACGTCCAGGTGTGAATCTCCATTAGATTTTAGATCCACTTCTTTGCTCGGTCCACCAGTGATTACATCTGTTTTAGGAACTCCTTCATCAGCATCACTATCAAAAAAGGAGTGATCCACTTCGCCTTCATCTGAAAGGTTTCCATAATGATCCATACTGCAAAAGAGACCTCAAGATCTAAAAGGATTAAATTATAAAAAGATATACATTATTGTTGCTGAAACAAATTTCCTAAATCACCCCCATGAATAACTTTTTAAACGTTTTCGCTAAATGCACTATTGAGAATTACTTGTATATGTGAGAGATGCACTTTAATACAGAATTGCAAATGAGTGATTGCATGGAATTCACAATATTTTTTACAACAGATGTGGACAAACAAAATTAAAGGGATAGCAATGTCTTAGGTAAATTAAATGTAATATCTTAGAAAATAAAAAAATAAAAAATCCATCAGATATAACGTTTTAAAGGGGATCCATCACCCCCATACAACTTTGTGTAAATCATTTTGTTATATATCGAATATAGTGAAAAGTGTATTAAATTAAAAAAAAAAAAAGTTTGCTTAAATGAAAAAAATAAATACAGCCCTGCACATACTTCCGGCCAGACTGCAGTTACCTGATCTGTGCCGCAGTCTGCACCTCTGCCTCCACTCTCCTCCCTCTAGCCAGCCTCCTCCTATGACAGAGGCTGTCTGTAAGCAGAAGCGCTCTCATTGTCAGAGAATGACAGAAAGCCTCCGTCATCGGATGAGGATGGATAGAGAAAGGCAGACTGCAGCACAGATCAGCTATCCGCAGTCTGGCCGGAAATAGGTGCAGGGCTGTACTTTTTTTTTTTTACACATGAATACACTTTTCACTATATTTGATATATAACAAAACGATTTACACAAAGTTTATAGGGGCGATAGATCCCCTTTAAAGTTCTCCTGTCACTGATGTCAGGTGTAAAGCTGACATACGGAGATCTGTGTCGGCCGACTCGAGGAGGCTCTTTAGCAGAGCTGAAATACTGCCAAAAAACAAACAAAAAAAAAAAACTTCATTGGAATGGTCTACAAAGTGTGCTTGCTCGTTCTATTTCGGCTCTGCTGAAGAGTCACCTGCCAGTCCCAGGACCAGGATCTCCTGCTGTCAGCTTACAGCGGACGTCAGGGAAAAGGGGGAATTTTAAACCATAAAGGTTTGAGAGATAGGAATGGCATTGATGGATTTCTTTTTTACTCTCTACAATATTACTTTTTATTTATCTAAGACATTACTATCCCTTTAACTTTGGAGCCAGACAGAAATTTTAGTGTTAACTAAGAATATTAGGTGCCACTGAAGAGGTGCTCCTGCTTAGATTTACATAAAATGACCCAAAATGAAGGAGCCAGAAGCAAACTATTAAACTATCCAGGCTCCTGGGATGTTTCTGTTTTCATATATTTATTAATCTACGGAGGACCAGAGAGGTGTTACACATTGTTTTGCAGTGCATTGTTCCATCGTCAGAGTAACAGTTGATGAGGCTGAAAAAAAAAAAAAAAAAAAAATACATTCAACCATCAAGTCCAGCCCATGCCAAATTACCCCTGTTGATCCAGAGGGGGAAATTAAAAAAAAAAAATAAAAAAAAAAAATCCAACATTGAAGCTATTTCCAATTAAGCCTTAAAGGTCTTAGGGTTATCTTCTTCCACATGATTCTGCCTGCAGCACTTTATGCCGTTGCAAGTTATTCTATAATATACAGTATATTCTTTTTTTTCGCAATGCTCAACATCTCAAATATAACATTGTCTAAAAGCCGAAGTGACGTGCAACAGAACAGTACAGTGCATAGCATATACAGAACAAAGGAAGGTGGGCACACTAGAGCACATGATAGAAGAAGTTACCAAAATGGACAAGTGCCGTCTCAAGGTCTCGCTGTACCTTATTTTTATATTACAAATCACTTTTGACACTTTTCAAAAATTTGATCTAATATATTTTACCAGTGTATGACTTTTTCTTTTGTTACATTATACTAAACTACATATCATGTATATTGCCTTATAGTTTGTTGTTTTAACCCATTGAGTGCCAGAGGGGTACGCAACACAGGCAGACAGTAATCTAACTGCAGTACTCACTTGTTACGGTTTGTTAGACACTCAGACCAGTAGGTAAAATAAATCAATCTTTTATTGAAAGAAATAAAATGAAAAGGATCGCCCTCTACAGTTGACTGCAACAATTGCAAGCTATTACACAGTACATATACTTTAATATAATATTCAAAAGGCACCCAACATAGGTACAGAGAATAGGGAATAGGACCCTAAAGGGTGTATGAAAACAGTTAGTCAATCTCAGCTGTGGGGTTTGGCACACCCGTGTGGTGTCTAGATAAACTGAGCAAGTGTGCACAGCACAGAGTTCATATGAAGATGAGTAGAAGATGTTCAGTGACCAATATAAGTTATAGCAGCACAGTAACCCACGGTAGCCCCCACGGGCGTTCGTGAATAGACCGGAGAGCCAGCAAGTGCGAGAGTATGTAGCCCCCACGGGCGTGATCGAGACTAGCCCGAGATGCGAAGCTGGCGTGTTAGCCCCCACGGGCGTATCACTGAGGACCACTGTAAGCACAACACGAGCCAAGAGCCCCCGCGGGCGTTTACCTACAGATTGAGCAAGAGCTTGGAGCCTAACCTTGCCACCAAAAGCCGTACCGGACACCTCCGTCATTAACCGTGAGACCAAGAACGCCCAAACGGCCTACCGGGATTTACTACTCTGCAAATATAACCGGGAGTCGCCGTCCAAGTAGCGGACAACTCAGCAGCAGTAGAATTACGAGGCAACGGTTCTATATAGAGCAAGGAGGTCCGGTCAGTGAGGAGTGGCAGTGCAAGGGTTAATAGGTACGTTTGAATCTCCCAGGCTCGGTATGGTAGCTTAGCTCTGCAACGTGTAAAGGCTCGGTACGAGAGGCACAGCTTCGGCAAGTCGGCAAGGAACTCTGCACAGATGGATGGGTTACCCAGGAGGGTAATGGTCACACTAGCTTGGCACAGCAATGCAGGATTCAGAATGTCGCGGCGGCGACAACCAGCCAGGCAGCCGGGAAGGACTTGAAGCGGGACGTCAGCCAGCCGGGCCGTAGCACGTAGAGGATTCTCAGACAAGCCGGGTCGTAGCACGTAGAGGATTCTCAGACAAGCCGGGTCGTAGCACGTAGAAGATTCTCAGACAGGCCGGGTCGTAGCACAAAGAGGATTCTCAAACAAGCCGGGTCATACACGATCAGGAACACTGGAGAGTAGTCAGAACAGGCCAAAGTCGGTACACAGGAATCCGGATACAGGAACACAGCAACAGCAAGTCTGGCTCAGAAACACCACGAAAGGGCATCTGACAGATGTAAGCGTCAGGTATAAAAAGGTCACCAAGGGGCGGGCCAAACCAATCGAGCAAATCACAATCTGCCACAGATGAGAGTGACAGACAGATCACAGGCACTGTGATAGTACCCCCCTCTCAAAGACCCCCTCTCCCAGCTGGAGGCTTAGGTTTCTGAGGATATTTAGAGTGGAAGCTGCGCACAAGTCTGGGCGCATGGAGGTCCTTCTGGTCAACCCAAGAGCGCTCCTCCGGGCCATAGCCCTTCCAGTGGACCAAATATTGCAACTTCCCTCTAAATTGCTTAGAATCAATAATGCTCTGAACCTCATATTCCTCTTGCCCCTGGACGTCCACCGGCCTAGGAACTACTGGAGTGGTCGTGTAACGATTGCACACCAGGGGTTTTAACAGAGACACATGGAACACATTGTGAATGTGCATAGACGGTGGAAGTTCCAATGCATAGGAGACAGGATTAATTTTGCGAATAACTTTAAATGGGCCAATAAACCGGGGAGCCAGCTTATTCGAGGGAACCTGCAGGTTGAGGTTTCTGGAGGAGAGCCATACCCTATTCCCAACCTGGAAGGAGACCGCTGGCAGCCGTCTACGGTTGGCATATCGCTGCTGCCTCTGGAAGGACTGACTGAGGGCCCTTTGTACCTGTGCCCAGGTGGAACGGAGCTGCTCCATATGCTCATCCAGAGCCGGAATCTGCTGAGACTGGAACGAGTCCGGGAGCAAACCTGGCTGGAACCCATAGTTGATTAAGAACGGGGAGCTCCCGGACGATGAGTTAACTGCACAATTCCTGGCAAACTCCGCCCATGGCAACAGGTCGGCCCAATTGTCATGATGATCAGTAATAAAACAGCGCAAGAACTGTTCCAATCCCTGGTTGGCACGCTCAGCGGCTCCGTTGGTCTGGGGATGGTAGGCGGAGGAAAAGGATAATTGAATGCCCATCATGCCACAGAATACCCTCCAAAACCTGGACACGAATTGACTCCCACGGTCGGAGACCACCACTCTAGGGACCCCGTGCAAACGAAACACTTCTTTAGCAAAGACCTTAGCCAATTCCTGAGCCGATGGAAGACCCCTGAGTGGCACAAAATGAGCCATTTTAGAGAACCTATCGACCACCATAAGGATGAATGTATACCCCCTCGAGCTAGGCAATTCTCCCAGAAAATCGATAGATATGTGGGACCAGGGCCGGTCTCCATTAGGCACAGGTTGAAGCAAGCCCACTGGGAGATGCCTGGGGGTCTTAGCACGGGCACATGTGGAACAAGCGGCAGTAAAAGCGGAACAATCGGCTCTGAGCGTAGGCCACCAGAATAATTGTGAAAGAGACCAAACCAGCTGATCCCTGCCGATGTGCCCGGCTGCCCTAGAAGAATGATAGGTCTCCAATAGACAAGTGCAAAAAGGCTCATCTACGAAACATTTGCCAACTGGAGTCTCAGGTGGGGCCCTCGCTTGAGACCCCAAAATCTCCTCCCCCAGGGATGAGGTTATACTAGTGCGAATAGTCGCCAATATACGGTCGGGTTGGATAATGGGCACCGGTGCTTCCTCCCTGTCAGTGTCCGACACGAACTGACGAGACAATGCGTCTGCCCTCACGTTCTTAGATCCCGGGAGGTACGATACTACAAAGTTAAACCGGGACAAAAAGAGTGCCCACCTGGCCTGACGAGAAGACAACCTCTTAGCCTCAGAGAGATATGTCAGGTTTTTGTGATCGGTCAGTATCAGTACTGGGTTCTTGGTACCTTCCAACAAGTGACGCCACTCCTTTAGTGCCAGAATAATAGCCAATAACTCCCTGTCGCCAATCTCATAGTGGCTCTGTGCGATGGACAATTTCTTAGAAAAAAACCCACAAGGTTTCAAGGTACCACCTCCCACAGGACGCTGGGAGAGTACTGCCCCAATCCCAACCTCAGAAGCGTCAACCTCCAAGGTAAAAGGCAGGGAGGGATTGGGATGGGACAGTACTGGAGCAGACGCAAAGGCAGATTTTAAGGTCTCAAACGCATTTTCAGCGGCCTCGGACCACTGAGAGGGAGTAGCGCCCTTATGTGTCAAATCCGACAAAGGTTTCACAATAGTAGAAAAGTTACGTATGAATTTTCTGTAATAGTTGGCGAACCCTAAAAAGCGCTGAATTGCTTTTAACCCTTTAGGGCGTGGCCATTGTAATACAGCTGCCAACTTGTCCTGGTCCATAGCGATTCCATCTTTGGAGATCACGAACCCCAAGAATGGTACTTGTGAGACATGGAATTCGCATTTTTCAATTTTACAAAACAGCTTATGCTCCCGGAGTCGCAACAGAACTTGCGTGACATCTTTAATGTGTTGGGAAAGAGTGGCGGAATGAATCAATATATCATCCAGATATACCACCACACAGGACTGAAGCATGTCACGCAAGATATCATTAATCAGCTCCTGGAATACCGCAGGTGCATTACATAAGCCAAACGGCATTACCAGATATTCGTAGTGCCCAGTTCTGGTATTAAATGCAGTTTTCCACTCATCACCTTCTCTGATTCTAATCAGATTGTAGGCGGCCCGCAAATTAAGTTTGGTGAAGACAGAAGAGCCCTTCAATCTGTCAAATAACTCGGTGATGAGTGGAATAGGGTATGCGTTCTGGGGCATCAGCTTATTAAGCCCCCGGTAGTCAATACATGGCCTAAGTTCGCCACTTTTCTTCTTTACAAAGAAGAATCCGGCACCAGCCGGAGAGGTAGACTTGCGAATAATTCCCCTGCCAAGGGCGTCCATAATGTACTCCTCCATTGCCCTGTTCTCTTCGCATGACAGTGGGTAGGTTCGTCCCCTCGGGGGAATCACACCTGGAGGCAAATCAATAGCGCAATCATAGGGTCGATGTTCGGGCAATGCGCTAGCCTCCCCCTTGCTGAATACGTCACTGAATTCCCCATATTCAACTGGCACAGCAGGAGAGGTACACATAATTTTGACAGGAAGCGATAGACAGTTTTCTTTACAGTAATCAGACCAGGACCTAACCTCACATTTTTGCCAATCAAATTGAGGATTATGTCGAGGCAACCATGGAAACCCCAAAATGACTGCATGGTGAGGTGAACGAATAATTTGAAACTGAACCTCCTCCTTGTGGAGTGCCCCAATTGACATAGAAATAGGAATGGTCTCCATAGTAATAAAGGCAGGTTCCAATGGTCTGCCATCAATGGCCTCTACTGCCAATGGAGATTCTTTCTTGCACAGGGGAATATTGTGTGAAGCCGCAAAGGCTTGGTCCATAAAGTACCCGGCAGCACCCGAGTCCACCAGTGCCAAGGTTTCTGCGCCCTTGTCGGCCCAAAAGAACGTCACCTGGATGGTGGGTTTAGCAATGTTAGAATCTAGGGACTGTTGAACACCACCTAGGGCCTGTCCCCCAAGGTAACCTAGGTGCGTGCGTTTCCCGGCCTCACCGGACAATTGCGCAAAAGGTGCCCCTGTTTGCCACAATATAAACATAGGCCTTGCTTTTTACGAAAAGACCTTTCCTCTCTGGAGAGTCTAGTAAACCCCAGCTGCATTGGCTCAGCTGCCTCTCCTGGACGCTCAGTAGTAAAGGGTGGAGAGGGTGGGTCAAAGGAGCTGTCCTGCCCATGTTTTCTGGAGGTCGCCCTCCTTGCCAGCCGTCTTTCCCGGATACGAGAATCAATGAGCATTACATAATCAATGAATTCGTCCAGGTCACTAGGTACATCTCGAGCAGCTATCTCATCTTTAATTGGTTCAGAGAGACCCTTAGTGAAAGCTGCTAATAATGCATCATCGTTCCAGCCCACCTCCGCTGCCAGGGTCCGGAATTCTATAGCGTAATTGCCCAATGTACGATCGCCCTGCTGTATCTCCATTAGCCTTTTGGCAGCAGAGGCCACTCTGCCAGGGACCTCAAACACGCGGCGGAACTTCTTTACGAACTCATAAAAGTTCAGCGTGCAGGGTTTGGCACTCTCCCACAAGGGGTTTGCCCAAGCCAGAGCTTTGCCTGTTAGTAGCGATATCATGAAACCGACCTTGCTTCGGTCGTTAGGAAAAGCCTGGGGCGTTAATTCCAAATAGATCTCTAGCTGGTTAATAAAACCCCTGCAAAGAGAAGGCTCGCCATCATATCGCAATGGTAACGGCGCCGCAGCCGTTAAGCCTCTGACACACGTGGGAGGAGCTAGAGGCAGATTGTCCGGTGTCAAGACTGGGGGGACCACCGGATTCGGATTAGGCTTGTCTAGGTGTACCGTACGCTCAAGTAGGGTTTGTAGAGCCAGTGCCAACTGATCTAGGCACTGCTCATGGACATCCATTCTCCAGTGGATGTTTTGTGCGTTACTTTCACCCTTACTGTCTGAGGTCATGGCCCTTTCGTACTGTTACGGTTTGTTAGACACTCAGACCAGTAGGTAAAATAAATCAATCTTTTACTGAAAGAAATAAAATGAAAAGGATCACCCTCTACAGTTGACTGCAACAATTGCAAGCTATTACACAGTACATATAACTTTAATACAACATTCAAAAGGCACCCAACATAGGTACAGAGAATAGGGAATAGGACCCTAAAGGGTGTATGAAAACAGTTAGTCAATCTCAGCTGTGGGGTTTGGCACACCCGTGTGGTGTCTAGATAAACTGAGCAAGTGTGCACAGCACAGAGTTCATATGAAGATGAGTAGAAGATGTTCAGTGACCAATATAAGTTATAGCAGCACAGTAACCCACGGTAGCCCCCACGGGCGTTCATGAATAGACCAGAGAGCCTGCAAGTGCGAGAGTATGTAGCCCCCACGGGCATGATCGAGACTAGCCCGAGATGCGAAGCTGGCGTGTTAGCCCCCACGGGCGTATCACTGAGGACCACTGTAAGCACAACACGAGCCAAGAGCCCCCGCGGGCGTTTACCTACAGATTGAGCAAGAGCTTGGAGCCTAACCTTGCCACCAAAAGCCGTACCGGACACCTCCGTCATTAACCGTGAGACCAAGAACGCCCAAACGGCCTACCGGGATTTACTACTCTGCAAATATAACCGGGAGTCGCCGTCCAAGTAGCGGCCAACTCAGCAGCAGTAGAATTACGAGGCAACGGTTCTATATAGAGCAAGGAGGTCCGGTCAGTGAGGAGTGGCAGTGCAAGGGTTAATAGGTACGTTTGAATCTCCCAGGCTCGGTATGGTAGCTTAGCTCTGCAACGTGTAAAGGCTCGGTACGAGAGGCACAGCTTCGGCAAGTCGGCAAGGAACTCTGCACAGATGGATGGGTTACCCAGGAGGGTAATGGTCACACTAGCTTGGCACAGCAATGCAGGATTCAGAAAGTCGCGGCGGCGACAACCAGCCAGGCAGCCGGGAAGGACTTGAAGCGGGACGTCAGCCAGCCGGGCCGTAGCACGTAGAGGATTCTCAGACAAGCCGGGTCGTAGCACGTAGAGGATTCTCAGACAAGCCGGGTCGTAGCACGTAGAAGATTCTCAGACAGGCCGGGTCGTAGCACAAAGAGGATTCTCAAACAAGCCGGGTCATACACGATCAGGAACACTGGAGAGTAGTCAGAACAGGCCAAAGTCGGTACACAGGAATCCGGATACAGGAACACAGCAACAGCAAGTCTGGCTCAGAAACACCACGAAAGGGCATCTGACAGATGTAAGCGTCAGGTATAAAAAGGTCACCAAGGGGCGGGCCAAACCAATCGAGCAAATCACAATCTGCCACAGATGAGAGTGACAGACAGATCACAGGCACTGTGATAGTACCCCCCTCTCAAAGACCCCCTCTCCCAGCTGGAGGCTTAGGTTTCTGAGGATATTTAGAGTGGAAGCTGCGCACAAGTCTGGGCGCATGGAGGTCCTTCTGGTCAACCCAAGAGTGCTCCTCCGGGCCATAGCCCTTCCAGTGGACCAAATATTGCAACTTCCCTCTAAATTGCTTAGAATCAATAATGCTCTGAACCTCATATTCCTCTTGCCCCTGGACGTCCACCGGCCTAGGAACTACTGGAGTGGTCGTGTAACGATTGCACACCAGGGGTTTTAACAGAGACACATGGAACACATTGTGAATGTGCATAGACGGTGGAAGTTCCAATGCATAGGAGACAGGATTAATTTTGCGAATAACTTTAAATGGGCCAATAAACCGGGGAGCCAGCTTATTCGAGGGAACCTGCAGGTTGAGGTTTCTGGAGGAGAGCCATACCCTATCCCCAACCTGGAAGGAGACCGCTGGCAGCCGTCTACGGTTGGCATATCGCTGCTGCCGCTGGAAGGACTGACTGAGGGCCCTTTGTACCTGTGCCCAGGTGGAACGGAGCTGCTCCATATGCTCATCCAGAGCCGGAATCTGCGGAGACTGGAACGAGTCCGGGAGCAAACCTGGCTGGAACCCATAGTTGATTAAGAACGGGGAGCTCCCGGACGATGAGTTAACTGCACAATTCCTGGCAAACTCCGCCCATGGCAACAGGTCGGCCCAATTGTCATGATGATCAGTAATAAAACAGCGCAAGAACTGTTCCAATCCCTGGTTGGCACGCTCAGCGGCTCCGTTGGTCTGGGGATGGTAGGCGGAGGAAAAGGATAATTGAATGCCCATCATGCCACAGAATACCCTCCAAAACCTGGACACGAATTGACTCCCACGGTCGGAGACCACCACTCTAGGGACCCCGTGCAAACGAAACACTTCTTTAGCAAAGACCTTAGCCAATTCCTGAGCCGATGGAAGACCCCTGAGTGGCACAAAATGAGCCATTTTAGAGAACCTATCGACCACCATAAGGATGAATGTATACCCCCTCGAGCTAGGCAATTCTCCCAGAAAATCGATAGATATGTGGGACCAGGGCCGGTCTCCATTAGGCACAGGTTGAAGCAAGCCCACTGGGAGATGCCTGGGGGTCTTAGCACGGGCACATGTGGAACAAGCGGCAGTAAAAGCGGAACAATCGGCTCTGAGCGTAGGCCACCAGAATAATTGTGAAAGAGACCAAACCAGCTGATCCCTGCCGATGTGCCCGGCTGCCCTAGAAGAATGATAGGTCTCCAATAGACAAGTGCAAAAAGGCTCATCTACGAAACATTTGCCAACTGGAGTCTCAGGTGGGGCCCTCGCTTGAGACCCCAAAATCTCCTCCCCCAGGGATGAGGTTATACTAGTGCGAATAGTCGCCAATATACGGTCGGGTTGGATAATGGGCACCGGTGCTTCCTCCCTGTCAGTGTCCGACACGAACTGACGAGACAATGCGTCTGCCCTCACGTTCTTAGATCCCGGGAGGTACGATACTACAAAGTTAAACCGGGACAAAAAGAGTGCCCACCTGGCCTGACGAGAAGACAACCTCTTAGCCTCAGAGAGATATGTCAGGTTTTTGTGATCGGTCAGTATCAGTACTGGGTTCTTGGTACCTTCCAACAAGTGACGCCACTCCTTTAGTGCCAGAATAATAGCCAATAACTCCCTGTCGCCAATCTCATAGTGGCTCTGTGCGATGGACAATTTCTTAGAAAAAAACCCACAAGGTTTCAAGGTACCACCTCCCACAGGACGCTGGGAGAGTACTGCCCCAACCCCAACCTCAGAAGCGTCAACCTCCAAGGTAAAAGGCAGGGAGGGATTGGGATGGGACAGTACTGGAGCAGACGCAAAGGCAGATTTTAAGGTCTCAAACGCATTTTCAGCGGCCTCGGACCACTGAGAGGGAGTAGCGCCCTTATGTGTCAAATCCGACAAAGGTTTCACAATAGTAGAAAAGTTACGTATGAATTTTCTGTAATAGTTGGCGAACCCTAAAAAGCGCTGAATTGCTTTTAACCCTTTAGGGCGTGGCCATTGTAATACAGCTGCCAACTTGTCCTGGTCCATAGCGATTCCATCTTTGGAGATCACGAACCCCAAGAATGGTACTTGTGAGACATGGAATTCGCATTTTTCAATTTTACAAAACAGCTTATGCTCCCGGAGTCGCAACAGAACTTGCGTGACATCTTTAATGTGTTGGGAAAGAGTGGCGGAATGAATCAATATATCATCCAGATATACCACCACACAGGACTGAAGCATGTCACGCAAGATATCATTAATCAGCTCCTGGAATACCGCAGGTGCATTACATAAGCCAAACGGCATTACCAGATATTCGTAGTGCCCAGTTCTGGTATTAAATGCAGTTTTCCACTCATCACCTTCTCTGATTCTAATCAGATTGTAGGCGGCCCGCAAATTAAGTTTGGTGAAGACAGAAGAGCCCTTCAATCTGTCAAATAACTCGGTGATGAGTGGAATAGGGTATGCGTTCTTGGGCATCAGCTTATTAAGCCCCCGGTAGTCAATACATGGCCTAAGTTCGCCACTTTTCTTCTTTACAAAGAAGAATCCGGCACCAGCCGGAGAGGTAGACTTGCGAATAATTCCCCTGCCAAGGGCGTCCATAATGTACTCCTCCATTGCCCTGTTCTCTTCGCATGACAGTGGGTAGGTTCGTCCCCTCGGGGGAATCACACCTGGAGGCAAATCAATAGCGCAATCATAGGGTCGATGTTCGGGCAATGCGCTAGCCTCCCCCTTGCTGAATACGTCACTGAATTCCCCATATTCAACTGGCACAGCAGGAGAGGTACACATAATTTTGACAGGAAGCGATAGACAGTTTTCTTTACAGTAATCAGACCAGGACCTAACCTCACATTTTTGCCAATCAAATTGAGGATTATGTCGAGGCAACCATGGAAACCCCAAAATGACTGCATGGTGAGGTGAACGAATAATTTGAAACTGAACCTCCTCCTTGTGGAGTGCCCCAATTGACATAGAAATAGGAATGGTCTCCATAGTAATAAAGGCAGGTTCCAATGGTCTGCCATCAATGGCCTCTACTGCCAATGGAGATTCTTTCTTGCACAGGGGAATATTGTGTGAAGCCGCAAAGGCTTGGTCCATAAAGTACCCGGCAGCACCCGAGTCCACCAGTGCCAAGGTTTCTGCGCCCTTGTCGGCCCAAAAGAACGTCACCTGGATGGTGGGTTTAGCAATGTTAGAATCTAGGGACTGTTGAACACCACCTAGGGCCTGTCCCCCAAGGTAACCTAGGTGCGTGCGTTTCCCGGCCTCACCGGACAATTGCGCAAAAGGTGCCCCTGTTTGCCACAATATAAACATAGGCCTTGCTTTTTACGAAAAGACCTTTCCTCTCTGGAGAGTCTAGTAAACCCCAGCTGCATTGGCTCAGCTGCCTCTCCTGGACGCTCAGTAGTAAAGGGTGGAGAGGGTGGGTCAAAGGAGCTGTCCTGCCCATGTTTTCTGGAGGTCGCCCTCCTTGCCAGCCGTCTTTCCCGGATACGAGAATCAATGAGCATTACATAATCAATGAATTCGTCCAGGTCACTAGGTACATCTCGAGCAGCTATCTCATCTTTAATTGGTTCAGAGAGACCCTTAGTGAAAGCTGCTAATAATGCATCATCGTTCCAGCCCACCTCCGCTGCCAGGGTCCGGAATTCTATAGCGTAATTGCACAATGTACGATCGCCCTGCTGTATCTCCATTAGCCTTTTGGCAGCAGAGGCCACTCTGCCAGGGACCTCAAACACGCGGCGGAACTTCTTTACGAACTCATAAAAGTTCAGCGTGCAGGGTTTGGCACGCTCCCACAAGGGGTTTGCCCAAGCCAGAGCTTTGCCTGTTAGTAGCGATATCATGAAACCGACCTTGCTTCGGTCGTTAGGAAAAGCCTGGGGCGTTAATTCCAAATAGATCTCTAGCTGGTTAATAAAACCCCTGCAAAGAGAAGGCTCGCCATCATATCGCAATGGTAACGGCGCCGCAGCCGTTAAGCCTCTGACACACGTGGGAGGAGCTAGAGGCAGATTGTCCGGTGTCAAGACTGGGGGGACCACCGGATTCGGATTAGGCTTGTCTAGGTGTACCGTACGCTCAAGTAGGGTTTGTAGAGCCAGTGCCAACTGATCTAGGCACTGCTCATGGACATCCATTCTCCAGTGGATGTTTTGTGCGTTACTTTCACCCTTACTGTCTGAGGTCATGGCCCTTTCGTACTGTTACGGTTTGTTAGACACTCAGACCAGTAGGTAAAATAAATCAATCTTTTACTGAAAGAAATAAAATGAAAAGGATCACCCTCTACAGTTGACTGCAACAATTGCAAGCTATTACACAGTACATATAACTTTAATACAACATTCAAAAGGCACCCAACATAGGTACAGAGAATAGGGAATAGGACCCTAAAGGGTGTATGAAAACAGTTAGTCAATCTCAGCTGTGGGGTTTGGCACACCCGTGTGGTGTCTAGATAAACTGAGCAAGTGTGCACAGCACAGAGTTCATATGAAGATGAGTAGAAGATGTTCAGTGACCAATATAAGTTATAGCAGCACAGTAACCCACGGTAGCCCCCACGGGCGTTCATGAATAGACCAGAGAGCCTGCAAGTGCGAGAGTATGTAGCCCCCACGGGCATGATCGAGACTAGCCCGAGATGCGAAGCTGGCGTGTTAGCCCCCACGGGCGTATCACTGAGGACCACTGTAAGCACAACACGAGCCAAGAGCCCCCGCGGGCGTTTACCTACAGATTGAGCAAGAGCTTGGAGCCTAACCTTGCCACCAAAAGCCGTACCGGACACCTCCGTCATTAACCGTGAGACCAAGAACGCCCAAACGGCCTACCGGGATTTACTACTCTGCAAATATAACCGGGAGTCGCCGTCCAAGTAGCGGCCAACTCAGCAGCAGTAGAATTACGAGGCAACGGTTCTATATAGAGCAAGGAGGTCCGGTCAGTGAGGAGCGGCAGTGCAAGGGTTAATAGGTACGTTTGAATCTCCCAGGCTCGGTATGGTAGCTTAGCTCTGCAACGTGTAAAGGCTCGGTACAAGAGGCACAGCTTCTGCAAGTCTGCAAGGAACTCTGCACAGATGGATGGGTTACCCAGGAGGGTAATGGTCACACTAGCTTGGCACAGCAATGCAGGATTCAGAATGTCGCGGCGGCGACAACCAGCCAGGCAGCCGGGAAGGACTTGAAGTGGGACGTCAGCCAGCCGGGCCGTAGCACGTAGAGGATTCTCAGACAAGCTGGGTCGTAGCACGTAGAGGATTCTCAGACAAGCCAGGTCGTAGCACGTAGAAGATTCTCAGACAGGCTGGGTCGTAGCACAAAGAGGATTCTCAAACAAGCCGGGTCATACACGATCAGGAACACTGGAGAGTAGTCAGAACAGGCCAAAGTCGGTACACAGGAATCCGGATACAGGAACACAGCAACAGCAAGTCTGGCTCAGAAACACCACGAAAGGGCATCTGACAGATGTAAGCGTCAGGTATAAAAAGGTCACCAAGGGGTGGGCCAAACCAATCGAGCAAATCACAATCTGCCACAGATGAGAGTGACAGACAGATCACAGGCACTGTGATATCACTGCAGACAGTAATCTAACCCATTAAAAAGAGGCGGGGGTTATGCAACAAGGAATGACAAAGAGGTGAAAAAGTGGAGGAGATGAGTTCCCTAGTGACATCACTTCTCCAGTTCCTATATTATTATATAGAGCCTATGCACCAAGATCGCCAAGGTTGTAGAAATATTTGTGCATTGTCTTATGTGAACTGGACAAGTGGGAGACAGGGCCAGCGCTCGATGTGAGCAGACGTGTCTTGCCTTAGCTCCCGCTCCGCCAGCTTTTGCCACACGCAAACCCACTATTTTCTACCTGCTACCATGGGTAAATCTGCCAAGAAAACTCCTAGGTCCCATGGCCTGTCGGAGGATGCCAGGTCTGCTTCGTCTCAGAAGATGCAGAACTACCTGACAGCCCTCCAGACAGGTCAGGCCCAGTCGCCCATCATGCTGCCTACTCCTCCTGACGCTGTTGATACCCCAGGTACCTCCGACGGGGAGTTGGGTGAAGACTCTCTACCTTTGATGGGCGTTGGCCCCGCGACCGGATGAAATGGAGTGACTAAAGCATACTTTGCGGCTTTCACCCTGCAAATCAAAAAAGACTTTGCATTGGTGGTTGATCAGATACACTCGGCTGTTCGAGACGAGCTTTCTGAGATCCGCAAAGATCTGCATCAGCCAGGGTCCAGGATTCAGGTGCTGGAACAGGACCATGCTACTCTACAAGCCTCTATACAGGCCCTCAATTCCAGGCTTACGGCGCAGACTAAAGTGGCGTCCCAACTGGCGCTCCAAGTTATCGATATGGACAATCATGGGTGCAGGAATAATTTGAGGTTTCGGGGTATACCCAAGTCAGAGGGCCCAGAGGACTCCTGTCAATTAGAGATTGAAATCTTTAAAGGGATAGTATTACTTCAAAATTACTATGCCTCATATTGTAGCCCTTAATAAACTGGGTTAAATGACACCAGCGGCATCTCTCAAACCTTTATGGTTTAAGAGATAGCCACTTTCAAAGTTTCCTCTCCCCTGCTGTCAGCGTTCTGCTGCCAGCAGGAGAATCCGGTCTCTGAATCAAGCGGAGGCTCTTCAGCAGAGCCGATATCTTGTTATGGAAGGAAAACTGATTAATTGAAACAGTTTTCTACATGTGCTTGGTAACCAAGCACACGTAGAAGACTGTTTCAATTAATCATTTTTCTTTCCATAATGAGATATCGGCTCTGTTTAAGAGCCTCCGCCTGTCCCAGGATCAGATTTCCCTGCTGGCAGCAGAACACTGACAGCAGGGGAGAGGAAACTTTGAAAGTGGCTATCTCTTAAACCATAAAGGTTTGAGAGATGCCGCTGGTGTCATTTAACCCAGTTTATTAAGGGCTACAATATGAGGGATAGTCATTTTGAAGTAATACTATCCCTTTAACAACATTTTGGCGAGAGACCCTTTCTCAACCATTGTGCTTGACCACGCACACAGGGCACTGCGCCCCAAAGATCTTGTCACGGTCCCAGCAAGGAAACACAGGACAAGTACTTCGAGGTAACACCAACTTTATTAAGGCAGCAACAATACAGAAATATCACAAGATATTAAATCAATATACAAGATAAAAGAGAAGCGTACAATGGAGCAAGAGACAACTACCAGGAACACAAGCCTGCTAACGTGTGATTCTCTAGATAACTGTATCCCAGCAAAGGAACTAGGAGAGTATGCAATACCACAGGTCCGCACCTGGGAGAAGCCAGACAGAGATGAGGGTAACCAAAATTCCAGGTCTGCACCTGGGAGAGCCGGCAACTAGGAAGAACTAGGAAGGCACCAGGAAGGAGTCTGCCAGAGCCACAAGCCTGCACCAGATTGGTTATCTAACCAAACTGAAGGCCACACACAAGGTAGTTAGATAGATTCACAGGTCAGCGCTAGATTGGGTGGTCAGACAAGCCAGGGGTCATGCACGTAGCTGGTAGTCAGCCAGAGCCACAGGTTTGCACCAGAAAGGATGTCCATTGAAGCGTTGGTATGCTGGATATGCAGTGGACAGAGCCCCAGGTCAACACCAGAACAGATAGTCAGACAAACCGGAAGTCACACACGGAGCGGATAGTCAGCCAGAGCCAGGAGTCATACACGAAATGGGTAGTCTGCCAGAGCCACAGGTCTGCACCAGAATGGATGTCCGACAAAGCCAAGGGTAATACACGGAGCGGGTAATCAGACAGAGCCACAGGTCAGTACCAGATCAGATAGACAAGCCAGATCATACACAGAGCCCACACACAAGAACTGCACTGGACACCAACGAAATGCCAACTAAGCCCAGTGTCTAGGCAGTTTAAGTAGGAAGAAAGGAGGAAACTGTGTGCACTGCTTGTGCCTGAAGGAAGATATATTGAACGCAGCCCACAAGAAACGCTCTTTGGATTATAATGGAACACCTTTCCAAATTCTCCCTGATGTCGCTTAGGAAACTCCTGGTGCCGCTGGTAGACCTTTTGAGAGCTGCTGACATCCCATATCGCTGGGGTTTCCTGCTGTCCCTCAAGGGGCAGAGAGATGGAGTTACTTACACGATTCGAGATCCAGGCAATGCTGCATCCTTCTGTGAGGCCTTGGGGCTCAACGTCCCTGAGATGGTTAAATGGAGGGAATTTATCTTGGGGGATCCACCCCGCTACAGCTTTTGGTCCTTAGAAATGCCCCATGGGAGCAACGTCCCCAACGACAACATCTCCATTGGAGAGATGAGGCGGATCCAGCCCAAGTTGGCGACCAGGATCCTGAGGCCTGATCCATGCGTAGACCATCGTCACTCCTTGGACTTTGATGGCTTGGTTCGACTAACATGTTGGTCCGGGGGGACATGGAAAACGACGCCCTCACTGAAGCTGCGCTGGCCTATTGCTGTTGCACGTGGATAGAGCTGGTACTACGCCACATTGTTGAACTTTTCCTGGATATGGTGACCCCCATGTTTTGATGTGGACTCTGGTGGGCTTGATTACAGGACTGGTTGCCCTATGACCAGCTTGCTGGCCTTTCCTTTGGAAGCTATACGGTATGGTCTCCGGCACCCTGAGACAGGCGTTCTGTTTATATATGCCACACGGGGGGCGGAGTTTGACTCAGCTTTTGGGGAATTTAACCTGTACTGTAGAAACAGAACAAATGGGAAAGAAACAGGGTGCCCCTGTGTATATCAATATGATGTAATTTGCCACCATCAAACACCCTAAGGTGCGCACTCACAATGTGATTTGTGTCAGAAACGGTATATACCGAACCGACTACAAAAGCATATGGAGAAGTTGAAACATCCCCAGGACCAACATATATCTTCAGGCAGCTCTCCAGACTACACGCTTTCCCCCAGCGGTATAATAACGACCAAACCTCAAAAACAATGAGAGCGCCATATGGTACAGTATGTACATGCAAAATTCTAATTCTATCAGTAGAATAACACTCACATGAATATTGGCCAGGGTACCGATATTGGGCTCCACTGACAATAAAGCATTCAGAGAGATTATACCTGTCTCCATTCAAGTTACTCACGGAATCTTCCGAGCAAATCCCTGGATCATCAATTAGTGATAGGCGGGGTATTCAGTTGTAAAAATTATATTTATTAAAACACATATATAAAAAATAGGCTTCGTGGTTATAACACCACTTTATCAAAGCTTAACACACCAAATATCTGTATTTAAGTGTACAAAAGAGAAAAAAAAAACAAAAAAAAAACTTGTACTGTAATTCTTGTGTTTACTGTATGATGCATGTGAGGGTCCTGGGAGACGGATGGTGTCTCCCGGGGGGGGGGGGCCTGGGTTGGTATCCCCCCTCTCACACTTGCTTTTCTTCCTTTCCACTGGAGGCATTGCTGGGGGCAACCTCTGCTGACTTTTTCCCTACTGCATACTGTAGATGACGCCCATTTCTTGGAGTAACGCCCCATCCGTTATTGAGGTCCCACAGTGGGGTGGTGGTGCTAGAAGTGGCCCCTTCCTTTTTGGTTTAACTAGGGCTGCTCATGTAGGGGACGTCCCTTTGCTGTCGGGCTGGGTTTAACTCTTATCTGAATAGTGACTAGGTATTGGGAAGAAGGTGATATACTAGTCACGAGTGACATTAGTGCCCTTTACACCAACATAGACCATGTAAAAGGTATTAAGGCCTTAGAGAGATCTTTTGAGAAATAGGTTTTTTTAGAGGAACTTCATGAGAAGTTTATACTAGATAGTGTCTCCTTCATCCTGAATACCAATTATTTTGTGTTTGATAAGACGTTTTATTTGCAAACTAGGGGCACTACAATGGGGACTTGCTTTGCCCCTAGTTTTGCCAATTTGTTTCTTGGTATATGGGAGGATGATACTATCTGGTCTCCTAATCGATTTACTCCACATATCAAACTTTATGGGAGGTATATCGGCGAGATTGTGATGATATGGCACGGGAGTATTTAACGTCTTGAAGAGTTCTTTCTTTTCCTCAATGAAAACAATCTAAATCTTAGGTTTACCTATATGTTTAGTACCAAGGAGATTGAGTTGTTGGATCTATGTTTGTATGTGAAGGTCGTATTCTGACTAGAACTAATTTCAAAACTGTAGACCAGAATAGTTATATACCATATTCAAGTATGCATAAAAGAGTTTGGTTAGATAATATACCGAAAGGACAGTTTATACGTATACTAAGAAATTGTTCTCCGATTAGCCATTATTGGGAACAGGGGATAGGCCTTATTAAAAGATTTTTGGAATGAGGGTATAGCCTCCACAATGTGTGCAAGGCATTTTTAGAAGTGTTGAGTATAAATAGGGGAGACTTGATTAGGGCACGGAATGGAATGGTAACAATGAATAATTCTGATTGTGAAGTGGTTGATTAGAAATATGATTTGACTCAATTTATTCAAATCCTGAAAAAGGATTATGATATTAAGGTTGATCCTTTGGACATCAAGCACAGAGATCACAAAGTGGGTAAACAAATAATGATACAGAAGAAGTATAAGTATCATGGTGTAGTTTCCCTTCATGTCACTCTCGCTTGTGCTGCGCTCCGATTGTTTGAGCCTGTTTGGCCCGCCCCTGGTGACCCTTTTTATTCTGGGCTAGTGCCCTTTCGTGGTGTTCCTGAGCCAGTTTTGCTGTGCTGTGTTCCTGATCTCCGGTGTACCGACTTGGCTATCTCTGACTACGATCCTGTGTTCCTGTTCTGTGATTAGACCCGGCCTGGCTGTTGTTCCTGCTCGTTTCCTGATCCGGTTTGTCTGAGAACCTGCTCCGTGATTCGACCCGGTCTGGCTGACGTTCCTGCTTGTATCTTGATCCTGCTTGCCTGATAACCTGTTCCGTGATTCGACCCGGCTTGCTGACGTTCTTGCTCTGTGACCTGTTCCGGTTACTGCGGCCCGGTCTACGTTCCTGTCTGCCCTGTCGCCTCGGCGACATTGTGACTCTCCCACTTGCTGTTCTGAGCGGTTGCCATGCTGTGCTGGTTCCTGCCCCTGAGCCGCTTCCTGCTGAGCTGTGTTCCAACTACCGAGCTGTTAACAAGTGCATAGCTGTGTTCCAACTATCGAGCCGTTAACCCGTGCAGAGCTGTGTCCTGGTTCTGGGCCTTCAGTCTATACAGAGAGTTGCTTTGTGCTGAGCTGTTCCTCTCCTTGCAGTCCGGTGTAGCTCATTACCACGCCCGGTGGCGCACGGCTCTGGCTGCTTCTGTGCACGTCTCTGTGGTTACGCCCGTGGGGACTATTGGTCCAAGCTCTTGCAATTCAGTCACTACCATTATGCCCGAGGGGGCTATTGGCGCAAGCTCTTGCAGTCCAGCTCCTTCCATTGTGCACGTGTGGGTTATTGGCTCAAGCTCTGGTAATTCAGTTGTCTCCGTTACGCCCGTGGGGGCTATTGGTCCAAGCTCTTGCAATCCAGTTCCTGCCACTTCGCCTGTGGGGGCTAGTGGTTCCAGCTCTGGTAACTCAGTTGTCTCCGTTTTGCCTGTGGGGGCTATTCGCTCTAGCTATGGCAGTCTACTCGCTCTGTTCATATGCCCGTGGGGGCTACCATTCAAATACAGCAGGCTCTGGGTGGCAGGTTCCTCTTTGCTGGACAGTTTCCTCAGTATTACAGACTGTTGGTGTTGAGTCTTCTCCACCATTCTACAACTTTAACACCTTGGGCGTGCCAAACAAGACAACTGAGGCAGACTGATTATTCCATTAACCCTTTGTATTCAGTACTCAGTGCCTGTCAGTTGCCTGTACTCTGTTCTACTATATTGTATACTGTTCATACTATTGCATCTCTGCTATTACGCAGTGCTACCTATAGGGGGCGTTCTCTGTCATTTATTTTGTTCTTAATAAAATTGCATTTTATTTCACCTACTGGTCTGAGTGTCTTGAAAACCATGACAGTACGAAAGGGCCATGACCTCAGACAGTAAGGGTGAGAGTAATGCACAAAACATCCACTGGAGAATGGATGTTCACAAACAGCGCCTAGACTAATTGGCTTTGGCCTTACAAACGTTACTTGAGCGAATGGTACACCTCAACAAGCCAAGCCAAAATCCGGTGGTCCCCCCGGTTACGACACCGGACAATCAGTCTGTGGCTCCTCTTGCTCCTCCCAGAGGGCTAACGGCGGCGGAGCCGTTACCATTAAGATATGATGGCCAACCTAACCTATGCAGGGGCTTTATTAATCAATTGGAGATCTTTCTAGAATTAACTCCCCAGGCATTTCCTAACGACCGTAGTAAGGTCGGATTTATGATCTCCCTGCTGACGGGCAGAGCACTGGCATGGGCCAACCCTCTCTGGGAGAATGCCAAACCCTGCACTCGGAACTTTGATGAATTCGTAAGACAGTTCCGTAGAGTGTTTGAGGTTCCGGGTAGAACTGCCTCTGCTGCAGACGTTAATGGAAATACAGCAGGGCGAGCGTACATTGGTCGATTACGCCATTGAATTTCGGACCTTGGCAGCAGAGGTTGGTTGGAACAACGAGGCACTGGTGGCAGCATTTGCTCAGGGCATGTCCGATACCATTAAAGATGAAATTGCTGCCAGGGAGCTACCCAATGGCCTGGATGATTACATTGAGTTTGTTATGCTCATTGATTCTCATATTCGCGAGAGACGGTTGGCAAGAAGGGCAAGATCCAGAAATATTGGGCAGGGTAATCCTTTTAACCCACCCTCTCCTCCCATTCCTCCTGAGCGGTTCCCAGAGGCAAGTGAACCAATGCAACTAGGGTTCACCAGACATACTAAGGAGGAGAGGGGCAAACCGCAAAAGGCTGGGATTATGCTTGTACTGTGGCAAGGCTGGGCACCTATTACGTACATGTCCGGTAAAACTGGGAAACGGACGCACCTAGGGTACCTTGAGGGACAGGCCCTAGGTGGTGTACAGCAGTCCCTTGATTCTTGCACACAGAAACCCACCATCCAGGTGGCATTTTCTTGGGCAGACCTTTCTGTATTGGTCATGGCACTGGTCGATTCTGGTGTAGCAGGATATTTTATGGATCAGTCCTTTGCCGAGTTGCATAAGATTCCGTTACTCAAAAGGGAGTCTCCACTAGCTATTGAAGCCATCGATGGTCGACCTCTTGAACCTGCTTTCATCACTATGGAGACTATTCCTATTTCTATGACTGTTGGGGCCCTTCACAAGGAAGAATTAAGCTTCCAAATAATTAGTTCTCCGCATCATGCAGTCATACTGGGGTTCCCCTGGCTAGTATTACACAACCCGCAGTTTGACTGGCAGAGATGTGAGGTTAAGTCTTGGTCTGAATACTGCGTTAAGAACTGTCTGTCCCACCCTGTCAAGATTTGTTGTACCTCCCCGCCAGCTGAATATCAGGAATTCAGTGACGTATTAAACAAGGGGGAGGCTAGCGCATTGCCCTCACATAGACCTTATGATTGCGCTATTGATCTGGCCCCGGGTGTGGTGCCTCCCAGGGGTCGCACGTATCCATTGTCTTGTGAGGAGACCAGGGCTATGGAGGAGTACATAGAGGATGCCCTCAAGAGAGTGATTATTCGCAAGTCTTCCTCTCCAGCTGGTGCTGGGGTTTTTTTTTGTAAAAAAGAAAAATGGCGAGGTAAGGCCGTGTATCGATTACCGTGGGTTGAACAAGCTTATGCCTAAGAATGCCTACCCCATTCCACTCATAACCGAATTATTTGACAGGTTAAAGGGATCATCCATTTTCACTAAACTTGATCTCAGAGCTGCTTACAACCTGATCAGAATCAAGGCAGGAGATGAGTGGAAGATGGCATTCAATACCAGATCTGGGCATTATGAATATCTGGTTATGCCATTTGGGCTATCTAACGCACCGGCAGTATTCCAGGAATTCATTAATGACATCCTTCGTGATAGACTACCACATAGGATTGAAGCATATCTCGATGATATTTTAATTCACTCTGCCAACCTCACGCAGCACGTTAAGGATGTTTCTGAGGTTTTGTTACGACTACGTAAAAACTGTTTTGTAAACTTGAGAAATGCGAATTTCATAGGTCCCAAGTACCCTTCCTGGGGTTTGTGATTTCAGTTAATGGCATTGCTATGGACCAGGAGAAGATGGCTGCAGTACTACAGTGGCCACGCCCTAAAGGGTTAAAAGCGATCCAACGCTTTCTGGGCTTCGCCAATTATTATAGGAAATTCATTCAGAACTTCTCTACGATTGTTAAACCATTGTCTGACTTAACAAGTAAAGGTGCTACTCCCTCTCAATGGTCCGAGGCAGCGGAGAACGCTTTAGAGACACTTAAGTCCGCTTTTGCCTCAGCTCCAGTACTGTCCCACCCCAACCCTGCCCTACCATACACATTGGAAGTCGATGCCTCTGAAGTTGGGGTTGGGGCAGTGCTCTCCCAACGATCGGTGGAAGGTGGTCCACTGAAGCCTTGTAGGTTCTTTTCAAAGAAACTCTGTTGCCCAAAGCCACTATGAGATTGGTGACAGGGAACTCTTAGCCATTATCCTGGCACTTAAGGAATGGCGTCACCTACTGGAGGGCACTCAGAACCCAGTACTAATTTTAACCGATCATAAGAACCTGACATATCTCTCCGAAGCTAAGAGGTTGTCCTCACGGCAGGCTAGGTAGGCACTTTTCCTGTCCCGGTTTAACTTTATAGTGTCCTATCTACCTGGTTCTAAGAATGTCAGGGCAGATGCGCTGTCCAGATAATTTGCTTCGGACATTGAGAGGGAGGAAGAACCAGATCGCATCTTGGCAACAGTGCGTACCAGTATCACTTCGCCTTTGGGGGAGGAAAATTTGGCATCTCAGGCAAGGGCACCCCCTGAAACCCCAGTTGGTAAGTGCTTTGTGGATGAGTCTTTCCGTACCCGTCTGCTTGAGACTTACCACTCATCTAAGGCCGCTGGGCACATTGGGAGGGATCAGTTAATATGGTCTCTCTCACAAGTATTTTGGTGGCCCTCCCTTAGAGCTGATTGTTCCACATTTACTGCAGCGTGTGCCATCTGTGCCCGTGCCAAGACACCCAGGCATCTCCCAGTGGGTCTACTGCAGCCTGTACCTAATGGTGAACATCCCTGGTCCCATATTTCCATTGACTTTTTGGAGGAACTGCCAGTATCTAAGGGGCACTCATTCATTCTGATGGTGGTTGACAGATTCTCGAAAATGGCTCATTTTGTGCCCCTCTCTGGCCTCCCATCGGCCCAAGAACTAGCTAAGGTTTTTGCTAAGGAGGTGTTTCGCTTGCATGGGGTACCCAGAGTGGTGGTGTCAGATCGTGGTTGCCAGTTCGTGTCCAGATTTTGGAGGGCATTTTGCGGTCAGATGGGCATCCAATTGTCCTTTTCCTCCGCTTACCATCCCCAGACCAACAGAGCCGCTGAGCGTGCCAATCAGGGACTGGAGCAGTTCCTGCGTTGCTTTGTGAACGATCATCACGACAATTGGTCCGACCTGTTGCTGTGGGCAGAGTTCGCCAGGAACTGTGCAGTTAATTCATCGTCTCATTCAAGCAGAACAGATTCCAGCTCTGGATGAGCATATCGAGCAGCTCCGCTCCACTTGGGCACAGGTTCAGAGGACCCTCGGTCAGTCTTTCCAGCGACAACAGCGGAATGCCAATCGTAGACGGCTGCCAGCGGTCTCCTTCCAGGTTGGGGACAGGGTATGGCTCTCATCCAGAAATCTCAATTTGCAGGTGCCCTCCAATAAGCTGGCTCCCAGATTCATTGGTCCGTTTACGGTTATCCGCAGAGTGAACCCTGTTTCTTACGCTTTGGAACTCCCTGCCTCTATGCGTATACATAATGTGTTCCATGTATCTCTGCTGAAACCCTTGGTTTGCAATCGCTATACTACCTCTCCAGTGGTTCCTGGCCGGTGGACGTTCTGGGCCAAGAGGAATACGAGATACAAAGTATCATTGATTTTAGGAGATTTAGGGGGAAGTTGCAATATTTGGTCCATTGGAAGGGCTATGGCCCTGAGGAACGTTCCTGGGTAGATCATAAGGACCTCCATGCACCTAGATTATTTTGCACCTTCCACTCTAAATACCAAAATATAAATATATATATTGAAAAGGAAACTAACGTATCGCAGTTCTCAAGTATATATATAAATCTCCACAAATAAGGACAGAACAATAAAGGAAAAAGGAATGAAAAATTACGGCTATTAGTCCGCAACAGAGAGACCAGTTCGATACTATTAAATTAGGGACCCTAATGTGTCCTCATTAAATTCCTAATCAAACGGCTAAAATTGTATCTTTATTCCATGTTATATTAAAAACAAACAATACCCTGTTGTCTATTCAACAAACCAGGGTCTAAAAAAACTCTGCCATTTGGGAGTTTTAGAGAAGAATATGTCTTTTATTGCGGGTCTTATATCATGTGCCTTTTCGTTATTGCTAGCAGATAGAGTGGCATTTTTCAATATATTTACTCCGAAGAGTAGATTGAACCCAATAATTTTTTCGGATCAATCTATACTTCTGCTTTTTATTTGGAAGGAAATGAATATAGGTACAGTTATTTTAAGTACTCGATTGAGCTCATTTTAATCAGGACTACTCACAATGTATCCCTATATTCTCTTGCCTTTCCTATCACACACAGAGGATTGAACACCTGCTATTTTTTAAAACCGTTTCTCTTTCTTAACATAAATCAAGTATCTTCCGTGTTCAATGCCAAGTGACAAACTACCTCTTTAAACGCTCCTCATAATGATTAAGCATCTAACTACCTAAGTCGTGTTTCACTCTCTTAGCATGAATTGGATCATTATCCACATTCAAAACCGAGTGAAAGACAGACTGATAACAGAGCTATCTATCGTTCTCCCTGACTTGAGCACTGTGTGATCTATACGTAACAAGCCACTATCATATCGCTATAATGCAATGATACTAAGACCCCCATACTCTCTCTCACTTATCTAAGCCCTACGCGTTTCGCTGGACATGCCAGCTTCATCAGGGGCATATACATAATCGCCGCCGCCAACAAACTGATATATATAGTACTCACAAGGGATATGATGTCACACCGCCCATTTTTCAAATTTGCCGAAGCTCTAATATCATTGGCTCAGCTTTCGCCAATACTCACCACTTCACCAGTTTTAACTCTTTCCTATCTTTTGGGATATTGGCGAAAATTGCTTATTACTGTGTTTCTTAGAACCCAATGTAACATTCAATCTTATGGTTCCACAAATATGCAACACATACTTTTCACGCAATAATTCCAATACCTTCCATTTCATCCGATATCAATCGTATTATATACCGAAGCTGAGCCGATTGTAACCACTATCCATGGCTTACCACGTATAGAACTTATTTCCTAATACATGTTTTGAAGCTTTTAGGATAGCGTAACTCAGATTAAATTTAACCACATATCTCCTACACCTTATCACTTCAAAACCAATTCTATATACGAATTGGTATTTAGAGGAGCTTTTAGGTAGATCCCTTATTAACCCCTCTTCTCCCCTGACTATTGGATAATGTACATTTATATTCGCTTAGCCTATGATGACCCTATAATTAATTCATGTTTCCATGAAGCCCGATGGACTTTTTAGATTAATACAATTATGAATCCATAATGAGAGACCTACTCAGAAAAGGATTAACATAAATGTCTTACTGAATCTCACATCTATATCATTTCTTCAACTATCCATCATACCGGGACGAAACCTATATATCAATCTTTAATATCTTACTCAATAAAGGGCTTATAGGTGAATCCCTCATTTAACCCTTTATTTCCCATGGCTTTTAAGCGATATATCCATCTTGCTTCTGCTTTTAATAACTGTCTGTCCAAATCCCCTTTGCGTGGTGACGGACTAACTTTCTGAATTCCAGTGAATGAAATGGATGTAACATCTGATTTATGATATATCGCTACATGTCTCGCTACAGGTGTATCCCGGGAATTCCGAATATCACCAATATGTTCCAATATTCTCGTTCTAAATTGTCTTAAAGTTTTTCCAACATATACTTTCTTACATGTACATTCCATCAGATAGACAATACCCATTGTTTTACAATTTATAAATTCTCTGATTTCATAGATGTCCCCATTTACTTTGAAGTTCAAATTCTTCTTAATGAACTTACATGCCATACAGTTATTACAGGGATAACTTCCCACATATGATGATTTAAGCCAGGAATTTTCAGATTTCCTTACAAAGTGGCTATGAACTAGGTGATCCTTTAGATTCCTTGCCCGACGATAGGTAATTGATGGATTATAACCTACCACTTCTCCTACATCTGGATCTAGTCTCAGAAAATGCCAATGCTTCTTTAAGATATCAAATATTTGAGAATTTTGATTATTGAAGGTTCCTATCAATCGTACTTTTTTATCTTTTTCAACTACAGTTTTATCAGTTGATAGTAATGCATTTCTATCCGCATTTAATGCTCTTTGGTATGCTCTTTTTAAATTCTTCTTACTGTATCCTCTTTGGAGAAACCTATGTTGGAGATCCTTCGCCTGACTTTTAAAATCCTCCACTGATGTACATAATCTCCTAATTCTCATATATTGCCCTACAGGTATTCCCTTTATTAGTGTGCCTGGGGATGTGCACTCTGGGCATGGAGTAAACTATTTGTAGCCGTACTTTTTCTGAATACACTTGTCTCTAACTCATCTCTTGTATTCTTCTCAATCATTATATCTAAAAACGAAATTTTTTTATTGTTAATCTCTGATGTTACTTTTAAATTATGGTTATTATTATTTAATACTGCTACAAATTCCTCAAATTTTTCCACTGTTCCTGACCAAGTTAGTACCACATCGTCAATAAGTCTGAGCCAAATACCAATATTCTGTGTATAGGCTATCATCTGTTCAGAAAAAACTTTTTGATCTTCCCACCAGCCTAAATATAAATTAGCATAAGAAGGGGCACATGGACTTCCCATTGGTGTGCCCCTTAGCTGGTGGAAGTACTTTTGATCAAATAAAAAATAATTGTGTGTTAACACAAATCTCAGTAATGCCAATACTAATTTATTGTGACTCATATATTGTACTCCTCTCGTTGTTAGATACATTTTAACAGCTCTTATTCCTACTTCATGATCTATACTTGTATATAGACCCTCTATATCTAGGGTCACCAAAAAATCTGTTTGTGCTACTGTGATACCTTCAAGTTTTTTTATTGCGTCCTGAGAATCTCTTACATACGAAGGGAGGGACATCACAAAAGTTCTTAAAATCCTATCTACATATACACTTGCATGTTCTGACAAACAGTCATTTCCAGAGACAATCGGTCTCCCTGGAGGTGTTGTTAATCTTTTATGTACTTTTGGAGTACAATAAAACGTCGCTATAGTGGGGGATTTGGGAAAAAGATATTCAAACTCCTTTTTTGAGATCACATTCATCTCTAAACCACATTCCAATATTTGTTTTAAAGTTCCTTTAAACTTCTCTGTAGGATCACTGTCAAGCTGTTCATAACAGTCCCCATCAGATAGTAATCTTTTACACTCTCTTACATAGTATTCTGTATCCATTATCACCAAATTTCCTCCTTTATCAGCTGGTTTTATTGTTATATCTGAATTTTTTGACAAATTTTTAAGAGCCTTCCTTTCCTTTTTAGTTAGATTATCTGTCTGATATCCATTACTCCTTATGTTCTTAGATAGAGACTCTAAATCCTTTGTAACAGCTTCTACAAAGACCATTACATGTGGTGAAGTGTTAGGTGGTGGAGTAAATTGACGATTAAGACTTAGATCCGTGAAAGGTCCCTTTTGTTGTTCTACAGGGACCTCATTTTCTCTTAATAGGGATTCCAAATGACCTAATGCTGCTCTATCTCTTGTTGATATTTCTTTATCTCTCTCCGCATTCTTAAAAAACTTATGTAACATTAATTTACGTCCAAATAAATTGAGATCCTTCACCCAATCAAATAAATTAAAATTTACTGATGGGCAATAATTCAAACCTTTCTGTAATAAGGATACTTCCTCATCTTTTATTTGCACCTTTGATAGATTATGTACTTGTAACAAATCATCTTTATCTTTAAATACAGCATTATCTGTCACTTGTTGATCCCTAAATTCTCCTACTTGTATAGAGGCTATTGCCATTGGAACTTGTATCCCCACACATTCCTGTCCCTCAATTAGGGTAACCCTTGTCTCGTATGTCTCGGAAATCTTTGACCCCTCCCTAAAAAATGTGACTGATGCACTCTAGTACTTCTATCACGGCTTTTTGGTTGCCAACTAGATTGATGTCCTGCATCTGAATCCTGAGACTCATCACCAGATGTTTCTGATTGTGATTCCACATTTTCCTCCTTATTGGTGGGAACTTTAGCATTATGTAAATAAGCTTTATCATTACCAAAATCATGTACATCTCTTTGAAATTTCTTATATTTTCTATTTTTCAATTCCCCTGCCAATTTATCTATCTTATTCTTAAGATCTTCTTCATTTTTCATAAAATCTACATGATCCTTATGAACTTGGATTTCTTTTAATTGTTTTTCTACTTCTACATTTATTTTCTCCAGCTGTTGTTTTTCCGCATCAATTATTAACTGAATCAACTCTAATGAACTGTTCGTCAGTATATTATTCCATTTTTTAATAAAATCTTTTTCAATTAAATGATTCGCTGGGGTTAGAGGACTCTCAGTCCTCTCGGAACTATTTTATGTATTACATAATTCTCCAAGCCTGTAATTTCCCACCATTTCTTAGTCTGTTTAATCATCTGTTTAGTAAGTTCTTTGAAGGTGGAATGTAAATCCGACTTACTTGTATCCTCTATATTTGAAGATATTTTTTTATTTCCAAATATAGCTAAAGCTTCTGCCTGCCATTTAGAAAAATCCCTTGGGTTGGAAAGGAAACCTGCCATTTTCATATATTTAATCCACTCCAATATACAAAGTAGGAATATAATCCTTTTTATTCTGGGCTAGTGGCACCTGTCAGGTGCCCTTTCGTGGTGTTCCTGAGCCAGTTTTGCTGTGCTGTGTTCCTGATCTCCGGTGTACCGACTTGGCTATCTCTGACTACGATCCTGTGTTTCTGTTCCGTGATTAGACCCGGCCTGGCTGATGTTCCTGCTCATTTCCTGATCCGGCTTGTCTGAGAACCTTCTCCGTGATTCGACCCGGCCTGGCTGATGTTCCTGCTTGTATCTTGATCCTGCTTGTCTGAGATCCTGTTCCGTGATTCAACCCGGCTTGCTGACGTTCCTGCTCCGTGACATGTTCCAGTTACTGCGGCCCGGTCTACGTTCCCGTCTGCCCTGTCGCCTCGGCGACATTGTGACTGTCCCACTTGCTGTTCTGAGCGGCTACAGCTGTTGCCGTGCTGTACTGGTTCCTGCCTCTGAGCCACTTCCTGCTGAGCTGTGTTCCTATTTTCGAGTTGTTAACCCGTGCAGAGCTGTGTCCCAACTACCAAGCTGTTAACCCGTGCAGAGCTGTGTTCCAAGTATCGAGCCGTTAACCCATGCAGAGCTGTGTCCCGGTTCTGGGCCTTCAGTCTATACAGAGTTGCTTTGTGCTGAGCCGTTCCTCTCCTTGCAGTCCGGTGTAGCTCATTACCACGCCCGGTGGCGAACGGCTCTGGCTGCTTCTGTGCACGTCTCTGTGGTTACGCCCGTGTGGACTATTGGTCCAAGCTCTTGCAATTCAGTCACTACCATTACGCCCGAGGGAACTATTGGCTCAAGCTCTTGCAGTCCAGCTCCTTCCATTGTGCACGTGTGGGTTATTGGCTCAAGCTCTGGTAACTCAGTTGTCTCCGTTACGCCCGTGGGGGCTATTGGTCCAAGCTCTTGCAATCCAGTTCCTGCCACTTCGCCCGTGGGGGCTAGTGGTTCCAGCTCTGGTAACTCAGTTGTCTCCGTTACGCCCATGGGGGCTATTCGCTCTAGCTATGGCAGTCTACTTGCTCTGTTCATACGCCCGTGGGGGCTACCATTCAAATACAGCAGGCTCTGGGTGGCAGGTTCCTCTTTGCTGGACAGTTTCCTCAGTATTACAGACTGTTGGTGTTGAGTCTTCTCCACCATTCTACAACTTTAACACCTTGGGCGTGCCAAACAAGACAACTGAGGCGGACTGATTATTCCATTAACCCTTTGTATTCAGTACTCAGTGCCTGTCAGTTGCCTGTACTCTGTTCTACTATATTGTATACTGTTCATACTATTGCATCTCTGCTATTACGCAGTGCTACCCATAGGGGGTGTTCTCTGTCATTTATTTTGTTCTTAATAAAATTGCATTTTATTTCACCTACTGGTCAGAGTGTCTTGAAAACCGTGACAAGAAGATAAATAAGGTTAATAATGTTATATGAGAAGAGACAACGGGTAGAATTAGAGATAAGTATGATGTAGCTTTAATAACTGCGTATACGGACAAGCTTTACAAGATACGAGGGATTTTGGATAAGTTCTGGCCCATAGTCCTTGAGGATAAAGTCCTCAGGAATTTGGTTCAGGAGAGAATTCAAATTATATGTAGGAAAAACTCGAGTCTTAAAAATATATTAGCACCAACTGTGTTGAGGGTTCATAGAAATAAAAAGATAGTTAAAAAAGGAACATCTAGGGAGATACAGGGGAGTGAACGAAATCCCCTTACCATGTCACCGGTGACTGGTTGGCACAGGTGTGGTAAATGTACCTCCTGTGCCAACTGCCCCAAAAAGTTGAAAATTTTTAAAGACTCTAAAACGAAAGGAAGAGGTTTCTATTAGACAATTTTTAAATTGTGATAGTGTAGGGGTGATCTATGTGCTGAAATGTCCTTGTGATCTACTTTATATAGGAAGAACCAAGAGAGCCTTTAAGAGAAGATTATGAACATAAGAGAAATATTGACAAAGGAGTTATCACCCATTCCGTGTCTTGTCATTTCTCCGAGGTGCACGATAGTAATTCGCAATTGCTAACGGAGTTTGCTTTAGAGAGTGTTAAATTGGATTTTAGAAAAGGTAGTTTGACAAATGTATTGAATAAACGGGAAGCGTCATGGATATTCAAGCTGAATACCCTATACCCCAGTGGGTTAAATGAAAATATTGAGCTTGCTCCTTTCTTGTGAATGAGGGTAGGAGGATACGTGCAAATGATTTGTGTATGTGTAACCCCCCCCTTTTTTTCCTGTATTTGGGGATGTTTTAGTAATATTATCTATACTGTGATTATTTATTGAGATATAGTAATATAACTAAGTATTTTTAGAAGTGTACTGTATTCGAGATGAGCAACATGAGATCTAAGTTATACTCCGGTAACTCTGGGGGACATGGGGTTGTTTAGCAAGTGATGTGTGATGTATCCTTTCAGTGCCTGAGGGGTTAACTATATAGGTCTCATGCCGTCCCTCCCAATACTTAGAGTTTACGAAAGGTAGATCAGATTATGTCCGTTGAAGGAGCCGTAGTTGGGAATGATTTTGTTGGCCAATCATGTTGTTAAAGAGAAGGATTTAAATAGCCGGTTATGTTGAGAATAGAGATACTTCATATTTGCTTGATAAAGCACCGTGAGAGGTGTGAAACTCGTTGCAGAGGTTGCTCGTAGTACGAGTTATACTATCTCCCAGCCGGGTGTATAGCTTTGAATTATTTTCTGCATTATCGGCTATCTATGTAAGTGTTTAGCTGATTTTTTTATCAATATTGTTGTTCTTATTATGATTTTATATTTGTATGGTTATATCTGTGGATATTGTATGTTTTAGAGTGGATCCGCTCTATTTTATTTACTGCAGTTTCACCGGTTAGGTGCTGGATTTGTTCCGGGTAGCTCTTGTACTTAGTATCTATAGGGTGATACTTTGTAACCCTGTGTGCATGTTGCATTAGAGACGTGGGACTCTTTCGTGTCTGGTGAATTGCAGTATATTTGGAGCGAATACCACTGCCTCTCTCCAAGGTTAGAATGGAGTAGTTATATAGTTTAAACTGATTTTCTTAGATTGAGATACTGTGTGTTTCCTTTTGTATATTTTTTATAGGGCTGTGTGGAGTCCACGAGCGTCAAACTCTAATTTTCAAGTGACAAGACCTTTCCTCTGGTTGTGGGGTGGAAATCTAGTGGTTACAACACCCTGGGAGTTAAAGGCGCCAGTGAATTTCCATGGAAATATCTGTACTTGGACTCTTATCGTACTAAACTCTCATTAGAAGAGATATTTGAATGAATATATTGTTGATCAGCGCCTTTTCCAAAGAAAGTTTAACCTTGTATAATATAGACAACTCTACTCCCTCTCTGGACCCGACGAGTGTTGTTCTTGAGATAGCCAATTATTTGAGCCGCTTTATGCCGCAACGGTTGTCTGTTCAGGTGGCCAGCTCTCTAAATGACCCACTGACAGAGAAGTAGGTCTTACAAGCTTTTAAGTCCAGACCAAGTGGCAAGTGCCCGGGCCCCAATGGGCTCACTATTACAAGACCTTTAGGGACATTTTACTCCCACAGTTTATGCTCATCTTTAATTCTCTCACCCCTGGCGCCCCACTCCTTGAATGCCCACATCTCTATTCTACCAAAGTCTGGGCGAGACCCGGAGCTGTGCTCCAGTTATCACCCTATTTCCCTGTTGAACATGGATGTGACGTTATTTGCTAAGATCTTAAGTTGCCACTTGAAACTATCCTTCGCTGCACTGATCCACAAAGATCAAGTGGGATTCCTGCAGGGTCGCAAGGCAAGGGATAATACAGTCAAGGCGATTAACCTTATGCACTTGGCCAGGTCTCGAGGCATCCCCACACTATTGCTATCCACTGATGCAGAGAAGGTGTTCGACAGGGTGAGCTGGCCCTTCTTGTGGCTTGTCTTGCAACACATTGGACTGGGGGACCAGATGTTCCACTGGATCACATCCTTGTATCACCTCTCAGTAGCCCGTATCCGGGTGAATGGGGTTTTCGAGGCCCCTCACCCTGTCAAATGGGACTCACCAGGGATGTCCTCTGTCCCTGCTTCTTTTCGTACTTGCACTTACTCAACGAGATCCGTCTGAATCCCTCGATTCATGGTGTTGCTTTTTCTAGGAAAAAGTGAAATTTACTCACCGATATTTTTATTTCCTCTGTGTCCTTCCACGGCATAGAGTGGGCTTTGGCTCCGCCTTCCAGCTGGGTAGGACCAATTGATTTTCTTTAAATTTACTTGCTACCTCTCCTCTGCAGTTATACAGTTGTCCAAGCTGAAAGACAGAATAGGTAAAGATAGCCAACCATAATACATCTGAACATGGTAGGAAATGTATGCTGAGGAACTGATACAGATACCGTAATTACCTAGGGTGGGTTGCCGTGGAAGGACACAGAGGAAATACAAATATCTGTGAGTAAATTTCACTTTTCCTCTGTGCCCTATCCACGGTATAGAGTGGGACTTACAAGAGCAGTACCCAAGGAGAGGCGGGTAGCAAAAGTTCAGATCTGGATGGCTGCTTCAAGCACCTTCCGTCCGAACTTGGCGTGGGTCCAGTCTATAATGTTTAATGAACGTAGAGACTGAAGCCCAAGTTGCTGCTTTACATATGTCTTCTGGAGAAGGTGCAGCTTTGAGGGCCCAGGAGGTTGACATAGCTCGAGTTGAGTGGGCCTTAAGGCCTTGAGGAGGGTCCTGACCCTCAGTTTCATCTGCTATGGAAATACAGTCACGTATCCACCTGGCAATAGAAGGCTTAGAGGCTGCAGTCCCTTTGAATTTTCCTCTAAAGTGAACCAAGAGAGAGTCAGATTTTCGGAAATCCTCTGTTCTGGAAAGATGTGTCTGTAAACACCTGACTAAGTCCAGGTTGTGTAATCATTTTTCCAGTTCGTGTATTGGATTTGGGCAAAAGGAAGGAAGTACTATATCCTGATTAAGGTGAAATTGTGAAATCACCTTTGAACGAAATGAGGGTTTGGGACGCAGTACCACTTTATCTTGGTGAAAGGTGATGAAGGGAGATTTGGCTACCAGGGCTTGTAGCTCGCTAACTCTCCTTGCTGATGTTACTGCAATGAGAAATGCAGTCTTCAGCGTCAGAAATTTTAATGATACCTGTTGAAGAGGCTCAAAGTAGGGGTGAGGCCAATTGTTGTAACACCAAGTTAAGATCCCATGGAGGCATCGTCTCCCTAATAGTTGGTTTTATCTTGGAGATGGATGTGAGGTAGCGTCTGAAAAGATAATTATCTGCAAAAGGCATGGCAAAATAGCCGATAAGGCTGAAAGTTGTACCTCTAATGATGCTGGCTTCAACCTTTTCTGGAATCCCTCCTGTAGGAAGTCCAGAATTTTGGCAGGAGATATGGATGATCGGTCCAGATTATTAGTAGTACACCACTTGTGGAAAATGGACCATACTCTGTAGTAGATTTTTGTGGATGTTTTTTTACGCCCCTTCAGTATGGTGTCAATAACTGGTTCCGAGATGCCCTGTAACCTTAAAGATTGAAGCTCAGCCTCCAGGCCCTGAGCTGGAAGAAGGCCGGGTCTGGGTGTTGTAAAGGGCCCTGGAAGAGAAGGTCCAGGGTGACTGGAAGCTGTAATGGAGGTCTGCGGGACATCCGAAGAGCGCCTGGGAACCACGGCTTCCTTGGCCAGTATGGGGCGATCAGTATAACTTCTGCCCTGTCTTCTCTTATTTTTCTGATGACTTCCGTCAACAGAGGAAGGAGGAGGAAACATGTAGGCCAGTTTGAACTTCCATGGGATCTTTAAGGCGTCTTGTCCCAGGGCTTGAGGTTTCTGCCATCTGGACAGATACTGGACACATTTTTTGTTGTGACTTGTGGCCATGAGATCTATGTCTGGAAGGCCCAGCATGGTAACTACTTGTTGGAATATCCTTGGGTTTAGCTCCCATTCTCCTGGGTTGATCAGATTCCGGCTGAGAAAGTGTGCTTGTGTGTTTAGTCGAGCGGATAGGAAGGAGGCCGTGAGAGACTGTAGGTGTTCTTTTGCCCAAAGGAGGATTTTGAGCGCCAGGTTGTTTAAGTGGGTGCTGCGAGTCCTCCCTTGATTCAGTATGTACTGGACTGCAATAGAATTGTCTGATCTGATCAGGACAGGTAGATGCCAAAGGTTGCGACTGAAGTGCTGCAAGGTCTTCCAGACTGCTAGGAGCTCCAATACATTGATTTGTAGCTTGGATTCCTGGGCACTCCAAGTACCCTGAATTGTCTCGTTCTTCCATATTCCTCCCCAACCTTTTCCGCTGGCGTCTGTATGTAGAATCTGCCATTCTGGATCTGCTAGATTCCTGCCTTTTGTCAAATGTAGAGGCTGAGTCCACCAATTTAATTCCAATCTGATTTGTTTTGGTATTGGAATCCGTTGATGGAAGTTGAAGGGTTGTCTTTTGTAATACTTTAGATAGTATAGTTGGGTTCTGAGAGCATGAATCCGAGCCCATGGGATGACTTGATAAGTAGACGCTAGTTGACACAGTAGCCTGGAGAAGGATTTCGCTGTTTGTTCTCTTTTTTGAAGAAACTTGAGGCCCTGCTTGGTGATCCTTCGTTGTCGTTCTGATGACAGGAATGCCTGGCCTAGTTGGGTGTTGAATTGGATCCCCAAAAACACCAGGTCCTGAGAGGGCGTCAGGGAGCTCTTGTTGTAATTTATAGTCCATCCTAGCTCCTGTAGCTGGGCTACACATGTTCTGGTGCTGTTGATGGCTTTCTGGTACGATGTCTCTATTATCAGTATGTCGTCCAAATAGGGTACGACTTTGAGAAGATGTTGCTGTCTGAGAAATGCCGTGACATTCGCCATAATCTTCGTGAAGACCCGGGGAGCTGACGCGAGGCCAAATGGCAATGCTCTGTACTGTAAATGCATGCCGAAGATGTGGAATGTTAGATACTTGCAATGTTGTTGCTGTATCTGCACATGATAGTATGCGTCTCGCAGGTCTATCCGAGTCAGATAAGCCTCTGGTTGTATTAGCTTGAGAATGGATGAAACAGTCTCCATCTTGAAATGATGTGGTTGTAGAAAGGCGTTGAGATCTTTCAAGTCAAAGATGAGGCGAAGTTCCCCAGTAGGTTTGATAGTGTAAAAAAGAGTTGCATAAAAGCCCCAAAATATCTGATGAGGGGGAACTTTTTCTGTCACTCTGTTGATCAATAGGGATTGTAAGGCTGCTTTCCTCTACTGGGTTCTTGATTTCTGTCTCAACTTGGAAGTCTGGAAGCGATGTGGAAAGAGGCAGTCTTGAATTCTAAAAAGTACCCCTTCTGGATAATTTCCCTTACCCATTTGTCTGGATGGATGAGAGACCAGACCAAATGGAATTTCTCCAGCCTGCCCCCTACTGGAGGAGAAGGGGGGAGACTGGCTTAACTGGGGAAACTGTCCTCTTCTCTGGAAATCCCTGTGATTTCCAGGCCTCTGGGAGATTTGGCACCTCTCTTTCTCTGGTCATAACCTCTACCTGGTCTATAACTTCGGGCCTCACGAAAGGACTGTCATCTGAACTGGCCCGATCTCCCTGGAGATCTTCTTATCTTTTTGTCTTGTGGTAGGAATTGGCTCTTTCCAACTGAAGATCTTTTAATGATATCTTCCAGTTGGTCCCCGAACAACTTGGCTCCTGCTAAGGGAAGGGAGACAAGTTTATTCTTGGATGAGGGGTCAGATTCCCATGCTTTGATCCACATAGCTCGTCTGGCTGTTAAAGAGAGAGATGATGATCTTGCCAGGAGACGAATGTTGTCTAATGAGGCATCACAGGAATAGTTGATTGCATCCTTGATGATAGACAGATCTTTAAGTAGACAAGCGCGTGAAACTGAAGATTCTATCTTTTCTTCTAGTTGTATGAGCCAAATACGTAAGGTCCGAAAGGTAGAAGCCATGGCAGGTGCTGTCTTGAGATTTTGACCGATAGTGTCTTAAAGAAACAGTTTGCCACTATCTGCTCTTTTCTCCATAGGATCCCTGACCGTGGTGCCATCCTCGAGGAGTTTAGTTGTTCGCCTTGAGGTTTGAGCTATCGCTGCGTCCACCTTGGGTGGCGTGTACCAGTTAGCTGTTTCTTCTTCAGCAAAGGGCTACATACTGTGAAACAGTTTTGAGATGGCCCCTCTTTTCTCCGTCTGCTTCCATTCACTCTGTTTTATGTCATGAATTGAGCTATGGACTGGAAACTGAGGTGCAGCTTTTTTATACCCCACAAATGCCGCATCCATAACATTTAGATCCTTTGAGGCGTCCGTCAGTCCCAGAGTTTTTCTCATTGTCTTCACTAGGTGGTCCATTTTGTCGATGCTGAAGCTACCGGATTCTTCCACAAGCTCACCTTCTTCAGCAGATGATGCTGCAGACTCGATGTCAATATAAGTATCATCATAATCATCCTGTGTTCCTGACGGACCTTTGTCTGGGTCTGATGTTCTGGGGCGTTTCTTGGCTGCCTCTTGCATTGATGCGAAGGTGTCCTGCATGGAGGTTTTCATCAAGGACAGAAAGTCCTGGAACTGGACTGGTACATTACCTCCAGCAGCTTGTTGCAGGCATGCAGTACAAAGCTTAGCAGGGTCATTGACAGGTAGCATATTATTGCAGCCAGCACATGGTTTCTCTTTTGTTCCTGACTTCTCTTTAGCTGATTCTGCTGCTTTCTGTTTGTCAGCCTTAGAATCCTTGGATGTTGACATTTTTGGAACGCTTCATGACATTCTTCCTGCCTGTGGCTTGACTTGCTGTGAGCGAGCGCGTGCTGACAACCCGGTAGTAGAGCAGCAGCGTGGGGAGAAGTGGCCAATCGCTGTGCGAATAGCCAGGTTTCAACCTCTACCTGATGCAGACAGCATGCATGATCCTGTTTTTAGGTAATGTGCCCACGATTAGGCAGACACATTGTGTAACGTGATACGGCAGAATGTATGTAATAGAGAGAGTGAGACATAGCCTCTGTCCACCAACTGGGTAGGACCAAATAACTGCAGAGGAGAGGTAGCAAGTGAATTTAAAGAAAATCAATTGGTCCTACCCAGCTGGAAGGCGGAGCCAAAGCCCACTCTATGCCGTGGATAGGACACAGAGGAAAATTTCAAGATTGCAGCGTTCGCCAATGACCTATTCTCCCTTACGCAGCCTATTGTTTCTTTACCCAAACTCTTGCAGGAACTATGTACCTATGGTCGTTTGTCTCATTTTAAAATAAACATGGACAAATCTGAGGCATTCAATATATCCTTACCTTTACAGCTAAGGGATCAATTGCAAGCTTCCTTCCCATTTAAAGGGATAGTAAAGTCCCCAAAAAAAGTATGCTCTAAATCGTAACTGCACTAAAAAACATTTAATGTGCTTAATCCTCTCTCTCAAACCGTTATGGTTTGAAAGATGTAATAAAATGAACACCTCCGCTCCCTCCCCCTTCTCAGACAGGACCAGACGGCAGCTGTTCAGGTTGCAAGCCAGGCACACGTTGTAGACCATACAGATGAAGTAATTATACTTAGATATCTAGATGACAGCGTTCCTGAAGAGCCACCTACAGTCGGGCAACCGGATTCTGCCTCTGACAGCTTTACAGCTCGTCAGGCAGAAAGGGGAGGGAACAGAGGACTTTATTTTCTTATTTCTCTCAAATCATAACGGTTTGAGGGAAAGGATTAAGCATATTAAATGTTTTTTTAGTGCAGCTACGATTTAGAACATACTTTTCTTCAGAGTGTACGACGCCGTCTGTCTGGTTTCATTTGGCTCTCAAGGGGCAGGTGGCTGGATTAGTCTTTAGTGCGTCATAGGGAACATGGAGGAGTGGGCCTCCCGGACCTGGAGGAATATTATAGGGTGACTTTATTAGCTCGGGTGGTGGAATGGACTGCCCCCTCAGAGAAGTTGGAGTCCCTCCTGGTCCCCGCTAAGGTGGTGGCTTGGGTGGCTGTTAATCAGCATGTACTTTCTGATACTTCCCATCCTTTGATCCCCCACACTCTCCAGATGTGGAGGTGTATCGCCTCCATCCCGGGGCTTCTTGCAGTCCTTCCCCTCTTCTTTCCCTGGTCTACAACTCAGATTTCCCCCCCCTGGATTGTCAGGACGTGTACTGGAGAGATTATATCCTGCCGAGGTAACTATTCTTAGGATGCGTGATGTGGTACACAATGGTAAGCTCCTGCCTTTACAGACTTTGTTGGGTGAAAGGTGTTGCCACCCATCTGTCCCTTATCTCTACTTCCAGTTGGCCTATTTTGTGCGTTCACTGCCGGTGACCCCTCCGCATTCCCCCCCTAGGACACCTTTGAAGGATCTTTGCTCCTCCCCTGACCCGCCACGCAGGTTGGATTCTACCCTGCATAGACTTCTGCTTTCTATGTCACATTCCTCTACACCGCATTATGTTCGTTCTTGGGAAGCAGATTGCAATGTCGTCCTGACAGATCAGCAATGGCCTAAGATATCCACGCTAGTTCATAAGTATTCTATGTCATCTAGAATTCAAGAAAATGCCTATATTCCAAATCTACAACATACCTCCCAAATGTACTTTATTCAGGACAGTCTCTTTCTGAGACACAAATCCCTCTGTCCCTCTTTCCCACTCTAGTGACCTTTTAAGGAGTTCAGACTGTGTGGTGCGTGTATATAAGTGTATCACATTGCCCACAGCAATAAAACTCACATTAATGTTTGTTTAGACCTTACTATATGTTTTTATAAAAGTAATCTGCATAAATAATATAATTTGGTCTTGTATGTTGTGAGGTGGCTAAAATGTGTTGTTGCTGGAGTTATTTAGTGTGTGTTTTGGAGATATAAATCAATGGGTAGTGTTTAACATCAATCCCCACTACCCAATTCTCTTCAATCTCCCCTTTTTCCTCAACCATTTAATCCATAACTATATCCTCTGTCTCCTGTACTCCATTGCTTATATCGGTCTATGACAATATCTCTTAGCCAATACATGGTATCTTTTTTTTTTTTTTTTTAAATCATACCCCCTTTCTCTCTTACTCCAGGGTTATAAACTATCAGCTGTTGGACTGTAATGCCCATCATCCTCAGCCAGCCACTGAATGTAAATTGACACTAGGAATTATAGTTCATCAACAGCTCAAGAGCCACGCATTTCCATTAACTACCCTATTACATTGCTCACCTGTTTTATGCCGAAGGGAGGGGCAGACAACATGCATTCACCACCTACTGTTAGAATACAGTCAATACTGCAGGCTGCCCTTAGCATCTGCTCTTCTATTTCAGCCCTGTAACTGCACCCGGAGCAAGCACCAGAAAACAGTAAGAAGCAGCCTTGAAACGCTTTACTCCAAAAAGCTTTACCCCCTCCCCAGAAGGTGAACCCTTTGAGTGCCAGAGGAGTACGCGACAATGTGAAGTACTGAAACATTGTACATTTGTTCTCCAGTATGACGTTCACATGCTGGATTAACCAAAGAAGTATTAATTTGGATTGGGTTTTTAACCCCTTGAATTCTAGAGGTCTCCAACACATTGGAGACGTAAGTCAGTGGGGATTTTCAGAATATATAGTCCCCACTGTAGTACAGCTGGTTTGGTCCCCATTGTCTTTATACATAGAGCCCATCGTATTCAAGTACTTGTTAGACATGAACCGATACCATGGTAAGATTTACTCCTTAAGACATGACCACTGAACCAGCTCGTGCCACAATATGTAAATGCCCCTTATGACATTACCCCGCACCACCTGGTCAATAAATTCTCGTTATGAAACGGTGCTGCGTCAGCTCATGCGATGGTAATTGCTCTGCCTGGCACGGCCCGGGCATTCTATGCCATACAACGGTCCCTCACAATGAGAGCCCCCAAGGCTTCACTGTGGGTGACAGCGGATAGCGCTTTTCTGTGGTGAACGCATCTCGTCGCCATAGAGATGGCGGGAGGGGCGGGGATGCGAGACGTGCGGTGATGGTTACTGTCAGTATCAGGGCCACAAACTCAAGTACGAGCACCAAATACGAAGAGACAGAAATTATGTCAAGTGATCGTCACGCTGGCAAAGCAGTCAGCCTCTGTCGTATGGGAGATCCATTACCGTGCGTATAAGAAGAAGGTCGTAGGAAAAGATGAGAGCACTAAACCGAGCTCTCCTCTTACCTACGAAAACCCACCTTACCTGTGTAGTGGAAAAGAATGCTGCTGGGATCCCTATTTGTAGATGATGCTGACGCGATGGAATTCTCAGGACACCGTGTTTGGCGCCAGCTACTTCCACTCTTCTATTTTGCACACCATAGCTACGCTGTGGGCGCAGCAGGCCCCTCCTCCGTAACTAGCGTACGTAACTTCCGTCATCTGTTGAGGAGGGGTAAGCGCTGCTACCTCCTGGACTTGGAATCATACTTGTGGAGAAGTACAGAAAAGAGCTCGAGCGTTAACTGATTTTAAATTAGGAGGTTTTAACCCATGGGTCCAGGGCCGGATTTACATCTCAGGAGCCTGTAGGCACAGAAATCTGAAGCACCCCCCCATTGGCCATCTCCACTGGACACTTCAACAATGCTCCTTATCTTCATATTGCCCCCCCCCCCCCCCCCCCCGCATGTTTCCTACCTCCTGTGGACACCCCTGCTCCATGGTGGTCCAGTGGCTTGGCAGCTGGCGGGTCTGTGCCTCCTTCTGCACAGACCTGTAGTTGCTGTTGCTCCCATGCGGTCTTCTATTCAGTAATGCAGAGTGCTGTGATACGATGTCATCTCCCAGTGCTCTGCATTACTAAAGAGCGGATGAGGGTGATCAGCAGCTTCAGGTCTGTGGCATAGTCTTCACCTGGCAGGGATGCCTACTCTGCCGTATGATCATACCTGGGAACTCTCAGGATTTGAGCCTGAGACTCAGTGATTTGAACCAAATCTCAGGGTGAATGGCCAAATTCTCAGGGTGAGAGAGTTGTGTATCAGCTGCTATATGTTTTGCCCCAATTAAAAGTTTTCTTTGTCTCTTAACTGGTACTAGCTGTACCAGAAAGACGGGGAGATGTCCTGCTTGTCTTGTTTGTGTTTAGGCAGGGAGGTCTCTAAACTGTAGTATGTTAACGGTCCCTTGAACAGCAACTGGAGCACCCCTGTGTTAGAGCAAGCAGGCACATATTGCATAAAATGTAAATGATGGGAAGCTTTAAAAGTTAATATTTCAGACATCTCGGAGTCATCCCATCTTCAAAGTTCCAAGGTATGCGTATGATAAATCCGGCCCTGCATGGATCAACACCCACACTAAATACAGATAAGATAGTTTTGTACCTTTTGACAAAAGTAGCTATAGTATAATTAAATGAATACAATGTAACAATATAAAACAAAATAAAAGGAACTCAAAAAAAAAAAATAGGCAAATAATACAGTCCCACTAATGTCCTTAGAAAATAAAATCATGACATAAAAAGGCTAGTATAAGAAAGGATAAAAAAAAGCACATTTAAACCAGGGAGAATAGATTTCCTCCAAGGATCCTCTTTTGAAATCAATCGGGGTCCATCAGATCATAAGACTCATCTGTTGCATCAACAATGAATGATTAAAGATGCTAATGGACGGATGAAATGGCTACTGATGAAATTAATACAATACATAGATCCACTCTTCATTTTCCAGCTAGGGTCTTGTTCCACAGAAGACATTCATTGCGCCTGAAGAAGAGACCTAGGGCTGGATTCAAATGCAGGAGATAAATGTTACCTCCTGTTTGATCAAAAATGTTCCTGTTGAAGTCTATGGTGAAACCTGGAGATAAAATCAGAGTTAAAATTAGCACCTGCATTTGAATCCAGCCCACAGTTGTCTTGAAAGCTTGCACCTTAGAAACACTCAGAGCTAGATTCTATTACAGGGGCTTTTTTATCACTGCTTTTATTTCCAGTTTTCCCCACAGACTTCAATAGGAAAATGTTTGCTAAAACAGGTGTTAACATTTAGCACCTGCAATAGAATCTAGCCCATAGTCAGCCAATAAAGGTATCATTTTTATTCTCCTTCTTAATCAAGTTGGGTAGAGCACCAGAAAAAGAAATAAGTGAATGATCTCTTAAGTGTAGCAATTTATTGCTATTCTAGTGTGAATAAGTTTAGTGTAGCCCGTCATTGATTAATCATCAGTAAGGTTAATCAACCAGATTGTTGTTCACTCCATTCATCCACTCCTCCAGAATAATATTATCACACTCAATTTTTCACCCTGTTCTACCCACTTCCGCACCCATTCTAAAGTAAAATTCCACCCTTCCTCCTCTCAGAACTGCCCACCAGATTATGCCCCACCCACTTTGTCATTCCCAGCCTATGAGCTCCAAAGTATAAAGTTCCCAGGTAGGCTATTCTAACTTGCTCTATGTAATTGGAAATATCAGCTCAGTAAAATTACAGTCTGGAAGAAAGAAATGGAAATCCTCATGAAATAGAATGTATTGAGGTTTTAGTTTTCCTTTTCCTCCTGCTTTATAAAGTGGGGGTAAAGCCATACTAATATTTGAACATAGAAGCAGGTTCGATTATTATGCATCATTTTTGGACCATGTAGAGCAATATTACAATTATGTACAGTGTTTAGTTCAGGAGGGTGTCCCCCTCCCACCCCTTTTACCTACATAACACTGCTCTCCTCAGAGCAGCAAGACTGTCCAGATGGATCACTGAGAGGGACAATCTTCTGTGAGCATAAGGAGAAACCTGCCCTCCATCAAAGGGAGCAAGATTTTCCTTATGCTCACATCCAGTAGATGGTCCCTCTCTGAGATCTGGCTGGTCTAATGACCAGATTCTACATGTGAGGGTAGGTGGCATACAATATGTAAAAGGGGTGGGAAATTAAATTACTCTTGAACTACACATCATACAGATTTGTAATAATCCTATACGTGGTCCAAACACTATGAAGACTAATCAAACCTGCATTTCTGTTCAAACATTGCTATGCCTTTAAAAAATGATCACACAAAACAGATGTGACCAGTAAGGAGGTAAGAAAAGGTGAGCTTGAGACGATATATATCCCTAGTAACACAAGTAGGAAAAGCATTAGTACAGTGGTGAGCAGCATGAGGCCCTCCAGTTAGATGCAGCCAAAGGGCCTCACATTGCCCATCCCTGAATTGGGGTCAGGTCCATAAATCCAAAGAAAATTCTAGGACAAACCAATTGGACTATGGAGGGGTGGGGGTGTTACAAAGCCCCACTGATTTAAATTTGATAATTTAACCCCTTGAATGCTAGAGAGATCTCAGTTGCATTGTGCAGCAAAGCATTAGATACTTCTAGTATTTAAGGGGTTAAGAGCCCATTTAAATCAAAATACATTTTGGGGGATTTGTATTTGTCCCTTATGATACAGATGGTTTGCCACAGAACTACTTCACATTTCTTGTGAACATAGGGCTCGAACCACAATGCATAATTCATTTTATATGGTTCAAAGCCCAATATGTTGCTTGCCTGAAGCAGAGAGATAACGTGACATTGCATGCGGCACATGTGATCCTTTTGAGATGAAACAGATAAAAGTTCCTTTGAGTCAGGTCTGGTATAGAGGATAGCCGATCCTGATGTTTATAACCTGCTACGTGAATGACAGCCTTGCAACATGGGCACTTGTGTACTGAAAGGAGAACGAACACCTCCTAATAATAACCTCCCACTTACCTTACTATGGACAGAAAATCCTAATGGCCCCAATGTTTTTTCCCCTGTGTCTTTGTTCAGGAGATAACACCTTCAAAAAGTGGTAGGTGTCATATCCATGGAGGTAGACATGACAGTCTCTGGGAGTTTTTTCAAAAGGAAACAGCAGATTGCAGCAGCTTACTTTACATTTAAGGACCACGGGGGTATACAACACATTGCAAATCACAACTCTATGGTCCCTAAATGGTTAAAGGGATATTAATGTTTCACAATAAAAGCAGCTTCAATTAATCTTCATAGTATTTGGGCCATGGAGAGTGTTATTTCAATACTGTCAGAGTTGTAGTTCAAGAATAATTGAATGGTAAAGTACCCCCCTCCAGCCCCTTTTGCTGATGTAACACTGCTCACCTCAGAACAGAAAGGTGGTATCCAGGTGGATCGCAGAGAGAGACAATCTTCAATTAGCATAAGGGAAAAACCTGAAAGACTTGTCAAGGGGGGCAGGGTTTTCATTGTTATCACAGTAAGAAGATTGTCCCTTGCTGTTATCTGTCTGGTCTTAAGACCAGATTCCACATCTGAGGGGAGATGGCTTATACTAGGTAAAAGGGGTGGGAGGGGGGGATACTTTATAATTCAATTGCTCTTGAACTACAACTCTGACAGTATTGAAATAACACTCTCCATGGCTCAAATAGTATGAATATTAATTGGAGCTGCTGTTTTTGTGAAACATTGCTATCCCTTTAAAATGACCCTGTGCAGTGAGCAGAGTATAAGGTTCTGTGGTTCTGCCAGCACCCGAAATGTTGACTTTTGACAACATTTCAAAAATATTTTCAAGGACACTTTTTTTTTCCCCTGAGCAGCACTAAGAGTACATAGTACACATAGCACAGTGCCAACAGAAAACCTTACACAGCAGGCTTAAACAGATAGTAATGTTTCATAATAAAAGCAGCTCTAATTAATCATCACAGTATTTGGACTTTGGAGAGTATTATTTCAATTCTGTCAGAGTAGTAGTTCAAGAGTAATTCAATGATAAAGTATCCCCCCTCTCCCCTTTTACTAATGTAACACTGTTCAGCCAGATCAGAAGGGAGGTGCCCAGGCAGACTGCAGAGAGGGACAATCTTCAATTAAGATAAGGGAAAAACCTGAAAAACCTGTCAAGGGGGCAGGGCTTTCATTGTGCTCATAGGAAGAAGATTTTACCTCTTTGTTATCTGTCAGTCTTACAACCAGATTTCCACATCTGAGAAGAGATGGCTTACACTAGGTAAAAGGAGCGGGAGGGGAAACTTTGCTTGTGAATATCTCTCAAACCATAAAGGTTTGAGAAATAAGACATATATATCGTTCTTCATGTATTTTTAATGCCTATAAATAAAATAAAGATAAAACAAAGTATTACTATCCCTTTAACACTGCATCTGTTCCGTGAAATAAAACAATACCTATATACTACATTAAATCATATAAATAAGAAATATTAAGATGTAGGGACATTTATAATGTATTACATTTATACTGTTAAGTGCACCTGTCCTGGATATAACAAATTAACTGCAGTTTTGGGATTTCTGTTGTGAGTACTTCATTTGGTCTGTCAGTGAATGCAAGTGATCTGCACCTGAAAAAACAGGATCCAATGGCAAGAAACAACTTACCCTTCATCAACTCCAGACATAGGCCCACCAATTAACACTGGTATTTAACCATTCCATTACCTTATCATCTGTATAATTCTCACCATTTTAATCAGAACTGGCTGCAACTGAACTACTGATCACTTTGATCTGGAAACAAAGCTGTATTGTGCTTGTGTACTCCAGACAGCTGAACCAGTCTGCCTGCAAGTCATTGTACACTCACTGTCACCATGCCACCCAGTTGAACTAATAGCATTATCATCTGCTAATTTTCTTATTGTTTTTGTCACCACACCTGTGCAAATATCAGAGTTTTCCCTCCCGCTCATCAATCTTTCTCTCTTCATCACTTCTACATTCTCCAGTGATTTGTTCACATGAACTGCTTTGTTACCTGCACTCTTTATGTCCATCCACCAAAAAACAACCCACACTTCTTCACACATACTAATCCTCCTCTCCCCTGCTTTTTCTGGCTACAACTTCTAGCCTCAGGAGATGTCCCTCCCAACGCTGGTCTCACTTGCATTCCCACCTGTGTCTGTCCTAGACTGCTGCCTACCCACTCCTCTCATGCCTCAGACCCCAGCAATCTACTGACCATTCCATGCCTCACTCCATCCCTTTCCACACTTCTACTGTTCATTATAGAATGCTCACTCTCTAGTTAATAAACTCTACACAACTCACAACATCTTGCTCTCCAACTCAACCTATTCGATATCACAGAAACCTATTCCTCACATTGTTACTCTTCTGTAACCCAGTTGAACTAATAGCATTATCATCTGCTAATTTTCTTATTGTTTTTGTCACCACACCTGTGCAAATATCAGAGTTTTCCCTCCCGCTCATCAATCTTTCTCTCTTCATCACTTCTACATTCTCCAGTGATTTGTTCACATGAACTGCTTTGTTACCTGCACTCTTTATGTCCATCCACCAAAAAACAACCCACACTTCTTCACACATACTAATCCTCCTCTCCCCTGCTTTTTCTGGCTACAACTTCTAGCCTCAGGAGATGTCCCTCCCAACGCTGGTCTCACTTGCATTCCCACCTGTGTCTGTCCTAGACTGCTGCCTACCCACTCCTCTCATGGCTCAGACCCCAGCAATCTACTGACCATTCCATGCCTCACTCCATCCCTTTCCACACTTCTACTGTTCATTATAGAATGCTCACTCTCTAGTTAATAAACTCTACACAACTCACAACATCTTGCTCTCCAACTCAACCTATTCGATATCACAGAAACCTATCCCTCACATTGTTACTCTTCTGTCATCTCCTATGGTGGCCTATCTTTCTCACATATGTCTCACCCTGATGGCAGGGTTGGGAATGTGGGACTTCTTTCTCAGCTCTGCTACTTTAGGCCTCTGTCCCATCCTCCATCAGTCTCCTTCACTTCCTTTGAAGATTGTGTAGTCCAACTCTTCTCCCCAATTCCTGTCCAGGTAGCCATAATTTACCGGCCAAGCAACCCTTCCTCCTTTCTCTCCAACTTTGAAACTTGGCTCTCTGTCTTTCTGTCCTCAGACTCTCCTACATTACTCCTTGGGGACTTCAATTTACACAATGTTGCGTCCTAATGCATTGCTTCCTGCTTTCTTTCTCTGACCTTGTCCTATGGCCTGCTGCCAGCAGTCACAGGGAAGGTCATTATCTGGATCTAGTTTTCACCAGAAATTTTGGTAAAAAGTTTATGACTTCACAATTTATCCATAATATAATAATATAATATAATAATTCTGTTGCCGACTTCCATTATAAATTAATTTGATCTTGTTTTAGTACAGGTCTCACCCAGGTTAAACAACACTACTTCTCTATCCTAATCACTACTCACAAGTCTAACCAATGTTGCCACTTTAAAATCTTTGATTCTCTCCTCAAACTCCCAGCCTTAAACTGTTCCTTCTTCTCCAATACTCCACATGACATTGCTGACCTTTTTTAAATATAAGATGCAGTCCATTCACCAAACCATACCCTCCATAGCCTCTCCTCCAGTCCCTCCGATTCCTAGTTCACTATGTGCAACCCTCAGCTTGTTCACACCTGTTACAGAGGAAGCATCTCTCTTACTATCCTCCTCTCTGCCCGCTACTTTTCTCCTCCATCCCATGCCATCTCACCTTATCAACGCTCTTACAGCTACTCTTGTTTCAGCCTTACTGATATATATAAATCCTCTCTTTCTACTGGAACCTTTCCCTTCTCATTCAAAGGTGCAACACTCAAACCTATACTCAATCATCCCTCAAGCCCACCTGTCTATTAAACTACCATCTAGTTTCACTCCTTTCCTTTGCATCTAAGATCTTGAAACAACTTGTATTCTCAATTCCAACTCTCTTCTTGATTCATTACAGTTTTACATTCCAACTATTCCACAGAGACAGCCCTAACAAACGTTACTAATGACCTACACACAGCAAAGGACAACACCATATACTAATCCTACTAGATCTCTCTGCTGCCTTTGCACTGTTAATCATGCATTCCTACTGGACACACTGCACACCCTTGGCATCCATGACACAGCTCTAGAATGGATTACCTCCTATCTCTCTAACTGTGCTTTCAGTGTTTGTTTTGATAATGCATTATCTTCTCCCCGTGACCTATCAGTAGGTGTCTCTAAGGAATCAGTCCTGGGACCACACCTCTTTTCCTTCTAGACCTTCTCATTTGGTGACCTAATCTTATATTCTGGCTTTAATTACCATCTGTACATGGATGATGCACAGATCTTTCTTACCCTGACCTTACTACGGCTGTGCAGTCTCTAGTCATTCAGTGTCATGGCAATCTCATCATGGATGGCACTCCACCACCTTAAAATGAATATGGCTAAGACATAATTGGTTGTATTCCCTCCTAAACCCCACCCCCAGTCCATTTCTCCATCATAGTTGACAAATCTGCCATCCACTCAGTAACCAAAACAAGCTGTCTTGGTGTCATACTTGATTCTACCTTGATATTTTCCACTCACATCCAAGCTGTCACAAAAACCTGTCACTTCTTCCTTCCTGAAAAATATTGGCAAAATATGACCCTTCCCCTGTATGTCAGTCACCAAAATTCTCACTCAGGCCCTCATTTTCTCTAGACTCGATTATTGCAACATTCTTCTCTGGTCTTCCTGCCTCTCATCTTTCTCAGCTTCAGTCTGTTCTCAGTTCATCTACAAGAATAACTACCCTTGCTCCTCATCTGCTCCTGAAATACCTCTCTTGGCTACCTATAAGGTCTGGTATTTCTTATAAAATTTTTCTCCTCTCCTTTAAGTTGCTTTCTTCTTCAGCACCTTCTTACTTTTCTGCCTCTTTATCTCCTGCTACACCTCTTCCCATCACCTGCGTTCTTCTCAAGGGTTCTTTCTGTTCTCTCCTTACACAACTCGAGCCATCTGTTGGCTGCAATCATTTTCACTGGCTTCCCTTCAACTTTGGAATGTTCTCCCTATCATCATTTGCCAGTCATCCACACTTGCTTTCAAGCATCCCCTGAAAACCAACTTACTCAAGAAGGCATCTTAGTAACAATATTCTCCTTGTGCACACTGACAGTCAAGTCAGAATCATTATGCACTTTCTTCTTTAAAGTGGATGTATCATCTTATACATTTTTTTTTTTTACCATAGCTTGTGTTAATAACATAGTAATAGGAAAACTGGTTGTTTTTTTGTTTTTTTTATGTAAGTAATTTTAAAGATATGTAATCTTCTGTGCTGTGCACTTCTTCATAATGTGCACAGCACAGCTCTTCTTCTCCTCCCACCTCCCTCCCAGCTGCCCCATGGAGCGCGTTTACGCTTCCCTTCGGTGTGCTGTCAATAGCTTTTATAGTTATATCAAACCTCAGTATAATGCTAACCGGAGCTTGATGTAACGATCGAAGACATTCACAGCACACTGAAGGGAAGCGTAAATGTGCTCCCTGGGGCAGCTGGGAGGGAGGTGGGAGGAGAATTAGGCAGTCTAGAAGAGCTGTGCCAAAGAATCAGCCTGGTACATTATGCTGATTGGCACAGCTTGAAGATTAAATATCTTTTAAGCAAAAAAACAAACAGCTTTCCTATTTCTATGTTGTTAAAAAAAGCTATGGTAAAACATTTTAATAAGGTGATAAATCCCCTTTAATCCTTGTACTTGCACTTATGATCCTCCTCCTACTACTGTCTGTGTATGTTGTAATGATTTCTAATTAGATTGTAAGCTCCTTGGGGAAGTGTTCTTTTCCCAATGTATGATTCTCTTTGCTTGCACTTTTCCCCCCTAATGATAACATGATCACACTTTAGCCTGATGCTCTTAACCCAGTCCTGTATTTTGTATTGTACTGTTACAATTTCTGTAAAGCGCTGTATACGTGTGGCACTATATAAATAAAGATACATATATGATTTAAAGTTATAGAGTGGAAAATTGAAAGGTAATGTGCATAAGTACTACTTCATGGAATGGGCGATAAACTCATGGTATAACTTCCCAGGAGAGATGGTAGGGATAAATACCTTCAGAGAATTTGAAAATTCATACGATAGATGTAAGTGTATTATGTCAAGTATGTAAGACTTGGTATTTTAATTAGGTTGGGGAAATGGCCAGACTGGATGGCCCAGATGGTTCTTTTCTGACATCAAAATCTATGTTTCTGTGATTCACTCTGGGAGAGGATGAATCACAGACTACATTTTTTCATAGTAAATAATAAGAACAGCAGCAACTGTGACCGCAACAGAAGACTGCAGTTAAAGCGGAGCTTTCACCTTTAATACACTGCTGTCTCCGATGATTAGTTTAGTAAAATAGTTTGTAGATTGCAGGGTTTTTTTCTGTAAGCCCATACCTAAGGAGATATTTTCTCTCAAAATTAGACTTCACGTAGCCACGTCTGCATTCTGCGGGACAGTGTAATGTCGGCACATTGGCGCAGGACTTTCAAGTCCTCAAATTATCCTCCCACCTCCCTCCCAGCTCAGGAGTGCATTCATGCTTCTCTTCGTATTGATGTGCATCACAACTATTGTAACAGCAAGCTCCAATTGTCAGAATACTGAGTTTGCAAGCTCCCAGGGAGAGCTGGGAGGGAGGCAGAAGGATAATATGAGGACTGGGAAGTTCTCTGCCTCTGTGCTGACGTAACACTGTGTTACAGCTTACCTTGGTTTCAGCGTCATCTACAGGCGCGAGGCTTCAAGCATGCAGCAGGCCTCTGTTTTATGTGTTTGCTTCCTGAAGTCTCCTCCTACCTACTTCCTCCCTCTGAGCTGCTCCTCCTACCTACTTCCTGTGGAGGGGTTTGGGTCTGATTATTCTTTTGCTTATCCCTATAGTGGACACCCAACCTGGTTCAGACCTGTGGCTCTGGATGACTACCTAAACTGTGTATGACCTGGCACCCCCTCTGGTGCTGACTTGTGACTCTGTCTGACTACTCTTACGTTTGTTCCTTGTACGTAGCAGACAGCCAAGTTAGTGCGGACCTGGGGCTCTGGTAGACTAGCTCTGATACTGGCTGCAGGCGAGTAAGCTATTTCCCATTCTGACTACAGGCATGAGTCAGAGTTCTCTCCATTCTGACTGCAGGCGTGAGTCAGATATTGCTCCCTACTGACTGCAGGCTTGAGTCGGTACGCCTGCTAAGTCGGATCAAAATCCTGTGTTCCTGTTCCTGCTCCTGGCACCAGCAGAGACTACCAGTGGCTTAGGCCTAGTCTCCAGCAGATTGGTCAGGCTTGGCAGCCTACTATTCCTGATAGCAGAGCTCGCTGGCCTGCAACCATCTGCTTGTTCCTGCTGTACTGTATATAAAATGTATATATTTTGCTTACCTTTCGGTTGTCAAAATAATTGCATTTAACTATACCATACTGACTCTTGAACTTCTCTGGGAATGGTGACACACTGTTTCGCAGAATGCTGAAGTGGCTACATGAAGTTTCATTTTGAGAGTGAATATCTCCTAAAGTATGGGATTACAGAGAAAAAACCCTTGCAATCTACAAACCATTTTACTAGACTAATCATAGGATACACGGTGTATTAAAAGTTCTGCTTTAAATTTGAAAAAGTCAAGTTTAATAGCATTTGAATCGAATCTCACTGCAGTGGGAGCACCTCCCTTTTACTCATCAGAAAAACAATTATAAAACAAACATTTTTCAAGGAAAAAAATGGAAAGGTTACTTTAATGCATTCATTGTGGCATGTCTTGAAATGTCTTCCATACAGTAATCACTTTAAACCTTTGTTGGGCAACCTGAGGCTGGGTGAGGATGATGAGAGTTGAAACAGCTGGAAAGCCACATGTTGGCCACCCCAGTGTAGTTGCTCATCCTACAAAAGGGTGACAAGTGAGTTTACATGTTTGAATTTGGACACTTATATTTACTCATGAACTGTTCTATATCATCTGTACTCTTGCCTACAGTTCAAGCATTTATGCTTATTTCAAATGTGTCCTTTGTTAACCCTATGAGTGCCAGAGGGGTATGCAATGCATTGCTCTGCAATGCGTTACGTACCCCTCTGGCACTCAAAGGGTTAAACAAGATTAATAATAATCTTCATTGACTTTGCTGTAGCCAGAAAAACATAATGGATCCTAAGAATTTTGACCTTTCTCCTGTGTTGGAGAGAGAACAGACATGACAGTTGCACAGACCACAAACGCATCTCACTGCACATGGTATTCTTAACCCTTTAAAGACCAGAGGGAAAGTAGGCTCACACACACTGCCTATTTCAAGTCTGAAAGAAATATAAAACTGCTGCTGTCATAGCCATTTGCATGGACGTGACATGCAGAACTGATTGAAGATGAAGGGCAAAATTCCTAGGGAAAACTAGGATTTTCTGTCTTTAGAAAGATTATGGGAGATTATTATGAGGTGTTCGTTCTCCTTTAATTTTGTTCTTGGTGACTCATCTTTCCCCATTAAACAATTTTGGATAAACATAGCCTGCCATTGATGGTCCCTGCTGCCTGCAGTCAGTCACCTTGACAACAATAGTATGAACACAAATCCTATTTGCAGGAAGAAAAAACAATCATGTTTCTAGTGCTGAAATTATTATTTTCTTTTTCCCTGAATGAACCCCTTAATGAACGGCCGTGCGGCCAGCAGTTAAAGGGATAGTAATGTTTCACAGTAAAAGCAGCTCCAATTAATCTTCATAGTATTTAGTAGACTTGTTCGATTCAGTTCGGCGACGTTCGAAATTCAAAGAAAATGGGGTAATTTTGCGACATTCTGGCCTTCCGACAGGCAAGGGTCTTTTGCAAAAAAAAAAATACAAATCCAACTAGCCCTGATCCGAATGTCATCAAAACTTTTGGAAATTCGGCGACTACTACCCGCGCTCGATTACTTTCCCTCCATGTCTATAGTCCAATTATCTTCTCCATTTCATGAGCTACTTTCCCGCTTTGTCTCTATTCCAGTTGGCTTCTTCGTTTCATGATGGGGGTTGAACTAATGACACAGACACCCAGGCAGACAGCCTGCATTTCCTCATTGCGTTGTTGGAGCTCAGAGACAGAAGAAGGAGATAAAGAGTGTTCATCTGTTCTGTAGGCAGGCAGTTAGCATTAGTGCATTATTGCCACTGCAAGCGAGAGTCATCTTTGTTCCTGTGCAAAAAATTAAAAATATTAGGGATTTGTATGAATAATTTTCAGCGTGACACATCAGCCAGTCTCACAGTTCTGCAGACAGGCCTAGTACCTTATTACCACCACAAGGGAAAATCACCTTTGTTTCTGTGTTTAACATTAAAAATAAAAGTCGGAATTTGTTTGAATAATTTTCAGAGTGACACATCAGCCAGTCTCACAGTTCTATAGGCAGGCCTAGAACCTTATTGCGTCCGCAAGGGAAAGTCACCTTTGTTCCTATGTAAAATATTAAAAGTAATATTAGGGCTTTGTTTGAATAATTTTCAGAGTGACACTTAAGCCAGTCTCACAGTTCTGCAAGCAGGCCTAGTACCTTATTGCGTCTGCAAGGGATAGTCACCTTTGTTCCTGTTAAAATATTAAAAGTAATATTAGGGATTTGTTTGAATAATTTTCAGTGACACATCAGCCAGTCTCACAGTTCTATAGGCAGGGTTAGTACCTTATTACATCCACAAGGGAGAGTCACCTTTGTTTCTGTGTTAAACATTAAAATGAATATGAGGAATTTGTTTGAATAATTTTCAGTAACACATCAGCAAGTCTCACAGTTGTGTATGTGTATTGTGTAGGCAGGAAGGCTGCGTTATTGCTACATCCATACTTTACTTCATTCATAGTACCATAAGGCTAAATGCCCACCTTACCCTGTTCCACCATCTTCATTTAGTCCCTGGAAATGGTTCCATTCATTTAATTTTAATTTTTTTTTAGGTGTTTTAAAGCTTCCGAATAAGTCAGACTGTCGCCGACTTTCGTCTGAGTCGAACAGGTCGGATCAGAATTGCAGAGTCGACGAATGAAAAAAAAAAATTCATCTGACATCGGCTTTTACCGAAAATTTTTGTTGTGCACAAGTTTAGTATTTGGCCCATGGAGAGTGTTTCAATACTGTCAGAGTTGTAGTTCAGGAGGAATTGAATGATAAAGTATCCCGCTTCCGCCCCTTTAACCTAGTGTAAGCCACCTCCCCTCAGATGTGGAATCTGGTCTCTTGACCGGATAGGTCACAGCAAGGGATAATCTTCTTACTGTGAGTATAAGGAAAATCCTGCCCCCCCTTAACAGGTTTTTCCTTATGCTCACTGAAGATTGTCCCTCTCTGTGATCCATCCAGACAGTCTTGCTGCTCTGAGGTGAGCAGTGTTTCATCAGTAAAAGAGGTGGGAGGCGGATACTTTATCATTCAATTATTCTTGAACTACAACTCAGACAGTACTGAAATAATGCTCCCCATGGCCCAAATACTATGAAGTGAAACATTACTATCTCTTTAAAACTAATGAATAACATTTTCAGAAACATGATGAATAGGTTTGAAATAAAAAAGTGGATTCACTAGACCAGTTTTCCACCTTACAGCTGTCTTGCAAACGGCCCCCTGACATGAAAGCTCTAGAGGCCATAGAAATTATCGAAGATTGAGTTCCGAAAACTGAGGTGACAATACCCTCATTTAGCATAACCCAATAGAACCAATGGGTTAATGTTACTGACAAAATGAGGATGAGGCTTCTGAAAAGAAATCAAAATCTGGGAAAATAAGGTCATAGTATTGTGGTAGAAGACTCATACAATCATAATAACAAATCGCACAAAGATTGTGTGGGAAAGAGGAAAAAAATTATGATTTGAAGCAGTCGTAATCTGAAAACGGCAAATGAGACTCCATTAGAAAGGATCTGGTCGCAGTGGTGTAACTACAGTGGGTGCAGTTGTGCTGGGGCCCAGCATACAAAGGGGCTCCATCTTGTTCATGGTCTAGTAGGCTCTAGTTTTGCCTGTATCAAATATTTTTATGATAAGCTGCCCAACATTCCATAGCCTTACCGCCCTTACTGTAAAGAATCCCTTACTTTGTTTTAGTCTTAAGCGCCTTTCCTCTAGTCTTAATGGATGACCTCTTGTTCTTACCTCAGCTCTTTGCATAAATAATTAATTGGATAGTTCTTTGTATTGACCTTGAATGTATTTGTAAGTGGTAATCATATCACCCCTTAGACGTCTCTCCTCTAATGTAAACAAACACAGTTTGGCTAGTCTCTCTTTGTAACTCAGATCCTCCAGTCCCTTTATCAGTTTTGTTGCACGTCTCTGCACCTTTTCCTGTTCAGTAATGTCTTTTTTTAGAACAGGCGCCCAAAATTGTACTCCATATTCTAGATTAGGCCTAACCAAGGATTTATACAGAGGTAGGAAAATATTAGCATCCCTTGCTTCTACACCTCTTTTTATGCAGGCTAGTACTCTATTTGCTCTTGCAGCAGCTGAGTGACTCTGCACACTGCTGTGAAGTCTATTGTCTATCAGTACTTCTAAATCTTTCTCTAATGAGGATTTCCCAAGTTGTTTCCCATTTAGAGTATATGTAGCAAGTTTGTTTCTACAGTCCAAATGCTTAACCTTACATTTATCTACATTAAATGACATCTGCGACTTTTCTGCCCATTCACTTAGTTTATCTAAATCCTTCTGTAGGGAAAAAACATCCAGCTCTGTCTGTATTTCCTTATATAGTTTAGTGTCATCAGCAAAGATTGAGATGCTACTTTCATTTCCCACTTCTAGATCATTAATAAACAAATTAAAAAGCATTGGTCCCAGGACTGAACCCTGCGGCACCCCACTTATAACCTTAGACCAATTTGAAAAAGTTCCATTTACAACAACTCTCTGCCATCTATCATTTAACCAGTTCTCAATCCATGTACAGATAACACCGCCCAAACCGAAGCCTTTTAATTTATCCTTGTGTAGGCCTCTCATATACTTGTACAATGTGATAAGGTTGTCTTTTCTCTGGAGTAAATAAACCAAGTTTGTCTAGTCGTTCCTCATACGTCAAGTCCTCCTTTCCCTTAATTAATTTTGTTGCTCTGCTCTGTATCCTCTAGTTCTAGTATATCCTTTTTCAGAACTGGTGACCAAAACTGCACTGCATACTCAAGGTGAGGTCTTACCAATAATTTGTATAACGGCAAAATAATGTTATCCACTCTTGCTTCAATACCTCTTTTTATGCAAGACAAGATTTTGTTTGCCTTTGCTACTGATGTTTGACACTGGTAACTGTTTCCAAGTTTGTCGTTGACAAGGATACCCAGGTCTTTCTTTAGCAATGAGTTCCCTAGAATGATTCCATTAAGTTTATAATTAGCCTTGTGATTATTTCCTCCCAAATGCATAACTTTACACTTTCCTACATTAAACTTCATATTCCATTTGTTTGCCCAATCTGCCATTTTATGTAAATCCCTCTGTAGAGAGCAAATATCCTGTTCTGAATTAATTACCCTACATAATTTAGTTTCATCAGCAAATATTGATATTTTGTTTTCTATATTTATTTCCAGGTCATTTATAAACATGTTAAAAAGCAGCAGACCTAATACTGAACCCTGAGGTACTCCACTCTCCACTTTAACTGTACTGGAGAATTTTCCATGTACAATCACATACTGTTCCCTATCCTTCAACCAGTTTTGTATCCAATTGCAAAGGTTCTCCTAGCCCCAATTTCCTTATTTTATACTCAAGCCTTCTGTGTGGCACTGTATCAAATGCCTGTATCAAAATCTAGATATACTACATCAACTGACTTGCCATTATCAAGTTTGCTGCTTACTTCCTTATAGAAACTGAAAAGATTAATTTGGCATGATCTATTCTTCATAAAATCATGTTGATTTGTGCTAGTGATCTTATTTTTTGTTTTGTAATCCTGAATATAGTCTGTTATTATCCCTTCTAGCAGTTTTTACACTACAGATATCAAACTCACAAGTCTATAATTCCCAGGTTCTATTTTAGTTTCCTTCTAAAATAGAAGCAGTACATTGGCTCTTCGCCAATCTTGTGGCACTGAGCCTGTGGTGAGAGAATCATTAAAGAGAAAATATAGGGGTTTTGCTAACACTGCACTAAGTTCCTGAAGAACCCTTGGATGTATACCATCAGGACCCTGTGCTTTGTCAGTCTTCATTTTGTTCAGTCTTCCCATGACATCTTCTTGAGTTAACCCAATATCTGATAATTGTATTGTTTTATTTGTTACTTGAGGCTCTTCTACCATTCCTTGCTCCCTTGCATATAATGATGCAAAGAAAGTGTTTAAAACACTAGCCTTTTCCTTATCCTCACTAATCAACTCACTAATTATCTGGTCAGGAATCAAATAACTTCAGTCCTATAAAATAATTCGCTACAAAGTTTGTAACGACGCAGTCATGCACAGTAGAGACTGCTGCTGCACGTGCTGCAGTCATGCGCAGTACAGACTGCCGTGATGCGGCTGATACAGAGCAGGGCGCTCCGAAGGAGCGCCCCGCTCTGTATCAACTGCGGCGCGGGCAGTCTCTACTGAGCATGACTGTACCGCGACCGGCTGGCACTGTATCAGCCGCAGAGTGGGCAGTCTCTACTGTGCATGACTGCCCTGTGACCGATTGCCAGTGGCACTGTGGCCCGTGTAACGGGCTCTTCAACTAGTATAATGATAATACTCTAAATAACGGAATATCTCAGGTGAGAGGTCTCAAAAATCAAATTATAAAAAATCATTTATCTACAAACCATAGGTTATTTACCAACTGCAACTCCCTCCATGAACAAATGGCCAGCTGAAATAGTCGAATGGCAACAAATAATAGCCCTCTAGTCTTTCCCTAATTGAAAACACATATTAACATCTTGAACCTTTCAGATTCAGACAGGATCCAAAGTCCTTTCCAGACACCAATGAGACCAGACAGACCATGAAGACTTGTAACCAGCCTGGAGCCCAAGCATCTGCCATGAGGGATGAAGTTAACTTCAAAAGTCCACCAATAAACCCAGGACCCTGAAAATTAGCAACTCCCTTAGAAGTAATTGATCCAAAAACTCACTCTGTGTTTCAATATACTTTTTAGATTGAAAGAATCTACCAATAACTCTTAAGTATTTCATGGAGGTCCCTTTCTGTTCAACACAATTTGCCTTCTGTTGGTGTGCGGTTGCTGGAACATGCCCCCAGTCTAGTTGACATCAGACATAGGGAGACATCCTGAAAATTGCTGTGCCTTTGCACAATGCTATATGTTTCAACCACCATCCTAGTTCTTCTGTTGTGTTAATCAAGAGAGGAATTAAATTAGTATATTGCAATTATTTGCCTAGATAAAGGTATTCAGGTCTCTGAAGGGCTCTGTAGTTGTGGGGTCCTGGAAAGATCACTTGAGTAAAAGCTGACAAGAGATCCACTGTCATGGTTAATGCTTTCAAATAGATGAGCTCTTTGTGTAAGAGGTTTTTTTTTTCATTTTTAATAGCTTTATTGAGAAATAAAATGGTACAGTGTAGAAAGAAAGCAGTGAGAAAAATACACTATGATGTCATGTAAACTGCATAATACGTAATGTGGCATGAAAACAATTCGGGGTAATATGAACTAATGACTGATAACAGCAAAGAATATACCCCAAAAGCTTATATGAATCAAAGAGGAATAAATTGAAGTGTGCAAAGGAGATAGGGGGATATTACCCCAGACCAGAATAAGCATAGACTACAGGTGAGATACGGTGAGAATAGAAAGAGAAAGACGGGAGAGGGAAGGAACAGGGGTTGAGACCACACTGACTATAACCTGAAGAATGAAGTAGAAACCTGAAGGGCAGTTAATATGAATAAATAAGAAAATACACAGAGGGGCAAACCTTATTAGCCAGATTATTAGAGGTAAAGAAATTAATGGAATTAGCTGGAAATAAACTTTAGCCAGCTGCCATAAAGAGTGTTAAACATATCCACGGTGTTTCTGGAAGTGTGAAATAACCTCTCTATCTGCAAAATAGTACTGAGACAAACTTTCCAGTCTCTTATGGAGAGGGTAACTTGGAATCTCCATTGTTGCGGTATACAAGCTCTGGCTGCCATGATTAAAATTATCCACAGCCTGAGCACAGTGGTGGAGGGGGAGGTAGATCAGAGTGTAGCAAGGAGAGAAAGAGTATTTGAGGGGAGCCAGGAAGGTGTAGTCCGGAAAGAACTGGCAGGTGGGACTGCACAGTAGCCCAAAAGCTGACCAGAGCAGGGCAGGTCCACCAAATGTGTAGTAGGGAGCCTTCAGAAGAGCCACATCTCCAGCAGAGGGGGGATACCCTGGGATAAATCCTAGACAACTTTAGAGGGGTCTTATACCAATGCATCATTGATTTGTAATTTGTTTCTCTCATGAGAATATTGAGGAGAAATTTGTAATGCAAACGAAATGCAGATTCCTATTGGGAGTCTGAGATAAGACAATTAAGGTCCTTTTCCCATGTCATTTTCTGTGTCAAAGTAGGAAACGGTGATAAAGAGGATGTTATTTTAATCATGAAAGAAATGCTACACTGCTGTTTGTTGGTAGGCAATAAAGTGGACTCAAAGGATGTAAGAGAATGTGGCCTATAAGGACCTCCGAGCAAGGAAGTGAGATAGTAGTGGACTTGGCCATACCGTAAAAACTCGGCCACAGGAATGCCATGTTGGAAGCACAACGTCTGAAAATCTGGAAGTGTACCTAGGGGAAAGAGATGGTCCAAATCTATTAAACTGCAAGAAACTCAAGCATGAAAATTACCCCTCTGGAGACCTGGAGGGAAGGCGGGGTTGTCAAACTATGGCACTAAGAGGCTACGGTGAAGGTGATAGTCAAAGTTAGAATTACAACGGTTCCAAACACGAAGGAAATGGGATAGAATTACATGTTTTCAAACTTGGATAGGCATAAGAGCAGCGGCTGCCCATAGAGCCTATAGAGGATCTATACGGCCAAATAAAGGTCGTAGAAGAGACGGCAAATCGAAAGAGGATGAATAAGAACAAAGTTTGTGAATCACAAAAAGAGCTGTCATGGAGTAGTATGTTGTGAGTTGGAGAAAATTAAGGGCACCTTTGCATAGGGGACGGGACAAAATTACAGTATTCACTCGAGGCCTCTGCCCTTTCCAAATAAAGTTAGAAATAAGGGAGTCATCCGAGAGCAGACATTTAGCCGGAATATTGATGGGGATAGACTTCAATAGATATAACACTTTGGGCAAAATTATCAGTTTAATTAAATTCACTCTACCAGTCCAGGATACAAATAAATGAGTCCATGTCTGCAAATCAGTCTTCAACGTATTGAGCCATGATGCAAAGGTGTAAGACAAATTTTAATTCTTTGCAAATAAGATTCCATAGAAAATAAACCACAGGTTTCAATAGTTTGGTAAAAAACTATGTAGCTGAGAAAAGACTGGCAATGAACTGACATTTTATTTCTTCCCAAAAGATTTGAAGAAGAGTTTGGTAAAGAATAGACATTGGAATAGTAAGGTAAGAATCCTTGAAATCTATCTTCACCATCCAATCGGATGAAAGAAGTAAATTCTTGAAACAATGAATGCCTTCCATCTTGAAGCGTCTTTATATAACACAAAAATTACCATGAGTGTGGCGCTTGTGGCCCTGTCTTCTCCAAGGGGTTTCTTCTCCACGCTGCAGGTCTCTTCTCCCACAGGCATCCACGCCTCGTTCTGGCATCCTCTTATAATGTCTCAAATCTGAGCATTCAGTCTACTGTTGCTGTTTCGTGTATGACCTCCTTAGTTTTCTGGACCTCCTACTGATTCCTGATTTATTGTGTTTGACCCAGGTAGTACCTGACCACTCCACTTGCCTGATGATTCTGCCTGATTTCAAGGTTATGACCCAGCTAGTAATTAACCACTCCACTTGTCTGCTGATTCTGGACCTCTTTCCTTGGCACTTCCTGGTATCCAGTACAGTGGACACAGTGAGTACCTTTTGTATCCTGTTAGTACAGGGTACAGTAGTAGTCTAGATTGTGGGGATTATCTGGGGCTCCTCTGGAGGGGGCCACATCATCTAGCTTCACTGTTAGTACCTTTATTTGGCCAAGCTGCAGCACAGTCCCTTCTCTGGCAAACTTCGCTTCCGAGCTCCCTACCCAAGCTGTGCTCCCTATCGTCAGGCTTTACTGTTCCTTGTTGGAGGATCCTAACTATCACTTACTCTAGTGGTCCTGGCACTCCAGTTCCCTATTCACATGTTGTTCATCACAAGAATTCAATTATTTGAGAGTGATAACAGCATGAAGACCTGCATATTTTATCTATACCAGAAATAGGTTGCTGATAAAGCCTGGTGAATAAGGAAATACTTTGATAATGGCTCCTTAAGGAAACACCACAGGCTTCTACATCCACCAACACTCTTTACATTATTGAGAAATGGAAAGAAAGGTGTTGACGACTGATTCAATAGGGACATAATAGAACTCTGATAATCTTTGACAGTTTGCTGAAACCATCGATCAAATGTTATCAGTGATAAGGCACAGAGAAAATTAGAGAGTTTGCTGCTCACTTTTTATCTTGGTAAGTAGGGGAAAACGAAGACATACTTACCGTAATACGTTCTTGATTGGAACTGACCTCTAGTAGATCTAGGTTTGAAAGATCTTGCACTCTGTGTAAAAATGGGATGGGAGCCCAGATCTCAAATCGAATGTGTCCCCTTTAAAATTGGAGAAGCCGGGGTCATACCTGTAGTAACTTCATTGGTTTACCAGATACGTGTGTGGCCTAGAAAACATCCCCTGCCTTTCCTAGCCTTGACAGAAATTATGTGGGGAAAATACTTTCTTCATAGAGGCCTGAGCTATAGCTAAACCTGTAAAGTCTGACTCAAAATTATCCAACTCTTTAATGAATGGGTTCCGAAAAAGGAGGCCCTCAGACAGGTATCTTTTTAAAATGTTGCACACTATTGTGCAAACAACTAAACACTGTTTTGAAGAGGGTGAATGAGAATCTTGCCCGCATCAAAAGGGTGAGATTCTCATGTCACAGGCTTAAACGCAGCATGAACATAATGTTGATAGTTGAACTGATGTGGGGGAATCCAGGGTACCAATGGCCAGAAAGACTGTGTCGCTGCCACTGATATTTGCCAGCCTGACAGTAAATGGGACTACTCATGGACCGATATGCCAAAATCTTTGTGAAGTGTCCTGAGGGTGCCTTGGAAACCTGGGGAGGGGGGGTGAGCACTCTGCCTGCAGTTCTGTGTGTACTTCCGTTCTCCTCCTCGGAGTCCGCGGTTCATACTAATAATAAAAAAAAAGTTACAGGCAGCTGACATTGAGGGGAAAGAGACAGGGAGTGCACAAAGAACTGCAGTAAGAATGCTCCCCACCTCCCCAGGTCACCAAGGCACCCTCAGGACAGCTCACAAAGGTTTCAGCATCTCGACTCACAGCCTCACACACTGTCGGGTTGGCATTAATGACATTCATGACAGCGACATTGTCTTTCTGGCCATCAGTACTCTGGATTCCTCTGCATCAGTTCAATTATCAACATTATGTTCATGCAGCGTTTAAGCCCGTGGCATGAGAATCTTGCCCTTTTGATGCGGGCATGATTCTCCTGTTGCCCTTTTCAATATTCATATGCTATAAATGTGTGACAGGCACTGGTCTCATAAATAGAAAATCCTGTTCTAGCCATACCAAATAATAATTCTTTATTTTATATAGTGCACACAGATTCCGCAGCGCTTTACACTCATATTGGTCCCTGTCCCCATTGGGGCTCACAATCTAAATTCACCTATCAGTATGTTTTTTTGGAATGTGGGAGGAAACCGGGGTACCCAGAGGAAACCCACGCAAACACGGTGAGAACATTGCAGATGTTGTCCTTGGTGGGATTTGAACCTAGGACCCCAGCTCTGCAAGGCAACAGTGTTAACCACTGAGCCACCGTGCGTAATAATAATAATAATAATAATAATAATAATAATAAATGGGGTACACTTAGGACTCAAAATATGACCATCTAAATAGTGGGACAGGAAAGCCTAAAAGAAAAAGTCCAACCCCCACACCAGAAAGTCCTTTGAAAGAGACACTCAAATCAGGAAAACTAGATGAATACACAAAGTGTATCTTCATTAGTGCAAATGTACAGAATTAGGACAGACATATAAAATCGAACCTCATCTAAAATGCTAAACACTATACCCCAATTGGTAGCTAAAGTGTATCTATTTATACCTTACTCTGTGGCTTTTTACACCATTCTATTGTTAGTAATTTCCCTTATACCTATATAGATTATTTATTGTATTGACATTGCTTTTGGTGTTGTACTTTTGCTACCAACTGGGGTATAGTGTTTAGCATAATAGATGAGGTTCACGCTTCATGTGTTTTTAATCGATTTTATATGTCTGTCCTAATTCTGTACATTTGCACTAATAAAGATATACTTTGTTTATTCATCTAATTTTCCTGATTTGATTGCCTCTTTCAAAGGACTTTCTGGTGAGGGGGTTGGTCTTTTTCTTTTATGCTTTCCTGTACCACTATTTAGATGGCCATTTTCAATATGGCGACATGGTTAGTGCACTGTTTAGTGGTTTGCAAAATAGTGTGCAACATTTTGATAGTGAACCCTCAGCCACAGGACCTGCTTCCAAAGAAACCATCTTTGTCAGCTTCAGATCATTATCAGAAGAATGGATCTTCATCGTTCCATGGATGTCGCCATGTTGTCCACCAAACATTAACTGAAATGTTGCTAGAAAAATCATACATTTTTGCTTATGGGCCCATTACATCTAGTAATGTGTCTGTATCCTATTGAAATGTCGCCCACTATTTGGCAACCAACAAAACACCACGTAAAAATGTCGCCTGCATGAATAGGCCAACATCAGAATGTCCCCTGCATCAAACTGGCGCTACTCTGATCTCGCAGGATTAAGTGTCTCCAAGCCAAGTAGCCTCCATCTGTGCCTTAACCCTTTGGGTGCCATAGAGGTCCGCAGCACATTGCAAAGCAATGCGTTGGATACCTCTCTGGCTCTCAAAGGGTAAATGTAAAGTTGTACCTCTTTTGAACCTCTTGAGTTTTTTTTTCTTATGTTCTACAATAAGCAGATCTCTTCCATTAATTTCCTGTAGGACTTGTTTATATCTTTGCAGTTTGACTTAGCAATATAATGAAAATGTCAGATATCATTACCTGGCAACCGTTGCCTGATATAATACCCTCTCAGAATGCCCCATCAGAATGTCGCCCTCATCACAGTCACGCTTAAGTTTCCATCTGTGCCTTAGCAGATCTGCGACACTTAAGCATCACTGTGATGTGATATATAGCTAAAACAAAGAGCTGTGTATTGTGGGTATATAATGTATAATTATAGTAATAATAAGAAAATAATTTTCTGGTGGCTTGTGCTTGTCTGCAACAGACGAACCAAATGAAATGATGACACCTCTCTGCCACTCAAAGGGTTAAGATGCATACCCACCCTTATAATGCATACCATCCATCTGTGCCTTAACCCTCTGAGTGCCAGAGAGGTCCGCAATACATTGTGGACCCCTCTGGCACTCAAAGGGTTAAGATACCTTCTACTAGCTGGGCAGCATAGCAATTGAAAGTGCAGCACCTGTAAGTGTACAAGGAGATATTCTGGAGATAATCTGGACAAAATCTGAACCTGATTACACTAGTGCTGTGAACATGCCAGGCATGTTGCAATACAATGGATGTTTTGCTTTTCTCCCCCGTGAAACCTTTTGGGGGTTTAGAAGTTGTCCAATTTGAAAGCAATTTTATGTTTTGCAGCAGGAGATTGAGAATTTGAAGGCTGAAATCTACAAGTTGTCTGAGATCTCCACAGATACAAAAGAAACAATTGCCACTGCCTCAAAGACTTCCAAGAAATGGCAGATGGAGTACAGTTGGTTTCTGAAGGGTAAGAGTTGTGGACAAGAGGCATGTCCCACAGTCTGCACCTCTTCATAATTATTTTGCTTCACTTTCAGATCACTGCCTTAATATTGGAACAACTCCATAACCAGAGACTACTGGTTCATCAGCCTGTAATCCACTGGTAAATCAGACTGCAACCACTGACAAAGGTAAGAAGTGCAAACTACTTTGAGAGGAAGCAACTATTATTGGGGGATACTATATTAAGAGGCGTGGCTCTGGAGGACAGTCACAGTGGTGGCAAAGAAGTCAGATGTCTTCCTGGTGCTACAGCTCACAGAGATAGAAAACGCATCTTAAAAATAGTTAAGGAAGCAAGACAAAATGAAGCATTGGATGTCATAGTCCATTAAGGGACAAATGATTTAGCTTGTAATGAGGGCAGTGTGGTAAAATATGTTTTTAAGAAGCTATGTAAGGATCTGCAGCAAATTGCTTCCACTGTATCTGTTTCAGAGGTTCTGCCAGTGTATGAGGAAGATGATGGTAGAATGCAATGAATTAGAGACTTTAATTCATGGCTAGGGAAGCTGGACCAAAAACATGAATTTGGCTTTGTTTCTCACACCAACCCTATTTGATCTAACAAGGAATTGTACAAAAAGGATGGCTTGCATCTTCCTCAAAATGTAACAGAGGTTCTCACCATGGGATTCAGAAGTTTTGTAACAGGTATTTAAACTAGTAGAAGGGGGCAATGGAATGATACAGGATAAAACCAGTTACCCTCCAGAGCATTGCACAGATGAATTTGAACAAGGTATGTCTTTGACACATAGGTCAAAAAACCAGTAGACTTTGAGCCATGTGTACAAATTCCCACAGTTTAGGGAATAAGATCCCTGAACTCATTGCAATAATAACTAGTTAAGATGTGGACTTAGTGGGGATTACCGAGACCTGGTACAATGAAAAAAAGACTGGGATGTAGAAATACCAGGGTACTCTTTATTTAGAAAAGACAGGAAAGGCAGAAAAGGAGGAGGGGTTGTCATTTATGTCAAAAATAGCTTAAAGGTTAATCTTATACAGGGTACGGAGGAGAACACAGAGACTGTTTGGATAACTTCAGACTATGGGAACAAGATGATCACTCGTATAGATGTGATTTATAGACCCCCAGGACAAGCAGAGGTGTTGGATCAATAGCTGGTCAAGGAAGTAACTAAGATAACAGTGAAAGGTGAGGTTATTATTATGGGGGACTTTAATCTTTCTGATGAGGACTGGAAAAACCAAGCAGCAGGTCCAGCCAGAAGTAGCGATATCCTAAATTCTTTACAAGGATTAGCTCTTAGTCAATTAGTAGAAGAGCTGACTAGGAATGAAGCCACACTAGATTTATTATTTACTAATGGAGACTTGGTACCAGATGTAGCTGTAGGAGAGTGGTTGGGCTCCAGTGATCATCACTCTGTGTCGTTTAATATTAAGACAGATGCTGAGTTGCGTCACACAAAAAAAAAGGTTCTAGATTTTAGAAAGGCTGATTTTTCTAAAATGGAAACATTTTTGTGTCAGTCTTTAACAATTTGGACATCTTTAGATGGAGTTTTACTAAATGCAACAGAGCATTGCATTAGATATATCAGCAAGGGTAAATAAAAAGAAAACCCCTGTGGTACATCGCAGAAGTGTCAAATATAGTAAAGGAGAAAAAAAGAAGCATTTAAGAAATATAAGCAGACACAGAAGGAAGAAGATAGGTATCTGTACAAGACTAGGCTAAAGGAAGCCAAACTCATTATTATATGTGCCAAAGCACACACAGAGGAAAAAAATGCCCAGTCGATAAAAAAGGGGATAAAACATTTTTAGATCTAAAAGTGAAAGGAGGAAAATGAAACAAGGAATCCTTAAACTGAAAACAAAAATGGAAACTATGTAAATGAGAATAAAGGTGTTACGGTTTTCAGACACTCAGACAGAAGGTTTAATAAAACACAGTTTTATTGACAGAAAATAATGAACAATATCGCCCTCAACAGGCACACAGTGGATAGCAAGGAATAGGTGCATAGACCCTCACAGGGCCAGTATACTGGATACAGACTGTGTATATATTGTCATAAGACAGATACAACTCGAGATAAACAATCAATAGTTAACACTTAGAACTCGTCAGTCTCTGTTGTGGTGTTGGCACGCCCAAGGTGATAAGAAGGCTGTATAAGTGTGAGAAGTCCAACACTAGTAGTCCGTAGGAGAGCAAGCGGCTTGTTAAAGGCCGAGACTGACCCAGAACGCTTAGAGCAACAGCGAATAGCCCCCACGGGTGTATAACGGATACCACCAGTACTATGGAAGCGTGAGTCGTTAGCCCCCACGGGCATATAACGGAGACTACTAAGCTGCAAGAGCGAGAATCGTTAGCCCCCTCGGGCGTTAAAGGAAACCAACCGTAATGATAGCTAGAGCCAAGTAGCCCCCACGGCCGTATAACGAATCCACCAGTACAATGTGCGCGAGCCATGAGACCACCGGTATGGAACCGGAACAACTACTCTGCTATGGATGGAATATATGAGCCGCCGTCTATCTAGGCCCAAGTGGCCAGCTCAGCAGGAGTAGTATAGCTCTGCAAGGGTTAATCACTGCAGCTGGTTGGAGATAAGGCACAGGAAGAAATCGGCTCAGCAATCGGTATCGCCCTGATGGTACAGCTCTGCAAGCTTAAAAGGAGACTCAGCTAGTAGTAGAGCTCAGAAAGCATTAACAGCAACACAGCGGCAAGGGTTAAGGTCAGTCTCGAGCACTGGCGCGACTACCGGAATCAGAATGTCGCCCAGTGGCACAGCAGCAGGAATGTAGCCAGACCGGAACCGGTCGCAGTGGAGAATCGTAGACAAGCCGGATCAGCAACAAGCAGGAATGTCAGCCAGGCCGGGTCGGATAACAGAGCAGATTCACAGACAAGCCGGGTCAGCAACAAGCAGGAACGTCAGCCAGGCCGGGTCGGATAACAGAGGAGGTTCGCAGACAAGCCGGATCAGCAATGGGCAGGAACACAGAAGAGTCGTCAATGCAGGCCAAATCGTTACACCGGAAATCAGGAACACAGCGAACAGCAGCATAGGCTCAGGAACACCTAACAGGTGCCAGTGGCCAGAATAAAACAGGTAACCAGGGGCGGGCCAACACAGCTCAATCAATCAGGGAGCAGCACAGTTGAGAGTGACAGAAAGGATCACGGGGACCGTGATAAAGGGCTAGCTGACTGTCTCAATGAATGTTTCTGTTCAGTATTTACAGAGGAAGATGAAGGGAAGGGACCTCTGTTAGAAAAAAAGAAATGGCAAGACATGGGAAACATGCATGTTTACAGAGGAAAAAGTTCTACTTCAATCTAAGGTAAAAACAGATAAATCAACGGGACCAGATGGTATACACCCAAAGTTATTAAAATAACTTAAGAGTGTTCTGGCAAAACCTTTAACAGAATCTTTCAGTCAGTCACTATCAACAGGAGTAGTTCCAGAAGATTGGAAGGTAGCAAATGTAGTACTGCTTCACAAAAAAGGTAGCAGGGAAGAGTCTGGTAACTACAGACCAGTAAGTCTTACATCAGTAGTGGGAAAATTAATGGAGACTCTGTTAAAGGAAAGAATTGTTGAATATCTGCATTTTAATGCTTGCAAGATACCAAACAGCATGGTTTTACAGCAGGTAAATCTTGTCAACCAATCCTCGTAGATTTTTTTGTCTTGGTGGTTCGAAATGAAACAGAGTAAATCTGTTCCAAGCCTTGGTTGGCTCTCTCAGCGGCATCATTCCATTGGGGGTGGTAGGCGGAGGAGAATGATAATTGTATACCCATTTGCCCACAGAAGGCCTTCCAGAATCGGGAAATAAACTGGCTCCCCCGATCCAAGACCAGTACCTTGGGTATGCCGTGAAGCCTAAACACCTCTCTGGTGAATATCATGGCCAACTCTTTGGAGGAGGGAAGCCCTTTCAGCAGCACGAAGTGAGCCATCTTAGAGAATCTGTCAGCAATCATTAGTATGACCGTGTGACTCTTAGATGCTGGTAATTTGACCATGAAGTCTATGGATAGACCAAGGACGCTCGCCATTAGGAACTGGCTGGAGCAGTCCCACAAGAAGGTGCCTGGGAGTCTTACTATGAGCACGTGTAGCACATGCTGCTATAAAGGCAGAGCAGTCAGCTCTGGAGACTGGGGCACCAGAATAAACAAGAAATGGACCAAATCAGTTGATCCTGGCCGATAAGCCCTGCTGCCTTCGAGGAGTGATATATCTCCAGCAATCTGGGATAAAATGACTCGGGAACAAAACATCTACCATTGGGTTTCTCCACTGGAGTGGTAGCCTGGGAAGACAGAATCTCCTTCCCCAACGGGGAGGTGATGCTAGTGCGAATAGTCGCCAGAATATGATCGGAAGGAATTATGGGAACCAGTGGGCTATCCACCTCAGGATCCGATCCAAATAGTCTAGAAAGAGCGTCGCCTCTGCCATTCTTGGTACCAGGCAAATACGAAACGCCATAATTGAACCTGGAAAGGAATAATGCCCATCTGGCCTGTCTGGGTGACAACCTCTTGGCTTCAGACAGATACGTCAGGTTTTTTTGGTCAGTGAGGATTAGTATCGGGGAACTTGTCCCCTCCAACAGATAGCGCCATTCCTTAAGAGCGAGGATAATAGCCATAAGTTCTCGATCCCCGATATCATACAGACTCTGTGCCCTAAACAATTTTTTGAATTGAGCCAGGCGCTGAGACAGGAGGGTGCCTACTCCTGACTCAGATGCATCAACTTCCAAAGTAAAGGGCAGGGCAGGGTTGGATTGAGACAAAACAGGAGCCCTGTGTTACGGTTCAGTACACTCAGACACGGTAGATGTTGGTAAAACACAATTTTATTAAAGCACACAAGGAATAATGTAACCCTCACGGGTCCAGCAATTAGCAGCAATAACTGACACAGGACAGGTTATAAGCAAGTTAACCCACACGGGTCCAGTATGTACTTACAAACACAATACTGACACAGGTCAGGTAACTTTGATAGATACAGTGTAATAAAGTCCAGTAATGCCAGTGAAGCCACTGACTCAATAGCCCAGATCAGCCGAGGCCCAATGTCGCCTATAGACAGGAGGAGGCGACAGTGACAGAACGGCAGCAGAGATCAGGCAAGGTTCACCTGAACGGAGGGTTGCAATGGTGGACTCCCACCGGAGACTACAATTGAGTGAGTCAGAGCTCATGCCAGGAAAGGATGCCCTACTGAGACTATCCACCACCGTGTGCCTGTGTTACCACCGAAGGGGTTAATGTGCGTATACGTCTTAAGATGGAAGGCAACCGGAAGCGCTCAACTGTACCTAGAGTGGAATACCAAATGCACAAGATACTGGAGATGTGAACAACATTGGTGTAACAAGTAGCGGCATGAGGCACTACCACTGAAGGGGTTAATGAACGCTATGGTCAGGACTCGGAAGACTACCGGATGCGCCCAACTGAACCCAAAGCGGAAGACCAAGCGATCAATTGAACGGTGTGGAGGAGCACTGACACACTGAGACTCAAAACCCACAGACTGGACTGCAAACGGTAACGGAGTACCGTAGCACTGGGAGGCACAGTAACGTGAGAGATGTGCAAAGTAAATAGCAGCAGACACTGCCAGGTCTTCGCCCACCCGGGTACGGAGGAAGCAGGAACTACAGCCAAGCCGATTCGGTACACAGCACAGGAACGTCAGCCAAGCCGGGTCGGTACATGGAGCTGGGTCGTCGGTCTCGCCGGGTCGGTACACGGAGCAGAGTCATCGGCCTCACCGGGTCGGTACACGGAGCAGGAACGTCAGCCAGGGCGGGTCAGAACAGGAAGCAGGAAAGTCAGTCAATCCGAATCAGTACACAGAAGCAGGAACAGTAACAAAAGCATAGTCAGGCAGTCCGGGGTCATACACTGGTATCAAACAAACAGAACTGGCGCTAGGCATCAGGTACACCACGAAGGGGCAAACACTAAGTGACAGCCCAGGGTATAAAAAGGCTGTCACTGGGAGGAGCTGTACAGCGCAGCCAATGAGAAGGCACCTGTAGAATAAGTCTGTCAAAATGTCACATAATCACGGACGCCGTGATACCTTGGCAAACACAGCCTTCAATTCCTCAAATGCCCGGAGAGCGCTGGGGGACCAATTGGACGCATCTGCCTCCTTGTGTGTCATATCGGTGAGTGGTTTAACCACAGAGGAGAAATTCTTTATGAATTTTCTATAGTAATTTTTGAACCCCAAAAACCTCTGGATGGCCTTCAAACCCATTGGACAGGGCCACTGCAGAACTGCCGATAACTTGAGTGGATCCATGGCCAGTCCAATAGAAGAGATCACGTATCCATGAAATGTCACCTGGGACTTGTGGAACTCGCACTTCTCCAACTTACAGAATAATTTGTTTTCTCTTAATAATTGTAGAACCCAAGTCACATCCGCCTGATGTGCTTCCAAAGGTCAGAGAGTGAATAAGGATGTCGTCCAAATATACTACTACACACTTCTGTAGTAGAGCTCTTAATACATCATTGATAAATTCTTGCGAGGAGGACTTGTGAATGATCCCTCTGCCCAGGGCATCAGACATGATTCTCTTCAACAGACAGAGGGTACACCTGACCCCTAGGAGGTATGGCTCCCGGTATCAAATCAATAGTACAGTCGCAGGCCCTATGTGCCGGCAATGTACTAGCCTCAACCTCTTTGAAAGATTGGTACATAGCAGGTAGCAAGGGAGAGGTACCTAAAATAATGGTAGCTGCTGTAGACAAGTCTCAACACAAAAGGTTGACCAGGACACAATGTCACAAGTCTGCCAGTCTATCCTGGGATTGTGAGTCTGAAGCCAAGGTAACCCCAGAATGACTGCAAAGTGAGGAGACTTTATAATCTGAAACTGTAGGGTCTCTACATGGAGCGCCCCTACCCTTAGGACTAGTGGACAAGTCTCTTGAATCACGTGTGATGGCTGCAGAGGTCTTCCGTCAATAGCCAGAGGAGCGGAGTGAGGCAGCAGAGGAATATTGTGCTTGGCCGCAAAGTCAGCATCCATGAAACATCCATCAGCTCCAGAATCCACCAAGGCCGGAGCCGTAACTGAGGATGTGGACCAGGACACTACTATCTCATGGATGGGTCTCTCCTGATGGTAATTAGGGGACTGTGAAACACCACCTAGGGTCTGCCCGAGACCTAACCCTAGGTGCGAGCATTTCCTGGATGGGTAGGACAGGAACGCAGCAAGTGGCCAGCCTTGCCACAATATAAACAGAGGCCCTCTCTCATTCGGAACTCCCTCTCCTCCCTGGACAGGTGCATGAAGCCCAATTGTATAGGTTCACTCTTGACAGATTCAGAACCAGGAGGAATGGGAGGTGATGGAGGATAGGTGGGAGAGAAACACTAGGTGCCAATCTTGTCGTGACCTTATGCCCCGGATTCTTGAACTAAGGTCTCTCTATCAACCTGGTATCTATCAATATCATAAAGGAAATCAATTTGTTCAGCTCTTTTGGCAGCTCACGGGCTGCCATCTCATCCTTAATGGAATCACACAGCCCTTAGAGATGCTGCTAAGAGTGCCTTATTGTTCCAGTCCACCTCTGCAGCCAAAGTGCGAAACTCAATGGTGTAATTGGCTACGGTGCATGCACCCTGTTGTATAGTCATAAGTCTGTTCACTGCAGATACTGCTCTGGCTGGAATGTCAAAGACCCTGTGGAACTCGGCCACAAATTCAGTGTAATTGGCAACAATCAGTCTCCTTGTCTCCCACAAGGGATTGGTCCAAGCCAGTGCCATACAGGACAACAAGGAGATTACAAAACCGTCCTTGCTTCGATCACTTGGAAAGGCATGTTGTACCATTTCCAGAAATATGCCCACCTGGTTCAAGAACCCTCTGCAGAGAGTAGACTCCCCCTCGTAGCATTGAGGAAGGGGAGCGGTACCAGACAATTCCCGATTAGTACTGGCCTCAGGATTAGGGGATACCACCGGTGATGAGTCTGGGGAAGCCACCGGTTGACAAGGAACCTGACCAAGGTGAGCATTGTGGTTTAGGAGCATCTGCATAGCAAAAGCCAGTTGATCAATCCTGTGATCTTGAGAGTCCATTCTGGCTAGAATGCTCTGCACTGATTCACCTGTACCTTCAGTACTCACGGCCCTTTTGTACTGTCACGGACACCAGAGTAAATAATACACACGACACAGGTACAGTGAAGTTTAACCAGTTTATTAAGATAAGCAAGAGTAAGCACTTCCCCAACCTTAGTAGGAACAGGCGTGAGGACAGTGCCGAGTCCACTACCCAAGGATTGACACTGAACTGTAACCGGTTCTCAGTAGCCTATAGAGATAGATGGGAGCAGAACCAGGCTTGGTTCTATACCTAGCAAATGGAAACCTGGAACACAGGAAACCTGATCACTGGAGCAACAGCTAAACTTCCAGACATGAGACAGATGTTTTTAAGTAGTGACTCTACCACGGAGGGGCAGGAGGAGCGATACAGAGAGTAACTAGTACTCAGAGTCACAGAACCAGTCTACTAGGTAGTCAAAGGGCGGAGGCAAGAGTGTGTAACGTAGCCAGCCGCAACACCAGTAAGTATATGAAGGCAGTACTGTACATAGGCTGCAGAGTGGAGGGTTACGCAACAGGCCCAGGAGGTAACGGATACAGTGGCACAGGATGGAGGCAACGGAGCGAGAGACAACCAGCAACTCTACCACTGAGGTAGCAGTTGCACTTCACCGATGGAGCGCACCCACACCTAGCCCAGACAGGTGGTAGTCAGACTGGAGCAAAGGACAGCATAAAACGTCAGACAAGCCACAGTTGAGAGCCAAATCGGGTAGTCAGCCACAGCCAGGGTCAAACAGAGCGGGTAGTAGGACAAGCCAGGGTCATACACAGATCAAGTAGTCAGACAAAGCCACAGGATCGATCAGGAGAAAACACGGCAGCCAAGCAAGGGTCAAACGAAAGCACCACTGAGGAAACGCATAGATACATCATGAAAGGGCAACAATCCTAGCCTCAATGAGGTTTATAAAGCAGCAGAATGAGGTGGGACCCAATTATGCCAAACAGAATAGGCCCATAAACAGGCGTCCGTGCCAGTGCCTGTAACATGACTTTAGCAATGAGGAAGTGGCCGGAGGCCATGCCGGCCGGCGGCCATACAGAGGTAACAGCACAGGATCGCTTAGGCCTTAAAGGGAGACTGTGATAAGGAGACAGAGGGTGGTAGTCAATGGAGAATATTCGGACGAAAGGAGTGTTACTAGTGTGATACCTCAGGGATCTGTAGTGGGGCCCATTATTTTTAATATTTTTATTAGTGATATTGCAAAAGGTCTTCAAGGTAAGGTATGTCTTTTTGCAGATGATACAAAGATCTGCAATAGGGTAGACATTCCAGGGGGAATAAGCCTAATGACAAATGATTTAGGTAAATTAGAAGAATGGACAAGAGTGTGGCAGCTGCAGTTTAATGTTGATAAATGTGAAATAAAGCACTTGGGACATAAAAATCCAAAGAAAAAAGATATTTTTAAGGGTACAGAGGAAAGGGATTTGGGAGTAATTATTTCTAATGACTTAAATGTAGACATGCAATGTAATAAAGAGCTGGGGAATGCAAGCAGGGTGCTGGGTTGTATAGCTAGGGGCATTAGTAGCAGAAAACGGAAGTGGTCATGCCACTCTACAGATCTCTAGTGAGACCTCACCTAGGAGTACTGTGTACAGTACTGGAGACCCCATCTCCAGAAGGATATAGATACTCTAGAGAAAATTCAGAGAAGGGCTACTAAAATGGTGACTGGTTTACAGGAAAATAAATTTTCAGGATAGACTAAAGGAACTGAACATGTATAGCTTGGAGGAGAGAAGAGAGAGAGGGGATGTGATAGAAACATTCAAACACATTAAGGGATTCAACAAAGTGCAGGAGGGAAGTACATTTCAAAGAAGTAAAAATGTTAGGACAAGAAGCCATAGTCTAAAACTAGAAGGATGCAGGGTTAGACGTAATGTAAGAAAGTGTTACTTCTCTGAGAGGGTAGTAGAGAAGTGGAATAGCCTACCAGCAGAAGTGGTAGAAGTTAATACAGTGACAGAATTTAAGCATGCATGGGAAAGGCATAAGGCTGTCCTTAACCTAAGAGAAGACCAAATAAGGTTTTAGGTTTTTATAGTAGAAAAATGGGCAGATTAGATGGGCCGAATGGTTCTTATCTGCCATCAAATGCTACGTTTCACTCACAAGCTGGCATCAGCATACCCTCCCTCTTTAACGCATACTCTCCATCTGTGCCTTAACCCTTTGAGTGTCAGAGAGGTCCACAAGTTGTGGACCCCTCTGGTACTCAAAGGTTAAGATGCTCTCTTCCACTCACAAGCCATCACAGTCACGCTTGAGTGTCACAAATCACAGATGGACGCTTAAGCGTGACTGTGATGCAGGTGACATTCTGATGCAACCATCTGAGAGGGTATCAGGTAATGGTTGCCAGGTAATGATATCTGACAATTTTTTTTATTGCTAAGTCAAACAGCAAACATATAAACAAGCCCTACAGGAAATTAATGGAAGAGATCTGCTTATTGGAGAACATAAGAAGACAAACCAAGAGGTTCAAAAAAGGTACAGCTATACATTTACCCTTTGAGCACCAGATAGGTATCCAACGCAATGCTTTGCAGACCTCTCTGGTACTCAAAGGGTTAAAGCACAGATGGAGGCTCCTCGGCTTGGCGACACTTAAACCCGCGACATCAGAATGTTGCCCTTTTGCTGTAGGTGACATTTTAAAAGCAGTGTTTTGTTGGTCGCCAAATATTGGGCGACATTTCAATAGTGAACGAATATGTCTTGACAGGATTAAAAGGAACATGTTAATACCTTTTCTTGGATCATTCCCCGATTTGTTCAAATATTGATCCATACGAGGGTCCAAATCAGGAGTCTCCAGACCTTACTGTCAAGGGACAGTCCTGAGAATTCTTCCTGTAATTTGTTCCTAGCCACAGTATGTAAAGGCCATCTAACCCAATTCTCCCTGTATTTGAACACATGTTCCACAGGGACCCATTCAGATGAATGCAGATATTTAATATCCAGATTGAAGAGGAGTCATCCTTTCTGGCCTGTTTTGGGTCATTAATAGTATCTGTATCAATGGTAACAAATTCTTTATTCTCAAGGGGTCTTACAAGACTAACACCAGTCATAATCCAACTATGAGGTATGAGGTGACCCATTATCAAAATAGTACTCACAGGTAGGCAAGAAAAAAGAATCAGTAATTTTTAATAAAGTTACATCTTTCTCTCAGAGAGGTTTTTAGATTTTTTGTGCCACAATATTCATTATTGGGTAATTTATATTGATCTGATAAGTCAAAACATTTTAGCATAAAGAGGAACTTGTCTATCCCTTATTTGCTCAGAATGATCTGTGGAATGGTAATTATACTCTTATGTGTCCTTTTTAATCCAGTCTTATGTCCAATGTAATGAAAACTGCTATTGATGGTCAGTAAGGAAAGTTTAACCATAATATGAAGTCTCTGGTCTTGTAATAAAATCACACATACATTTTTCATGAATAATAGTGATGGTATAGGGTGTTTTATTCAACCTGTTAACCTCTTTAGGACCATATGTTCAAATAAAAACCGGAATAATTCTGGGGTAAACGAACTATACCATATGGGAGAAATAAAAAATCCCATTGTATTGAATAGAGGTTTTAAACCCTTGCATGCTACATAGGTTTCCAATGCGTTACTTTGCAATATTTTGGAGATCTTTGTAGCATTCAAGGGGTTAATAGCCCCAATTACATCAGTTGTTGGAATTTTTATTTCCTCCCTATCGTACAGTTGGTTTGCCCCTGATTTAGTCCAGTTTTCATTTGAACATATAACAGTTTTTAACTGAAGGGGGGGGGGGGGGTAAACACATTTTAAATTAAACATGTGGATGTTAGAGAGTGCACATCAGAGATGTTGCAATACGTTGGATACCTCTCTGGCACTCAAGGGGTTAAAGAAAAGAGGAAGGAAGTTTGCAACACATTCCTCTGCAATGCATTGCACACCCCTCTGGTCTTTAAGGGGTTAAGCAGCCTCATGCACGCTGCTTCAGTTTGAAAAAAACTGCTCTCAAATACCATGTCCACTTACATGGGCAAGACATCCAGGACTGATTAAAGATTTTATTTCTTGAACAAGGGCAAAATTCATAGGGGCCATTAATATTTCCAGCCATACTGAGGTATGTGGAGGTTATTATTAGGATGGGTTAACATTCCTTTAATAATTAGAGGTAAAGACTTGTAATACAACTAAAATATTGCGTCTCTCTAACACCTTTTATTAGAAAAAGCAATATTATGCTCCACGGAGGACAGATTATACACTAGATGTCAGGGTTAACAGTTCAGCCATCTTGTTTATTACAGCCACTCACATAAATGTCTAGCTGGAAATGGGGGCTACAGTGGGTGGGCAGCCAGTGGCTCTCTAGTTGATGCTGGACTACTACTCCCATCATCATCATCCAGTTACGATTATGTGTACATGACATTATTACAGTGGTCATCAACTTGTTTGCTCAATGCACCCCTAATAGCTATCTTGAATTTTAGGGTACCCAAACATCATCTAAGTAATTTTTAGGGAGCACTAGAGGGTATGAATATATAAACATACAGGCAGTCGTCTTAGAAATCACAGAATGCCAAAAACAAGCTCATAGTACATAACCACGTCTATAAACATAATGTTCATCATTTCCCTTTTTTTAACAGTCTTCACATGAAAAAGTGGCGCCCTCAGATAGTGCCAAGGGTCCTCTGTCCAAAAGAATATTGGAGGAGTTCAGGAGCAAACTAATTGTACTATAGCGGAAAATTAAAAAAAATCCAATTGATCGTGAAAGTAGAGGTCTCCAACCCATTAGTGACTTCTCTAGCATTCAATTGGATAAATACCCATTTAAATCAATGTCAATGTCATGTGTTTTTATCATGATTCCTTCAGTTTTCTTTTGTCCTTACAGCGCTAAATGTCCGCAGACCCTCGCTGAGAACCACCGGGTTATTAGCTGGATGTCAGCGACTGATGTATTGAGAAAGTAGAGCAATTCCGCAGCAAACCTACTGCACCACAGGTAACTAATAGCAATTCCACATTGATTTACATTTAACAATGAGTTAGGGACCTGTGTAGCATGCACGGGGTTAAAGCCCCATTAAAAGCAGTATGATTTTTCTTTATTCTCTATGGCGCAGTCGGTTTACTTCAAGATTGTTTAGTACATCAGCCTCTGTAGACTGTATGACAGTGCAGTCCTCTTTTTCCATCCCTCTGTAAAACGGGACAGCAGCATCCTCAGCCTCCAAATTCCTGCTGAGGATTATGGGATATGCTGTCCAACAACAGGTTGACCTTTTCCCGATTATTTAGGAGTTGTAGTCCAAAAACAGATAGCCACAGATCGTACACAAACAAGCAAGAGACCAATCCACTTTCTCCTCCTCCTCCTAGTAGATGGGCAGGGCGGGGGATGAGCTGAGTCCCACAGACCGGGGATTAGGGAGGAGACTAGCTGAGCAGCCTGTGTCAGGACTTTGAGTAGATCAGTAGCGGCCGTAGAGCTACATCAGCTTGTTGTGGTGCAACTAGAGGGGAGATGAGAAGGCTGGCAGCGGCAGGGCATGGTGCTGGGGCAGAATGAATCTCCATGCACACCATGCTGTTGGCGACATCATGGACTCAGATATCGGGGACCGTCATAGAAACAGCGCGATCCTTGGTGCAAACAATGTCAAGCTCGAGCTGGCTGGGGCCGCTGGTGACAGATTTGACTCCGGTGCACTGGAGCTGACGAGTGGCAAGGATCCCAGGGTAAATCATGCCATCTGCAGGAAGGGCGCGCAGTATGCCCCATGTACAGACCACCAGTGCATGGAACTCGTCCAGCGATCAAATGATGATGGGAAGCATAGCTCTTGGTACACTAATCGCAACAGCCAACAAGAGAGTACCGACAACCCGTACCCTGGTCCTCCTCCTTCCTCTCGCCTCATGCTAGTCGCGGTATCCGGGCTTCTGCTGGTATCCCTTCTGCACCTGGGTCAGAGTTCTGCTCAGCCTGGAGGGGAGCTATGCCTCACCGTACTACTGCTGCGCTGCTTTATGTACCTGGGATGTACCCTCTGTGCCCTGATCATTGGGACACTGTGTGCCCTGCACTGGACTGGCCGCTCTACACCTACTCCCGACTTCACCCGTGCAAGAAACGCCCAAACCAGAAGGGTAAGTATATTTCCACATGTCTGTATCTCACACCAGTTCCTGCATCAGGTTCCTTGAGATTCAGGGGCATCATCGTTTTCACTAACGTGCCCGGTTCCTTTACATGAAGTTAGGTTGACGTATAACACTAGCCTGCGAAAGAACCATCGCGAGTGTCACTACAGATCAAGGCATTGCACATCCATCTTGCATTGAAATGGTTAATACACAGAATTGCAGTGCAATGTGTTGTTCACTTATCTGACAATGTAATGGTTGACCCACTTTGTTGCCATGCGTTACAGCTTCCCCGGCACTCAAACCGTTAATATAATGGGTAGCACACTTATCTGTTACTTGAGTATTAACCCATTGTGTTGCTAGTGTCCAGCATTGCTATTTTTACAGTGGTGCATGATGTATTATAGGGTCAACGTATTGCATTATTAAAAGTTAACCCCTGATGGCAAGAGAGTGGTCCTTAAGGGATTAACCCTTTGAGTGCCAGAGGGGTACGCAACGCACTGCTCTGCAATGGGTTGCATACCCCTCTGGCACTCAAAGGGTTAATATGTTAAAGATCATTATCATATCAGTTGGATGCTACATAGGTCTCCATTGCATTGCTTCTTAATTAGGGAGAGATCAGGTATCCAGTGAGTTTAACTAACTATAATCTTGCATTATGCAAATAAATTAATGTTATTATAGTACACACACCCCCAACAAAAAAAAACAACAACAAACAAATCCAAAACAAAAGAGCACACCTGGTATCATGTAAGCATTTCTGTTGTTTAGCCATTGTTAAGTACTAATAATTGCATTGCATGGCTGGAGCTGCACAGTGTATTGCTGTTTTAGCCCTCTGCTGGAGATGAATGAGACTTCAATGACACTAAGTGGGTGCTGCTTTGGACAGCAGGATATTCTGATTGAGTGTTTAGAGGCAGATAAGGGCAGATGAGGCAGTGCTCAGTGATTTGCCTTGATTAGGAATTAGGAAGCTCTGTGTATCTCATCACATTCATTGCACTTTGATACTGTTTGTTGGGATCTTCATCTTGAGGATGACCTAAACATGTGCAATTCTAGTGCAAACCAACTGCACCAAACAGGTCAAATACACATTCCCTAACAGGGATTAACCCCTTACATGCTGTAGGGCTCTTTGCAATGTGTTGTCATCCTTTCTAGCATTCAAGGGTTCAAAAGCCCCAATTAAGTCAATTTGTATGTTTTCATTTCTCCCTTGTGATGCCCTTGGTTTATTCAAGAATTGCATTTCTTTGACTTTCTGATTCACATCTTTAGAATTTTAGCCAAGAAATGCATGTAAATGGTTGAGGATGCACTGGTGGCAACATTTTTTACAGCGTGGTCTCCAGTGCATTGCTTCACATGTGGAGAACCCTAGCATCCTAGGGGTTAAATAGAAATTCCTGTATTTAGAATCTGGTACAAATCACACCATGCAGTGCTCTTCGGTATTGGCAGTCACGTCACTCCTGCACCTTATTCCATCATTTTCATTGTTAACCTTGTGCTGTCTGCCTCCCTTATTTATTGCCACTCCTGCTCCATTGCTGGGAGGCTGTAGTTGGAATTAATACAGGAGTGATAGCTGGCACCAATCCACTTCCAAGTCTTATCCCTTCTTTCCTTCTGTTCCCTCCTCCATATCTCGAAATCTTTTCGACTAGTTGAGTACCATTACTTAGGGCTATTGCAGGAATGTTAAAGGAAAAGAAACTCCTCCTAAGAATACTGCCCACACTTAATCCTGCTATGGCTAGAAAATCCTAATAGCCCCTACGAGTTTTTACCTTTGTTCCTTGTTTCAGACTATTACAATATGCTGATGAAGCTCTCCCTTATTTCATTTGATCTGTGTTCATTTCCAGTCAAATAAAATGCAGAAATACATGAAAGGCTACAGTAAATGAAAAGGGAACCAACAGCTCCTAGTAATAACTGCCCACTTACCTTCCATGGCAAGAAAACATCATAATGGACCCTGTACCATTGTCTATCAGTTCTGGATGTCATCACTATGTAGGCGTACTTATATAGATAGCCTGCACCAATCCCAAAATAGCAGCCTCTTATATATAAATATAAAGGTATAAATAACCCAGGTGCACTCGGGTCCTTAAAGAGTATCAGGGAGTGCCAAAGATGCACCCCTGATCCTCCGAAAGGAGAACTCTAAAAATGAGGCACTCAAACAAAAGACCAATGAATCACACTTTTTATTGTCATATTAAATCACAAAAGAGATTACATAAAACCAATAAAAAAAAATCTGTGGACTGGCTGAACCAATTAATATAAGACCTCCCTATGCAGCTAGTAAACGACATACAAGGTGCATATTAGTGAAGTACAAAATACAGTATATATGTGTATCAAATTCTGTGCAAATAGCCAATGAATGAATAAGTGGAAGTATAAACAACAATAATACTTATCATGATAATAGCTACGGGTAGTCAGGTCAAAAAGATACAGCCGGTCATCACGCTCACAACCCTACGCGTATCGCCATTTTCATGGCTTCGTCATGGTTATTAGACTAACAAGACTACGTTGAAGACTTTTTTTTCTTTTTTGATCGATTTATAAGATTCAAAAAGGTAGCATTTTTCATCTGCATGAAAAAATGTGTATACATTCTCCATACCAAAAATCTATAAAAATGATTTGTTTTAAAACTGTGTTTAATAGTTTATTATTCGCCATTTCAGGGATGTTACATCCTCTGTTTTGCACTGTATGTAAAGTACATTATTTAAATATAGTGCCATACACAAAGGGGGAGTGACATCACTGCATAGAAGTGGAAATTCAAAATAAAAAAGACTGAATAAATATGCTTGTTTAGGTTTCTCCACAAGTGTACTCAGTACTTTAACCCTTTGAGTGCCCTGGGAGTACAGAACACATTGCAAAGCAATGCGTTCCGTACATCTCTGTCACTTAGTGGGTTAAGGTTTAGATAGTACAGGGTTACAGAGTGAAACATTGAGAATGAAGCCCCCTGCTCTTGAGTTAATAATATAAAGAGAATAAGTGGGACATACAGAGTACATAAGGGTTAAGTAAGGAATACAGTGTTGACATTCTGGACAGGCTGGGGTTAAGCATACATTTTAACAGCCTTGGACGGATGAAGAGTGGCAGTGCCATCTACTTTGTTGAAGCTTCATTGAAGAGGTGTGTCCTGCATAGTAACACTGAAAGAATCACTACTTTCACCTAGGTATCCTGCTGCCTTTCCCCATGGCTCGACTGCATTGCTTGCCTACCTTTAGATCATCAGGATTAACTACTTATAAGTCCTCTTTCCTTGCTTGTCAGTAGAGTACCATTAAATCTGTAAAATGCCTTTTGATTTTTTGTGCATTGTATTGCATTTTAAACCCCATACTTTGTTCTTTCCTATAACTTTTTTGAATCCGTTCTTAGTCTACTTACCATTCAAGGAATGTCAACCCTGTTACAGATCTTCGTGTCATCTGCAAAAATGCACGTAATTCCGTGAATGAGAGGTCTGCAAAAAAGGCACACTTCCCTGTGACTAAGCGAGGCCTTCAAATCATTGGAAACCTATGTAGCATTCATGAGGTTAAAATCTCTGTTAAAAAATTTGACATTTTGGGAATTCATTTTTTTCTGTGTCCCCTATAGTTCAGTTGTTTTGCCTCTAGTTTTCCTTTTTACATCATCTTGTCTCTGTTTCCCCTAATCTCTCTCTGCAGCATGCCATTTTTACATCTTGTTCTGTTCACCTGATCTGTTTAGTCTCATTGTTCCTTCTGACCATTTCTCTTCTTCTCCAGACCCCTCTTTTGTGTTCTCTCTTTTACTGCTTGTTTCTGCGTGTCTCAGTCTGTATCAGCAGTAGGCAACCTGAGACCACTCCAGCTCTTCAGGAAAACTGCTTCTTTCATCCCCAGAAAGTCATTGTTACTGGCTGGGAAGAATGAGAGTTGGAAGGCCTCAGGTTTCCCATCTCTGGCCTATCTGGTGAGCAGACTGATAAGGCTAGCTCCCCATTATGGCTGGTCCTGTCAATATTTTATTCACAATTATGATCGGCCAGTCTCTTCAATTACGAATCATTGCACCCTTTATGTGTGGGCCTTTGGAAGAGGCGGGGTCCCTAAGGACATGTGAGAAGTTGCTTATGTGGTTTAGCCAGGGACTGTACTCTCCAGTCCATAAGTGACTCCTTAGTCCTTTTGGTATAAGGAAACTGACCCTGTGCACTGCATAAGTGTAAAGTGTGTGACTTACAGCACTGAACACTTCCTAATTATCTCTTACAACTTACTTTATCGTTGCTAGTATGAATTTTGCTCTTGCTTCAGTGTTTGTGATAACCATACCCAGAAACTCTCAGGGTTTGTCCAAAATCTCAGGGTGAGAGAAGCCAGTGTTACCATCTGTCTTATCTGCACCAATTGGCTGCCTCTTTGGTCTCTAAATTGGAGCCATTTCTACCAGAAAAGCTTGGGAATAAATCCTGCTTGTCTACTGTGTTCAATTAGTTGTATCCCTGTTATGCAGCATATTAAATGTTCCTTGACACAGCGCCTTGATTAGAGTAAGGTTGGCATATTTCCAGAATCTGACTTCCAGGGTATTTTAAAGGGTTAGTAATGTCTAACATTAACTAACCCTAATATTGAATGTATTCAAAAGATAATCTTACTGTGCCAAGTTGGATCTCTCAAACCTTTTATGGTTTGAGAGATATAATCGCTTAAACTTCCCCCTCCCTCCCCTTTTCCAGACATCAGCATGTAGCTGACGTCATGAGATCCCGGTCCCAGACCAGCCTGCGGCTCTTCAGCAGAGCTGAATGAGCACTACCAAAATACTTCACTTGAATGGTCTGCAAAGTGTGCTTGCAAACCAAGCCCACGTGGAAAGTTTATGGTGATAGCATCTTCAATCTGTCCTGGATGTCCTGTCCATGAAGGCACATGTGACAGTTGCTGGCAAGTTTAATTTTTTCCAAACTAAAGCTGAAAGAGTAATATGAGGCTGTATAAGATTACCAGGTGCATTGAGCAGGGTTTGAGCTTCTGTGGTCCTGCCAACAATTGTCATGTCCACCTCCGGGACATCCAGTACTGATTTGAAGAGGTTATCTCTTGGGAAAAATTCATGGTATCCATTAATATTTCTGGACATAGTAAGGTAAGTGTGAGGTTATTATTCGAAGATGTTACTGTTCCTTTAACTTGCAGCACTGCTGTTTCTATATGTTTTAGATCAGGGCTGTGCAAGTTCAGTCCTCAAGGGCCACCAACAGGCCCGGATGTTAGGATTTCCCTGATTAAGCACAGGTGAGTTAATCAGTGGCTCATTCATTTTGACTGACTCACCGGTGCTTAATGAGGGAAATCCTTACATCTTGGCCTGTTGATGGCCCTTGAGGGCCGAGTTTGGACAGCCCTTATTTAGATGTCAGTTAACGGAACTTGACAGCCCCCTTTTCTGCCTGTAGGAAGATATGTGATCAGGCTGAACCTGAAAGCCAACAGATTCAAGTCTTGGAGTTTTGATCCATCATGGGACCTGCAGAGACACTCTCTAGGGACAGTCTATGATCCCCTAATAAGATGCCAGGATGATCAAAGGGGGCACATAACATATCCCCATCTAGATTGGCAAGTCTGTTCACAATTTCCTAATGGGATCTATCAGATGATGGCTATCTGGTAATTAAATAGTAAACGAAAAATGTGTTAAATCAGAACAAATGCCCTGTAATTCATATGTTAACAACTAATTATGTTAATCTGCATTTCTTGCTTTGTGTAGGGCTGGATGATGTTAGAACCAATATGAGACCCTCCAGGTGTTGCCAGACTACAATTCCCATCATCCCTTGCTACCAGTTGGCTGGCAGGGCATGATAGGAGTTGCAGTCTGGCAGCAGTTGGAGGGCCTCACATTGCCAACCCACTATGTTAGAGGGTGCTTTTCTGTGTTCAGGTAGTAGTAAAACCACGTTGTTAAAGTGCACATTCAAACAATGATGTCACTTCATGGTGCCCACTCTCATGTGATGCCAGAGGTCCCTGAATATACACATGTGGGATTGTGCTTTAGCAAGGATGCTACACAACACTAGTGAGCAACAGGCTGCACTGGGAGGCTTCTCCTGCAGCCCCAAGTCTGTTCTCTGGTACAAACTGAGCCAAAATATTATTTCTTTTGTATCAGAACAAATATCTCTTTACACTTTCTCTGTTACACCTTGCTTCAAAGGGGTTAATCTTTTTTTCATCCTCTATTTAAAATTTGTAATCATAAAGTTCGGCCTTGTAGCACTGTAGTGGGGGCTTCAGTCCCCAGGTACCACTAGAAGGCCTGGTTTTTAGAATATTCCTGTTTAGAAATGGGTGACTCATTGATTTTTAGCCCATCGGCAGCACTGGTCAATTATATCAACAATCTTCAAGTTTCATTTTAGTTTGGGAGTAATAAAACACTAGGTAAACTCAACTACTGTAGAAAGCACTTGGAAATCTGATAACTGATACGTCATAATATATGGTTATTAAGCAATTACTGTTGCATACTAAAAATTCTTGAGAGAAATGATTCAACACTGCATTGCATGGATTGTTCCAGTAAGCTCTGTTTCTTTGGTCTCCCAGCAGAAATCTTACCCAATTGTGTTTGCTTTCTCTGACTATTGCAACAGTGCTTGAATAAAGAATTGTCCAGGTTTATTGCACATATTCTGTGGTAGTGAACCATCTGGTATGTACTCTAATAGTGTAATCAAGGTAGATGTGATTGGGTAAATATCTTAACTCTTTCAAGAAGCAAAGAAGTGTTCAACTCGTTGTGAAGCAATGCAATGTACATGTCTCTTGTCCTTAAAGGGTTCATTTCTCTAGATTGCTTCTCAAGTTTGATCTTCCCTTTTCATCATCTTGTCAGTGGTAATATTTATATTGTGTTTGCAGCAACAATGGCATGTTTAAAAAAACCTCTATCTGTCTGTCTTGCACATCGGTTCTCAATCTTTATTTGCATCACGGTACCCCCAAACCCACAGTCTGGAATTCTCAGGCAAACCTACAATTTATAGGTCACTTGTAAAGGGCAAATAAAAAGGTAGAAAATGCAAAAATATATAATTTGTTTCACAATCAGAATGAAAAACATAACATTATGTATAAAAAATCCCCTAAATGTAGATTTGAAAATCAAGATTCCCATTGTGGCACCCCAGGCTATGTCTCAAGGCACACCAAAATGCCACGGCACCCTGGTTAAGAACCACTGATACTTGTCCATGACTTTCCAGCTCCAAAAGGGACTGACAGCGCAGGTGCACGGACGTCACTATGGCAAGATGTCCGTGCTTTCTGCTACTGTCAGCCTCCGAATAAGTAGAAAATCTTTGAAACCAGGTAATATTTCTGGCGACTAGCGCTACTAAGCAGCTAGTCGCCAGATGAAGACTTAATTAACATGCAGTTTTTGCGGGGTGGTAGTTCCCCTTTAACATGCAGTCTGGAATTTTCAGGTCATCCCTACCACTTTATAGTTAATTTCTCAAGTACTTAATGAAGGGGGTACAATGCATTCATGCATGATTATTTTTAGGTCTCGGAGTCAGAATGACAACAAAGAGCATATTGTGCATAATAAGTACTGATAATCAGTGAGCGTATGATGATCATAGAGATACTCAAAAGGGCCATATGAGAACCCACCCCCAGCTCTGGCCTGCCATTTGTCATGTTGATGTTCCTTAATCTTGGATTGAATGTATTTGGCCTTTTATGTATGTGTGAGAATTCAACCGTCCTGATGTGTGACTGGATGTATATGACGTTTGAATAGCACGTATATATAGATGCCAGAGAGAATTTGTGAGGAGTTGGCAGAGTATTGGCGGCTGTTGAGACAGAGCGGCACTGTATGTGCAGTAAGAGGGCCAGTAATATAGGAATGGACATGAAAGGAACAGAGAGAGGGTAATGGTAGAAATGCCAAAGTCCTCACAGAAGGCTTATTTTAATGGAGTGGTAGTGGATGATAGAGAGGGCAGAAGGTGGCATTATATATTTGGGCCACAGGGTGCTATTACTTAGTGGGAGAGAGTGTGTGCATGTTGTGGTATTGGATTTAGGAGGAAATTAGGGTGAAAAAGGGGATTTTGTATGGTTTTATACATGGTCTGAACTGAAGTGGGTGGGCCAAATCCTTGCAGAGATTTTGACAAGAGTAGCCAGGTCTGGCCATGCCTGTCAAACCCCCCCCCCCATATATCCTAGGTAGGCAGAAAGGATAGGAATAAGAGCTGTGGGAGCAAAAAGCACAGATCTAATATTTTTTTCCTCTTAACATAATACTGTACTTATCTTAGTTCTGCCCTAGGCCCTTATAAGTTAGACTTTTAACCTGTTGAATGCTAGAGAGATCTTGTGTTGGAGTACTGTCTAGCATTTAAGGGTTTTAAAACGCCACTTAACTCATTTGAATGTCGTAGTTGTGTGCATTAAACTGCACAGTGATGCTGTGTACACTGCTCTAGCACTCCAAAGATTCTTTGGTAACCAGGTGAAATACATTAGAGTAGGAATTGTGCTTATTTGACACTTTTACCCTTTGACTGCCAGTGGGGCGCGCAACGCATTGCTTTGCAAAACATTGTGTACCCCTCTGTCATTCAAATGTTTAAGGACTAGAAGGATGTGCAGCATATTGCTTTCCCCTCTGGTCCTTTAAAGGGTCCATTTGCAGTGTGCTAGCTGTTACTGTGGTTGGATATGGTCTTTAGTATAAGACTTAGCAGTATCTTTTCCTTTATATCAAATGGATAGGAGAGATAACTGGCTGAGAAACATGTACCTAATAAATGCAATATACTGTTCATTATTTAGTTATTTTATAAACGATAACAAAATGCAGGCAGATATTTGTTATAACATGGTTAACCCTTTGAGTGCCTGGGAGGTATCCAACGCATTGCAACGCAATATTTTGGCTAGCTCTCCGGCACTCAAAGGGTTAAGTTAATTTACCCAAAACTGTCTTATTGCATTGATTTCTAAGACTGCATTGACCAGCTACCTGGGATTGCAGTTTAACCCTTTGAGTGTCAGAGGTGTATGCAACGCATTGCAGAGCAATGCATTGCGTGCCCCCTGGCACTCAAAGGGTTAACCTGTGCCTAGTAGAACAAGCAACAAATTATGCTGCAAAAGCAGGTTAAAAAGACCTAATAAATCCTTTGGAATTTGGGGAATTTTTGTTTGTCCCCTACGGTACAGTTGGTTTGTTCTATAATTGCACATGTAGATAAATACAACCTTAAGTATCATGTCAGTAGGGACAGAATCATTAAGTTGAGACAAACTCTCCAATTCTTATATTATTCTATGGAGTCTCGTTTTTGAATTGCAGACCTGTGAGGAACAGTTCTGGCGCAAACCAGCTGCTTCATAGAAATGAACATTCCCAGTGATTTAAATGGGACTTTTTACTCCAAAACCTTTTGTGTGTCGGGGGGTGTGTGTGTGGGTGTGTGCACAAAGCATTACTTTGCAATGTGATGTGTACCCCTCTGACATTCGAAGGGTTAAATTCTAATGTGGGCTCTAATGCATTGCATCACAATGTATTGGTGACCTTTCTGGCACTCAAGAGGTTAAAATCCCCATTTAAATCCATGTGTGTCCTATAGTGCAGATCATGTGCTCCAGAATTGCGATTTTGAAAGTATAATATGCAGCCCTTGGTGCATAGGCTTAATACAATAACATGGGGCAGGGGGAATCAATTGCTGGACTTCCAGCTGTTGGAAACTGCAGCTCGTAGATACAAGAGGATGAAGACTGCTGCAACGAGCTTCATGCTTTATTTCATGTGCTACTTTACAGTCTGCTCACATTCCCTGCTTTTCCTTTCCATGACAAAAGGCCCAGAGTGCTGTGATTAACACTAGGAAATTAAGAAGTGGGCATCAAGCACTTAAGAACCACAGGAACATTGCGTTTTCATTTAGAAGCAATTGATTGGCTATAGCAGTGTAAGAAAAGGTGGCTTTTTGTTAATGGTTTAGTAATGTAGTTTACAGTGGGCCTTGTGTGATCAATTCGGAAGCAAACCAACCCCACCACAGGGACAAATATTCCCCAAATTAACTTTACATGGGGCTTTTTTAACCCCTCCAATACTAGAGAAACATAGAATTTGACGGCAGATAATAATCATTCGGCCCATCTAGTCTGTCCATTTTCCTACTACCTTATTTGGTCCTTGGTCTTGTCTTATGTTCAGGACAGTTTTATGCCTATCCTATGCATTCTTAAATTCTGTCTCTGCATTAACTTCTACCACTTCTGCTGTTAGGCTATTCCACTTATCTACTACTCTCTCAGTGAAGTAAAACTTTCTTACATCTCTATCTTTCAGTGGATTAAAAGCCCCAGTTAAATAAATGGAGAAATTTGCATTTGTACTGAAGGCCCAACCTGTGGCGTTTTTGTGTATTCAGAGAGATTAATATTTCCTGAGATCTCACACAATCAGATTTTATTAACCCTTTGAGTGCCAGAGGTGTATGCAACGCATTGCTTCGCAATGCTTTGCATACCCCTCTGGTACTCAAAGGGTTTATTGAAAAATAACCATACTTTCAGGCCCCTGTGTATAAACTGAACTGAGCAGTAATTGTTGTGCTTTCTACTGAAGGAGCAGTAACACCTAATCAGGTTGACCTCGAGGCTGCATTGTTTTTTTCTACAGCGACTGCTGTGGCCTGGATAGCAGTAAGCAGGACTGCAGTGGTTGTATATGCTTTCCTAAAACCCTGAGAAATGTGACAGTTTGTAAGAGCCTCTATGGCAGGGGTTGGCAACCCAAGAATGACCGGCTGTTTTGAACTGCAACTCCCATCATCTGTGACTGATGTGAATTGTAATTCACAACAGCTGGAGGACCTCAGGTTGCCCACTTTTGCTTTATTGAATTGTCATTTGTTCACACCTTGTAGAAATGTGTTAATCCTGTATAGAAGCTCAACTATGTACTAGCAAGGACTGTTGTGATCTATTACTCAATATTTAACGAGTGATGAAACCTTTCTCCGTTTAGGGCAGAATGGTGTGTACAGTAGCCACTTCAGTAATAGCTTTTCATTGCTTGTTGTGGTGTGTCAGTGCTGGGATTTTGACCCTTTGTGACACATAGCTGAGAGGAACACCTGAAATTAGATCAGTCACCTGGAGATGAATGTACTAAGAAGAGCCATTTTGCGGGCAAATGAACTGCACCATAAGGGACAAATACACGTTCTCAAGATTTCTGTTAATTTAAATGGAACTTTTAACCACTTTGTAATGCATTGAGACCTCTCTAGCATTCAAGGGGTTAAATGTCCCCAATGGTGTGGTTGGCTTGTTCTAGAATTGTTCCCATTGATTTAAATGGGGATAAACAATGCATTGCTTCAAAGATATTTCTATGGCACTCGAAGGATTAAATGTTATGCTAGCTCTGATATCTGTCTTATATTGTCTTCCAACCTTCTAAAGCTTTTGTAATCAAAACTTATTTGTGACCTCTTATACCATTCTGTTTTATAAAAAGTGAGCTGAAATGCCCAGATCTTTCTTATACAGAGTTCTTTTTTTTTTTAAATATTAGATCATCTCGACCTTCCCATTTAGCTTCCTCCAAACTTCATACAATAATCCAAGAATCAATAGAAATGTTCCACAGACTGTGGGTAAGAGAGCTATGCATATTATCCCTTAGACTGGAATTGCCAAAGCTCATAATTGTTCAGGACACTGCTTCCCCTCTGGCGCTCAGAGGGTTAACCCATACAGTCTACAGATTTAGCCATCTTTGGCTAAAGACTAAAATGTAAACTTCTTTCCATACTTCTGGCCATCATATCGGATGTGATGTCATGGATACTTGTACCTCCTTGCAGCAGCATTGATAGTGTCAATAAAATTTCAGCTGCCTCCTCCATTCAGAACCATACCAATCACCCATTTTGAACATTTCCTCTCTCTTACATGGCTGCCTCAGTGGATTACAGTTCCTGGGCAGTAACTGTTTAATGGAACATCCACAATAACAGGTATACTGCTCTTAAATACCCCCAGGATTGTCAGTCAGTTGGACCCCATTTGGTCCTAATCATTCCTCACACTACACTTTTCCCATTTAGATATTTCAGGGATATATATTCTCCCCTGTTATGCACTTGGTTTGCTTCAGAATGAATAGTCTTATTTTTGCATACAGTCTATAGTATGTTTCTTTGACTTGTGTTTTATACACCCAGAGCCTTATATTTGAAAGAAAACTGGAGTATTTCTGGAGCAAACTAACTACACCAGAGGGGAAAATACAAATCTGGACTGATGTAATTGGAGATTTTAACCCAATGAATTCTACAAACGTCACCTAGGTGTTGCTCAGTATAAGTTTTATAATAATAGACTTAAACAATTTTTTCTCCCTTTGGATTAGTGATGATAAATAACATAAAATCAAAATTGATGATTGTGATCCTGATCATACAAGCTTGCAGTCTGGTGAAGCCTGGAGTAGTAAGCCCCATTTATGGTATATGTCAGTGGCATCCCAAGTTTTTTTCAATTTAGGGCCACATAATCAGAAATCGATATGGGTAAGGGCTGCATTTATTTGTTTATTGATAAACGTGGGGATTTTAAAGCCTTTCAGCTATACAAAAATATGTATTGTTTTGCGCAGTAATACAAAAGAAATACAAAAAAGTTAATAAATGTAACTAATATAGAAAAATGCAGTTGTAAGCCTAGTGTTAGTCATTGATCAAGTCTGTGGGAATGCTGATGATATATCTATCATTAGATGAATCAAGTCAGTGACAATACTGATACACACACACTAGCCTTCTAGTTTGTGTGCTAGCTAATAATGTGAAAAGATGTTTTTGTTAAAATATCAGGTGGGCCGCACCCTGTCAGGCAGGCCATATTGGACCCATGGGCTGCCCATTGGATGCCTATGGTAAATATGAAGAAAACCTATCACTCTCAGTTGCAAACAGGTTTAGGCAACGTTGCTGTCCAGTGTTTTCAGATGTTAAGAAAGAATGGAGCACTCACAGGACTAAGAACTGTGTAGGATGTTTACTACAACATATACTTAGTCAGTATATTTTGTGTATATATATATAGTATAAACCCTCTACCCTTGAACTTACAATGCTGTTTCAGGTCTCCATAACGACAACAGAGACACTACATCAGATCATGTTCAAATCTGTCATCAAGACCTGCACATTGGCCAGTATTTAAAGTGGACCCGTCACCTTTCCACTTTCCCCCACAATCCTTTTCTATAGTACAATTATAGTGTAACAAACTATATTTTGCTCACAAAACCTCCACTACCAGCTTTTAATCTTACCTTTGATTCATCTCCGGGTTGCAGGGGGAGATCGCTGCCATCTTGATTGTCATAATGATTAACAGTGCTGTCCCTCCACAGAGCTGCCAATTGTGTTTCTTTAGCCTGCCCCCTGTACATTGCAGCCACGCCGTTGCTTGAATGCTGCTTGATAAGCAGCCAGAATTCTAGTGGTTCCCTGCATAGTGCCTACAGTGAATGGGAGCATCAGCAAGCATTGTGCTGGAGTAATTATACTGTGGTACTTCACACAACTCCGAAATTGCATCACCAAGTAGGGCTTTCAATTCAGATTATCTGGACTACCAAAGATGTAAATAAACAATTTTAAGATAACATATAGACTTTTTTTTTTCTTTTATTGTTTGAGACAAAGTTGTGTGAGGGTGACAGGTCTACTTTAAGGAAAAAAACAGCATGAAAAAATATATATAATAAATCACAGCCTTCTACTAGTTAATATTCCCACCCCTGGGATCAGGACTATTATAAATATATACAAGAATAAAAACACACTGCCGTGTTGCACTGATTTCTTTGCAGTGCTGTACAATAAAATGTTCATGAGTCATGCATTTAAAGTCACTTTAATCATGGGATGTTGCTCCTTTGACAGGTCTGCTCCTATGGGACCTGCCAACATAGCAGAGACTGAGTTGAACAGTGGTCATAGAATTGCCCCCTTTGGCTGTTTTCTCTGCTCATGCACTACAAGTGAAGCCTGGTTCTTTTGTCTCTGGCAGTTTCCTTAGTGTATAATGGTGCCAAATTGGAGCCTTTTACACCATTATAAATCTGTATAATGGGCCAAATCTGGAGCCTTACACACTCTTTGTGAGCATTGTGGGATCAAGTGAGCCTAGTTGCCTTAACCCTTTGAGGGCCAGAGAGGTATCCAATGCATTGTAATGAGTTGCAATGCATTGGATACCTCTCTGGCACTCAAAGGGTTAAACTATCCTAAGATGGCTAACTGGACACAATGCAATCCCAGAAAAGTAATCCTAAGACTGCTTCCATAGGCGCACACTTAGGCCCATATTCAGTAAGCTAAAAAGGTGCAATTCTGGAGCAAACAACTGTGACATACTGAGCAAATAGGCATTACCATAATTCACACAGAGTTAAATGGAATTTTAGCCCCTTGAATGCTAGTGTTCTCCTGTGCTTTAGAGCATATTTAACCCTTTGAGTGCCAGAGAGGTATCCAGCACATTGCGCTGCAATGCTTTGGCACTCAAAGGGTTAACTGAATGTTTCTTTTGCATTTAAGAGGTTAACCCTTTGAGTGCCAGAAGGGCACTCAAAGAGAGTTAAATATTCCTATTGATTTAAATGGGGATTTTATTTCTTTCATACACTAGTTCAGTGGTTCTCAACCTTTTTTTGCTCAAGGCACCTCTTACATGCAACCTGGAACTTTCGGGGCACTCATAACATGTTTAATGTAATTTATCAAGGGCATAATACATAGTACAATTCATAAATATACAGATATTAGTAGGTCTCACAATCATGGTAATAGAAATAAACGTATTGTACATAACAATTTCCATATGTCTAAATTTAAAAGGACAATATTCATATTTTTGTCAGTCTTCATAGAAAACCTGGGGCACCCTAATTTGATGTCCGTGGCACACCAAAGTGCCACAGCACCCTGGTTGAGAATCACTGCACTAGTTGCTTTTGGATTTCTGTTCCTGCTGTAGAGCAAGGAAAACAAATACTAAAAACCCAGCCTCCATATAGGAAGGACAAAAAGTCCAAAAATTTGTTTTGGCGCAGTATTGATCCTATGGATTATGAGGAATTCATTACTTGACGTAGAAATACTATATAAAAGTAATGTTCTTAAAAGTTCTTGAAAAAATATATATTGAGAAATATATATATGCAAAGTCAAATTAATATTGTTCCATAAGTGCTAGAAACTCCCGATATGGACTCAACTTTCCCAACAGTCTCCTTATATCTCAGGGGTAGAAATAATTGATTTTCTTATTCTTTGTTCCTTTGGAACTCTCTTATGGGTTGCTGCTCCTCCAGAATACCCCGGTGATCAATGGGTAGAAATCTATAGAATTAAAGCACAAAGAAGAAGGGCGCAAACCCTCTAAGAGCAAATCTGTATGAATATATAATAAATAACCCCCTTTAAGATATATATGCTCACCAGATCCACCAAATTATAACAGCATCTCTGGGGTCATGATTTAGAGTCTTGGGAGTTTTTCCAATTGTATTCAGCACTCACAGCAGGAATAAATCAAGAATTCTTTAATTGTTCCAAATGATTCCAGTACATAAGTTAAAACAACCCGACGCGTTTCGTATCATAAATAATACTTTTTCAAGGGTAAAATTATTATTAATTTTACCCTTGAAAAAGTATTATTTATGATACGAAACTCGTCGGGTTGTTTTAACTTATGTACTGGAATCATTTGGAACAATTAAAGAATTCTTGATTTATTCCTGCTGTGAGTGCTGAATACAATTGGAAAAACTCCCAAGACTCTAAATCATGACCCCAGAGATGCTGTTATAATTTGGTGGATCTGGTGAGCATATATATCTTAAAGGGGGTTATTTATTATATATTCATACAGATTTGCTCTTAGAGGGTTTGCGCCCTTCTTCTTTGTGCTTTAATTCCATATAGGAAGGAGTCTGCTGGTGCATGTAAGTGAGCTTTAGCTCTCAGGAGACTTGTAGGTGAGAGTGGGAGAAGGTTATAAGAGAACCATGGCTGAAAGTGCAGTGTAAAGATCTCTGAAGAAGTCACAAAACTAATTTGTGCAAGTTATCTGATTCATGGGTGAAGCAGAAAAAAAAGTACTTTTCAGACCTTCCTAAAGTGTCACCGATCTATTCAAGCTTTCAGAAAATGTTGTGGTTGCATGTTAAGGGCCTAACAGCCATTAAATCTAGCATGCAAGGGATTCATTTATAACCAGTAAAGAGGTATATCATTTGTTAACTACACTAACCAACATAAACCAGAAGTTTGTGTTGCTGATAAACCAGGAGTGAGTCCTTACGCAGAAGAATCTGAAAGAGGCTATGGAAAGTATCAGAAACTTGTGGGTCACAATGGCGAGGACAGAGAAGGAGTGGGTGCTAACAAGACAGTAGAGGGCTACATGCAGACTAGAAATTAGCATTGTCTGTTGTAGCACATTGTGTTGCAGACAAGTATGATTGGATTATCATTCTCTCTCTCTCTCTCTCTCTTAGCAACATGCTGCACAGCAGTCTGTCATTTAAACCTATAAGCTTTAAGGAACAGTGCACACCCAGCAGACCCTTAAAGGGATAGTAATACGAGGGGTGCTGATAAGTATTGAGCCTTACCCAGAAAAAATTGAGCTAGGAAGCTGTAACTGCCACACTATTCTACATATTCCCCCAGGAAGTCAATGCACTTGTAACATCTGTCCTGCAGCTTCTTAAATCCCTGCAAATACAATTCTTCTGACTGTTAGTGTAACCACTCATTTGCAGCATTAGTTGCCTCCGGAACACTCAGAAATTGTTGACCCTCTGGTGTTTTTTGAGATTGGGGAACAGATGATAGTCAGAAGGAGCCAGGTGGGGCGAATAGGGTGGATGGGGCATCACTTGAAAGCCTAAGGAGGTCAGTTTTGCCATTGTGTCACCTGCAGTGTGTGATGAGGCGTTGTCATGCAACAGAACAACACCTTTGGAGAGCTTTCCTCTACGTTTTTCCTTGATGTTTTGCCTCAACTTTGTCAATAAAGCTGAGTAATATGTTACATTGATGGTTGAACCCTTTTGGAGGTAGTCCACCAGCAGAACTCCCTTCTTATCCCCAAAAAACTGTTGCCATTTGCTTCTGCACTGACCTTTGCACACGGGACTTCTTTGGCCTGGGGGAACCACTGTGCCTCCGTTCCTTAGACTGTTGCTTTGTCTCAGGATCATAAGAGTAGATCCATATCTCATCACCAGTTACCAGTTTGTCCAGGAAATCTGACTAATTTCTTGCAAAATATTCCAAAACAGTCACCAATGTCTCCTCTTTTGTTTGGTTGTCAAAAGTTTTGGGATCCACTTTGCTGCAAGCTTTCTCATTTCCAAGTTGTTCTGGATAATGGCACCAACTCTCTCATGTGATATTCCCAGATATGTATCAATATGTTTGGCTGATATTCGGCGGTCCTCCATGATCATGTCATGGGTGGCTTTCACATTTGCAGGCACAGAGACAGAAACAGGCCTTCCACTGGTTTTCTCACTTTCAAAACAGAAATGGCCAGTTTTGAAAACGACAACCCAACGTTTAACTGTTGCATATGAAGGGCCACTGTCACCCAAAGTTTGTGACATTTCTTCATGGATCTGCTTCGCACCATTCCCTTGGAGAAACAGGAACTTGATTATGGTCCTATGCTCTTCTACATTAAACTTTTCTGGAGGTGCTGCCATGTTCAATTTGGACCTTTAAAAATAAAGACAAGTTAAAATCATAGTTGATTTTTGCACCATTGAATATAGACAAATTGGCCAGTACACCCTGCAATTGACAGCTTCCTAGCTCAATTTTTTCTGGGTAAGGCTCAATACTTATCAACACCCCCTCGTACTTCATTATTACTATCCCCCATGTTGTAGCCCTTAAAATTCTGAATTCAAGGATATCAGCGGCATCTCTCAAACCTTTATGGTTTGAGAGATATCCGCTTTTAAAGTTCCCTCTTTTTTGCTTTTCCCCTGACGTCAGCATTCTATCTGACAGCAGCGGAATCCGGTCCAGGGACTGGCGGCGGATCTGCAGCAGTGCTGAGATCTCGTTATAGAAACAGAAATCCTTGGTTTGCAAGCACACGTAGAAGACGCTTTTAGTGAAGGATTTCTGTTTCTATAACGAGATCGTAGCACTGCTGCAGAGCCGCCACCGGTCCCGGGACCGGATTCCCCTGCTGTCAGATAGAATGCTGACCTCGGGGGAGAGGAACTTTGAAAGCGGACATCTTTCAAACCATAAGGGTTTGAGAGATCCTGCTGGTATCGTTGAATTCAGAATTTTAAGGGCTACAACATGGGGGATAGAAATAATGAAGTATTAATATCCCTTTAAGGTTATATTATGAAACCCTATGGAATACAGATGTTGAATCCTAGTTACTTTTCCTTTAAGCAAAATAAATAAAAACACACATTCTCAACCAAATGGAAAGAAATATGTTAAAGCAATAGTAATGGGTCATAAGGTTTAGTCCTTCCTAATAGTTTGTAGTACAGTTGGCGATGTTCATATCTCTCTAGTTTTTACATGTCACATAATCATATTTTAAAGTTTACCCCTCCCTCCGCTTTTTCATAGGTCACTCTTTTTCACTGCAGATTAGAGTGCGTGTCCGGATGGATTAATCTTGTGTCAGTATAAGGAAAAAAACTGCCCTTCTTTGTCAAGGGGAGCAGGGTTTTCCTTATACTGATAGAAAATTGTCCTTCATTAAGATCTGTTCGGTCCACGGACTGGATTCCAGATCTGGGGGGAGGCTGCTTATCATTTGGAAAAGGGACTGGAGGGGTAAACTTAACTGCTTTTTTAGTTGCAGCTATTCCCAGCTCTGTAATTAGCAGCATCACATATTTGCAGCCCTCCATGTACAGGTTATCTCTATGCTTGCCTTCCCTGGAGCTAATGCAGTGAGCTCTGAAAACATAGCAGTTGATTACTGTTGGAAGTGCTGATATCACACCCATCCAAACAGCCAATAAGAATGAGACCACCGCTGGCAACTTCAGCACATTTAGGTGGTGTGAGAGATAAAAAAACATGGGCTGGCCCTGTACAATTGGGATTGTAAGTTTATGCTGTATCCTATCCCAGAAAGTTAAGTAGTAGTTATTAACTTTTAAAGAATGAATGTTAAAGCGGAACTTTTGCCACGCACAATCCCCCCCACCCCCCCGAATCAAGTATATAATAAGATGCGGGCAGCTTTGCCTACTAAATAATTTCACTGTAGATGAAACTTATAGCCCGCATCTTCATCAGAGACCAGGGAGAGTGCAGCCATCTTTCCCATATTACAGCGCTCTCCCCTCATCTGCCTTCCCCTTTTCTTCCAGCAGCACATCTAAACAGCTGCCTGCATGCAGAAACTATATGAAGGGGCAAGCTGGGCAATTAATACACTGGAAAAAGCACTGTCCTGCACTGATAAGTACAGGAAGATGCTTTTTTACTGTGTATTCATTAACCATCTTGCTCCTTCGTGCCGTTGCTGCCTGCAGGCAGCTGTTTAGACGATCTGCTGGAGGAAAATGGGAAGGTTCAGGTCGGCTTATAATGCTGATAGACTTGCCTGCGAGTGCCACAGGCAAGCTATATAGTGACCTAAAAAAGAACACATTAAAAAAAAAAAAAAAAAATCACCTACTTTTTATTTTTTTTTTTTTCTTGCTCCCACTTTCAAATGGAAGTTGTTCTATGGTGATAGTTCCCCTTTAATGTATTTTTGTAGGCTCTTTATGTTAGTTGACCGTTAAAATTAAAATCAGGCTGGCACTGAATAAAATCCTCCCTACGTTTTACTCTAACTCATTTTTCTCTTACATATAGGGTCACTGTATATAACTGTTACTTTCTTATATGGTAGGATGAAAATATGAGATGTATTTCTCACTTTTTTTGCATCTGCATTTACCACCGTAAGATAACATTTTGATGCAGAATATGCAGGGTCTTTATAAAATAAATGAGAATAATATAAGTGGCAGCATGCGGCAGTGGACTGATTGCTTTTGGAATGAAACGCTATACAGAACGTGCATGGAAGTGCAATCATACTCCCCAGTCAGTGCATGAAATGTGATTTTCATTACATTAATGGATTTATTGCCTTGATCACCAGTTTATGATGATAAAACAGAGTGCTTGATATATTGAGGCATATTACTGTTCCAGAAGCACTTCATTATGAGTCAATAGTTGATAGCTCTGCCTTGTATTTCTGTGGATATTATACCTTAACCCCTTGTATGTTAGAGATGTCTCCAGTGCATTGCTATGACATACACACTGGAGGCATCTCCAGCATCCATGTATTTTAACCGTTTGAGTGCCAGTGTTGCGTGCCCCTCTGCCACTCAAAGGGTTAAAGTGGAACTACCATCGCATATCAAGTTTATCTTAAATAACTCCCCATCTGGCGACTAGCTGCTTAGTAGTGCTAGTCATCAGAATTATTACCTTATTAAATAGATTTCTCCTTTCTTCCCGGGCTGACAGGCAGGACTGATTGCAGACATCTTGCCATAGTGACATCCGCGCGCCTGCTCTGTCAGTCCCTTCCAGAGCCGAACGGCTCCTAGCAACACCTCCTAGAGCCGGCTGGGACTGACAGTAGGCACGCAGATGTCACTATGGCAAGATGTCCGCGCTCCATCCTGCCTGTCAGCCGTGGAAGAAAGATAAACTTGTTAAGCTGTGGTAGTTCCGCTTTAAGAAAACCGAGCAGGACTTAGGTATAAAGGCAAAGTGGAGCTTTTCTGGGGCACACTGTCTGCACTGTAGGTGCCAAATTACTATTCACATTGATTTATATGAATATTTTAATCCCTGAATGCCATAGATTTCTACACGTGAACGTGTGTGTGTGAAAATATATATAAGTTTGTTTGTACATATCAGGAGCCCTAATCAAAAACATTTTAACCCTTTGAGTGACAGATGGATACGCAAAGCATTGTGTACCCCTCTGGCACTCAAAGGGTTAAAACTCACAGTATGAGCTCAAGGTAAATTTAACGGGTATTGTCTTATTCATTCGGAGCTTCACAATGAGTTGGTGACCTCTCTGGCATTATGGCGATTAATATGCCCATTTAAATATCTGTAAATGAATCTATACTTCCTATGGTACATTTGGCTTGCTCAAGTATCACTCCCTTTCTTTCCGCGTATGGCCCTTTGTTTCCTCCTATATCAGCAGACTTGGTGACTGGCCTGTAGGACCACCATGCAGCCCTGTTTGGTTACTCACATCTGTGTCTACATGTTACAGGCCTTGCCGTCTCCTTTTCCTCTAATGCAGTACTGTGGCACTTTGGTGTTCCATGCACATCTGTTTAGAGTTCCCCTTCTTTTATATAAAGACTTTAACAAAGATGTGACTGCTTAATCTCAAAATTATATTTATGGAAATTGTTATTTACAATATGTTTGTGTTTGTTATTCTGCATTGGATTGGACTAAATAGGGAAGGGGCCCATGGAGCTGACTAGCCCCCCAGTTCAGTTATTTTGGCGTGGTTTAGGTGTTAGTTAAATATAAGGACTAAGGGATTGTTACTTTAAAAATAAATAATTAATTAGCTAGAATGTTTGTCAGATGCCGTCATGCTCAGTAGAGAGTGCACGAACGCACGGAATGCTGGGAGTTCTATGCTGGGAGCATTCTGTCCTTTCGTCCAGTCTATACAGTGCATGACTGCGTCGGCGTCGGGACACAGAGCAGGAGCCTCTTAACATCAGTACCCCAATGACACTCAAAGGGTTAACATCACCCGGACCTTGGCTCGTGTACAAGGGCTTTTACACTAGTATGCTTAATAAAAGTCTTTTCCAAGCCTCCACTTTCAGGAGCTTACACCATGTTTGGTAAGCTGCAAAGGGGGGAAAAAGAAGTATATATACCCCGTTGTAGCCTACCTTAGTCTCCCCTTGGTTCATTTATTTCTGTAGCGTACAATCTCCCATTCCCTCCCATTTCACCTTTCTTGTTAAGTTGATATGTATTAAAATAAATCTTTATAATCGTTTTTCACTGTCGTCCAATACAGGTCACTGGTACCATGGGATGTGTAGTCCCCTTTAATAGGCAGGAACAATTATGCAAATAATCTGCAAGGGGCGGAGCCTCCCCTCTTACTTAAGCCACCTTCTGGCCAGAGCCACTCATATTGATTTGTTCCTGGTGTGCTTGCACACCAGGCAGAGAACAGCTATGCTTCTTAGAGTTTTATTATTTTTTCTTCAAATATGGAATACCACCATTAGGAGGGTGACCATGGCTGTGAATGCCCTCACCCGAAGTGGCTAGTGCAGCTTCCAGGGATTTCTGTGGACCTATACCTGAAGAGGGGACAGCTTGTGTTAAGCAGCTCCCCTGTTGGGGAATTTACCTCTGGTTCTTTCCCTACCTATCATGGTCACCTGAAGACAGAAGTCAGCGAGAAAGGTGAGTCACCCATTGAGTGCTGAAGGTCCACTTGTCCCCACAGTGTCCCTTTGCCGGGCTTGTATTTGGGAGTTTGTAATTCACTCCAGCACTCATAGGGTGTTTTTATTGCATTATCTCTAAAAAGTTTATGCAATTTCTGTGTTATTCTCTGAGTTTTGGAGCATTGGGTATTCATTTATTTATGATTCTCATGTGTTTCATGCTTGTTTGGGCACTTTTTAATGTTTTACTGAACTTTATTAAAAATTGTGTACTGCGCCTTTAAGCGCAGCGTTCCCGCTCAAACGCATGGCTCCTTTACTCTCTATGGGAAATCACAGTGTGGGACATATCTCTGAAACCGCTTGTCACAGCAACTTCAGAGAGGGCTCATTTTAACGCTAGGCTCCTGCTCTATCATCCGGTTGGTGTTTTATTAATATTGGGGGTTCAGGGGGGCTTCGGGCACTGTTTAGGTACTTGTATTGGGAAAGACTACATTTCCCATGAGCGCTTGCTTCGCGCCCGTTTTTGATTGGCAGCCATGACGGCAGCCATTTTATTGCACTTTTCCTATGCGAGTACACTACGCAGGGACCGAGCCTTCTCTCTCCTCAACAGATTAACCCTTCGCTGGCCAGATAAGTCCGTTTTTAGACATTTTTCTGGGGTGAAACTTTAATCTTTAACACCTTTCTGGGTGATAGTGTTCTTGGTGGGGTATATTGACGCTGTGAGCATGTCTACTTCACTGGAGCTGGGGGCTAGACCCAAGACTAAGGAGGATGGGGGGTCCGCTACCCCCATGGCGTTTTGCTCCTCTTGCCACATTGGGCTGGATAGCGATAATGTGGGGGATCTATGCCCTGTTTGTACTTGTCAAAATAGCAACCCTGGGCCTTCCAGCCATGCTATTGAGCCATCTTGGGTGAGGGAGTTCAAAGCTGCCACTAGGGATCTCAGATCCACGCTTCAACTCTTTCCCTCTCAGGTACAGGGGGCTCTCCAGGTTTGGCAGACCCCCTCTACTATCAGGACCTCCCTGCCTAAGCCACAGGGAGCTCCTGATATCACTGATTCTTCTGAAGAAGAACTTTTACAGGATTCTGATGCTGAGGAACGTACTGTTATTGAATCTAACAGGTCCATTGGGGACCCCTATGAGTGTGACCCTGAAGTTTCGGCTGAGGGTCTGATCAGAGCGGTTCTAAATACGCTCAACCTTCCTCTGACTCAGGAATCCACTTATGATCCTACTGATGTTTTTCAGAAAAAGCCATCTAAACCAGTTGTTTGTTTTCCAACTAACCCTACTCTTGCCCGTCTGGTCTCTGAGGCATGGAGGAATCCAGATAGATCTTCCTCTGTCTCCAAAAAGTTTGCCAAGCTTTACCCTTTTCCTGAGGCGGAGTTGGCAAAATGGGTTCATCCTCCCAAAGTGGATGCTCCCGTGTCTAGACTATCCAAATCTACTGCTTTGGCTGTCTCAGATGCCTCTGCCTTGCAGGACTGGACGGATAAGAAATTAGAGCTCTCTCTTAAGTCTATTTTTGCTTCTATTGGCACTGCCATGCGCCCCACCTTTGCTGTGGCATGGGTTAATAGAGCTATTGCAGCCTGGACTGAACGACTGACTGAAGCGGTTCGCCAGGATGCGCCTGTGTCTGAACAGTTGCAGCTTCTTGCTAATATCACTGAAGCTCAGAACTATATTGCTGACGCTGCCTTTGATGCTGTGCGCATGATGGCGAGGGCCTCCACTTCTTCTGTGGTGGCCAGACGCGCTCTTTGGCTGAAAATTTGGTTTGCTGATACAGCCTCTAAGAAAGCTTTGCTTTCTTTGCCCTTTCAGGGAAATTTGCTTTTTGGGTCTGAACTCAAAGAAATGATCAGTGAGGCTACTGGAGGTAAAAGTACTCTTCTACCCTCAGTCTTTAAGAAAAAGTTTCCAGCCAAACGCAATAGGTCCTTTCGTTCCTTTCAGACTGAGACACGTTCCTCGGCCCAAACGGGTCCTCCCACTACGCGCTCCTCCTCCAAGCCCAAACAGTCCTGGAAGCCCAAAGTTGCCCCCAAGGCCAAGACCTCCAAGACTGCTTCGGCATGACTCGCCGAACCCGGGTCCGCATCCGGCTGTAGGCGGTCGTCTCCGCATCTTTCGCCGGATTTGGGAGGAGTCAGTGGCGGACCCATGGGTTCTTCAGGTGGTGTCAGAGGGATTCAGGATCCCTTTCTCTTCCCTTCCTCCTTTTCGGTTCCATTTTACTCGTCCTTCTCAGGAACCCACAAAATGGCGTCTGTTAGACGACGCTATTCAGGATCTCTTGGACAAAGAGGTTCTGGAGGCGGTTCCTCAGGGGGACACAGGTTCAGGATATTTCTCCAACCTGTTTGTGGTAGCCAAAAGGGACGGAGGAGTCCGTCCTATCTTGGATCTCAAAGATCTCAATGCTTATGTGGTGACTTCCCACTTCCGCCAGGAATCCCTGCGTTCTGTGATTGCAGCAATGTCTCCAGGGGAGTTTCTTGCCTCCCTGGACCTCCAGGATGCTTATCTTCACATCCCTATTCATCCAGAGAGCAGGCGGTATCTCAGGATTGCCTGTCACAGGGGACACTTTCAGTTTGCAGCGCTCCCCTTTGGGCTGACTTCAGCCCCTCAGGTCTTCCAGAGGGTGTTGGGCTCATTGATAGCGGTGCTCCATCAGGATGGGATCAGAGTGACCCCCTACATGGACGATCTCCTTCTGAAGGCCTCCTCAGCGGAGCTTCTCCTTCAGCAATTACAGATGTGCATGCACACCCTGAACCGTCATGGCTGGATCCTGAATCTGGACAAGTCGGACTTGTTTCCATCTCAGAGGCTTCTGTTCCTGGGTCTCCTGTTCGACACTCTCCAATGCATGGTGTTTCTTCCAGAGGACGTGGCTCACCAGATAGCTGTCTGAGTGGCTGGACTTCTGGACCTGGACGTGATTCCAGTTCCGAATTTGTCGTCCTTAGTGGGGAAGTTCATTTCCACAATCGAAGCAGTACCATTTGCCATGGCCCACTCCAGGGATCTTCAGAGATTCGCGATCCAGACGTGCGAGAATCATCCAGATCATCAACATCTGTCTGTTTCTCTTCCTCCTCATGTCGAGTCGAGTCTGCACTGGTGGTTAGATCTCTCTCATCTCCTGAAAGGGAAATCCTTTCTAGTTCCTCCTTGGACCACAGTCACTACGGATGCCAGCCTTCGGGGCTGGGGTGCAGTCTGGGGTCGCTTCAGTGCTCAGGGGAAATGGGGTCTGAAGGAATCCATGCTCTCCATCAATGTTCTGGAACTTCGAGCTGTCCGGCTGGCCCTGAGGCACTGGGAGTCTCAATTGACCGGTCTTCCAGTCAGAGTGGAGTCAGACAACGCCACGGCTGTGGCTTACATCAACAGGCAAGGCGGCACAAGAAGCGGTTCCGCCTGGTGGGAGGTCAAGGATATTTTGTCTTGGGCAGAAGATCACGTGCCTGTCATCTCTGCGGTTCATTTTCCAGGCGTGGTCAACGTCATGGCAGACTTCCTCAGTCGTCATACCGTCGACAGCGGAGAATGGGCTCTGCACCCAGAGGTGTTTCACATGCTCACTCAACGGTGGGGAATGCCTGTGGTGGATCTGACGGCTGCCAGACACAACAGGAAGGTTCCGGTGTTTTGCTCCCGGCTGAGGGACTCCCTTGCTCTAGCAGTGGATGCCTTGTCGATCCCTTGGGACTTCTCCCTGGCTTACATCTTCCCTCCTCTTCCTCTATTGATCAGAGTCATTCAGAAGTTGAAGAGAGAACGTTGTCCTGTCTTCCTGATTGCTCCAAACTGGCCTCGCCAGTCCTGGTTTCCGGAATTGATGGCCATGTCTGTGAAGGATCCAATCCCACTTCCTGCCCGTCCGGACCTGCTTCTCCAGGAGTATCTGTGGAAAGAGGATGTTCACTCTCTCCGTTTGATGGCATGGCGGTTGAATCCTCGATTCTAGCTAAGAAAGGCTTTTCTCCTTCTGTGGTATCGACGATGCTCAGTGCTCGTAAGCCTGTGTCTTCCAAGATCTATCATCGCATATGGTCAACTTTCGTGACATGGTGCTCTGACAAGAATTTGCCTCTTGACTTCCATCTTCCCACTGTCCTGGCATTCTTGCAGGACGGTGTGGATAAGGGGCTCAGTCTGAGTTCCCTCAAAGTTCAGACTTCTGCCTTGTCTGTGTTTTTCCAGGAAAGGATTGCTATCCTTCCTGATGTGAAAGTTTTCTTCCAAGGTGTGACTCATGTTCGACCTGCCTTCAAGAGTCCTGCTCCCCAGTGGGACCTCAACTTGGTGCTGGGAGTTCTCCAGCGACCACCGTTTGAATCCTTGGCTTCCATTCCATTACGTCTCTTGACTTGGAAGATGGCCTTCCTTTTGGCTATTGTTTCAGTTCGCCGGGTAGCAGAGTTACAAGCTCTGTCTTGTAAACCTCCTTACCTGGTGTTCCACAAGGATAAGGCTGTGCTTCGCACTACCAAGGGATTCTTACCAAAGGTTGTGTCCGAATTTCACATCAATCAAGAGATTGTGGTTCCCTCTTTCTGCCCTAATCCTTCATCTGACAAGGAACGGGATCTCCATTTGTTGGATGTGGTGCGTTGCCTCAAGTTTTATGTTCATCGCACCGAGTCTCTCAGGAAGTCTGACGCTCTATTCGTCATTCCTGAGGGGCCTAGGGCAGGGAGACCGGCCTCCAAAGTTACCATTGCTTCTTGGATTAAGGCTACCATCCGTGAAGCCTATAAGTTGAGGAATAAGCATGTTCCCTTCCGGGTAACTGCCCATTCCACCAGATCTATTGGGGCCTCTTGGGCCTACAAGAATCAAGCTTCTGCTGATCAACTGTGCAGAGCGGCCACTTGGTCCTCTGTGCACACATTTTCTAAGCACTATCGAGTTGATGTACTGGCTTCGGCTGATGCCAGTTTTGGAAGGAAGGTCCTGGAGGCAGTCTTGCCTGTGTAGGTCTTCCGCTCTGTGATCCTTAGTGCTTCTTTACTGTTGAGCCCTGTTGGCTCTAGTTCCGTGTGCTGTGCTAGTTCAAGGTTTGTTTCCTTGGTTGGTGTCCGTTGACACTTACAGTTTGGGCTGGGTTTCAACTGGTTATCAGTTCTAGTGACTTGGGCCTCGCGCCTGGTCCTTGCCTTACTTCCCGCCTCTGGATCAGCTCAATGTTTGTACATCCCATGGTACCAGTGACCTGTATTGGACGACAGTGAAAATAGGATTTTAGTCTTACCTGTTAAATCCTTTTCACTTAGTCCATACAGGTCACTGGTCTCCCACCCTGTCAAGGGACCAGTCTTGGCTCTCCTGTGGCATTCAGTGGGAGACCGTTAGGGCATGCTCACAGGAGTCTTTCTTTTTGCTTACCTGAGGTCAGTTCTTGGGGTCTCAAATCAATATGAGTGGCTCTGGCCAGAAGGTGGCTTAAGTAAGAGGGGAGGCTCCGCCCCTTGCAGATTATTTGCATAATTGTTCCTGCCTATTAAAGGGGACTACACATCCCATGGTACCAGTGACCTGTATGGACTAAGTGAAAAGGATTTAACAGGTAAGACTAAAATCCTATTTTTTTGCGATTGCTCCTGGCTGGTAGGGCAGTGGTATTTTTTTGGTGTTATGTTATCACGTTAGCAAGGCTGATAAGAATTCTTAATTTAGTCTAGGGTTGCACCGATACCTATACTGGTATCGGTGCCGATACCGGCATTTGCACGAGTACTTGTACTCGCGCAAATGCGACCGATGCCAGCACCGATACCCTGTGTCAGGGTCAGTGCTGCAGAGAGCTGCTCACAATGCTCCCCGGTTGCCTCTCTCCCTTCTGTAGCGTTGGAGCGTCGCCGCGGGTTACCATGGCGACGCTCCGACGCTGACCTCTGCCGGGGCTTGCGAGAGAACAGCGAGCACCTGGCAGAGGAGGGTAAGGGAGGCAATATGGGGCATCGAGCAGATGGTGAAAGAGGCAGAGATGGGGGTCAAGAGGGAGAAAAAGGGCAAAAGGAGGGGGGCCAAGAAGAGGCAAAAAGGAGGGGGGATCAGGAGGGAGAGAGAGGTAAAAGGGTGGGATCAAGGGTCAAGGAGGGGGAGAAAGGGGGATGAAAAGGGAGAGAAAAAGCCAAGGCAAACGGAGGGGGCTCAAGAGGGGGAGAATGAATCAAAAGGTGGGAATCAAGAGGGGGAGAAAGAGGCAAAAGGGGACAGTCAATATTTATTTCAAGTACTCACCGATACTTTTTTGCGGTCATTTGCCAGTTTTCCAAGTACCTAAAGCATATATATATATATATATATATATATATATATGCTTTAGGTACTTGGAAAACTGGCAAATGACCGCAAAAAAAGTATCGGTGAGTACTTGAAATAAATATTGACTGTCCCCTTTTGCCTCAAGTACTCACCGATACTTTTTTTGCGGTCATTTGCCAGTTTTCCAAGTACCTAAAGCATATATATATATATATATATATATATATATATATATATATATATATATATATATATGCTTTAGGTACTTGGAAAACTGGCAAATGACCGCAAAAAAGTATCGGTAATTGGTATCGGTGAGTACTTGAAAAAAGTATCGGTACTCGTACTCGGTCTTAAAAAAATTGGTATCGGTGCATATCTAATTTAGTCATAATCAGTAAGTAATAATTCATTATATTTTGGTAAATGCTGTACCCTTACTACAATTCTTCATATTGTCTTGAGTATTTTTTGCTATTAAATAGTATATGATAAGTTTATGGAAAGGGTGGGGTGGGAGTGCGTACAATTTTCATGATTCAGAGAGCTAGAGCTAACAATATTTTTATGTATTTGTACCCTTCATGACTTTTTGACAAATCCTGTATAATAATTTGCTAGAATGTTTGTCAGAAGCCGTCATGAGCAGTAGAGACTGCCCAAACACATAGAATGCTGGGAAGTGTAGGAATGCTGGGAGTTCTGTGCTGGGAGCATTCTGTGCTTTCGGGCAGTCTCTACAGTGCATGACTGCGTCGGCGTCAGGATGCAGAGTAGGACCAGCACTCTTAACCCTTTGAGTACCAGAGTGGTATGCAAAGCGTTGCAAAGCAAGTGTTGCGTACCCCTCTGACACTCAAAGGGTTAACATCACCCAGACCTTAGCCCGTGTACAAACAAAGAAGACAGCTTTCAGCGCTAAGTCACCTAAATTCATATGGTATTATACACATATATACATATTTCTACACATTTAGGTGAGTTAGCGCTGAAAGCTGTCTTCTTTGTTTGTTTCTATTTGTCTCCATTGCTTTCCTTAGCAGCTTCTTGCTGTCCACTCTATTTATTGTTTTTATTTCAGGCCCTAAGAGGTTAATTTGGGTTTTTAACATTCTGTAGTTTCCAAATGAGTATTCCACATGTGACCTGTGGGGGTGGTTACCCAAAAGGGCTGTTTGAGCTCCAGTCATTGTGTGGAGATCTCTCCCCCAATGCAGGTACACAAGTCCTCTTTCACACTTTTTTACATTAATATTTGTCCATTGTTTTTAATTGCATACATGGGGACCTTCACACACAAAATAAGAGGAAAAGGGGCCCCCCGTTCAACACGTTATTATAACATCTTGTCTGGGAGTACTTTTACATTTTATTTTTTAGGTAGGGACCAAGTGTTGAGAGTAGGTACTTACCACTAATGAGGAACCTTGGTGTGGTTTGTGAGATTACCCCCTCTTTTTTGGGCCAAAATGTTGGCATTAATGCCTCATTTTTTCATAGTGTTATTATATATGTCCAGTATAGGGCGCACTAATCACTAGTATACTGGAGGAGCGCAGGTTTATGGTCTGTTTCTAGTTTATAATTCAATTAATCTTGAACTACAACTCTGACAGTATTGAAATAACACTCTCCATGCCCCAAATATTATGAAGATGAATTGGAGCTGCTTTTTTTATGAAACATTACTGTGCCTTTAAAAAGGTGAAAATGATGGTGGTGGTGGTAGGGGGCACAATGGCTGTACAGGTTGGTACCATAGGCATATTCTGTTTCAGGCCCTCCTATCCTTTTGTGTGGATGTACAGCTGTTTGCAAGTCATGATTAGATAAGACTTCTTCAAAGTATTAAAAAGCAATATTAAACATTGCTTTGCAGACCTCTAACACCCAAGGCTTTTAAAGGAATAAAACACTTTTGTCTGCAAGTCACTTATCACTTATTTTATTTTTTTCTTTTTGCACTTTAATGTCCTTGAAAGTAAGCTCCCTGGATCTGTTTCTCAAGAGCTCTCTAGCCAGTTGACCATGAAAGTAGGATACTAATACACTCTAACACTATATATGCTACTAGTTTCGCCCATGCAGTGAGCGAGTGCCAGAGAGATATTCAAAGTGTTGAGTTGCAATGTGTTGTGTATACCTGTGTGGCACTCAGAGGTTTATTTATTTATTTATTTATTTTAAGTTCAGACCTCATGGTGGACATCAGGACCCCTTCTGATGCCCCAGCTATTTATTTCTCAGACGATTTGGCTGTGAGATCAATAGAGGAGACGCAAGAGACCTCCCCAGCTTCCATTCTAAATGTAATTGTTGGATTTGATTACATTCACAAGTCATTTTTTCTTTTAATAATCTGCAGTATTACTGAGCTGGTGGGATTTACAAAGGGAGAAAGTCAGTGTAGGGACAGGTACAAAAATTAAGGAAGACACCAATTATTTATTTTTGTTATAAATGGATACACTGTAGCCGGATGCGATAATCGAAAGAAGAGCAATTGTTAAGCAAACCATATGCACCATAGGAAATGAAAAATCCCCAAAATCCCATTGATTTTATGTGAGGCTTTAAACCTTGTGAAAAAAAAGTGATAACTCTAAAAGAAATTTTGCCCTGAACACAGTGATGCATGTAGTAAAGTATAAAAAAGGAGTGCTTACTGAGGCACTTACAGGGCCTGAAATTGGTGTCATAATTATGAGAATCTTGCAGTTATGACACCAAAGCTTCCTGCAGAAAAAAGTTCACCGTTCCATGCTTATAATCAACAGGAGGTAGCTGGGCCTTATAGCCTTGCAGTTGTTTGGTGTAAGTCTCCTAGATCTGGGAGGAGAGCTTTTATTCCAGTGGGATCACGTAACCCAACACTAGGAGCGGGGAAGCAAACAAGAAAAAAAAAGTGGGACATTGTGCAGGGATCAGAAAAAAACATGGAGAAACAGCAGAAAAAATATAGAGAGAGGGGAAAAAATATCTAAAGTGTGTGAAACAGAAAAAAAGCTGGGGAGCAGAAAAAGATGGATAAGGAAAGCTGGCGAGCAGATTAAAAAAACTAAATCTAGAATACTAGTTGAAAAGCCCATTTACATAGGCCACAGTGCCACCGCTGCAGTCATGCGCAGTAGAGACTGCCCGTGCCGTGGCTGATATGCTTGGTCCCAAGAAGGTGCACAGAGAGGACTCCGGTGTGAATTCGGAGCACCCTGCTCTGTATCAGCCGCGGAGCGGGCAGTCTCTACTGCACGTGACTATAGTGTGCTCAGCTATCTCTACTGTGCATGACCGCTTCTGACAAACTTCCTAAGCAAATTATTATATTGGAGGATGGGGAGCAGACAAATAAAATATTGAGAATTTGGGAAATCAGACAAAAAAAAATCAAACATGTTTTTTATGTGAGAGTCATAATATATCAGTCATGTGGGTCTTCTAAAATGCTCCCCCCTTCTGGGAACTACCCATTTGTAAACCCATTGGGGGGGAGGAAATTCTCCCTTATAAGGCAAAGTGAATTTCAGGCTTTGACTCACTTGATACCTCTCCTGGTGCCAGATTTCCCAATTGGCAGAGTAGGCAACAGCCTAGAGCTAATTTTGAGGGTCATCTCAGCTGTGCTGGCCACACCCACATTCTGAATTGTTGGTGTGGCCAGAACAATCTCTGTGTCCCTGTGCCAGTTATATACAGATTATTATTTAACCCCTTGAATGCAAGAGAGATCTCCAATCCATTGCGTTGGAGATCTCTCTAACAACCAAGGGGGTTACAGCTTTTTTTGTCTTTGCTTGTTATAGGCCAAATATATTTTCTGTGCCAGGAAACAGTGGATAGGACTGGGGGCCAGGTCATGTGAGGAATGGAGGTGTGGCTATGAGTGGAGCGAAGGGCACCTAGAGTGCCTTGCCTAGGGGAGACTGGGATGTAAATCCAATCCTGCCCTTTCCCAATTCTGATGGGTCAGATGAAGGCCCTTATCTCTTTCAGCTTCATCAGCCACTAGGATTACAGTGATTGAGCAGGGACAATCTTTCACATAGATAACAGATTATATATCATAAAATATAGTTAGTAGACATTCCTGCATAATTTGAGATATGTAGCAACAGTAATACAGTTTCACAGTCTAGCATTACATAGACACTCGCAGGAACTTTCTGGAGCCAAAACAATTCTTGAAAACGCCAAGACAAAGCTTTCAAACAACATAGAGTACTTCAAATAATTCTGTTCCATATCCTGTCACATGGATTTCTCCTCCTGTGTACTGTGCCTTTTGTTTACAACAGAGCAAGAGAAAATTGCAGTCGTGTTTAAAAGACTATAAAAGCTCCAATTACAATTCATGCTCATTTTAACTTAATTTAATGTGAATAAAGACATACACTGTACCTTTCTGGGGTGTGATTACTAGAGTATGTTCAGATTTTTCTTCTGCATTTGGATTTGGCTTGGATATGTATTTTATAGAAGCAGCACAGTACCTATTTACATCAGGGGTGGGCAACAGGTGACCTAATGCTTTCTTATACTCTAATCCTAAAATTGTTTTCAGGTGCATATTACTCCCTACACAAAGCTAATTTTCTCACTCCTTTCCTTCTTTTGTCTACCAACATATTTCCTTACACTTTCCCAGAGCTTTTGGTGGAAGTTCAATTCTGGATTATACAAAGTGCACCATTTGATTTCAATGGTGTTTTTAACCATTTGGATGCTAGAGAGGTCTTGTGTTGGGAGATCTCTCAAGCATTTACGTATCCCCATTTAAATCCATACTGATTTTTATTTGTCCCTCTGGTACACTTGGTTTGCTACAGAACTTCTCATTAGTAGTTGTTTTTTTTTCTCCCCAAGAGAACATCAAAGTTAAACCTATTCAGGGGTCTGAAGCAAAGGTCCATAAATTGGAGATGCTGTAAATAGCCTGGTGCAATGCTGGACATCCTAATGTACGCACAGCATGACATTTTGGGTCTTATTCACAGACGATACCAGGAGCAATTGTGGTGCAAACCAAATGCACCATTGGAACAAATAAATATTCTAATTGATTTTAAATGGGGCTTTTAAACCATTGAATTCGCAGTGCGTTGGAGACCTCTCTAGCATGCAAGGGGTTAAAAGCCCCATTTAAATAAATGGGCATTTGGAGGATATTTATTTATCCCCTGTGGTGCAACTGGTTTGCTCTAGAATTGCTCCACCTTAATTTTCTGAATAAAGCCCAATATTGTATAAACAAACAGTTTAAATCCCACCCTTCTACTTCTACCTTTTCTTCCTCTGTGCCCCTACCCTTTCCTTCATTATTATGTTTAACTGAGAAAACACATAAATAAAGAGTAGCCCCCACCCAAAAAATAAAAATAAACTAGAGATGATTTATGGACTCTAATTTGCATTTACACTTTTTCATATGAATCTCTTTTCTACGCTCACTTCATATATTGCTCCATAATTGATGCATTTGGTCTTTTCTCCAAAATGTGATCAGCAAAGCCAAAAGGTCTTATGTAGCAAAGAAAAGTGGAACAAATCTGGGGTAAACCCCCCCCCAGCCAGAAAATGTTTTACCAGGTTCACAGCACTACTACATCTGTCTGGGGCACATTAATCTGTGTGTTCAACCTTATTGCCTTTTGATTTGAACTGATAACGGCTATTTACCCAGTACAGCTGGAGCTTAAAGGGATAGTAATACTTAATTTTAACTTTATTTTATTTTGTAGGCATTAAAAAAACATGAAGAATGATATAAGTCTTATCTCTGAAACCTTTATGGTTTCAGAGATATTCACAAACAAAGTATCCCCCCCCTGTTCAACCAGATCAGAAGGGAGATGCCCAGGTAGACTGCAGAGAGGGACAATCTTCAATTAAGATAATGGAAAAAGCTGAAAAACTTGTCAAGGGGGGCAGGGATTTCATTGTTTTCATACAAAGAAAATTGTCCCCTTCTGTTATCTGTCCTGTCATACAACCAGACTCACATCTGAGAAGAGATGGCTTACACTAGGTAAAAGGGGCGGGGAGGGGAACTTTGCTTGTGAATATCTCATAAACCATAAAGGTTTGAGAGATAAGACTTATATCATTCTTCATGTTTTTTTAATGCCTACAAAATAAAATAAAGTTAAAATGAAGTGTTACTATCCCTTTAATGGGCTTACCTGCCTGCAAGGATTTATGTGCTCCTGAGCTGCTGTAGCTGCTGCTTGTGTTTGGACAAAGAGAAGATCCCAGAGCCATACAGGCAGCAGTTGGCAGGAAAACTGCTTCAAGGGTCATTATTACCAGAAAAGAAAAGGGATCAAATGTAAAATATTTTCTACTCCTAGACGGCATTTTTTTTTCCTTTGGTGAGAAAGATCTAAACTCTTTCAAAATTGGTAGCCCGTTTTTAAACTTTTTTTTAAATTAGACCAGTTAAATAAAACAGATAAAACTATGAACAGTAATAATAGTTTACAGATTTTGAATCTATTCAGTTCAGTTCACTGAAACACATATTTTTTACTTACCTAACCCTTTGAGTGCCAGAGGGGTATGCAATGCATTGATGTGCACGTTATAAGGGAAATCTATGGTATTATTTATTACTTGACCCTCTGAGTGCCAGAGGGATATCCTCTGGCACTCAGAGGGTCAAGTAATAAATAATACCATAGATTTCCCTTATAACGTGCACATCTGCCTCCAGATGAATAGTGAAAGTATATTTATATTGTATTTCAAGGTTTATTCTCCTAAGAATACAATTTTACAAGTGCTGCCCAGGAGTCCATGATATTTTAATGGGTTTGAGACCTGCAGGAAGCACTTACAGGTGGTGGGCCTTCCCCAGAATTTGCTCTGAATAAGAGCGGGCCTAGAGCATGTTATACCGATTTCCCCCACCCTGAACTGAAGTGTTGTTAAGCTACAGAAACTGAAAAGTTGACAGCCAAATGTCCTGCAATAATAGGTACATGCACCATCCTCCTCCTCCTATATAATAAAAGGCCAGAAAGTTTGTCACAATGCAGTCATGCGCATTAGAGACTACCAATGTTTGGCCAGTCTCTACTGCGCATGATTGCATCGTGTGAGTGAGGCGGCACAATCACGTGGAGCAGTGAGGTAACGGCAATACGCAGAGCAGGTCTGGGTAATGTTAGCCCTTTGAGTGCCAGAGGGGTAAGCAACGTAACCCTCTGGCACTCAAAGGGTTAAGAAGCCGGTCCTGTTCTACATACTGCTGTTACCTCACTGCTCCACTGCCTGTGCACACAGGCTTTTACACTAGTATGGTAGAGAAGCTATTTGGGTGTGAGACCTCCAAAGAAAAAAAAATTATAATTTCTCTGTCGTCCAATACAGGTTACTGGTAACTTTGGGTAGGCGATCCACCCCTTTAAGTAGGCAGGAACAATTCTAGAAATGACTGCAGGGGGTGGAGCCTACCTTCCCTCCTTGGCTGCTAGCCGACCAGCTTCAGAAAGATTTGTTCCTTGGTGAAGATAACACGGGCAAGAGAACAGTTCTGCTATAGTTTTAGAAACTTTTTTTTAATTTTTCTGTTAGATATGGAATACCACCATTAGGCGGATTACCATGACTGACAATGCCCTTAGATGTGGCTAGCTCAGTATCCAGGTTTTTTTTGTGGACCTTAAGCTCTGAGGGGGAAAATCTTGATTCCAAGTGCTCCCCCAGGAGTTACCCACAGAGGTTACTTCTTACTACATGGTAATCTGAAGACAGAAGATCTGCAGGAAAGGTAAGCAACCCTTTGAGTGCTGCAAGTCCACTTGTCCCACAGTGCTCCTCCGCACAGGGGTTATTCCTGGGAGTTTATATTGCACACTCCTGCATTCACTGGGTCTTTCTGTTATGTCTGTCAGTGTTTGGAGCAACTTTGTGGTAAATTAACCCTTTAACTGCTGGTTGGCATCTTTTGGGGTGATTATTGGCACTTTCCCTACTGGATTCAGTGTTTTCTGGGTCTTATTACATGTTCTAGTGATGTTTCATGTATTTTTTATTTCTCAGTTCTAACTTTGACAAAATTGAGTTCCAGCGTGCTTTACCGCATAGACACCATTGCTCTATTCACTTCTATGGGACTGTACAGTTTGGGACATATCTCTGCAACTGCTCAACCTAGCGACTTCAGAGATGGCTCATTTTAATTGTCTGACCTTGCTCTATCATCCGGTTTACATTGCAAGTGTATTGGGGGGCTCAGGGGGCTTCTGGCATTGTTGGGGTACCTTTTCTAGGAAAACTACATTTCCCATGATCGCTTGCTTCACACTCTCGTTTCTGATTGGCTCGCACCGCGGCAGCCAACTTGTGAGCTTTACAGAACGAGTATCCTATGCAGGGCTTGGACTCTCCTTCTCTCTTTTGCAGATTAACCCTTCGCCTGCCAGATAAGTGTATTTTAGCGATATCTGGGGTGAAATTTTAATCTTACTCACTGTAAATTGGGCGATTATTCTGAAAGTTGTTGACACTGCGAGAATGTCTACTCTGTTGGAGCTTGGGGCCAGGCCTAAGACTAAGGACGCTGGGGTCTCTGTATCCCCCATTGCGCATTGCTCCTCATGTCATACAGGGTTGCCTAGAGAATTCTCAAGTCATTTATGTCCAGCATGTTCTGATGTCCCTGAGTCTATCCCAGGGACCTCCAGCCATGCATTACAGCCAGTTTCGGTGCAAGAGTTCAAGGCTGCCACCAGGGACCTTAGGTCTATGTTGCAACTCTTTCCACCCCAGTTACAGGGGGTCTTCCATTCCTGCAGACCCCTTCCTCAGTCAGATCTTCCCTGCCCAAACCGCAAGGAGTACCTGATGTTTCAGATTCCTCTGAAGAGGAAATGTTGGTGGATTCAGATGTTGAGGAATGTTCTGCTGTGGGCTCCTCTCAATTTTTTGGGGATCCCTTTGAGGTTGATCCAGAACCCTCGGCTGAGGGCCTGATCAGGGCCGTCTTAAACATGCTAAACACTCCCCCAGTTCAGGAGGTTTCATCAGATCCTTCTGATGTATTCTAGGAGCCTATAACGCCCCATGCTTGTTTTCCACCTAACCTCACTCTGGACCACCTAGCGGCTGATGAGTGGAAATCTCCGGACAGAAAGCCTTCTGTCTCCAAGAACGTTGCTAAGCTTTACCCCTTTTCTGAGGTGGCACTTACTCAGTGGGTTCATCCCCCTAAGGTAGACACTCCTGTCTCAAGGCTATCTAAGTCTACCGCCTTACCAGTTTCTGATGCGTCCTCTCAGAAGGATTGGACTGACAAGAAGCTTGAGGTTTCCCTCAAGTCCATATTTGCCACTGCTGGTACTGCCATGCGTCCAGCATTCGCTGCGGCATGGGTTAACAGGGCCATTGCTGTCTGGACTGAACAACTCACCCTAGCTGTACATGGGGGTGATTCATCTTCAGATATGGTGTGGATTCTTGCCAACATATTTGAGGCCCAGCACTATGTTTCTGTTGCCTTATTTGATGCTATATCTAGTGGCAAGGGTTTCCACCATGTCTGTGGTTGCCAGACGAGCTCTTTGGCTCAAGATCTGGGCTTTTGTCACCGCTTCTAAGAAAGTCTTGCTGTCCTTGCCTTTTCAGGGTATATCCTTATTTGGGCCAGATCTTAAGGATCTGATCAGTGAGGCCACTGGGGGTAAGAGTACTCATCTGCCCTTGGTCCCCAGGAAGAAACCTCCTCTCAAGCGTAACAGGTTTTTTCAGCCCTTTCAGACTGAGACACGTCTGGCGAACCAGGCGGCTCCACGTTCCTCCATCAAGCCCAAATAGCAGTGGAAGCCCAAGGTCTCCTCCAAGCCCAAGGCTTCCAAGACTTCTCTGGCATGACTCGCCGAACCCGGGTCCCCATTCGGCTGTGGGTGATCGTCTTCGTCTCTATCACAGCATTTGGGAAGATTCAGTGGTGGACTGGTGGGTTTTACAAGTAGTGGCGGAAGGGTACAGGATCCCTTTCGCCTCTCTTCCTCCATTTCGCTTTTTCCCCTCTCATACACCCCAGGGCGTGGAAAAAAACGCTGTCTCTTCAACGGCGCTGTCCAGTCTCTTCTGGAAAAGGATGTTCTGGAACCTGTTCCAGTTCAAGACACAGGTACGGGTTTTTACTCAAACCTCTTCGTAGTGTCCAAGAAGGACAGCGGTTGTCATCCAATTTTGTACTTGAAGGATCTCAATTCCTTTGTGATCCGGTCTCATCACCAGGATTCCCTTAGGACGGTGATTGGTGCTATGATTCCAGGGGATTGCTTCTCTGGACCTTCAGGACGCATATTTACATATCGCCATTCATCCAGGGAGCCGGCAGTATCTCAGATTTGCCTGCGACCAAGGGCATTTTCAGTTCTCAGCTCTTCCCTATGGTCTGGTCTGCCTACAGCGCCTCAGGTCTTCAACCGTGTCCTGGGAGCCTTAGTGTCCGTCTTCTGCCGGGATGGCATCAGAGTTTCTCCATATATGGACGACCTGCTTCTGAAAGCCCCCTCTGCGGAATTTCTTGGGCCTTCTCTTCGACACTCAGCAGAGCATGGTGTTTCTCACGGAGGATGTGGCTCACCAGATCGCACACAAGGTTTCGGCTGTTCTAACTCAAGATCCAGTTTCAGCCAAGAAGCTATCCTCTCTGGTGGGGAAATTCATCTCCACCATGGAAGCAGTCCCCTTTGCCATGGCTCACACCAGGGAACTCCAGTGGTTTGTGATCCAGGTATGCAAGGGTCAGCCAGACCTTCTGCAGATGTCAGTATCCCTCCCTCTTCATGTGGAACTGAGTTTGTCATGGTGGCTTGACCTCTCCTGTAGGGCAAGTCCTTCCTGATATCCTTCTGGACAACGGTGACAACGGATGCCAGCCTCTCCGGCTGGGGAGCGGTCCTGGGTCACCTGAGTGCTCAGGGACAGTGGTCTCCGGAGGAATCTCTCCTTCCCATCAATGTATTGGAAGTTCGGGCGATATTTCATGCCCTTCGTCACTGGAAGCCCCAGCTGGAAGAATGCCCAGTCCGGGTTCAGTCAGACAACGCCACGGCTGTGGCTTACATCAACAAGCAGGGCAGAACAAGAAGTCTCGCCGCTTGGTTAGAGGTCAAGGCTATTTTGTCCTGGGCAGAAGAACACATTCCTGCCATATCTGCAGTGCACATTCCATGTGTAGACAACGTCATGACGGACTTCCTCAGTCGACACACAGTGGACAGCGTGAGTGGGAACTGCATCCAGAGGTGTTCAACCTCATTGTTCAGAAGTGGGGTCTTCCTTGCATCGACCTGATGGCGACAAGACACAACCGGAAGGTTCCAAAGTTCTGCTTTCGCTGGAGGGATCCTCCTAGCTTTGGCAGTGGGTGCCATGTCCGTTCCTTGGTTATCTCCTCTGGCTTACATCTTCCCTCCCCTTCCTATGTTGCACAGGGTGTTACGGAAATTGAGACTGGAGCAATGTCCAGTCATTCTGGTTGCTCCATACTGGCCTTGATAAGTTGGTTTCCGGAGGTTCTGGATCTGTCGGTGGCAGAGCCGTTCCGACTCCCCTCTCTTCCGGATCTTCTCTTGTGGAAAGAGGACATTCATCATCTAGTGCTGACGTCTTGGAAATTGAATCCTCAATATTAAAGAAAGGTTTTTCTTCCGGTGTGGTGGCTACCATGCTTAGTGCTCATGAGCCAGTTTCCTCAAAGGCCTACCATCATGTCTGGTTGACCTTCCTATCTTGGTGTGCCAATAGGGACTTGTCTCAGGAATTTGATCTGCCCCCGGTCTTGGCCTTCTTGCAGGACGGTGTGGATAAGGGCCTCAGTTTGAGTTCCCTTAAGGTTCAGACTTCTGCTCTCTCTGGATTCTTTCAGAGGCGCATAGCTATCCTTCCTGATGTCAAGGTGTTTTTCCAGGGCGTTGCTCGTACTCGCCCTGTCTTTAAGGCTCCTACTCCTGAGTGGGATCTTAATCTGGTTCTGGGTGTTCTTCAGCGTCCTCCCTTTGAGTCCTTGGCTACTATTCCTCTACGCCTTCTGACGTGGAAATGGCTTTCCTCCTGGCGATTGTGTCTGTTTGCCGTATCGCGGAGTTGCATGCTCTGTCCTGTAGACCACCATTTTTGGTGTTTCACAAGGACAAAGGCGGTGCTTCGCACCTCAGGAGTTTCTTCCCAAGGTGGTTTCAGAGTTCCGCATCTGCCCTGACCCCACCTCTGACAAGGAGAGGTATTGCCACTTGTTAGACATAGTGCGTTGCCTCAAGTTTTATGTACATCGCACTGAGTCTATCAGACAATCAGACATGCTGTTCGTCATTCTTGATGGTCCCAGGGCAGGAAGACCTGCATCCAAAGTGACTATTGATTCTTGGATCAAGTCCACTATTCGTAAGGCTTACAAGCTGAGGAATAAGCCTGTCCCTTTCAGAGTCACGGCTCATATTACTCGATCTATTGGGGCCTCTTGGGCTTCAAGAATCAGGCCTCTGCTGATCAGTTGTGCAAGACTGCCACTTGGTCGTCGGTGCACACCTTTTCGAAGCACCACCGTGTTGATGTCTTGGTATCGGCTGATGCCTGCTTTGGGAGGAAAATGCCTGTCTAGGATCTTCTTCGGTTCTTGGTGCTTCCTTCTCTTTTAAGCCCTGTTTACTCTAGTTCAGTGTGCTGTGTAACAGTTTGGGGGGTGTTACCCCTGTTCAGTGTCTGTTGACACTTCATTGTTTTGTAGGGCTATCTCTGACCTCATGGTTCATATCTGCCCTGGTGACTTTGGTGGCCTTGCGCCTGGTCCTTGCCTTACTTCCTGCCTCTGGGAAATTCAATGGTTGGACATCCCAAAGTTACCAGCAACCTGTATTGGACGACCGAGAAAAGAGGATTTTAGTCTTACCTGTTAAATCCTTTTCACTTAGTCATACGGTTTACTGGTCTCCCACCCTATCAAGAGACCATGCTTGGCTGTCCTGTGGCAGACAGTGGGGGTCCTTCGGGGTCATGCTCACAACTTCCACTATCTAGTCATAGTTAGTGTCTCAAATCTTTCTGGAGCTGATTGGCTAGCTGCAGCCAAGGAGGGAAGGTAAGCTCCACCCCCTGCAGTCATTTCTAGAATTGTTCCTGCCTACTTAAAGGGGCGGATCGCCTACCCAAAGTTACCAGTAACCTGTATGGACTAAGAGAAAAGGATTTAACAGGTAAGACTAAAATCCTCTTTTGATTAGTTAATCTAACGGTCTACATTAATGTTCAGAACAGTAGCGTTATCGGGGTGAGGTACAATAATTGTCTACCCTGATCCAAGCGAATAAACCAGTGGTTCTCCACCAGGGTGCCATGGTGTGCTACAACGTGCATTCAGGGTGCACCTTTGTCTCTATGAAGACTAAAACATTTAGAGTTTCAAATGTATGAAAACTGTTATGAACAATATAATTGTTGTTGTTATTCTAATGCTGAGACTAAAGAATAACTGTTTATTGTATTTGTAACCTTCATTTTGCCTATGACACATGGCCTAATAAATATTAGGGGTGCCCCAACAATTCCAGAATGCGTATTAGGCATACCTTAATCTAACAAAGATTGAGAACCACTGGATTAAACATTAAGTTCCAGAATGGAATACCCCTCTATCACCTCTGTATCATGCCTTAGTGAATACCCCCAGTGAAAGCTAAAGCTGAGATAACTTCTACAGTTGCTATGTTATTATATAAAGTTTATGCACTAATGTATCCAAAGTTGGCGAAATATTAGTGCATTGGTTCCATAGAATAACATAGGACACGGAGAAGTCCTCTCACTGGAGAAGTCATCTCCGCTTTATCGCCACTTTATCACAACTTGGTGCATCTCCTTCATAGTGTTAATCCTTTGAGTGCCAGAGGGGTATGCAACACATTGCAAAGCAATGCACTGCATACCCCTCTGGCACTAAAAGGGTTAAAGAGCATTGTATGTATATATAATATTCAAAATCTTCGTAAGCACTGTTACAGCAGTCCTGCTGCCCTTTATATTAATGTAGACACAGTATATACACACAGTGATGGGAACCACACAACTCTGTAGAAAATGGGGCACACTAATGAGTGATTTGGCCAGGGCCCACGAGTATTTAACTGGCCCTAGGTAAACCCGCTGTACCACAGGGGACAAATAAGAGCCAGAATTTCACATATATTTAAAATGTAGTTTTGTAACCCCTTGAATTCCAGGTAGGGCTCATGTGCATTAAGACGCATTCTGGGGCGGGGTTAAAAGCCTCATTTAAATTAATGGGAATTTTTATTTGTCCTATGTGGTGCAGTTGATTTGCCCCAAAATTGCTCCAGTTTGCTTTTATACGTAATAGCTAGCACAGTGGTTCCCAACCCATGCCTTCAGGGCCCAATAACAGGCCAGGATTTAAAGGTGAACTCTCACCTCCCGTAAAGTGCTTCTCATGTGAGTCTTGCTGATGCATTTTACATCAGTTTCTTGCCATATATTTCATTGTTCCCTCTAAAAATAGATTTCATCTGGTAGAATGGAATTTGTTGCAAAACTCTTGCTAATCTGTAATACATGTGGTGTTACCTAATTGTACCTAAATAGCAATAATGCTGCCCTAGCAACATTTAAAGGAACGCTAAAACAATACAAATTGAATAGGTTGAGATAAATATCACGTGCTTACAGCTAGCATAAGTTGAATTAATTGTTAATGTTACCCCCCTAAAATCTAATGCCAAACTTGCATACCCCTCTGGTGGTTAAAGGGTTCCAGGCCTTAACACTGTGAGTGCCAGAAAGGTATGCAAAGCATTTCATTGCAATGCACACACAGGGTTAAAGCAATCTTAGGAGACTAGTAAGATAACTAATAAACACGCAAATAGCTTACAGATATCTAGAGCTAAACCAAGGACCGGTCAAAGTGACCCTTTAGTTGGTAATATTGTAGCACACATGCAATGTAATATATCAAATTCTATTCACAGCTAATGATGCATCCAGTTTAATTTGGTTAAATAGAAGTTGCATCATTAACATTGTGTTTGCTCATCATTATAATATTATACTGGCTAAGTCTCATTACACACACACACACAGTATTTTGATGTGAAATCTGATACAGAACCTGCAGATTACTTTGAGATGAATAGCCTGCTAGATTGGTCTGGAACATTTTTTTTTTGCTTAAGTTTTTAAAGGATTTATGCCTAATTTGTTTAATTTATATGCAACTATATTATTGTATTTATACTGCATCTATGGGAGACTTGATATAAATCTGAGGCTGTGCTGGCCAGCCTCACAATGGCCTGTCATCCATTTTGGGGTTCTGACCCCACTGGCTGGCAGTGGGGTGTCGTAAATATAGAAGTCTGATGCTTAAATCACAGACTTTACTTGCTGTACCAGCAGCTCCATAGACTGCAAGGGTTGGTTTTGAAAACCCTTCACTTGCAGTCTATAGGAACAGTGATCACAACCCTTGGAGACTGAACTGGGAGATGTTATCTTCTCTATCACCTGGTCAGCCTGACAACTTCAGGCAAGGGAAAACCAGAAGGGGGTACTCCAGTTGCCTGTAAATCTCCATTGTACACTGTTGCCCCTATCAGATCATCATAGACAGAAAAAACTTAACACAGGCATGAGCATCATGTGCCCCACCAGCTACTGATAGGCTGCAACTCCCATCACCGACTGGTAGGGAAAGAGGCCTCTTCCTCGACGTTTAGCTGAGGGACGGCATGACTGCTGGGCACGAGCATCTTTTGGCAATATTTTGCCTTTTGGATGTTCTTAGTGGCTGGCGGGGCAGTAGGCTGGGTGGGGATTTTGGTTATTTATAAATATTGCCCGTGCGGCTGCCTACGCACTTTTATTGTTCAAGCAAGAGAGCCGCGCAGGAATTTTCTTCTTTGTTCCCTCCCTCCCTCCCCTTTTTTCTTTATTGTCACAGCGAATTTGTCAGGGGTGGGTCCTCGCCAGGTATTTCATTGAGCTGTTAAGTACCCTAGTGGGTTTTGGGGAGTTAATCCCCCCGCTCGCAGGCTAAAGGCGCGAGTGGGGGCAGAGACTCTTGTTTGTGTTAATCGTGCCACTCGGCAGTTGCTGAGATGCAGGCATAACGTTATATTATTGTTATGTTTTTAATAAAGCTGTGGCCTTTTCCTTCCCAGAGAGTTGTCCGTGTTTGTTACTGGGGGGATTGGGCTTTCATTATTGTATAAACAAACAAACAAACAACAAACCAGCGCTTCTCTATGTATAGAATAAATATGTGCCCTGTGTTTAGCATATATAATAATATTTCTAAATAAATGAGATATTAGTTTTCACAAATTGGCCAAGTTGCGGGTAAGCTTGCCACCTCGCCAAGGTTTCTCACTGTACGGCAAGTCCTACTCTTTGCCTCAGATTATATACTCCTGGCCAATGCCTGGGAAGCTATAATAGATTTTGGATACAGAATTGCACCAGTCTTATTCTATGAATTGTTACTGTAAGTTATTTTATATGTTTGGAGACTGCTCTGTAGAAATCTTGGGTTTGTTCCTAGCGACGGACTCTTATCCTGAATCCAAATTGACTCTCAGGCTGATCCAATAAGGATTGCAACGCAGACCTAACTGCCACATAAGCACGCTTGCTGAGAGGGCAACTATTGTGGTGATAGATGCCCTTTAAAGTCTCAGATGTTAGAAAATGTGGAAACAAGATTTATTTAAAACATTAAGTATATCTGGCATGCTGTTATATTTATTTAATTTGATTCATTTTCCCCAGAGGTCATGCAGACATACTATACTTCATTTATTCTTAACCAATGGATCAGAATATTATTGTGCCTCAGTGATATTTTTTTCCCGTCTGGTGCTTGGTCCTTCCTGTACTTACACTGACCAATAACCTCTCAGTAGTTCTAGACACTGAGAACTGTTAATTCTGGACCAAGCCAACTGTACTGTAGTGAAGAAATAACCATTTCCCAAATACTCATTGATTGACACGGGAGGGGGTTATTTATTTTAAGAAATTATATATATATATATATATATATCATGGTACAGTTGTTGTGATCCAGAAATACTTTCTCCCTTGTACATCATCCTCTAGGAAGAAGGGTTTGAGACAAACTGTAAAATCTGCACTTGATTAATCTGCATTCATGACTAATTTGTCTACGGAGCTTTTCACTTCTCACTTTCAGTTGTATGTGACAGGATCTTGTGCTGCAAATAAAAGCATAGTTGTCAGGTTGTTCTTTATCTCCTTGGATTCATGAGAGAGACCCCTTTAGTATCCAAGTTATTGAAACAGGGTTATATTTTAAAAATGTTTTTCTTGGTTAAATACATAGTAATAGTAACACTTTTCTAATTATTATTATTATTAATATTATTAGGATGTTATTTATAAAAACACATTAAAGGGATAGTAATACTTCGTTTTATCTTTATTTTATTTTGTAGGCATTAAAAAAACACGAAGAACGATATAAGTCTTATCTCTCAAACCTTTATGGTTTAAGATATATTCACAAGCAAAGTCCCCCCCCCCGTTCAACCAGATCAGAAGGGAGGTGCCCAGGTAGACTGCAGAGAGGGACAGTCTTCAATTAAGATGAGGGAAAAAGCTGAAAAACTTGTCAAGGGGGGAAGGGCTTTCATTCTTTTCATGCAAAGAAGATTGTCCCCTGCTGTTATCTGTCTGGTCTTACAACCAGATTCACATCTGAGAAGAGATGGCTTACACTAGGAAAAAGGGGCGGGAGGGGGAAACTTTGCTTGTGAATATCTCTTAAACCATAAAGGTTTGAGAGATAAGACTTATATCGTTCTTCATGTTTTTTTAATGCCTACAAAATAAAATAAAGTTAAAACGAAGTATTACTATCCCTTTAAAGCCAACATTATACAATTTGCATTATAGCCAACCTAGAGTTAAGGCTATAGTTAAGTTAAGGCTATACTTCAGAGGACACATATTCTATGACCTCCCATACTTGTTTGATCAATGTGTAATCAATGACCGCTAATCACAGGGTAGTCTTGGAGTTAAACTTGTGCTCTCTGAAGTATAACTAATTTACATAATACTGATCACTTAAGTGAAAACTTGTTTTTTTTTATAGCTAAACTTTCTTTTGATCCAGTATGATTCGCTCAGACATTTGTCTTTTTTGTTCAGTTGAACTTGGTTGTACACATAGTTGATCCTTTTTCCATCTTCTGTTTTGCGTGATCTATTATTTTGTTTGTTTGAGTGATCTTTCAGTACATGATCAACCTTTTTGTTTTTTCAATATTTTTTTTTTATTTGATAAGTAAGCTTTGTGCGTACAGTCAACATTTATTTATTTTTTTACACTATTTGATGAACATTTTAAATGATACAGCACAGCTATAATACACTTAATTCGCTGGCAGTCTTTGTCTTTAATTATGTATTATCTTCCATATGTTTCAGCCACGAGTGCCCTCTACCTGCGGTCTATAAAAAGAGTCTGTGACTCAACTGTTGTGACTAAGACTCATATCTCTACGTATTATTGTCTTAATCAGAACAAATAAAGAGTACAAACCTATATAAAGTTGAGTTATAAACTTTTTTATAAACTGCATATAGAGAACACCACTAAAAATGGAAGAGAAAAACTTAAATAGCTGACACGTTAATCATATGTAATTAAAGAAAAATAAAGCTGTCAGGGAATATATATTATACTTCAACAATTTATCTTATACTGTATAACATGGATAATGACAATGGCTGTGACAACAGTTATGTTCCAACAGATCTTACATGCCGTCGATAATGATACCTGAATTGAGCATATTGAATTCAAGTGTATAGCAATGATGTAATATTCTCAAAATATGTACTCTCATAGGCTGTCTGAAGGTGATCGGAGCTTTAGTCCAGTAATGGAAACCACATATTGCTCACCTCTCTCCTAGCTCTGCAGCGGTTCCTGTGTAGACGTGCAGTAAGCATGTTTCATAAGTGGTCAAGGATTTACGTGATAAACCTACAGGTTATTTTTCATTGTTTAGAGTTATTTAGATTGGACATCTCTGTATGGTGTATATATTTCCATTTCTTCCTTGACATTCAACAGAGGTGATTCAGAGCTATTCTCATAAATATTATTTATTTTCAGTATAATTTTCCATGTTACAGGCAATTGGAATTTAGTCTCAGGTGAATATATAAATAAAACATGCAATTTCTTATTGGCAAAACAGGATGCGAAACAAATGCAAAGGGCAATTTTTATCATTTTGCTAGAGATTTCTTTACAATGTGCATGAGGTGTCTCTAGCAACCAAGGGGCTAAAGATCTGTTTCAAATGAAATAGGAGGCACAATGTTACAAAAAATGCATTTCCTCCTCAGAGACTTTCCCTGGGCCCCTCAGTCTTTTTTCTGGTACAGAGAGAGGCGTTGGAAAGAAAAAGGAAGAAACTCTGTGCTAGCACACCATAATATACACATGCAATATATGTACAAAAATAAGAACACAAATAAATAATGTATGGAGTGCAGCAAATCCACAAACTAGGAACAAACCTAATAAAAATTACCCAGATGTGTAACCTGTGTAGAGCATATATTATACTAATGTGTCAATTTACTTTTCTTATTTGTCCAGGTTGGCACACGAACCATGGGGTAAAGTTCCCTCCTTCAGAGGGAAGGGCACTTAAAAGAAGGAAGAAGGCTGCGAGTTCCCTCCAGTTTACCCACGCCACTTCCAGTTTCAAGTGACCTGCCTAGAGAAAGGGTGTATGGGCACTGCCCTCTTTGTTAGACTTCTTTTTTTATTGTTATTTCTAGTTATATGGGACTGTAAATCCTCCATTAGGCGTGTTTCCATTAACTGGCTGTTAGGGACCAGGAACCAGACAGGGCACAAAAAGATAAAATGCAATACACCTTTATTATTGTAACAAAAACAGAAGACTGATCCAAGAGCATAAACAAAAAGACACACCAGAGTTGGGAATAAAGACAGGTATTCAGCCGAGCCGGAGTAAGGAAACCAGAATTCTGCGATGTCAGGAACAAGCCAAGTGGTCTGGAACACAGCAAACAGGAACGCAGGAAAATCCACAGCAACCAGCAGCAACAGGTCAGCAAACAAACACAAGGTCAATGGAGAAGTGAGCCAAGCTGCTATAAATACCTTGAGAGGGTTGGCTGATAACAGGTGAGCAATCAGAAAAGTTAGCTGATTTAGCCCGAGTCAGAAAGTCAGAAGACAGCAGCAGTGGATAACAGAGCACTAGATTACCTCAGACAGCAGAATCAATAGGCAGAATGGAAGCAGCTCATCAAAACCTTGACACTGGCTCCCTTGTTCATGGATTGCCCAGTTCACAGGTTCTGCCCAGGACTTTAAATTTGAGGAGGTTGACTTGGCTATATAAATCTGTACTTCATTGTTGAGTTTCTCTTATGTCCAATATGGCTGCCAGGTGCAACCTGGAACAGGGGAACCATATGTGATACTAGAATGTACTCTGATCATGACTGTTGCCAGCCTGATTGGCTGGGGTGCGGTACGAGGTCACCTGGGAGTCCAGGGTAGGTGCACTGAGGAGGAGTCTCTTCAATCCATCAGTGTCCTGAACATGGCTGTGGCACACATTAACCATCAAGAGGGTGCTCAAAGTGCTGTCACCTGGTTCGAGGTAATGTACATCCTCGGTTGGGCAGAAGACCATTTTCCAATCATCTCCGCCATGCACATTCAAGGGGTAGAAAAAGTATTGGTGCCAGGATATGGATCCCGGAGAGTGGGCACTCATTGTGGAGGTGCTCTACTTAATTGTGCTTTGGTGGGGTGTATCCACAATGGATCTCGGGGCCACCAGGGAAAACTGGAAGGTTCCTTATGCTCTCAGAGGGGAAATCCTCTGGCCTTTGCCATGGATGATTCCATGGAACTTCCATCTAGCTTATGTCTTTCCTCCAATTCCTCTCATACCCAGGGTACACGGGAAGATCAGGATGGATGGTGCGACTGTGGTTCTGGTCACTCCTTAATGGACCAAGAAGGCATGGTTTGTGGACCTGGTCAGTCTTTCCATTTAGGATCCGCTTCACCTCCCTCCAAGGCAGGACCTCCTGCTCTAGGCTTACCTGTGGAAAGAAGATATGGAAAATATTGCTTTGACGATGTGACTATTGAAGCCCATCTTGAGGAGAAAAGGGTTCTCCACTGAGGTCTTTACTACTATGATTCAGGCCCACAAGCCTGTCTCTTCTAAGGCCTACCACAGTGTATGGTCTTTGTTTCATTACTGGTGTTTGGACAGGTCTGTATCTTCGCAGGAGTTTAACCTTCCTTTGGTGTTATGCTTTCTCCAGGATGGAGTGAATAAGGGGCTTGAGCTCCTTGAAGTTTAAAATTTTAGCGCTTCGTGTTCTTTTAGAGACATATTGCTACCATTCCAGATGTCAAGGTTTTTCTTCAAGGGGTGGCTCATGCCTTCCCTGCCTTTAAGGCTCCTACTCCTCTGTGGGACCTTAATTTTGTTTTAGGAGTGTTGCAGAGGCCTCCTTTTGAGCCCCTTGCAAGCCACCTTTCCTGGACTTTCACAAGGATAAGGTGGTGCTTATTAAGGAATGACAGGAATTTCTTCCTAAGGAGGCTTCTGAGTTCCATATCAATCAAGAGATTGTGGTGCCTTCTGTAACGGATCCTACCCGTGTCTGGGCTAGAGACTGGGTACCCAAACCATCCTACAAACTAGGGACATTTTGCCCTATTGGGACCCTATTCTGAGACTGATTGTATGACTCTTCAAACCAGAGTCATACACTAAAATAGACACTGGGTGAATGGGCAGCCTGATACATAGAGCTGCCCTGGGTTACATTCATGTACAAGTGTATTAAGTTTGGTTTTATTGTCAAATATTGTATGTGTTTAATTGTACTTGTCCAATTCAAAGGTTTGTGCAATCACCAACTACCAGGTATGCAAATATCTTCCATAGCCTAACATGGGGAATGGTAGGCAGCTCAGGGATTGGTCAAGGATGGAGCAGGGCGTTCACAGTAGTCAAAGAAAGGCTTCAACCTTGGGCCACTGTCCCTAAGATGTGTACTGAAGCCACTCCAGCCATTTGACTGTGTACTGTAGCTAGATCCCCTGCTGTGTATTAATTAAGCCATTGTGAATTGCAGTCAGACCCCCTGCCATGTGGTAATTAGTTCAAACCCTCAAGTCTTTGTTCATCAAACCCTTTTGTATCTGAAATGTAATCATGTCTGAGTTATTGTGTTTGTTAGGCCATCTGCTGTTGGCCTTTTGTCTACTGTGATATGATTAGATTAACCCATACTGTCTCTGGTTTCCACATAAGAGTCAATGCAAGATTTGTGTATAAATATCTGTGATCTTTGCCAATAAAGTGAGTTATGTTTTGGAGTGAACCAAAGTCCTGGAGTTTTGTGTTCTTATGCTTTTAAAGTGGCCACTCTGCCGCCCATCTGAGCCCAGGTTCCTGCATCGTTCGTCCGTCTGCTGCCAGTATCCTGTTACCCATCTCCGGATCCTGTCAGACGGCAACGTGGACTCTGCCTTGCTTCTTCCAAGTTCCAATAGAACCTTCGATTTGAGCACCGGAGTGCTCAAACGGCTTTGCAACCGCTACCCTGTGTTCCTGTGCCATTTTCCCTGTTCTTCGTAGCCCGGGAGTAGAGGCTTCACCCTTTACTGCCTGGTGTTCTGGTTCTGCGAAGGTCGACGGTTCGAGAGCCCGTCGACCCCTCGTCCATCCGCATCCTTCGAGGCAGAGTCAACTACTCCGGGGTTCGACGCCAATTTGAGTCGACTACCAGACCGGTTATCTGCTCGACTGGTGCATCCAACGGTGCTTATCTGGTGTTGAGAGGGAGAGACCCGGGAACGATGGCGGAAGGCGACGCGGTTCCTTCTCCGCTTCCGTTACACCTTCATTTTGTCCTGACACACAATCTGACAAGAAGAAGGTTCTCCATTTGTTGGATGTGGGGCCGTGCCTTAAATTTTATGCACACCGTACTGAGCCTCTTTGCAAAGCTGACTTTTTGTCATACCTGTGGGTCCTAGGGCATGGCAGCTTCTTCCAAGGTCACTGTGGCCTCTTGGAACAAGGCTACTATACTCCAGGAGTATGAACGCAGAAAGAAATCCATTCCTTTCATGGTCACAACACATGCCACTAGGTCTGTGGGGACCTCCTAGGCATACAAGAATCAGGTCTCGGCTGAGCTGATGTGCAAGGCAGTGACATAGTCCTCTTTGCACACCTTTGCTGAACACTACTGTGTTGATATTCTTCCTGCGGCTGAATCCAGTTTGGGCCGGAAGGTCCTTCAGGCAGCCTTACCTGTCTAAGGACCTGCACACTTGGTTGCCATACTGTTGTTCAGTTGTTTGAGCCCCGTTGGCTCTTGTTGTTGTGTGTTGGGACAGTTCAGTGTCTGCTGAAAAAACAAAAGTTACTTCTTCAGGGATAAAGATCTTTATCCTTGAAGAAGTAACATTTTTTTGGTTATGAAATGCGTAGGATTTACTTATTTTATCTACATATGTTTTTATGGCACATGTGCTTTGATACACATTAGATTTGTGTACTTTTTTTATATTAAATAATGTTTGGTTTTATTATTTTATTGATTCCATTCATTTGTGGAAGAAGGTTTTTCCAGTTTTCCCTACAGAGAGCTTGGCCTGGGGCTTATTCCAGGTATTGTTCGGTACCACTAGAGATGGTGTTAAGTCTCTGTGACATGCGAGTATCCCATTCATTAAGGGTGCTAACTGGTGGTGGGTTTATGCTAAAATGCTACACTGAAAGTTCTTTATGCTTTCTGTTATATGTGGAAAACAAGCCTTCTGAAAGTTGGTTACGTCACTGAATGTTTACCTGGCAATATATACCTGGTGCATATTATGAGAGTCCGTTATCGTTTTCCCAGTGAGTTCCCACCTAACGGGTTGAAACTTTTACATTTTGAGTGTGTGCACTTTTTTTGTCTTTTAAATTATTTGTCCCCTATGGTGCAGTTCATTTGCTCCAGAATTTGCTCCAGAATTGCTCCAATTAATTATGCCAGCCTCACACAGGTCAAACATAGATTGCAGCTTTTTCATAGCACAAATCATTGCCCATGGCTGACATTCAGTGATGAGCTGTATCTCTTATTTATTTTCCTGATGCTGTAATAGAGTGTGACCTGATTTAGCATGTCAGTAGACCTATATTAATGATAAGAAACCAATTTCTCTTCAAATGCATCATAATTGCTCCTATTTCCATATCTGTAAAGACAGAAGTCCAGATTTTTTCCAAGCTTTTATTAGCGTTACCAAAAATAAATTAGAATTTCTACATACAGGCTGTAACATAGTAAAATGAATGGGCTCACTGGGCTGTTGTCAAAAGAGGGACAGTTTGTTTTAGGTGGGTGGGACATTGCTGAGACTTTGTTACTTCATGACCTACTAGGAACCCTTTATGTAATAAAATACTTTGGCCTTTTTCTAAATTTTTTATTTAATTTACAAAGACTAATTTATAAACACATACATTAATTTTGTATAAACTTCAGAGGGAAGGGCACTTAAAAGAAGGAAGAAGGCTGCGACTTCCCTCTTTCCTCCAGTTTACCCACGCAGATTCCATTTTCACGTGACCTGCCTAGAGAGAGGGTGTACTGGCACTGCCCTCTTTGTTAGACTTGTTTTTTATTGTTATTTCTAGTTATATGGGACTGTACATACAGTCAAAGACTATTTGATGACCAATTACATTATAGCAGGGGTCAGAAGGGTTATGAGAGTAGATTGATCAATTTTATTCTTGAGTGATGCTATGGGCAAGGTTTTTGCTGCTGTATCATAATACATACATAAATGTTAAAGGGATAGTAATACTTCATTTTATCTTTATTTTATTTTGTAGGCATAAAAAAAACATGAAGAACGATATAAGTCTTATCTCTCAAACCTTTATGGTTTGAGAGATATTCACAAGCAAAGTTTCCCCCTTTTACCTAGTGTATGCCATCTGTTCTCAGACGTGGAATGCAGTCCATAGACCAGACAGATAACAACAGGGGACAATCTTCTTCATATGAAAACAATGAAAGCCCTGCCCCCCTTGACAAGCTTTTCAGCTTTTTCCCTTATCTTAATTGAAGATTGTCCCTCTGTTCAGTCTACCTGGGCACCTCCCTTCTGCTCTGGCTGAGCAGTGTTACATCAGTAAAAGGGATGGGAGGGGGATACTTTGTCATTGAATTACCCTTGAACTACATCTCTGACAGAATTGAAATAACACTCTCCAAAGTCCAAATACTATGATGATTAATTAGAGCTGCTTTTATTATGAAACATTACTATCCCTTTAAATTGTGTTGTTGAGGGGGAAGGCTAACCGTGCGTCTGTATACTCGCACGGTTATGAAGCTACTTGGCTGGAGCATGTGCAGCACACACAGAACAGGAAGTGTGCATGTGCATGCACAGAAGACTGGGCTCGGCGGCGGCCGAGCAGCTTGACAATGAGTTATTGACACTTACATTTTAAGTGCAAATTACAACATTTAAGGCCAAAAAAATGGTGCCAAATCAACTGCATCATAGGGAACAAATTATAATCCCCCAAATTCCCACTAATTTTAATGCTGCTTTTAACCCCATGAATGTTAGTGAGGTCTCTAACGCATTGCGGAGCATTTAACCATTTTAACGCCTTAAGCACCAATGACGTGCCAGGACTGTCACGACTGTTCTGCACTTCAGGACCAGTGACAGTCCTGGCACATCATGGAATTGCATGCCGCTTGGGGACCCCTAAATCCAGTGACGAACATAAATGCCCAGTGGTCCTTAACGTCCGCCGGTCCAGGGACCAGAGGGATTTGCAAAGCAGTGCTGTGCAATGCCTTGTGCAGTCCTGTGGTCCATAACCTTTTGAATGCCAGAGAGGTACATAGTGCATTGCTTTTGCAATGAGTTGTGTACCCTTCTGGCACTGAAAAGGGGTTTAAATCCCCTATGGTGCAGTGGGTTTGCCCGCTGAATGGCTGCAATTTTAAATGTGCGTGGTGGGCTAAACATACTAAAACACACATGGATATATGTGAACACAGCTATACATTTAGCATGACAGATAAAAACAAAATTGATACAGAGCCCAGAATGTATTGATGATTGAAGTTCTGTGAGATCTTATTGCAGGACTGCAGCCCTGTCTCTTTTGATATTGATCCTAGTCTAGAGCTCCCTGAGGCTGACATATGGCAGGCCTCTAGCCAACTCCAGAACGTGCTGCTTTGCTTCAGCTGGACCTATATTTCTCTTCAGATGCAAGTTTCTGAAAGGATGGTATCAATTTACAGATTTTGTATACAGAATGCTGTATACCAGTGGATTCTTTGACCATAAGCTTTTTTTAACCCTTTGAGTGCCAGTGGTATCCAGTGTATTGCAAAGTATTGAACCTTTCTGGCATTAAAAACATTAAGAAACAATATGTCTTATCTCTCAGACCTTTATGGTTTGAGAGATATTCGCAAGTAAATTCCCCCTGACTGGCTGTATTGGTCAAATCTTCCATCTAGCTGACAGATTTGGAATCTGGTCCGCAGACCAGCCAGCGGCTCTTCAGCAGAGCTGAGATTGCAAGATATAAAGATAACTTCTTCATTGGAATAGTCTACAAAATGTGCCTGGTTTGCAAGCACACTTTGTAGATTGTTCCAATGAAGTAGTTATTTTTATATGTTACAATCTTGGCTCTGCTGAAGAGCCACTGGCTGGTCTGCTGACCGGATTCCAAGTATGTCAGCTAGATGGCAGATTTGACTGATACAGCCAGTCAGAGGGAACTTTACTTGCAAATATCTCTCAAAACATAAAGGTCTGGAGATAAGATTTTTTTAATGGCTACAACATAAAATTAAATTGAAGTATTACTATCACTTTAACACGTGAATCTTATCTCCATTACTTTTACATATCACCTCCCAGTAACCTACTGTGAAGCACATTATTAAAACCTTTTGCCCAATCCAAGTATCCTACATCAACAGCAATTCCCTTGTCAAATGTACTTCTTACCTTTTCAAAGAACGCAAATAAATAAGTTTGACGTTCTCTACTCTTCATAAAAGCATGCTGACTCTTAGTAATAATGTTATTGGTTGTCACATAGTCCTGAATACTGTTGTTATTCCTTCAAATATTTCACCCACTACGAAAATCAAACTCACAGGTTTTAAAGGGATAGTAATTCTTAAATTTAACTATAATGCATCTTGTAGACCTTAAAAAATCAAAATAAATGACCCCAGCGGCATCTCTCAAACCTTTATGGTTTGAGAGATATCCGCTTTCAAAGTTCCCCCTCCCCTGATGTCAGTGCTTTAGCTGACTGCAGGGGAATGACTGTTATTGGACTACAACTGCCATAATCCTCAGCCAAACATTGATCAGCTGAGGATGATGGGTATTTAGTCCATCAACAGCTAGAGGATTGCAATACAACCTCTGGTCTATACTTAGGTAGCTGAAATAGATTTTATGTGCATAATTGCATTTAAAAAATTACAGGTAATGTTACTGGATGCTTATTTTATTTTTGGGAAGCCCCTCTCTGGAAACCCTGGGTTTGCCCTGGAGTGTTGGTACTGTGTGAAGGGCTAAATTCCTAGAGCTTACGCTTAAAACCTTGTGTCTTGTTGCCAGCTTGGGCCATGTAATGGTGCTAGCCTCCCTACTGCTAATGGTGTAATTAGGCTGCACAGTACACTAGTAAGTTAGATTGGCCAAAGCATTAGGTCTTTTGAGAACCTAGCAACTCCCCTGGGGGGCAAAGATTCTGCAGTAAGAAGAGGTGGACCATACAGTTATGTTGGTCTCATTGGTAGAGATCAATATCTAGCCAATGAGACCGCTCAAGCTTACAGGCAGAAAGCCACCGTCATTGGAGGAGGCTGGATAGAGGGAGGGGAACAGAGGCAGAGTAAAGGACTGCTGTTGCAGAGCAGGTAACTGCAGTCTATCAGGAAGTAGGTGCAGGGCAGAGTTTATTTCTATTTCGGCCAAACAGAGCTTTAAAAACCTAATTTAATATACTTTTACACATATTCACTATATAATCTAACTATTAAGGCTAATTTGTATAGGGGTGATAGACCCCTTTGCAAAAACAGCAAGAAAAACTGAATTATTTGGTCTGGTTTGAATTTAAAGGGACACTAAGGTCCCATAAAAAAATCATCTTGTTTTGTAGAGTTTAAAAAAATAAATTACGTGGCACAAATCCTATCTCTCAAACCTTTACGGTTTCAGAGATATTGGCATGTAAAGTTCCCCCCTCCCTCCCCTTCTCCTGACGTCAGCGCTGTGCTGACAGCAGGAGATCCCTGTCCTGGGACCAGATGGCGGCTCTACAGCAGAGCTGAAAGTATGCCTGGTTTGCAAGCACAGTTTGTAGCGATTTCAGCTATGCTGAAGAGCCTCCTCAAGTCAGCAGACTTGAATCTCCTGCTGTCAGCTGTAAAGGGAAACTTTAGATGCAAATATCTCTCAAACCATAAAGGTTTGAGAGAAACGATTTGTGCCACATAATTTTTTTTAACTCTACAAAATAAGAAGAATATTTTATGGGACATTTCTGTCCCTTTAAATCCTGAGCGAATCATTCCCTTGCAATGAAAGTGCTCTTACGTCAGGACACACCCTAAAACAGGGTCATTTATGGACCTTTGACATGATTTGTCTGACCCTTCATGCGAATGATAAAAATGAAATCCTGTTAAAAAAAAATAATAAAATATATAGTTATGGTTACTGATGTATTGAAGTGAGCATGCAAGTTATGTAGCAAAATGTATGGGGGCATATTAGTTTAGTTTTGGATTGTACATGATAGTCTGCATATATTTCCTTTTTACCCAAATAATGAAATTACAAGTAGAATTATGTAGTGTTTGGCCCAAGATTAATTTTTGTTTTCCCAGTCTGGATTTTGAGGAAAGTAGTTTGGAAACCCCTACCCTGTAAAATAGTTATTTTCCTTAAAAATACTGTTTGTTTTTTTAACTGTACAGAAAAAAACGCATGGTAGTGATGAAAGGAGGCCATCTTTTAATCCTTTAAGTGCCAGGTAGGTGTTCAATTTATTGCAATGCACACCCCTTTGGACCTTTAAAGAGTTAAACTTTAGCAAACATTAACTAGTTAAATAGCAATTGTGCATTCTAAATATTTATATATCAAACCAATAATCTTTTACTAGCTTCCTGAGGCTTTCAAAATGAGACTTGAAAGCTTACAATGCATGAAGACTTCATATCAGTATTTGTATCTACACACAAGTGTTTCATGTGGAGATCTCAGATTTTAATTAGTTACTGCTTTGGTCTCTTTGATTCCTATTGGAATAAGTGTCTCTTACTTTGTTTGCCAGGACTTTCCTAGGCAGCTATTCTTCCAACAACAGTCTGGTATATGTGTATAGTATTTATTTTGCTTTAGACTACAACCCCCCAAAAAAAACTAAGTCTCCGCTGTGTTCAGAACACCTCCTGTATTTCACTGCTATGCACTAAGTATATATATATACACACGCATATACACACACACATATATATGAACAATATGTCTTAGGTATGCATGTGTTGTTTATGTGTGTATATATATATATATATATATATAATATTTCTCTATTTGTTTAAATATGTAACCCTTTACTGTAAATTCAAAGACATAATTGAAAATGAGACAAATCTCAATGAGTTCTTCCTGGTAAAACATTTTCTAAATAACTAAAGCTCTTCTTACACAATAACACTCCTTCCTGAAATCAACAATCACTATGTCCCTATCACATTAAAGTTTGAACCACTACAAGATAACAGTGGCACTGCTTGAAGGGAAGTTCCAATGTGAAAACAAGTATACAAACGGAACTGCACTCCAATGTAGTGAATAAAACCAATTCTCACTTTATTATACAATATCCAAGATAGACGTTATCATTGGTTTTACTCACTACACTGGAGTGCAGTTCCATTTGTATATTTGGACCTACCACATTAAAGTACACACATGCCCCACTCACACACCACAAAATAACAAACTATTCTCCTTCTTTCTGTGTTCAGTCCAGCCCCTGCTACCATTTGCCTTAACATTATGTCTTAAAGGGATAGTAATACTTTTAAAATAATTTTATTTTATATTGTAGCCCTTAAAAACATGAAAAATAATATGTCTTATCTCCCAAACCTTTATGGTTTGGAAGATATTCACAAGTAAAATAAAGTTCTCTTTTCCCGGCTGTTTCAGCCAACTCTGCCATCTAGTGGACAAATGTGGAATCCGGTCCACATATCAACCAGCAGCTCTTTAGCAGTGCCGAGATCGCGATCTTTAAAAAGTACTACTTAACTGGAACTGTGTACAAAATGTGCCTGGCTCACAAGCACACTTCGTAGACCATTCCAATGAAGAAACTCCTTTTAAAGATCGTGATCTCGGCACTTCTGGAGAGCTGCAGCTGGTCAAGGGACCGGATTCCAAATCTAAAGGCTAGAGCAGTGACGTCACTCCAGGGAAAACTTTACTTGTGAATATCTCCCAAACCATAGAGATTTGGGAGATAAGACATATAATTTTTCATGTTTTTTTAAGGGCTACAATATAAAATAAAATTATTTTCAAATATTACTATACCTTTAACATACAACACACTTATGTACCACACTTCACCTTAGCCCACACCTCTTCAAGCAGCACCGTCCTACTGTTTGCCTTCATTGTATTTTTCACACACAACCGCTTTGCCAGCAGTTCACCTGCCCACACACCTCTCAAAGTGTTAAGTTTACCTTCATTCTGTGCTTGCCAACAATTCACCTTGTTCCCCCCACCCACACGCACCTCTTTGACACCCACATATTTGCCTTCCTTTTATCTTAAATCCTTTTCGCCGTACAGTTTCCCTTCTTTATGTGTTTAACACGGTGCTGCATCACTTGCCTCACCAGCGAAGGCTCTTTTCTGCAGTCCCGTAGCCAGCAGAGCCTGCCCTGGAGACTACCCTCCCGCACCAGCATCTGCCTCAACCCTCCCCAAGGAAACATTGACCTGCAGCTACGTTTCAAAACACAGTGTCCCACAACTGTTAACCATTTTAGGGCCAAAGGGGTATGCAACACATTGCAAAGTAATGCATTGCTTAACCCTCTGGCATTCATAGGGTTAAGCAGTGTAGTATTGTCTTCGCCTCTCTTTTTATCCTCCACAGGGCTGGTGCAAGGATTTTTGCCACCCTAGGCAAAACCTTATTTTGCCGTCCCCTTGGCTCCGCCCCTTGTATCCCACCCCTATATGTGTATATGTGTCAGTGTGTTCCTTATATGTGTATGTCAGTGTGTGTTTATTTATGTCTATGTGTGTGTTACCTGTATGTCTGAGTCATTGTTTGTGTTCTCTATATGTGTGGATGTGTCAATGTGTGTGTGTTCCCTATATGTATATGTGTGTTTAATGTGGGTGTTCCCTATATGTGTATAAGTGTCATTGTGTGTGTTCCCTATGTGTGTCCAGGAAGCAGAGAGCCTCCAATTGAGTAGCATGAGGTACTTATTAGAAGGAATTGCCACTCAGAATACTTGCCTTTTAATTCCTATTGTGCAGATACAAATTATGAAGCCAGAAAGCTGGTATATACACATTCTGGTGTAAGAGAATACCTCACGTGACAATAAGAGAAAACATCCCAGCAGGCAATGGTCTCCCATTCATTGCTGCTACATGTGCTGAATACACCTCTAGCATTCAATGTCTTCAAATCCTCATATAAATCAATGGTCATATTTATTTGTCCTCTATGTTGCAGTTGATTTGCCCCAGAATTGGTCTTAGTACATCAGCCTCAGTTGAATGATTCTAACCCATAATACCAAGGCAGCAAGATAAACAAAATAACTGGAACCAACAGCTGAGGCAGCCTTGAGAATGTAATAATTTTATGCCTGCCATCAAAACACTACAAATTGCAAGTGCCCACTGAGCCCTGCTTGTCTCTGTATTGGATTCCTCCACCTACATTGGCCTCAACCTGAATATGCGTGGGTTAGAGTAGGTTAAGCCTATCATAGATACTCAGCAAGTGTGTGTGTTTTTTTTTTCTTTGGTGGTGTGTTTATTTTTTGGTAGAGTGTGTGTGTGTCTATTTTGTGGTGGAGTATGTGGGGCTTGTGTTGCATACTGTGTAAGAGCGAGTGGCAGCCATTTTTTGTGTGGCTTGTGTGTGTGTCTGTGGTGTAAGAGAAAATGGCAGACATTTTGTTTTTTTCCCTCACTTGTATAGTGGTGGGCGGGCCAACTTCCTGCATGATTTTGGAGTGTGTGTGTATACATATTTACTATGACATGGCATTCATGGCTGGACAATATTTATGTAAGACATCACAAATAAAACTACAATAGGAGCAATGTAGCAAATTCCAAAGCAAACCAGCTGTAACAAAATAAAATGTCCTCTTGATTTATAATGGGATTTTAACCAGAAAAACCCTGGAGAGGTCTACAGCTCATTGCTTCAAAAGCTGTTGGAGATCTCTCTAGCATTCATGGGGATAAAAGCCCCATTTAAATCAACGTGACTGTTTTGAAATTATATTTGTTCACTGTGTCCAAGTTGGTTTGCCCCAAAATTGCTGCTCCTTTGCTACTAAATTGGTCTTCATGTATTAACACATTAATAAAAGCTCTACATATGACAATGGTTCACATGTATCATTAAAATGTAGTTGTCACCCATTTTATACAGGACAGCAGCCCCTGCTCAGTTTCCAGGGTCCCCTGGCAGCTCTCACTCTTCACTAGCAACACCGAGCTCAGCACGTGAGGAGGGGGATGCACAGACACCATGGCGGGATAATCAGTATGCGCACCATGCACCTACAGCAGGGCTTGGTGTGTCCTATGTACCGTTCACCGCTCAGTCTCCCTCCTCTCCTGTCATTGATCTCCACTCCCCATGGCTGTCGCTCTTTCCTTCATCACAACAGCCGCCGAGGTGTGTGTGGCTCTGCTCTGACTGCGCCCCATTAGATGTGCGCCCTAGGCTGGTGCCTACCTCGCCTATAGGTGGTGCCAGCCCTGTTTCTCCATGCTTCCCCCAGCACTGCACTCAAAGAGTTAAATATACATTTAATCCCCCCCCTTCCTATTGTTCCATATTCCAAAACATTGACATAACACCCTTCCACTGTTTCCATATCAGCATCTTCAAGATTTCTCTAGAAGGGGAATGAAGTGTACATGGAGGGGAAGCATGTCATAGGAGAGGGTTGATCCAACTGGATTGTGTGTGCTAGGGGTTAATTAAAAGTGGAGGACTTATCAAGGGTTGGGCAGGAAGTGGACTGCCATTCCTGGAAGAGAAGGACAAGGAGAAGCATCCCTTTCTGTTTTTGTAGCTTGTGGTTTACCACAGCAGGAGGGGTAGTCTAACTTATGTGGTAAAGTTATGTGGCTTTAGCCTCGGTCTGGAGCCCTGTGGACGTTTTGCACTGGACTTAGGTTGCAGGTGGTGACGTTACCCATTGAAGCTAAGGTGGATGGTCTATGGAGTATTCTTGTGGAGTCAGCTGTAAGTGCTGAAGGATGTTTGGATTATAGAATGAGCCCGGGCAATTTGACCATGTTTGGTTCAAGGAATTTGGACTAGAAAGGACTGTCAGTTAATGATTATGGTAAAATATGAATAATACGGTGAATTTAAATAAAGCTGTGGCCTGTTAGCCCCATGTTACGTGTCTGTGTTTATTTGACATGTGTTTATTAAGACACAAAAATGTCTAGCACTTTTGTGCACTTTGCGGAAATGGTAGCTGTGGTGAACCTATGTATGCTTAAAGGGATAGTAATGTCAGAAAAAAAGTATTAACTATATGGTAGATACAATTAAAAGAGAGTGCTTGCACTTATTCGTATCTCTCAAACCATTATGGTTTGAGAGATATAGGAAAATAAAGTTCTCTGGTCCCTCCCATTTCTGGTTGATGAGCTGTAAAGCTGTCAGAAGCAGATTCTGGTTCCTGGATCAGACAGCGGCTCTTCAGCAGCGCCGGCATAGTGATACCTAATAATAAATACTTCATCGGAACGGTCTACAATGTGTGCCTGGTTTGCAAGCACACGTTGTAGACCATTCCAATGAAATATTTATCTTTAGATATCGGCACTGCTGACGAGCCATATCTGATTAAGTGACCAGAATCTGCTTTTGACATCTTTACAGCTCGTCAAGCAGAAAGGGGAGGGAGCGGAGAACTTTATTTCACTGTCGTCCAATACAGGTCACTGGTACTCTGGGAGGCGTAAGTCCCCTTTAATAGGCAGGAACAACTATGCAAATAATTTGCAAGGGGCGGAGCCTCCCCTCTTACTTAAGCCACCTTCTGGCCAGAGCCACTTTAGATTGATTTGTTCCTGGTGTGCTTCCACACCAGGTAGAGAACATCTATGCATCTTAGTATTTTATTATTTTTTTATTCAAATATGGAATACCACCATTAGGAGGGTGACCATGGCTGTGAATTGCCCTCTTTAAAGTGGCTGGTGCAGCTTCCAGGGATTTTCTGTGGACCTATACCCTGAAGAGGGGACAGCTTGTGTTAAGCAGCTCCCCTGTTGGGGAATTTACCTCTGGTTCTTTCCCTCCCTATCATGGTCACCTGAAGACAGAAGTCAGCAAGGAAGGTGAGTCACCCATTGAGTGCTGAAGGTCCACTTGTCCCCACAGTGTCCCTTTGATGGGCTTGTATTTGGGAGTTTTAATACACTCCAGCACTCATAGGGTGTTTTTATTGCATTATTACTGTTTATGCAATTTCTGTGTTATTCTCTGAGTTTTGGAGCATTGGGTATTCATTTATTTATGTTTCTCATGTGTTTCATGCTTGTTTGGGCACTTTTTAATGTTTTACTAAACTTTATTAAAAATGGTGTTCCGCGCCTTTAAGCGCGGCTTTTTCCCGCTCAGACGCAAGGGCTCCTTTACTCTCTATGGGAATTCACAGTATGGGACATATCTCTGGAACCGCTTGTCACAGCAACTTCAGAGAGGGCTCATTTTGATTCTAGGCTCCTGCTCTATCATCCGGAATGTGTTTTATTTATGTGGGGTGTTCAGGGGGGCTTCGGGCACTGTTTGGGGTACTTGTAGGGAAAAAACTACATTTCCCATGAGCGCTTGGTTCGCGCTCGTTTCTGATTGGCTGTCACGACGGCCGCCATTTTGTGGTACTTTTCCTAGGCGAGTACACTACGCAGGGACCAAGCCTTCTCTCTCCTCAACAGATTAACCCTTCGCTGGCCAGATAAGTCCGTTTTTAGAACATTTCTTGGGTGAAACTTTAATCTTAACACTTTTTCTGGGTGATAGTGTTATTAGTGGGGTATATTGACGCTGTGAGCATGTCTACTTCACTGGAGCTAGGGGCTAGACCCAAGTCTAAGGAGGATGGGGGGTCCGCTACCCCCATGGCGTTTTGCTCCTCTTGCCACATTGGGCTGGATGGCGATAATGTGGGGGATCTATGCCCTAATTGTACTGGTCAAGATAGCAACCCTGGGCTTCCCAGCCACGCTATTGAGCCATCTTGGGTGAGGGAGTTTAAAGCTGCCACTAGGGATCTCAGATCCACGCTTCAACTCTTTCCCTCTCAGGTACAGGGGGCTCTCCAGGTCTGGAAGACCCCCTCTACTATCAGGACCTCCCTGCCTAAGCCACAGGGAGCTCCTGATATCACTGATTCTTCTGAAGAAGAACTTTTACAGGATTCTGATGCTGAGGAACGTACTGTTATTGAATCTAACAGGTCCATTGGGGACCCCTATGAGTGTGACCCTGAAGTTTCGGCTGAGGGTCTGATCAGAGCGGTTCTGAATACGCTCAACCTTCCTCTGACTCAGGAATCCACTTATGATCCTACTGATGTTTTTCAGAAAAAGCCATCTAAACCAGTTGTTTGTTTTCCAACTAACCCTACTCTTGCCCGTCTGGTCTCTGAGGCATGGAAGAATCCTGATAGATCTTCCTCTGTCTCCAAAAAGTTTGCCAAACTTTACCCTTTTCCTGAGGCGGAGCTGGCAAAATGGGTTCATTCTCCCAAAGTGGATGCTCCTGTGTCTAGACTATCCAAATCCACTGCTTTGGCTGTCTCAGATGCCTCTGCCTTGCAGGACTGGACGGATAAGAAGCTAGAGCTCTCTCTTAAGTCTATTTTTGCCTCCATTGGCACAGCCATGCGCCCCACTTTTGCTGTGGCATGGGTTAATAGAGCTATTGCGGCCTGGACTGAACGACTGACTGAAGCGGTTCGCCAGGATGCGCCTGTATCTGAACAGTTGCAGCTTCTTGCTAATATCACTGAAGCTCAGAACTATGTTGCTGATGCTCCTTTTGATGCTGTGCGCATGATGGCGAGGGCCTCCACTTCTTCTGTGGTGGCTTGACGCGCTCTTTGGCTGAAAATTTGGTCTGCTGATACTGTCTCTAAGAAGGCTTTGCTTTCCTTGCCCTTTCAGGGGAATTTGCTTTTTGGGTCTGAACTCAAAGAAATGATCAGTGAGGCTACTGGCGGTAAAAGTACTCTTCTACCCTCAGTCTTTAAGAAAAAGTTTCCAGCCAAACGCAATCGGTCCTTTCGTTCCTTTCAGACTGAGACACGCTCCTCGGCCCAAACGGGTCCTCCCACTACGCGCTCCTCCTCCAAGCCCAAACAGTCCTGGAGGCCCAAAGTCGCCTCCAAGGCCAAGACCTCCAAGACTGCTTCGGCATGACTCGCCGAACCCGGGTCCGCATCCGGCTGTAGGCGGTCGTCTCCGCATCTTTCGCCGGACTTGGGAGGAGTCAGTGGCGGACCCATGGGTTCTTCAGGTGGTGTCAGAGGGATACAGGATCCCTTTCTCTTCCCTTCCTCCTTTTCGGTTCCATTTTACTCGTCCTTCTCAGGAACCCACAAAAAGGCGTCTGTTCGACGACGCTATTCAGGATCTCTTGGACAAAGAGGTCCTGGAGGCGGTTCCTCAGGGGGACACAGGTTCAGGATTTTATTCCAACCTGTTTGTGGTAGCCAAAAAGGACGGAGGAGCCCGTCCCATCTTGGATCTCAAAGATCTCAATGCTTATGTGGTGACTTCCCACTTCCGCCAGGAGTCCCTGCGCTCTGTGATTGCAGCAATGTCTCCAGGGGAGTTTCTTGCCTCCCTGGACCTTCAGGATGCTTATCTTCACATCCCTATTCATCCAGAGAGCAGGAGGTATCTCAGGATTGCCTGCCACAGGGGACACTTTCAGTTTGCAGCGCTCCCCTTCGGGCTGACTTCAGCCCCTAAGGTCTTCCAGAGGGTGTTGGGTTCATTGATAGCGGTGCTCCATCAGGATGGGATCAGAGTGACCCCCTACATGGACGATCTCCTTCTGAAGGCCTCCTCAGCGGAGCTTCTCCTTCAGCAATTACAGATGTGCATGCACACCCTGAACCGTCATGGCTGGATCCTGAATCTGGACAAGTCGGACTTGATTCCATCTCAGAGGCTTCTGTTCCTGGGTCTCCTGTTCGACACTCGCCAATGCATGGTGTTTCTTCCAGAGGACGTGGCTCACCAGATAGCTGTCAGAGTGGCTGGAATTCTGGACATGGACGAGATTCCAGTTCCGAAGTTGTCGTCTTTAGTGGGGAAGTTCATTTCCACAATCGAAGCAGTACCATTTGCCATGGCCCACTCCCGGGATCTTCAGAGGTTTGTGATCCAGACGTGCAAGACTCATCCAGATCATCAGCATCTGTCTGTTTCTCTTCCTCCTCATGTCGAGTCGAGTCTGCACTGGTGGTTAGATCTCTCTCATCTCCTGAAAGGGAAATCCTTTCTAGTTCCTCATTGGACCACAGTCACTACGGATGCCAGCCTTCGGGGCTGGGGTGCAGTCTGGGGTCGCTTCAGTGCTCAGGGGAAATGGGGTCTGGAGGAATCCATGCTCTCCATCAATGTTCTGGAACTTCGAGCTGTCCGGCTGGCCCTGAGGCACTGGGAGTCTTAATTGACCGGTCTTCCAGTCAGAGTGGAGTCCGACAACGCCACGGCGGTGGCTTACATCAACAGGCAAGGCGGCACAAGAAGCGGTTCCGCCTGGTGGGAGGTCAAGGATATTTTGTCTTGGGCAGAAGATCACGTGCCTGTCATCTCTGCGGTTCATATTCCAGGCGTGGACAACGTCATGGCAGACTTCCTCAGTCGTCACACCGTCGACAGCGGAGAATGGGCTCTTCATCCAGAGGTGTTTCACATGCTCACTCAGCGGTGGGGGATGCCTGTGGTGGACCTGATGGCTACCAGACACAACAGGAAGGTTCCGGTGTTTTGCTCCCGGTTGAGGGACTCCCTTGCTCTAGCAGTGGATGTCTTGTCGATCCCTTGGGACTTCTCCCTGGCTTACATCTTCCCTCCTCTTCCTCTATTGGTCAGAGTTATCCAGAAGTTGAAGAGGGAACGTTGTCCTGTCATCCTGATTGCTCCAAACTGGCCTCGCCAGTCCTGGTTTCCGGAATTGATGGCCATGTCAGTGAAGGATCCAATCCCACTTCCAGCCCGTCCGGACCTGCTTCTTCAGGGGTATCTGTGGAAAGAGGATGTTCACTCTCTCCGTTTGATGGCATGGCGGTTGAATCCTCGATTCTAGCAAAGAAAGGCTTTTCTCCTTCTGTGGTATCGACGATGCTCAGTGCTCGTAAGCCTGTGTCTTCCAAGATCTATCATCGCATATGGTCAACTTTCGTGACTTGGTGCTCTGACAAGAAGTTGTCACTTGTCTTCCATCTTCCCACTGTCCTGGCCTTCCTGCAGGACGGTGTGGATAAGGGGCTCAGTCTGAGTTCCCTCAAAGTTCAGACTTCTGCCTTGTCTGTGTTTTTCCAGGAACGGATTGCTGTCCTTCCTGATGTGAAAGTCTTCTTCCAGGGTGTGACTCATGTTCGACCTGCCTTTAAGAGTCCTGCTCCCCAGTGGGATCTCAATTTGGTGCTGGGAGTTCTTCAGCGACCACCGTTTGAATCCTTGGCTTCCATTCCATTACGTCTTGTGACTTGGAAGATGGCCTTCCTCTTGGCTGTTGTGTCAGTGCGCCGGGTAGCAGAGTTACAGGCCTTGTCTTGTAAACCTCCTTACCTGGTGTTTCACAAGGATAAGGCTGTGCTTCGCACTACCAAGGAATTCTTACCCAAGGTTGTGTCTGAGTTTCACATCAATCAGGAGATTGTGGTTCCCTCTTTCTGCCCTAATCCTTCATCTGACAAGGAACGTGATCTCCATCTGTTGGATGTGGTGCGTTGCCTCAAGTTTTATGTTCATCGCACCGAGTCTATCAGGAAGTCTGACGCTCTATTCGTCATTCCTGAGGGGCCTAGGGCAGGAAGACCGGCTTCCAAAGTTACCATTGCCTCTTGGATTAAGGCTACCATCCGTGAAGCCTATAGGTTGAGGAATAAGCATGTTCCCTTCCGGGTGCCTGCCCATTCCACCAGATCTATTGGGGCCTCTTCGGCCTACAAGAATCAAGCTTCTGCTGATCAACTGTGCAGAGCGGCCACTTGGTCCTCTGTGCACACCTTTTCTAAGCACTATCGAGTTGATGTACTGGCTTCGGCTGATGCCAGTTTTGGAAGGAAGGTCCTGGAGGCAGTCTTGCCTGTGTAGGTCTTCCGCTCTGTGATCCTTAGTGCTTCCTTACTGTTGAGCCCGGTTGGCTCTAGTTCCGTGTGCTGTGTTAGTTCAGGGATTGTTCCCTTGGTTGGTGTCCGTTGACACTTACAGTTTGGGCTATGTGATCAACTGGTCATAACAGTTCTAGTGACTTGGGCCTTGCGCCTGGTCCTTGCCTTACTTCCCGCCTCTGGATCAGCTCAATGTTTGTACATCCCAGAGTACCAGTGACCTGTATTGGACGACAGTGAAAATAGGATTTTAGTCTTACCTGTTAAATCCTTTTCACTTAGTCCATACAGGTCACTGGTCTCCCACCCTGTCAAGGGACCAGTCTTGGCTCTCCTGTGGCATTCAGTGGGAGACCGTTCGGGCATGCTCACAGGAGTCTTTCTTTTTGCTTACCTGAGGTCAGTTTTAGGGTCTCAAATCAATCTAAAGTGGCTCTGGCCAGAAGGTGGCTTAAGTAAGAGGGGAGGCTCCGCCCCTTGCAAATTATTTGCATAGTTGTTCCTGCCTATTAAAGGGGACTTACGCCTCCCAGAGTACCAGTGACCTGTATGGACTAAGTGAAAAGGATTTAACAGGTAAGACTAAAATCCTATTTTTCCTATATATCTCAAACCATAATGGTTTGAGAGATATGAATAAGTGCAAGTACTCTCTTTTAATTGTTGCTACCATATAGTTAATACTTTTTTTTTCTGACATTACTATCCCTTTAAGTATGGGGGGGGGTGTCTCTCAGTATGGGGACTACATGTGTGTGCTATGGGTGTGTGTGAGTCTTACTATGGGGACTATATGTTTGTGTGTCTCAGTATGGGGACAGTATGTGTGTATTTAAAGATGGGCAATGCTGTCCCAAGCTGCTAGTAGGCTGTATGGAGGCTGCTTGCACAATGGGCATAGTTTGTGGTTGAGAGCAGACTTGGTAAAACATTATAATTTCCCTTTAAATGGGACTTTTAATTGCTCTAATTCTAGAGTGCTTCATGGGTATTCCTACTGCTCTAAATCAAGTACTTGAATATATATATCTAACCCTTTGCCTGTCTAACACCAGTTTAGTAAACTACATGTTCCACATATTCTTCCTTAACACTACTTGCTGGAATATAACTATAATGTTGGTAGAGGCTGTGCAGCCTTGTTGCACTGTCCAGTAGTTTTCACTGAACCATATACTGTTTGCCATTCCAGCCTTGTTCCTTTGACCACTCTCTCTCTCTCTCTCTCTCTCTCTGCCTGGTGCAGACCCACTGGACAGAGAGCACCTATAGCCTCAAATGCTTGAGAAACTAAGTTCAAAAGCTGTGACCAACACATTGCTGGACACATCTCTGTAGCTCAAGCAGTGTAAGCCTTCTCCTTGATTGCCCTACCCCTCTGGAATGTGCTACATCTCAACATCCATTCAAGCACCCACTCCTACTGCTTTCAAGACTGTCCACAAAATGTATCTTCTCAAGGAATGATTTAGTAACTCCTTTATCAAATGCACTTACAGAAAAAATTAAAAGCTCTGAAAAAGCACCCCCACCCCCTTGTACACGCACTTGGCATTATGACACTTCATCCGTTATCTGTGTAAAGTTCTACCCACTATGCTTTTCCAGTGTTTACTTTATGCCTGCTTGGCTTATCTAAGTTGTGTTCTTTTTACAGTTACCTCTCTGAAGAACAGCTTACATGTACAGCACTATATAAATACAACTATGTACATACAGTAGAAGCTGTTGCCTCTTGGGACACTTTTTATAGGGATTTTATCTTAAATCGGCAATAAACATTACCTCTTGCTTACTTATTGAATAAGGGAAATCCTAATGGTTGCTAAGAATGAATTTGGAGTGGATTGGATCACCAAGTCTAAAGTGGACCTGTTACCTTAAAATTAGTTTGGCTTGTTTTACAGAGAATAAAAATAGTTTTTTGCAAAATAAAATAGTTTTTGAGAAATTAACCTTTATGGTTTGGTGACGCATTTATGCTAATTCACTGCACAGTATGCTAATAAGTTCTATTTGGGGCCAAACTTATCACTTGCTGTGCAGTCAGAAATCTTGCCAGTGTGTGGGCTCTCTCAGTTCATTCATAGCACGGTCTGTGGGATCCCTGAATACATTCATAGCATGGAGTGTGGGCTCTCTGAATTCATTCATAGCATGGTGTGTGGTTTCTCTGAATTCATTCATAGCACGGTGTGTGGGCTCTCTGAATACATTCATAGCACTGTGTGTGGGTTCTCTGAATTAATTCATTCATAGCACGGTATGTTTTAATATTGGCCCAGCACAGATTCTAAGTAGTGTAAAGTGCCAGACTGTGCCACCAGCACATGATTAATTTATAAAAAAAAATGTATTTCTCTGTTGTCCAATACAGGTTACTGGTAACTTTGGGTAGGCGATCCACCCCTTTAAGTAGGCAGGAACAATTCTAGAAGTGAATGCAGGGGTTGGAGTCTACCTTCCCACCTTGGCTGCAGCTAGCCAATCAGCTCCAGTAAGATTTGTTGGATGAAGATACAGGCAAGAGAACAGTTCTATAGTTTTAGCTCATTTTTTATTTTTCTGTTAGAAATGGAAGACCACCATTAGGCGGATTACCATAACTGACAGTGCCCTTAGATGTGGCTAGCTCAGTAACCAGGTGTTTTCATGGACCTTAAGCCCTGGGGGGAAAATCTTGGGTTCACGTTCTTTCCCCTGGAGTTTCCCACTGAGGCTTCTTCTTAATACATGGTGATCTGAAGACAGAAGATCTGCAGGAAAGGTGAGCAACACTTTGAGTGCTGCAGCTCCATATGTCCCACTGTGGCCCTCCGCACAGGGGTTTTTCCCTTGGAGTTCCTATTGCACACTCCTGCACTCATTGGGTTTATCTGTATGTTTGTTGGGTGGTTTGGAACAAGTTTCTACTAGAAACCTCCGGTTTACATTGCAACTCTTTCCATCCCAGTTACAGGGGGGTCTTTCATTCCTGGCAGACCCCTACTTCTGTCAGATCTTCCCTCCCGAAACCGCAGGGAGTCCCTGATGTATCAGATTCCTCTGAGGAGGAACTGTTGGTGGATTTGGATGTTGAGGAATGTTCTGGTGTGGGTTCCTCTCAGTTTTTTGGGACCCCTTTAAGGCTGTCTAAGTCCACTGCCTTGCCAGTTGCTGATGCATCCGCTTTGAAAGACTGGACTGATAAGAAACTTGAGGTCACCCTGAAGTCCATTTTTGCCACTGCTGGTACTGCTATGCGTCCAGCGTTCGCTGCGGCATGGGTGAACTGGGCCATTGCGGTCTGGACTGAACAGCTCACCCTGGCTGTACGTCAGGGTGCTCCTACTTCGGATATGTTGCAGATTCTTGTCAACATTTCTGAGGCCCAGCACTATGTTTCTCTCTGCCTTATTTGATGCCATCAGTTTTGTGGCAAGGGTTTCCACCATGGCAGATGAGCTCTTTGGCTCAAGATCTGGTCTGCTAACACTGCTTCCAAGAAAGATTTGCTCTCGTTGCCTTTTCAAGGCATCTCTTTGTTTGGGCCAGATCTTAAGGATCTGATCAGTGAGGCCACAGGGGGCAAGAGTATCCTTCTGCCTATGGCCCTCAGGAAGAAGACGCCTATCAAGCATAATCGGCTTTTTTGTCCCTTCCAGACTGAGACACGTCCAGCGAACCAGGAGTCTCTACGGACGGTGATTGCTGCTATGTCAACAGGAGAATTCCTTGCCTCTTTGGATCTTCAGGATGCGTATCTACACATTGCCATTCATCCAGAGAGTTGGCAGTATCTCAGATTTGCCTGATACCAAGGGCACTTTCAGTTTTCAGCACTTCCCTTTGGTCTGACAACAGCTCCTCAAGTCTTCAACCGTGTCTTGGGAGCCTTAGTATCTGTCCTCCATCGGGACGGCATCAGAGTTACACCATACATGGACGACCTGCTCCTGAAGGCCCCTTCTGCGGAACGTCTTCATCAGCAGGTTCAGGACTGCATTCATGCTCTCATCTATCACGGGTGGATCATCAACATGGACAAGTCGGATCTTGTCCCTTCCCAGCATCTGGTCTTCTGGGCAAGCTGAAGGGCAAGTCCTTTCTGGTATCCTTCTGGACCATGGTGACGATGGATGCCAGCCTCTCTGGCTAGGGAGCGGTCCTGGGTCGCCTGAGTGCTCAAGGGCTTTGGTCTCCAGAGGAGTCTCACCTTCCCATCAGCGTGTTGGAGCTTCGGGTGATGTTTCATGCCCTTCACCATTGGACACCCCAGCTGGAAGAATGCCTAGTCTGGGTCTAGTCCGACAACGCCACGGCTGTGGCTTACATCAACAAGCAGGGCGGAACAAGAAGTCTCGCCTCTTGGTTAGAGGTCAAGGCATCAGCAGAAAGTGGGAACTGCACCCGGAGGTGTTCATCCTCATTGTTCAGAAGTGGGTTTTTCCTTGCATCGATCTGTTGGTGACAAGACACAAACAGAAGGTTCCGATGTTCTGCTCTCATTGGAGGGATCCTCTAGCTCTAGCGGTGGATGCCATGTCCATTCCTTGGTTAGATCCTCTGACTTACATCTTTCCTCCCCTTCCCATGTTGCACAGGGAAATTGAGATGAGAGTGCTGTCCAGTCATTCTGATTGCTCCATACTGGCCTTGACAGGCTTGGTTTCCGGAGCTTCTGGATCTGTCAGTAGCAGAACCATTTTGGCTCCCTTGCATCCGGAGGAAGGAGGATGTTCATCATCTAGCTTTGATGGCTTGGAAATTGAATCCTCAGTACTGAAGAAGAAAGGTTTGGTGGCTACTATGCTTAGTGTCCGCAAACCTGTTTCTTCTAAGGCCTACTATCGTGTCTGGTCGACCTTTCTCTCTTGGTGTGCTGATAGGGACCTTTTTCAGGATTTTGATCTGCCTACAGTCCTGGCTTTCTTGCAGAATGGTGTGGATAAGGGCCTCCATTTGAGTTCCCTTAAGGTTCAGACTTCTGCTCTCTCTGTTTTCTTTCAGAGGCACATTGTTATTCTTCCTGATCTCAAGGTTTTCTTCCAAGGCGTTGCTCATGCTCATCCTGTTTTCAAGACTCCTGCTCCTCAGTGGGATCTTAACTTGGTTTTGGGCGTCCTTCAGTGCCCTCCCTTTGAGTCCTTGGCTACTATTCCTCTACACCTGCTGATGTGGAAAATGGCCTTTCTCCTGGTGATTGCGTCTGTTCACCATGTTGCGGATTTGCGTGCTCTGTCTTGTAGACCATCCTTTTTGGTGCTTCACAAAGACAAGGAGATTGTGGTGCCTTCTTTCTGCCCTGACCCTACCTCTGACAAGGAGAGGGATCTCCACTTGTTAGATGTAGTGCATTGTCTCAAGTTTTATGTACATCACACTGAGTCCATTAGACAATCTGAACCACTGTTCGTCATTCCTGATGGCCCCAGGGCAGGGAGACCTGCATCCAAAGTGACTACTGCATCTTGGATCAAGTCCACTATTTATAAGGCTTATGAGCTAAGGAAGAAGCCTGTTCCCTTTCGGGTCTAGATCTATTGGGGCTTCTTGGGCTTACAAGAATCAGGCCTCCGCTGATCAGTTGTGCAAGGCTTCCACTTGGTTGTCTGTGCACACCTTTTCAAAGCACTACGGTGTTGATGTGCTGGCATCGGCTGATGCCAGCTTTGGGAGGAAGATCCTGGAGGCAGTCTTGCCTTTCTAGGATCTTCTTCAGTTCTTTGGTGCTTCCTTCACTTTTGAGTCCTGTTGGCTCTAGTTCAGTGTGCTGTGTGATAGTTCCTGGGGTGTTACCCTTGTTCAGTGTCCGTTGATACTTCGTTTGTTTTTTGTTGGGCTATCTCTGATCTGATGATTCATATATGCTCTGGTGACTTTGGGGGCCCTACGCCTGGTCCTTGCCTTTCTTCCCGCCTTGGGGGGAACATAATGGTTGGACATCCCAAAGTTACCAGTAACCTGTATTGGACTACAGAGAAAATAGGATTTTAGTCTTCCCTGTAAAATCCTTTTCTCTTAGTCCATACAGGTTACTGGTCTCCCACCCTGTCAAGGGACCATGTTTGTCTCTCCTGAGGCAGAATGTAGGGGTCCGTCTGGGTTATGCTCACAGGAGTCTTCTTTCTCTTCTACTATCTAGTCAATAGTTAGTGTCTCAAATCTTACTGGAGTTGATGGTCTAGCTGCAGCGAAGGAGTGAAGGTAGGCTCCACCCCCTGCTTTCACTTCTAGAATTGTTTCTGCCTACTTAAAGGGGCAGGTCACCTACCCAAAGTTATCAGTAACCTGTATGGATTTAACAGGTAAGACTAAAATCCTATTATTACAGTCAACAACACAGAGGTAGTTTTTAATTCCCTAAATGATTCCCCTAACTAAACTTATCTTAGGGCATTCCTCCCAAGTGTCCTTGTTGAGCAGGGTGCCTCTTTGAGACCCAAATCCCTCTGTCCCTCTTTCCTAACCTGGTGTCCCTCTGTTTAGGAGATCCCACTATGCGGTGTGTAAATAAGTGTATCACACTGCTTCACAGCAATAAAGCTTGTATTAGTGTTTGTTTAAACTTCAGTATATTTATCCGTTTGTGTAAACAAAATACTTTGGACTTGTTCTAAATAGTTTATTCAGTTACACAAAAAGATGTAAATAGGATGTGAAATAAAAACTTAAAACAAAAGTGTTGCCCATTTGAAATGTTGTGCGATATGTACAGATATTAGTTTTGGGGATTTTCTGAGTAAATTGTTTGATTTTGAAGGGAAATATATATTTTATGGCAAATAAATATATATATATATATATATATATATATATATATATATATAGTAGTCTTGAAAACAGGTACTGTTTATGCCAAAAGTGAGTTTTCTTTGGTTAGATATGAAAGTTGCAGTGAGGGATTCAGCCATTTGGTCCTTGCATCTAGATCAAATAAGGCAACCGTGAGAACAATTTACAGTGCCCAGTGTATCCTTCAGATTCTCAGAGATTGAGAATGTCAGTGCCCATTGTCACTTCTGATTTAGGCTTGCAAGATTAAAAAAAAAAAAAATTAAGCCAGTCATAGTCATACTTGCAGCAGCCTCATTTGAGGTAACTGCAAGGACAAAATGACTGATCCCAACACTGAAGATTTCACAACTTCAAAGAGACAAGATCTGATTGGAAAAATGTTTTCAGAGGTTGCACAGTACTAACAGATAAAAACACTTTTATGATAACTTGGATATTAGTAAAATAGTACTATTAGAATATTGATGATCTGAATATCTGAAGACTTCTTTAGCATGAAAGGCTTTGAATAAAAGATTGCTATAATAATTTTCAGAATTGTGATATCACATTTTAGAAAAGGAGAAAAATAATTTCAGATACTTGCTGATCCATCATGAAGATGGATTGCAGTGACTTAGCATCAAGGAAACCAATCCATTAAGTCCAACCTCATGCCTCCTTTCAATAGTTTATTGCTTTAGTAAAGCCCAAGACTATTGGCCTGTAACATACAATTTCATGTACAATCAATGTCCTTTAGAGCTTGATTTCATGCTTCTGAAACACCTTTTACTGCAATAGAATGGGCAGTCCAGGTTTGGGCAATGTGTGGCTCTCCAACTTTTGATGGGCTGCAGCTTCAGACATTTTCAAAAATGTTCAAAGAATTGCCACAGGTTACTTACCTGTAACTTCCACTGGTTACTTACCTTGCTTAGCTAACCCTTTTTTCCTTAGAGTGCCAGAGAGGTATTGTGATGGATACCTCTTGGCAATCAGTGGTTAAGGACCAGAGCAACACATTGCTTCGCAAAAGGAAACCATCTCATTTTGCAAATCTGTAAAAGTCCGTAAAAAGCCTGAGGCTGTTCTATGCAACCCAGCCCTCTGTGCTGTCAGGTGGTGTACTCCACTAGGAAGTTGGAGGCTGATATCAGTACTCTTCACTGATTGTACATGCAGATTCATAGACTTTATGTGTTGGACTAGAAAGCCTGTTCCTAAGAGTCTGAGGAACCTGATGTGTTGACCCTAGGACACATGAACTGCGAGACTTCAAATCTTTCCATTCTGGGGGAGGAAGAGTTTAAGTTATTCCCTGTTTTGCCTGTCTTTACGGAAGGAATTTGCTGTGACGGAGGATCACATCGATGGATTTCTTCTTTCGGATAGCTTCATAATGCCACTGTAATCAATGTGGAAATTTTGACAACAAGCCTGGCAGGAATAGGAGCAATGGGCTTTATGCACAAAAGGTGGATCAATTCTGGAGCAAAGCAGCTGCACCATAGGGGACAAACAATCTCCCAAATCTCCTTTTTCAATTAAATTGTACTTTTAACCCCTTAAATGCTAGAGAGAGGTCTCCAACACATTGTGAAGTGTTGGAGAACTGCCTAGCATTCAGTAGGTTAAAAGCCCCATTGAAATCAATGGGAATGTTTCTTTATCCCCTAAAGTGCAGTTGTTATGCCCCAGAGTAGCAGAGTGCAGTTGGTTTGCCCGAGAGAGAGAGAGTGTGTGTGTGTATGTGTGTGTATATGTGTATGTGTGTGTATATATGTATGTGTATATGTGTGTGTGTGTGTGTATATATGTGTATGTGTGTGTGTGTGTATGCTAGTCTGTCTTCCCTCCTTTTTTCTTCCCAAACTGACCTCCCTTCCCTTTCTCTTTATCTCAGTTGTTTCACTCTCATGTGTTTTCTTCTGTCCTTTCCTCTGTTTCTTTCTCCCCTTTACCTCTCTCCCCTCCCTTTATTTCCATGATTCTCTTCCCTTTTCCTATTGTCTTTAATCTACCTTTTTCTTCCCATCATTTAATCCTTTTTCTTCTCTCCCTTTCCCCCCATTCTTCCTTTCATCAACACAGCTTTCCTTCCCTCCCTTTCCTGGATTCTCTGCCCTTCCCTCACCCTCCATATTGCTTTTACCGTCTTCTTTTTCACTCATTTCTAAACCAGTTACATCTTTTGTTACATATTTACTTCCTTTCCTCCCCATAAAAGGATGATGCCTCTGCTCCTGGGAACTGAACAAAAGTAAATAAAATCCATATTTCTTATGATCTTCTTTTTTATAGTCTGTTTACACAAGGTTGTTAGATCCCTCCTGCATTCAGAGTAGGCTGGCCAGCCCTCACTTTTAACTGGGGACACATGAAAAATGCATACTACAGGGCTACTTTGATTTCATTGCAGTCCTAAAATATGCCTGCTTCCTATATGCCAGTTAAAGGGAAGGTCTGGCCAGCTTAATTCAAAGGGAGTTTCTCTCTCCAACATGTAGCTTGAACTCCTTGCTTTTAAACACTTAAAGGAGCAGTACACTTTTTATGAAAACCTGTATGTTTTAGAGCTTTTTCTGATGGAACTCCCATCACTGTTAGTTGTTTTATTCAAACGTTATAACCATTCAGATTGTCAGGAAGTGTTAATGTTACTTTAAATTTGGCATCGTTTACTCAGAAGAATCCCTTACGTCTGTGCGCTCGTTTGCACTGTTGTACAACATGCAAAACCAGAAAAGAGAGAGTGCAGGGAAATCCAGTCGAGAATATATCGTAAAACCTTTATTATAAAATAAAAGCAACTTAAAACAGTCGTCTTTGGTATAGGGCAGTGAATGGATGCTTTGCTCTTCCAGATGGAGGCCTGGACAGTCTGGGGTCCAAAATATTGCCTGTCATAGCAGCTTATTCACAGTGGAGGTTACATCTTCTTCATTATTATTCTCCTGCTCGCCCTCCTTCCAAGATGACCTAAAATGTGTTAGCATATCACATTTAGCAGACTCAGCTGGACCTTTTGTTCTGTTCTCATTCTTCTTTATATTACTTTTTGTAGGTTGTTTGTTATCTTATATGTAAATTAACTTGATGGACACAAGTCTTTTTTTCAGCCTAAAGTACTATGTACTATGTATTAATATCCTATATAATAATTTGCTAAGATGTTTGTCAGAAGCAGTCATGCACAGTAGAGACTGCTCGAATGCACAGAATGCTGGGAGTTGTGTACCGGGTGCATTCTGTGCTTTCAGGCACTCTACAGTGCATGACTGCGTGGGTGGTAGGACGCAGTGCAGGACCGGCCGCTTAATATCATCTGGACCTTGGCCCATGTACACAGGCTTTTACACTAGTATTTTATATGCTAAATGAGGCAAGCATGCGTGCAAGATCTAATCGGCAGCTTTTCTGAAGCCTTGCCACTTTGGGTGCCAGTGGGTGCGTTGGATATCCCTCTGGCATTCAGAGGGTTAATTGATCTAGTGGCTAGGTTTTACACACCTAAGGCTGTATACAGGGAGCTAAAGTTGAGGTGTAATTGTGGCGGAAAGCAACTGCACCTTAGTTTTCTAGTAAATATTCAATGTATTAGCATTGATTTAATTGGATTTTTTTAACCTTTGAATGCTAGAGAATTTTCCAGTACATTGAAACCTATCTGGCATTCATGGGGTTAAAAGCTGCATTTATATAATTGGGAATGTGCATCTGTCTCCTGTAGTGTAGTTGGTTTGTTCCATAATTGCTCCTCTTTAGCCTCCTGAATACGCCCCCTAAAGTGCAGGGACTGTCCCTGGTTTTGGCTAGTTGACCCACTGATTATGGTTTTTTTTTTTTATGTCCTTGGTTTTAAATTTGATTGTTAACCACATCTATATTAACCCTTTGACTGCCAGAGGGGTACTCAATGCATTGAGTACCCCTCTGGCACTCAAAGGGTTAATTAAAGGGGATGTGTCCCCCCTATATACAAGTTAGCCTGTATCGTTAGATTATACACCAAAAATAAGTAAAAGTGCATATTTTTTTTTTTTTTAGAAGCTCCTATTGGTGTAAATTGAAGTTATAAACTACACCCTGTACCTACTTCAGCATAGACTGCAGTTACAAGCTCTATAACCGCAGTCTGTCACTCTGCCTCTGCTCCCCTCCCTGTATCCAGCCTCCTCAGATGATGGAGGCTTTCTGCCTGTAAGCTAGAGTGGTCTCATTGGCAGAGATCAATATCTAGCCAATGAGAGCGCTCCAGCTTACATACAGAAAGACTCCATCATCGGAGGAGGCTGGATAGAGGGAGGGGAGCAGAGGCAGAGTGATTAACTGCGGTTATAGAGCAGTTAACTGCAGTCTATACGGAGGCAGGTACAAGGCACAGTTTATAACTTCATTTTAGACCAACAGGAGCTTTTTTAAAAAAAAAAAAAAAAATAATGCTCTTTTATTTATATTCGGTGTATAATCTAACGATCCAGGCTAACTTGTGTAGGGGTGATACATCACCTTTAAATAAGAAGACTGGTATGTGACCAGAATTCTCCTTCTGTACTTGTCACACCCTGGGGTAGTAGTAAGGAGAAAATATGCTAATCTCCTCCATACTGCCTCTCTGTATGATACAGGGGGGGATTTTGATAGGAGTGGCAAAAAAGGTCAAATCCCCGCCGACTTTAATAGGTTTTGTAGTTAAACTTACTCCCTCCTGTATTTTTTGCCATCGCTTTCCCTGCTCTACTCACCCATACCCTTAGCTCCTTCTCCTCCATTTCTAGCTCATGTCTCACTCTCCACCTCTCTCTACCCCCCTGAACTTCAGTCATTGCCACCTCCTGCTGTCCCCCCAATCTTTGTCCTCCAACATCCTCTTTCATATTCTCCCCTTTGTGTCTCCAGCCACCATCCCTCATTTCTCTGCTTCCCCCTCTGCATGTATCCAAACACATTTGCTCACCCTATTATGCTCATCCACCACATTCCTGCTCACAATACCACAATGTCCGTCACCTGCTACTCTGTCATACTTACACAACTGCCAAAAACAGCCCAATTAGCTACTACATATTTAATTATTAATAAGAAGCAGTTTAAGGAGCTGTATACTGGCTGTGCTGGTGCTCTGTTTGTAATCTTTCAGTCGTTTCTACCTGGAGCTTGTCATGGAACAGTAGCTGGGGGCCCAGCCACTCCCTTTCCTGGGCGTAGAAGCTGATTACTTGGTCCTCAATCTCATGAGCATTCATACTAGTTACTTGGCTCCAGCTATTCCATTGCATTGATTTAGGTACAGGGGCTTAGCCCCACTGCAAGACAGTAATTCTTATTTGCACACCGGTATGTGTCTGAACACTGTATTGTGTTATATGGCTAGCATAACCCAATCCCTCCTGGCCATTAAAAGGGAACCATGTGCTATAGATAAATGGCACTTATTTCATTGCCAGTATGAATATGTTCTTTTTTTGTGTTCTTTGATGTATAAATATGCTCTCGCCTTAACACTGCTCTGGCAAGCTGGCAATTAAGCTACATTTGCGACAACTTTAGGACTGCTTTGATGCGCCTGCCAGGGCCAACATACAAGTGACGTCATCTGCCAAACTAAACAATTCATTACTTAACTAATCCTTCTCAGTTCGAAACGACAGATAAGAGACTTAAGACTTACACAAGCCATAGCTATTCCTCTCGAGATACCTGTTTGTGTAACTCATTAATCATCAAATGAAGGCCCTATATCTGTTCAAGATTATAATTTCCATCACCTCCAATCAGCCTTTAGCTGTCTGGAGATTGTGGGAAATGTGGTGCTGAACAACTGGACACCTTAATCTTCCACGCCACTCCTGTACTCTGAGGGGCCTTGTAAAGGGACTGCTTGCAATATTACACTAAATATAATGCCCCAGCTGCCCTATTTATTGTTAAGGGGGAACTGCCATGCAGCTTTCTATTAGCTCCACTCTAAAATGGGTTATTTAAACCTTTAAATAGTAGAGAGCCAATTCCACATTTAACTAACATTCATTTTTTTACAACCCCATCATCACTGGCCATTTTTATTTCCTCATTTGGTTCACTTCCTTTGCCAAATACACGGGCAATTCCATGTTACATTTTGCTACTTTTCTATTATAAGGCTAATAGGTACTGAGCTTTCCCACATGCGCAGATTGCTTATTTAGATGATGTCAGTGTTTTGGTGTGACTATTCTATATTCTACTGTATAAGTGCAGATTACTGATGTAAGATGTTTCTGTTAGGGTCATGCTACATGGTATAGGGAACCACTAGTGACTCTTATAATGTGACTTGCTCAGGGGGAAAAGTGTTGCTAGAATAAAAATAAATTAATACATATTTGGTGAGTATGAAAGTGCAGTCTATTTCCAGGCTTTAGGATGGACCACAGTCCATTTGGAGTAAGGCTATTCACAAGTTAGTCTCCTACATATTGGCAATTATTAGGAATTTCGGAAGCCACATACTCTGTGTTTGCTCATGGGGTTGTCCTTATCATAGCGACAGTAACTAACATAGCATAATTTAGATAACATTTTGTTGTATGGTGCTATTCACATGGGTGATTTTCACAGAGCAAATTTCCTCAGGCTATAGGATAACACTTAAAAATTTGTAGTGTATGTTTCAATGAAATTGCTCAATTGTCATAGCTTTGTCTGTGCATTTTCACTATTTATATTTGGTGGGGGGTAATTACTATTAGGAAGGAAAAAAACTTGCCCAAGTATCACTGTAAAACTATAAAAATGTAACCAAACCATTGCTGCAAAATATGTGAACGGAGTATTCTTTTAGTAGTTGTAATGACAAAAATGATTTTGCATTAGAGATCTCTACTTAAAGGGATAGTAATACTTAAAATGTAAAAACAATATGTTGTAGGGCTTATCCCACTGAGTAAAACAAGGGTATTCCCACTGCTGAAAGGTGTTTTATTCAAAAGTTATTACAACTCAAACTTGAATTTTTTAGGTGCAATATCACAGTGGCCTGAAATTGTACAGTGGCACTGTTGCTACACCATCCTATGGAGATTTATGATCCCAGGACCAGAGCTGTCCAAAGGATGGTGTAGCAACAGTGCCACTGTACAATTTCAGGCCACTGTGATATTGCACCTAGAAAATTCAGCTTTTGAGCTGTAATAACTTTTGAATAAAACACCTTTCAGAAGTGGGAATACCCTTGTTTTACTCTGGGGAATAAACCCTACAATATATATTTTTTTGCATTTTAAGTATTGCCATCTCTTTAACTGGTATTGTCTCTAGCTTACTCAGACTGACATATTTCAGGGCCTACAAGACTAAGCTATGTTTGATTAAAGGTTCCAACAAATGAGTCATATACTTCACAGTCTTGTTTAAATAGCCTTTTTGTGATGAGAAATTAGTAGAGATGTTAAGGTGCATCTAATATAGGACATCTTCCAAGTCACCACAGAGCTATGATTTAATAGTTTTTTCAAATGAATTTATCAGGGAAAGGTGTTAACTTCATCTGTGACTCCAATACTCAAGCCAAACTTTTTTAATTTTATAGTTATACAGTATTCTAATATCAAAGCATGACCCCTGCCTCTCTTTGTTTTGTGGTGATATTTACAAATACCTCCTCAAACCTATATCCCTGCAAAAGCAGATGCAAATTATATTTATATATACTACAAAAGTAATACCTTTATTTAACTGTTTGAGTGGTAGCGGTTGTGCAGCACATTGCTCTGCAAGGCATTGCTCACTCCTCTAGTACTGATAACGTTAAAGGAAGAAGCTGGCTACTAGGGCCAACATCAGAAACACTAAGTCCAAGAACAGGTATGAATCGGGGTATCTCTTCATCCATCTGCATGATGTTTTACGGCCCACCACTTACCCATACTTAAAGGAACATTAATGCTTCAAAATTGTTCTTACAGTTCCATGAAAGAGCACAGTTTAACTGTAATAGCAGTGTAAATCTTAATTTCCATCTTAATTCTATTAATTTTCTAGATTGCTGTGTCTCTTTCACAGCTAAAGAGAGTAAATAGATATGCTTCTGACTCTAATAAAACAGCTGTAATCTGATTGATTCCTCAAAATGTTAACTATGGAAATGTCACCATGCAAATAGCATATAATGTGTCATATTTCCCTGAAGCCATCTCCATCGGAGTGAAACATTCCACCCAGAGGCTGTGATTGGTATTGTCATGTCCCTCTTCCTTGTCTTCTTCTGCAGCAATGCCAATGGCCAAAGAGATGAGGTAAAGCAGAATTGTCTTGGTCTCTCTACTTGTGGAGCAAACAGCTCAATGTTGTGACTTCTCTTCAGTCGTCCAAAAGATGGCTGAAGAGAAGATGATCACTGCACTGTTTGTTTGCACACATTCTTCAAGAAGACCAACGTGAAAGCAATTCTCTAAGACAACTACCTATTACACAGAGACATCCTGACCTTTGACACGGGCGACATTTTAAAGCTGGATGTTGCCTTTTTGTAGGTCACCATTTAGACACCATTTGAACAGGATACCATCACTGATTACCATCTTGTATTCAAGCAGACCTATCCTGAAATCATAAACTGTTGGTGTGTCTCAGGGACCAACATTGAAAATTACTGTTAGAATTCAGCAGTATTCTCATAGTATTTGGTATGTTCCTATGCTTCTTCTAACTGCAGGGAGAATTCATCTTAAGAAATCCAGAGAATAAAATACTGAACATTCTCTGCACATTTCTGGTATTCTTGAAATATGAGACCTGCTTTAAAAGGAGCAATATTTTTTTTTTTTTATTAAAACCTATATGTTATAAAGTTTTTCCAGCTGAGTTAATCAAGGATACTGCCACATCTGTCAGCTGTTTTATTCAAATGTTTTAGCAGTTGAAATGATTAGGAAGTGAATTACAGAGCGTTTGCTTCAGACTCTATCACATTCTATGGAGAACTGTTTGTCAGTGACTTTCCTTTCAAGTAGAATGAAGCAGTTTAGCGTAAAATCTCAGGTATAATACGCACCTGTGTATAATACGCAGGTGCATATTATACCAAAGATTTTTGGGGAAAACAAGAGTGCCTATGTATAATACGCACCCTTGTTTTCCCCCCTTGCTAAAAAATTATAAAGGCTGGCCGATCCCTTCCCTCCTCCCTGTGTATCAGGGCATTACCATTGGCTGTAGGCGAAAGGTCCTGCAAGCCCATTGATGGAAGCGGGCGGCAAAGGGAAGCATGGCACCCACAAGGAAGCTGTGCATAACACTTTATTTTGCCTTATCCACAGAAGAAGAAGCGGACTTCAAGTTAAACTTCAAGCTAGTAAGGCTTGTTTTGAGAGCGGATTTGACCCGGGGGAGGGAGGGAAGGGATTGGCCAACCCTATTTTTTTTTTATTTTTTAAACTCTCGTGTATAATATGCACCCCCCACTTCACATAAGGTGAAGTGGGGTAAAATTGTGCGTATTATACCCAAGACTTTACGGTAACTAATTTGAATCTGAATCTAGAGGGCACGGTTTAATGTAAAAAAAAAACAACAAGAGTTTAATAATTACTCTGAAAAATATGCATCTCTCAGCTGTTGGAGTACCATTGTTTTGCTCAATAGGAAAAGCCCTAAATATATAATTTCATAACAAGACTTTTCTTTTAAAGTGGAACTACCACCCCTTAAACAATATAACTTTCAGTAACTCCCTATATGGCGACTAGCAGCTTAGTAGCGCTAGTCGCCAGAATTATTACCTTATTGAAAAGAAATTTGCATTCTTACCGGGGTGACAGCAGCATGGAGCACGGACATCTTGCCGTAGTGAAGCCGTGCTCCTGAGCTGTCAGTCCCTTTTGGAGCTAGCCGGCTTCTAGCAACCTCTCCTAGACCCGGCTGGGACTGACAGCGCAGGTGCGTAGACATCACTATGGCAGGATGTCCGCGCTCCGTACTGCTGTCAGCCTGGTAAGAATGCATATTTCTTTTGAATAAGGTAATAATTCTGGAGACTAGCGCTACTAAGCTGCTAGTCGCCAGATAGGGAGTTACTGAAGTTAAATTGTTTAAGAGGTGGTAGTTCCACTTTAAATATAAATAGATATTTGACATAGCAATGCTCAATATGATCTTTATTGCACCACAGAGTGTGGTAAGTGATTTTAGTGTGAAAAGTAAATCTATATATGTGAGATAGGAAATGAATGAGAATTTTCTTGTTCACCCCTTATTTCGCTTAAAGGTAATATTTAAAAACATTTTGTAGGAATTAGCCTCCTGAGTAAAACAAGGGTATTCCCTACTGCTGAAAGGTGTTTTATTCAAATGATATTACAGCTCATACTTTAATATATTAGGTGCAGTATCACAGTGGCCTGAAATTGTACAACAGCTCTGTTGCTACACCATCCTATGGACAGCTCTGGTCAGTTGAAGATAAAACTTCATAGGATGGTGTAGCAACAGCACCACTGTGCAATTTCAGGCCACTATGATATTGCACCTTATACATTCAAGTCTGAGCTGTAATAACTTTTGAATAAAACACCTTTCTATCACAGTCGTCCTTAGTGCCTAAGTTTTTCTGTGCTTCCTACCTCTGTATGGCCGCCGGCCACATCCTCATTGTTGACATCAGGTAACAGGCACTAGCACGGACGCCTGTTTATGGGCCTATTCTCGGAGCCCTAATTGGGTCCCGCCTCCTTCTCCTCCTTTATAAACCTCCTTGGGCCTGGGAGTCATTGCCCTTATGTGGTGTTCCTGTTCGTTACTCTTGCTTTCCATTGTGACCCGTCTTTTCCTGAGAATTTCGCTCTGTGTATGGCCCCGGCTTATCTGACTACCCACATTGGTTCTGACCTGTGTCTCTGGCTGACTACTCGCTCTGTGTTTGTCCAGTGGCCCTGGCTACTACCCACTCAGTGTAGCCTCCGGTTTCCTATCCTGTGGGCCTGGTTACTTTTGCTCCTTGTAGTCCTCTTTTGCCTGACCAGTGGCCCTGGCTTATACTCACTCAGCATAGTCTCCGGTTGACTGACCAGTGGCCTGGTTACTCTCACTCCGTGTACTCCCCGGCTTGTCTGACCTGTGACTTTGGCTGCCTACTCGCTCCCTAAACTACTTGCTTGCCTGACCTGTAGTCTCGGTGTCTCCTGGCTCTGGTCTGCTCTCACTCTTTCTTGCCTCTGTTCGCAGAATAAGTGGCGACTTACACATATTCTACCATTCTTCTGTTGTCCCACTTGAGTCACTTCCCTAGTCTCAAGATCTTGGGTAGGTCAGTACACAGTACAGTGTGCAGCTCCGGAGGGACCTTGAGTCCTATTTGCATACGTCTGGGGTTCTGTGTGGGCTCTACCATTATTGCTGTTATAATAAATAAAGGTGGTTATATTTTATCTTTGTGTCTGTCCTTCTTTGCCTGATTTATCGTGACACTTTCAGCAGTGGGAGCACCCTTGTTTTACTAAGAGGAATAAACCCTACAATATATATTTTTAAATATTAAGTATTTCTATCCCTTCAACTTAGTAATTCAGTCCTGTTTGAGGCTTAATATGTTAGAGGATTTCTGCTTGTATACTAGGCTGACCCACATATTCCCATGTTATTGGGAGTAGGGCTTCCACTGAAATGTCATCTGTTCAATTCACATGTGAAAAAAATTACTTTCTGCTCATATTGCCCAGTTGAACCCAACTGTCCAATGAATTACTGTTTTAGTGATTAATGAGTCAACTGCTCCTGGCACATTAGCACGTGTTTCCTAAATAAGTGTATCCATGCTGGTTATGCTTTGAGGCATGGTTGGCATCAGTGGTTAAAATAGTGTTTAGTTAATACCTGCGGTGGTACAGACCTTGAAAAATAAAGCGTTGAAGAGGGTTTAATCTTTTCAGGACCAGGGGAGTGTGCTCAGTGTATAACGCTCATCCTTATAGAGTTAAATGAGATATGGTCCCTTTCAGGAAGCTTTTTTTCCAAGATGGCTGCTCAGCTGTGTGTCCCAGGAGCCCTTATGCCATCACTTGACATCCACATCATGTCTTGATTTTTTGGCTGATAAGTCAGAGACAGCTTAGAAAGAAAATTTAATCTAGGGTGTATAAAGAATCCAATATAGATATTACAGGATGATCTATCAATAGGTGTATAAAAAAGGATAAGCATTGTTTGTTTCTAATTTTTTTAGAGACTTAAAATTAAATGAAGGTAGTTGGAGCTCATTGGCAAATTAGTAACTCATCCCAGGGCTAGCTGCAGATCCAGCTCCCCCGATGCCATCCCAGAAGTCCTGTTAAGCAGGAGATGGATGAGTTTTGTGTAACTTGTGCTCTAGTAGGAAAAGGATAATAGATGGGTACTTACAGGCTGGGTCAGTACCAGGAAATCTGTCCATAAGAGCAGTGGCTTCAGACTGTCGTGGATGCAATGATGAAAGTGTGTGAGTGGCTGTAGTGTCAATTAATCAGCTTCTGAACTGGGTCATTTTGAGCCTTGTAGGGCAGGTGGATAGAGGAAGATTCCTATTAAGATTTATATGAAACCTTTTCAAGGGAGCTGCATCTCCTTTGCAGAGGGAGAAGGTTGGGTTGTAGCTGCTAGGTAAAGAGCAGATCTAAAATTAGAACACTTCCTGATTATTTGGTTCCTAGCAAAGTAACTATGATAACATTATGCTATTTTCTGTTATGTATATGTGCTGTTTGTTTTGCTCAGTTCAAAAGGAGGACATGCTGCTCAGTACCACAAACCTACTACTTCTAACCAATATTTTCTTGATAATCCACCTATTAAACAGGAATATAAAAGCAGAGTTTATTTTGAACACTTCCACGCAATAGTAAGAAACACACTTATAATGCATCCGTCTCATAAAAGCATATCTCTCTCTGGTCTACTGTGGTACTCCGCTAGTCTCCCTTTTCTTTCTCTGTGGTCCAAGTGTTATTGTCCGAAGATATTCGATACACAATGACAGAGGTAATCACTCCTCCACCACTATTTTCTTTTCTATTGTGAAATCAAAATAACTGGATCTTGGCCCAACACTATAGATAACATCCAGTATACAGTAGGATAGTACCACACAGCACATATACCGGTATAACCGGCTGGCCTGAGGAAAGCGGGACTAGCTCTATTGGCCTGACCAGAAGAGACCTTGCCCCAACACAGAAGCCCTGAGGAAGCTGACAGTGAGGTCCACAATATGTGTCGGGAGACTGAGAGATATCTGTCTTGTGGTGAGGTCTCTCCTGGTCAGGCTGATAGAGCTAGCCCCGCTGTGAGGAAACTAATGGGAGACTAGCGGAGTGCCAAAGTATACCGGAGGGATATGCTTTTATGAGACGGACACATTGTAAGTGTATTTCTTACTATTGCATGGAAGTGTTTCAAATAAACATTGCTTTTAGATTGCACATTTTTGTGCCTCATTTTCTTTGGATACCACAGGGTCTGATCGATTTTTCAGTCTTGGTGTATGTGGACAGGGACCTGTCCTTACAGGAGTTTGATGTTCCGGTGATCCTGTAATTTTTACAGGATGCTATGAACAAAGGGCTCAGTCTTCGTTCCTTGAAGGTTCAGAATTAAAGGGACAGTAATGTCCCATAAACATTTTTAGAGTTTTGTAGAGCTTAAAAAATAAGCTAAATGACACAAATCTGATCTCTCAGACTGCTATGGTTTGAGAGATATCATCCGCCAAAGTTCCCCTCTCACTCTTCTTCTCCTGACATCAGCTGGAAGCTGACAGCAGGAGTTCCTGGTCCGGGGACCGATAAGCGGCTCTTCAGCAGAGCCACAATAGTGCATTTTAAAAAGAATTACGTCTTTGAAACGGTCTACAAAGTGTGCCTGGTTTGCAAGCACACTTTTTAGACCATTCCAAAGAAATAATTATTTTAAATTGCGCTATTGCGGCTCTGTTGAAGAGCCTACTTGTGTCAGCCAACACGGATATCCTTCTGTCAGCTTTACCGCTGACAGAAGGAGAAGAGGAACTTTAGCGGATATCTCTCAAACCACAGCAGTTTGAGAGGTAAGATTTGTGGCATTTAGCTTATTTTTTTAAACTCTACAAAACTCTAAAATATTTTTATGGGACATCACTGTCCCTTTAAGCTCTATCTATCCTTTTCCAGAGACGCATTGCCATCTTGCCAGATGTTAAGGTATTCTTTCAGGGTGTCACTCACGCCTTCCCTGCCTATAAGGCTCCCACTCCCCAGTGGCACCTTAATCTGGTTTTGGGAGTCCTGCAGCGGCCTCCCTTTGAGTTACCATTCCTCTGCGCCTTCTGACATGGAAGATGGGATTTCTTTTAGCTGTGATCTTTGTCTGCAGAGATGCTGAATTGCAGGCCTTGTCCTGCAAGCTGCCTTTCCTGGTCTTTCTCAAGGATAAGGCTGTTCTCCGTACTTTCCAGGAATTTCTTCCTAAGGTGAAGTTCCACTTCAGTCAGGAGATTGTTGTGCCTTCATTTTGTCCTGACCCCAAGTCCGACAAGGAGAGGCATCTCCACTTGTTAGAACTTAAGGCAGCGCACCACATCTATGTGCACCGTACGGAGTCTTTCCTTAAGACTGATGCCTTATTTGTCATCCCTGAGGATCCTAGGTGAGGAATGGCTGTTTCCAGGGTCGCTATTGCGTCATGGATTAAGTCTATCATTCGCAAGACTTATGAGCTCAGAAAGAAACCAGTTCCTTTCCTCATTACAGCACACTCCAACAGGTCTGTTGGGGCCTCCTAGGATGACAAGAATCAGGCCTCTGCTGAACAGCTGTGCAAGGTGGCCACTTGGTCCTCTGTGCACACCTTTGCCAAACATTATCTTGTGGATGTTCTGACTTTGGCTGAAGCCAGCTTTTGCAGAAAAGTCCTGGAGGCAGTTCTGCCTTTTTAGGACCTTTTCATTCCTGTGCCTTATAGTTCTTTAACTGTTTGAGCCCCGTGTGCTCTTGTTCTTGTGTGCTGTGATACAGTTATTCGGTGTCCATTGACCGTTATATTTGGGCTGTTCCTTGTCCTGGATAGTCCTTGGGAACTCGGGTATCATGGGAACTGGTGCTTGGTCATTTTTAGTATTACCTATTAAATCCATGCTCTTAGTTCATATGACATACAGGTCTCCTACCCGCTGAAAGGGACCAGACTTTGTCTCCTAGTGATGGACGTGGGAGTCCTCTTGGGTCTTTTGCGCAAAGGACCTTTGCTTTCTTCTTTCTTGCTGTCCTACTTAGTAGGCTTGTCTTTATGGGTCAGGCTAGTAGGATAGCCTGATAAGGAGGAAGGGGAGTCTCCACCCACAACGTCTTCTAGAGCTGTTCCAGCCTACAGGAAGGAGCTGTTGCCTCTCCATGGTACCTGTATGTCATAAGGATTTAAAAGGTAAGACTAAAATCCTCTTATGACATTTTTACCCCTATTTACCCAACTATTTATGGGTTGGAGACTAGCAGTGTTTTTATTGGCTTGAAATCATTACATAAATGTAACATGCATGTGTCTGTTTTCAGATAAGTCTTAATCAAATGCACAGAAGGAAGTTCTGTGAAAAAATGAAAAATGAAATTCAGAGTCCTCTCTAGCACTGGGTTAGACTTGAAGCTTATAGCTGTAATCCTTTAAGAAATGTCTGGCCAGTGTATTACTGATTGCATATAAATAATTAAGCCAAGCTCTGTTGTTTTGCATTTGTTGTTCTGCCACACCAATGTGCAAATCAGAGGGAGCCTAGCTGTCAAGCAGCAGAAATAAATTGGCTTCTTACTGTCAATGTTGGGTATGCATGATAATATATATTAAATTTTTAATAAGTATCAGAAGGAATGAGTTGAAAGCTTTTAAATGATATACTTATATTTAAAAATGCTGAAAAGACTAATGTTTGTGTTGTAACCCACTGTGTACCATAGAGGCATCCAATGCATTATCCCTTCTGTTGCATCTTCCCTTTATATTCAGGAAGCCAGATTCCCCTCTGTAAATCTGGGGTCAGTGGCTGTCTAAATAACCAATAAAGTAATAACAGCCCCCCTTCCATGCTCTCTTGATGCATGTTAATAGAAACATCCTATTAGCCTACAATGGTCTGCTAGTAATTGGTCCAGATTATGTTTACACCTCCAAATAGAATGGAGCATATTGGATATAAGGCTCTCATCTGATGCCCTACTCACCACTCATGTACTTCCTACAACTGGGCGGTTTAATTCAAAAGTTAACACAGCTCAAACTTTTCCCCCCACTAAATTGCAGTTTCCTGTTTTTGTCACCAGATGGTGCTGTTTCAGTCAAATACTATGGGGATCTGTAGTTTGACTATGCTGTCCCATAAACTGCATTGTAACAAAAAAATGTCCTTTTTGAGGCCAGTATGTCATGTTGTAAAAACCAAGGTTTCCAGGGCAGATCTTCCTGGTATGTTTATATGTCTATGAAACAGAGTGAAACTTTATTCTGAGCAGTTTAGGTACTGGGTCAGTATTACCACACACTGTCCTATGAATGAATCTAGGAAGACTTTACACACTGGGGTTATTCCGAATAGCACAGCAAGTGATATGTTTGGTCTCAAACAACAAATTGGTGTACTGTGAAGTTAATTAAGTATCATCTGTGCCTTCACCATATAAAGGTCAACTTCTTAAAAACTATTTATTTTAGAGTAACATGGTTAATAACACATATAAGCAGATCTCAATTCTTTGTAAAAAGAAACTGAACTTGTTTTATGGTGACAGGTCTGCTTTAGCCCTTTGATTGCCAGAATGGCATGCAAAGCAATGTGAGGCATATCCCTTTGGTACTCAAAAGGTTAACCATTTGTACAAATGATATGGGCAATATATGGAGTGATTTTAGGTTAAAGGGATAGTAATACTTCATTTTCGTGAAGGATTTCTGTTTCTATAACGCGATCTCAGGACTCCTGCAGAGCCGCCGCTTGCTCACTGACCGGATTCCCCTGCTCTCAGATAGAATGCTGACGTCAGGGGAAAAGCCAAAAAGAGGGAACTTTGAAAGCGGATATCTCTCAAACCATAAAGGTTTGAGAGATGCTGCTGGTATCCTTGAATTCAGAATTTTAAGGGCTACAACATGAGGGATAATAATAATGAAGTATTACTATCCCTTTAAAGCAGAACTGTCATGATATTTAGAGTGACCGTATATTTTTTTAGCATGTTCAACTTAGTTCAGTTGCTATAATAAAAAAGTTACTGTTGCCCCTTTCCCTTACCAAATAAACTATTGAAATGAGTAGTTACAAACAGTAGAGAGCTGCCATGATGCTGATGTTGTGCATGACACAGCGCTCTTTCACTGCTTGTGTGTCCATCATGTTGCTTGCTCCATCCCCCTTCTTGCCAGGGCGTGTGTTGCTGGCTGCGCACTTGAGGAACAGCTGCATCAGTGTTGCGGCCTTGAGGGAGTTGTACCAGCGCTGAGGAGGATTTGAGCAATGGTGTCTTCAGCAAACGTATTGCCATTCATATTAAAGAGAAGATGTCACAGGCTGAATTCAAAAGATAAATCTTTCATTTTACAGGTTTTTGAAAAAAAAAAAAAGACATAACAGTGGTCCAACAGAGCAAACAAACACAATAACCTTAAGTTTCTAGAAGGAGAAAGATCCTGTTTAACAAATAAGTAAGTGTGTCACTGAACTGAATTGGTTGGGCTTGTATCTCAAACTAATTGCCACTGTTTGTTGTTTTATTACATTTGTAATAGGCTTGATAAAAAGTGGCCAGAAATGACCAGTTTTACCTTTTTATTTTGAATAATTTTTCTTACCAAAGAGAAAAAATTCAGACAAGAAATACATAATATTTTAATACATTTGACAGAGGATTTCTCCGTGTGCGCTGGACAGGTCTCTTGCCAATGAGACCGCTCCATCTCACATTGAGGAATCCTCCTCATCGGAGGAGGATGGAACAAGGCATTACGCTGGGAGGGGAACAGACGAAGATTGACAGGCTGCGGGCAGAGTTGTGCCGCAGCCTGTCCTGAAGTTATGTCACCGGCTCATTTTTAAAACCATAAATTTTGCTATAGCCTTCATTAAATAAAAAAAAATTACAGATTACATATTAACTTTATAAGAAGATTACATAGAGGCAAACTTTTATAGAGGTGAGGTATCCACTTTAAGTACTACCACTCTGGATAAGCAGACTGATTATACACCAGAAAATGACAATTCAACCTTTATTAAATAGAGACCCGTTGTTTTTGAAGTGTGTCGCTGCCATTCTTGTAAAGTTCATGGGATCTTTCAGTTCTCCAGGCAATACTGTTGCTGTTGGAATTCTGTGATGTCCTTGACTCTACTCCATTTGCTTATATAGACCACATTTTTGTCCTGCTAGCTATGTTACTTGTCAGCAGAACTATTCTGAAATGATCTTCTAGATATATTATGATGGCTATAAGAGACGAGAAGACCACAAAGTGAAAAATGTGATTCATAGAATACAGCAATGTCTCTCAAGTTTAGTGCAATGAATTTCGTGTCCAACTACCCTATGTGAGCAGCCTTCTTGTCTATCTTCAGTGCCCCCTCAAAACCTGTCATTTACATCATTTTCAGGTGTCACAGATTTCTATGCATCATGCACAGTCCCTACTTTTGGCTTTCTGTCCCTGGGTCCTGCTTTTTTGTTCAAGGTATAAATAGTTAAATTATCCTTAATAACCTGTGCCCTCTGTTTTCCCATCAAATGTATTGTGTTTTGATTCAAGGTGTTACCCGTGTTTGAATTAATAATTTCTCCTGCTAGGCAGTGTGTGTGTGTGTGTGTGTGTGTGTGTGTGTGTGTGTGTGTGTTTTTCACTTGGTTCATGCTAAAGGTTAGGAAAATAGGGACGGTAGGACACATGCTTGTTAAAATGGTAGAAGGTGGCTACGTACACCTGGTCAGGTAACATAGGAAACCATTCTGCTTTCTTCCCCCATCATTGTGAAAGCCAGATCGAGGAAATAAGGAATAGGGGCTGACCTTCCCAATCAACAGGAAGCTGTGCTCTCAGCCCTTCCCCCCTGGGGGGGGTGCGGGCGAGAGGAGGGGTTTTACAGTATTAAGAAACCCTCCTGTACATTTTAACAACTCTATTATTCTTTCCTCCCACCCAGATTTAAAGACCATTAAAAATCCTGATGTCAGCAGGAGGTCACAGATAAGTCAAAATATGCTTCCCAGCAGTAATTTCATACTGAAGGGCCAAGCAATGTGATGCGTCTGGGCAGTGTGGCATGTCTGTCAAGTTTAGTTCATTGGTTCTGCGACTAATGTATCCCAAGGAGGATAGGTTTTTGCCAAGCCACAACACCAAGGACCAAAGTTGGTGAGCTGCTGCGGAAGGCTTGGAGTTGGACTAAGAAAATATAGTAAAGGGCCCAGGAGCACAACATTATATGTGAGGGTTCAAGGGTATAAATAGGCCTTAGTAAACAGTGACCTCCATTTCCCCACCAAATTTTGTGTTGTGTTTTTATTCAAGGTTTTAACTGTGTTCGAATTAATACATTCTGCTAGGCAGTGTGTGAGGGTGTGCCGTTGGTTCATGCCAAAGGTTGGGGAAAAAGGGAAGGTAGGGCATGTACATCTTAAGAAAACTATAATCCTTGTTGCTGCATTTACAGGGAAATAGCGTGATAACATTTTGAATGAGCTCTTCCCTTTAACTTGTCGGTCCTGATTCCTGGTGGGCAAGATGTAAGGCCTTATTTTTAATACTGGGAAGCTTCAGCTTAGGAAATGTCTTGGAGCTAATGCTCGGAGACTTGCACAGCATGGTAGTAAATAATGATCTTGCCTAATGAAGCTGCTCAGTCAGCAATGTTTTTTAGTTAGCTTCCCTCATAGCTGCAGTCATTGAAGCAGGCAGTCCGTTTTATCGCTTGTGTGAAAAAGGCAAAATAATTGCAGTTTTTAGCCCGGCTGAATGTTTAGGCTCAGTGTTAAGAAAGGACTTTGCTTTAATAAGATATAATTTGCATCACTGTTCTTTTTCTATTTTCAGTCTTCTTGATTAATATAAACATGCTGTTTTTATTAACTTTATAGATTCTAGTGTTTTCTTTGATGCATTGCTTTGCAATGCATTGGAGACACTTCTGGCATCCAAGGGGTTACTGAAGTCACAGTTGCACATCTCTATGATACCACTGCAACCATAACTACATGTTTATAATTTGCTATAACTTTGGTAGATAATTCTACATCTATATTTTGTAATGTTGAGTTAGCAATTTTTCTGTAAAATAAATAGGATTTGAGAAATTAACCTTAAAGTAAAATAAGGACACTCCCACCACTTTCAGTTGCTTTAATCAAATGTCATAACAGTTCAAATAATCTGGAATTTTAGTTACTGTGCTTTTACTTCCTGGAAGTTCTAGCTGACAGGAAGTGACTTGGCAGTTTCTATCACGTACTGTGCAGAACTGTATGTCATTGACTTTCCTCTTCAATGGAATGTAACAGAATAACTAATTGGAATTTGGCCACTAGAGGGCATTGCTAATGTAAAAAACAAACAAACAAAAAACATGAGTTTAAACTGTAATAAGTCTGGAAATATGCATCTCTCAGCAGTGTGAGCATCCTTATTTTACTTAACAGGAAACACTCTTTAATATATTTTTTCATAAAAAGTTTACTGCTTCTTTAATATTGTCAAGGCTCTTTATCCAAACTCCCAGCAAAGTAATCTACTTATTTCTGTTCAAGGCCAAACTCATCACTCTTTGTTATAAGAAATTCCCCCAGTGTGTAAGGCTAGTTATGGCACATTGTAGGGCAATAAATTAGCATTGAATGCCACACTGTGCCATCAACAAATAAAGGTAATTTCTCCAAAACTATTTATATTACAAACAAACGTCTGGCACAACGTTGTTGTATAATATAAAAGGACAGATGTATGTTTGTCCGATGCAGTCATGCACAGTAGAGACTGCCCGAATGCACAGAATGCTGGGAGTTGTAGTTCTGCAGTTTTATGCACTTTGACCCATGTACACGGGCTTTGACACTAGTTTAGACATATTTTACTTCTCTTTAAAATTAACTAAACCTATCTTAGGGTGATGGGACCACTTTAAAATGACGAAAAATAATTCTTGGTAGTCTGATCTCTTAAACGATGTGTATTATACATTTCTAATATTATATTAAGAGACAAACATTGCAAGTATCTTACAGAAATGAATGTGCCCTACATTACTTGCCATATCTAAACACACAGCGCAAATCAAATAAACCAATATGTATTATCTTACATAGTATATCTCTGGGAAGTGCCAAACCTCCAAGACAGAGTTGCTATAATGTTGATTGGTTTGCAAAGCTAAAATAGGGAGTCCTCCTCATTATCATGCATTCACACTGCATTCGGATTCCCTTCTGGCATTCAAAGGTTTACCTCCTTAGATTTTAGAGCATTTGTTCTTTTGCCACGATGCCATAGCACTTTGGTGTACGCTGGCACAAGTTTAACCCTTTGAATGCCAGAGGGGTACCCAAAGCATTGCTTTGCAATGCGTTGCATACCTCATGGCATTCAAAGGGTTAAGCTATCACTTTTTCTGTTAAGACATTGACAAAAATGTGAATAATGTGTTTCGTATGTATATTTATGGACATTGTTATGTACAGTATGTTGGTTTTTGTGATTCAGATTGTGACACATAAGAATAACTTCAGTTATCAATTAAAAAAAAGGCATATAAAATGTAAGGGGTGCTCTGAAACTTCCAGAATGTGTGTTAGGGGTTCCTTGGAGCATAACAAGTTTATAAACCAATGTTGTATTGAGAACTCCATTGTATTGCACATCAATGCATTGGATACTGCTCTAACATCCAAGGGGTTAAATACAGTAGCTCTAAATTAATTTATTATTTTCTCTGCTTTGAACTGCCAAATCTGATCTGGCATTGGATGAATAATCCTCAGATATTTTATAGTATAAATGTAATACAAAATGCCAAATATTATAATTGTGTATGCCAAGTTATACACTTGTGTGGTCTTTAAAAGGAACATTTAGATCTGCCAGGCAAAGAAATATTGCAAATATTTACATTTTCTTTATTACTTTTATGATTTTGTATGCTTACGTTTATGGAGTAAAATGTGATATTTTATTGCAACATGTTTCCCATCAGCAGTATAGGCCATATTTGGTAAACGTTCCATTTGTGTGCCATTTTAATTGGAGTCCTGTATTACATTTTATCACTTAACCCTTTAAGGACCAGAGGGGTGTGAAAATAGGTGGTAAGCTAAAACAGAAAACAGTTCTGCGCATCTCCATACACATTACCTAATGTGAACCCTGTATAATGCATACATTATACCAATGTGTTGATAAAAAAAAGTTGTACAGTTTGGCCAAAATATGGTTACGCTTACTTACCTTGCCAAGGTACCCATTTCAAGTGAGTCCTATCTCCTTTCAGATACATATTGCCATCCCTAACTCTTTGAGTGCCAGAGGGGTACGCAACGTATTGCAAAAAAAAAAAAAAATCTACCCTGAAGAATTCTTGTGAGGAAACACTTTGGCATTAAAATCACCTAGTTAAACACATTAACATTTCAAATATCCAATATCTTCATGATCAGACTAACCTGCTTTCAGTCAAGGTAAGCTTGCCATTAGTAGGTGGAGACCCAAGTAGACGCAGCTCCATCAGTTCACTTTATATGTCTTTCCCACCCACAACTTCAAACTACATAGACCTGTACATTGCCTTACAAATAGATAAGAGGAATAGCAAGTCAAACAGGCCACATACTCTGCCCATAGTAACATAGTAAATTATAAATCATAAATCTAGTCCTAGTAACATCCCACCATCCTAGGACTGGACTTTTTTCTCTGTATAACACTGGGGTACACTCTGGTAATTTAGAACTTGAATTGTCAGTTTCTTATACATCTTGTGGATTCTCCTGGTTCTCTCACAACTATCTTTCCACGGAATAGCGGATTGGTGGTACATTGGTGATACAAGTATGTTTTTCAATACGTGACTTCCGTATATTAGATGGCAGATGCTTTTGGCACACCTGAGACATTGTCCCTGCAGGGCAAGTACAACTTTTTTTAGACTGTACACAATTTGTACCTTCACACTGGAACAATATACTAGCTCTCTTGTAACACCGGAATTCTGCGTAAAATGTGGTGATTTGTGTGGATTTCAGACACTACTTATACAAAATCTAGATTGCCCTGATATCACTCCTATTACTTTCTTATAACACTGTTGTAATGCATCCTTGAGAAGTCAGCTGTTTGACTGACCGTTTACTCTCTGTATGTACTCTGGGTCTTTGTGACATCGCGCAACTTACCATATATGACACAGGCTTTATCATCGAGCCCATTCTATGGGAGCTTATGAGCCACATGCAGCTACTCTCACATGGTTGTGACATAGCTACATTGTAGCCCCTTTGCATGTTACGAATGAGCACAGCGGATCCACTGGTTATCCACAGTTTCACTCGTTTTATTGAGTACTGGGTTTTCTTTATAGTAAATTTCGATTTCACTAAGTTCAATGCTTAAATTTGAATTTATATTGTAGGCAGTTATTACCTGGAAGTTCCGTCTCCAGTGAGATGTGACCTATGAGGGACGTCCATCCGCCACTGTCCTATGAACGATGAGTCGGATGATGACGTCATCAGCGACACGGGCAACACTGAGGGCCCTAGGTACTTAACACATGAAATTTTAAACGTGCATTGTCTTGAGAAAGGTCCCTGAGGGGGACCGAAACGTTGACCAAGCTTGTTTTCACCTTATTGAATTAATAAAATAACTTTAATAAGTCCCACGGGTGCTGTTGTCCTGTATGTTTTGTTGTAACCTAATATGTATATATTTTTAGGATGCTATAGGATACTTATAAAACATTATCATACAAATGTCTGAAAGGTCAAAAGTGAAATTAATAGAAAGATCCCAGCACCAAAAATACAACATAATTGTCAAAAATGAGAGATTTTATTTATATAAAAATGGTTTATCCACAGTGGGAGAAAAGTTTTAGCTATTGTATTTCTTGAGGGATCCCTGAGCCTCTTGCTGACCTGGCCCGCTTATTGTTTTAGCAGATTTTTTGACTGACGTGGAGGTGGTGAATCAATAAGAATCCGCCTATACAGTGTTGACACAATATATTCTTTTTCTGTGACCCGTATTAAAGGGTCAGTAATGTCTAGATAAAAGTATTTATCAGAGTATTCTTCATATTAAAATTAAAATATTCTGCTATTTTTACGACCTTACTTTGGTGTACTTGAATAGTTATGCAGAGATAAAGATCCCCTGCCCACCCCTTCTGGCGAGCTCCCTCTGAATTTCAGATCGGGTTGTGCGACTCGACAGCTGCAGAGAGGGACAAACTTCAGTAAGTAATTATAAGGGAAATCCTGCCTCACTTGATGAAGGAGGGCAGGATTTCTATTTGCTTAATGAAGTTTGTCCCTCGCTGTAGCCATCCTCACCAGCCTGCATCTTCTGGTGATGTGTCAGAAAGGGTGGGTGGGGGATCTTGATCTCTTCATTATTACTATTGAAGTACACCAAAGTAAGGTCTTAAATATAGCAGAATCTCTTAATTTTATAATAATATAAAGAAGACTTTTAGATATTACTGACCCTTTAAGGATCCGATACAGTGTTAAAAAATTGTGGCAACTATGTTTTTTGTGTGACACGTACTGGGGATTCCGGTGTTTCACTATGACCAAAAGTATACCAGTTATTGTACTGAATATTTATAACAATTGGTGGGGATTTTTATAGATTATAGACAATAGCTTTGTTTATGCTTGCCATTTTACCTTTCTCCCACTTTGGATAGACCATTTTTATATAAATAAATTATTTTTTATACTTTGTATTTGTTGTATTTTTTTTTTTAATATTTTTTGGTACTGAGATCTTTTTATTAATTTTACTATTAGCATAGTAAATTAGGTTGAAAAAGACACAAGTCCATCAAGTTCAATACAAAATAAGCAAATTTAGGCTTTAAGTGCATTTCATTTTATAACGTTAATAACAGTGAAATTAAATGGAAAAAGCAACTAGAATAAGTAGAAAATATATGCAAAACACTGTAACACAGTGCTGAGCATAAAGTAAAAAAAATAAATTTATGAAAAAGCAGTATTTCAAGTACTGTAATTTCTAAAAGTCTAATACGTGAATTTAATAAGAACAAGAGTGAATAAATCAACCATGCAGCTTTATCTTGCTTTTCATTCAGCTCACACACTGCTGTATTCAAGGAATAGTAATATTTCAAAAGAAATGCAGCTCAGATTATTCTTTGTAGTTTTTGGGCCATGTAGAGCATAACGTGTCCCCCTCCTGCCCCTTTTACCTATGTAAAGCTGCACAGCAAGACCATCCGGATGAATCACAGCAAGGGACAATCTTCTGTTAGAATAAAGAAAAATCTGGCCTCCTCCATCAAGGGGGCAGGGTTTTCCTTATGCTTGCGGCCAGAAGATTGTCTCTCACTGCGAGCTGTCCAGTCAAGACACCGAATTCCACATCTGAGGGGAGGTGGCTTACAATAGGTAAAAGGGGTGGGAGGGGGATACTTTATAATTCAATTACACTGATATGTATCCATTACACCATCCTCTCACTGATCTGTATCCATCACACACACTCCTCTCAATGATCTGTATCTAACACACACACATACACATGCACTCCTCTTACTAATCTGTATCCATCACACACTCCTCTCACTGATCTATATCCATTACACACAATGATCTCTATCCGTCACACATTCCCCTCACTGTTATGCATCCATCACACATTCCTCTCACTGATCTGTATCCATTACACACTAGTCTCACTAATCTGCATCCTCTCACTGATCTGTATCCTCACACACACACACCTCTCACTGATCTGTATCCGTTACACACACCTCTCACTGATCTGTATCCGTTACACACACCTCTCACTGATCTGTATCCGTTACACACTCCTCTCACTGATCTGTATCCATTACACACTGGTCTCGCTAATCTGCATCCATCACACACACTGCTCTCACTGATCTGTATACTCCATACACTCCTCTCATTGATCTGTATCAATTACACACTCCTCTCACTGATCTGTATCCATCACACACTTCTCTCACTGATTTGTATCCTCCACACACTTCTCTCACTGATCTGTATCCTCCACACACTTCTCTCATTGATATGTATCAATTACACACTCCTCTCACTGATCTGTACCCATCACATACTCCTCTCACTGAGCTGTATCCTCCAAGCACACTTATCTCACTGATCTGTATCCTCCACACACTTCTCTCATTGATCTGTATCAGTTTCACACTTCTCTCACTGATCTGTATACTCCATACACTCTTCTCATTGATCTGTATCAATTACACACTCCTCTCATTGATCTGTATCCATCACACACTCCTCTCACTGATTTGAATCCTCCCGGAGCCTCCAGCCTTTAACTATTACTACTATTAAATGATGAAACTTATACAGAACTACTCTCTGAGTAAGAGGTGTATGAGGGATAAAATACTTTGATGGAAAGAGAGAGGCAATATGTTTTAGATGTCTACAGCATGAAAAGGTTTACAAAAGGCATTTCACAGAAGGGAGAAGGCATTGTGGTAAGTCTATTTTGCATCTTGCATTTTGTGCCTTTATTTGCAGGCAGCTGAATGGAATTCTAGCAATGCAATGGAAACATAAATTTATGGATTCTTTACTGGAGACAACTTTTCCTGATCTGCTTCAGACATGTAAATGTACACACAAGTCTTACATGAGGATATTTTGAGATGAATAGGTGGGGGCTCGGAATAGGTATTACTAGTCCTTGGGGCATAAGTTTTCAGGATAATCCCTAATTAAATGCAGGCAGCTCAGTCATAATGATTACTCACCTATCATGAAGAAGGGATGTCTTGAAAAGCTGACCTGTTGGGGTGCCCTGAGGATTAACCTTGGCAAACACTGCTGCATCAAGCTGAATAGTTGTGGTTCTGGAGCAAATTAACTGCACCACAGGGGACAAATGAACATTTACAGTGATTTAAGTGCGGCATTTAACAAATTAATTGTTAGATGGTTCTCCAATACATTGTGATTTAAAGGGATAGTAATATTTCACAATAAAAGCAGCTCCAATTAATTTTTATAGAATTTGGACCATGGAGAGTGTTATTTCAATACTTGTCAGAGTTGTAGTTCAGAAGTAGTTGAACAGGGGTGTGGAAATTAAAAAAAAAAAAAAAAAAAAAATACTTGTCCAAGGGACTAAATCGGGAGCCCAATCTACTTGTCCTGAAACACAAAATAGACTGCCACACACATACCACCCAAAATAGACTGCTACACACACACACGCCACCCAAAAATACACTGCCACGAATACACACCCCACCCAAAAATACACTGCCACAAACACCCCACCCAAAAATACACTGCCACACACCCCACCCAAAATAGACTGCTACACACACACACACCACCCAAAATAGACTGCTACACGCACACACACCACCCAAAATAGACTGCTACACACACACACACCACCCAAAATAGACTGCTACACGCACACACACCACCCAAAATAGACTGCTACACACACACACACGCCACCCAAAAATACACTGCCACGAATACACACCCCACCCAAAAATACACTGCCACAAACACACACCCCACCCAAAAATACACTGCCACACACACACCACCCAAATTACACTGCCACACACCCCACCCAAAATAGACTGCCACACACACACACATCACCCAAAAATACACTGCCCCACACACACACACATCCCACTCAAAAATAAAGTGCCACAAACACCCCCCCACCCAAAAACATACTGCCACATACACACCACCAAAATACACTGCCACACACCCCACCCAAAATAGACTGTGACACACACACCACCCAAAATAGACTCACACACACCACCCAAAATAGACTGCGACACACACACACACACACCACCCAAAATAGACTCACACACACCACCCAAAATAGACTGCGACACACACACACCACCCAAAATAGACTCACACACACCACCCAAAATAGACTGCGACACACACACACACCACCCAAAATAGACTCACACACACCACCCAAAATAGACTGCGACACACACACACCACCCAAAATAGACTCACACACACCACCCAAAATAAACTGCCACACATGGAGCCTGCTGAAAGGGCTGTCACAAACCACACACACCACCCAAAATAGACTCATATATACACACACACACACACACACACACACACCACCCAAAATAGACTCATATATACACACACACACACACACACACACACACACACACACACACACACACCACCCAAAATAGACTCACACACACCACCCAAAATAAACTGCCACACATGGAGCCTGCTGAAAGGGCTGTCACAAACCACACACACCACCCAAAATAGACTCATACACACACACACACACACACACACACACACACACCACCCAAAATAAACTGCCACACATGGGGCCTGCTGAAAGGGCTGTCACAAACCACACATACTGACTGAGCGGGACAATATAGCCTGGCAGCGGATGAGGAAGAATAATAGGATATACATAATCATTTAGTAGGGTAATACAAAGCTAGTACAGATGAACTCATACTTGTATAAATCTGAAGCAGACAAGTTTTAAATCAAGGGATTGTTGAAATCACACAAGTACAGCATATAGTTAATATCAGCAGGTAAAAGTGGTGGTAAAAATGTACCCTTGCTTTCAAGTGAAAAAATGAGCCTCTTAACCCTTTGTAAAGCAATGCTTTGCGTACCCCTCTGGCACTCAGTTTACCTCTCTGCTTGTCATTTGAGTAGACTGCTTCAAGATAGCATCCATTCACAATGCTGGAGAATACAACAGCCTGGGTTTCTGCACCTCCTGCCCTCGGGAGACTGTTCAGGTGTGGGCGCAGTATAGCAGCCCCAGCCAGCCACTCACCAGTGGAGGAAGAAAATATGCACAACCACGTTAGCAGCAGAGAAGACGTCCGTATCTACATCTGCACATCATTGCGGGGCTGGTGGTCGCATGCTGTACTGGTTCGGGCTGCGTGACGCGTCACTGTTCCACTCCCATGACTAGGTCCATCCAGGCATCTCTTCTCTGCCGCATACCATGCACAACCAATAAGAGAGGAGTATCCTGTCAAAGTACTCTCTCATTGGCTGCAGTGCGACATAGCACATTCATGCTTAGGATCTAACTGCAGTATGTTAGGCTGCCAGCCCGGCTCTGCTTGCCTGAAGCAGGGCTAAATCTGAGAAAAGTGTACCTGCCCAGCGCCCGGAACTACATATCCCGGGAGTCGGGCGATATAAATTCCACAACCCTGTTGAATGATAAAATATCCCCTTCCCGCCCCTTTTACCTAGTGTAAGCCGCCTCCTCTCAGATGTGGAATCTGGTCACTTGACCAGGCAGGTCACAGTGAGGGACAATCTTCTTACTGTGAGCATAAGAAAAAACCTGTCAGGGGGGCAGGGTTTTCCTTATGTTCACAGTAAGAAGATTGTCCCTTGCTTTGAGCTGTTCAGTCAAGAGACCAGATTCCACATCTGAGGGGAGGTGGCTTACACTAGGTAAAAGGGGTGGGAGGAGGATACTTTATCGTTCAATTACTCTTGAACTACAACTCTGACAATATTGAGAACTCTAATTATGGGGGATTTTAATTATCCAGAAATAGATTGGAAAAATGGAACAACAAATCTGCTAAAAGCAGTAAGTTTCTGAACTTGTTGAATGACAATTTTTTTGTCTCAACTACTGCAGACCTCAACAAGAGGGGATGCGTGTCTGGATCTGGTAATAACAAAGAAGAATTTATCTCTAACATCCAAGTAAGGGAACACTTGGGGAATAGTGACTATAACATGGTATCTTTTGATATTAATTCAAAAAAGCAATTTGGTATGGGTTCCACCAAAACACTGAATTTTAAAAAGGCCAATTTTAGCAGGTTTAGTTAATCCCTTGGTCTTGTTGACTGGGCTGGAATATTTTCTGGAAAAAACATAGAAGGTAAGTGGAATGCCTTCAAAATAACTTTGCAAAAATATACATATAAATGTATCCCCTTTGGAAACAAATACAAAAGAAGCAAATTAAAACCAATGTGGCTAACCAGTAAAGTAATTCATGAAATAAATAACAGGAAAGTGGCATTTAAACTATTATAAAGCTGGGGGATCAACAGAGGCATTTGCAAAATACAAAAATGCCATAAAAACCTGTAAAAAGCCAATTAAAGGGGATGTTTAACCCCTTTACAACTTTGGCTAAATCGTTTCAGTACCAATAATAACCAATGGAAAGTGTGTTCTTTTTTAAAAAAAAAAAAAAAATCTGCCTGTTTGAAGAAATTCTAAGTTTAAGTGTACCTCTGTTCCTAATTCCGGCAGACAGTGCTGACCGGATCTGTACCATAGTCTCAGCTTCTATCCAGCCTCCTCCGATGGCGGAGGATGTCTGTCTCTAAGCTGGAGGACTTTCATTGGTAGAGATCGATTTCTGGCCAATGAAAGTCCGCCAGCTTAGAGATAAACAGCCTCCGTCATCGGAGGAGGCTGGATAGAAGCTGAGACTACGGTACAGATCCTGTCAGCACTGTCTGCCAGAAGTAGGAACAGAGGTACACTTAAACTTAGAATTTCTTCAAACGGGCAGATTTTTTTAAAAAAAGAACACACTTTTCATTGGTTATTATTGGTACTGAAACGATTTAGCCAAAGTTGTGAAGGGGTAAACATCCCCTTTAAATTAGCTAGACTGGAGAATTAAAAACCTATTGCTAAGGAGAGTAAGATCAACCCCCAAAAAAACTTTAAATACAGTAATGGCAAAAAAAAAGTTTGATAATGTTGGGTCTTTGTTATCTGAAAAGGGTGAGATGGTCAGTGGAGACAGAGAGAAAGCAGATATTTTAAATAATTTCTTTTCTTCTGTTTTTACCAAGGAAGTCCCGATGGACAAGAATCTGCAAACTACTTTTACAGAACACTCACAGCTAGCATAGGATTGGCTAACACAAGAAAAAGTATTAAAACAATTGAACGGTGTTTATGTAGACAGAGCCCCGGGGCTGGATGGTATACACCCACGGGTATTTAAAGAGCTAAGCCAGGCCCTGGCCAGACCGAGATTTTTGATTTTCAGGGATTCTTTTATTTCAGTTATGGTGCCCACAGATTGGCGTAAAACTGTCGTGCCCATATTTAAAAAGGGATCAAAATCCCAGCCGGGAAATTACAGACCTGTAAGCTTGACATCTGTGGTAGGGAAACTGTCTGAAGGGTTGCTAAGGGAATATATTAAAAAAATTCATCTTGAACAGGAATATCATTAGCAGGAGCCAACATGGCTTTGTGAAAGACAGGTCCTGTCAAACTAACTTGATTGCATTTTATGAAAAAGTGAGTAAAACTATAGATGTGGGAGCAGCGGTTGATTGATATATTTAGACTTTTTCCAAGGCATTTGATACTGTTCCACACAAGAGGTTACTGTATAAATTGAAAGAAATAGGCTTAGGGTCAAAATGTATGTGTGTGGATTGGAAATTGGCTGAAAGATAGAATGCACAGAGTGGTAGTAAACTGGAAGTTCTCCAGATGGACAAACATGATAAGTGGAGTACCTCAGAGATCTGTCCTGGGTCCACTTTCTTTTAATTTGTTTATTAATGATATCCCAGAGGCCATAGGGAGCCATGTATCAGTGTTTGCCTATGACACAAAATTAAGTAGGGTAATAAAGTCTGAACTGGATGTGTCTTCATTACAAGAGGATTTGGACAAATTGGGTAACTAGGCAGGCAAATTGCAAATGAGATTCAATATAGACAAGTGTAAAGTTAAGCATTTTGGTTATAATAATAAAAATGCAACATATAGTTTAAATGGTGTTTCTTTGGGGAACTCTACTGATGAAAATGATTTGGCAGTAATGGTAGACCATAGACTCAGCAGTACCATGCAGTGCCAGCTAGCAGCTGCAAAGGACAATAAAATATTGGCATGTATTAAAAGGGGTATTTACTCAAGGGAGGAAGATATAATTATGCCTCTTTACAGGTCCGTGGAAAGACCCCACCTTGAATATGCTGTTCAATTCTGGCCACCCTTTCTGAAAAAGGAAGTTATGGAACTAGAGAGAGTGCAGAGGAGGGCCACAAAACTATAAAGGGGAATGGAAAGTTTTATGTCACGCCCCTTGCCGCCTTACCTCCACGTCTTGCCTCTCGCGGGACGCTTCACCTGTTTGCTCTTTCCCCATGCCGCTCCCGGTATTGTCCTCCTAGGGTTTGCTCTGTTGGAGCTCCCATGCACTTCCAGGTTTGGCAGTGTCACGTGTCTATGATGTCTCTTTCAAGTGCCTATATCAGACGTCTTCTCCCCTGTACCGGTGCACTCTCACAGTGTTACCGTGCGTCTGGGATCCTGTCTTTGTGTTCCCTCAGCCCAGTCTCTTGTCTTGAGTCTTGATACTTGTGTACCGAACCGGGTAGCCTGACTACTCTGCTGCTTTATCCTTCAGTCCAGTCCTGACACCAGTGTTCTGTACCGGCTTGCCTGACTACTCTCCTGCCTTGTCCTACTGTCCAGCCCAGATACCTGTGTACCAAACCGGCTTGCCTGACCATTCCAGATCCCGTCACAGGTTCATCCATGCTCCAGTCTGCGGATCTTCTTCCTTTCTGATCGCCTACCAGTCTGGGTCTTCGATGGATCCGCTGTTGCAGATCTGTACCCTCTTAACTTTGGGGTGTACTGTTTTGTGTATCCTGGTCTAGTATAGGGGAGTTTGTGCCATCTTGTGACCATCGCTCCCTAACCACGATCCCTAGGCTACGCTCTCCAGCCTTAATGCCCCCCTGCAGGGGATATTGTACTGTGTACAGTGTCGCTATCCTGGTCCAGGTCCCGGCTCAACCGGGAGCGGACATCTGGCTTCGCGGCCAGCATCATTACTTGGCCTCAGCCGCAACAAGGCTTCACTGTAAACAGTCACCACTGTACTATCTCCGAACTCCAGTGATGCACCTTAGCACTCCCTTCACCTGTGCAGTAGAGTTTGTGACATTTTAGTTATGAAGAAAGCCTACAAAAGTTAAACTTGTACACACTAGAGAAACGGCATCTTAGAGGGGATATGATAACATTATATAAATATGTTCTGGGCCCATACAAAGGCCTCTCCAAAGTCCTGTTCATTAACAGAACAGTACAAAGGACAAGGGGTCACCTGCTTAGACTTGAGGAAAGGAGATTTCATCTATAGCAGCGAAAGGGATTATTTACAGTAAGGACAATAAAGGTATGGAATTCACTGCCTGAGGAGGTGGTGCTATAGAATACATTAGATGCCTTTAAAAAGGGCCTGGATTCTTTTTTAAAAGAGAAGAACATAGAGGGCTATGTATGTTAGTATTGGGATTAATATTTATTTAGTGCTTGTTGAGCCAAGGAGAAATCTGATTGCCATTTGGAATCAAGAAGGAATTTTTTTCCCCCCATTCAAGGCATAATTTGAAATTGCTGTATTGAGGGGGTTGAACTAGATGGACGCAAGTCTTTTTTCAACCTAAATTACTATGTTACTATGCAATAACACTCTCCATGGCCCAAATTCTATGAAGATTAATTGCAGCTGCTGTTTTTGTGAAGCGTTACTATGTGTTGGAGACCTCTTCAGCATTCTAGAGTTTAAAAGTCCCTTTTCATTCAGTGGGATTTTATAGAATGTTCATCCCCCAACCCCCATGGTGCAGTTGGTTTGCTCCATAATCTCACCTTTTTTAGCTTGACAAATAGGGCCCAGTCTTTTCCTAATATTAAATGAAATAACAGAGGAATAATATTTGTAAGCAGAACAAGGCAATCTGTTTTTTCAGATGTTTTCACTTACTCCTTGATGTAAGAGTATGACAGCTGCTTTAGTGACTATTAAAGAAAGATATTGTATTCTTTGTCCCATTACTTGGCAGATAACGATTTATTTTAAATTCTCTGGCAGCTATTCAAGGCTCCTGTGAATCATGCCCTTTAAATAATGTCTTTGATCAGTTAAATTGTTTACAGAGTTTTTCCTTTTACCATTTAAGATCAATATGTCCCCTTAGTTACGATTTATATGAGACTCTGGTAGGTCAAAGTGTCTTGGAACTTGAAAAATAAATACATTTAATAATTTGTTATATATTCAGTCTTTCACATAATCCTGCTACTTTCACATATGAAACTACAATCTTTTCCAATTCAGTTTATCAGGATTCTAAACTTGAGGATCACAGAGGAGTACGCATCATTTCCTGTCTTGGTAACTGCAGCCTTCTCTCAACTGGTATCACACTACTCAATCTGTCCTCACTCCAGTTTAGATACAGCAGTTCTTTCAGATGACTCTCACAAAGCTATTTTTTTTTTTTTTCTGGAGAAAACGCATGTGTTGTGAATCAGTGGGGATTATGCACTAAAGTGTGATAAAGAGTATATAAAACTTCTCCACTGATGTCACTTCTCCAGTTCCTATGTTATTTTATGGAACCTATGCACTAAAATCTCTCCCACTTGAAAAATCTTAGCGCATAGGCTCCATAGAATAAACATAGAAACCATAAAATTTAACGGCAGATAAGAACCATGTGGCCCATTAGTCTGCCTATGTTTCCAACTGTAAAAACCTCAAACCCTATCTGTTCCTTGGTGTTACCTTATGTTCAGGACAGCCTTATGCCTATCCCATGCATGCTTACATTTCCTTACTGTATTAACCTCTACCACTTCTGCTGTATTTCTCTCAGTGAAATAAATCTTTTCTTACATTAAATCTAAACCTCTGTCCCTAGACTATGGCCTGTTGTCCTAACATTTTTATTCTTTTGAAATGGACTTCCCTCCTGCACTCTATTGAATCCCTTCATGTATTTGAATGTTTCTTTCATATCTTCTCTCTCTCTTTTCTCTCCTTCAAACTATACATGTTAAGCTATAGTCTATCCTGATATTTCTTATTATGTAAGCCATTCACAATTTTATAACATAGAAACCGGAAAAGAAATTTCACTGAAGATGTTAAATCTACTTTATCACATCTTTAGCACATTTTCATCACATCTTCCCCATTGTGTTTTTCTGGGGCATTTCACATGGGCATCATGTTTGCCGCCGAGAGATGATGCAACTTTTCTCTGATAAATTTGACGCAAAGGAAGTAAAGATGAATGTGCACCTTGCTGATATGTAGATCAAGCAGATAACCCGTAACAAGATATAACCGTGAAAATATTTGTGTAGACTATCATGAAAGTAAGTGAGATCAAACCAATTTCTTTCTACACACCCCTTTTTTACCCTGTCAAGTCTATTTTCATTGGCTAACAAACTTGGGAGGGGGTTGTATTACGTTACTGACTAATAATTGATGTATGTCAGTTACCCATCCACAATCAGATAACAAATTACAAGCATAACAATTAAATACCATATCAGGGAGATTGAATCAGAGCATCATGGGAAAATCTGTTTCTGAAAATCTGCCTTTAAAAATCCACCAATGGTGAATTTTAATATTTCAACTAGAGTATAAACATTGTAATTGTCATATTAAAACATAGTTTTTATTTGTTTATAAATAAATAAAATGTAATCACTGAATGAATGAACATATGAATAATTCATATAAAAATAATGTTGATGATAAAAATGAGACAATACATGCAGCAATCCACTGTTTAGCTAAATATAATAGAAAAAATATTTAAAAACATATGTAAAATATATAAATCACCTACATATAATATTTATATACTTAACCAGCTCCAAATGTATTTCTAATTTATCCGTTTACACCAATACAATTCACCAATAAAACTCTCCAGAATTTTACTCATGGGGGAAAAACCCATATGGAGTTAAGAACAGAAACCCTGATCTTAAAAAATGGAGCAGCAAAATTGCAAGATAACAAAAAAAAACAAAAAACACTCATATGTTTTGTATTTTGTGGATCCAATTAATATCTCTTTGAGATAATACTGAATATTTTTTCCTCTTTCACTTAGAGACGTGTTCAAGACTCATTGGCAAACCCTGCTATATATTTCTTGTGAGCTTGCAAACAATGTTTTGGAACATTATTACTTTTTGGTAACATCTTCTGTATGTTCCAGCATGCAAGTTAGAATGTGCTTCCCTTTCTCCCTCCATTCTGCAACCCACACGAACCCTCTATAATGTACGCAACCAGTTTTACTTGTGGCAGCTGCTATTACAAATGTTTTTCTGTTCTCATCTTAGTTTGGATACTGTTTTCTCTGTCACCCAATAGGTTACTGGTAACTTTGGGTAGGTGATAAGCCACTTTAAGTAGGCAGGAACAATTCTGAGAGGTGAATGCAGGGGTGGAGCCTACCTTCCCTTCTTGGCTGCAGCTAGCCAACCAGCTCCAGTAAGATTTGTTTCTTGGGGAAGACACAAGGCAAGAGAACAGTTCTGCTATAGTTTTAGCTTGTTTATTTTTTTCTGTTTAGATATGGGATACCATCATTAGGCGGATTACCATCACTGACAATTCCCATCACCCAAATGTGGATAGCTCAGTTTACCAGGGGCTTTTGTGGACCTAAGCCCTGGGGGGGAAATCTTGGCTGCAAGTTCTTTCCCCAGGAGTTGCCCACTGAGGCTTTTTCTTGATACATGGTAATCTGAAGACAGAAGATCTGCAAGAAAGGTGAGCAACCCTTTGAGTGCTGAGGTCCTCATGTCCCACGTTGCCCTTCCGCACAGGGGTCTCCTTTGGAGTTTCTATTGCATACTCATGCAATCTTTGGGTTTATCTGTATGTCTGTTGGGTGTTTGGAGCAAGTTTCTGTGATAACTTAACTGTTTGGTTGCTGGTTAGCATCTTTTGGGGGGTTTTGGGCACTTTCCCTACTGGGTTCAGTGTTTATTGAGTCTAGTGACCTGTTTTAGTGGTGTTTGGTGCAAATTTACTTCACAGTTACAACTTCGCAAAACACGATTTTACCTCTTAGACGCCATTGCTCCATTCACTTCTATAGGACTTTACAGTTTGGGACATATCTCTGCAACCGATTAACGTAGTGACTTCAGAGATGGCTCATTTTAATTGTCTGCCCTTGCTGTTCTATCCTGTAAATGTTTATTGTGTGTTGGGGGACTCACGGGGCTTCGGGCAGTGTTGGGGTACTTTTTCTGGGAAAACTACATTTCCCATGAGCACTTGCATCGCATGCTCGTCCCTGATTGGCTCCCATAGCGGCAGCCATTTTGTGCTTTCCCTGAATGAGTATCCTACGCTGGGCCTGGACTCTCCTTCTCTCCTCAGCAGATTAACCCTTCACCTGCCAGATAAGTGTATTTTAGCGATTTCTGGGGTGACATTTTAATCATACACACTGTATTTGGGTAATTCTTTGTACCCTGAAGATTTTGACACTGTGAGAATGTCTATTCCTTTGGAGCTTGGGGCTAGGACTAAGACTGAGGACGCTGGGGTCTCTGCGTCCCCTTTTGCGCATTGATCCTCATGTCAGTCATGGTTGCCTAGAGAATTATCAGGTTATTTATGCCCAGCATGTTCTGTCTTCCCCAGGGACCTCCAGCCATGCATTAGAGCCAGTTTGGGTGTAAGATTTTAAGGCTGCTACTAGAGACCTCCAGTATACATCTCAACTCTTCCATCCCAGTTACAGGGGGTCTTCCGCTCCTGGCAGACCTCTACTTCTATCAGATCTTCCCTACTGAAACCACAAGGAGTACCTGATGTATCAGAGTCCTCTGATGAGGAACTGTTGGTGGATTTTGACGCTGAGGAATTTTCTGCAGTGGTCTCCTCTCAGTTCTTTGGAGACCCCCCTTTGAGGCTGACCCTGATCCCTCTGCTGCGGGCCTGATGAGAGCCGTATTAAACACCCTAAACATTCCCTTGGTTCAAGAGGTTTCTTTGGACCTCTCTGATGTATTTCAGGAGCTCTACGGCCCTATACTTGTTTTCCACTTCTCTCCACTTTTGACTGGTTAGTGTCTGATGAGTGGTAATCTCCCGACAAAAAACCTTCCTTCTCCGAGAAGTTTGCTAAGCTTTACCCCAGTTTCTGATGTGTCACTAGTATCACAGTCTCCCTTTGAGGCCTAGGCAATCCTGTGCTTACCTCTGTATGGCCGCCGGCTGGCATAGCCTCCGGCCACTTTCTTACGAGCTGGTCGTTTGCAGGTTGCCTCCACTTGGTGCCTTCCGTTTGCCTCCGGGCAGCTAGTGCAACTTAGTCTCACTCCTGGGCACTCTCCTCTTCGCTTACCAGTTGCCTGGCTTAGCACTTCCGGTGCTACCTATACTCTGTGCCTCCTAGTTGCCTTTGGTAAGATAGAGTGCAGCTTGTCTCACTCCTTGCCTTATTAGTGAGCTCCTATCTGACTGCATCTATCTAAGCACCTACTCTGCTGCCTCGAGTGGTGCTACCAGTTATGCAATTGGTATTGGTGGTCTATTCACGCTCTGTGCCTCTGCTGGGTATGCTCCCATACTAGTCTTATCATTCCTTCCTGTTGTGGTAGAGCCAAGTCTGGTTCTAAGACTCAGTACCATAGACCTACAGTGGTTCAGTGTCAGCTCCTGGGTAGTGGACTAGACACTGTCCTTACGTCTATCTCCCCTCTGACTGAGGAAGTATTCATTATTACTACTAGTATTCTTATTATCTATTGCTCAATAAACTGGTTTAAATTCACTTGTACTGTTTTGTGTGTTTCTTTACTGAGAATCCGTGACAGTTAGCTCAGTGGGTTCATCCCCCCAAAGTGTATGCCCCTGTTTCTAGAACTTCTGAGTCCACTGCTTTGCCAGCTGCTGATGCCTCTGCTCTTACAGACTGGACTGATGAGAAACTTGAGGCCTCGCTCAAGTCCATTTTTGCCACCACTGGTACTTCCCTACGTCCAGCATTTCCTATGGCCTGGGTAGATAGGGCCATTGTGGTTTGGACTGAACAGCTCACTCTTGCTGTTCGTCAGGAAGCTCATACTCCTTATATGTTGTGGCTACTTGCCAGCATTTCTGAAGCCCAGCATTAGGTCTCTGCTGCTTTGTTTGATGCCATCAGTTGGTGGCAAGGGTTTCCACCATGTCTGTGGTTGCCAGACAAGCTCTTTTGCTCAAGATCTGGTCTGCTGACTCTGCTTTTCAGAAAGCATTGCTCTCCTTGCCCCTTCCGGGCCAGATCTTAAGGATCTGATTAGTGAGGCCACAGGAGGGTAAGAGTACCCTCCTGCCTATGGTTTCTAGGAAGCAGACTCTTTTCAATAGTAATCAGCTTTTTTGTGCTTCCAAACTGAGACACATCTGGTGAACCAGGCGGTTCCCCCAGCTCCGCGTTCCTCCTCCAAGTCCAAACCACAAGGGAGGCCTAAGTCCTCCTCCAAGCCCAAGGCTTCCAATCCTTCTTCAGCATGACTCGCCATCCCCATGTCTCCACTTGGCTGTTGGTGGCCGTTCGCGTCACTACCACAGCGTCTGGGAGGACTCAGTGGTGGACCTGTGGGTTTTGCAGGTGGTGGCTTAAGGGTACAGGATCTTTTTCGCCTCTCTTCTTCTTTTCAGGTTTTTCCCTTCTCACATGCTTCAGGGCGTAGAGAAGCGCTCTCCAGGCTCTTCTGGGCAAGGAAGTTCTGGAACCGGCTCCCGTTTTTACTCAAACCTGTTTGTGGTTTCCAAGATGGATGGCAGCTGTCATCTGATTTTGGACCTGAAGGATCTCAATTCATTTTGATCTAGACTCATCACCAGGAGTCCCTAGGATGGTGATTACTGCCATGTCCCCCGGGGAATTCCTTGCTTCTCTGGATCTTCGGGACACGTATCTACACATCGCCATTCATCCAGAGAGCCGGCAGTATCTCAGATTTGCCTGCGACCAAGGGCATTTTCAGTTTTCTGCTCTTCCCTTTGGTCTGACTACAGCTCCCCAAGTCTTCAATCGTGTCCTGGGAGCCTTAGTGTCCGTCCTCCATCGGAATGGCATCAGAGTCACTCCATACATAGACGACCTGCTTCTGAAGGCCCATTCTTCGGAACTTCTTCATCAGCAGGTTCAGGACTACATTCATGCACTCGCCCATCACGGGTGGATCCTCAACATTGACAAGTCGGATCTTGTCCCATCCAAACGTGTAGTCTTCCTGGGCCTTCTCTTCGACACTCAGCAAAGCATGGTGTTTCTCGGACGAGGTGGCTCACCAGATTGCTCACAGGGTTTTCGCTGTTCTGGCTCACGATCCAGTTCTTGGATCAAGTCCACTATTCATAAGGCTTACGAACTTGGGAAGAAGCCTGTTCCCTTTCGGGTCATGGCTCATTCTATGAGATCTATTGCAGCATCTTGGGCTTACAAGAATCAGGCCTCAGCTTATCAGTTGTGCAAGGCAGCCACTTGGTCGTCCGTGCAGACCTTCTTGAAGCACTACCATGTGGATGAGCTGGCATCGGCTGATGCCAGTTTTGGGAGGAAGATCTTGGAGGCAGCCTTGCCTGTCTAGGATCTCATTAGTCTCTCAGTACTCTTTCACTTTTGAGCCCTGTTTGCTCTAGTTCAGTGTGCTGTGTTATAGTTCCTGAAGTCTGTGTTACCCTTGTTTGGTGTCCTTGACACCTTGCGCTTATTGTTAAGCTATTCATGACCTTTTGGTTAATTGTGCTCTGGTGACTTTGGGGACCTATGCCTGGTCCTTGCCTTTCTTCCCACCCTGTGGAACTTAATGGTTGGACATCCCAGAGTTACCAGTAACCTGTACTGGACAACAGAGAAAAGAGGATTTTAGTCTTACCTGTTAAATCCTTTTCTCTTAGTCCATACAGGTTTCTGGTCTCCCACCCTGTAAAGGGACCATGCTCATACTCACAGGAGTCTTCCTTTATCTTCTTACTACCTAGTCAGTAGTTAGTTTTCAAATCTTACTGGATTGGGATTGGCTAACTGCAAGCTAAGGAGAGGAGGTAGGCTTCATCCAGCAGTCACTTCTCAGAATTGTTCCTGCCTACTTAAAGGGGCTGATTGCCTACCCAAAGTTACCAGTAACCTGTATGGACTAAGAGAAAAGGATTTAACAGGTAAGACTAAAATCCTCTTATTCTTCCTTTTAAAAATAGTCAATATAACAGGCTACAAAATACTGAAGTGGGGTTTTTCCTCAACCCTTTGAGTGTCGGGGTAAGCAACGCATTGCAAAGCAATGCATTGTGTACCCCTCTGGCGCTCAAAGGGTTAAGATCTCATGATGTTTTATCACCCATTAATCTTTCTGCTTCACCACAAATGCCTCTTCCTTATCTGTGAGCTTGATGTTGATGTCAGGGTAATTTTTCAAACTCTTAAGCATTTGAGCGCCAGAGTGGTACTTGACGCATTGCTTTGGAATGCATTGCGTACCCCTCTGGCACTCAGAGGATTAAATGCTTGTCTTTCCCTTGTGGGTCAAATTATTTCTGTATCGAAAACGTTTTTCTGGCAATTTATCAAAATTCTCTTCTAATACACTCTGAAAAATGTACATATTGCTTCCTTTACAAGTTGCTATACGTAGGTTTACGATAACAATGTCTACGTTTTTCAGCAGGATCCTCCTTATGTTATGAGACCCTGTTTGGACACAATAAAATTGAGGCTTGTTTCTTTAGTGAAGTATTTTTAAAATTAGCATATTGTGGCAAAACCCTTAAGAATTATATTGGAGTGTTCCTCAATCCTTTAATTTATTTAATATGTAGGTAGGTATCCTTTCTATGGCAATTAATTGTTTTTCTTTTTCTTTTGCACTGGTTGTTTTCTCAGGAGGTATGTAGGAAATGGCCAAGAAATGTGTAGGGAGACAAGTGTTGAAACAAAGTGTTTGTTTGATTTTAAGCATAGTGAATATTGTGGCAATACACCAGCATGTATCCATATTTTCCCTGTGGCATCTACACTTCAAGTTGCATGTTTATGATCTTGTAGTTGTGCGGTGGAGGGGCAATGTACACTTACAATAAAGGTTAAACACAAAAAGCTGCCTTCTGCTACTAGTGTAGCTAGTGGCTGCTTGTGATAATAAGGCCTCTCTCTCATACATGTACTCTCCTGGTCATTCCAGACATGGGAACTTCAAATTCAGCACCATGGCTAACGTCTGTCTTAGACTTAACATTGTCAGGGGACTTAGTACAGGCAGTTGTTCAGAGGTACCAAGCCATCTGTATGTACCCAGAAACAACTTTGGCTTTCAACATGTACTACATCTTTAAGGACAGTGGCTCTAACTCAGAATAGATGGACATAATGAGGCTAATATGCTATGGATAAGAGAAGCAAATCTGGGGCAAACCAAATGCTCCATAGGGAACAAATATAAGGCCCCAGTTTCTGAGGCATTGCTTTGCAATGCGTTTGACACCTCTTCAGAGTTTAAGGCGTTAAATGCCTCATTTAAAGGGATAGTAATGTCTTATATAAATAAAAAGTCATATTGTAGATAATCAAAAAAGAAATCCATATAATATAAGAGATATAACGTTTTAAAGGGATAGTAATACTTAAAATGTAAAAAAATATGTTGTAGGGTTTATCCCCCTGAGTAAAGCAAGAGTACTCCAATTGCTGAAAGGTGTTTCATTCAAAAGTTATTAAGTTTCAAAGTTGAATTTTTTAGGTGCAATATCACAATGGCCTGAAATTGTACAGTGGTGCTGTTGCTACATGATCCTATGGACAGCTCTGGTCCCGGGACCATAAATCTCCATAGGTTGGTGTAGCAACAGTGCCACTGTACAATTTCAGGCCACTGTGATATTGCACCTAAAAAATTCAACTTTGAAAATGAATAACTTTTGAATGAAACACCTTTCAGCAGTGGGAGTACTCTTGTTTTACTCAGGGGGATAAACCTTACAACATATTTTTTTTTTTTACACTTTAAGTATTACTATACCTTTAAAGTTCCCCTCTCCGTGCTGTCAGCTGTAAAGCTGACAGCACGAGATTTGTGTTGGCCGACTCGAGGTGGCTCTTCAGCAGAGCCAAAATACCTCAATTTAAAAAGAACTACTTCATTGGAATGGTGTACAAAGTGTACCTGGTTTGCAAGCACACTTTGTAGACCGTTCCAATGAAGTAATTCTTTTTAGATTGCAGTATCTCCGCTCTGCTGAAGAGCCGCCTGGCACTCCCGGGACCAGGACCTTCTTCGTCAGGGAACTTTAAAACATTATATCTCTCAAACCATACATTTTTGAGATATCAGACTGGCATTGATGGATTTCTTTTCTTGATTATCTACACTATTATTTTTTATTTATTTAAGGCATTACTAACCCTTTAACTCAGTGGCATTTTGAAGGATTTTTGTATGTCCCATATGCTGCAGTTGGTTTGCCCTGTAGTGCATCAACCTCAATTGGAGCACGTTACCTCAGTGTAATAATACTGTGTATTTTTTATTTCAGAGCTTGCAGCCTGGGAGCTCACATGAATCGAGTCAGCTAAGGCGACTGGTTATCTCCCACAGTATGGATAAAGCTCTGAAAGAAGGTAATAAGCTGAATCCTTTATTTCCTTTTCTTCCTTTCTCTTCTTTCCCACACACAGACTCACACTCTTCCCCTGAAGAATTTAATCTGTTTTGATTGCTTCTCTTCAGCAGCCTGTAGGCATTTTATAGCAAGTTAGAAATAGCTCGTTCTGCGTAGCAGACATTTGTCCCTGTTCCAAGCAAGGGACCGGAATATAATTTGAGGTGGCATTAAGGACTATATATATCAAGACATCACAAAATGATATTTAACCATTTTATGCACAGAGCCCACAAATATGACATTTTATTGGAGTTCTGGCATAAATTTCAAAATGCAAACTACCATTCATCTGCAGTATTAACCAGTTGGTTGCTAGTCAGGTCTCTAATGCGTTGTATAGCAGATGAATACTAATTTGTCTTTTAAATGCCGGATGGGTTAAAATATATATATAACAGAATATATATATATCACACAGAAGAAAAAGGCAGCACCAGTGGGACTTATCAATAATCAATTTGGCAGTATTTATAAATATTGCCAAATTGATTATTACCAAATTGATTATTGATAAGTCCCACTGGTGCTGCCTTTTTCTTCTGTTGTGTTATTTGCGAAGGATTGTGCACCTGGGCATTCATCTGCTTCCAGTTCTCCAAACTACTATATATGTATGTATGTATATGTGTGTGTATATATATATTAGCAGGAACGACAGTTTTAATAATATATATAAGAAAAGAAGCAGGGCAGCACCCGTGGGACTTTTTCAGAGTTATTTTATTGTATAAACAGGCAAACAGCTGGGTCAATGTTTTGGTCCCGGAATGGGGCCTTTCTCAGGACCAATAAAAGTGGAACTACCTTGTGTATTTAAACTCACCTCTCCTTGGCGTTGCTTGTGATGCTTGTGACGACATCACTCCTCCGCACTTGATTGGCTAGCGGGGAGTGGATGAATCACAGCAATTCACCGTGTGATTGGTGTGAATAACCGATACAGCGAGTGTTACATAGTAATTCATGTACAGTAACGAGGGGAATGTCTCTTCAAAGAGAGATCATTTAGAAAGAACAGTGCCCTGTCTGGCTCAAAAAGCAATCGCAAGTGCCAAACTGGAGGCTTGCTCCCGCGATGCGCGAGCTGTCTCCATGGTTCATCTTGCTTGCCTGTGTACCCAGAGTATACCACAAGCCCCAACAGCAGGAGAGAATCCATCCAGAGGTGCAGAGGATAAACGCACCATGGGGGGGGGGACGGAGAAATGAACATAAATAACTGTTAAGAGACATCCAAAACGGGTCTCATGGAGAAAGTCGCATATGTTACAGTGCCACAGTAAACACATTCCGCAGTAGCTGGCCGCATACAGCAACCCATGTATGAATAGACCTATGAGTGAGACAATCCGTAAGAATGGAATAGGTAGGATGCATAGGACATCAGAAAGTGCCAGCACCAGAATGTAAAAGTAGCCATCCAATGGACATCCAGGCAGAAAAGTCAAAGTGTTCATTTTACTGGTCGTATTATTCTGCTCCCTGACTATTGATAAGGAGCACCCAGGCCCCTCAGTATAAAGAGAATTAGGCTCCCGTCTAATACAGATAGGGACCAAATGGTATTACCACATATGTATAGTGACAGGCGTAGAGCCCACAAGGATATGGATATGATCAGCTGGACAATGAGTTAAATAAGTCAAGTCCTATGATGGATGGGTGGTGTTAGTTCTATGCCAATCCCGTCCTGGAGAGACTAAACCCATAGATGCGGGGATACCAAAGGTCTGCTGTAGGTAAGCCAAGTCCCATAAAAAGTGTGATGTTGATAGCATCTGAAAAAGTCCCACGGGTGCTGCCTGCTACTTTTCTTCTACATTCCTATACCTGTAATTGTGCACCTGGGCAAAGCGCAATACCAGGAGAGAGTGCTTTCACGCTTCTACATTATATATATATATATATATACACTAGCAAAATGGGCACGGCGTTGCCCGTGGGGATTAAGTCCTTTGAGTGGTTGAGGATTTGTGTTTACATGTGTTTAAATGTATGTGTTTCGGTGTGTATATGTGTGTGTGTCTGTGTGTATATATATTTGGGTATATACATGTATATGTGTGTGGGTGTGAGTATCTGTTGATGTGCTTAAATGTATGTGTGACAGTGTGTATATGCATGTGTGTGTATATGTTATGTACATATATGGATATGTTCATTTGTATGGGTGTATGTTTCATTCTTGAGAAGAGCTGGAGAGACTCCCGTTGACACTCTGTGCATTCCGTACCACTCTGGCGCTCAAAGGGTTAAGGTATGCAGGGAAGTAAAAGTTATTATGGAGGTGGGTTGTAGTGAGTTTAAGGCAGTGACATGAGAATGTCGCTCTTTTGCAGCGTCCAAGATTCTCATGAGGGCCCTTTTCGATAAGGGGACATTTTGAAAGGATACAATTCAGAAGAGCATGGGATCTCCGTAAAAATCCTTATTTGTCTGCTCTGTTTTTCCCTATGTGCAGTCATTGGCGGCTCTTAACCCTTTGAGTACCAGAGAGGTAAGCACCTCTCTGGCACTCAAGTGGTTAAAGAGATAAGAATTTGCTGGCCTGTTGATCTGCAGGAACTACCAGGGATACCTGATGGTCTGGGGGTAAAGACCGCAGTCAGATACACTAGCGATCACGCTCTCCCAGCTCTGTGTGGCTGGTGTCCCTCCTTGTCTTCCCGTTCCCGGGTGTGAGGGAGCCTTGGGCCCCGTTCCAGTGGTTTGTAGGTGAGACAGATGGTGCCTGGTCGGCTGGAGGAGGCCTCTCACCCGCAGCCGCACTCCTCCGCTTAGCACTGAGAGACTCCTCCACTGCTGTCCCCTGAACGAGGGGCTCTGAGTATTTTTTTTTGTTTGTTGTTGTTCATGCGGATGTTGAGGGGGAGGGTAAAGCCTCCATGAGGATTTAGTCACATTATATGGCCATATAATGCTAAGCTTGCCACCAACGCCAAGGTACCTCATTTTTGGCAAGTACCTAACCTTAATATTTTAGGAGAGATTCAGCTCATAAGACAGAGCATATTAACCCTTTGAGTGCCAGCAATGCGTCACGTAATCCTCTGGCACTCAAAGGGTTAAGGTTAGGTACTTGACAAAAATGAGGTACCTTGGCGTTGGTGGCAAGCTTAGCATTCTGTGGCCATATAATGTGACTAAATCCTCATCTTAAATATAGGAGTGATATACAGGCACAGTGCCGCAGAATAAAGGGTTAATGGTGATGAAAATTTGGATGTGCACCAATATTTTGTGTATTTGCTTTTAGCTATTTTGGTCAAAATTGGTTGCACTCCAGCAAGTTTAAATCTGTTTTTTTTATTTGAGTGTGCTTACCAAAACCTGGACACTGGAATTTTATATATATATATATATATATATATATATATATATATATATATATATATATATATATATATATATATATATATATATATAAAAGAATAAGCCTCATTGCATAATTTATGGTACCCCACACACACAACATAATTTATGTCTCCTCAGAAAAGAAACTCGCATTGAACAGAATGTCTAATTACATAATTTATGTCTCATTAGGAGACACAACTCCTATTGGGTGATTGAATGGGGACTTTACTGCTCTCATTGGGTGATTCAATGGGGGTGTGTTTATCATACAGGGAGTTGGCCTGCCCCCTCCAGCCCGCCCACCAGTATCCAACTGACAAAAAAAAAAATATATAACTGCCACTCGCTCCTGAGGTAAGGATATCAGTAACTTCTCCTGGTCCACTCACACTCTCACTCAGGATCATGACCCCACAAACACACTATTTCACCTCCCACAGATAACTGTAACCCTTCATACACTCTGTTTCAGTACGAGGGTGTAATGTTCCCATAAAATACAAACTCAGGGATAAACTTAATAGCAACTCTTATTTAACTCATCATCTCTTCAGTCACCTCACTGTCTCAACTGTCACTCCTCCACTTCCTGCTTCCCACCCTTTCTCCTCAAACACCACTTTCTATTTGATCCCTCAGCATATTGCTACGTTGCCTCAACTGAAGAGCCACCGTGTGTTATATTGGTATGTTAGCTCAACTTAACCCTTTGAGTGCCAGAGGGGTAAGCAACGCATTGCAAAGCACACATTCTGTCTCACACTCTCACAGTCTCTCTCACAGTCTCTCAGTCGCAGTCTCACACTCTCAGTTACACAGTCTCTCACACTCTCACAGTCTCACACACTCTCAGTCTCTCACACACTCTCACACACTCTCACAGTCTCTCTCACAGTCTCACACACTCTCAGTCTCTCTCACAGTCTCACACACTCTCAGTCTCACAGTCTCTCACACTCTCAGTCTCACAGTCTCTCACACTCACACTTTCACACAATCTCACACTCTGTCTCGCACTCTCACAGTCTCTCTCACAGTCTCTCTCACAGTCTCTCTCACAGTCTCTCTCACAGTCTCTCTCACAGTCTCTCTCGCAGTCTCACACAGTCCCTCACACTCTCACAGTCCCTCATACTCTCACAGTCTCTCACACAGTCTCATACTTTCTCACACTCTCACAGTCTCTCTCGCAGTCTCACACAGTCCATCACACTCTCAGTCTCTTACACTCACAGTCTCTCTCGCAGTCTCACACAGTCCATCACACTCTCAGTCTCTTACACTCTCAGTCTCTTACACTCTCAGTCTCTTACACTCTCACAGTCTCTTACACTCTCGCAGTCTCTTACACTCTGTCTCAGTCTCACAGTCTCTCACACTCTCAGTCTCTCACACTGTCACACAGACTCACACTCTCAGTCTCACAGTCTCTCTCAGTCTCACAGTCTCTCTCACAGTCTCACACAATCTCTCTCGCAGTCTCACACAGTCCCTCACACTCTCACAGTCCCTCACACTCTCGCAGTCTCTTGCAGTCTCTCGCAGTCTCTCGCACTCTGTCTCGCACTCTGTCTCGCACTCTCTCAGTCTCACTCACACACAGTCTCACACACAGTCTCACACACAGTCTCACACACACAGTCTCACACACACAGTCTCACACTCTCTCAGTCTCACACTCTCTCAGTCTCACACTCTCTCAGTCTCACACTCTCGCTGTCTCACACTCTCTGTCTCACACTCTCTCAGTCTCACACTCTCACTCTCACACAGTGTCACACTCTCTCACTCTCAGTCTCTCTCGCTCACTCTCACACACAGTCTCTCTTACACTCTCAGTCTCACACACTCACATACTCTCTGTCTCGCACTCTCTGTCTCGCACTCTCTGTCTCGCACTCTCACACTCTCTGTCTCACAGTCTCTCTCGCTCACTCTCACACACAGTCTCTCTCACACACAGTCTCTCTCACACACAGTCTCTCTCGCACTCTCTCTCTCGCACTCTCTGTCTCGCACTCTCTGTCTCGCACTCTCTGTCTCTCGCACTCTCTGTCTCTCGCACTCTCTGTCTCTCGCACTCTCTGTCTCTCGCACTCTCTCGCACACACACTCTCGCACACACACTCTCGCACACACACTCTCACACACACACTCTCGCACACACGCTTTCTCTCTGTCTCTCTCTCACACTCTGTCTCTCTCTCACACTCTGTCTCTCTCTCACTCTCACAGTCTCTCTCTCACTCTCACAGTCTCTCACACTCTCACTCTCAGTCTCTCTCTCTCTCACTCTCAGTCTCTCTCTCTCACTCTGTCTCTCTCTCTCACTCTCAGAGTCTCTCTCTCACACTCTCAGTCTCTCTCTCACACTCTCAGTCTCTCTCTCTCACACTCTGTCTCTCTCTCTCACACTCTGTCTCTCTCTCTCACACTCTGTCTCTCTCTCTCACACTCTCAGTCTCTCTCTCTCACTCTCACAGTCTCTCTCTCTCACTCTCACAGTCTCTCTCTCTCACTCTCACAGTCTCTCTCTCTCACTCTCAGTCTCTCTCACACTCTCAGTCTCTCTCACACTCACAGTCTCTCTCACACTCTCAGTCTCAATCTCACACAGTCTCTCTCACTGTCTCACAGTCTCACACCCAATCACTCAATCACACTCACACAGTCTCACTCAATCACACTCTCAGTCTCACTCAGTCATACTCACACACTCACTCTCACAGTCTCACGCTCTCACAGTCTCACGCTCTCACAGTCTCACACTCTCACACTCACACTCAATCACACTCTCACACTTAGTCTCGCAGTCACACTCAATCACACTCACACTCAATCACACTCTCGCACTTACAGTCTCGCAGTCACACTCAATCACACTCAATCACACTCACACTCAATCACACTCACACTCAATCACACTCTCACACTTACAGTCTCGCAGTCACACTCAATCACACTCTCACCCTCAATCACACTCTCACCCTCAATCACACTCTCACCCTCAATCACACTCACACTCAATCACACTCTCACCCTCAATCACACTCACACTCACCCTCAATCAAACTCACACTCAATCACACTCACACTCAATCACACTCACACTCTCACCCTCAATCACACTCACCCTCAATCACACTCTCACCCTCAATCACACTCTCAATCACACTCTCACACTCAATCACACTCACACTCAATCACACTCACACTCTCACCCTCAATCACACTCACACTCAATCACACTCTCACCCTCTCACTCACACTCTCACACTCAATCACACTCTCACACTTACAGTCTCGCAGTCACACTCAATCACACTCAATCACACTCTCACACTTAGTCTCGCAGTCACACTCAATCACACTCACACTCAATCACACTCTCACACTTACAGTCTCGCAGTCACACTCAATCACACTCACACTCAATCACACTCACACTTACAGTCTCGCAATCACACTCACACTCAATCACACTCACACTCAATCACACTCTCACACTTACAGTCTCGCAGTCACACTCAATCACACTCACACTCAATCACACTTACAGTCTCGCAGTCACACTCAATCACACTCTCACCCTCAGTCACACTCTCACCCTCAATCACACTCACACTCTCACCCTCAATCACACTCACACTCAATCACACTCACACTCAGTCACACTCACACTCTCACACTCAATCACACTCTCACACTCAATCACACTCTCAATCACACTCACACTCAATCACACTCACACTCTCACCCTCAATCACACTCGCACTCAATCACACTCTCACCCTCAATCACACTCTCACCCTCTCACTCACACTCTCACCCTCTCACTCTCATACACACTCTCACTCAATCACACACACTCACTAACACACTCCCTCAATCACTCACACGCAATCACTCAATCTCGCACTCAAACGCAATCACTCACACGTAATCACACCCCGGGAGCCAGCACGATCCACCTTCCACCATAGTCTTACTGTCACTCACACCCCGGGAGCCAGCATGATCCACCTTCCACCATAGTATGTGCAATTACCACACGCATTTCAATTACATGAATGAATGCCAGTCACTCACATCCTGGGAGCCAGCATGATCCACCTTCCACCATAGTATGTGCAATTACCACATGCGTTTCAACTATATGAATGAATGCCACAGTGGAGGCATAATTACAAACACAAACTCATTACAATGACACATAAGTCAACCCTTTATGACTCACTTCTGTGTGTGTGTGTGTGTCTCTGTGTGTGCCTGTGTGTTTCATGTCTGTATCACACTCTGTGTCTGCATGTATGTGTGTATGACTGTCGCTCTTTAAGCATCTCAGTGCATGCGTGTGCATTTGCGTGTGTGTCTCTGTGTTTGTCTCGCATCCGTGTGTGTGCATTAATTCCCTACATATCCTGACGGGCAACGCCGTCCCACATTGCTAGTATATATATGTATATATATATATATATATATATATATAGTTACAATATACAATACAATATATATATTGTTCCCTTTTTCATCATCTTGTCCTGAGAGTGCTGCTTTCAATTTTCAAACTATCTACAATTCTTGGCATGATTAATAGGACCCAGGCACTTATCCCTTTTAAGCGTGAGTGCTTCCTACAAGCACATATAAATATAGATATACTAGTTGAACAGTCCGTGTACACAGTCCACAGTGCCAGACAGCAACGGCCGCGGTACAGTTGACATCCTAGCGCCCTGCACCGTTATCAGCCACAATGTGGGTAGTCTGTACTGCGTATGACTGCAGCACGTGCAGCCGTCTATACTGGTCATGACAGCTTCTGACAAACATACATTAGGGAATTATTATATAGGATATGCGGTCATTATATTTAGGAGGAAAAATGGGCTGGCACTCAAAGGTTGTTAGTGAGTAAAAAACATTTCTTCATTAGGTCAGTCGTTCGTCTCCAGCCAGGAGCCTTCATTAAGATACCCATGCAGTGAGATTTGTTGTTAAATATGTTAAAAACCAGTTATGATGGGAGGGTCCAACACCCATGATCGAAAGTAGCATTAAGTGATGGACCACAAATCACAAAGGTTCTTGGCTGGAGCTGTAACTGTGACCTTAATAAACCACTTTTCTTTTTATCCAATAAAACCCATTGAGTGACTGACATCCTGTTTTTGATCAGTTAATACTAGTTTGTGTGGGCACCTTAGGTTTCAAAACTTTACCTGTCTGGAGCTCAAAGGGTTAAATAACTTTTTATTCCTATAATTTATTAACTTTTATCGACATGTTAATATATGCTCCAAGCTGTTCTTGTGTTGCTTTTATGAACCAGAGCTTCTTGGGAAGCTGTAAAATTCAGCCAAAGGAAACCGTGTAAAAATAGAAATTAAATTGTCTGCATTAAATGAAATTACATGTCTTACTGAAGTCTTGGTCTGTGTTTGCCAGATCCTTATTTCATGAACACTGTCTAGCTGCACCTCAGTTCTTGCGTACAGTGTACGTCTGACTGGAGAAGGCATAGATGGGGACGGTGTCAGCTCTAGGAATTATTACATTTACTGTGACCAGCACAGACAAACAGGAATGTTGCCTTTCAGGAACACATGCTGTAGCACAGGGCTGCCTCAGAGTTGCTTTTTCTCTGTGAGGCAACCAATGTTTTCCAGTCATTGGCCACATGATCAGCAATTTGTATTTCTTTCATATTAATATATATTTAATATTTCTAACACTGATGGATTATGTCCAGTTAGCTATTAACATATAATTTTATATATATATTTTTAGTAGTAATAAAAAAGATTATATTTAAACCTTTCAGTGCCAAAGAGTACCCATCTAGTAGCTTGTTCCTATCCCTGATTTTCATTGCAAGAATTTTTTTTCTTCTCATAAAGAGAGCCTTTTAGTATATGTTTGAAAAGTATATGGGAGATCAGTTAAAAAGAAAACTGGAGTCATTTTGGGGCAAACCAGCTGTGCCACAGAACACAAACTTCCAAAGTGTCCATTGTATTAATTGATTTAACTGGGGCTTTTAACCCTTTAATGCTTTAGAGATCTGTATCATTCAAGGAGTTAAAGGGATAGTAATGTTTCACAAAAACAGCAGCTCCAATTAATCTTCATAGTATGTGGTGCATGGAGAGTGTTATTTCAGTACTGTCAGAGCTGTAGTTCAAGAGTAATTGAATGATAAAGTGTCCCCCTCCCGCCCCTTTTACCTAGTGTAACACTTCTCACCTCAGATGTGGAATCTGGTCTACAGACAGCTCACAGCAAGGAACAATCTTCTTACTGTGAGAACAATGAAAGCCCTGCCCCCATTGACAGTTTTTTCAGTGTTTTCCCGTATGTTAATTGAAGATTGTCCCTCTCTGCAATCCATCTGGACATCACCTTTCTGTTCTGAGGTGAGCAGTGTTACATCAGTAAAAGGGGTGGGAGGGGGATACTTTATCATTCAATTACTCTTGCACTACAACTCTGACAGAATTGAAATAACACTCTCCATGGCCCAAATACTATGAAGATTAATCTGCTTTTACTACAAAACTTTACTATCCCTTTAAAAGCCCAATTAAATCAGTAGGGATTTGGGGAATTTCTATTCTTCCCCAATGGTGCTGTTGATTTTCCTCGCAATGATTTTCATTTGAACCTAGGACCCTTTATTCAATGTATCTTGTTTCATATCTCTCACTTGTACAATAAATTCTGTAACCACCATTTTCCCCAGACATGACTCCAGTGATCTCTGTTGTTTCTGTTTACAATAGTCAATTTTGAAACCCATTGTTTGCAGTGGGGAGGTGTGAGCCAGAGTCAGACTTCAACAGAGATCGCTGTAGACACAGAAGACACAGGAAACTACAGATATAATGCACATATAGACGGATATACCAGCCTTCTGTATGAAGGACCCTACTTATAACTATTGCTTGGAACTCGCAGGGTTTGACCCTGAGACTCAGGATTTTGAGCCAGAACTCTGGGTCTAAATTCTTAGTATGAGAGCGTTCAGTGTTACCTATTAATGACTAGATTCTGGACCTTTACAGCAGAAAGACAAAATATATGTGTCTGTGTGTGTTCAAGCAGTGAAGTCTCTAAGTTGCTTCATGTTAAGGGTTCCTTGTGGATTGACTGGAACACTTCTGGATTACAGAAAACTGTGACGTTACCTAGAATCTAATTTCTGGGGAAAGTTAAGGGTTAATATTTCAAGAATCTCACGGTCAGGTCATTTCAAAAGTTCCCTGGTATGCTTATGAATAGGTTATACTTCTTTAACTGCATATTGAAGAGGAAGTGAAAGTATAGTAGATCTGTAGAAGCTGTTACTGACTATTATGTATAATCTCTTTAAAGGGATAGTAATGTTTCATAATAAAAGCAGCTCTAATTAATCATCATAGTATTTGGACTTTGGAGAGTGTTATTTCAATTCTGTCAGAGTTGTAGTTCAAGAATAATTCAATGATAAAGTGTCCCCCTCCCACCCCTTTTACTGATGTAACACTGTTCAGCCAGAGCAGAAGGGAGGTGCCCAGGTAGATTGCAGAGAGGGACAATCTTCAATTAAGATAAGGTAAAAACCTGTCAAGGGGGACAGGGCTTTCATTGTTCTCATAGGAAGAAGAATGTCCCCTGCTGTTATCTGTCTGGTCTTACAACCAGATTCCACATCTGAGAAGAGATGGCTTACACTAGGTAAAAGGGGCAGGAGGGGAAACTTTGCTTGTGAATATCTCTCAAACCATAACGTTTTGAGAGATAAGACTTACATCGTTCTTCATGTTTTTTTAATGCCTACAAAATAAAATAAAGATAAAATGAAGTATTACTATCTCTTGAAGAAGTTGAATCCTCCTCTCTGTACCTAGGGAAACCAGCTGAAATTCATTGATGAAGCCGAACAAGGCCGAAACATATGTCTGGGGTTAGCTGGTGTCCTGTGCAGAGGGAATCTGTCATTTTGTAACTGAACTGCCCTTTTTGGGCAGGATCCGTCTAACACGTATATGGAAATGTCTCTTCTGTAATGGAAATTGAGAGCTAAATGTGTTGCTTCTGAGTGTTGATTAGCTGCAGAACAAGCTGCTTGTGCTTTTGTTAGTCTTCAGAGCCTCTTTCATTTTTATTTTATTTTTTTTTTATTAGTCTTATTAAAGACAGGTTATCTGGTGTCCCCATGAAGAGAGCACTTGTCTGTCATTTTGTAACTGCCCTACCCTTTTTGGGTGGGATTAGTCTAATATGTAAGTGGAGAGAGCTAAAATCTAATCTTCTGACTGGTGACTAGCTGTAGAACAAGACATTTTTCTTTTATTCATCCTCAGAGCCTCTCACATTTTGGTATTTTTTAAAATTTTATTGCGTTTTAGGGCATCTCCCTAAGAGTGAAGGGCAATCCGAATATGAATCATTTGCTCTTCGTGCCTAGGGGAACCAGCTGCACCTCACTGACAAGCCCTAACAAGGGTGAAAGATTCTTCTATGATTAGCTGTGGTCCCATGCAGAGGGTACTTGCTCATCATCTTGGAACTTGCCTGCTTTTTTTGGGCAGGAATAGTCTAAAATGTATGTGGAAATGTCTTCTGTAATGGAACTACTAGAGAGCTAAAATGTGATGCTTTTGAGTGGTGACTAGTTGTAGCACAAGCCATTTGTACTTTCATTTGTCCTTAGAGACTCTCACATTTTGGTATGTTTAAAGGGATAGTAATATATGAAAATAAACGGAGCTCTGATTCCTCTTCATAGTTTTTTAAGCATGTAGTGCGGTATTTCAAAAGTATGTGACTTGTAGTCCAAGAGTAATTTTACTATAAAGGATCACCTTCCCACCCCTTTACTTATGTAATGCTGCCTCTCCAAGCTGGTCCAGATGGAGTGCATTGAGGGACAATCTTCAATGAGCATAATGAAAAAACTGCACTCCTTTGTCAATGGATGCAGGGTTTTCCATATACTTACTGCAAAAGATTATGCCTTACTGCTAGCTGTCCAGTCCGATGAATGTATTCCACATCTGAGGGGAGGTGGCTTAAAATGGGTAAAAGGGGCAGGAGGGGGATCCTTTATAATTAAATTACTCTTGAACTGCAAGTCACATACTATTGACATACCGGTCAACATGAGGAAAAGCTATGAAGAGGAATCGGAGCTCCATTTATTTTCATATATAACTATCCTTTAATGTATAATTGTGGCATGTTGTTGAACAAAATCGTAAACCTCTTGAAGGCATGGCGAATTCATGGCGATGTTGTTGGATTGTCAGATTGGTGGTAGATTAGTGCATGCTGTTGATATGCCATAGACACCACTTTGCCATAGTATTGCCATCCTGGCCCCTTATAACATGCTAGTGCATCTTCCCCCAAGTGTCATGTCCACCTCTGTGCACATGCCATCCAGGACCGATTGATGAGGTCATCTCTTAAACAAAGGCACAAAAAGAAAATGAATAGGGATCATTAGGATATATTTATGTAGCAGGAAATGGGTAAAGACTATCTAAACTTAAGAAGTTATTACTTATAATAGATCTAACCTCTTCAGTGTTGAAGAGGTCTCCAACACATTATAAAGCATCCACAAGGGAAAAAGGAATCTGCATGTAATGTTACAGCAAGTTTCATTGTACGTATTAACCAGATTTCAGTTGTGTATTATCATAACCGCTCTGCAAGGGAGAAGACATAGCTGCATGTCCCCCCTAATATACTATTCAGATATCAAAACAGGTTTATTTAGCATTAATGTGAAACGTTACCAATACAAATGCCTGAATCTTGATTTACTCAGCAGAAGGACTTGCCAAGGTAGGTGTCTTTCATATATATAATACACTTGTTTTGGATGCTGCAGAAGTTGGCAGTGCAATAGAGACATCTATGTCATTCAGTGGCTTTGCAGTGTGTTGGAGACCTGTTTAGCATTCAAGGGGTTAAAGCCCCCATGTAAATCAGTGGGAATATTGATTTGTCTAGTATGAAGCAGTGGATATGCTTTAGAAGGGCTCTTCTTTTTCTTTGTGCATATGGTCCCTAGAGTTGTACATTTGGCCTTCTGTTTGGTCTGCTTTGTGGGCAATGTGATTTTATTTTATGTTTTTCTACATGTATAGCTTTTTTACATTGGTCTAAATGAGAGAAAAATATAAGCTCCAGAAAACAGTATATACTTTTTTTTTCCCTTCAGTTTTTCTTGTTCTTCCCATTTCACTGAGAAGCAGCTTGACTGGACTGTATAGACGTGCTTAATTGAATTACAGAAGGGTATGTTGCTTGATGGCTCAGATAAACTTTACGGATACCTGTGTGGAGCTGACATTTTATGTGCAGCTTTAACCCTTTGAGTGCTAGAGGGGTATCCAACGCATTGCTATGCAATGCGTGGATACCCCTCTGGTGCTGAAAGGGTTAAAGACTGATGCATCGTGACAGCCATGTGAGACTGCAAGCACAGGATCCTACACACCCCAAGGCTCTTATTCATCAACCTAAAGAGGTGCAGTTCTGGAGCAAACCAACGGCCTTATTAGGTGCCAGCTTCCACTGAAGGGTGTATAAAAGTGGCAACACTAGGACAAAGGCATAAAATGGAGCAAATGCATGATGTATAATGTATTAAAGCAAAACTATCATCAAAATAAAATTGCCCCCAAACCCTTACTAACATAGCGACAGACATATGCATACTTTCATTAGGCTGAGTCCGGCATTACTGAGGAAAAAAAACTTCTTCGGCAGGCATCAGCTGTGCAGATCTTACAAGAGAAGCTCTGTGCGCCTGCGCCATCGGTCCCTTCTGGTGCCTTAAGGTACCAAGGAACGCCACTCACCAATCCTGGTGGTGAACGGGACAGGCAGTGCAGGCTCACAGATTCCTTTTCTCCAAGATGTCTGCGCTGGTGTCTGCCGAAGAAGTTTTTCCTCCATAATGCCGGACTTAGTCACCCTAATGAAATTATGCATATTCCAATCGCTATGTTAGTAAGGATTTGGGAGGCAGTTTCATTTTGCTGATAGTTCGACTTTAACTGCGTCTGCAACATTTAGTAGAAGTTTGAAAAAAGGAGCAAACAATAAATAAAAAGGACACAAACTGTGCGCCACTTTAACATGGGATAAAATTTGTAGAAATACATTCATGCCTTTATACAGTCACATTGTCACACTCATATCTAGGCAACTTTTGCATATTTATTTAGATGATTCTATCCATCCTCCCCATTGGTTTTAATGGTGCTTTAATCCATTTGAATTCTAGGGATGTATTCTGTGCATTGTGAAGTGTAAGCTCTGTTGAAATCAATGGGAAGGTTAATTGTCTCCCTGTGGTGCAGTTAGTAGAATTAGCTTAGTGAATAAAGCTCCAAGGGCTGGATTTAATATGCTACAGAGGTGCAATTCTGGGGCAAACCAATTGCACCACAGGGGAGAAATAAAAATAACCTTTTGGTGTAAAATGATGCCTTTAAAGGGATAGTAATACTTCGTTTTAACTTTATTTTATTTTGTAGGCATTAAAAAAACATGAAGAATGATATAAGTCTTATCTCTCAAACCTATATGGTTTAAGAGATATTCACAAACAAAATATCCCCCCCCCCCCCCCCCGTTCAACCAGATCAGAAGGGAGGTGCCCAGGGACAATCTTCAATTAAGATAAGGGAAAAAGCTGAAAAACTTGTCAAGGTGGGAAGGGCTTTCATTGTTTTCATACAAAGAAAATTGTCCCCTTCTGTTATCTGTCTGGTCATACAACCAGATTCACATCTGAGAAGAGATGGCTTACACTAGGTAAAAGGGGCAGGAGGGGAAACTTTGCTTGTGAATATCTCATAAACCATAAAGGTTTGAGAGATAAGACTTATATCGTTCTTCATGTTTTTTAATGCCTACAAAATAAAATAAAGTTAAAACGAAGTGTTACTATCCCTTTAAACCCCGAAGTGCTGTAGAGGTATCTATTGCTTTGCAGTGCTTTGGAGACCTCTCTAGCATTTGAGTGACCAAGAGATATCTGCATTTGATACCTCTCTGAGACGCAGAGGGTTAAGGGTTTAAAAGCTCCATTTAAAGGGATAGTAATGTCAAAATATAAACATACATAGGATTGTACAGTTTCATGCATAGTATGTTTTGAAATCTCTTTACCTTCATAGTCTTCTTAAAAATCCCCTTCTCGCCTCTTTCCATCACGTCATACTGATGAGTTCAGTGAGATCCGAAAGCCAGTCTGAATGGACAGATCACAACGAGGGACAATACTGGAACATCCAGAGTGTAAGAAGAGATTACCATAATGGCCACTGAACAAGTAAATACAGAGAGAAGAGGTGGAGATAGGTTATTAAAATTAAGATGAAGAGAAACGTTTTGGATACATCAGTTAAGGCCCCTCCAGCCAGATGGTCTTAATGCAGATTTAGATCTGGCAGCCTTTATATACCTTTTTGTTCTGGGTGTGGGGGGGTAATTGTGGAAGATAGATCATCTTATTGAACCACTTCTATCTATACAAGTGAGGTGTGGAGAAGGTAGAGGCCATTGGGTGGTATATGTTCTGTATATGTAAAAATATCAAGTTTCTCCTTTTGCTGTCTGAGTATAAAGATGTAAATGCATAGAACTCAGGTTATGGGAACATACTGTTTTAGGTCTATACTTTAAAGGGGATCTGTCACCCCTATACAAGTTTGTGTAAATATTTTTCTTATATAGTGAACAAGCTTTAAAGTGTATTCTTCGCTTTCATTGGCAGAGATTCTCTATCCATCCTCCTCTGATGATGGAGGCTTTCTGTCTGTAAGCTGGAGCACTTTCATTGGCCAGAAATCGATCTCTGGCAATGAAAGGGCTCACTTTACAGACAGAAAGCCTCCGTCATTGGAGGAGGCTAGATAGAGAAAGGCAGAGCGGCAGACTGCGGCAAGGATCAGGTAACCACAGTTTGCCCAGAAGTAGGTTTGGGGCTGTATTTATTCTTCTAATTTCTGCAAACAAGTGGTTAAAAAAAAAAAAAAAAATACACTTTAAAGCATATTCACTATATAAGAAAACTATTTACACAAAGTTGTAAAGAGGTGATAGATCCCCTTTAAGATTATGTATAGGTATATCATTAGTAGATGTGAGTAGGAAATTATAATTAAGTCAGAACCGTTCAATTATGAGAAAATAAGAGTTTAGTTGAAGTTGCAATATGTAAATAAAAGCTCCAAAAGAATTTACTATAGAGATCTAAAATTGTTCCATGTAAATATGCGGATATAATCTATATAAGTGCTAGGGATTGAAATGAAGGTTGATGGATGATATGGATAATACATCATTTATTGGGCAACAAGGAGTTAAATATTATTGTAAGATCAAGAGCGGCTTTGTCTCATCTGTACCGGATATGAGGTGAGATTATTTAGCCCAGTGAAACAAGACCGTCTGTAAGCCCTGAGGAAGCGGACAGTTGCGTCCGCGATACGTGTTGGCCGTAGTTTTTAAAACTTTTTGTTTTTAAAGAGCAGAAGTCTCTTTCAGTAGTGCCTGGATCTACCATAGATACATTTGTACAAGCAACGAGGGAAAGGTAGCACTGACATCCATGGACTGATGTGCAGGTTGGAAGAATTCCTGCAACATTAGGTCAGTGAGTAACATCGTGAATAGCTTGTATACACGAGTATTGGTTGTGCAGACATACAAGGGCTACTAAGCGCCTAATATATCTATTGCTTCCTTCCACATGAATAACAACATTTATGGAGGAGATGGAGTGATGCATACAGCTTCGGTGGCATAACTACAGAAAGAGATAAGCACTTGTTTCACTTCTATTCTGTACATGTATTTCTGTTGTTGCGCAAATGAATGTTTTAAAATAAAACCCCTACTTTTAGATGGTCTCTTTGTGATTCTGTTTTGTGTTTACAGATTTCACTTGTGGTGTGGATGAAAAGGACCATTGAATGAGCAGCATATGGACCATCTAATTAATTAGTGGTGGGAGAAGATTTGCCTTTTTAGAGTTATGGACTGAAGACATACCTGTCTTATTCATAGTTAATTTGTCATATAGAGCAATCAAGCTGTAAGTGTGGTGTCATATAGATCATTTATCATCCTGGTTTTGTTCTCATTTGTGTGTCTCTATTTCATCATTGGATTCATGTGTATATCCATCTTCTCCATATACTGTTGAAAGACTGACCGTGGGACAGTGTGCTATAGGCAGGGCTTAAAATTTGAAGTCCTTTGCTACTAGCCAGACCTGAAAAGTTACTCACCTCTGCAAGCCAAAACATACCCACCAAGGCTGAATTTCTACTTGCCAGGGCTAAATTTTCACTCGCTATTGGCTAGTGGCGAGTGGAAATTTTGAGCCCTGCTATAGGGCATAGTGTATACATCTTTAACATATTCATACTTGCATTGGAGTGTATATTTTTGATATATATTCGACTAAGGTCATTATTACATTCTGTTACATTACATTTCTGTAATAGATACATCTCTCTCTGATTCCCATCTATTATATCTGAGCTCTACTTAATTACAGTATTTGTGAATATCTCTATGATGCCTATTTGGGATTATTGATGAATAATAATATATTGTCAGCAAAAGACATTATTTTGCTCTCTGTTTTCCACCACAATGCGCTTGAAAGAAATGAGACTTTTGAGATAGCGTATGAGTTGGTATAGTGCTGAAATCGAAAGATAATGGGGATAGTGAGCCTTCTGTAGCAGACAGTGAAATTGATGTTTTCAATGGTAATTTTGCCTTTGGGCCTTAATATAGCTTAGGAAACAAGAGCCAAACTGTTGATGTTGACCAGATAGTTACAAGAAACACAATCAAAGGCCTTCTCCATGTTGAGACTAAACAACGTATTACAATTATTAGTTAAGTCTCTGTTTTTTTATTATTGCAGCCACTGCCTTAGAAATGTTTGTTGTGGAATGCCTAGCATGGAAAAAAACTGTCTGTTCCTCAGATATTTTTGTAGGGAATATGGTTTTGAGTATGGTTGTCAAGGGTTGGTAGTGGCTGTATCTGGAGAAAACTTTGATAATACTCTATCGAAAGACTTTCTGGACCAGGAGAGATTTCCCATTCTTGAAATAATTTATTGTTAATTCTACCTTCCGTTTACTAACTGTGTTATTCGGCAGGTCTTGCTGTGCTGATGTCAGTGCAGGAAGGTTGAGATCAGCAATAAATTTGGTACCTAGGAGATCGTCAAGTGTGTCTGTTCTGTATAGGTTTTTGATCAGAGGATGCAAACATTTCATTTTTTTCTAGATGTTTACTTATGATTGTATCCCCTTGGTGAAGACTGTGTATAGTGTTCCTATTTCCTATAGGCTTTGGATAGGGAGTGTTGTAATTGGTTTAGTTTGAATTTGGTCTCTCTTATTTGGCTGTATATGAGATTTTGTCTGTGCAAAACAGCGTTGGCTGTTTTCCAAAATAGATTAAAGTTACATTTTTTGAGATTATAATCCTGCCAAGCCAGCTGCAAGCTATTTCTATTGGCTTTTGAAGATCCTTGGTACAAGAATTTACACCAGCTGAAAGAAGAGCATGTGGGGTTAGATCAGGCAAGTGTCATCAAGACCTGATAATGATCAGGATGTTATTAATGTACTTTACTGTTGAGGTGTCTGTAAGCATATAGTCTGTCCTTGGGTATGTATCGTGTGATGAGAGTATTAAGCGAAATCACAACCTACTGGATGGGGTAATTTTCAAACTTCATCCAAGTTGAAAATATCATTGAGATGGGTGATTGGATGATTGTTAGATGTTGCCTGTAGTCCTTCCTTTTTACTTTTGTTGGGTATCTAGTCTGCCATATTGTGAAGGCTCCTCCTATAATTTAAAGAGGAAATTAGGACGTCTGATTTGGTGGAAAAAAAGAAAATGGTAGGATTGTTAGGGACATAGAGGTTGCAAATAGAGAACAAACAGTGCGCTATTAAATATTTTCCCCCCTGGATCTTGCACATGCAGTAACCTGTATCCTATTGTATTCTAATATGTTACTAACTCATTATGTGTGTGAATAAACACTTTGTGTTCTACAATAAATACGTTCTTGTTTTACCCCTACACTGGTGGTCTTTGGGGCTGCTTGCTCTATCCAGAGGTCTTGTTCTTCTGCACTGGTCTTGCTTGGGGTAGATGGTTGTATCCACCCTAAAAGGACCAATGAATCGGGGAGCCAATTTATTGGAAGGAACTTGCAAATTGAGGTTTCTGGAGGAGAGCCATACCCTGTCCCCAACCTGAAAGGAGACCTCTGGCAGCCGTCTACGATTGGCATGTTGCTGATGGTGCTGGAATGACTGTCTGAGGGCCCTCTGAGCCTGTGCCCAGGTGGAGCAGAGCTGCTGTATATGCTTGTCCAGAGCTGGAATCTGTTGCAACTGGAATGAGTCCAGGAGCAGGCATGGCTGAAACCCGTAGTTGATGAGGAACAGGGAGCTCCCGGACGATGAATTAACTGCATAGTTCCTGGCGAACTCTGCCCATGGCAACAGGTCAGCCCAATTGTCGTGATGATCAGTCACGAAGCAGCGCAGGAACTGCTCCAGTCCCTGTTTGGCACGCTCAGCGGCCCCATTGGTCTGGGGATGGTAGGCGGAGGAAAAGGACAATTGAATGCCCATCTGGCCACAGAATGCCCTCCAAAATCTGGACACGAATTGACTCCCCCGGTCGGACACCACAACTCTAGGAACCCCATGCAATCGGAACATCTCTCTAGCAAAGACCACTGTCAGCTCTTGGGGTGAAGGAAGACCAGAAAGGGGTACGAAATGAGCCATTTTTGAAAATCTGTCAACCACCATCAAAATAAACGAGTACCCCCTGGACACTGGCAGTTCTCCCAGGAAATCAATGGATATGTGGGACCACGGGCATTCGGCATTAGGTACAGGTTGGAGTAAGCCCATTGGGAGGTGTCTGGGGGTTTTGGCACGAGCACAGGTGGCACAGGCTGCAGTGAATGCGGAGCAATCGGCTCTAAGGGAGGGCCACCAAAATACTTGTGAAAGAGACCATATTAGTTGGTCCCTTCCAATATGCCCAGCAGCCTTAGACGAGTGGTATGTCTCAAGCAGACGGGTACGGAATGGCTCATCAACAAAACACTTGCCTACTGGGGTTTCTGGAGGTGCCGTAGCCTGGGTAGCCAAAATCTCCTCCCCCAGTGGCGAAGTGATACTAGTACGTACTGTAGCCAGAATACGATCAGGCTGAATGATAGGCACGGGAGGCTCATCCTTCTCTACCTCTGGCCCAAATTGTCTGGACGGGGCATCCGGCAGGTAGGATACTACAAAGATAAAGCGGGATAAAAACAGTGCCCATCTAGCCTGACGAGAGGACAACCTTTTCGCATCTGAGAGATAAGTCAGATTCTTGTGGTCAGTTAAAATTAATACGGGAGTTCTAGTACCCTCCAGTAGGTGACGCCATTCTTTCAAAGCGAGAATAATAGCCAGGAGTTCTCCAATTTCGTAGTGGCTTTGGGCACTAGAAAGTTTCTTTGAGAAGAACCCACAAGGTCTCAAGGTGTCTCCCGCAACTGGGCGCTGAGACAGTACTGCCCCTACCTCTATTTCGGAGGCATCAACTTCCAATGTAAATGGCAGAGCAGGGTTGGGGTGGGACAGTACAGGAGCAGATGCGAAAGCAGACTTTAATGTCTCAAAAGCGTTTTCGGCTGCCTCAGACCATTGGGATGGATTAGCACCTTTGTGCATAAGGTCAGACAGAGGTTTAACAATCGTGGAAAAGTTCTGGATAAATTTCCTATAATAATTGACAAAGCCAAGAAAGCGCTGAATAGCTTTTAACCCCTTGGGTCGAGGCCATTGTAACACAGCTGCGAGTTTCTCCTGGTCCATGGCAATGCCATCATTAGAAATCACGAAACCCAGGAAAGGCACTTTGTACCTGTGTAACTCACATTTTTCCAGTTTACAGAATAGTTTATTTTTGCGTAAGCGAAGCAAGACCTCGGACACATCCTTGATGTGGTGGGATAAATTAGCTGAGTGTATAAGTATGTCATCAAGGTATACGACAACACAGGACTGAAGCATGTCACGGAGGATGTCATTAATAAATTCTTGAAATACCGCAGGTGCGTTACACAGACAAAATGGCATAACTAAGTATTCACTCATCCCCAGCTTTTATTCTGAACAGGTTATAGGCGGCCCGTAGATCAAGTTTCGTAAAAATGTAGGAACCTTTTAACCTGTCAAATAGTTCCATAATAAGTGGTATGGGGTAGGCATTTTTGGACATGAGTTTATTCAGTCCACGGTAGTCAATGCAAGGTCTTAATTCGCCATTCTTCTTTTTTACGAAAAAGAAACCAGCATGCGAAGTAGACTTGCGTATAATCCCTCTTTTAAGGGCGTTATCCAAGTAGTCTTCCATAGCCTTATTCTCATCGCACGACAGTGGGTACGTGCGACTCCTGGGAGGCACTACGCCCGGAGAAAAATCAATAGCGCAATCGTAAGCTCTGTGTTGAGGCAATGCGCTAGCCTCTCCCTTACTGAACACGTCACTGAATTCACGGTATTCAGCTGGCATGGAGGGAGAGGTACATAAAATCTTAACTGGGTGCAATACGCAATGCTCCATGCAATACTCAGACCAAGACGTGACCTCACATCTCTGCCAATCAAACTGAGGGTTATGCAGATGTAGCCATGGGAACCCCAGAATGACCACATGATGAGGGGAATGGATTATCTGAAATCGTAATCCCTCCTTGTGGAGGGCCCCAATAGTCATTGTAATAGGAATAGTTTCCATAGTAATCAGAGCTGGTTCTAATGGTCTGCCGTCAATGGCTTCAATGGCTAAGGGAGAATCCCTCTTGACCAATGGAATCTTATGTAACTCGGCAAATGAACAATCCATGAAGTAACCGGCTGTGCCGGAATCCACCAGGCCCAGAACCTCAACTGGCTGTTCTGCCCATGAAAATACCATCTGGATAGTGGGTTTCTGTGTACTAGGATCTAGGGACTGCTGAACACCACCTAGGGCCTGTCCCCCAAGGTACCCTAGGTGCGTTCGTTTCACGGACGTACAGGACAAGTGCGTAATAGGTGCGAAGCTTTGCCACAGTATAAGCATAAGCCCTGCCTCCTGCGGTGTGCCCGTTCCTCACTTGTGAGTTTGGTGAACCCAAGTTGCATTGGTTCGCTGGGCTCAAGTAAATGGTCAGGAGGCATGGGAAGCGAGGGAGGCATGGGTAGGTTCAAAAGACTGCTTTGCCCGTAGTTTCTAGGCCATGGCCTACGGTCTTTAGCCATACGTCTTTCACGAATGTGGGAGTCAATTAGAATGACATAATCAATGTACTCGTCCAGGTCATTGGGTACTTCTCTCGCAGCTATTTCATCTTTAATATGGTCAGCAAGACCTTGAGCAAAAGCTGCCACTAACGCCTCGTTATTCCATCCTACCTCTGCTGCCAATGTACGAAATTCTATAGCATAATCGCCCACGGTACGCTTACCCTGTTGTGCCTCCATCAATCATTTGGCAGCAGAGGCGGCTCTACCAGGAACTTCAAATACTCTCCGGAACATTCATACAAACTCCCTGAAGTCCTGAGTGCAAGGTTTGGCATTCTCCCACAGAGGCATGAGGCGTTGGTTCCAAAAATATCTCTAATTAATTAATAAACTCTCTGCATAGGTTAGGTTCACCATCATATCTGAGCGGTAGTGGCGCCGCCGCCGTTAACCCTCTAGCTGGGCCAACAGTAGTCAAGGAATGACTCTCCGGTGTCAAGGCTGGGGGGACCACCGGATTCTGACTTGGTGTACCGTACGCTCAAGTAATGTCTGCATGGCCAGTGCCAACTGGTCCAGACGCTGCTCGTGCACATCCATCCTCCAGTGGATGTTTTGTGAATTACCTTCACCTTTACTGTATGAGGTCATGGCCCTTTCATACTGTAACGGTTTGTTCAACACTCAGACTATAGTGTATTTCAGTAGAATTATACAGGACTTAGATACATATGCCTACTCAGACCCAGTATAATAGGAAGCGAGAGAATACATATACAGTCACAGGTCAGGCATGAAAGGGTGAATACCCAGAGTAGCAACACAGCATGAGTTAAAGTCCCAATAGATATAATCAGTCTCTGTTGTGGTGAGTTCTCAGTAACGCCCAGTATGATGGAATAACAGCGAATAGGAGACTGTAGTGCTAGAACTGAGACAGAGCACTGGTAATCTGCCGGAGCAGAGCTGAGACTTATACCCACTGCCATAGCAGTAAACGGAGGCAACAATAATACTCTGCAAGAGCTGAACGGAATTGAGCCAATGGCACCCTGCCGGAGCAGTAACGGAGGCAACAGTACTGTGCAAGAGCTGAACTGAATAGAGCCAATGGCACCTGCTGGAGCAGTAATGGAGGCAACAGTACTCTGCAAGAGCTGAACGGAAACACAACCAATGGTACACAGTCGCAGCAGTAACGGAGGCAACAAGGAGTACTGTAAGGGTTAACGGATGACAACCAATGGCACACTGCCGTAGCAGTAACGGAGGCAACGGTGAAGCTCTGCAAGAGTTAATGGGAGGCCCAGCCAATGGCACACTGCCGTAGCAGTAACGGAGGCAACAGTAAGCTCTGGAAGAGTTAATGGAAGGCTCAGCCATAGGTACATTGCCGTAGCAGTAACGGAGGCAACAGTAAGCTCTGCAAGAGTTAACGGAAGGCTCAGCAATTGGTACACTGCCGTAGCAGTAACGGACGCAACAGTAAGCTCTGCAAGAGTTAACGGAAGGCTCAGCAATATGTACACTGCCGTAGCAGTAACGGAGGCAACAGTAAGCTCTGCAAGAGTTAACGGGATGCTCAGCAATAGGTACACTGCCGTAGCAGTAACGGAGGCAACGCAGAATACTCTGCCAGGTAGGCCCAATCAAGGTGGAAGTCAGAATGTCGCCCAAGCGACACAAAGAAGCAGGAACAGGAGAGCTGTGTCAGGTCACAGAGCAGGAACGTCAGCCAGGCTGGGTTGAATCACGAAGCAGGAACGTCAGACAAGCCGGGTCAGGTCACGCAGCAGGCATGTCAGCCAGGCCGGGTCGAATCACGGAGCAGGAACGTCAGCCAGGCCGGGTCGAGTCACAGAGCAGGAACCAGAAGCAGAGTAGTCTAACGGGCCAAGTTGGTACAAGGGAACACAGCAACTCAAGTCAGCACTGGTACAGGAACACCACGAAAGGGCACCAGACAGGTGCCAAAGCCCAGTATAAAAAGGCCAAACTGGGCGGGCCAAACATAGCTCAGCCAATAGGAGCGCATCACACAGAGACTGACAGAAAGCACGGGCACCGTGATACCAGAGTACTTTTCATCCTACACTGAGTGTTGCCTAAGTGACTGGGTGAATGGAGCTATGATCCTGGTTCCTGGCTGGTGGAGTTCCTGAGTGTTGTCCTGGGTTAAGGAAGCACAGTTTTGTCGCAGCTACTCAGTCTGAGTAGGGGTATCCGTCACAGCTACCCCTCTCTTTTTTGTTGAGTATGGTGCTGAAACATATTCTCCATCCATTGTTTCAATTTTTGTTGCTCGTCTGCAGTTAGCTCAGGTTATATGTTGAGATTTGAGAAAGAAAGAATGTTCCTCTTTTGGCAAGTGTGTTCTGACCATGCAGTCCTCATGCCACAACTTGACAGGATATTGAAGAGCAAATTGCATTCCTCTGTCAAGTAAGAGTTTGCATATTGGTGTGCATTTTCACTTTCTTGTTGAGACATTTGCAGAAAAGTCCTGAAAAGTAGAAGCTTTTTCCCTAGGTAGTTTGGGGAAACTTGTTTTCTGTAACCTGTCATAGGGTTAATTTTGTCCTGGAAGTTTGGGATTCTAAATGTAAGTGGCCTAGGTCTTTGTTGATCTGAGGTGTTCCTTTCTGAACAGAAGTGGTGGTAAGGTGTTTGAAAGCAAGTCCCATAACACTTTGTCTTTTGATGTGTTTTCTTGTACTCCAGTTCTGTAGGTCCTCCATATTGTCCGAGAGATGTTGGTTGGAGTCAAGTAGAGTAGTCAGTTGTTGCAGTTGTGCTACGTCCAAATCACAGGAAGATGTCCTTTGTTCCAGCTCTCCTTTTTTGCTGTTGTGTGATTTAAATTCATGAAGAATCACTTTGAGAGATTGCCGTAGGCCATCCAATTTTTGGTCAGTGATTGGTGATAGTATTGCTACCACTGCTTTTGCTGTGACCTTATCCATCTTCTGGTCATTAAGGTCTCTCTATTGCTGGGCTACAGCTTCCGTCATCCTCAGCCATCAGTTGGCCAGGTGAGGATGATGGTAATTGTAGTCCAACAATAGCTTGGCAACTATAATTTGTCCAGCTTTGTCCACATTTAGCCTAAATTCCTTTCATTTGTTAGATATAAAAGTATCCTTTCATTTCTACCATTCACATCTTCTTTCTTGTAATCGTAAGCAGTAACCTTCCCATCAGGATTTTGGGAAATACGAAGAGCCTCATATCTACAGCTGAAAGGTCATGTTTCACTTCTGCTTCTCTTATCTCCTCATTAGCCTTTTCATCAAGACCGAGACCATTCTTTCTGAGCAGAGAAATTCCATTTGTATGATGCGTTTGTCCACGGGTAGATATGTGTAATGGCGCTCCATACCTTGCTGATAAGTGTTCTGAATCACAGTGTACATTAATATGCACCCCCAGAAAAAATATTAACTCCTGTTTCAGTAATCGAGCAGAGACATTTGGTCCTGGACTGCTGACTTTCTGTTTCCTTGCTTATCTCGCTGAATGTTTTATTCATTCAGTGATAACTGTATAAGAGACAGAAATGTTCTATGCGTGCATTTCCTGCAGGCTCCCAGTAGAAGCCAATACTGTAAAGACTCAATTAGAAGCCTTAGGTGCTGGTTGGGGCTTTGTATACTGGCGAAAAACCTGCTGTTTGCATTTTAGTTTGTTTATGATGCACTCATTTCTAAAATTTTGCTATCCGTTAATGGTACAAACTGTTGCTTTTCTTTTAACCCTTTAAGTGCAAGAGGATTATAAAATGTTTGCTGCATAACCCTTTTACAGTAGTAAAAAAAACACCATGCATCTCAGTAAACATTTTCATTGATTTAAATGAAGCTTTTAACCCATTGAACACTAGATAGGGCTCCACTGCAATTTTGTTAAAAAATAAGCTATATAGTATAGGCCAAAAATTGCAAATAAAAATTACTTGTCCCAACTTTGTGCATTTGTGATGGGGCTTGGCATCCACTGGGGCACATTGGCCTGAGTTGCATCCCTGGGAGAATATTATTGTGTTAAGGGACCTGAAAAATGTCTGCACCAGGGCCCTCCAATGACTAGTTAAATCAGTTTCTATATATTACTAGTAATGTACCCCTTCGTATTTTTTGTTTTATGTATAGTTTTTAATTGAAAAGCATGTGTAACCCATGGGGTTTTTTGGTGTAGCAGCTGCCCCCAAGCCTTGTTCCCTTGCCCACTGATAGACATAGAACCCCATGTACACTGCCTGTCCTGAGCCTTGTTCCCTTGCCCGCTGGTAGCCACAGATCCCCTTATAGACTGTGTGACCCCCACAGCCTTGTTCCCTTGGCTACTGTTAGCCGATGGACACTGCCTGGGCTAGTCTGGAGGTGTCAGGGTACATATTGCGCAAAGAAACGTGGAGTACTACTGGGGATAATCCGCTTCCGGATCGGTCATGTTTTTTTTTTTGTTCAGGCGGATACTGAGGGAGGGCAAACTCCTGGCCATTCTTGTCAAAATCAACCAACCCCCCCCCCCCCCCCGAACTCCTGGAATGGCAGAATTGAAGAGATTTTAATAACTCCTCCTTACTGCTGCCCCTGGGTGTGTGCATCTCCTGAGGGAGACATAAATTATGGACAAGGGAGTTCTTGTTCTAGTTCTTCTCCTAGAGAGATAGCGGTTCAGGTTTTTATTCAAACCTGTTTGTGGTGGCCAAGAAGAATGGCAACAGCAGTCCTATCTTGCCTGTCAAGGACCTCAATTCTTTTGTGGAGACTGCACGCTTCAAGATGGAGTCCTTGCACTCTGTCATCACAGCTATGTGCCCGGGAGAATTCCTTGCATCTGTGGATCTGCAGGATGCCAACTTACATGTTCCAATTCATCCAGACATTCAGAAGTTCCTCCGATTCGCTTGAGAATTGGGGCGCTACCAGTTCACTGCTCTGCCCTTTGGGCTTACCTCTGCTTCGTGGGTGGGTGTCCATCAAGGGAAATCCTTGACCAGCATGTCCAGGACTGTGCTCAGATTCTCCTCCACCACCGGTGGATTCTGAACATGGCGGAGTCTGCTCCGGTTCCCTCTCAGGACTTTGTTTTCCTTCTACTCAGGTTCGATATCTGTCAAGGGAAGGTTAATCTGAAGGACGACTTCATTCAGCAGATCATGCATCTGGTGTCTCAATCTCTGGAGTGGCCCTCAGTTCTGGTTCTCAAGTTCTTTTGGGTCGCATGGTGTCCACCATGGAGGCAGTTCCATACACTGTGGCCCACACTAGGGAGCACCAGAGATTAACCAATCCGATCTTGGCAGGGGAACCCAGATCTCTTGGATCTGAGCCATCTCACGAGCTTCAAATTTTAAAATAATAAAAATATGATCTCCTGAGAAGCATACCACTTGCCTGATATTTAACTATCAGACATGTAATGCTTGGTAAGTACATACATCTCATTTGGAGCATACATCTTTTTAATACCATTACATTATTTTGTAGTTTGTACGCCTTGATACCCAGTTCTTTTTTTCTTTGAGGCCCTTGAGGGAAAAAGTTATAGACAAAACATTGACAATCTATTTTGATACCACACTGACACTAATGTAAGAGAGAGTGCTTCTTTCCACCTCATCTCTGTACTTTAAAGGGATAGTAATACCTCTATTAAAATTTAGCTCTGAGTCTTCTTTAAATTTTTCTTTACATGTAGAGCTATATTTAGTTACTTACAGTGTTGTAGTTCAAATGCTATTCAAGATGAAAGGATCCCAGTCCCACCCCTTTCCCTGCATCACTCTGCCTCTCTGTCTGATTCTGATGGAGAGCTGCGAGGGCCGGTCTTCTGTAAGCAAAAGGAAAACCCTGCCCTCCTTCTTCAAGGGGAGGGCAGAGTTTTCCTTATACTTGGTGAGTGAAGATTGTCCCTTGCCGCATCTGTCTGGTCCTACAACCGGATTCCACATCTAATGGGAGGTAGCTAGAAGGGGCAGGAGTAGGATCTTTTCTTTTTGAATAGCATTTGAACTACATCACTGTAAGTAACTAAATATAAAAAAACTGTAAAGTAGACTCAGAGATAAACTTTAATATAGGTAATACTATCCCTTTCAAAACCCAGATTACTCTCCCACTAACGTTTTGAGTGGGCTGATTAGTTGTAATCTCTAACAGCTGTGGGTCCAAAGATTGACAACCCCTGATGTAGAGACTGATGAGGGCAATTTGTTGACCACGGAATGTGCACTATTCAATCTAAAAATCATGCTAGACGTTAAATGGGTATATTTATTATGTAAAGAGAAAGCGAATGATTTGGATGGAACCATAAAATGTTCTGTAGGTCAGAGGCTGACAGATTTTTGGACATCATGCTTTCTTTTTGGTTTTCACAAAACCCTGATGCATCCTCTTTTTTTATTGAAATAAATGTAATCCTTGCACACATTTTATATTATTAATTTCCATTTTACTTATTCATTATACATCGTTTTGTAGTAGACATGTCCATATTCAGGAAGCTAAAGAACTATAATTTAGAATATCACCAAAGTTTAGGCACCTGGACTCTTGATACTTTTCTATGTCTGACTTACTTGCCCCCAGCCCAATCCACTTTTGCCTGTCATACAAAATATCCTTTGCCATGAACACAAATGTCTTTGCTTGAGAAGTCTCCAATGCACAGTACATTCCAACTTATAAGGGGTTAATAATAGTCTGTAGACGGGAATATAAAGTAGAAAAATAATATGGTAACTAAACAAGTCCACATAAATTTGGAGCTGGTATGTGGTGAAAGAATACTGCTTTTGCTCTTAGCACACCCATATTTCAATTTTCTGAAGCACCCTCAGAATGTGGAGGTCTGGAGCGGTTGCCTACTCTAATCGGACATCCAAACCTGCGGGAAATGGCTGTTCTTTAGTTTGGGAGTGGTCGGAAGGGCATTTTTACAGTATATTGATGAATAAACATAAGGTCAAATGATGCTATTACGTTTTTTTTTCCTTTAAATGAGCCTTTAGAAAATTCAGCCATTGCAGAGTGTTTTGGCAGGCACCAGAATGTGCTTCTAAGACGAACATAAATTGTAGGAATGCTTTCAGCTGAGTATGAAAAATGAGTTATACATCAATAGTTCTTTGCCACAAATAATGATAACAATATAAATCATATGAGTTTATTCCTTCAAAACTACAGATGTCTCCAGTGCAATGCTTTTGAGATATTTCTAGTATCCAAAAAGTTAAAGAATGACCAACATGAGATTATATATATAGTATATATAAAATACTAGTAATTGTAGCATGACATTGCCTGTGCAAGAATACCCCCACAAACACCAATGGAAATGAGGCTGCCACAGACCGATTCAGCTCTTGGAGAAGATGGGACAAGAAGTTTGGGATGAATCTGTACAGCATTTAAGTTTACAATGCTGCTACTCCAGAGATGGGGGGTAGCAGTGATTAACCCGTAAAACACTTGTTTTTAACATTTTTTGTATTTTCTTTTTCATATTAATTGCTCTTTAATATAAAATAACCCACAATCTTTTTTCTTCGACTTCATCCTGTGGAATGTGTGACAAACAAAATAAAATACCCTTTCCAGCTGCTGCTATAGCTTTTGTCTTAGTTGTGTAAGAGGGTTAATCTGGATTTAACTATACTTTCACCACAGGATTATTATCTGGTAAACTACTGGCCTCATGTAGTTAGTCACTCAGAAGCAGTTCTTTCTTCCACCCACTGATTGGTTCATGTGACAGGAGCCACACCCCATAGCACTTATGCCTTCTGTGTCCCACTTACCTTTCTGTAGACTGTAAGCTCTCATGAGAAGAACACTCTGATTCTTGTATTTTTCATGTTCCATTTGTACTATTCAGTATATCTGTATGTCTATTCCCTATTGCACAGTGCTGTGGAATAAGTTGGCGCTCTATAAATAAAGAGTAATAATGATAACTGGATCTGTGAGCTTCATAAACCAGGGCTGTGCAACTCTCAACTGTGTACAATGGGACGGGCAAAAAGTCATGTTTTCTTTTAGAAGAAAAGAAAAAACACTTTTTTGTGTGGATATTGTTTAGGATATAAAATTAATTAAAATGTTTTCCTTTTTCACCACTGTCAATAAGTGCTTGGCAATTTCTACCTATGCTTTCTATGGCTGCAAGAATTCCCACTGTGATGCTATAAAAAAGTGAAACTTCTTGCTGCCCTGGTCAGAGATAGTGGTGAAACTAGAGAGAGAGACAGAGAGAATAGCTTGGACGAATAGTAGTAGTTACCACGTTGCTGCTATTGCGTGCACTCTGTTTAAAAGGAGTCGGATGGCTGATATTGCTGAAGTGGATATACCTCCAGTTGAAATTAACAAAACCAGCACCAGCAGATAGTACTGCTGCCACCACATTCTCAGGGACCTGGGGTATGTTTCTAAATACGCCGCAGTACTTGCTTGCCCCTCTTGTTCGTTTCTGTGTAGAGTTAGAAGTGTGGGAAAGTGTGTAATAGGATGTCAAATTGTACCAGTTGTCTGTCTTGAATGTATGATGTAGTATCTGCCACTCTCACTTTCCTATCACTATCAGTAAAACATTTTTTTTCCGTCTTTTTTTTTTTCTTTTCAACTCTCCTTTATCCTTTCACATCCACATTCCCTGAACTCTACAAGTCTGGAGAACAACTGGTTACCACCAATACTCCTTAAATCAAGCAATTTCAGCCCTCTCTCTTTACCTGTCTGTCTCTGTAATAGCTGGCATCAAGATTTCAGCAGCTTTCTCTGTGTCTCTCTCTCTCTCTCTCTCTCTCTCTCTCTGTCTCTCTTGCTCTGTGTCTCTCTTGCCTTTTCTCTCTCACTCTCCCTTTTCTGCAACAACAGACTGACACATACTTTAAGCTGATACCACCTTTTGTACTGGCAAGTTAGCATATGGAAATACATGGGGAAAGCACTTCCTGTGGGTGGGAAATTGTACTGCTGTCATTGATTACAAAGGAAAACAGTGTAAAAACTCTTTTACTGAAGTGACAATGGAGGGTTTCAAGTGCTGTTTTCTGCATGTTTTGCTTTTGTGATGAAAATGTTCAGTCGCCCCTAAAAGAGGCATTGAGGGCTTTATTTTAATCTAATTAGCACTTCTGGGCAAATCTATAGGGGTTTCAGGTAAACTGACACATCATTGGTGGGCAACTGAGGGTCAGTAGCATCATGCTATCTTCAGATGCTTCCCCTGCAGCCCCCTCCATGTATTCTTCTACATCAAACATAGGAGACATTAGTCACCTAATGCAGGGGTATGAAGTCCTTTGCCTCTCCAGCTATTAAGAGTATAAAAATCACATCATCCCCAACCAACCAAGCAATGATGTACAGAAAGCAATGTCCATAATTGGTGGACAACTAGGCCATAGTCTCCTCCAACTTTTACATGCTTGTCTTGTGCCACCTACATGCCTTTTGGTACAGTGGACCAGGAGACATTATTCACTGTATGCAGGGGAAGGCTAAAATTCGGCTCTCTAGCTGTTGGGGACTGCAGACCCCATTATTGTACACTGGTTGGGGATATTGGGAGTTGTAGTCTCCCACAGTTGGAGAGCAGAATGTTGAGTACCACAAATCTAATGCAACACACACGCTCATTTGAATCCCTTTGCTGGTCATTGGTTTAACAAATGGTTAAACATAATGTGTGTCCCTTTGGTGCTGCGTATGCGGCCATCAGAGTAACATTGGTGGCCTCTCACTGCATACATCTCCTCAGGGAGGCTTACACCTAGGTAGAAGATAATTTATACTGTAAAAGAAAAGCAATATTTTTATACAACATGTAATAAGTATTCAAATTCTAATCTGCATAATGGCAGATATGCCTGAAGTGTAGGGTTGCCACCTTTTCTTCAGAAAAATACCGGCCATGGCATTCCCTCCATAGACTTAACATTGGACAGAAGCCAATTTTTTACCAGCCTGCCGGTAAAATACCGGCTGGGTGGCAACCCTACTGAAGTGTCTCACTTTCCAGTCTTGCCCGCGCCATGGCTGATACTCCTTCGGAGCGTCCAGCTCTGTATCAGCCGCAGAGCGGGCAGTCTCTACTGCGCATGACTGCCCACCGACTGGCTGGCTGTGGCACTGTGGCCCGTGTAACAGGCTCTTCAACTAGTAAGGGAATAAAAACCAAACATGAAATGTAATACGACATACAACATCTTTCATCACTCCAAATTGTCATTTCTTTCCAGAAATATGAATAGACTAGTTGAACATCCCGTTACACGGGCCACAGTGCCTCTGGCAGCCGGTCGCGGGGCAATCACATGCAGTAGAGACTGCCCGCGCCACTGCTGATACAGAGCTGGACGCTCCTCTGGAGCGCCCAGCTCTGTATCAGCCGCGGCGCGGGCAGTCTCTACTGCGCATGACTGCCGCACGCGCAGCAATGTCTACTGCACATGTCGGGCGTTACACACGATTTAGCAAATTATTATATAGGATTAGATGTCCAGCTTACATGTCTTTTATAAAAGATACTGGACCACTTCCACAGAGATAAAGCAGAGAGATTCCCTACTCCAACATAGAAGACTCCTAAAAATTCCCAAACTTTTCATTAATTTAAATAAGCAATTTAACCTTTTGAATGTTGTTCTTCTTCAATGGTATGTCTGAGGATTATTATACCACCTATAGGTAGATGTTTGAAGGGCTGATGTCTGTGCCCACTGGCATTATGAGAATGTTGAGTTGAGCAGGCATCACGAAAATCCTAATTTTTAACTACTTAAAGGGATAGTAATGTTTCATAATAAAAGCAGCTCTAATTAATCATCATATTATTTGGACCTTGGAGAGTGTTATTTCAATTCTGTTAGAGTTGTAGTTCAAGAGTAATTCAATGACAAAGTATCCCCCTCCCTCCCCTTTTACTGATGTAACACTTTTCAGCCAGAGCAGAAGGGAGGTGCCCAGGAAGACTACAGAGAGGGACAATCATCAGTTAAGATAAGGGAAAAACCTGAAAAGCTTGTCAAGGGGGGCAGGGCTTTCATTGTTTTCATTGTAAGAAAATTGTCCCCTGCTGTTGTCTGTCTGGTCTTACAACTAGATTCCCCATCTGAGAAGAGATGGCTTACACTAGGTAAAAGGGACGGGAGGGGAAACTTTGCTTGTGAATATCTCTTAAACCATAAAGGTTTGAGAGATAAGACATATCATTCTTCATATTGTTTTAATGCCTACAAAATAAAATAAAGTTAAAACTAAGTATTACTATCCCTTTAAGAGCTCAGTGATGTCTGCTCAACTCAAAGTACAATAATTTTTGTTTTGAGGTTTAAATGTGTGGTGTGAGTAATTTTTTAAATTATCATGGTGAAAGTCTTGAACCAGTATAATTGAGATGAGGCTGGAGGGTACCAATCACTTTATCCAGCCTGTCGGCCACCAATTGAATAACCTTATATCAGTTATGAAGAACCATAGACTGCCTGCATGGACCTTTAAAAGAGCTCAGTGTGGCCTTGTAGTAAAATAATGCAATTTCAGAGAATTTTTTTTAATAAAGTATTGCAATTAATGCTCACATGGAGGCCACCACCTTGTTGAAAAAAAATTGTAAATGCAGCATTGGGGAGCATACACCTTACTCCTCAAAGTGGAGTGACAGCCTTACATTTGTTATTTTCTGTTATTTTCACCGTTATCTGAATTTCTCTGGAACCTTTAAATCCAGCTGGTTTCCTCTTCCTTTTCCCCTTTTTTCCTTTAACTCTTTGAGTGCCATAGGGGTAAATAACACATTGCTCTGCAATGTGTTGTGTACCTCTTTGGCACTCAAAGGGATAATCTGTCACCAATCATTTAAGGCCAACTCCTCTGAATGAAATTTAAAGGGAGAAACATGAGCCAGTTCGGCTCAGGAGGGAAATCTGGGAAACTGACATCAATAAAGACTAGTGTTGAAGAAATTGAGAGCAAAGCCTCTCCTTTTGCCACAACAGATTTTTATTAAAAAAAAAAAAAAAAAAAAAAAAATTATGTGTGTGTGTATAAGAGACACAAGGATGAAAATAAAAATTATAGATCTGATTTATTTCCTACCCTTAACACATTCTATTGTATTTATCTCCATTTTGTCTTAGGAGTCACTGCTATGCATCAGGAAAATAAATACCTATGGTCAACATTAGATTGGCAATAGAAAGTGAGACAATTGGCCCTAAATATAGTTCTGGAAAGTAACTTCTTTATATTTAGATGTAGTCAAAGAGGAATTATTATAGAGTTTCTTGTTTTTTAAAAGACCCATGATAACCTGGGATAACAGATCAATAAAAATATATGTCGAAGATGAAGAGCACTTAAACATTTCTTCTAAAAGTATAACATTTGAGAGAGGGTTGACGATTTAACATTTCTCAGTGCTGCTGTTTATGTACAAAATAGCTCACTGTGCAGGGGTCTGCTGTCCGGTATGCACTATTTACCAGGTTGAGGAAGGTATAGTGAGCTGCTTTTTGAGCTGTTTCTTGAGTAGTCCAATTCAACAGCTACTGTATGCTCATCACAGGTACTTAGGGGCATAATGGCATACAGAAGATGCAATTCGAAGGCACCTGGCATCCAAGGGGGATCCATCACTCCAGGGCCGGATATGTGTGTGCCAGAGAGGTATCTAACACATTAAAAAGCAATGCTTTGAATATCCCCCCGGCACTCAGTGTTGCACCTTTGTGAAAATATTATTGCCCCTGGACACTCCCATGATTAGGTATCCTACTACAGGGACTGCCTTAATCCTTTTTATGCTGTTTGGTCCAGTGTTAACTGCACAATGCTGCATGTCTTACTAGGGCTTACTTTAACCTTTTTTGGATGCTGGAGACGTCTAGCATCCAAGCAGTTAATATTATCGTGTCTTGTCTTGCATATGCAGCCTTGAACCAGTTCTGACATGAGTTATGCCAAACCCTGTATGTCAGGTTGCTAAGCAACAGTGTAAAGGCTAAAGGTGAGTGAATGGATATGAAAAAAAAAAAAACTAGCATGGAGAATTTTTCATCCTTTAAGGATCAGAGGGGAGTGCAGCACATTGCTTTACAATGCATAGTGCACATATCTTGTCCTTAAAGCGTTAACGTAGTTCTGTTGGTTTACAGACAGCTTCACTAACAAACTTTATCACAAATTAGCTTTCCAGGAATCAGTGCTGCTGAAAAATGTAAGTGCAGTATAACCACTGGGCTGCAATTCTGAGACATGCCAACCAGATGCAGCGAATCAAACGCAGAAGGCTGAAATAAGAAGTCAGTGATGTACAGGGGCAGTATAGTCTAACTAAAATATGTTGTAGGAGTTTTCCTACAAACATACAGTAGGTCCAATGCTTGGAGACGTTTGTTTCAAAAGATGACAGCATTTTTTCCTCAGCTTTTTCTGATAACTTGAGCCAAAGGCTACTCAATGTCTTGAACTCGAACGATTAGAAAAACATTACCTTTTTAGTAACTTGTGAAGGAAACCTCTCCTTGGAAGTTCTGTTGATTTAGTTTATAGGAAAAGACCTAAATATGTTTTATTCCTAATTAGTGTATACTGTTCCTTTAAATGGGTCTTTTAACTCCTTGAATGCTAGAGTGGTCTTTAGTGCATTACTACACAGTACATAGGAGACATTTCTAGCATTCAAGGTATTAATAGCCCCATTAATATCAAGGAGAATGTCCATTTTCCCCTATGGTGCCCTTGAATTGTATTCAGCATGATGAATAAGGCCCAGGTTTGGGTATTTCAGTCTTCCTGTAATCTTATGGCAAGTAATTTCTCCTCCACAAAAACTACAGACCCCCCAAGGGTTTCCTGAAAACAGAATAAAAGGGTTTCATCTAACAACAAATGTTGTTGATTAAGGTAGTGAAACAAAGCTGAGGTTTGCAACTGTCCATGGATGGGATGCGATTGTAACATGCCCAATAGTGCAGTTTTACTATGTATTAGACTAGCAAGCAATGCACTACATTGACCGTGTTTTAAGAGAATATACACACATGAGAGAGATGTTACAGGTCTTTTCTAGTTGAGTAAAACCATGATATAATCTCGTGAGTGCGTGCGTGTGTATTTCTGTCGTCCAATACAGGTTACTGGTAACTTTGGGTAGGCGATCAGCCCCTTTAAGTAGGCAGGAACAATTCTGAGAAGTGACTGCTGGGTGGATCCTAACTCCTCTCCTTAGCATGCAGCTAGCTAATCCCATCCAGTAAAATTTGTTCCTTGGTCAGGACACCAGGCAAGAAAACAGTTCTGCTATAGTTTTAGCTTTTTTATTATTTTTCTGTTAGATGTGGGATACAACCATTAGGAGGATTACCATCACTGACAATTCCCATCACCCAAATGTGGATAGCTCAGTTTACCAGGTGCTTTTGTGGACCTAAGCCCTGGGGGGAAAATCTTGGCTGCAAGTTCTTTCCCCAGGAGTTGCCCACGGAGGCTTCTTCGTGATGTATGGTAATACGAAGACAGAAGATCTGCTGAAAAAGGTGAGCACCCTTTGAGTGCTGAGGTCCACATGTCTCATGCTTCCCCTCCTCACAGGGGTCTCATTTTGAGTTCCTATTACGTACCATGCAGTCATTGGGTTTATCTGTATGTCTGAAGCAAGTTTCTGTAGTAACTTAACCCTTTTGCTGCTGGTTAGCATCTTTTGGGCATTGTATGCACTTTCCCTACTGGGACTAGTGTTTATTGGGTCTGCTGACTTGTTCTAGTGGGCTTTTGAGTGATTTTACTTTTTAGTATTCACCTTGTTAACTTTGTGTTGCGCACTTTTACAGAATAGACACCATTGCTCCACTCACTTCTATGGGACTTTACAGTTTGGGATATATCTCTGCAACAGCTCCACATAGCGAGGTCAGAGATGGCTCATTTAGTTTATATGCCCTTGCTCTCTTATCCGGTCAACGTTCTGGGCATGTTGGGGGCTCAGGGGACTTTGGGCACTTTTGGGGTATATGATCAGTGAAACTACAATTCCCATGAACGCTTGCTTTGTGCGCTCGCTTCTGATTGGCTCCTGCCACGGCAGCCATTTTGTGCCTTCGCTGATCGAGTATCCTATGCACGGCTTGGACTCTTCTTCTCTCCTCAGCAGTTTAACCCTTTTCCTACCAGATAAGTCTATTTTAGCATTTCTGGGGTAATTTTATTTGTCATACACACTACTTTGTGGGTGTTTCTGATATTTTGACCGTTTTACTCTATGGGAATGTCTACTCCATAAGACTAAGGATGCTGGGACGTCTGTGTCCCTCTTTGCTCTTCATGTCACTCAGAGTTACTTAGAGAATAATCAGGTCATGTTTGCCCAGCATGTTCTGCTGCCCCTGAATCCCCTGCAGGGGCCTCCAGCCATGCACTAGATCCAGTTTGGATGCAAGCGTTTAAGGCTACTACCAGGGACCTCCTATCCACCTTACAACTCCTTCCATCCACCTTGCAGGGGGACTTCCACTCGTGGCAGGCCCCCAACCCTATCAGATCTTCCCTGCCTAAACCGCCGGGTGTACCTGGTGTGTCTGATTCTTCTGAGGAGGAATTATTGGTGGATACTGATGATGAAAACTGTTCCCCTTCCTCTCAGTTTTTTGGGGATCCCTTTGAGGCTGATCCTGTCTCCTCAGCTGAGGGCCTGATCAGGGCTGTGTTGAACACCCTGAACATTCCCTTGGTACAGGAGGTTTCTTCTGATCCCTCCAGTGTGTTTCAGGAGCCTGTTAGGCCCCATACATGTTTTCCACCTAACACCACTCTTGACCTCTTGCTGTCTGAGGAGTGGACGTTTCCAAACAGAAAACAGTCTGTCTCTCGGACATTTGCTATGCTTTATCCATTCTCTGAAGTGACCCTAGCTCAGTGGGTTCAACCCCCAAAGTGGATGCCCCTGTCTCCAGGCTTTCTAAGTCCATTGCCTTGCCTGTGGCTGATGCATCTACTATGAAAGACTGGACTGACAAAAAGCTTGAGACCTCTCTCAAGGCCATTTTATCAGTGGCTGGTTCTGCCCTGCTCCCCACATTTGCTGTGGTGTGGATGAATAGAGCCGTGGCTGTTTGGACTGAGCAGCTCACTTCAGCTGTCGGTCATGGAGCTCCTACCACTGACATGTTGCTGCTTCTTGCCAACATCTCTGAGGCTCAGCATTATGTTTCTGCTGCCCTGTTCGATGCTGTGCGCATCGTAGCCGGGAGATCAACTATGTCTGTGGTAGCCAGACGGGCTCTTTGGCTCAAGATCTGGTCTGCTGACACTGCCTCCAAGAGGGCTCTCCTGTCTTTGCCCTTTCAGGGCACCCCACTGTTTGTGCCTGATCTCAAGGATCTGATCAGTGAAGCCGGCGGCCTAGGCGTTACTTCAGGCTCCGCGCTCCTCATCCAAGCATAAGTAGCAATGGAGGTCCAAGTCATCCGCTATGCTCAAGGCTTCCAAACCTCCTTCTGCATGACTCGCCGAATCTGGGTCCCCACCCGCAGGTAGGTGGCTGCTTATGCTACTACCTCTTGGCTTGGGAGGCCTTTGTGGTGGACCCGTGGGTCTTGCATCTTCTCCGGAACTCCTTCATCAGCAGGTACAGGATTGTATTCATGCTCTGTCCCTTCATGGGTGGATCATCAGTCTGGACAAGTCAGACCTTGTTCCCTCACAGAGGATGGTGTTTCTGGGCCTCCTTTTCGACACCCAGAGAGGGATGGTGTTTCTCTCAGATGAAGTGGCTCATCATATAGCACTGAAGATCCAAGCTGTCCTGTCTCAGGATCCGGTTCCAGCCAAGAAGTTTTCATCCCTGGTGGGGAAGTTCATTTCCACCACAGAAGCGGTTCTGTTTGCCATGGCTCATACCAGGGAACTTCAGAGGATTCTAACCTGGCATGCAGGGGTCGGCCTCTCCTGGAGAGGTCCCTATCTCTCCCTCTTCACATGGAGCTGAGCCTCTCGTGGTGGGTCAACCCAAACAATCTCCTGAAAGGCAGGCCCTCCCTGGTGCCATTCTGGACAACAGTGACGACAGACGCCAGCATCTCCAGATGAGGAGTGGTCCTGGGGCACTTGGTGGTCCCAGGAGGAATCTCTCCTTCCCATCAATGTCCTGGACCTTCGGGCGATTTTTCATGCCCTGCGACATTGGACATGACAGCTGGAGGATTGCCCGGTCAGGGTACAGTTGGACAACTCCACAGTGGTAGCCTACATCAACAAGCAAGGTAGCACAAGAAGTCTCGCAGCTTGGCTGAAGATCAAGGCTATTTTGTCCTGGGCAGAAGAGCATGTCCCTGCCATTTCCGCAGTTCATATTCCTGGAGTAGACAACGTTCTGACAGACTTCCTCAGTCAACACACAGTGGACAGCGGAGAGTGGGAACTGCATGAAGAGGTGTTTGACCTCATTGTCCAGTTTTGGGGTCTTCCGTGCATCGACTTGATGACAACAAGACACAACAGGAAGATTCCAACGTTCTGCTCTTTCTGAGTGCATCCCCTGGCTCTAGCAGTGGATGACTTGTCGATTCCGTGGAATTTCCCTCTGGCATACATCTTCCCGCCCATTCCACTGTTGCGCAGAGTGCTATGGAAACTGCGACTGGAGCACCGCCCAGTCGTTCTGATTGCTCCATACTGTCCTTGACAGACTTGGTTTTTGGAGCTTTTGGACCTCTCCGTGGCGGAACCTCTTTGGCTTCCCTCCCATCCGGATCTTCTTCTACAGGGTTACCTGTGGAAGGAGGATGTTCATTGTCTGGCTTTGACGGCATGGAGATTGAATCCTCAATTTTGAAGAAGAAAGGATTTTCTTCTGGTGTGGTGGCTACTATGCTTAGTGCCCATAAGCCGGTTTCCTCTAAGGCCTACCATCGAGTTTGTTCTACCTTTCTATCTTGGTGTGCTAACAGGGACCTGTTTCAGGATTTTGATCTTCCTACAGTCCTTTCCTTCCTCTAGGATGGTGTGGATAAGGGTCTCAGTCTGAGTTCTCTTGAGGTTCAGACTTCTCTCTGTTTTATTTCAGAGGTGCCTTGCTATTCTTCCTGATGTCAAGGTTTTCTTCCAAGGCGTTGCTCATACACGTCCAGTGTTTAAGTCTCCCGCTCCTCAGTGGGACCTTAACTTGGTTTTGGGCGTCCTTCAGCGCCCTCCCTTTGAGTCATTAGCCACTATTCCTCTCCATCTGTTGACATGGAAGATGGCTTTTCTCCTGGCGATCGTGTCTGTTCGCCGTGTTGCGGAGCTGCATGCCCTGTCCTGTAGTCCACCCTTTTTGGTGTTTTACAAGGACAAGGCAGTGCTTCGCATTTCACAAGAGTTTTTCCTGAAGGTGTTGTGTAAGTTCCATATTAATCAAGAGATTGTGGTTCTTTCTTTCTGCCCTAACCCTACTTCTGACGAGGAGAAGGATTTTCACCTGTTGAATGTTGTGCATTGTCTCAAGTTGTATGTGCATTGCACTGAGCCATTGAGGCAGGGAAGCCTGTTTCCAAGGTAACCATTGCTTCTTGGATCAAGCCCACTATTCGTAAGGCTAACAAACTTAGGAAGAAGCCTCTCCCATTTTGGGTCACGGCTCATTTTACGAGGTCTATTGGGGCATCTTGGGCCTAGAAGAATCGGGCCTCAGCTGATCAGTTGTGCAAGGCAGCTACTTGGTCGTCTGTGCATACCTTCTCGAAACACTACCATGTGGATGTGCTGACAGTTTTGGGAGGAAGATCCTGGAGGCAGCCTTGCCTGTCTAGGATCTCATTAGTCTCTCAGTACTCTTTCACTTTTGAGCCCTGTTGGCTCTAGTTCAGTGTACTGTGCCACAGTTCCTGGGGTCTTTTTTACCCCTGTTCGGTGTCCATTGGCACTTTGTTGCTATGGTTGAGCTATTCATAATCTGTTGGTTCATTGGTGCTCTGGTGACTTGGAGGGCCTGTACCTGGTCCTTGCCTTTCTTCCCACCCTGGGGAGCTTAATGGTTGGACATCCCAAAGTTACCAGTAACCTGTATTGGACGACAGAGAAAATAGGATTTTAGTCTTGCCTGTTAAATCCTTTTCTTCTGTTACTGGTCTCCCACCCTTTCAAGGGACCATGCTTGGCTCTCCTGTGGCAGTACGTGGGGGTCCTTTCGGGTTAATGCTCACAGGAATCTTCCTTTACCTTCTTATTACCTAGTCAATAGTTAGTTTTCAAATCTTACTGGATGGGAATTGACTAGCTGCAAGCTAAGGAGAGGAGGTAGGCTTCACCCAGTAGTGACTTCTCAAAATTGTTCCTGCCTACTTAAAGGGGCAGATCACCTGCTCAAAGTTACCAGTATCCTGTACGGACTAAGAGAAAAGGATTTAACAGGTAAGACTAAAATCCTCTTGTATTAATGTGTCTTAGAATCAATGTGAGTTGTTCTTTGCCCCCAGGAATGCCGTATAACTTTGCTTCAATGGCAGCACATGACCTCACTGTTATTACTTACATGTATTAAGTTAAGGGTATGTAGGAATATTATTACAAACTGCTCCCAAAAATTAAAACTGCCACTACTGCGCCTTAGAATAAGGATGTGATGCCACCACAGGGCAAATGTTTATGATTATTTAACACGTGGCACACCCCTCTGGTCCTTTACCCTTTTTGTTCCAGAGTGGTGAGCAATGCATTGCACAGCCTTGTGGCACTCAAGGGGCTTATCCTTTGAGTGACATGACCGCAACCAATTAATTGAACAAACATCTGGCAATCCAAGGTTTAACAATCTGGAATTGAAATGTTTCAACTAGTATGTGCTAGCACCACACTTAAAGATGGTATTCCTGTGATTGCTACTGTGTGTCAGGGAGAATATCTTACCTCCCTCTGTCTCCAGGATGCCTATCTGCATGTCCTGATTCATCCAGACCATCAGCGATTTCTATGCTTTGCCTTCAAGAGCAGTTATTTACTGTTCACTGCTTTCCCCTTCAGACTAGCACCTGCTCCAAAGTTCTTTACATGGCTACTTTGGCAATGTACACTGTTCTCAATGGATATCCTCAGCCTAAAAAAAATCCTTTCTGGTGCGTTCTCATACCAGAATGGGTTGTAGACACCATGAACTCCAGCCTGAAGGGATGGGGGTCATCCTGTGACACCTAACTGCACAGAGCTGCTTGACCAGTTAGGAGAGACTTCTTCTAATCAACATTCTGGGTATACAATATATTCGGCTGGTGCTTGGTCATTGGCCACATGTGCTGTCTGGTGTATCGGTAAGGGTCTAATCGGACAGTGCAACAGCAGGTACCTATAAAAATTGCCAAGGAGGAGCCAGAAACGAGTCCACCTGGGTGGGGATCTGGGAACTTCTTCAGTGGGCAGAAGCTCATACCAGCCATCTCAGCAGTTCACATTGCAGTAACTGAAAACTTCTTTGCAGATTTTCTAAGTTGCCAACATCTGAATGCCAGCTCAATCAGTGTGTGTGATAGTACAGCACTGGGGTCTACCATCATTGGATATCATGGTGTCCGGCAATAGGCAACCTTTCCGCTCTTCTGCAACAAGAAGGACGACCTTCTAGCATTTGTGATGAATGCAAAGTCCATTCCATTTAACTTACAAATGGCTTATGTGTTTCCTATATTTCCTCTGATTTCAAGGGGCTGAGGAAGATCAAGATGAAGAGGGCTCAAATAATTTTGATTGTCCCCTTTTGGTCCCAGCAGGTCTGGTTCATGAGTCTTAAAAAATATAACATGGACACCTTACAGTCACTCCTTACGTTTTCTGTGTGATAACAAAGTTGCTTTTTTTTAATGTATATTTTGTCCCCTCCTGCTATAAAAGGTTTGTTTTACTTTGAGATCCAAAGGAATGTGCAACACATTACAGATGCCTTTAGCACTCAAACAGGGGCATGAATCGAAAGTTGCTAAACTGGAGATGCTAAATGTGCTATAATTAGATTTTTTGTTTTTGTTTGTTTGTTACATATATATGTATTATATAATGAGAGCACTTATTTGGTCCTAAAAAAAGGGGAGTAAATATTGCCAAGCTTCCCCTAAAATAAGATTAGAGCTAGGTGGCGCTGTTACTAATTGCAACCTACATTAGAGCTAGTCGTAGCACCACTAGATACATACCCCTGAAACTGTTAAGTAGTTGTTAATTGAGTATTATTGTACAATATTTATTGGGACATTTTTATTGCTTTACAGTGATTAGTGTGCCATTTCACATTAATCCTTTACATGCCAGAGGGGTACACAAGGCTTTGTGCACCTCTTTGTCATTCAAAAGATTAAAGGCCTTATGCACAAGACAAAAGTTGTCATTCTGGAGCAAACCAGCTGCACCATAAGGGACAAACAAAAATTTCCATTAATTTTAATGTGGCTTTTAAACCTTTGAGTGCCATAGGGGCACGCAATGCATTGCTTTGCAATGCGTTGAGTACCCCTCTGGCACTGAAAGGTTTAAAGCGGAACTACCATCCACATTATATTGAGCTCCAGATACTAATAATAATAGCAATATGCATTTACATTTTTTTAATTGTAATAATAATTGCAGAAATTGTTAAAAATAGACCTTTATAGGCAGACAGGCATCGGCAGGGATCTTGCCATAGGCGCTCTCTCTGCGCCGTCACTCCCTTCCAGTTCCTTAAGGTAACCAGGCACTGAACTCTCCACTCGTGGAGGAGAAGGGGACGGACAGCGCAGAAGCAGAAATGCCTTCTGTGCAAGACGTCTGCGCTGTTTGCCGGTACCTGTCAGCCTATAAAGGTCTATTTTCACTAATGCCACAATTATTATTGAAATTACAAGAACGTAGATGCGTATCGCTATTATTATTAGTATTTGGGGCTTAGTATAATGTAGATGATGGTTCTGCTTTAACTGTTTGAATTCTGGAGAGGTGTCTATTGCATTGCTTTACAATGTTTTGGAGATATCTCGAGGGTTAAACATTTGTTTGTATCAATGAATCATTTTATTTGTCAGTTATGATGCAGTAATTTAACCCCAGTATCGCACCGTTTTACTTTTGTACAGACAGCCCTAAGGTCCGTAATCCAGAAGCCAGCAATTCTGGAGCAAACCAACTGTGCCATTGGGGGTGAATAAATATTCCCATTGATTTAAATAGGATGTTTTACCTTCTCAATGCTAGAAAGGTGTCTAATACATTGTGAAGCAATTTTGTAGCATTCAAGGCGTTATACGCAGCCCTATTTAAATCAATAAGAATATTTATTCCCAACTTTGGGTGCAATTGGTTTGCCTCAGAATGGTACCACTTTAGCCTCCTGAACAAGCGCTAAATGCATCTGCTGCCAATGCCTTTCTTTCCATAGTTTTAAAGGATGTTTCAGGAGGTGTTTGTGTTCATATCAGAGTAAAAATAGCCTCCATCCAGAGCCCGGTGCATAATTACACATAGAGATGATGACTTGTTTGATCTCTTGGGTTTATTAAGAGAAGCGCGATGGAATTTCTTGGAAAGGCTATTAACATGCTCTGCCTCACCACATGCAGTGCAGCTTAGTAGCAACACTAGCTTTTAGGCAAATCTAGACTATTATGTTATATACATTCTCACCGTGCTGGATCAGGGAGTGTTTATTCTTCACTAGTTTATCCTAAGTGCCTTCCTAGATCCACTTACAAGCTTTTCATACTGACCTCTGTTAATCTGGTCTATTTAATATCAGAAAAAAAACGTGCATGGACATTTACAGCTGTGTGCATAAAGAAAGAGGGCAAACCCACTGTGATTTAGAGGAGAAGAATACAAATTCCTTTTCATTTGATGCATGGGGTGTACAGTTATTTTGGCCAGTGGGTCATATCTTGGATAACAATGTTGATGGAGGGTAAAGTTTGTGTATGTATATATGTATATTTATTTAAAAAGTGTTTTACCAGGAATAATACATTGAGATTTCTCTTGTTTTCATTTTATGTCCTGGAGAGCATTTACATTACAATACAACGTGATATATTTACACAGACTGAAACAAACAAAAAAAAATAACAATGACAACATAATTTGTATATTATACACACCATACACACACAAGAGGTAAACACGCTCACTGTATCTTGATAAAGACTCTTTAGAGAGCCGAAATGTAAATCGTAAAAATTGTTTTTTTCCTCCTTGAGTGCACCTACCCCATGTGTATATATTTCAGCCAAAAGTGCAGCCGGGTGTATTGTGACCTATTTTGCTGTGAGTGCAGACATACTGTGTATGTTTATGTACATTAAACTGTCTTCAGCAGCTTCACCTTTTTGTACCATTTGTACCCCATAATCAAAGAAGAGGTGCAATTCTGCCAAAACCCAACTATACCACAGGGGCCATGCTAGAAAGTTGTTCAGAGTTTTGTGAAGAAATGCATTGAATACCTCTCTAGCAGTCAATGGTTTTAATGCTCCATTTAAATCAGGTACAGTTTTCATTTGTCACCTATGGGGCACTTTGTTTGCTCCGGAAATGCAGCCAAGGTCCCTCTGTACTCACCTAGGTGCAGTGGTGTTCGTAGACATTTTTCCGGGGGGGGGCAAAGTCATAATATGACCCCCAGGCCAGCCCATCCAGCCCCTTTATTTATATTTGGAGGGGGTTAATTGTAGGGGGGGGGGGCATGTGCCCCCCTTGCCCCCCCTCCAGACACCCATGCCTAGGTGTGACATAGGCATAGTGGTATTGCCAGTGTTTGCTTAGTTGAAGAAGTGTATGGCCGATGCCCTCCTGCGGGCAGCATTAACCAGTTTGTGTTTGAAGGAGAAGCCTCCACGGGCTAGTAAAGCTATGCAGGCCTTGCACACTGTCCTTGGGAGAGCTGTACCCATAGCAGCCACTCTCTGTGGTAGGCAACACGTTGCTGTTAGTAAGAGGATCGGTATATACTGTGCGTACCAGGGCAGTGAACCACTCAAGGCAGCTCCCAGTGGTGGCCAGGGCCAGAGAGCACAGCACCAAATACACACAGCCAAGGCAGCATGCTCCTGAAACTCCCTGTTATACTTAACCTTTGAAGTGGCAGAGAAGTATCCAACACATTGCGATTCAATGCTTTGGCTACTGCTCTGTCACTCAAAAGGTTATGTATAACAGGGAGTAAAGACTTCGTGGAGGGTAATCAGTACTATATCCACATAAGGCCATTCATGAACTTTCCCAATATAATATAGTGTTAATAATGAAGCTACCATTTATTGTATGTTAGAAGAGGCCCTGACTTAACCCTTTGAGTGCAGACAGTGTGACACAACTTGTGCCTGGTTCTCACAAGTGGCCTTCAGTCAGTGATTGAGCGTTCAAGCCACCCCGGTTGTATTTAATAATGGGTGTGTTGAGGGGCAGTAAACGGAGGTGGCATTTTTCCCAATTTACAGTGACACAAAAAATGCAACCCTTGTAGCTGTTAACCCTTTGAGTGGCAGAGGAGTATGCAATGCATTGGCACTCAAAGAGTTAAGAATGAACTGAGGGACCATTGTACCTGGCTTCTTCTTGGGTCCCCTGGGATCACAGCACAGTCTGTGCTCTTGGGCTCCTGCAGCGCCACCAACTGGCTTCGGTGAGAGCTGGCCAGGGAAGTGATTTAGAGTGCGGCTGCCTTCCACATGTTAACCCTATGGCCGCACATGCCATTATTCAAAGCTATTGTAGTGACAGCAGCTGCTTGGAGGTTCCGCTTCCACTAATTTACCCTACTCTGCCCCTGCATGCAGTTATAGTGCCACCCGTACTGTAAGTGCATGTAGAAGCAGAGCAGGGTAAATGAATGGAAGAGGAGGCTCCAGGAGCTACTGTACGTACAAAAGCTGCAAGTAACGGCATTGTGTGTGGGTAAGATGAGAAGTAGCATCTGAATTGAGTGCTGGCAGCAGACTCGGCACCGGGCACATATCATTGCGCCATTGTAAGAAATCCAGAAGGTCCGTGGGTGAATATGCAGCACTCCCAAGGGCATCCTCTATGACATACGATGCAGAGAGGGCTGAAAAAGTTGCCATTGTGGCAAGACAGGTACAAGGGTCTGGGGTCTTGTGTACCAGTATCAGATGCTTGGCTTAGCTCTGCTGTTGATGGAGGGTAGTGGTGATGTAAGGTGAGAGGTTAGCAAACACGAGGTGTGTGTGTGTATATGTAAATGTGTGTGTATGTATGTATGTATGTGTGTGTGGCTTGAGTGTGTGTCTGTGGTGTAGGAGCGAGTGGCAGGCATTTTTTTTTCTCAGTTGGATAGGGGTGGGCGGCCCAACTCCCTGCAGTGATTTTCACAGGAGTAGCAGGGACCTTTGGCCCCTGCAACTCCTGTGAAAATCAAGCCCCCATTGCCACGCCCATTGACCTACCCACTTTTGAATGAAATGTCCCAGAATTTAAATTGTGCATGTAAGGTATGCGCCTGCAGGGGTGCTTGGTTTCCGACTCTGCTTGTGCCTGTGCCTCCCCCTGTGTGACTCACTTCTATCTGCTGCTCATTCATTGCTCACCTGACCGGATCCTGTAACATGTGTTGCACCACGGGGCGTGCTGGCCTGGGGGTCAGAGCCCTGGGCCACTGGGTTACTAACAGTTATGGGCCAGTGTTGTGCTGCACACTGCAGTTTTTGGCCTGTGTCTGTGGGCTGTAACTTCTGCTGTTGCATTCAACTTTTGCTAGTGCAAGTATACAGTACACAACAGAACTGGCTCTCATCTTTCTTTAACCTCTTAGGACCTGTGGTTTCCACATTGCAGCGCAATGCCTTGCCTGCACCTCTGGTGCACAAGGTTTTAAAAGTCCTTGCTCAAGATAAAACAATACCAGCCACTAGGGGTAGGCAGAGTGTTGTTTCATTGGATAAATTAATTACTCCTGCAGTGCTGTGGTGTCTTTGGATTGGTGGAGAGTCTAGCATCTGTTTAAAGTTTGCTGCCAAGCCCACCCAACCTCAGGCCAGTAAGCAAAACTCCCAGGCCACAATTGGCCAAAATAAGTTATTCTTAATGGCCCAAATGTCTTTCTACCTATGGTGTCTGCCTCTGGGTTAAACTGTTTTTTGTCACTGCATATGGGGGATAGAGAGAGGAGTGGGGAGAAGGGGGCATGGGGAGAGGAGACAGACATGGAAAAAAGCTGAGGGGACATGGGGCAGAGAAGTGAACACTAGCAAGCTGCAGCAACTCATATATTTATAGATTATTTACATAATTATGTGTGTCTGTTTATGTCATGGGACAGTGAGATACTATATATAATTTTTTCTGTTGGTAGGAAGAAGAGCAGTGCTCTCATACTGCACAGTGGAGTGGTTCCTTCACATGCTCACTTATTACAGGTACATCCTGGTTAAGAAGTACTATGTAAGGAAGTCACCTGTGGAACCACTTCACTGTGTTGTTCCTAACAGAGGGCAAATTAGATGCTCTGCTCTTATCCCTACCTAAAGAAAATAGAAGGTAAGGGGCCGGGCCACTAATAGATGGGGGAAGAGGCAGGGTGCTCACTTGTCCTGGGCCTGGGACAGAACTGGGGGCCCATTCCCATCTGGGTGAGATGTTTGCATTAAGGAAAAAATGCTTCTTTCAGAGAACATGCAGATGCCACTGGCCCAGTGTCTACTTGGAATGTAGCATTTATGTGAGTATAGTTGAGCTTGTAAAGTTGTATAAATGTGTATGCAAGTGCATGCATGTGTATTGCTAGGGTGTGATTTTGTATGATAATGTATTTTTCCAGGATGTGTATGTGTGTGCTAATATGAGACAAGATATATATTTGTGGGCTAGTTTGTGACAGAGTGTGGATGTGTGTGCTAATGTGTGACAAGGTGTATATGTGTGGGCCAGGGTGTGTATGTGTGTTCACCAAAGTGTGTATGTGTACTGCCAGGATGTGAATGTGCATGTGCGTGCTAGTGTGTATTGGGGTGGGGTTCTCTGTGTGTGTTACAGTGAAGTTTTTGCGTATGTATCATCTGTGAATGAATGTGAATGTGAGGCAGATATTGTTTGGAAAATCACTTAACATTTATAAATGTTCTATGGTCAAGCACTAATGCTCTATGCACTAATCCTGGTTAACACATTTCATATAACCACAAGAAAGATCCCAAGATCATTTGCTTAATGTGATCAAATTAATTTGATATTCACAAAAAAAATCCCTTAAAATGTTGTATATACAAGCATTACAAATGAATTGTTAAATATATATGGGTAAAGATGGCTTGAAAGATGTTGACAAACAGTCCAAGCCTCTATATAGTATAGTCAGAAGAGATATGGGGCTGGAAATAAACATAAAATGGTCAGTGTGGGTTTCAACACTTTAATGCATGGTTGTTTTATAGAAAATTAGAAGGCCGTTTGAGCCCTCTTCTTCAGTTGTGTTTACTTGACTTCTATTATTGTCATTGAGGGCAAGACCCTACCTGTTTCTTATTGCCACAGTACTGTGAAGAATAAAAATACTGAAAAAGGGTGTGGTTAATGGAATGGTGTGGCTAAGTGAGGGGTGTGGTTAGGGGTGGGGAGAAGGCAAAGCTAGGGGTACCAGAGGGTGTTGTGCCTAGGGGCGCCTGAGATGTAAATCCAGCCCTGGTAACTCCTCCTTACTGCCGCCCCTGGGTGTGTTTGCCAGGCACACAGTAGTCTTTTTATGTATAGCTAGATTAACATGTCTGTTTTGGAAAGCATTCTTACTTTACTGCCTAAGACTTTTGCACAGTACTGTATGGATATAATAAAATTAGAATGCAGTACCACTGGGACTTGTGAAGAGCAAATATGCAATTTTTATTGGGCCAACATTCCTTTCCACACCTGAACCTTTCTCAAAACAACAAATTATGCAGATAATGAAATTCATAAAACTCTCCACCCTCACAGGAAAGCTCCACACAACACTGACATCTCCCTTCTGCAATCATAACTGCATGAAAGAGGCATCACCCTATAATGAAAAAATATTAAAAAAAGCAAACAAACAATGCAACAACATAAACATTACAAAGTTATGCTTTATATTAAAATGATGACTATTATGTAGCAACTCAGAAGACCCTAAAATCAATAAAGGTGCCCTATTTAGAAAGGAGATTTGGGAGATCAATAAGGGGGGGGGCACCATTAAGAGGGGTCCTTACTCCCTTCCACAAGAGCTGACATATTTTTTTTTTTAACTGCGGCCTCCTCGTGTCAGTAATATCGGCTTATGCAGCAACTGCAATTCAGTGGCCCAGTCTCTAAAGCACTGATTTTTAATGCGTTGTTGACTTTTCTAACACCCAAAAGGTTAAGAGTGAATTGCCATACACAGCAAGCTAAAGAGGTGCAATTGCAGCAAATCAACAGCACCATAATGGACAAATTAAAGTTCCCATTAATTTAAATGAGACTTTTGAACTCTTGAATGCATTACTCTATAGAAATCAAGGGGTTAAAATGAACACTTAACCAATTGAGTGCTAGAGAGGTATCGGATACATCTCTGGAACTCAGACGGTTAAATGATGAGAATCTGAGGAATTTTCATTTATCGCCTATGGTGCAATTAGTCTGCCCCAGAATTACACCTCTGTAGCACCCTGAATACGGTCACAAACCTTCTTTAAAGAAGGAATGTCACTTAGTAACAAATAGTTTATTTTGAAAGTGTTTTTAAAATCACCTATATTTACATTAGACATGTAGCCTTACTTTATAGTGTGATTGTACACATTAGACACTAAAGGCAGGCACACCTACAAGATACTAACATTCCACAGTGCTCTCCCTCCTACCTGCTACTCTCTTCCAGCCAGTACAACCACATTTGCATAAACTACAAAATAAATAAAGCTATTATCACATAAACTGTTTGGAAAAAAAAATGGCTAAAATAAGTAGATGGTTTTGAAATCTCTTTCAAACATGACACCTTTATTATGAAGTATCACAGAATCACATCGTAAAGAGCTAATGTTGGCTAAGAGGGCTTGTGTATGGAATTGCCCCAGTTCTAATCCTATTGTTCATTCTGTTTTTATTTTTCAGTGTTTGACTACATCTACAGAGACTATATCTTGTCATGGTATGGGGATCTCAGCAAGGACGATAGCCAGCTCTATCACCTGCTTTCCGATGACTTCTGGGAGTTGGCCAGGCAGCTGCGCAGTCGGCTTGCTCACGTTGATGTTGTCAGAGTGGCCTGTAATGACGTGGTAAAAAATCTGCTCACACACTTCTGTGATCTCAAGGCTGCAAACACTAGGTAACAAAAGTGAGCACCTGTGTCTTTCGTATATATTTAGGTTCTCTGCACTCTCTAAATCAGTCAGTCAAATCACTTCCTGTAACTCATAAATGTAAAGCTTTTTCACTAGGCTCCTTGCCCTCATCTTCACCATCTAATAATATCTTCTAATAACATGAAGCTATCAATGTCTTGGAATATGAGAGAGAAACAGATACCAAGATCAGTTTTGGAGAAACTTCACAAAGTTATAAATATCTCTTCCCCTGTGTCCTACAAATATACAGTGTGCGTGCACGATATAAAATGCTCCAGTAATTGATGCTTTAAGTAGAAGCCCATTTAGTGTGGAATTTACTAAAGGATAGGTTATTTTTAATCTCTTCATTCAGCAAGTCAATACCACATGAAAATAATGCATTGCAGTATTACACTGCAGACATGTAAAAAAAAACAAACAAATATATAAATATATATTTGTGTGTATGTAATCTGTCCCACCCTGGTGCCCCTCTTTTAGGAGATCAGACTGTGGCGTGTGTGTATAGTAAGTGTATGATATTGCTCCTCAGCAATACAATTCACACTTTGTAGACCGTTCTAATGAAGAATTTCTTTTTATACAACGCTATTTCGGCTCTGCAGAAGTGCCATCTGGTCCCTGGACCAGGGTACTGACATGTCTAAAAGGGGCGGGAGGGGGGAAACTTTAGAAGACTGTTACTCTGAAAGTAGACGAGTTACAGAAACGGGACTTAGATCATTGCCTTTATTTTTTAACATGTGCAATATTAAAGCTGCTTAAAATAAAGTATTACTATCCCTTTAATAGAATAGCAAACTGTGCTGTGAAAACCACCACTGGTTTTAAAAAAAATAGAGGGGGTAATAGTATCGAGCCCCTAATATGGTTCACAGCAATATTTGAAAGAGTAAAATTTTTTTTTTTTTTTTTTTTTTTGCTGTAATGACCTCTTCTTGAGATTTTTTAGTAGACTAGCCTTTGTGTAGAAATGCAAATGACCCATCCCTGATATTGGAATTTTGTGTATTTGGTTCATTCCTCTTTATTTTGAGCCCTAAATGTAGAATGAGGTATTGAATCTAAGAATTTGCTAGGGAACATAAAAAATATGTTCATTAACAGTTTTCTTATGCAATTTCAATAAAAAAAAAAAGTAAACTATACTTTGCATTTGAGTTTAACCATCAAAAGTGTGAAAACGTGTTTAAAGCAGAACTACCACCGCAAAACAACTTTAGTTTAAATAACTCCCCATCTGGCGACTAGCTGCTTAGTAGCGCTAGTTGCCAGAATTATTACCGTATTCAGGCTGACAGGCAAAACACATCGTGGACATCTTGCCATAGTGACGTCCACACACCTGCTCTGTTAGTCCCAGTCGGCTCTAGGAGGCGTTGCTAGGAGCTGTTTGGCTCTGGTAGGGACTGACAGAGCAGGTGCACGGACATCACTATGGCAAGATGTCCACGATCCATTCTGCCTGGCAGCCATGGAAGAAAGGATATATCTACTGAATAAGGTAATAATACTGGCGACTAGTGCTACTAAGCAGATAGTCGCCAGATGGGGAGTTATTTAAGCTAAAGTTGTTTTGCGGTGGTAGTTCCCCTTTAAAACTTGAGGGTGAAAAGGTTTAGCAGCTTTTAACAATTTTGTTTCTGAAAATTGAGTTGTAAAAACTCTTGAATGAAGCATAGGCCAACATTGAAACTGTGCTAGCTTTACTCAGCAGTAAAAGCCAGATTATATACATTTTATATAAACATTTTATTTTTTCATAGTAAAACTTTACTACTCCTTTAATGCCTGCCATTCTTCTGCTCTATTTCATTAAATGTTCTTTCTGATTTCTTTCTCTTTCTAACCTAATTCTATAAAAAGTAGTGACTGCACATAAATCAGAGGCTGCTGTAGTGAGCGGAACCATAAACATCCACAGTCTTGTCTCCATTCTAGTGCATCCCATGAATAAACGCTTTCATATTGGATTTCAGATGCTCTTACTGGTCTATTACCTCCATTTGTAATTTTGAAAGTGCTTTCATGGCCACATGACACGGGATACTAATAGTTTATTTCTATTATACCCAGTGGGGTTTACCTCTAGGATTAACTCTCTCAGTGCCAGAGGGGCACACAATGCATTTACTCCTCTGGCACTGAAAGGCTTAAAAGAATGAAATCCTGTAATACAGAAAAGATGTTGCTGCATTTTATGCTCTGTGCCTTATTCCCAAAGAAAATGGGTGTCGTTCTGTAGCGAGCCAACTGCTACATAGGGGAGAAATAAAACTTCCCATTAGGTGTAGTTCTGGAGCGAGCCAACTTCTACATAGGGGAGAAATAAAACTTCCCGTTAGGTGTCATTCTCTAGCGAGCCAACTGCTACATAGGGGAGAAATAAAACTTCACCATTAGGTGTAGTTCTGGAGCGAGCCAACTGCTACATAGGGGCTAAATAAAACTTACCATTAGGTGTAGTTCTGGAGCGAGCCAACTGCTACATAGGGGAGAAATAAAACCTCCCATTAGGTGTAGTTCTGGAGCGAGCCAACTGCTACATAGGGACTAAATAAAACTTACCATTAGGTGTCGTTCTGGAGAGAGCCAACTGCTACATAGGGGAGAAATAAAACTTCCCATTAGGTGTAGTTCTGGAGCGAGCCAACTGCTACATAGGGGAGAAATAAAACTTCCCATTAGGTGTAGTTCTGGAGCGAGCCAACTTCTACATAGGGGAGAAATAAAACTTCCCGTTAGGTGTCATTCTCTAGCGAGCCAACTGCTACATAGGGGAGAAATAAAACTTCACCATTAGGTGTAGTTCTGGAGCGAGCCAACTGCTACATAGGGGCTAAATAAAACTTACCATTAGGTGTAGTTCTGGAGCGAGCCAACTGCTACATAGGGGAGAAATAAAACCTCCCATTAGGTGTAGTTCTGGAGCGAGCCAACTGCTACATAGGGGCTAAATAAAACTTACCATTAGGTGTCGTTCTGGAGAGAGCCAACTGCTACATAGGGGAGAAATAAAACTTCCCATTAGGTGTAGTTCTGGAGCGAGCCAACTGCTACATAGGGGAGAAATAAAACTTCCCATTAGGTGTAGTTCTGGAGCGAGCCAACTGCTACATAGGGGAGAAATAAAACTTCCCATTAGGTGTCATTCTGTAGCGAGGCAACTGCTACATAGGGGAGAAATAAAACTTCACCATTAGGTGTTGTTCTGTAGCGAGCCAACTGCTACATAGGGGAGAAATAAAACTTCCCATTAGGTGTAGTTCTGTAGCGAGGCAACTGCTACATAGGGGAGAAATAAAACTTCCCATTAGGTGTCATTCTGGAGCGAGGCAACTGCTACATAGGGGAGAAATAAAACTTCACCATTAGGTGTTGTTCTGTAGCGAGCCAACTGCTACATAGGGGAGAAATAAAACTTCCCATTAGGTGTAGTTCTGTAGCGAGGCAACTGCTACATAGGGGAGAAATAAAACTTCCCATTAGGTGTCATTCTGGAGCGAGGCAACTGCTACATAGGGGAGAAATAAAACTTCCCATTAGGTATCGTTCTGTAGTGAGCCAACTGCTACATAGGGGAGAAATAAAACTTCCCATTAGGTATCGTTCTGTAGTGAGCCAGCTGCTACATAGGGGAGAAGTAAAACTTCACCATTAGGTGTCGTTCTGTAGCGAGCCAACTGCTACATAGGGGAGAAATAAAACTTCCCATTAGGTGTCGTTCTGTAGCGAGCCAACTGCTACATAGGGGAGAAATAAAACTTCCCATTAGGTATCGTTCTGTAGTGAGCCAACTGCTACATAGGGGAGAAGTAAAACTTCACCATTAGGTGTCGTTTTGTAGCGAGCCAACTGCTACATAGGGGAGAAATAAAACTTCACCATTAGGTGTCGTTCTGTAGCGAGCCAACTGCTACATAGGGGAGAAATAAAACTTCACCATTAGGTGTCGTTCTGTAGCGAGCCAACTGCTACATAGGGGAGAAATAAAACTTCCCATTAGGTGTAGTTCTGGAGCGAGCCAACTGCTTCATAGGGGAGAAATAAAATTCCCATTGAAAATTCCCATTGATTTAAATAACTTTAAAACCATGAATGATAGAATGGGCTCCAGTGCATCTCTTTGCAATGTGTTACAGGCCTCTTTATCATTCAAGGGATTAAAAGCATCATTTAATGCATTGGGATCTACGCATTGGATGTACTGTATTGCCCTGCAAGGGTCTTGAGGTATTACCATTGACTGAAAGTAGAAGGTCCTCACAGGGATTTGCTGGAAGCAGGCAGCAGAGGTAAGAGAGCCGCCCTCTGTGCAGGGATTGAAGCCGGCTCTGCTCCGGAGGGGGAGAGTTAAGCAGAGAGTAGATCTGCTTACTTGGTAGAGGGAGGGAGGTAAACAATGTAGTAAACTGGGAAAACAAGGGTGCATATTATACATTGTCACTCTTGTTTTCCTCTAAAATCTTATACACAAGTGCGTGTTATACCTGAGATTTTACGGTAACTTTTGTTCAGAATTATTTATTTAAAACACAGGCTAATGACCTTGGCTTTTTAAACCTTGGCTTTAGTGTCAAACGTTCAGGAGTAAGTAATGTATTAAGCGTTGCAATCTGATGGAGTTTTCATCGCATTGCAACTCTTAATAATGGAGACGAACTACATATTGGTGAAGTGGATAGTGACACTTTTCACACTACCACTTCAACAGTATATATTTTGCTTCGATCATTAAGCTTTGCAGTGTGAAGAAGTACAATGACGGGAGCTTGCTGTTCCAGTATAATATGAAGAGGAGCGTGAACACACTCACAGGGAGACTTGGGAGGGAGGTGGGAGGAGAATATCGGGACACGGGAAGTTCAGCAGAGCTGTACCGAAGTGATCTTGTGCCACAGAAAGAGGAAGTGGTTACGTCACAGGGAAATGTAATATCTAATATTACGGTATGTACTTTGGTGATGTTTTTGTAAAAATAAATAAATAAATAAATCTATAGACCATTGTGGTAGAGGAATCAAATAAGATAGATTGTGTTAGGGGTGAAAGTACCCCTTTAAGGGGTTAAAACCCCTGTTTAAATCAATGGGAATTTGTAGTTCTCCCCTATAGTGCAAATGATCTTCCCCAACACTAATCCACTTTTCTTTTGAACATATTGTCCTTAATGTTATTGTGTTGTCCCCGACACCAATATTTATACTTCTACTACTGTTACTGAACTGTAGGTGCCTATTCAATAAGCTTAAGCGGTGCACTGTTGTAAGGAGCTGTGTAGATTGTGTGTCGCCATATAAATAAAGATATACCTACATACATATCTGGTACAAAGCAACCATACCATAGGGAACACATCTAAACTCCCAACGATTTAAATGGGGATTTTAACCCCTTTCTAGGCAGATTTCAAATGCTTTGGAAACTATTGCACATTGCTTTTGAGATCTCTCTAAAATTCAAATGGTTAAAAGCTCCAATTAAATCATTGGGCGTTTTCATTTCTCCTCTGTGATTTGCTCAACATTTGCATAACTTTAGCTTGCTGAATATGGCCTAGATGTGAGCGAGATGAAATGATATCTACCTTTTGGAAGGAATTTTTCATGTCTACTTAGATCATAATTGTTTCACCTAATTTTTTTCTCAATGAGAAGTAATGGTGAAGAGTAACATAACATAGTTGATAAGGCTGAAAAAAGATGCATCCATCAAGTACATCCCATATCTGATGTGCTGCTTTTCCTGCAGCATAATTCCCCATTGTCTCTCTTATGTGTCTACTCTTCTCGCTGTCATTTTGTGTTTATTCAAGGTCAGTTCTGGTTTTGAAAGTGTATTCAGAAATATATACATTTGTTAGACATTTTTTATTTCAAGCAATAGTTTCTTCAGTCTATGCATATGAGCTAATACTGTGCAGCAGGGAGTGGCAGATGGGAGGGAGAACAGGGAGGAATGTTAATATCTGGCTGGCATGCCTGTAAATAGACCAATAAAGCTAAATATTTTGAATCATACAGAGATCTCCAGTGCATTGCTTCTCAGACCAATCAAGGGGTTAACCTTTTCAGTACCAGATGGGTACGCAAAGCATTGCAAAGAAATACTTTGCATACCCTCTGGCACTGAAGGAGTTAAAAGACCTGTTGCAGACAATGGGCATTGTTCATTTGTCCTTTATGGTGCTGTTGGTTTATTTAAAAAATGCCAATATTTTCCTTTCTGTATATGGCCTGCAGGGTGCAAAAGCCTTAAAGGGATAGTAATATTTAATATGTAAAAAAATATATATATTGTAATGTTTATCCCCTGAGTAAAAAAGGGTATTCTCACTGCTGAAAGGTGTTTTATTCAAAAGTTATTACAGATCAAATTGGAATTTTTTAGGTGCAAAATCACAGTGGCCTGAAATTGTACAGTGGCGCTGTTGCTACACCACCCTATGGAGATTTATGGTCTATGGACCAGAGCTGTCCATAAGATGGTGTAACAGCAGCGCCACTGTTCAATTTCAGGCCACTGTGATATTGCACCTAAAAAAATCAACTTTGATTTGTAATAACTTTTAAATAAAACACTTTTCTGCAGTGGGAGTACACTTTTTTTTTTTACTCAGGGGGATAAACAGTACAATATTTTTTTTTACATATTAAGTACCGTATTACTATCCCTTTAAGGCTTTTACACCCCATGGGCCTACAACATATATATATATATATATTTTTTTTTATTTACAATTTAAGTATTACTGTTCCTTTAAGTTCCAGAACATTTTAACTAAACTGCACAATCAGCATGTGTGTGTGCACCATAAACATTCCAAAAGTGAGAATACATTTGTGACCTCTTAAGCATTAAATAGTTGGCAGACATGATGAAGTTAACCCTTTGAGTGCCAGAGGGGTATGCAACACATTGCGATGTAATGTGTTGCATACCCCTATGGCACTCAAAGGGTTAAAGTTCACAGCCGCTTCAGTAGCCAGCATATGCCTGCCCTTCCCTTACCATTCCTAACTTCCCCTCCTTTCCTCTATAGTCAATTCTAAGTTTGACTGTTAAAGTTGAATTTAGATAAAATTATTTTGATGGTAGGGAATAGCATTTATTTCTGTCCCTTTAACTGTGAATTAGGTGTCGTATTTTAATTACTTTCCAAACAAACACTTAGGGCACACGTGAAACGTACAGAGCTGTCATCATTACCAATTACATGGAACTGTTTTAAATATGTGTCTCACTCTCGTCATCTCGAGATTCTAAAGGTCATTATTGATTTCATTTTTCGCAAAGTATCTTGGAGTAAGAGAAATTGCATATTTCACTTCATCATTGATCCTTGTTTCTCATTACTGTGAGTTATTCTGCTTGATGTTAATACTGTGTAGAGTTTAAGGATTTGGTGCCTTGTTTCCAGATTGTAGTGGGTCAAAAAGACCATTTTTTTTTACTCCTGTGTAAACACATAGCTTTGGAGTTTATATAAAAGTCATCCAAAACTTATTTTGCAAATAAATAGAAAATTCCTGTAAAATACTTATATTAGTGAGCTGGTGATCAGTTCTTTCTGCAGTGCAAGTGCATGGTTTGGAAGTAATGTTTACACTTGTCATCAGTGAGTTCATATACTAAGAACTATAGAGGTTTTGGGGAAAATCAGCTGTTAAATTTGTAATATGGGTTTTAGTGACATCACAGCGCAGTCGCATAAAGAATATATGTAGCTGTGGTGAGTTTTGTTCAGTTGTTTACAGTGAGAGCATGGGTGCTTGGAGAATAAAAATGTATTTTAGTAAATTGCATGAAAAAGGCATTAAAAACATAAACCCAAACAACCAGAATGTGTATTTTGTCCCTTCAGATTTCACTGCTCAACAGAAGTTCCCAGTGCGAACGTTTTACATCATTAAACTTAACTCTTTGAGTGCCAGAGGGTATGCAACTCACTGATCTGGCACGCAAAGGGTTAAAATATAAAGTGACCCTAATATGTATAATTTGAAGGTGATAGTTAATGGTATTATTATGGTAGCTATAACAGGGTGGAATCTACTGAAAGCAGAGGACATAGCATGCGTGCCATCACTGTAATCCAGGGGTAGTCATTTATTGGGACTACAGTTTATTCATAGCAGTTTTTCCCACTCTCCATTCCACACACAGACGTTGTTCTTCACATGTTGATGAATTACAGATCCCTAAGCTGTTTTTTTTGTAGGCAGAATCAGCCTCATTGTAAATTTTAGAATTTCCTTTATGGGCGCATATAAACATTTCCAAAGTGCCATTGATTTAAATGTAGGTGTTAAACATCGAATGCCCAAGAGGTTTCCACGGCATCTGAATGCCTTGGAGACCTCTGGATCATTCATAGGGTAAAGCCCCATTTAAATCAATTAAATCATTTTATTTGTCCCTCCTAGTGCAGACTGTTTGCTCAAAGGCAGGGGCAAAACTAGTGAAGCTGCAGAGGGTGCATTTGTGACAGGTAAAAAGAAAGCATTAGCAGCTCAAACCAAGCATGGGTATAGAGTAATATAGTTTAATACACACTCGCCTTTGTGATTACATTTGTGTCAACTAAGAACTTCACAAATAAATCCACAGAGATGCATGTAAAACACCTTGTGTGCTACCTGAAGCCTCCCCATTGGATCTGTACGGTAAAAAGAATATATGTATAAAAAGGTGCACCAACACGTATGATCACAACCAACAGTGCGGATATTTAAAATTACCAGTCCTTTATTGAAAGATATATTAAACATATATAACATTACCTCAGTCCTTATGGTGAACAGACTGAGACAATGTACAAGTGGGTACCTTTCAGCAGAACTTGCCACCAACTATTATCATCTCACTTCGCATATCCAACGCTAAATCATGATCAAAGAGAAGCTAGCAATGCAAACACACACACATTTGAAGTCTGTCATATCCAGTCACAGCAAAAAGCTCATCCTGTCAAACACTGCGGTTAAAAGTCATCAATACAATGTCCGGAGAGGGTCAAATCAAATCAAGTGTTCAATTTAACCCAGCTTCTGCCATAGTCTTGGACAATAGACACACTGTCATAAAATGGCATATTATTGGATATAATACATCTTGTTCTTATGAAACAAAGACAGCAATCTGAAAAAAGTCAACCAGGTCTCATTTAACTAAAAATATGAACCCCTAAATAAGGAACATGTATAAAATAACACTCCACATTTACTACAATGCCGTTACCACTGTCATGACACTCCTGAAATACTACAACCTGCTTAAAAAATTATAGGTAGACAGTATCTAAAAACAACAATACTCAGAGGATATACAACGAAAGATTAACCCTTTGTGCACCACAGGTGATCTGCCACTAAATAGTTGGCCATGTGTCCCTATGTGAGCCAGAAAGGGTAGATACCAGCGAAATATTGACCGCTTTATATATAGAGACATATTATGTGAATCTTTTTAGATTAACAATTATTCATTCTATTCAAAAATTAAAAATAATAGCAACTTCATATGTGTCAAGTCACATCATACTGTCTATTTAATCCCAAAGATTGTCTAGTTCTTAGGGTAAAAATCCAGACTTCCCTAATTGACAGCTTAGCTTCCAAATCCCCTCCTCTAATTCCCAATTTAACATAATTTTATACTTTGTATGTCAAAGCTGTCAATAGTGCAGGCACTGGATTTAAAATGGAGGTAGAAATCCTCATTAAAAAGAAAGTAATTGTGAGTCAGGCGATAGCCTAACAGCCATCAATATGAACTCTTGTAATACCTGTGAATATTAGCTATATCTTTCCAAATGTTAACTCGGCTCTGCCAAGCCTAACTCATGAGGTATAGAAGAGTACAATGACTTGATGTCACAACTTGGCCACTTAAAGGGGATCTATCACCCCTAAACAAGTTGCTCTTAATTGCTAGGTTATATAGCGATTATTATGGATATTTCATTACTTTTGTTTATAAAAACGCTATTTGGGAGAGATATTAAGAATAAACATTTAATGAACCAATGCCTGAAACTATGGGCGTGCCTTGCGGCTCCATAAGGTGTTTATGGATCTTGGGTTGATGATGAAAGACGGGTGTTATCAGGTTATTAACCAAGATCATATCCACCTCTCTTTCAGAAAGAACACCCACAGATAATACTTTCTCCAAAATAGAGCTCAATCATATCCACCTCTTTTTCAATAAGAACACCCACAGCTAATCCTTTCTCCAAAATAGAGCTCAGTTGCAATAGGCAGATAATTGTTGACCAATCCTACTTGCAAATTCACCTTCCATTTGAGCTCTGTTTTGGAGAAAGGATTATCTGTGGGTGCTCTTACTAAAAGAGAGGTGGCTATGATCTTGGTTAATAATCCAATCACACCTATCTTTCATGGCGCTAGAAGGCCGCTCCTGCCAATATCCTCCCCCAGGGAACTTGAGCAAATCGCCTAAATTATATGTGTGTTTGCGAGCATGCATGAGTGATGAAGTACAGAGGAGTGTATTATGACATGTCATGGGAATAGTTAAGCACTTTTAAATCAATAGAGCTTAATCCCCCTTCTATAGTTTTCTCCTGATATTCCTTCCTGTGGAAAGGAGAAACATATATATTTTTTTTAATATTCCCACATTAAGAAAAGCTAACGATTCTCCCATCTCTAATATTAAACCATTAGATATTAGAGACGTATCCAACATATGCATAGGAGATGTCGTTTAAATCCAAGGGCTTAATAATCAGCTTTGCTAGCCGTGGTTATGTGTATTGAAAAGGTTACAATTTCATTGGATGTTCAAATATCCTTGGAACACTGATGAAAATGTATGGATTCACCTGTACAGCCCTGTAGGATATAGTCTTTTACCCAGTGGCTGTTCTAAGGGATATGCACTACAGTTTAAGGTGCTGTAGTGCAAATCTGTTGACATCTCCTCCATTGTTAGGACCAGTAAGCTCAGTACGCCAGGCTCATAAGATGTGCAGGGAGATGATATAAAATCACATTTTCCTTTGTACCTTGCTTAGTATAAAGCATTAAAGCATAGAGGAAATTAACGCACTGAAACTGTTTGCCCTTCTGACCACCTTTGGCACAAGTGGTGTCAAGGGTTGCAGTTTTGATGTAATTTGCTTAGTAAATTGTCATTAGGTGGATTAGTAAATTGCCATTAGGCAGGTATAGGGTCAAAAATTGATTCCTGCATCTGATTTAGCACAGAATAGACATTGTACATTAACCCCATTGTCTTGTAGTGCAGTAGTGACATAATCAGTAATAGTATTACATTATAAGACACTGACTGGTAACCAGACTTATCCCAAGTGCCACATATTTGACTTTCATCCACCAAATGGCTGCATGTTATAATTAGAATAAAAAATACTAAAAATTATGTTCACCCTTTGGATGCTAGATAGCTCTCCAATGTGTTGTGAAATTAAAAAAACACCATCACCTTCCAGTGAACTGGGGTATATACCCACAAACCAAATACTTAATTCTAGCATCTGTAAAACTGCTTTTTTATTCTGGAGCCTAATGTCTAGTCGTGCATGTACTCTGAGGGAGCAGTCATTAATGCCTTTTTCAGAACTCCTTGACTCTGATTACCATTGTAATCTTGATAGGTGTCTCAGAAGTGATGGTGCTGTACTGTCTGTAAATGGTGTGTCATAAGGTATAAGAATTTCTTAATACAAAAGCTGTTTGTACTTATCTTAATGAATAAAGTACTTCAGCATTTCTCATAAATAGCACAAACACAATATCTACATAAGACCGTCCACACAAAAATAAAACGTAGAGTTAAATGTAAATGTTGCAGATTCTAACTGGAAATACAGTATATGATCTTGAAACTTGCATAACTTGTTAGTGCTTATTTAAGATGGAATGATGTAAGTGAACAGGGAGGTATGCTCTGAGGCAAAAGAACGAGGGTGTGCTGTTTTTTGGGGTGCATATAGGGTATGCATTGTGATACAGAAGCAGTCCATCTTTTGATTTCCAGCTGTTTGAGACTACAACTCCATGATACTGGGAATGATGGAAGTTGTAGTTTCCAACAGCTGTAGATCCAATTGACTATACTGGTCAACATTTCAAAACAATTTCCAGGGACACTTTTACCCTGAGCAGTAACATGACGGAGCATTACTAGTGGTCGATACTACGGCATAGTGCCATGTCAAAGGAAAACCTTGTAAACCAGACTTAAAACTACACTTGTACAGCAAAATAAACATTACCATTACCAAATACTACATTCAGTCATATAAATAAGCAATACTAACATGTAGCAAAGCTTATAACATATTACAGTACTAGTGTAAAAGCCCATATACACGGGCCAAAGTCAGGTAGATAAAGAGGCCGGTCCTGCTCTGCGTACTGCTGCCGCTACGTGATGCAGTCATGTGCAGCAGAGAGTGGCCGAACGCACAGAATGTTCCCAGCACAGTACTCCCAGCATTCTGTGCATTCGGGAAGTCTCTACTGCGCTTGACTGCACTGGACAAACATTCTGGCCTTTTATATTATAGAAAAATTAATGATAAGCACATAAAGTATGGATTTAACCCTCAGAGTGCCAGTGGGTTGGATACTGCTCTAGCACCCAGAGGGCTAAAACTCAATTCTAAAATCGGAGACAAAAACAGAGGCCACTGGATCCAGGGGCTTGAAGCCAGAACCGGGGACAGTTGGCAATTACGAAATGACTATCCCTATGCTGGAGAAACTTTATCTCCTCTTCCCACAATGCCAGAGAACTGAATGGAGACCGCAGGAGAACAAGAGAAATGTCTGAGGACCTCAAGAGAAGGCCACCTCCTGCCAAACAGCATTGTGTGAGGCGTGCTATATCGTATGTTAGTACTCTCTCTCTTCTCTTTTCATTTCCCTTTAATTTGTTGTTTATTCATCTGATTTTGTTTGGAAAAGCAATATAAAAATACATTTAAAATCTATAAAAAAAAATTGTTTTCCTTTTATAGCCATTTATATAAATGCCTATCATACATTTTACAGAAATGGTAACACACATTGCTTACCTTTTATTTTTCACTTTTTATAAAGAAAGTTTATAAAACCTTTAGGGAAAATTATTCTGATGAATCAGATGATTTTCACAAGAAGATGAGGTATTGTAATAATTTTAGCTGTGATATAAAATATTTTATGTTCTGTAGAATGTTTCTATTGCCTCTGGTGCTTGGAGGGTTCACCCACATATCCTATAGACTTAGAGATTTCTGGCTAAATACTAAAATTTACTGGAGCATCAAAAAGGTAATTAATTTGTATTTTCTAGTCCACTTCAAAGAGACTTTACTGGAGCTTAGGGAATACATTATGGAGCATACTAATAAGAATACACACTGCCAGTGGAATGTAAATGTTAAAATACTGTGCATGAGTGTTTAAAGTCAGGTATTATGTATTCAGATTTCATTCTTATTATCCCTGAAGAATAGACCTAGTTGTCTTGTCTTGTCTCTAGCAGTTTCCTATGGCTAGCATTGTAGCACACTTTACCCAGGTTTTTATCAGTCATGATAACAAAATGTATCCATTCTGTAACCTCTAGTCCATGGATGGGCAATGTGAGGCCATCCAGCTACTACCACACTACAAGAGCCATCATTCTGTGTTGGGAGTTAGTTTAGTAGCAACTGCAGGGCCTCATATTGCCCACCTCTGCTTTAGTATCTTTCTTCCTTCATTTTTGACAACATTTAGGTCCTTATGCACAAATGACGAAAAGAGCAATTCTGGAATAAATCATTTGCATTATAGAGGAGATATAACAATTCCCATAATTGTCTTTAATTTAAAGTCGGCCATTGAATGCTAGAGAGGTCTCCAGTGCATCGTGGAAGAGATAGAGACCTGTCTAGCATTCATGGGATTGAGACACCCATTTAAATCAATGTGATGTATTATTTGTCTCATATAGTCATTCCTGGGAACGTCATTCTCTTGTGCCCCTGAGACGGCTCATGTGCTATGAACAGGCATATGTCAATGACATGATTCTCATCATAAATGGGATGGGCTTAGCGTTACTTTGCCGGCAAGTAGGTGGAATAGGATGGGAAGGAGGAGAAGTAGGTGGAAAGTGAGCAGAACAGGGTGAGAAGGAGGACAAGTGGGTGGGAAGTGAGCAGAACAGGGTGAGAAGGTGAAGAAGTGGACAGAGTTTCGTAGGAAAAAATCCTCACCACCGGCTGATAATCAGTCTCTATCCCTGGAGACCTGGTAATTGGCAGATCTTTTAGAGTTCCTAGGTATGCTTATAGTACAGCTGGTTTGCTCCAAAAATTCTGGCTAGGAGCACATAGGGCCTAATGTATAAAAGCAAAGTGGGGCAAACCAACTGTGCCATGGGGGCAAATAAACATTCACCAAATCCTCACTAATTTACATTGAACTTTTTAACTCCTTGAGTGCTACAGAGGTCTCCTGCATCTGATTTAGCATAGCATTCAAGGGATTAAAAAAAACATTTTAATTTGTAGAAAATGTTATTTATCCCCATAGTAAAGTTTGTCGTAGAATTTTCTCCACTTGCTTTTTATACGTAAGGCCAATAATTTAAACTCTTATTTTCTTTTTCTGAATAATGTCCTGTCATGATTTTGCTTATCTGTGGCTGCGCTTGCTCCTCCTCTACACCTTATTGGCTTCTGCTGATTATTGAGCTTCGTATCTGGGCCCGTTAAAGTTCCTGAAAGACCGTCCATGTGATCTTCTAGTCTTTGACCCAACTTCATTTTGACCCTGCTTCCCAGCTTGTCGCCACTGTTTCCCATCTCCGAGCATTGCCCCTTGGCTAAAACCCTTCCAGCTTCTCTCCACTGAACTACCACCTTTGATTCTTGTCTACGACCTCTGACACTGATTGCTGCCATTCCTGATTCGTACTTTCATTGACTGGTTCTGACTCCTGGCTATGACCTCTGATTCCACTTGCGGTCCCTGATTCTTATATTGTTTGACTGCTTATTGCTGTTCCTGATTCGAACATTGTTTGACTGGTTTCAATCCCTGGTTGTGACCTCCTACTCTGCTTGCTGTTCCTGATTCATATATAGTTGATTGGCATCGACCCCTGGCTTTGACCTCCGACTCCGATTGCTGTTCCTGATTCCAACATTGTTCAACTGACTAGTTCTCAAGACTGTAATTCCTATGATTTTCATCTACTTCCAGTTTCAGCAAGGTCTACCATTCGACTGCCTGGTATCCTGTTAGTGGAACTTAAAGAGACTGTGTTCTTTGTGCTGTTTACTACACAAGCTTGGCAAGCACACATACAGACTATAGCCTCTTGCCTCTGCATACTAGGTTTCATTGGTTCCTGGTAGTCTGAGACCTTGTGCCTCTAGCAGTTCGTGGGGGTGCTTATCCTGGTCCAGCTCCAGGCTCCTCCAGGGTTGGCTATCTGGCCTTATGGCTAGCAACTCTACCCGGCCTCAGCCTCAGTAGGGACTCCCCAGGTCTGCCTACGCTACCCGGCTACGCACGCTACCCTGCACACTCTATCAGCTAGGTACATCTCAGCTACTTGCTCCATTTGGATCCTGACTGTAAGATCAAGCCATCTATTATGGGTCATGCCGAGGCAGCTAGAATCCAAACCATCTAGGATCAGAAAGAAAAATACTGTCCTCCCATGAGGTTGATTTACAGCATCTGGATCACAAACTGGACTCTATTCTAGAAATGTTGTGATCCACCACTATGACCTCAGCTACCCAGGGACCTTCCCAGACTCAGACTTAATCCTCTGGGGATACTGCAGTTAATAGCAGTCCACACAGACATAAGCCTCCCAAGAGTCTGCTACCTGGACGCTTCTCTGGGTGTCCTGCTGATTGTTGTGGGTTCCTTACCAGTGCATTTTCAAACTTTACCTCATTCCTTTAGCACCCCGCTCCTGGAGTGGCCTTTCTCATCTCCCTGTTAAAGAATGAGGCTCTTTCCAGGGCATCATCTCTGGTAGAAAAGGGTTCTCATTTACTGGAGGATTTAGATGCTTTCATTGCAACCTACCGCACATTGTTTGACGTGCCAGAATGAAGTGTCGCAGCAGGACTAGACATCCGCCAGGGATTCTAAACTGTCTCACAGTATGCAGTGGAGTTTCATACATTATTGTGCGAGACTGACTGGAAACCAGGGGCTCTGATTTCAGCATTCGGAAGAGGTCTCCGTGACAGGTTAAAAGAGCCCTAACATGCCAGAAGATACCAGAGGGTTTTGATGGCTTCATATCCCTGTGCAGAATTAGACCGCCGAATCCAGGAATGAAATCTGGAGAGTGACCACAGTCAGCATCTTTGCAGCAGTGGAACTACTCCTTCCTCCTCTGTTTTCACATCTGACAATAACACTTCTCAAAAGGAACCTATGGAGGTTGGTTCTGTTTCTAAACTCTCCGGGGAAGAGAAACCCCATCTCAAGACCCAAGGACTTTGTCTACATTGTGTTGTTAAGGGTCTTCTGTTGTGTTCCTGTCATTCCTGTCCGGGATACTTCAGGGCCGAAGGAGCAAGGGAGATGCCCCTTAAGCAAATTCATAAACTTCCTTCCAGTCTCTTTCAGCCAAGTGCTTGTTCCTGTACAAATAAGTTGGCTGAAAGGGTTAGTCTCCATTCTTGCTTTCCTTGACTTTGGGGCTGCAGGAGTCTTCCTGGACATTGCCTTTGCCACCCACCATAAGATTCCCCTGAGACAGAGAAATAACAATCTTATGGTGTCTTCCATTGACAGCTCTCCCCTTGGATTGGGGTGATATTTACAGAGCCACACATGATTAATATGTCTACTGGTGTTCTGCACTCAGATAAAATACAGTTTGATGTAATCACATCACCATCAGCTACAGTTAATCTGAACCTTCTCTGGTTTCGTTTTCACAACCCTTCTATTGACTGGAAGTCTGGGCAAATTGCTTGCTGGAGCAATCTTGCATATTTTCCTGCCTGTTGTGGGAGCATAACATCTCATCCCATAAGACCACAGTCCCAGCACCCTGCTGGGACTATCTGGATGTCTTCTCCAAGAAGAGTGCTGATACCCTTCCTCCTCATCAGAAATGTGATTGTCCCATTGATTTGTTATCTGGAACCATGCCTCCTAGAGGCAGAACATACTTGCTCTCCAAACCCAAAAACCGTGTCCTCCAAGAAAACATTGAAGATGATCTTGCCAAGGGATTCATCAGGCACTCTTTGTCCCAGGTGGGAGTCAGTTTCTTCTTTGGTCTTCACTAAATTGGACCTGCGTGGGGCCTACAACTTGGGTAGCATTAGAGAGGGAGGTGAGTACAAAACAGCATTTAAAACTCATAAATCCCCTTATGCCTCTGTAATGCCCCTGCTGTTTTTCCTAACTTTGTGAACAAGGTTTTTCGAGATGTCTTGTTAACTTATATGGTAGTCTATCTGGAGAACCTCCTGATCCACTCTGCAACTCTCTAACAACACTGTGAGCATGTGAAACTGGTGTTACAATGCCTGTAAAAGAATAATTTATGTCAAGGCAGAGAACTGTTCTAGCAATTCCAGTTACCTTTCCTGGAATATATTGTGTCTGATACCAGATTCCTCATGGATCCTGCTGAAGTTGGAGCAGTAGTTAACTGGCAACTCCCAAATACTCTTCGAGTAATCAAAGGCTTCCTTGCAAACTAATATAGAAGATTCAGCTTAAATTACTCCAAGGTGACTGCTCCCATCATTGCCTTCACTAAGAAGGGAGCAAATCCTATGCTCTTGTCCTCTGAGGCAACCTCTGCCTTCCACAAATTGAAACAGATTTTCACGATAGCTCCTCTCCTGCAATGCCTTGATCCATCCCAGCCTTTTTTGTTGAAGTAGACTCCTCTGAACAGGGAGGAACTACGATGTTGGCAACTGGGATTAAGATGGCTCTGGATGAGTAACCATACAGACTGATCACAAGGACCTACAATTCTTAGAAAAGGTGCAGCGACTGAATCCTAGACAAGCCTCAAGGCCTTGTTCTTAACTAGGTTAAATTTGCTCCTCACCAATGCCAGGAACCAAGAATAACAAGGCATATGCTCTCTCCAGTCTGTTCTGGCCTGATCCAGACCCTCCTCCAGAACCTATCATTTCCACGGAAAGCATTGTTGCTGCACTATCTCTAACCATTCTTTCCTGAATCAACGCCTTATAGGGGCATTATAAACTATTTTCCTGCACAAAACCCACCACCTACTGCATCCAATCACTTCTGTCTCCCACTTCTTCATTAGGCACATTGTCTCTAGTTGACAGACATCCTGGAGTCTCTAGAACTACTCATATTCTCCTTCAGAGATTTTGGTGCCCAATCATAAAGAAAACGTGAAAGCCTTTGCCACGGCATGCAAGAAATGTGCCCGAAATAAATTATTTCTAGACAAACAAGCCTTCGTCCTTCAGTCTGTTCCCTTTTTCTGTCTCTAAGAGATGTGTGGTTGTGGACAGATTCTCATGCAGGTCCATTTGGTTCTGCTTCAAGGTCTCCATACAGCCCAGCTCATGGTGAACATCTTCCTCAAAGAAATATTCTGTCTTCATGGGGTTTCCAGCCAAATTGTGTCTGATTGTGGTACACAATTTGTCTCACAATTCTGGAAGGCTTTCTGCTCCCGAAAGGGCATCAAGCTGTACTCCTCCTCCTAGTACTATCTGCAGTCCAATGTTCAGACTGAGCAGATGAACTAGACCATTGAGACTATGCCATTGTTGATGCCCACTTTTCAAATTGGGTTGATTTCCTGCCGTTAGCGGAGTTTGCCTTCAACAACCTCAATCATTCTACCATTAAGTGCTATGTTTTATGTGGCTTTCAGATATCATGCCAGTAGTCTTCCATTCGATGCTCCGATTGGTGTTCCCAGTGTCAAGGACCTCCAGACCCAGCAGGCAGCTGCACGTCACAAGAAAGCAGCCAACAAGAGATGTCATCAAGCACCAACTTTGGCTCCAGAAAATGAGGTTTGACTGTCAACCAACAAGCTACTCCTTTGTCAACCCTCGCATAAATTGGGTCCCAAATTTGTTGGCCCCTTGAAGGTTTCTGTGTGACTGACTCCTAGCACTTTTATTTCTTGAGTTTGCCTTCATCTATGCGCATCTCGATTTCCTTCCATGTGCCACTTCTGCAACCTGTGGTGAGCAGTCGCTTCTCCAGGACCTCTCTAACCCCTGCTCCTGTTATGTTGGATGGGCATGAAGAGTGTGAGGAGCTCTGCAGTGTTTAGTTTACTGGAGGGGATATGGCCCAGAGGAGCACATCTCTGTTCCTGCCTCTGATGTCCATGCTCCGGCCTTAGCTTGGACCTTTCATCATGTCCATCCATCTGTGGCAGGCCTCCTGGAAGCCAGCCATTGAGTGGGGGGGAGACAGTGACACGATTCTTCTCACCTACACCTACGCTCCCCCCTCCTTCTCTTCGCCCTATTGGCTTCTGTTAACTTTATCTGCCTGGTTTGCTGGAAGGAAGATGCATGATATTCTTATCTGCGCCCATTAGAATTCCTGTGTGACCTTCCACGAGATCTTCTAGTCTTCGATCTGGCTCCATCATGACCCTGCTTCCTGGCTTGCCTCCACTGCAAGCTACGATCTCGGACTCTGCTTACTTGTTGTTCCAGCTTCTCTCCATTGAACTACTGGCTTTGACTCCTGGCTATGACCTCTAACTCTGTTTGCTGTTCCTGATTAGAACATTGTTCGACTGAGTAGTCTTTCAGACTGTGATTCCTGTGTTTTTCAGCTGCTTCCAGTTCCAGCATAGGCCCGCCATTCAACTGCTAGGTACCCTGTTGGTCGAAGGGACTATGATCATTGTGCTGTTTACTCCTCTTGCTCCATAAGCTTGGCAAGCACATGCACAGACAATAGCCTCTGCATACTAGGGCTCTTCGGGTCCTAGTAGACTGAGATCTTGTACCTCTAGCAGTTCCTGGGGGTGCTTATCTTAGTCTAGCTCCCAGGTCCTCCGGGGTTGGCTAACTGGCCTTGCAGCCAGCAACTGTACCCCACCTCGGCTACTGCAAGGGCTCCACCGGTCTTCCTTCGCTCCCCAGTTATGCACTCTATCCTGCTCTCTCTAGCAGCTAGGTACATCTCAAGTACTAGGTCCATCATGATCCTGTATTCTGCATCTGTATTCTTACTTACCTTTGGATGTCTATAGTTATTCATAATGGGTCAGAATGTCACTGCCATGGACATCTGCAAATAGGGCCAGTAGAGTACATTTCTACATATGAAATGCACTGGAAGTAGCATGTGTCACCAAAGTCTGTTTACTGGATGTCCAATTATATCACATCACACGCTTCCAGGACTAATCTGCAAACTTCACAAAAGAGAGATCATTCTCAGCACAGAATCCCATATTAGGTAAGAAGGTGCGATGATTCAATTCAGAGCTCTGTCAGATCCAACCTACATGAAGCTGGCAGTAATTTGGTGTCTGCGCTAATTAGCTGAAGTAATAAGGTCAGTCTGTGTTTTTCTGACTTCTAAGATACACGCAGGACTAAGCTAGCTATCTTTAGGAACAAAATACATGAAACATTTTATTTATTCAGAATTATATGTTTCCTAGATTTACCTAGTTGGCTTTCACTGTCATTATGCTATACTCCATTTTTTGACACACATAAGAGAAACAAGTCTTGATGGCAACCTGTGACTCTGCAGTTGCTTCTGGAATACAACTAACTTCATACTCACCCATCCAGTGGATGGGTGAGGATGTTGGGAATTATATTAGGGCTGCAACTAACGATTATTTTGATAATCGATTAGTTGGCTGATCATTTTTTTCGATTAATCGGATAAAAAAATCAATATGCTAATTTTTCATTATTTAAAATGATTTAATGAACAAACTGAGTGTTAAAAACAAACAGCAGAAAAAAAAAGTTTACACATTAACATGGGTCATTGTTATTATTTTACTATGGGGTCTATGCACCTCTCTTTCTCCCCCTTGCACCTCTGTTTCTCCCCCATGTACTTCTTTCTCCCCCCTTGTCGCTTTCTCCTCCATGTACTTCATTCTTCTCCTTGTGCCTCTCTTTCTCCCCCCCATGCACCTCTTTTTCTCCCCCATGTACTTCTTTCTCCCCCATGTACTTCTTTCTCCCCCATGTGCCTCTCTTTCTCCCCCTTGTGTCTTTCTCCCCCTTGTGTCTTCCCCCCCTTGCGCCTCTCTTTCTCCCCCCTTGTGCCTCTCTTTCTCCGCCATGTGCCTCCCTTTCTCCGCCATGTGCCTCTCTTTCTCCCCCTTGTGTCTTTCTTTCTCCCCCTTGTGCCTCTTTCTCCCCCCTTGCACCTCTCTTTCTCCCCCATGTACTTCTTTATCCCCTTTGTGCCTCTTTTTCTCCCCCATGTACTTCGTTCTCCCCCTTTTGCCTCTCTTTATCCCCCATGTACTTCTTTCTCCCCCATGTACTTCTTTCTCCCCCTTGTGTCTCTTTCTCCCCCTTGTGCCTCTTTCTCCCCCCTTGCACCTCTCATTCTCCCCCCTTGCACCTCTCTTTCTCCCCCATGTACTTCTTTCTCCCCTTTGTACCTCTCTTTCTCCCCCCCATGTACCTCTTTCTCCCCCCCATGTACCTCTTTCTCCCCCCCATGTGCCTCTTTCTCCCCCATGTACCTCTCTTTCTCCCCCATGTACCTCTCTTTCTCCCCCATGTACCTCTTTCTCCCCCCCATGTACCTCACTTTCTCCCCCCTTGTAACTCTTTCTCCCTCCATGTACATCTCCCCCCGTACCTCTTTCACTCGTGCATCTTTCTCTTCTTCTTCTCCCCGCTGCCCGCACTGATGACATCCGGGGCAGAACCACGTCAAACACGGAGACGCAGTGTGGTGCATGCTGGGGTTTTCTTCCTCAGTCTGGGCGCCAGTTTTAAACTGGCCACAGAACACAGGAAGGAAATACTAGCATGCTCCACGCGGCGTCTCCGCGCTGTCATCAGTGCGGGCAGTGGTAAGACACAGTAGCATCCGGCAAACATTAAGGCGTTCAGCCTTTCAAAACGTATGGCGGCTGGGGGGGCTGCTGGGCGGCATAACTAATCGCTGTACAACTAATCGGTAATGAGAATCGTTGGCAACGATTCTCATTATCGATTTTTATTGATTTTATCGATTAGTTGTTGCAGCCCTAAATTATAGTCCAATAAAGAGCCATTGCCATTTGCATACTGACTTTATCACAGGGCAACAGTTTAGAAGAATAAGTCCCAATCACGAGCATATCCTAGATCATTCACTTATTGTACTTGCATAAAATCCCCCATTTCAGTCCTGCAATGGACATTTATCAAGGTCAGTGCACGAGAGATAGCTGTATTGGGACATCTTCAGCCTTACTTATTACTTGACCTTGATAAAAGTCCAGTGAACTACAACAAATGTTAAGTTTTAATTATCTGGGTGTGTTCGTTGATTGGAATTTGTTTGGATATACTGCTGGGCACCCCGCTGAGTATAGTGGACGTGTGCAGCGGCTCATACCTGCCACACAACTTGGCAGCAGAAATTGATTTTACTCATAAAGGAATATCAGTAAGCAGGCATAACATTTAGTTTAAAATGTGTCCCATTTGTCAGTTATACTAGACAGCCTTTATTAGTTGTGAATTATATTTCCTATAGCTATCTTGTGAGGGAGAAGTGATTCCGTAGGGTTTGGATTTTCCTTACACTCGATTAAGAGACTGATTATCTGGCTATAGGCTGACTGGAGATGATGAGATTTGTAGTTTCCAGCAACTGGAGTCTCAGAGGTTGTCTGTCCCTGATTTAGTAGAATGAAAGAAAATATTTTTAGATGGATATTTATTTACAATGTTGATAAAACTAAAAAAGGACCAGTCCAGTGAGTGCAAGATTTACCAGATGATACAACTGTTAATCGAGTGTAAGGAAAATCCAACCCCTGTCATAATTGTTATATAGTTCTTCCCAGCATTTGTGGATTGGTACTTCATAGAAAACTTTACATTTCATTTCATTCTGGGAATAAGATGTATTTAATCTAACAAATGAGTAATGTATGTGTTAGAATTACAGTATAGAATCCAAAACAGCAACATATCATAGAAACATAGAATTTGACAGCAGATAAGAACCATTTGTCCCATCTAGTAGTCTGCCCATTTTTCCTGCTGTAAAAACCTCAAACTTTATTTGGTCCTTGATCTTGTCTTTTGATTAGGTTAGCCTTATGCCTATCCCTTGCATGCTTAAAATCCATCGCTGTATTAACCTCTACCACTTCTGCTGGTAGGCTATCTCCCATCCTCTCAATGCAATAAAACTTTATTTAATTACAACTAAGCCTCTGTCCCTCTAGTTTTAGACTATGACCTCCTGTACTAATATCTTTTACTCTTTTAGGACTAGTAACCAATAAAACAGATGCTGAATGGCAGCTTGAATCTTCATTAATCAATTCAGCACAATACATGGCCCAAGTTGCATCAGGAAGGGTGATGTTCATAAAGAAACACAGGGTGAGAGAAACAACTGGGGCAGCAGGTGGTGGGAAACCTGGGTGAAGCAGGAAGTTGGGGAATAGCAGTGGCGTAACCAGTCATTGGAGGGCCCTACTGCAAACATATTTCTACAGAGTAACCAGGACCTACAGGACTCTGGGGTAGATGGGACCCCCTTGGATGTTGATTGAGAAATAAAAAATATAAGTAATAGTTTTAAAAGCTCTGTTTGTATATGATTCCAAACTCTGGAATGTTAGACATCTGAATCTGTGTCACAAAATGGAGAGACTTGTAAAACAGTCCAGACAGTATTTTTGATGTGTGGGATATTCTGGATATCCTTCTAATTCAGCAATTCAATAAAATATTAACTGTAGGAATTTGTTTTCTAAATTAGATTAATGAGATGCACAACTTTTTCTTAATTAAGAGCGACAGAGGCCTATGTACTAAACACACCTGGAATAATTCAGGGACAAACCAACTGTAGCGTAAGGGTGAAATAGCATTTCCCCAAATTCCATTCTTTTAATGTTAGAGACATCTCCAAAACATTGCTTTCTTTAGTTTTTTATTTATTCCCTGTAGCAGGATTGGATTACTCCACTTCTTCACTGTTTGTTATCTGAATAGACCATGCCTATAACTGGATATGCTTATAAAAATGTGTACTTCTGGAGTGCAGCCTTCATTGTGCATATTTCTTATGCCCCTAGTTAAAGGAGAGATTTGGCCAGTGTTTACCAGAGAGACAGCCAACCTTGGTTCTCAAGAGCTACCAGTGATGCATATTTTTAGGATATCCCTTCTGCAGCCCGGGTGTATCACTCAGTGGCTCAGTTGGTTTTATCCACCTTTATTCAAGCAGGGATATCCTGAAGCCATGCATTGTTGCTAGCTATTGAGTACAGTGGTTGGTAACCCTGGTTTAGGGACAGATTCCAGTGTGAGTACATAGTAATTTTGGTATATACACCTGTGTTGAAACAGGGGGGTCATTAAAACCTAGCCTGGGAATGTCCAAACTTTGTACCCCTCAGGTATGATTAATTCATCTCTTAATATAACTTGTTTTCAAAAATATAATTGTGACCTACTGCAAGAAGTAATACTTACCTGATGTTTAAAAATCAGTCAGGCATTTAATGCTCATTATGTGGTTTTGGTATAGCAAAAATGTAAGATAGCGTATTGGTCTCTCTAGCTATGGATTGCATATAACTTCCTTTATAAACTTTCATTCTCTGCATGTTGGTCTGCCATAAAATTAACTAGTTGTATGTGGTCTTCAATGTGTTGCCCTTTTCTCATTCTGACCTTTGAGAAAAAATGGTTAGACACGTACACATTGAGTGCATCTGGGTATTTCTCTCTGTATGGATCCTCATGGACAGACCACACTGTATTTACCCTATAGAAAATCTAGCCAATCAAAATGCATTTTTTTCTGTTTTTCGATGAACTTCATTTTTCTTGTCCTCTCTTTGTTTTCTTTTTCTTTCAGACAGGATGAGCAGCCAAGACCATTTGCCCTTCACCCATGCTTAAAAAACACAAATGAAGAGGTCCGATTCCTGCAGACCTGCGCCCAGGTGCTCGTTCTGTGTTTGCTGCCCACGCGTAATGCCCAGTCTCGTAGCTTACGCATTGTACTCTCTGAAATACTGGCAACTAAAGGTACTTTCCATACAGGGAAATAGCTTATATCGCTTTTTTTATGTTGTCTTTGCTTTTTAAAAAGTTGGAATTTTGCTATTAAAGGATAATTGTACCCTTGGAATAAGTGGTTCTTAATCTGTGTAGTAGGATGATTTGCCTAGGTATGTGACTTTCGTACACTTGTCATTTATATTTGTCTAATGGTTTTTGCATTGTAACTCATCTGTAATCTTTAACTGAATAAGGCAATTGATAACAGTGACATGGCCCTTTAGGATCATGGGCAGGGCCCTCTGTGGGAATTTTTGGTTTCTACTATGCAGTTGGTTTGCCATGAATTTCTCTACTTTTCTGTGCAAATAACCTGTTGTGCTGGTATTAAGGTTGAAATTCATCCAAGGGAAATCTGGCTATTTCGCAAGAAAATATTTTTCTTTTGCATCTTTACCATTCACTAATGTATCAGTAGCTGGATCATATCTGGTGCTTGCTCATTTACCAGTGAGGGCACCAGATTAATCTGCTATTTTCATCCTCTAGGTTTTATTTTAGGATACCAGTTAATATGGGAAGGTCATATGAAACATACAATGTATGTGTGTGTACTGCGGTTATTAAACCATTTACTCTTTCATTTTTTTTTTCCGGACATGAGACCACAAGGCAGGGAAATAGGACTGATAACCAATAAATACCTATAGGTATATTATCAGTGATCTCATGGGAATAACAGCATATTGGAAATGCTCTCTGCTCCAAATGTGATGACTTCAAGTCTGTTTTACAGAATACAATGTATGCCTGGTTAGCTGAACACTGTACAGCTAATCAGGAACCTATTTTTCACTGCTTGACCACAAAACATTTGCCCGTTTAGGAGCATAGAATACAAATAAAAATTGACTGGCAGCAGAAACTGCACCTAATTGTTCATGACACTGTTGACATCTGTATTGTTTCCTCCTCCTTCTGCTTGCACCTGATAGTAATGAATCCCCAAAAAAGGTATAATAACTCTAGTAACATCTGAATATCCAGTGTAAAATTATCATTACCTCCTTCCTTCCTGTGTTCCACATTGGACATAAGAAGAGAGTTTCCCTCTCCAGAGGACAGGACACTTCAAAAAAGTTAGGGCCTTTGAGGTGGAAACTCCCTTCTTTCCCTCAAGATTTGCCCCTGCTACTCAGTTTCAAGTGCCTTGTCTCGGACAGAAGGGCAAGCTAGCATGTTCTTAGTTTTTAGTGTTTTTTTATTTTTAATTTGGATAATCCCCATTTGGTGGGCTTCCATTAACTGGCTTCCCTTCAATTCACAGGTGTATTTCTGGGCAATTTCCCAGTAGAGGCTGACTTTACTACAAGTCTATACATCGATACAGAACTTCGCTGAAGTTTTGCATTGATATAATTGTAATCTGAAGACCTAATACTGAGAAGAGAACCCTTTGACTGCTGTGGTTCTTACTACTGTGTCCCTACTTTTACTTGGTATCCACTAAAAAGTGGTGTTTAGTTCTTCTCTCTCTCATGCTTACTGTGCTTGCAAAGATGGTTACTTTCAGTAGTATAGGTTTCTTGACCATTTATGTAATGTTTTGAATTTAAACCTATTGTGTTTTTCAATTATTGGAACATGACCCCTTTAAGAAAGGTAGCCATTGCGGCAGCCATGGAAAACTACACTATTCAGAATCCTCTTTTTACCAGTCTTTCAATGTAGGACAGGTTGATGATTTGGCAGCCATCTTACTACTTCCATTTCATAGGCTACGCAGATGCTGACCTTTCTTCTTTATCTCTCCAGTCCAATTTAATCCTTTGCAGTCAGATAAGTAACTTTTTGGGTATTTCTGTGTATTTTATTATTCTTTCTTAATTCTTTCGACTACTTTTTACTACTTTAGCATGGTTTTTCACTAAACAGATTCCAAGGGGCACATAGGGAAAGCCAAACCTAAGGATTCCGGGATACCTTTAGCATACTGTTCCTCATCCCAAACTGGGCTTCCTATGTCACTCTTGTACTGGTACCCCTACTATTCCCATGGTCCTTCACTGACATGAGTCAGTCACTTTGGGATAAGACTCTGATGTCTTCAGTTGCTTTTATCCATTCATCTATTCAGGGGTCCTCCACTCTCAGTGCCCCATGCCCCCTATTAGACAGGTAGACCCTGTCTTTTGGGGACAGTCTCAGTTGGAGATTCCTGATGGGAAGGGGGCACTAATGAGGAGGATATTGATTATTTCCTGTATTTTGGAGATGCCTATGGAGAAGACCCTTGGCTGAGAGGCTTATCAAAGTTGTTTAAGAGACTTTGCAGCTCTCTGTGCCATCTGATACATGGTCTTCCTCACTGGCCATCTTCTAGTGATGAAAAGGAATCACCTGTTTTTCCTCCCCATCGTTCCTTGCACCAGGTTATCCTGGAAGAAGGGATAATGCTTGAGAAGAGACTCTTCCATAACAAAGACATTTCAACATTTATCTTTTCTCAGCTGAGGCCTTGTCCTAGTGGGTTACCACACTTGTTATTGATCTACCTTGTCTCTTCTTGTTAAAAACATTGCACTCCCTTTGGTAGATGTTGCGGCCCTGAAGGATCTGGGTGCTTAGATTCCTCCTTAAAGGGGAATTTTGCAGCCATTAGGGCTTTGAGCCAGTGCTATCTATGAGATACCATTGTGGGGTTGTTCCTAAAGAGGAACGGCTGGTCATGCTAGCCAGTGTCATGGAGGCAAATGCATACCTTAGTGAGGTGGACTTTGATGCAGCTAGACCTACTCTGGTGACTTCATCATTTTCCCCTAATGCTGGGATGCCCCTTTATTATACCAAAATGGATGGTAGTCATCATGGACACCAGCCTGTTGGGATGTGGAGCCACCCTGGGCCACCAAACCGCACAGGGGAGGACAGTCTTCTTCCGAACAACATTCTGGCAATATGGGCCATTCAGCTGGAACTTCATTGCTGGTATCATGTGCTGTTGGGCATACCAGTGAGGGCCCAGTTGGACAGTGCAGCAGCAGATGACCACATAAATTGTCAAGAAGGAACTAGAAGTGAGTCCGCTTGGGTGGAGGTCCAGTAACTTCTTCAGTGGGCAGAAGTTCATGGCCCAGCCATCTCTGAAGTTCTCATTCCTATAGTGGAAAACGTTGTTGCAGACTTTTGAAGTTGACAACATCTGGATCCCTAGAAATGGGAACTCAAGAGTGTGTTCAACCAGATTTTCCATCAGTAGATCTCATGGCATCTTGTGAAATCCGGAAGGTTCTGCAGCAAGAAGAAGGACTCTCTAGCATTTGCAATGGGCATGAAATCCATTCCATTTAACTTCCATCTGGCTTATGTGCTTCCAACGTTTTCCTTGATTCCCAGGGTGTTGAGGAAGATCAAGATGGAGAGGACTCAAGTCATTCTGATCACCCCCTTTTGGCCCCTTCTGGCTTAGTTCACAGATCTTCTCAATCTATCCATCATAGAATCAATTCCCCTTCCTCCCAGGCTGGATCTCCTGACTCAAAGTCCACTTTGCTACTATCAGGTAGGTAGATTGGCTTTGATGGCATGGCTTTTGAAGCAAACATCCGGAAGAAGAAAGGTTTTTCTGACTCTGTTATTTATTTGTCTAAGGCCTGTTATAGTTCTGATCTCTGTTTATTCAGTGGTATACTGATCAGGAAGTGTCCCTCAGTCTTTCCATCTTCCTTCTATTCTGGCCTTTCTTCAGGATGATGTCAACAAGGGTCTCAGTCTGAGTTCTGTTACAGTTCAGATCTCAGCCCTCTGTAGTTTGCTTTTCTTTTTCATGTCAGGACCTTTGTTCAGGGACTGGCTCACGTCTGCCTTACCTTCAGGGTGCTCATTCCACCATGGAACCTGAACCTGGTGTAAGGAGTTCTCCAGAGGCCTCCTTTTAAGCCTCTGTTATCTGTTTCTTTGCATCTCCTGACACTTAAGATGACCTTCCTTTTGGCGATTGTTTCAGTTCGCATGGTGTCGAACTACAAGCTCTGTCTTGTAAACGCCCCTTCCCGTGTTTCACCAGGGCAAGGTGGTGCTTCTTACTCCCAGAGATTTTTAGCCCAATGTCATCTTGGATTTTCACATCAACCAGGAAGTTGTCCTTTTTTCTTTTTGTCTGGATCCTTCTAACAAGCAAGAGCTCCATCTGTTTGAAGCTGTACATTGTCTTAAGTACTATGTTCATCACATGCAGATTTTCAGGAAATCATTTTTGTTATTCCAGAGGATCCTCGAGCAGGCCAGGCTGCCTCCAAAGTGACCATTGCTTCTTGGATCAAGGCTACTATGCGACAGTAGTATTTGCTCAGCAATAAATATGTTGCTTTCCGAGTCACTGCACATTCATCCAGATGAGTAGGAACCTCTTGGGCCTACAAGAATCAGGCCTCTGTTGAATAGATGTGTAAGGCAGCGACCTGGTCATCTTTGCATGCTTTTACCAAACATTACTGTTTCAGTATTCTGGCCTCAGCTGAGGCCAGCTTTGGCCGGAAGGTCCTTCAGGCAGCGGTGCCTTTTTAAGGACCGGTCCTAGTTTTCTCTGTTAGGGGTTTTGAATACTGAATTTGGTCTTCTTAATTTGTTGTGTACGTTTGTTGCACAATAAGCTGGATGCTTTTAATAAGTGACTTAATAAACCTATTTATTTTAAACACGGCTTGAGATCATTTTTGGGCTATGGATGTATAGTGGATCCGTTGAAGCACCTCCTCCGGTGTCTTCTTGAATACTGTTTGTACTTGTTCTGTTGTTTGGTGTGAAAGTTCGGTGCATCTATTCACACCTGAGGTTTATATGGATTGTTTCACTTTTTCCATCCCAGGAATCGTGGTGGATGCTTTGGTATAATACTGTGGTTCCTTTGTTCTTCATTGGATATAACAGAAAAGAGGGTTTAGTAAACCTTCCTTTAAATCCTTTTGCTCTTTGAGCATGTGGAACACAGGACCCCAACCTGGAGAATAAAAAGCATGTTGTTTAAATCTCTGGGCAGAGGGGGGTCCTCCTGGGATCTTTGTACAGGGATTTCCTTCTTTTTTTTCTCTCTAGTTTTCTTTCTGCTGCTTTGCTATACATGAAACTGATGGGCTTGGGGTAAAACTGGAGGTAGAGAAGTTTGACTCTGCCTCAAAGGCCCAGCTGTTTTTAAAGTTCCCTGCCCTCTGTAGGAATGAACCATTCCCCATGGTTCCTGTGTTTCACATGGACTAAGAAAAGAATTTAATAGAAAGTTCACTCTTTTGAACTAGTCAGCTTTTAGCCTATTTAAACATTGGGGGTGAATCATTATTGTTGTATACGCATTTTAAACCAATTATTTTAACCACTTGGATACTAGAGTTTTCTAATTGAAAGTTTCTAGCACCCCTGGGTTAACATTAATTACAATATTCTTTAACCTCTTGAGAAGTGAGTAACGCATTAAAAGGATAGTAATGTTTCATAATAAAAGCAGCTCTAATTAATCATCATAGTATTTGGACTTTGGAGAGTGTTATTTCAATTCTGTCAGAGTTGTAGTTCCAGAGTAATTCAATGACAAAGTGTCCCCCTCCCACCCCTTTTAATGATGTCACACTGTTCAGCTAGAGCAGAAGGGAGGTGCCCAGGTAGAATGCAGAAAGGGACAATCTTCAATTAAGATAAGGGAAAAACCTGAAAAGCTTGTCAAGGGGGGCAGGGATTTCATTGTTTTCATAGGAATAAGAGTGTCCCCTTCTGTTATCTGTCTGGTCTATGGACTGGATTCCACATCTGAGAAGAGATGGCTTACACTAGGTAAAAGGGGTGGGAGGGGGAAACTTTGCTTGTGAATATCTCTCAAACCATAAAGGTTTGAGAGATAAGACTTATATTGTTCTTCATGTTTTTTTAATGCCTACAAAATAAAATAAAGTTAAAACGAAGTATTACTATCCCTTTAAGAAACAATGCATTGCAAACCCACTGAGTCTTCAAGGGGTTAAAAACGAAACAAAAATAGCTGCTGCGAGTATGCAGATATATTGAGTGGTGTGCATCAAAGCCACCAAAAAGTATTTGAAACATGTAAATTTAATATCCTTTTTTTGTCTGTAAAGTCACAATGCAAAATCCATGCCAAGTGATGTCCAGAAATAAATAAGCTTTATGTAGTCCCCCACCCCCTTCAATGGTAGGTTTCCATGCCTTCCCCAGCAGAGACCATGTTTACTGTCTTTATTTCATTCTGCTCTTACGTTACATTGTGAGCTGCTCTGGAATTCTTCACTGTAATTAATCAGGGATAAAACAAAGTTGGAATTCATTATCATTAAGTTTTTCATGAAGGTCTTGCATCTGCTATTCATGTAATGTATGTATTTAAAGTGGAAGTAACCCTTTATGACAGCTTAAGTTCATTAGAAAGAGCTTTCAGAATCACTTGTATATCATATTAGCCTTGTTTTATTTAAAATAAAATGCGGTATTTAGCTTTTTATTTATTTGTCAATTTATGCAACTTAGACCTACTGAGTTGCATGCCTGTGTGCCAAATACTTACATTCTACACCAGGGCTGGGCATCTGTAGGCTGTCCTGCTGTTGAGGACTACAGTTTTCTTCACCCACAGTGGATGATGGGAATTGTAGTTCTCAACAATTGGAGGGCCCTAAGTTGCCCAGCCTTACTGTTTTACCTGAGAAATCTCCAGACCTGCCCCAAAGACTATCCTTTTATACTTATTTACTAGATCTCCTGGGAATGAAGTGGATTCTCTGGCTTTTTGAGTTCATCCCAGTTTCCCACCCATTCTACTTACCAAAACGCAGTCTCTGAAAGGGGATGTATCACCTCAAAAAAATTTTTCCATAGGTTTTATTAATTAAGTAGTATTAAGAAAGCTGGGTTTTTTTTCTAGCTGTATGTACTTTTAAAGATATTACATCTTCTGTGCTGTGAGGCTGCAACCTCAGCAGAATGCTAACCAGAGCTTGATGTACCAATAGAAGCCATTCACACCACACCGAAGGGAATCCTGAATGTGCTTCCTGGGGCAGCTGGGAGGAGAATTAGGAAGTGAACAAGAGCTTTGCCAAAGATTCAGTGTGCTACATTATTTTGAACGGCAAAGCTTGAAGATAAATATCTTTAACTTTTTCAGTGCCAGAGGGGTACGCAACGCATTGCAAAGCAATGTGTTGTGTACCCCTCTGGCACTGAAAGGGTTAAAAGTACTTACATTTAGAGAGAAAAAATATGTCTTTCTTAATACTACTTTATTAGTCCAACTCTTATCATCATGTTAACCCTTTGAGTGACAGAAAGGTATCTGATGCATTGCAACACAATGCATCGGATGCCTCCCTGGCACGCAAAGGGTTAAGCCCCGCCAGCATTATGATATGAATAACATCACATAGACACTCCCAGCCTTGCGTGTTTCTCCATGGGCCTTGGATGTGAAGGTTCCCAGATATGCTTATTTTTCACTGATACACTTCTATATCACCCTCATGTTCCTCCTTCCCACTTATTTTACTAACTGGAGAAAGATGGTTCATAAGATACCTCTCTGCAAGGAAACAGCAATATGGCTAAGCTATTTTAACCCTTTGAGAGCCAGAGGCATGCCATAGTAATGCACAATGTTAGTACTAGACACATGGCTGTGTCAGACAGTACTGTCTACCATGCATAAACTGACAAAGTTAAATATTCCATAATCTATTTGGGGTAACATAACATATAGGAGATATTGAAAACACTTCCAAAAGCTGTCATTAGGTCTTAGTTCTATCTGAAAGAAAGCCTTGTAGTGTGCGATATGCACATCCCAAAAGAGGGACTGATCTGGAATAACCCGACTCACAGAGGAAAATTGAAATTCACATTGATTTAATTTGGGCTTTTAACCCCTTGAATGCCTGAGATTTCTCCAAAGCATTGCAAAATAATTTGCAAACCACTCCTTATTTGTGCATACAACGTTACAGGATAAATAGTAGAGGGTAAGTGTTGGAAATCAACATCAGGACTGTAAACTGTACGGGTCAGGGACCTCGTATCCTAATGTATACTCACCTGGTGTTCCCCTTATGACTGTCTATATAATCACTGCACATATTGTACCCCTTCTATACTAAATGTAAACTGTAAAGTGCTAAGTACACATTGGCACTGTATAAATAAAAATAAACATACATAAAGCTGCAGGAAGAAAAGATGCTGCTGATCCACAGTGCTTGCAATCTATGTAGAGGAGTGTGCAACTTCTGACTCTTCTGCTGTTGAGGACTACAACTCCCACATCATTCCCATCCAGCCATTGGCAGCAGTTATAGTTTCCTGCAGCTTGAGAGCCAAATGATGCTTACCTTTTAACTGTGTTGATCTGAGCCCCTCATACTAATCCATTGCATGTTAATACGCTGCCTGCCCTTCAGGCACTCAAATAATGAAGCAATTATTAAAAATAATAAGAAAATCCATTCAATACATTTCATCATCACAAAGGCCATTTCATGCAAGATGATCAAAGCAGCCTGTGTGACCATGAAACCTATTAGGGATCATATGCATAGAAGAAAGTGGAGCACTCGAAGCGTACCAGCGGACAAATAAAAATTCCCATAAATTTAAATGTGACTTTTAATCCCATGAATTTTAGCATGATCCCCAATGCATTTCTTTGCAGTGCACCCGGTGTGTTCTCTTGCAGCTTTGCAATGCATTGTGTACCGCTCTGTCACTGACGCACAGACATGTCTGCACTGTTTCTTGGCTGTCAGTCCCAGGAGCAAGGTGAATTCTCGATAACGAGGTAATTGTTATGGCGACTAGCGCTATTGAGCAGCTAGTCGCCAGATGGGTAATTGTTTGGGGCCATGTTTAAAAGGGGTGTTAGTTCGGCTTTAATTTAGTAGTCAAGGTTCACTCCTAGTGCTGCGCCTTCATGTTTCATGTCTCCCTTCAAAGTACAAATATACATGCAGCAAAAAAAGAACAGAGAAGGGCTCCAATAGTGTATTATTATCAACACAGAATTCTAGTATAAATGATCATAAATCTACTCACATCCACCATTGTCAGAGTCTTACCCCCCAACCAAACACGCTTGTGGCGTTCACAAACCTGTCTCCACTCAGGTTTTACAGGTTCCCACATGAAGAAACAAACTCAGCTGCACTGGATGAAAAAATATGAATTTTTATCTTAATAATGTATTAAAATATACATACATTTATTAAATTATCATTTACACTAGAATTCTGGGCTCTGTTCTTTTTTTTGCTGTATGTATCTTTCAACAAGGGTCTCAGTCTCAGTTTTATTAAGGTTTAGATCTCCGCAATCTCTGTTCTTGTGTGGATTACATTTCTCTGATGTCGGGGTGGCTCGCACCTACCTTGAGGGATTCCACTCCCCATTTAGACTTTTGAGTCTCTTTCATCTGTGGCTTTGCATTTTATTTATTTTTGCCATTGTTTCTGTTCACGGAGTGGCTGAACTACATTATCTGTCTTGTATACTCCCTTCCTGGTTTTCTGCCAGGATAAGGCAGTTCTTCGTACGCCTAGAGGTTTTTGCCCAACTCTGATTTTCACAACAACCAGGAAATTATGCTTCCCACTTTTTACAGTTGTCATTCTGTATTCATCTCACACAGCCTTTCAGGAAATCAGACTTTTGTTTGTTGTTGAAATTCTTTTGTGGAAACATGTCAAGTAGCCTGATTAAAAACTTAATTAAAGTTATTACAGTTTGTCTTGTCCTCACAGATTACCTGGTACCCCTGTTCCACTAAGTAGGAAAATCCCTTCAATATATAGTGTTCCTTAAAAACATTTACTGGGATGCCCTTGTTTTGCTCAATAAAGCCCAACAAAGTGTGGTTTCTCATTAAACATTTTACTTGTCCTTTGATCCTTTGTGGGCCAGAATAGTGTGCAGCTCATTGTGAAGTAATGCATTGCACACCCTTCTGGTGTTTGGAGACTTAGATATGGAAAATATTAAGGTTTGCTTTTTAAAGGGAAACTTCATCAAGAAACAAGTTTTATTAAAATTAATACACATGCTGAACTAAAAACAAACAAAAAGCCCAATTAATTCAGAGATATGGAGTATATTTCTGATGACACTGTCTTGCTTTCAAACAGAAAGATTTTTAATAGGTGGGTAGGGACCCCAAAGGGCTGAACACTACACCATAGAGGCGCTCCATCCACTGGTGTGTCAGGTTTTACATTGTGTTCAGTGCTATCATTTTAACTGAGCAAAGATAATTCAATTGAAATTAACTTTTCGAGTGCCAGAGAGGCATCCAATGCATTTAACTGGGTTAAATCAACTACACCATAAAGGTAAAATAAAAACTTCAGAGATTCCCACTGAGTTTAATGGGTATTTTAACCCCATAGGCCTCCAAAGCATTGCTTTGCAGACATATTTGTATCCTACAGTGCCTCACCACAGGTTACTGCTTAAATTAAAAGTCTTCAATTTGGGCAGTGTTATCTGTACATGGATAGAGAACTGGCTAAATGATAGATGGCAGAGATTTGTTGTAAATGGAACCCTTTCAAGTTGGTCTAAAGTTGTAAGTGTAGTGACACAGGGTTCAGTCTTGGACCCAATTATTTTTAATTTGTTTATTAATGATCTAGAAGTGGGAATTGAAAGTAGTGTCTCAATCTTTGCTGATGACACTAAGAGGTGTAAGCAAATACATACAGAGCTGGATGTTTTTTTTTTTTTTTTTCGGAAGGATTTAGATAAACAGTGAATGATCAGAAAAGTGGCAGATGATATTTAATGTAGATAAATGCTACATATACACTAAATGTGAAACAGCTTGGGGAATCCTCATTAGAGAAAGATTTAGGAGTACTGATAGACTGTAGACTTCACAAGTGTGCAGTCACTCAGCTGCTGCAAGAGCAAATAGGGTAACATAGTTGATGAGGATGAAAAAGACGTGCATCCATCAAGTCCAGCCCATGCCAAATCACCTCTGTTAATTGAGAGGAAATAAAAAAAAAAAATTAAGCTATTTCCAATTTAGCCCCAAGTGGTTAAACAATTTCCTTCCTGACTCCAAATGGTAGTCAGATAGTTGCCTGGATCAGCATCCTGTCTACATTGAAGCCATCTGTCATAATTCTCAGTATTGTTCTGTGCTGAATAGATATTAATTGCTTTTTTTGAAAGCCGTTACAGTTTCTGCAAGCACAGCATCCCGAGGCAAAGAATTCCATAGCTTTACTGCCCTTACTGTAAAAAATACCTGACTTTATTTTAGTTGAAAGCACCTTTCCTGTAGTCTTAATGGATGACCTCTCATTCTTAGCTCAGCTCTTTGAGTAAATAATTAATTGGAGAGTTTCTTGTATTGACCTCAAGTATATTTGTAAATTGTAATCATATCACCCCTTAGATATCTCTTCTCTAATGTAAACAAACCCAGTTTGGCTGGTCTCTTTTTATAACTCAGATCGTCCAATCTGTCCAGTTTTGTGGCACGTCTCTGCACTTTTTCCATTTCAGTAATGTAATTTTTATGAACTAGTGTCCAAAACTCCACTCCATATTCTAGATGAGTCCTTACCAAGGACTTATATAGAGGTAGAATTATGTTAGCATCCCGTCTCTCTTTGTGCAGGATAATACCCTATTTGCTCTTGCAGCAGCTCAGTACTCCTAAATCTTTCTCTAAATCACTAACTCCTGGCCTGTTAGTGGGTCCTGAGGACAGGAGTTGAGAACCACTGATCTTAGAGCCTTCTTCAGAGAGCAAACATCCAGCCCTGTATGTATTTCCTTACACAGTGTCATCAGCAAAGATTGAAACACTATGTTTAATTCCCACTTCTAGATCATTAATAAACAAATTAAAATGCATTTGGCCCAGGACTGAACCCTGTGGCACCCTATTTACAACTTTAGACCAGCTTGAAAAGGTTCCATTTACAACTATCTGCCATTTTTCATTTAACCAGTTCACATTCTGTGTACTATCCTGCGTAAAAAGAGGTATAGATGCACGGGATGCAAATATAATTCTACCTCTATATAAATCCTTGGTAAGGCCTAATCTAGAATATGGAGTACAGTTTAGGCACCAGTTCTTAAAAAAAACTGGAAAAAATGCAGAGACATACAATGGAAATGATAAAGGGGTCGGAGGATATGAGTTATAAAGAAAGACTAGCCAGACTGGGTTTGTTTGCATTAGAGAAGAGACGTTTAAGGGGAGATATGATTTCCAATTACAAATGTATTAGAGATTGATAAAAATAACTCTCCATTGAATTATTTACTGCTGAGCTAAGAATGCGAGATCATCCATTAAAAGTAGAGGAAAAGTGCTTTCGACGGAAACAAAGGTAGCGATTGTTTACAGTGAAGGGGTTAATGCTATGGAATTCTTTGCCTCGGGATGCTGTGCATGCAGATACTGCAACTGCTTTCAAAAAAGTAATGGACACCTGTCTAGCACAGTGCAATATGGAGATCTATGACTGTTGACTTCAAAACCCACTTGGGGCTTAACTGGAAATTGCTTAAATTTTTTTAAGTCAAAATATATCTATTACACTATGCTAGGAGATTTCCTTTTCAAACATTATAACATCTCAACCTTAATTTTTTTTTAAAATTTGATTACATTTTTAGCAACTGTCCCAGAAGTCCATTTTTCTTGAGTCACTGTCTATGGCAGTGTTTCTCAACTGCTGTCCTCAGGACCCACTAACAGGCCAGGATTATGATTTCCTTTTTAGAGCACAGGTGAGTTAATCAGTGTGAATGAGCCTCTGATCACCACACCTGTGCTCTAGCAGAGAAATCCCTAAGTCCTGGCCTGTTAGTGGGTCCTGAGGACAGGAGTTGAGAATCACTGGTCTATGGTGCTTCATGGTTAGTGAAAGCAACATCACCACCTGGTTCCCAGTTCAGAAAAGCTCAGTTTAATTTAAAGAAAATAATTTGAGCTATAATAACTGTTGAGTGAAATGTCTCCCGGCATTAGGAGTACCCTTATTTTACTTCGCAGAAAGAACCCTATAGCATATATATGCTATATGCTATATATATATATATATATATATATATATATATATATATATATATATATATATATATATATATATAGCATAAAGTACTTTTCATGTAATTCGTTGAATGCTAGAGAAGTCTCCGCCCATTGGTAAGCAGCGTGATCTTGTATTGCTCCCCTTTGGTGAGGTCTTTGACATAATTTCCCTTAAGGTTCCCCTGAATGTAGATTCCAGGTGTGGTGTTCCTGTTTTCTCTACAATCAGTCAGTTAACCCTGACAATCTGACCCTCCTCTCTGAGATTTGGTTCAAAACCCCAAGTCTCAGGGTCGATCCCTTAGAATTCCTAGGTATGTGCATATGGCCCTTGGCATGATATGGTGAACTGACAAGTTATTGTGTTGCCGGGTTTGTTTGTTTTGTTTTTTTCCCAGAAACCGATAAGAAAAATGATGGTAAATATGTGTACATGCACATCAGTGTGCGTGAATCTTTATCTGAAAGTAGAGAAGTGATAGTTTACATAATCCCTTTGCCATTTTCTTCCATGTAATGGATCTTTAGTGCATTATGTGTTTTCAGATGTAGCATATTGGCTATTCCAGTCCATCACTCTCTCTGTGACATTCATCTTCCTGTGTTCTGCTTTTCTTCCCTCAGTGTTGAAGCCCTTGGTGGAGCTGCTGAGTGATCCGGATTACATTAATCAGATGCTGCTCAACCAGCTGGAGTATAGGGAGCAGGTGAATGAGAGACACAAAAAGGCCTACACATATTCTGCAACCTATGAGGAGTTCATCAAGCTCATCACTAGCAGTTCTGACATTGAGTTCCTCAAACAACTAAGGTACCATTATATTCTGTGATGAAGCCATTTATTTAAAGAGAAGTGAAACTGTGAAAAAGACACAATTAATTATTAATGTCTTGGATGCAAGAGGTCTCCAGTGCATTGCAAACAATGTGTTGGAGACCTCTATCATCCAAGAGGCTAGTGACTATTCAAGGTAGTCTTTCCCATTAGGCAGAATAGGTAGCCTGTTTTTAGGTACATAAATACACACTAGAGAATGGTCAAGTCGTTGCCTGTACAATGAAGCATGCAGTGCAGTTAAGGGACCCTCTGGACCACTGCAGCGGTTAGCCTGGCTGCAGTTATGCCCACTACTGTGAGAGTCACTGTCCCCTATTCGCCACCTGCTACCCCAGGATAGAGCAATATATATATATATATATATATATATATATATATATATATATATATATATATTACACACACACACACACACACACACACACACACACATATAATAATCATTTTATGTTCCTTGAGCCTTGGCAACCATTTTTATTTGTAGCTGAGTACTGTCATTTCTTTCTGTCACAGCAGTCCATTCAAAGTGCTCCCTATAGAACTCTGCGACTTGGAAGCATGACCAGGGCCCCTGCCCCAACCACTCACTCCTGCAAAAGGGATCCAGTTTATCTGCCAGTTTTTATTTTGCTGTAATGTCTAGTTGTATACTAATGTGGCCAGTTTATTTACCCCGAGTGTAAACAAACTATCATTTGTAATGAAAACTGGAGTTGAGGGGAACTCATCTATTCCACTATGACTATCTAGTGGTTTCTGCATTCTGACTGGATGGAAGACTAAATGTCTTGCTTTGGACGGAGGCCTATACTTTTCTCATATCTTCACCTGTCATTTCAAATGAGCAGCTGTTTCTTTTTATCTATCTATATACATATATATGAAAATATCATTAAATAATTTATATCTTCTCCATACTGCCAATCCTGCAGATACAAAGGGGTGTGATTTTGACAAGAGTTCCTCTCAAAATCTGTGCAAGGAGTTGTCCCGTCCTCAAGTTCCATTTGGAAAAAGAAAAAACATTGCCGACTCACACTCACAAACACACAAAAAAACTCCCTCACCCGGACCACGGGGACACCTAAAACATACTCCTTCTCCATGCACAAAAATACAAAATGCCCTCACCCCCACCTGCTCCAACTCCATACGCACTCTTACTCCTGAAGGTAAGAGTCCTTCGTGCATCCCGCTGCCTATATACTCATCTCTGCTCTTTATTCCTCCCGACTGAAGCTGCTCTGTGCTCACTTTTACTCATTGCGCTGGACGCATGGGTCACTGGCACTTCGCGATGCAATGGACACCAGTCAAGTGCAGCACACAGCAGCAAAGGACAACCATCACATTAGCTAAATACTCACCATGTCACTGTCAACTCATGTGGGTCATTGCTGCTCCTCGATGCGGTGGAAACCACTCCTACTCAAACCTACTTGGTATGCTTTCATATCCTTTTCATGTCCTGCTGCTCTGTGCTATGCAACCCCCTCACTGCCTTAAGTATACCCAAACCATTGTCAACCAATGCATTGAATACCCCCCAAAACACTCCAAGCACTCCTCCACCAAATCCACCAAACCTTCTTCGCATGACTCGCTGAACCCTGGTCTGTATATCCCTGTGGATGGTTGCCTGCAGCATTTTTCAAACATTTGGGCAGGCTCTGTTGCTGATCAGTGGGTATTACAGGTGGTTTTAGGAGGCTACGGGATTCCTTTTGTATCCCTGCCTGCATTCAGATTCTTCCTTTCTTGTTCCCCTCAGGGTTAAGAAAAGTTAAGTCTTTTCAACTGGGCGGTGCATACTTTCTTGGACAAGGGAGTCCTGACACCGGTACCTCCACAAGAGAGAGGTTTAGGTTTCTATTCAAACCTCTTTGCGGTTGCCAAGAAGGATGGAGGCAGTCGCCCTATCCTGGACCTCAAGGACATCAGCTCTTTTGTCCATACTCACTACTAGATGGAGTCTTTGTGCTCTGTAATTGCAGCGATGTGTCCAGGGGAATTCTTGCCTCTCTGGATCTGCAGGATGTTTAACCTGCATATCCCAATTAATCCGGACAGTCAGAACTATCTCAGATTTGCTTGCCGTCTGGGACACTTCCAATTCACCACTCTCCCCTTCAGGCTCGCCACTGCTCCTCAGGTGTTTCACGCTCCCTGATTGCCTTCCTGCACATCAAGGGGATACAGGTGACTCTGTACATGGACAACCTTCTGCTGAAGGCTCCTTCCAGGGACCTCCTGGGCCTAATGTGCCCAGATCCTCCTCCAGCATGGATGGATTCTGATCATGAACAAGTCTGCTCCAGTTCCTTCTCAGAATCTGTTTTTCCTGGGTCTCTGGTTCGACACCTTTCAGGGCATGGTCTATCTGACAGAAGATTCTGTTCAGCAGATCACAAACAAGGTATCTCGTTCTCTGTAGTGAACCTCAGCCCTGGTACACAAGTTCTCATCCCTTGTGGACAAGATGATATCTACCATGGAAGCAGTTCCGTACTCCCATGGTGCACACCAGGGAGCTTCAGAGGTTCACTATCAGGGATTACCAGGGAATCTGGAACTCTTGGATCATCTGGTCTCTCTTCCCCAGGAAGTGAAGCAGGACCTTCTCTGGTGGTTGGACAGCTCCAACCTGAGGAAGTGGCAACCCGTTGTTGTCCAGTATTAGACTCTGGTGTCGACGGACGCCAGCCTTTATGGCAGGGGAGCGGTACTGGGTCACCTGGTGGTTCAGGGGCAATGGAATGTGGAGGTGACCCTCCTAGCTATCAACATTCTGAAGCTCAGTGTGATTCTCCATGCTCTGGTGTACTGGTCCTCTCCACTGAGGGACTGTCCAGTCCACGTCCAGTCAGACAATGCCAAGGCCTTGGCTTACATCAACAAGCAAGGAGGCACAAGAAGCACTTCCGCTTGGTTAGGGCTAATTTGGCCTGGGAAGAAGGACACGTTCCTGCCATCTCCGCTGTGCACATCCCTGGTATAGAGAGCATTCTGGCGGACTTCCTCAGTCGTCAGACGGTGGACCCCGGGAGTGTGATCCTACATTGGTCATACTGATTGCTCCGTATTGGACCAGGCAACTTTGGTTTCCAGAACTGTTGGTGTTGCCTGCTCAGTATCAAGGAGTCACCTATCAGACAGAGAGAGTAAAATAAAACTGCTTTATTACTAAGAAACAAAAAACCCAAGCCAGGAAAGTAAGAAGCAGCTAACCACTGCCAGGGAGTTTAAACCCTATATGGATAATCAGCCAAGACAGGATCGGCATACCAGAGAGCAGTGTAGTCAGGTGTAGCCAGGTCGTCAGGAGCCAATTTGGATAGTCAGCCAAGCCAGGATCAGGATACCAGCAAGCAGCATAGAGAGATGTTGCCAGGTAGTCAGGAGCCAATTCGTGTAGTCAGCCAAGCCAGGACCAGGATACCAGGAAGCAGCGTAGTCATTGTAGCCAGGTAGTGAGAAGCCAATTCGGGTAGTCAGCCAAGCCAGGATCAGGATACCAGGAAGCAGCGTAGTCAGTGTAACCAGGTAGTCAGAAGCCAAAAAGGGTAGTCAGCCAGAAAGGGAACAGGCAACGGAGTCAAGCAGAGCCAGGTATCATACATGAAGGACCAGCAAGGAAGTCTACCACAGAGGGCACCACACAAGGGCGACTGGATAAAGCCTCAGACAGGCATATAAAGAACTACTAAATGGGCGTGCTTAAAGCAAGGCCCGTTGGGACGTAGATAAGGGGAGACGCGCGTCACTCATAAGGGGCCTTCTTTATTCACTATGGACCTCTTCATTCTGATTGGATGGCATGTTGGGCATCTTGCTTTAGATAGCAGCCAATGCTTTTCCCATCACTTCACCTATCAATTCAAATGACTTTCTGTTTCGTGCTATATTAGTCAGTCCAAGGACTTGCACTACCTCTAAAGTTATTTTTGCCTTTTGGCAAATTTTTTGAAATGGTGCTTACCCTATAAAGTACCCATATATATTGCACTCAGAGGGTTAAGTGTTTATTTTAGATTGACTAGTCTGCCACTTTGTGTGAATAGATCATCCATAAATAAATGTGGTTGAGTGTTTTCTTTTTGTGTTTGAGGCTTGGATCTCTCTACGTTTTCATTTGTCCTTGAGAACCACTCTACACCATCTAAATACAAATGAATGGAATAACGATCCTCACCTTATGTAGTCTTTCCTGTATTTTAGATGTTCATTTTGTCAGAATGAGCAAATGTTATCATTGCTATATAAATTGTATTTTCTAGCAGTGGAAATACCCTTGTTTATTCAGCAGAAAAAAATATATATTTTTTTCCTCATAACTAGTTATTTGTTGCTTTAATATAATAGTGAGTATTTTTTTAGCGTTAGTGTCTCCTTAGTCCAGTGATTCCCAATCTTTTGTGACTCAAGGCATGGGTAACATGCACATGACAATTTTCAATGCACCTCTAGCATTTATTAGCTAATTTCACAAGGACTTAAAGGGATAGTATTGTGAAATTTTTATTAAAATGGAATCTTGAAGCTATTAAAAAACTAAACTAAATGACCCAAGTCCCATCTCTCAGACCTTTATGGTTTGAGAGATAATCGCAGTGAAAGTTACCCCTTCCTCCCGTTACCCTGACGTCAGTGTCTAGCTGACTGCAGGGGAATCTAGTCCTGGGACTGTCGGAGGCTCTTCAGCAGAGCTGAGATCGAGAGACATAAAAAGAGTTGCTTCACTGGAACGGTCTACAAAGTGTGCTTGCAAACCAAGAACACTTTGTAGACCGTTGTTACCATATGCTATTGTATGCTAATTGCCAAAATCGTGCAGTACCAGAGACATTTTCATATGCAGGACAGGCAGTTTTTAATGTATTTTTCAAATATGCAAACTTGAATTAAGGTGAATGGAGACTTCTCCATTTCATTGACACACACAATGCAATTGAAACCTCTTTACCAATCAAGCAAGTAAAGGGTTAGTAATGTATCTTTAAAAGTCATTTGACAAGTCTCCTGTATATTAAAAGTAACAAACTGTGTTATGTCTAACACCTTGGATGAGCTTTTAAACTAGGAAAGGGGGCGAGGATATAGATAGCAAAAATAGGGTAGATAGAGCAGATAGGAACCGGGTCCAAGTAAATGATCAGGGGGGTGGAGAAAAAGTGGGGATAAATGTAGTAAATAGGGAGGAGCTCCTAGTAAATTAAGATGTAAAAAAAATGCATGTAGGGAGTAATATATGTAAAGGCTTCAAAATTAATTGTATGATAGCAAATGCAAGACGTATGGTAGATAAAGTAGGAGAACTAGAATTGCTGGCGGTAAATGAGCTATTGGACATAACTGGTTTAACAGAAACATGGTGGAATGATGCACATGACGGCTGTAAATGTAGAGGGCTATTCCCTGTTTAGGAGAGACATGATTAATAGAAAAGGGGGAGGTGTGTGCTTATATTTGAAACCAAAGCTAAATCCAATTTTGAGGGGTGATATTAGTAAGGAAACTGGCCAAGATGTGGAGTCCTTGTGGATAGAAATTGAGACTAAGGGCTCGATCCAAATGTTGACGTCGGCAGAAAAATCTGGCAACGGTGGATTTGTACATCAAGTAAGCAATGCAAATGTTCCACTAGTAAGAAATAACGGCAGTTCTGAAACACACATCACCCGTCTCCAAAACATCAAAATCGTACCCATAGAGGACAGTGTAGAAGTGAAGCCCAGAGCCATTCAAATGTTGGGGTTAGGGCTAACGCAAGTTAAATAGCAACATTTTCCTCCAGGAATCTAAAACCTATTTTTTTGGCGAACATCACACAACTCAGAGTAGAAAACCACCGCCGGGGAAAATAAAACAGAGAGTTTAGGATAACATGGGTCTGTGCTTCCCTACCCAGCCAGTAGTGGAACACAGAGATGGCTTTCAGCACCATGGACAGCATTGAATGCAATAGGGATGTGCACTTGCTCAGCCCTGTGGCACTGAAGGGTTACAATAAAGAAAACTAGTACACCAACCACTACACATTGCTCCCCTTCGACATCCCCCCCACCCCTTATTATGTTGACATATATTGCATATATGCGACATACTAACTCCATCCACATTCACCTCAGGGACTGCCATGTAGTGGACAAATCTGTCTGGAATATGAATGACAGGATGTGAAGGGAGCGCTGCTGTCAGAGTGCAGGGCCAGGCAGGGGACAATGTTGACGAGCAAGGAGGGGAGAGAGGTATCGGAGGAAGCGGGCGGCAAATACAAGCTTGCCACCCACTTCCTCCGATGCCTCTCTCCCCTCTACCCGCTTCCTCCAATGCCTCTCTCCCCTACAATGTCCCCAGCCTTCTTCATGCCCCCACCAGGATATGAATGACAGGATGTGAAGGGAGTGCTGCTGTCAGAGCACAGGGCTGCTTCCTCAATTGGTTCTTTAATTAGATCTCATTCATTTATAATGTCCTACCTCCTGTGTCCCATTGCTATTGCTACCTTTGCTCCACTCTCTGGAGCAAAAGTACTAATAGCAATGGGACACAGGAGGTAGGGCATTAAAAATGAATGAGATCGAACTAAAGATACAATTGTGGAAGCAGCCCTGCACTCTGATCACTTAATCAGTCACCCGGTTCGACCGGGGAGACTGACTAAATGATGGGACCGCAGCGCTCCCTTCACCTCCATTCATTCATTCATTCATTGTGATCTTGATGCTGCAGTCGGCTGTAAAGCCGGCAGCATCAAGAAGGCAGTAAATGCCTTTGGGGTCGCCCCATGGATCATCTATCATTTTGGATAGATGATCCATGGTATGGGGGGCTATCAGAAGAGCTCCTGGTGCACCCCTTTGAGGTCTGATGGTTTCATAAACCATAAAAGCGCATATAAGCTTATTTGCGCTTAACGTTATTAAAGGGCAGTTGTTGGCCTCATGGTAGGGAGGTGTCATGAGGGGTCATGATACCCCCCTTGAGGTCTAATGTGTATATGTTTAATAATAGTTTTTTAATACAACAAATGTTTAAAGCACACACACACACACACACATATACAGGCAAGGTATGTAGTCCATACCTTGCCTATTAACCCTTTGGGTACCAGAGGGGTAGGAAACATGCTAAGCAATGCTTTCCTACCTCTCTGGTACTCAAAGAGTTTAGTGATGAATATCAGACAGATTTGTCCATTACATGGCAGTCCCCGAGGTGAACGTGGATGGAGTTAGTATGTTGCACATATGCAATATATGTCGACATACTAAAGGGGGGATGTCGAAGGGGGGCTTGGTGTACTAGTTTTCTTTATTGTAACCCTTTGAATGCCACAGGGGTGAGCAGTGCACATCCCTATAGCATTTAATGCTGTCCATGGTGCTGAAAGCCATCTATGTGTTCCCCTACTGGCTGGGTAGAGAAGCACCGAGAATGCTGTTTAGACTGTCGTGGGTGATTTTGGGTTTTCTGACTGAACTTTATACTTTGGGGTGCTGTGATTGGCTGTGGTACTAGGTAACATTCTTATTGTGTGTTTTTAGGTAAGATTTTCTATGCGACTAAGGTTTAAGGTGAACTTGTATTTTGTTGGTCATCGCTCGTTAGCCTTTCTAGGTAAGGAAGATTTGAATCTCACATTACCCGGTCTTGGTTAACTCGCGAAGACAGTTTTTTTTTATTCACGTTGGTTTTAACGCCAACATTTGGATCGAGCCCTAAATGTGGTATAAAAGGTAAAAAAAAAAAAAAAAAAAAAAAAAGGTGTTGGTGGGTATATGCTACAAACCACCCAATATTGATGACAATGTTGAGGCCCAACTGCTATTGCAAATGAAGAAAGCTGCACACTATACTGCTACTATAATTATGGGAGATTTTAATTATGCAGATATCAACTGGAAAAATGAGACCTGTCAGAGTGCTAAGGGAAGCAGGTTTGTGAGCATACTTCGGGAAAGCTATATGTCACAAATGGTGGCAGTGCCGACAAGAAATAAGAATTTCTCTGTCATCCAATACAGGTTACTGGTAACTTGGGTAGGTGATCAGTCCCTTTAAGTAGACAGGAACAGTTCTGAGGAGCGACTGCTGGGTGGAGCCTACCTCCTCTCCTTAGCTTGCAGCTAGCCAATCCCCATCCAGTAAGATTTGTTCCTTGGTCAAGACACAAGGCAAGAGAACAGTTGTGCTGTAGTTTTAGTTTTTTATTATTTTCTGTTAGATATGGGATACCACCATTAGGCGCATTACCATCACTGACAATTCCCATCACCCAAATGTGGATGGCTCAGTTTATCAGGTGCTTTTGTGGACCTAAGCCCTGGGGGGAAAATCTTGTATGCAAGTTCTTTCCCCAGGAGTTGCTCACTGAGGCTTCTTCTTGATGGTAATCTGAAGACAGAAGATCTGCTGAAAAAGGTGAACACCCTTTGAGTGCTGAGGTCCCATGCGTCTTCTCTGCACAGGGCTCTCATTTTGAGTTTCTATTACATACTTATGCACTCATTGGGTTTATCTGTATGTCTGTGGGGTGTTTGAAGCAAGTTTCTGTGGTAACTTAACCGTTTTGCTGCTGGTTAGCATCTTTTGGGGTGTTGTGGGCACTTTCCCTACTGGGACTAGTGTTATTGGGTCTGCTGACTTCTTTTAGTGGGCTTTTGAGTGGTTTTACATTTTGGTATTCACCTTGTTAACTTTGTGTTCTGTGCCTTTTTAACTTTTGCTTCATTCACTTCTATGGGACTTTACAGTTTGGGACATATCGCTGCAACTGCTCCACGTAGCGAGGACAGAGATGGCTCATTTGGTTAATCTGCCCTTGCTCTGTTATCCGGTCAACGTTCTGGGCATGTTGAGGGCTCAGGGGGATTCAGGCTCTGTCGGGGTACTTTTTCAGTGAAACTACAATTCCCATGAGCGCTTGCTTCGCGCACTCGTTTCTGACTGGCTTCCACCGCGGAAGCCATTTTGTGCCTTCACTGATCGAGTATCCTACGCAGGGCTTGGACTCTCCTCAGCAGGTTAACCCTTCACCTACCAGATAAGTCTAATTTAGCGTTTATGGGGTGATTTTATTTATCATACACACTATTTTGTGGGTGTTTCTGATACTTTGACCATTTGACTCTGTGAGAATATCTACTCCATTAGATCTTGGGGCTTGGCCTAAGACTAAGGATACTGGGCTGTTTGTGTCCCCCATTGCTCCTCATGTCACTCAGGGTTACCTAGAGAATGCTCAGGTCATGTTTGACCAGCATGCGCTGCTGCCCCTGAATCCCCTGCAGGGGCCTCCAGCCATGCACTAGAGCCAGTTTGGATGCAAGAGTTTAAGGTTACTACCAAGGACCTCCGGTCCACCTTACAACTCCTTCCATTGACCTTGCTGGGGGGCTTCCACTCATGGCAGGCCCCTACCCCTATCAGATATTGCCTGCCTAAAACGCTGGGTGTACCTGATGTGTCTGATTCCTCTGAAGAGGAATTATTGGTGGATTTGATGATAAAGACAGCTCTGCTGTCCCTTCCTTTCCATTTTTTGGGGGTCCCTTTGAGGCTGATCCTGTCGATCAGGGCTGTGTTGAACACGCTGAACATTCCCTTGGTGCAGGAGATTTCTTCTGATCCCTCTGTTCCAGGAGCCTGTTAGGCCCCACCCTTGACCACTTGGTGTCTGAGGAGTGGAAGTTTCCAGACAGGAAACAGTCTGTCTCCAGGAAATTTGCTAAGCTTTATCCGTTCTCTGAAGTGGCCCTAGCTCAGTGGGTTCATCCTCCCAAAGTGAATACCCCTGTCTCCAGGCTTTCTAAGTCCACTGCCTTGCCCGTGGCTGATGCATCTGCTCTGAAAGACTGGACTGACAAGAAGCTTGACACTGCTCTCAAGGGTATTTTTGTGACAGCTGGTTCTGTCCTGCATCCTGCTTTTGCTGCGGCATGGGTGAATAGAGCTGTGGCTGTTTTGGATTGGGCAGCTCACTTAAGCTGTCGGTCAGGGAGCTCCTACTACTGACATGTTGCGGCTTCTCGTCAACATCTCAGAGGCTCAGCATTTTGTTTCTGCTGCCCTGTTTGGTGCTGTGTGCATTGGTAGACAGGGCATCAACTATGTCTGTAGTAGCCAGACATGCTCTTTGGCTTAAGATCTGGTCTGCTAACACAGCCTCCAAGAGGGCTCTCCTGTCCTTGCCCTTTCAGGGCACCTCACTGTTTGGGCCTGATCTCAAGGATCTGATCAGTGAAACCACTGGAGGGAAGTGTACTCACCTGCCAGTGGTCCAGAGGAAGAAGGCGCTTGTCAAAAGGAATTGGCTGTTTCGTCCCTTTCAGGCTGATTTGCTCCAGGCAACCCAGGCGGTCCCTCAGGCTCCGTGCTCCTCATCCAAGCCTAAGCAGCAATGGAGGTCCAAGTCCTCCGCTCAGCCCAAGACCTCCAAACCTCCTTCTGCATGACTCACCGAATCCGGGTCCCCACCCGCAGGTAGGTGGCCACTTATGCCCCCTACCTCTCGGCCTGGGAGGCCTCTGTGGCGAGCCCGTGGGTTTTGCAGGTGGTGGCTTCGGGGTACAGGATCCCCTTCACCTCCCTTCCTCCTTCTCAGACCTTCTCTTCTCGCTCTCCTCTGGGTGCAGAAAAGCGCAGCATTTTTGAAGGAGCCATTTAAGCCCTTCTGGACAAAGGTGGTCTTTGAACCTGTTCATCCTCAGGAACGGGTCTTGGGGTTCTATTCCAACCTCTTTGTGGTTTCCAAGAAGGATGGCGGCTGCCATCCCATTTTGGATTTGAAGGATCTCAACTCCTTTGTGGTCAGGTACCAGTATCTCCAGGAGTCGCTACGCATGGTGATCGCTACCATGTCCCCTGGGGAATTTCTGGCCTCGCTGGATCTTCAGAATTCTTATCTACACATCACCATTCATCCAGAGAGTCGGCAATATCTTCGCTTTGCCTGTGACCGAGGGAATTTCCAGTTTTCAGCCCTCCCTGTTGGCCTGACCACAGCTCCTCAAGTCAATAGAGTACTGGGAGCATTGATTCCGTCCTTCATCGGGATGGCATCAGAGTTACCCCATACATGGACGATCTCCTTTTGAAGGCATCTTCTCTGGAACTCCTTCATCAGCAGGTGCAGGATTGCATTCATTCTCTGTCCTGTCACGGGTGGATCATCAATCTGGACAAGTCAGACCTTGTTCCCTCACAGAGGATGGTATTTCTGGGCCTCCTTTTCGACACCCAAAGAGGGATGGTGTTTCTTTCAGATGAAGTGGCTCATCAGATAGCACTGAAGGTCCAAGCTGTCCTGTCTCAGGATCCGGTTGCAGCCAAGAAGTTGTCATTCCTTGTGGGGAAGTTCATTTCCACCATAGAAGTGGTTCTGTTTTCCATGGCTCATACCAGGGGACTTCAGAGGTTTCTAATCCTGGCATGCAGGGGTCAACCAGATCTCCTGGAGAGGTCCCTATCTCTCCCTCTTCACATGGAGCTGAGCCTCTCATGGTGGCTCAACCTGAACATTCTCCTGAAAGGCAGGCCCTTCCTGGTGCCATTCTGGACAACAGTGATGACAGATGCCAGTCTCTCCGGATGGGGAGCAGTCCTGGGGCACTTGAATGCTCAGGACCGGTGGTCCCAGGAGGAATCTCTCCTTCCCATCAATGTCCTGGACCTTCAGGCAATTTTTCATGCCCTGCGACATTGGACATGACAGCTGGAGGATTGCCCAGTCAGGGTCCAGTTGGACAACACCACAGCGGTAGCCTACATCAACAAGCAAGGCGGCACAAGAAGTCTCGCAGCTTGGCTGGAGGTCAAGGCTATTTTGTCCTTGGCGAAGGAGCATTTCCCTGCCATTTCCGCAGTTCATATTCCTGGAGTAGACAACATTCTGACAGACTTCCTCAGTCAACACACAGTGGACAGCGGAGAGTGGGATCTGCATCAAGAGGTGTTTGATCTCATTGTCCAGTTTTGGGATCTTCCATGCATGGACCTGATGGCAACAAGACACAACAGGAAGGTTCCAGCGTTCGACTCTCGCTGGTCGGATCCCCTGGCTCTAGTAGTGGATGCCTTGTCGATCCCGTGGAATTTCCCTCTGGCATACATCTTTCCTCCCATTCCCCTGTTACACAGGATGATACGGAAACTGCGACTGGAGCGCTGCCCAGTCATTCTGATTGCTCCGTCCTGGCCTCGGCAGGCTTGGTTTCTGGAGCTTCTGGATCTCTCAGTGGAGGAACCTCTTCTGCTTCCCTCCCATCCGGGTCTTCTTCTACAGGTTTACCTGGATGTCAGAGAAAAGAGGATTTTAGTCTTACCTATTAAATTCTTTTCTCTTAGTCCACACAGGTTACTGGTCTCCCACCCTGTAAAGGGGCCATGCTTGGCTCTCCTGTGGCAGAACGTTGGGGTCATTTCGGGTTCATGTTCACAGGAGTCTTCCTTTATGTTCTTACTACCTAATCAGTAGTTAGTTTTCAAATCTTACTGGATGGGGATTGGCTAGCTGCAAACTAAGGAGAGAAGGTAGGCTCCACCCAGCAGTCACTTCTCAGAATTGTTCCTGCCTACTTAAAGGGGTTGATCGCCTACCCAAAGTTACCAGTAACCTGTATGGACTAAGAGAAAAGGATGTAACAGGTAAGATTAAAATCCTTTTATACTGGACTTCATGATAACGAATAACACAGAAATGGCGTTGTGTACCCCTCTGGCACTCAAAGGGTTAAGGTAAGTGAACATTTGGGAAATAGTGATCACAACATGGTTACATTTGAAATCCGTCTGGCAATGCAAAACTGTATAGGTTCGACCAAAACTCTTAATTTTTGAAAAGCTAACTTCAAATTGTTAAGGGCTTCAATGCAACACATAGACTGGGATACATTATTTAAAGGGAACAATACTGAGGAAAAATTATCAGAATTCAAATTTAGGTTGCGGAAATGTAGCCAACAGTAAATACCAAAGGGGAACAAATGCAAACTAAGCAAGTCACAGCCAATGTGGTTAACTGCAAATGTAAAGAAGGAAATGGCAAGGGGAAAAAAAGCATTCAAATTATTTAAGTCTGAAGGAACTGAACATTCTTTCATAAAATACAAGGAGTGTAACAAAGATTGCAAAAAGGCAATTAGGGTAGCAAAAATAGATAATGAAACTCGAATTGCAAGGGAAAGCAAGACTAAACCAAAACATTTTTCAAATATTTAAATAGCAAAAAACTTAAGAGGGAGTGTATTGGACCTTTCAAAAATAAGATGGGTGAGTTGATTAGTGAGGATAAGGAAAAGGCTGATGTTCTAAACACTTTATTTGCATCAGTATATACAAGGGAGCAAGGAATGGTAGAAGAGCCTCAACAAGTAACTAATAAAACAATACAATTATCCAATATTCTGTTAACTCAAGAAGATGCCATGGGTAGATTAAACAAAATTAAAACTGACAAAGCACCGGTTCCTGATGTTATACATCCAAGGGTTCTTAAGGAACTCCGTGCAGTGTTAACAAAACCCCTATATTTACTCTTTAAAGATTCTTTCACCGCAGGCTCAGGCCACAAGATTGGCGAAGAGCCGATGTAGTGCCTCTATTTAAGAAGGGAGCTAAAACGGAACCTGGAAATTATAGACCTGTGAGTTTGACCTCTGTAGTGGGAAAACTGCTAGAGGGGATAATAGGGACTATATTCAGGATTACAACACAAAAATAAGATCATTAGCAGGAATCAACATGGTTTTATGAAGAATAGATCATGCCAAACTAACCTTTTCAGCTTCTATGAGGACGTAAGCAGCAACCTTGATAATGGTAAGGCAGTTGATGTAGTATATCTAGACTTTGCAAAGTCATTTGATACAGTGCCGCACAGAAGGCTGGGGTATAAAATAAGAAAATCTGGGCTAGGAGAAAACCTTTGCAATTTGATACAAAACTGGTTGAAGGATAGGGAACAGTGTGTGGTTGTAAATGGACAATTCTCCAATACAGTTGAAGTGGAGAGTGGAGTACGCTGCTTTTTAAAATGTTTATAAATGACCTAGAAATAGATATATAAAGCAAAATATCAATATTTGCAGATGACACTAAATTATGCAGGATAATTAATTCAGAACAGGATAATTGCTCTTTACAGAGGGATTTACATAAAATGGCAGATTGGGCAAACAAATGAAATATGAAGTTTAATGTGGGTAAAGTCATGCATTTGGGAGGCAATAATCCCAAGGCTACTTATAATTTAATGGAATCATTTTAGGGGACTCATTGTTAGAGAAAGACCTGGGTATCCTTGTCAACTACAATTTTGTTAACAGTGACCAGTGTCAAATAGCAGTAGCAAAGGCAAACAAAATCTTGTCTTGCATAAAAAGAGGTATTGAAGCAAGAGTGGATAACATTATTTTGCCATTGTACAAATGAATGGTAAGACCTCACCTTGAGTATGCAGTGCAGTTTTGGCCACCGGTTCTGAAAAAGGATATACTAGAACTAGAGAGGGTACAGTGAAGAGCAACAAAATTCATTAAGGGAATGGAGGACTTGACATATGAGGAACGACTAGACAAACTTGGTTTATTTACTCTAGAGAAAAACAACTAAGTGGAGACCTTATCACATTGTACAAGTATATGAGAGGTCAATACAAGGATCTCTGTGGTGAGCTATTTATTCCAAGGCCTGATCAGGTGACCAGGGAACACCCCTTTAGATTTGAGGAAAGGAGGTTTAGACTTCAGCAGAGGAAGGGTTTTTTTACAGTAAGGTCTGTTAAATTGTGGAATTCTTTGCCCAGAGAGGTGGTTATGGCAGATACAATGGATACATTCAAGAGAAGATTAGATACATTTCTTTCAAAAGGGAACATACAGAGTTATAATGTTTATTAGTAGGCAGATCAGGAAGGTCAGATAAAGACTAACTTATTTGGTAGCAGGAAAGCCATAAAATTTTCAGTCACTGGGGTATGAAGCAAAGGTTGAACTTGATGGACTTGTGTTTTTATTCAACCTAATTTACTATGTATGTTACATTACTTGCTTGTAGTTCAAAAGTTATTAAGAGCTAAATATCCTTACAACATCATGCAGAAGCTGCAGTCTGGTGAGGACGGCTGCAGCTAGGGACAAACTTCAACAGGGTGCCACACATCATATCAATTCTTTAAAACCTTTGTTTTGAGCAAAAGAATAGGGCAGCATGTAAACCTCCAACATTTTAGCAAGTTTGCCATTCCACGGGTGTGTTTTTTTATTATATTTGTGTTTTCAGTAACTGTAACCTGATAAACTCGGCTAACTTTTACTTGCACAATGGCAGTTGAAGACATGGGTGTATGTTTTCCCACTCCCTGTAACATAGTAACATAATTGATGAGATGTAAAAAACACATGCATCCATGAAGTCCAGCCCATGCCAAATCAGCCCTGTTGATCAAGAGGAAGGCAAAAAAAAACAAAAAACATCGAAGCCATTTCCAATTAAGCCTCAAGTGAGTAAAAAAATTCCTTCCTGACTCCAAATGTCAGTCAGATATTTCCTTGGATCAACATTCTATCTGCTTTGAAGCAAACTAGGTATCCATTACTTTTCTGAAAGCAGTTACAGTATCTGCAAGCACAGTATTCTGAGGAAAAGAGTTTCATAGCTTTACTGCTCTTATTGTAAAAATATTCATGCCTTTTAGTCTAAAGCACCTTTCCTCTAGTTCCGCTCTAGTTTCCGCTCGTTCTTAGCTCTGCTCTTTGAGTAAATAAATCATTGGCGAGTTCTTTGTATTGACCTTAAGTATATTTGTAAATGATAATCATATCACCTCTTAGACGTCTCTTCTCTAATGTAAACAAACCCAGTTTGGCTAGTCTTTCTTTATAACTCAGATCCTCCAAACCCTTTATCAGTTTTGTTGCACGACTCTTAATCCGGTGTAGGTTCTCCTGCCTGTTTGTGACCTATCATTCAAAAGTATTTTTTAAATTGTCCTCATCTGTCACTGTTGGTGTAACTTCACTGTCTACAAATCACAATCATATTCCCTACAACTCCAGCTCCCCTTCTTTTGACTTTCTGACTTCACAGTACTAGCTTATGTGAAAACTTCATCAGCTTTCGCTTTCTTTCCCAAGGGCTACAGTGTTCATTTGTATAATACAGGCTAGACCTGTTGGCTTCAGAATCAACAGTTTACAGTGAAGGTTAAAGCTCACAGCCATACAGAGCCAGAGACCACCACACCACAATGTGCGCTTGTCCTTCTTGTCTTTGTGGATGTAGGAGTGAGTGACATACTATGTTACTTACACACAATTTGTACCTCTCTGTGTAGTATCTGACTGCTACTCATTTCAGTTGAGTCTCTGGCTAAACCAACTCCAATAGGAGGATCATCTTACTGACTATCACTATGACTGTGAGCTATCAGTCACAAAAATGTTTTAATGTTCCCTCCACACCCATCTGTCCAAAGAACAACTGTCTACCATCAATACCCTTCTCAATCAACTTGAGCTCTCTCTCTGTCTCTCTTTGCCCGTTTGTCTTTACATTAGCTAGTATCAAACATTCAGACTGACAACATGCAGTAAACTTAAAACTCTTTTTATATTTGTGAGCTATCACTGTGTGACTACATGGAAAAATTCCCCACAAGGCGAACTGCATTATTATCATGTATTTCAATGCAATGAGAACAAGAAGAAAGTGGGAAAATGGCACCTTTCTCAGGAATTCTCAAGGAAGACGTGAAATGCAGTTTTTCTCAGGTTTTGTTTTGTAGGGAAAAAGCTCCCCCCATCCCTATAGAAGAACATACTTAGGCAAGTGTCCCTAACACAGCAATCTGGTATATATATTCACTGTTTTATTTGAATTTAATTTCTGTTGTACTGTAGTTCATTGCTTGTTGTGCTAGATTACAATCTTATTAAGTCTAATGTCAGGTTTCTTGTAACGTATTTTGTTTTAATGGTTGTGACCTTGAGGAAGTCTTCAACAGGAAGTCTTCAACAAGAAGACTGCAGGAAGCTTATATAATCCAAAAATATATAGGTCAATGTTATCTCTTGAACAACCGCACAAGGGCAAAATTCATTTTGGTCATTAGTAAAGTAAGTTTGGGGAGAGGTTATTAGGTGGTGTTAGAGTTAATGGAGCAATCCCGGTGGGCATGGTAGAAAATGAACCACATGCAGCAAGAGGGATCTCCAGCACATAAGAAAGCAATGCATTAGAGAACCCCTATATCTACCAAACAGTTTCAGTCTATTAAAAATACACATTCCATCTTTCTTTGGCAAATAGTGATTCTATAAATATGGTACATAATTAATGCAGACAAGGGTATCTTTACAGTAGTCTTTCGTTGCAGTAGTAGATCAGTAGTAGATGGTAGGTGGCTTTGTCTGCTAGGTCTGCTCTGTTTGTTCTCACACACGCTCTCCATCCAAATTCTCAGTGCAGGGGTAATGTGTTGATGTCCTAGAGCAGAAAATGATTTTGATGCCTGGCTACTTATTGTTCATTTGATGTAAAAATAGCTGTCTGCTCCGGGGGCCAGCATTGTTGAGTATTTACTGACAGCTGAAATTATCTTACATTAGACTCCATCTAAAGGATGAGTTGACATGGCCATTATCTGTGAGACAGCTCATCACTAATGGAAGTGCTGCTGTTTCCATTGCTGGAAGAAATGACTTCCACTACTACATAAACACGTGCAATTAGAACGACTTCTCACCTCACTCTTTAATGGTCCCTGTCATTCATAATCCTAAGCACATCTGTACAAAGCAACCTGTATTACACATGTTTTGGAATCCTTCCTTAACCCTTTTGTTATTGAGTGACCTGCTTCAAAGACGGAGCTTTCAACGTTATCTGCATCCTGCTTATGGCTATTTTCTGGATGTGATTCTGTTTATACATCATTAACACTTTATTGGATGAAGTTATGTTCTTTATTGCTTACTAGTTTTAAAGCCCATGCACATGGGCCAACACTGGCGGCGCTGCAGTCATGCGCAGTACTGACTGCCCGCGCAAGCCGCAGGTGATACTGAGCGGGGCGGTCTGAATTCAGACTGTAGTCCTCTCTGTGCTCCTTCCTGGGTGCCCTGCTCCGTATCAGCCACGGTGCAGGCAGTCAGTACTGCACATGACTGCAGCGTGCACAGCCGTCCCTACTGCACATGACGGCTTCTGACAAACCTCCTTAGTGAATTATAATATAAGAGGATTTGCTTCTGTATTCAATACAAGCTTACATCTTGCAATCGTTGGCTGTATGCTGTCATTTTTATTATACCTTCTACACTAACTTTATATTGTATTTTGGCACTTTTGATTGGAGAGCAGTATTAGCATTGTTTTAGGTAAGGTATATAGGATGTTGGGGTAGGGATTTATTTTAGTGTAACCACAACATTGTTTTGTTTATTTTTGTTCTTTTGTTTTTTGCAATGCGTTGCGTACCCCTCTGGCACTCAGAGGGTTAAACCACTCTGCTGCTTAATGGATTATCCCTTTGAGTTGGGCACCTCTATGGCACCCAGAGGGTGGAAGCAGCTGTAAACATTTTCCATGAAAATATTTATTTTATAGGGATTTTCTTGCTGAGTTAAAGGGGAACATTCACCTCAAAAAAAATTTTAACATGGGTTTAGTTCTTATACTAGTATTAGGAAATTTTTTTTTTTTTTAATTTATTTATTTTTACGTACTTTTTAACCCCTTAACGACATGTGACGTACTATGACCGTCACAGTTCTTGAAATACTCAAGGACCGATGACGGTCATAGTACGTCACATACTTTTTACTTACAGCGCTCTACTGGGAGCGCTGTAAGTAAAAATAGGGTCTGAAATTGACCGCTCCAAGATCGGAGCGATCTCTATCAGGCCCCATAATGACGCGCCGATACACGCGACAGGTCACGTGTACCGGCGCGTCCAAGTGCTCCTATGCGGTCATTATGGGACGGAAACGTCCCAGGACCGCCGATCGTTAAGGGGTTAAGATATTTAGGGCTCAATCCAAATGTTGGCGTAAAAAATGCCGGTAGGGCAAAATGGATACCGACAGACAAAATAAAATGTCTTGGTCGGTATTCAAATGTCCTACCGGCATTAAACTTAATGGACGTTAAGCCACAAAACTGGTCTTGTGGACAAACATCCGTTTTGTGCATTAAGTTCCCAAAACACTGCTAATTAACAGCAGTTTCGGGAACTTCGAAGGAAAAAAAACTACCTACTGTCAAGCACAGATCATTACCTAATCTGTGTTACACTTACCTGTCATCCACTGTCTGTCTCCTTCCATCTACACCTCGTGTATAATCCCCCCCACACTTCATATAAGATGAAGAGGGCCAAAATTGTGAGTATTATACTCAAGATTTTATGGTATATAAAATATTCTTCCTGTCACATAATATGAGGGTAATCCCACTGCCTACTGACAAGAAAATGTTATTAAAGGGATAGTAATGTTTCATAATAAAAGCAGCTCTAATTAATCATCATAGTATTTGGACTTTGGAGAGTGTTATTTCAATTCTGTCAGAGTTGTAGTTCAAGAGTAAATTCAATGACAAAGTATCCCCCTCCCGCCCCTTTTACTGATGTCACACTGCTCATCCAGATCAGAAGGGAGGTGCCCAGGTAGACTGCAGAGGGGGACAATCTTCAATTAAGATAAGGGAAAAACCTGAAAAACTTGTCAAGGGGGGCAGGGCCTTCACTGTTCTCATAGGAAGAAGATTGTCCCCTGCTGTTATCTGTCTGGTCTTACAACCAGATTCCCCATTTGAGAAGAGATGGCTTACACTAGGTAAAAGGGGCAGGAGGGGAAACATTGCTTGTGAATATCTCTCAAACCATAAAGGTTTGAGAGATATGACTTATATCGTTCTTCATGTTTTTTTAATGCCTACAAAATAAAATAAAGATAAAACAAAGTATTACTATGCCTTTAAAATAGTAATATAGTAAATTAGGTTGGACAGCTGCATAAGAATTTGTATCATATTTAAGTATGTCCTGACTTAATATAATAGACCAGGTATATTATCAATGACTGTTCGCAAATATATACTTATGCGTTGTTTGTCTTTTGGCCTTATTACATATTTTATCACTTTACTAGGAAATGACAGAATCACGCTCTTGTTCACACTTATTTTCCTAGGAGATAAATGTCTTCAATATGAACAGATGTTATTGTTTGTCTATTTTTATCTTTCTGCTGTATCTATAGCAATAGGGTCTATAAAGATTGAATATGCTTTCTGGATTATGCCAGAATTCTAATAGTGTAATTTCATAGCGCACAGTGAATGTTACAAAGAAACAATAATACTGAAATTCATAGCATAAGATATATGCAGATCTACATCACTGGTACCTCAATTAGCATACATTAGTATACATTGCCAAGTATGAATATCTTCTTAACTCTTTGAGTGCCAGAGAGCATTGCATTGTATACCTCTCTGGCACTCAAAGGGTTAACTGTACATTTTGTTGATCTTTTGGCTAACATGAAACCTAGGCAGTTTTTAATTAAGTTTTCAAATATGCAAATCCACTTTCCCTAACGTTAAAAGTGATCTGGGGTAATTTATATTTAAATACCTTTCACCCCATGCTGGCAGCTGTAAAATTCTCAATTTATTTTGTGAGGCCTAAAATTTAGTCTTACATGTGTTCACTGGCGGAACCTATCTGTGTTTTTTACAGGGCTTCCATTAAAGGGGAACAATAAATTTTTTCAGCATAGGTTTATTTAATAAAGTAGTATTAGGAAAGCTGGGGTTATTTTTCTAAATGTACGTACTTTTAAAGGTAATGCATCTTCAAGCTGTGCCAGTCGGCATAATGCAGCATGCTGAATCTCCGGCACAGCTCTTTGTGACTGCCTAATTCTCCTCCCACCTCCCTTCCAGCTGCCCCAGGGAGAGCGTTCATGCTTCCCTTCAGTGTGCTGTGAATGGCTTCTAGTATAATGCTCCAGATAGCATTATACAAAGGTGGTTACATCAAGCTCCGGTTAGCATTTTTACTGAGGTTGCAACCTCCGTATAATGCTAATCAGAGCTTGATGTAACGATAGAAGCCATTCACTCCACACCGAAGGGAAGCTTGAACACGTTCCCTGGGAGAGCTGGGAGGGAGGTGGGAGGAGAAGAGCTGTGCCAAAGATTCAGGGTGCCGCATTATGCGGAAGTGTAGAGCTTGAAGATGCAATATCTTTAAAAGTACGTACATTTATTAAAAAAAAAAAAAACCAAGAAAACCGCTTTCCTAATACTACTTTATTAACTAAACCTATAGTAAAAAAAAAATTGAGGTGAATGTTCACCTTTAACATAGCAATTTCTGTGAAGTGCTAGTGTTTTATTATATGTAAAGTTACTGAGGTAATACTAATCTCAGTAATTTAAAGCAGAACTAACACCGCTAACAAACGTTGTCTGTAATAATTCCCTATCTGGCGACTAGCTGCTTAGTAGCGCTAATCGCCAGAATTATTACCTCTTCATGGAGAAATTTGAAGTGATCCTCGGCTCACAGACAGGACGGAGCGCGGACATCTTGCCCTAGTGATGTCCGCGCGCCTGCGCTGTCAGTCCCAGACGGCTGTAGGAGGCGTTGCTAGGAGCCATTCGGCTCCGGAAGGGACTGACAGTGCAGGCGCGCGGACGTCACTAGGGCAAGATGTCTGCGCTCCGTACTGCCTGTCAGCCGAGGATCACTTCAAATTTCTCCATGAAGAGGTAATAATTCTGGCGACTAGCGCTACTAAGCAGCTAGTCGCCAGATAGGGAATTATTACAGACGATGTTTGTTAGTGGTGTTAGTTCCGCTTTAAATTAATTAGCTCTTTTCTTCATTACATATAGCACAATCAAAAGGTGTCCATATGGGACAGTCTACACATGAATTAATTCGATGTTTGACATAAAATAACTCAGTGGTTCTCAAGCTTGTTTTACTCAACAGCACACCTAACATGTAGTCAAGGAATTTTCTGGGCACCCTTATCATTTTATGTCACTTTTCAAGGGTGTAATGAAGGTTACAGATACATAAATATACAGTTATTGTTAGACCTCACAAGTAAAATAAACATATTGTGAATAGTAATAGCCTTAAATACACATTCTGAAGTCTACATTCACATTTTTGTCAAATCCGTGTGCATAACATGGGGCACCCTAAGTGGATGTCCGGCACCCTGGTTGACAAACACTGAAATAACTCATTGTACAGATTTTGGCTGGAAATAACCTAATTTTGTCCTTTAAAGGCCAGTGTATTATTGTGGCCTGCACAGCGTGTGAGGAATTTGCCTGTGGAATATTTATAAAAGAAAAAGTGGAGCAGTTTTGGGTCACGCCAGCTGCAAAGTAATACTGAAATGAACCCCTGGTTACAAGAGATCTCTTCAGTGTTCTGCAAAATAATGTGTTTTGGAAACCTCTAGTTTTCAGTGTGTTAAAAACTCAATTTGAAGGAATAGGAATTTGTATTTATTATATAAGTTGCAATTCAGTAAACTAAATAGGTCAATTCTGGAGCAAATCAACTGTGTCACAGGGGAGAAATAACAATTCCCTGATTTCCAATTGAATTAAATGGGGCTTTTAGCCCCTTGAATATCAGAGAGACCTCCAACACATTGTGAAGCAACGCGTGGAGACCTTTTTCATTTATGAAGTTAACCTCTTAAGGACCAACGATGTGCCAGGACCTTCATAGCTGTCCTGCAATTATGGACCAGTGACAGTCCTGGAGCACCAGGGAATTCAGGACTTCTCGTTCACTTGCGTAACAATAAGGGTCGCACCCGCAACTGAGCACATCATGCCCCCTGTGACTCCCTCGTCCAGTGCCCGCAGCAAGGCACACACCTCTAACCGCTGATCTCCCTCTCCGGTGCTCTAGTAATGCAGAGCCATGGGAGATAACATCATCTGCATTACTGAGAACCTCGCGGGAGCTTCAGTTCTGCCACGCCGCTAGACCGCCAGGGAGCTAGGAGATGGACAAGTGTGGGGGGGGTTCAGTAGGGGCAAGGTGAGTTGGGGGGCAATATGGAGATGTGGTGGCAATGTGGAGATTGGGAGACCATGTGGAGGCAATGTGAAGATGGGGGGGCAAAGTGGGGGTTGGGGGGCAATGTGGAGTCAATGTAGAGATTGGGGGCAATGGGGGAAATGTGTAGACTGGGGGCAATGTGGTCGGGAGGGGCATGGCAATTTCTGCACCAGGGCCCGGTGGCTTTTAGTTACTCCACTGTTTCCCGTGCGGCTGCATGCTGTTCATGTTCAGGGAGCCCTGAATCCACTAGTGGAAAAAAAAAAGACCCATGGTCCTTAACTACCGGCCGCGCGGCAGGTCCTTAAGGGGGGATTTTCATTTCTCCCCTATGGTACAGTTGGTTTGCTCCAGAAATGGTATGTCCCAACGCAAACCACTACAACTGTAAGAGAAAGCATGTGGGATGTGAGTATACACATTATTTCTGATGCATGATTGGTTAATCTAATTAATGGTCATTTTGTGTGTGAACAAGTAAGACAAGTAACTCTATTAGATTTAAAAGCTGCCTTAAAGCAAATTGCCAGCTGATACTTACCTGGTTCATTAACGTTGCTGTCACTTGTAATAGAATGAAAAGCCAATTAGAAGAGTTGTCTACAACATTGATTTACTTCTGTTTATTCCCATTTGTACAAAAAAACTACACAGGCAGTGGCACACATATGAACATAAACAACATCTAAAAAGGTAATAGTTTAGCATGGAGCACTTCCCTTAGGAAATAACATAAATGAACCCAACAATGACACACTAAAGTGTGAGAGAGCATTCACTGATTTTGATTGAAGTGGATCTATCTCCTCTACAAAAGTTATGCTTATTATGTAGAGGATACAAACATAAGGGTGAAAACGTTATTGATTTAAAAAAAAAAAAAAAAATGATATTTCTGTTGAAACGGTAGTTTATAGCGTGCCCTGCACCCTACTTCCTCATAACCTTCCGTTGTCGCAGATTGACGCACTGCCCCTTCTCCCTTCCCATTACCCAGCTCTCCTCCGATGACAGAGCCTGCTGTCTGTAAGCTGGAGCGATCTCGTTGGCAGAGATCGATATCCAGCCAATGGGATCGCTCCAGCTTACAGACAAACAGCCTCGGTCATCGGAGGAGGCTGGGTAATGGGAAGGGAGAAGGGGCCGTGCGGCAATCTGCGGCAGCGAAGGTTTATGAGGAAGTAGGGTGCAGGGCACTCTATAAACTATGGTTTTAACACAAATATCGGGGGGGGTTTTTCTTTAGAAATCAATAACGTTTTCACCCTTATGTATATATCCTCTACATAATAAGCATAACTTTTCTAGAGGTGATAGATTCATTTTAAAATAATTTATTTGTTCAATTCATCAGCCAAACGGTTTCATTTCTTACTAGGCCCTTCATCAGGACAAAATAATATATGTAAAACTAATCAGTATTTCATATGTTCTTTTGCTGTAATGTAGACCTCAATGTGGTCCGCAAACTATGCTTAAATCTACTGTGTATCCACACATAAAAAATATATTTTTTGTTATTTTCATGATATGTAAAATAAGGTGAATCACTCTGTGCTCTTTGATGCTTCAGACCAAACTTATTGCAACCCATTCTAGCAGCAGTATTCAAAAGAGTTCATGGCTTATTAATATTTGGTAACAGTCCACAGAATACAGTTTATTAATGACAGGAAGTATTTCTACTTATAGTTTTGACATGAGGAGTTGTCATAAATCAGACCTGTCAATCAGATTTCGATTAACAGAGAATTAAAATCCGCCTATATTTTATAGTAGCCATTTCCTGTAAAATAAATAATATTTAACTAATTGACCTTTTTGTTTTGATGGGGCAGTGTGGCAATTTATGCTAATTTCCTGCAAAGCATGTTACTTGGTTCTGTTAGAGGCTAAACTTATCATTCACTGTGCTAGTAGAAATGTCCCAATGTGTGGGCTATACCTAATTTAATTCATAGCACAGTGTGTGGTAATATTGGCCCAGCACATTATCTAATTAGCATAAAGTGCTACATTGTGCCACCTGCAAATAAAGGTTAATTTCTCACAAACAAGTATATGGGGACTTTTCTTTAAAAGTAACTAAACTTTTCTTAACCCTTTGAGTGTCAGAGGGGTACAAAACACATTGCAAAGCGTTGCATACCCCTCTGGCACTCAAAGGATTAAAGGGATAGTAATAGCGCAATGAAAGTTGAGCTCTGATTATTACTTACAATTCTTGCAACATTTTGTGTTATAAATAGTCACTCACATTTATTTCTGTAGTTCAACCGCTATCGTAGCTGAAAAGATCCCCCCCCCCTTCTGGCTGCTTTCCATTGAATGTGGAATCCGGTCTTGGGACCAGACGGATGCAGCGAGGCACAAACTTCAGTAATTAAGTAGAAGGAAGCCCCCTGCCCTCCTTGACGAAGGAGGGCAGGATTTTCCTTACGCTTAGTGAAGTTTGTCCCTCGCCGTGCTCGATCTGGACCTGCAAGAGCAGATCAGTGACGAGGCCAGAAGGGGTGGGAGGGGGGGTCATTTCAGCTACAATAGCAGCTGACCTACAGAAAAGTGAGTGAATATATATATATATATATATATATATATATATATATATATCGCAAAATGTTCCAAAAATTTTAAGTAATAACCGGAGCTCAACTTTTATTGCGCTATTACTATGTCTTTAAAGGGCAACTACCACTAGGATAGTTAACCAACAGCAGATCTGCTTCCCTGGGATAAGACCTGCCGATGAAGCTGGGCTGTATTTTGAACACCAGAGGGATAACATGGGACGGAACGGTGGTGTGGAAACAGGGCGCCCCCTCATCTCAAAATATTTTTGCCCTTGCTTCTTTGGTTCAAAAGGTAACCCCTTCAGTCATTCTTGGATGTTATGTTCATGGAAATGGACCATAGGTCCTCAAACTTTACTTACTGCACATGTAATCGTAACCCTTTAAGGACAAGAATTACACTCTCTGCTGGTCCTTAAAGGGTTAATTATACCTGCTTAAGTTTGAAAAACTGCTAGTATCTGTCGTCCTTCTCTGTGTACATGACATTCAGGACTGACTGGAGATTTAATCTCTTGTACAGAGGGGGTCATTAGGATTTTCTAGCCATAGTCAGGTAAGTGGAGGCTATTTTTAGGAAATGTTCTCCTTTAAAGAGTCTAATGCTTCATTTAACCCTTTGAATGCCAGAGGGGTACGCAGTGCATTGCTTTGCAATGCATTGCATGTCCCACTGGCACTCAAAAGTGTTAAGTTCTTTATAGTCACTGGCAATATAGTCCTTTATGTCTATCCACATAATATGAGCAATGTCTCAGTCTTGTTGATTGTGTATGTGTGTGTCATGAACAGCATTAAACATGTAGGCAATTGATATAAGCCAGGACTTATCTGAATGGGACAGGTACCACTGGCCATTATTAAAATAAACTGAGCTTGCTCAAGTCGTCAATGTCTTAAAGGAGTAGCAACTCTTAATATTGAAAAAATCAATTTCTCTGTCGTCCAATACAGGTTACCGGTAACTTTGGGTAGGTGATCAGCCCCTTTAAGTAGGCAGGAACAATTCTGAGAAGTGACTGCTGGGTGGAGCCTACCTCCTCTCCTTAGCTTGCAGCTAGCCAATCCCCAACCAGTAAGATTTGTTCCTTGGTCACGACGCAAGGCAAGAGAACAGTTCTGCTATAGTTTTAGCTTTTTTATTATTTTTCTGTTAGATATGGAATACCACCATTAGGCGGATTATCATCACTGACAATTCCCATCACGCAAATGTGGATAGCTCAGTTTACCAGGTGCTTTTGTGGACCTAAGCCCTGGGGGGAAAATCTTGGCTGCAAGTTCTTTCCCCAGAAGTTGCCCACGGATGCTTCTTCTTGCTTTATGGTAATCTGAAGACAGAAGACCTGCTGAAAAAGGTGAGCACCCTTTGAGTGCTGAGGTCCACATGTCCCATGCTTCCCCTCCACCCAGGGGTCTCATTTGGAGTTCTTATTACATACTCATGCACTCATTGGGTTTATCCGTATGTCTGTGAGGTATTTGGAGCAAGTTTCTGTGATAACTTAACCTTTTGCTGCTGGTTAGCACCTTTTGGGAGTTTTTTGGGCACTTTCCCTACTGGGACCAGTGTTTATTGGGTCTACTGTTTTATTCTAGTGGGCTTTTGAGTGGTTTTACGTTTGGTATTCTCCTCGTTAACTTTATGTTCCACGCCTTTAAGGCACGTGTTTACCGCATAGACGCCACTGCTCCATTCACTTCTATGGGACTTTACAGTTTGGTACAGGAGGTGTCTTCTGACCCCTCTGATGTGTTTCAGGAGCCTGTTAGGACCCATACTTGTTTTATACCTAACCTCACCCTTGACTTCTTAGCGTCTGAGGAGTGGAAGTTTCCAGACAGGAAACCATCTGTGTCTAAGAAGTTCTCTAAGCTTTACTTGTTCTCTGAAACGGCCCTCACACAGTGGGTCCATCCCCCCAAAGTGGATGTCCCAGTTTCCAGGCTTTCCTAGTCCACTGCTTTGCCGGTGGCTGACGCCTCTGCTTTCAAAGACTGGACTGACAAGAAGCTTGAGACCTCTCTCAAGGCTGTTTTTGCAATGGCTGGCTCTGCCCCCCGCCTTGCCTTTTTTGCAGCTTTGGTGAATAGGGCTGTGGCTGTTTGGACTGAACAGCTCAATTCAGCTGTCTGTCAGGAGGCCCCTACTGCTGACATGTGGCGACTTCTCGCTAACATTGATGAGGCTCAGTATTATGTCTCTGCTGACCTGTTTGACTGTGCGTATGGTAGCCAGGGCATCTATCATGTTTGTGGTGGCCAGACGGGCTTTTTGGCTCAAGATCTGGTCTGCTGACCTGGCCTCCTAGAAGACTCTACTGCCTTTTCAGGGCTCCTCCCTGTTTGTATATGGACGACCTCCTTCTGAAGGCCTCTTCTTTGGAACTCCATCATCAGGTGCAGGACTGCATTCATGCTCTCTCCCATCATGGGTGGATCATCAATTTGAACAAGTCAGACCTTGTTCCTTCCCAGAGAATGGTCTTTCTGGGCCTCCTCTTTGACACTAAGAGAGGGATGGTATTTCTCACGGACGAAGTGGCTCATCAGATAGCACTTAAGGTCCTGGCTATGCTGTCTTAGGATCTGGTTCCAGCCAAGAAGTTGTCATCCTTGGCGGGATAGTTAATTTCCACCATAGAAGCAGTCCCGTTTGCCATGGCTCACACCAGGGAAATTCAGAGGCTTCTAATCCTGGCATGCAGGGGTTGACCAGATCTCCTGGAAAGGTCACTATCTCTCCCTCTTCATGTGGAGCAGAGTCTCTTGTGGTGGCTCAACCTGAACAATATCCTGAAAGGCAGACCCTTCCTGATGCCATTCTGGACAACAGTGACGACAGATGCCAGCCTTTCCGGATGGGGAGCAGTCCTGGGGCAGTTGAGTGTTGAGGGCTGGTGGTCTCAGGAGGAATCTCTCCTTCCCATCAATGTTTTGGAGCTTTGGGCAATATTTCATGCCCTACGTCACTGGAAACGGGAACTGGAGGATTGCCCGGTCAGGGTACAGTAAGACAATGCCACAGCGGTAGTCTACATCAACAAGCAAGCGGCAGAAGAAGTCTTGCAGCTTTGTTGGAGGTCAAGGCTATTTTGTCCTGGGCAGAGGAGCATGCCCCTGCCATTTCCGCAGATCAAATTCCTGGCGTAGACAACGTTCTGGCAGACTTCCTCAGTCACACATGGTAGACAGCAGAGAGTGGGAGCTACATCCAGAGGTGTTCAACCTCATCATCCAGCAGTGGGGTCTTCCATGCATTGACCTGATGGCAACCAGGCACAACAGGAAGTTTCCAACGTTCTGCTCTTGCTGGGCGGATCCCCTGGCACTGGTAATGGATTCCTTGTTGATCCCATGGACATTTCCCCTGGCGTACTTCTTTCCTCCCATTCTCGTGTTGCACAGGGTGCTGCGGAAGCTGAGACTGGAGTGCTGCCCAGTCATTCTGATTGCTCCATACTGGCCTCGACAGGCTTGGTTTCTGGAGCTTCTGGACCTGTAAGTGGCGGAACCTCTTCGACTTCCCCCATGTCCGGATCTTCTTCTACAAGGGTACCTCTGGAAAGAAGACGTTCATTGTCTGGCTTTGACGGCACGGAGATTGAATCCTCAATTTTGAAGAAGAAAGGTTTTTCTTCTGGTGTGGTGGCTACTATGCTTAATGCCCATAAACCTGTTTCATCTAAGGCCTACCATCTTGTTTGGTCTACCTTTCTATCTTGGTGTGCTGACAAAGACCTGTCTGAGGATTTTGACCTTCTTACAGTTCTTTCCTTCCTCCAGGATGGTGTGGATAAGGGTCTCAGGCTGAGTCATGTCTTTTGTCAGAGGTGTCTTGCTATCATTCCTGATGTCAAGATTTTTCTTCCAAGGTAACCATTGCTTTTTGAATCAAGTCCATGATTCGTAAGGCTTACGAACTTTGGAAGAAGCCTATTTCCTTCAGGGTCATGGCTCATTCTGCGAGGTCTATTGGGGCTTCTTGGGACTACAAGAACCAGGCCTCTGCTGATCAGTTGTGCAAGGCGGCCACTTGGTCATCTGTGCATACATTTGATAAACACTATCGTGTGGATGTGCTGGCATCGGCTGGAAGATCCTGGAGGCAGCCTTGCCTGTCTAGGATCTCTTTTGTCTTCCAGTACTCTTTCGCTTTTGAGCCCTGTTGGCTCTGGTTCAGTGTGCTGTGTAACAGTTCCTGGGGTTTGTTTTACCCCTGTTCAGTGTCCGTTGACACTTTTTGGTTATTGTTGAGCTATTCATGATCTGTAGGTTCATTGGTGCCCTGGTGATTTTGGGGGCCTGCGCCTGGTCCTTGCCTTTCTTCCCGCCCTGGGGAACTCAGTGGTTGGACATCCCAAAGTTTCCAGTAACCTGTATTGAAAGACAGAGAAAATAGGATTTTAGTCTTACCTGTTAAATCATTTTCTCTTAGTCCATACACGTTACTGGTCTCCCACCCTGTCAAGGGACCATGCTTGTCTCTCCTGTGGCAGAACGTGGGGGTAATATATATATATATTACACAAAAGCTAATATAGTTCACTTTTGTTTTTAATGTTTTAATTATACTGTTAGCAACAGCACCAAGTAGTGTCCAGAAGGCATTTGTTTTATTATTTACTATGTGAGAGTATTCTCTGGTCCTTATGAGGTTAAACAAGTTTACTGCTCATTTACAGCCACTCAATAGGATTCCTATATCTATATACTACTCGATACCGTGTGCCGCTTGGGAGTATATTCTCCAGATTACAATACAGTTCTCACCGCGGTTGTTCACAATGTACTTTAAGCATATGTTTAACTAGAGAGTGTGTAGAAATGAAAGGAAATATGGTTAAAAAAAAAAAAAAAAAAGCAAGTGCCAGGCAAAAGCAAAACAACGTATGGTTTTATTTCAAGGTGTTAACTTTGTGTTTACAAATTAGCTTTTTTGTTGTCAATCCTACATATACAATGGCTGATGTACTGAAAGAACTACCTGCATTCTAGAGCAAGCCAACTGCACCACAGGGGATACATACAATTTCCAGCTGATTAGAATAGGGCTTTTATCTCCTTGAATATAATAATAATCCTTTATTTATATAGCGCACACAGATTCCGCAGCGCTTTACACTCATATTGGTTCCTGTCCCCATTGGGGCTCACAATCTTAGTTCACCTATCAGTATGTTTTTGGAGTGTGGGAGGAAACCGGAGTACCCGGAGGAAACCCACGCAAACACAGTGAGAACATACAAACTCATTGCAGATGTTGTCCTTGGTGGGATTTGAACCCAGGACCCCAGTGCTGCAAGTCAACAGTGCTAACCACTGAGTGTGCCTTGAATGCTAGAGAGCACTATTTAGTGTTCAAGGAGTTAAAAGCCCCATTAAAATAAATAGACAATTTTATTTGTCCTCTTTTGTGCAGTTTGCTTACCTAAGAAAGATTCAAATTGTCTGGACACTTTCTACATCTACCACAAGTTTTATTTCTATAAGTATACATGCATATACTGCATTTGCTTGAATATAAGGCTAGGGTTTTTTTAGCCTGAGAATGCAACCTCACCTTCTATTCAGGGCAGCACATTGTTCTAATTCTCCATAGGATGGTGTAGCAACAGTGCCACTGTACAATTTCAGGCCACTGTGATATTGCACCTAAAAAAAAATCAACTTTTGTATAAAACACCTTTCAGCAGTGGGAGTACTCTTGTTTTACTCAGGGGGGATAAACCCTACAACATATTGTTTTTTTACATTTAAGTATTTCTATCCCTTTAAGCAACAGTAATGGAAGCATCAGCCTTCCAGGAGTTCAATCTGCCTCCAAGCTGACATTGGACAACACAGGAATGTCCTTCCAGGACCTGTCTAGCAATACTCAGATTCCATACGCATTGATAGAAAGGTCCTAGAAGATAGACTGGTAGAGAATACCATGGGAGGCAGGGTCAGTGGGAGAAAATACAACGGGATGGAGAAAGTGGGTTGCCTTATATTGTTTTTTGTTTTTTGTTCCATATTTTAAAAGTTGGGTGGTTGTCCTTTATGTCTGAAAAATGGTAGTGTTTGTGTTCTTGTAGATCCACTTGTCTCATTTTTTGTCTCTGAGAGGGACCCTACTTGCAGTCAGTGAGTGGCAGTTTCCCTGCTTAGTATGTGCTAGACCAGGGGCAATAAATTGTTGGTCCTTCTGCAGGTGAGACCTACGTCTTCCATTATCACCAACCAGACATTAAATTACTTATAGCTGGAGGTCCAAAACTAACGTCCGTTGCACTAGACCGCAAAATAAGCTTGATCAATCAGAAATACTTTAAAGTTGTTTATGAATGATCAGGAAGGATAGAAGCATATAGTCTATTTTTATTTTCTATTGTTCTATTCCTGATGCTTGATAAATAGGGGCTATCATACTCCTAAACAATGTTCCACTGATATAAATGGCTATTAATTACAGAACCACTATTCTGTTGCAGAAACTAAAGAAGTGATGAGCACAAGGTGAGAGCCCTAGTGCAATCAAAACTATGAGGCACTTATCCACCACCTAGAATCACCACACACATGGGTACTGTTTAATAATATGAGAAACAGCTCAAGAACTTGCTGAATAAATATCCTGACTTGGCTCCAGGTCATGACTGTTCCTATCTGGCAGCTTTACACACACACTCCTCCAGTGGTAATGAATCTAAAAAAAGAACAGTGTCCAGTAGTGTAAAAATTTTCACAAATATATATCAAATATAATGAATCAATGATTCTACTCACATTTCTCTGTCATCCAATATGGCATACAGCTACCATGGGGAGGCGACAGCTCCTCCTTGTAGGCTGGAACAATTTTACAAAGAAGTTGTGGGTGGAGCCTCCCCTTCCTCCTTATCAGGCTACCCCACTAGCCCTGCCCCAGAAAGACTTGTTCCACAACCTGTGTACAGGCTAAGAACCTTTTGCTTAGTTTTTTTAGATTCTTGTATTATTTTCTATTAGATATGGGGTGTCAAAATTCCCCCATTAGGCGGTTTACCATTCCTGGCTTCCCCTGGAGGATTGTCCAGCTGAGAGGTGCTGTTTTGTACCCTTGCAGCCCTGTGGGGAGAGTCATGCAAACCATGTGTCTCTCACCTGAATGGGTCTCTCTCAGGCTCTTTCTTTTAATGGTAATCTGAAGAAAGAAGTCAAGTAAAAGGTGAGTAACCCTTTGAGTGCCATGGACCACTTGTCCCACTGTTCCTCTCCATTCAGGGGCTTGTCTTGGAGTCTAGAACTAGTGGACTCATGTTTGGTATCTTATTTGGTTTGATCCCATAGTTTTTGGAGCTTGGATGGCTGCATTTATGTATTTGTAACCCTTTCCCTTCTGGTTTCTCCAGGTTATGGGGCTGATTTTGGCTTTTCCTTTTAGCATTGTCTGTTTTTATTTATCCCTACATGCTCCCTTGGGTATTTGGGTACTTTTATTCACTTTTGGAGAATGTTCATATTTTTGGATTCTGCTCCTTTAAGGCATGCTTTACTGCATGGCTGCGCTTGCTCAATTGACTTCTATGGGACAAACTGCTTTGGGACATATCTCTGCAACTGTTTGACTTACAGAGGTGAGAGAGAGTTAATTCTTCTTGTCTCCTCTTCCCCTATGATTCGGTTCTCATCCCCAGTGTCTTGGGGGCCCCTGGGGCCCAGCGGGTTAGGGTTCAAGCATTGCTAGTTAACTGTGATTTCAGACACCATTTTCTTTCTCTCTTTGCTGGAGTATCGTACGCCTAGGCTTGTCTCTCCTTACACTCCTACTCAGGTTAAACATTCACCTGCCAGATAAGTACTTATGGGTGCTTTCTGAGGTGATATTTTAATCTTGGTCACAGTATTACAGTTTGTTATAATGTTTAGACACTTCTCCCGTTAGGATGTCAGATCCAAAGGGACATGGGGCTAGACCTAAGGCTAAGGACTCAGGGGCATCTCTGACCCCCTTGCATACAGTTCCTCATGCCCCTCATGCGCTGTGACCCCTACACTCTCCAGCCTTGAACAAGAGCCACTCTGGGTCAAGGACTTAAAGTCCTCTATGACACAGTTCCCACTTACCCTTTATGGGGTTCTCCATATGTGGAAACCCCCCACCCAGTTCAGGTTTGTGGCCCCTAAGGCCCCAGGCATTCATGACCTCACTGTAACCTCTGAGGAGGATTCCATTGAGGCTGATGCAGTGGAAGGGGAGTGTGAGGAAGGGCCCTCTTCATATGCTTATGGAGAACTCTTTGAAGCTGACCCTATTCCCTCAGCTGAGGGTCTCATCAAGACAGTTTTAACAACCCTGTAGGCCAGCACTATCCCTGATGAGTGTCAGACCTCTTCTGATGTCTTTCAGAGGCGTAAGAAGTCCCTCACTGTGTTTTCACCTAATCCCACTCTGGATCAGGTTATCTTGGATGAGTAGAAAATGCTTGACAGGCGCCTTTCTCTTTTCTCTGTTGCTGCCAGACGCACCTTGTGGCTTAAGATTTGGACTGCGGGCCTGTCATCTAAGAAGTCACTGATTTCTCTTCTGTTCCAGGGCAAGTCTCTTTTTGGGCCCAAACTGAAACACACAATCATTGAGGCCACCAGTGGCAAGAGCTCTTTCTTGCCTCAGGTCTTCAAGCGCCCTAACCCAGCGAGAAAACAGCGTCTTTTTCATCCCTGCACAAGTGAAGCGCAAAGGCAGAATCCGAGAGTGTCTCAGGCCAGCACCCCGTGCCCGACCACCAAGCCCAGAGAGCAGTGGCACTCAAAGCACGCCACTGCCAATCCCAAGTCTGCCTTCGCTTGACTCGCAGAATCCTGGTCCGCAGCTTCCTGTGGGTGGACTCCTGCATCATTTTTCAGATGCCAGGGCAGCCTCTGTTGCGTATCGGTGATTTTCGCAAGTGGTCTCGGAAGAGTATAGGATTCCCTTCAGATCCCTTCCTCCCTACAGATTCTTCTAGTCCAGGACTCCTCTAGGCCTAGAAAAGCTGTGTCTTTTCAACGAGGTGGTTCAGGCTCTCTTGGAAAAGGGAGTCCTGACTCCAGTTCCTCCCAAGAGAGAGAGGTTCAGGTTTTTATTCAAACTTCTTCATGGTGGCCAAGAGGGATGGGGACAGTTGTCCTATCTTAGACCTCAAGGACCTCAGTACTTTTGTGGAGACTGCTTGCTTCAAGATGGAGTCCTTACAGCTATGTGTCTGGGAGAATTTGTGGCCTCTCTGGATCTGCAGAATGCTTATTTACATGTCCTAATACATCCGGACTGCCAGAAGTACCTCGGGTTCGCCTGAGATTTGAGGCACTTCCAGTTCAATGCTCTGCCCTTTGGGCTTACCTCTTTTTCTTGGGTGTTCGCCACCCACTGATTGCCTTTCTGCTTACCTGGGGGAATTCAGGTGACTCCCTATATGGACGACCTTCTGCTGAAGGTGCCGTCCAGGGAACTCCTGGACCAGCATGTCCAGGACTGCGCTCAAATTCTGATCCACCATGGTTGTATTCTGAATATGGAGAAATCTGCTCCAGTTCCATCTCAGGTCCTTGTTTTCCTTGGTCTCCGGTTTGAAACCTGCTAAGGGAAGGTTTACCTGACAGAGACTTCTATCCAACAGGTCATGCAGCTGGTATTTCGAGCTTTGGAGTGGCCTTCATCTCTACTCTGCAAGTTCTTGACCCTGGCGGGCCACATGGTTTCCACCGTGTAAACAGTTCAGTACTCCATGGCTCATACCAGGGAGTTCCAGAGATTCACTCTACGTGCTTTTCATGTGGATCCTGATCTGTTGGATCTCAGTATATTCTCCCTCAGGAGGTCAGGCAGGACCTGCTATGGTGGCTGGACAGGTCCAACCTGGAGAAGGGGAAACCCTTACTGATTCAGGACTGGATCCTTGTGACACCGGATCCTTGTGACAACAATCAGTTCATGGAAATATTAGAAACATTGTTGGATGCAAGTATCACAGTCTACCTTAGAGGCCTAGTTATCCTGTGCTTCCTTCCTCTGTGGGTGTCAGCCGGCATAGTTGCGGCCACCTCCGCATTGCTGACATCATGAAACAGGCACTGGCTAGGACGCCTGATTATGGGCCTATTGTGTGTGGCCTAATTGAGTCCCACCTTCTCCTGCTCTTTTATGAACCTCCCTGGGCCTGGGAGTCATTGCCCTTCCGTGGTGTTTCTGATATTGTCTCTTGCGCTCCGTTGTGACCTGTGCTCTCCTGAGAATCTGCTCCGTGTATGACCCCGGCTTGTCTGACTACCCACATCGGTTCTGACCTGTGTCTCTGGCTGACTAACTCACTCTGTGTTTGACCCCGGCTTGTCTGACTACTCACAATGGTTCAGACCTGCGGCTCTGGCTGACTTACTCGCTCTGTGTAGTCCCCGGTTTTTCTGACCTCTGGCTCTCGCTGCCTATTGCTCCGTTTAGTTCCTGGCTTGTCTGACCTGTGGCTCTGGCTGACTACTGGCTCTATAATCTCCGAACTTGCCTGGACATCAGTCTCAGTGTTTCATGGTTCAGGTCTGCTCTCGCTCCCTGTTGCCCCTGGTTGCATGACCCAGGGTGGAGACTTGTGCCTCAGTTACCGTTCCCTCTGGTGTTCCACCCACACCATGGTCCTAATCTCCGGGATCTCGCAGTAGTCCAGTGCGCAGCACAGTGTGCAGCTCTGGTAGAGCCTTGGTCCTATCATCCTGCATTCTGGGGTTGTGTGGGCTATACTGTTATTACTGTCCTTATTAATAAAGGTGGATTTATATTTTATATTTGTGTCTGTCTTTATTTGCTTGGTTACCGTGACAGCAAGTAACACAACATGCAACAATATAAAAATACAGAATTACACAAATATACAATAAATTGGGATTGTTTGTATTCCAGATTCGTTCTGAGCCTGGAAGTTGGATTTTTGTGTATGTGGGTTGAGGGTTTGTGGTTATAGAGTGCTCAACACATGGTTCCGATGGGGAAGCTACTTCCATGATCCTCTTTGACCATGTCTGGCCCCAATGCGCTTATGCATAGATTTCTGTCATGGATTGGATTGGCGTCTCTGACGTGTTATGTTTGGGATGGTGCTGGAGTGAAATTTTCTCCTAATGGGAAACTTCTTGATGATGTGCCGATGAATTAAGGGGAAATATTGGAGCTTTATACTCCTCCAGGTGAGCCAATTCTGTTTGCACCTATCAGAAGAAATGGAGGAAGATTTAAATAGTCTCTTTCTGAATCTATGGTCAGATTTATTTTTGGCTTGATAAAGTGGTGTTTCAACTGTGAAACACATAGCCATCAAGTATTTGTACTTTTAATTGTTTTTATATTTTGTATAATTCTGAGAACTTCGTTTGACCTTTATATTAAATGCTGTGGAAGAAGATACATTTGTTGGATGTTTTTGTGTGTGAGCGGATGCAGCAACTGTTTGGATCTCCGAGTGGAGGTGGTGTAAGATCTCCACTTGCTCGGATGTCAACCTTGGTTATCCCCATTGTTGACCAGATAAAAATGTGAGTAGAGGCATTGATTCATTATATTTGAAGGATGTTTGTGAAACATTTTACACTATTGGGCGCTTTTTGTTTGTTTTTGTTTTTTTGGAGGTCCACTAAAATCACCAGAAGAATCCAACATGTTATCCATTTACATGTTTATTACTGTATATTATGAAAATGTCTTGAAATAACACTGTGAATAACATAAATGTATTGTTTACCTCTCTATATTTTAGGTATCAGATAGTAGTAGAAATAATTCAAGCAACTACAATTGGAAGTTTCCCACAGATGAAAAGGCAAAAAGGTGAGCATAGGTTTTCTCATTCTTGTCATGTCAACACACTGGAAGATCCTAACATTCAAGAGGTCAATAAGTCAATTTCCCTTTTGCTCATGATGTGGAGCATTTTGCTGTTTCTTAAAGGGGATCTCTCACCTACATTATTAAAGTAGCCTAAATATGAATCCTCCCTTGGCTTGAATCTATGATCTTGTATTTTTTTTGTTTTTTTAAGTACTGCTGTATTTTTGGAGAAATTGTTTTTTAAAGTGAAGCCTGTGAGACGTCCGTTATGTACAGGCTGCGGTACAGCTTTCTCTGTCCCTTCCCCCAAGATTTGCCTTATTCCTCCTCCTCCAATGATTGGACGATTGTGACATGTGACCTGGTGCACTCTTGCTAATGTGCCTCCAGGTCATTGTGCCTCCAGGGCATTGACTGAGCATGTTCATGCTTTCAGTCATTTATAAAAAGTGGCAGTCCTCTTGCCGAACTAAGCAGAGGCAAGCGGATTGCCACTTTTTATAAATGACTGAGCGAATGCATATTCATGCCCTCAGTCAATGCCTATACAATGACCTGGATGCATATTACAAAAAGAGCGCGCCAGGTCACATTCCTCCTTCATCGGAGGAGGAGAGAAGAAGGCAAGTCTTGGGGAGGGGAACAGACAAAGATTGACAGGCTGCGGTACAGAGCTTTACCAACAGCCTGTACATAACTGCCTTCATGGGCTTCACTTTAAAAGCTAGTATCTCAGAGAATACAGCAGTATATTAAAAAAAAAAAAAGATCAAAGATTCAAGCCAAGGGAGAATTCAGATTCAGTCTACTTTAATATAGGTGAGAGATCCCCTTTAAAGTATAAGTATCATATAATAATAATCTCAATTACCTCTCTAGCATTCAAATGGTTAAATGAGTGTACTCATTTTTATGAAATAATATATGTTACAGTGGTTTTTTTCTACTGAGTATAACATGATACTCCCATGCTGGGAAATTTTTCATTGAGAAGTTGTTACTGCCCAAACATATTTTATTTTTAAAAGAAGATATTAGCAGAGGAGCCAACTGATGTCCAAAGGACAATGCTTTTTTAACTAATTCTATGAGAGAGCCTGAGTCATGGATTCCGGCTGTCCACAGTAAGTGACAGGAACTGAATCAGTTGCAGTTTAATCCTGTGAATGCTGGCAGGATGTGCAACGTATTGCCTTACAATGCATTGCTTACCCCTATGGCATTCAAACAGTTTAAAAAAGTTTGAGTTGTAAATACTGTTGAATGACAAATCTACAAGTGTAAGTACCCTTCTTTTGTTTTACTTTGCATGAAGTGAATGACATTTATAAAAAAAAAAAGAAAAAAAGTTTACTGCACCTTTAATCTCAGCATCCAAATAAAGAATTTGGTTCAACGCTGGCTTCTTTAGAGTTCATTAACAACTGTGAGTAAATTGCTTTTCTCTGTCGTCCAATACAGGTTACTGGTAACTTTGAGTAGGCGAATCGCCCCTTTAATTGTAGGCAAGAACAATTCTAGAATTATATGCAGGGGGTAGAGCCTACCTTCCCTCCTTGGCTGCAGCTAGCCATCCAGCTCCAAAAAGATTTATTCCTTGGTGAAGACACAGGCAAGAGAACAGTTCTGCTATAGTTTTAGAAACTTTTTTATTTTTCTGTTAGAAAATGAATACCACCATTAGGCGGATTACCATAACTGACAATGCCCTTAGATGTGGCTGGCTCAGTAACCAGGTGCTTTTTGTGGACCTTAAGCCCTGGGGGGAAAATCATGGCTACAAGTTCTTTCCTCAGGAGTTGCCCACGGAGGCTTCTTCTTAATATATGGTAGTCTGAAGACAGAAGATCTGCAGGAAAGGTGAGCAACCCTTTGAGTGCTGCAGGTCCACATGTCCCACAGTGCCCCTCCGCACAGAGGTTTACATTTGGAGTTCCTATTGCACACTCCTCCACTCACTGGGTCTATCTGTATGTCTGTTGGGTGTTTTGGAGCAGGTTTATGTGGTACTTTAACCCTTAAGCTGCTGGTTTTGCATCTTGTGTGTGTGTGTGTGTGTGGGTGTTTCTGACACTTTTCCTACTGGTTCAGTGTTTTTTGGGTATCCTAACATGTTCTAGTGATGTTTCATGCATTTTTATTTTTCTATGTCAATTTTGTAAAATTTGAGTTTTGCTTTACCGCATAGGCGTCATTGCTCCATTCACTCCTATGGGACTGTACAGTTTGGGACATCTCTCTGCAACTACTCCACCTAGCAACTTCAGAGAGAGCTTATTTTTATTGTCTGCCCTTGCTCTATCATCCGGTTCATGTTTCTAGTGTGTTGGGGGGCTCAGGGGGCTTCGGGCACTGTTGGGGCACTTTTCCTGGGAAAACTACATTTCCCATGAACGCTTGCAAATGGAACACCCAACCGGTTCTATGCAATGGGATCAGCAACCGGTAGAAGGGGTAAACCAGTACCGCATACTGGAGCAAATGGAACGCCCAACCGGTTCTATGCAGTGGGATCAGCAACCGGTATATGGAGTAAACCAGTACTGCGTACGTGAGCAAATGGAACACCCAACCGGTTCTATGCAACGGGATCAGCAACCGGTGTATGGAGTAAACTAATACCGCATACTGGAGCAAATGGAACGCCCAACCGGTTCTATGCAATGGGATCAGCAACCGGTAGAAGGAGTAAACCAGTACCGTATACTGGAGCAAATGGGACGCCCAACCAGTTCTATGCAATGGGATCAGTAACCGGTATATGGAGTAAACCAGTACTGCGTACTGGAGCAAAAGGAACGCCCAACCGGTTCTAGTGCAACGGGATCAGCAACCGGTATATGGAGTAAACCATTACCGCGTACTGAAGTAAATGGAATGCCCAACTGGTTCTGTGCAACGGGATCAGTAACCGGTAAATGGAGTAAACCCCATGATGAAAATGTCGTCCAGGAGACAGGCAGCCAGACACAGTGAATCAAGATACAGCACAGGAACAGGTTGCCCTCCTGGACAACCACGGGAATGGCAGGACGGTCAACTGGGTTAGGAACGGAAGCAGGAACAACGCCGGGACCGGAGCAGAAGCAGGATCAGGAACAATAGACAACCGGATCTGGAACGAGGACAGGAACCATGCAGCAGCAGCTCTGACAGTGGAGAAACGCTGACACTGGTAGCAGATCACAGGCCCAAGGAAACATCAGACGGTGACTGCAGGTGCAGAGACACCACGAAAGGGCAACCAAAGGGTGCCTCAGTTTGAGTTCCTTCTTGATGTCAAGGTTTTTCTTCCAGGGCGTTGCTCATGCTTGTCCTGCCTTCAAGAATCCCGCTCCTCCATGGGATCATAACTTGGTTTTGGGAGTTCTTCAGTGCCCTCCATTTGAATCCTTGGCTACTATTCCTCTACCCCTGCTGATGTGTAAAATGGCTTTTTCCCCTGGCGATCGTGTCTGTTCTCCGTGTCGCGGACTTACATGCTCTGTCCTGTAAACCACCCTATTTGGTGTTTCACAGGGACAAGGCGGTGCTTCGCACTTCTCAGGAGTTTCTCCCGAAGGTGATTTTGGAGTTCCACATCAATCAGGAGATTGTGGTGCCTTCTTTCTGCCCTTAGCCCACCTCTGACAAGGAGAAGGATATCCACTTGTTAGACGTGGTGTGTTGTCTCAAATTTTATGTGCATTGCACTGAGTCTATCAGGCAATCTGACGCGCTGTTTGTCATTCCTGAGGGTCCCAGGCAGGAAGACCTTCATCCAAAGTGACTATTGCTTCTTGGATTAAGTTCACTATTCATAAGGCTTACGAGCTGAGGAAGAAGCCTGTCCCCTTTTGGGTCACAGCTCATTCTACAAGATCTATTGGGGCTTCTTGGGCTTACAAGAATTAGGCCTCTGCTGATCAGTTGTGCAAGGCTGCCACTTGGTCATCTGTGCACACTATTTCGAAGCACTACCGTGTTGCTGTGCTGGCATCGGCTGATGCCAGCTTTGGGAGAAGAATCCTGGAGACAGTCTTGCCTGTCTAGGATCTTCTTTGGTTTTTGGTGCTTCCTTCACTTTTGAGACCTATTGGCTCTAGTTCAGTGTGCTGTGTAACAGTTTTGGGGTGTTGTTCCCCTGTTCAGTGTCTGTTGACACTTCATTGTTTTATTGGAGTATCTCTGGTCTGATGGTTCATATCTGTTCTGGTGACTTTGGGGGCCTTGCTCCTGGTCCTTGCCTTACTTCCTGCCTCTGGGAAGCTCAAGGTTTGGACATCCCAAAGTTACCAGTAACCTGTATTGGACGACAGAGAAAAGAGGATTTTAGTCTTACCTGTTAAATCCTTCTCTCTTAGTCCATACATGTTACTGGGCTCCTACACTGTCAAGGGACCATGCTTGGCTCTCCTGTGGCAGACCGTGGGGGTCCTTCAGGGTCATGCTCACAGGAGTCTTCTTTCCCTTCCACTATCTAGTCAATAGTTAGTTTCTCAAATCTTGCTGGAGCTGGTTGGCTAGCTGCAGCCAAGAAGGGAAGGTAGGCTCCATCCTATGGAGATTTATGGTCCCGGGACCAGAGCTGTCCATAGGATCGTGTAGCAACAGCGCCACTGTACAATTTCAGGCCACTGTGATATTGCACCTAAAAAATTCAACTTTGAAAATGAATAACATTTGAATGAAACACCTCTCAGCAGTAGGAATACCCTTGGTTTACTCAGGGGGATAAACCCTACAACATATTTTTTTTACATTTTAAGTATTACTATCCCTTTAAGCATCATAACAATGTGATAAATAATTATAGGACTTTTTATTACTATTATGTTTTATTCTTTCTTCAGTTTCTTATGTGTTATGGGTAGTGTGCTAGGGGCCATCTTGATTCTGTAATGCTCTGATTTCCTATAGGTTACATTAGTTTGTGCAGGAATTGTTTTTTTTCAGGCTAAAGATACTCCGTTCTGAGCAAATCAAGTGCACCATAGGGGAGAAGTAAATATTCCTATTCATGTAAATGGGATTTTTAACTTCTTGCAAATAGCTACCTTTAGCATTCAAGGCGTTAAAACCACTTTTTTAAATCTGTGGCTATTTTTGTTTGTTCCATATTTGTAAAGATTGTTTTGCTCCAAAAATACCATGTTCGGGAAGATGTGTGGTTCTGGAGCAAACCAGCTGCACCACAGGGGAGAAATAAAAATGTCCATTGATTTAAAATGGTTTATCCCTTATTTTTCTGTCCGAGCAGTCTATGGAGAGTTCTCCTTGTAGTGTTCAGAGCAGTAACCCATATTTATAAAAAGTAAACTGGCGTTATTCTGGTGTAAACTAATTGTAATATAGGGAACAAATACAATTCCTGCTAAATTTAATTGGACCTTTAACCCCTTGAATGATAGAGAGGTATTGAATGCATTGCCAAGCAATGCATTGGAGACCTCTCTGGCAATCAAGGAGTTTAAAAGCTCTAGTCAAGAACATGGGAATGTAGACATTTTTTCTCTGTGGTCCAATACAGGTTACTGGTAATTTTGGGTAGGCGATCAGCCCCTTTAATAGGCAGGAACATTTCTGAGAAGTGGCTGCTGGGTGGAGCCAACCTCCTCTCCTTAGCTTGCAGCTAGCCAATCCCCAACCAGTAAGATTTGTTCCTTGGTCAAGACACAAGGCAAGAGAACAGCTCTGCTATAGTTTTAGCTTTTTTATTTTTTTTCTGTTAGATATGGAATACCAACATTAGGAGGATTACCATCACTGACAATTCCCATCACCCAAATGTGGATAGCTCAGTTTACCAGGTGCTTTTGTGGACCTAAGCCCTGGGGGGAAAATCTTGGCTGCAAGTTATTTCCCCAGGAGTTGCCCACTGAGGCCTCTTCTTGATATATGGTAATCTTAAGACAGAAGACTTGCTGAAAAAGGGGAGCACCCTTTAAGTGCTGAGGTCCACATGTCCCATGCTTCCCTCCGCACAAGGGTCTCATTTGGAGTGCCTTTTACATACTCATGCACTCAATGGGTTTATTTTTGTATGTCTGTGGGGTGTTTGGAGCAAGTTTCTGTGGTAACTTAACCCTTTTGTTGCTGGTTAGCACACTTTTGGGGGAGTTTGGAGACTATCCCCACTGGGACTGGTGTTTTCTTGGGTCTACTATTCTGGTGGGCTTTTGATTGGTTTTACCTTTCGGTATTCACCTCGTTACATTTCCGCTCCTTTAAAGCATAGACACCATTGCTCCATTCACTTCTATGGGACTTTACAGTTTGGGAAGCCATTTTGTGTATTCGCAGATAGAGTATCCTATGCAGGGCTTGGACTCTCCTTCTCTCGTCCGCAGTTTAACCCTTCACTACCAGATAAGTCTTATTTTAGTGTTTCTGGGGCACTTTACTTATCATACACACTTTATTGTGGGTTTTTTGATACTCTGACCGTTTTGACTCTGTGAGAATGTCTACTCCATTAGACCTTGGGGCTAAACCTAAGACTAAGGATACTGGGGTGTCTGTGTCCCTCATTGCTCCTCATGTCAATCAGGGTTACCTAGAGAATACTCAGGTCATATTTGCCCAACTAGCGCAGCTGCCCCTGAATCCCCTGCTGGGGCCTCCAGCCATGCACTAGAGCCAATATGGATGCAAGAGTTTAAGGCTACTGCCAGGGACCTCCGGTCCACCTTACAACTTCTTCCATCCACTTTACAGGGGGTCTTCCACTCGTTGCAGACTCCCTCCCTATCAGGTCTTCCCAGCCTAAACAGCCGGGTGTACCTGATCTGCCTGATTCCTCTGAGGAGGAATTGTTGGTGGACTCTGATGATGATGATTGCTCAGCTGTTCCTTCATCTCAGTTTTTTGGGGACCCCTTTGAGGCGCACCCCATTCCCTCGGCTGAGGGCCTGATCAGGGCTGTGTTGTCCATCCTGAACATTCCCTTGGTGCAGGAGGCATCTTCTGACCCCTCTGATGTGTTCCAGAAGCCTGTTAGGCCCCATGCTTGCTTTCCACCTAATCCCACCCTTGACATATTAGTGTCAGAGGAGTGGAAATTTCCAGACAAGAAACCTTCTGTGTCTAAGAAGCTTGCTAAACTTTGCCCATTTTCTGAAACGGCCCTGACTGAGTGGGTTCATCCCCCCAAAGTGGATGCCACAATTTCCGGGCTTTCTAAATCGACTGCCTTTCCTGTGGCTGATGCCTCTGCTCTCAAAGACTGGACTGACAAAAAATAGGGCTGTGGCTGTTTGGCCTGAATTGCTCAATTCTGCTGTCCGTCAAGGAGCCCCTACATCTGACACGTTGCGACTTCTCGCTATCATTACTGAGGCTCCGCATTATGTCTCTGCCACTCTGTTTGATGCTGTGTGTATGGTAGCCAGGGCATCTACCTTGTCTGTGGTAGCCAGAAGGGCTCTTTTGCTTAAGATCTTGTCAGCTGACACAACCTCTAAGAAGGCTCTCCTGTCTGCCTTTTCAGGGCTCTTCCCTGTTCGGGCCTGAGCTCAAGGATCTCATCAACGAGGCCACTGGAGGGAAGAGTTCTCACCTGCCAGTGGTCCTGAGGAAGAAGGTGCTTGTCAAAAGGTACTGGCTTTTTCATCCCTTTCAGACGGTCCCATACGGACCCTCCAGCTACACACTCCTCATCCAAGCCTAAGCAGCAATGGAGAGCCAAGCCCTCCACGAAGCCCAAGGCTTCCAAACCTCCTTCTGCATGACTCACCGGACCTGGGTCCCTACCTGCAGGTAGGTGGCCGCCTACGCCACTACCTTTCCGCCTGGCAGGCCTCTTTGGAGGACCCATGGATTTTACACGTGGTGGCCTCAGGATACAGGATTCCCTTCACCTCTCTTCCTCCTCCAAGGACCTTTGTTTCTCTTTCTCTCTTGGGAGCAGAAAAGACACCTTTTCGAGGATGCTATCACCTAGACAAGGTGGTCCTGGACCAGTTCTCCCTCAGGAGAGGGGCTTTGGTTTCTACTCCAACCTCTTTGTGGTTTCCAAGAAGGATGGGGGCTATCGCCCCATTTTGGATCTGAAGGATCTCAACTCATTTGTGGTCAGGTCCCAGTACCGTCAGGAGTCTCTGCGCACAGTGATAGCAGCCATGTCTCCTGGGGAATTTCTGGCCTCTCTGGATCTTCAAGATGCCTGTCTGCACATCACCATTCATCCAGAGAGTCGGTATCTCCACTTATCCTGCGACCGAAGGCACTTCCAGTTCTCTGCCCTCCCATTTGGCATGACCACGCTCCTCAAGTCTTAAAAAGAGTCCTGGGAGCATTGATCTCCGTTCTACATTGGAACAGCATCTGGGTGACTCCATAAATGGACGACCTCCTTCTGAAGACCTCGTCTCCGGAACTCCTTCACCAGCAGGTGCAGGACTGCATTCATGCTCTCTCCCATCATGGGTGGATAATCAACTTGGACAAGTCAGGTCTTGTTCCTTCTCATAAGATGGGCTTTCTGGGCCTCCTCTTCGACACTCAGAGGGGGATGGTGTTTCTGACGGACAAAGTGGCTCATCAGATAGCACTGAAGGTCCAAACTATCCTGTCTCTGGATCTGGTTCCAGCCAAGAAGTAGTCTTCCTTGGTGAGGAAGTTCATTTCCACCATAGAAGCAGTTCTGTTTGCCATGGCTCACACCAAGGAACTTCAGAGGTTTTTGATCCTGGCCTGCAGAGGCTGTCCAGATCTCCTGGAAAGATCCCTGATTCTCCCTCTTCAAGTGGAGCAGAGTCTCTCATGGTGGCTCAACCTGAACAATCTCCTGAAAGGCAGACCCTTCCTGGTGCCCTTCTGGACCATAGCAACGACGGATGCCAGCCTTTCCAGATGGGGAGCGGTGCTGGGGCACTTGAGAGTTTAGGGCCAGTGGTCTCAGGAGGAATCTCTCCTTCCCATCAACGTTTTGGAAGTTTGAGCGATATTTCATGGCCTACATCACTGGATACGGCAACTAGAGGATTGCCCGGTCAGGTTACAGTCAGACAACGCCACAGCAGTAGCCTACATCAACAAGCAAGGCACCACAAGAAGTCTTGCAGCTTGGCTAGATGTCAAGGCAATTTTATCTGCCATTTCCACAGTTCATATTCCTGGCATAGACAACATTCTGGCCGACTTCCTAAGTCGACACACGGTGGACAGTGGAGAGTGGTAGCTGCATCCAGAGGTGTTCACCCTCATCATTCAGCAGTGGGGTCTTCCATGCATCGATTTGATGGCAACCAGGCACTACAGGAAGGTTCCAACGTTCTGCTCTCACTGGGCAAATCCCCTGGCTCTGTCAGTGTATGCCTTGTCGATCCTGTGGACATTTCCTCTGGCTTACATCTTTCCTACTTTTCCCCTGTTGAACAGAGTTCTTCGGAAGATGAGACTGGAGTGCTGCCCAGTCATTCTGATTGCTCCGTACTGGGCCCAACAGGCTTGGTTTCCGGAGCTTCTGAACCTCTCAGTGGTGGATCCTCTTTGACTCCCCCCCCCCCCCCCAATCCCCGTCCAGACCTTTTTCTAGAGGGTTACCTCTGGAAGGAAGACGTTCATCGTCTGACTTTGATGGCATGAAGCCTGAATCCTCAATTTTGAAGAAGAAAAGAGGATTTTAGTCTTACCTGTTAAATCCTTTTCTCTTAGTCCATACAGGTTACTGGTAACTTTGGGTAGGAGATCTGCCCCTTTAATTAGGCAGGAACAGTTCTAGAATTGTATGCAGTGGGTGGAGCCTACCTTCCCTCCTTGGCTGCAGCTAGCCAACCAGCACCAGTAACATTTGAGACACTAAGTATTGACTAGATAGTAGAAGGGAAAGACGACTCCTGTGAGCATGACCCCGAAGGTGTCACAGTACCTTGTTTCCAGCGCCGCCGCTTCAGCAATGAAAGTTTATTTGTTCCCTATGGTACAGATGGTTTGCCCAAAAATAACTTTTTTTTTTTTTTTTTTTTTTTACAATATTATTCATTTTGTTTTTTGGTCAGATTTTATTCTATACTATCAAGGAAAGCATGGCATTGCCTGAGTGAGACTTGTTCTGGAGGGAGAAGAGAGCCAAGGAGCTGAAGGGTGGGAGAGGACAGTGGGAGCAGTGAAGGGGAGTGAGGGCAAGGAGAGCAGGGGAGGGATGCACTAAGGGGTGATAAAGAGGTGATAAAGTGGAGATGATTTCTCCAGTGATATAACTTCTCCAATGTATGTGTTATTCTATGGAGACTATGTACTAAGATCTTTCCCACTTAATCTCCATAGAATAACATAGGAATTGGAGAAAATATACATCATTGGAGAAATCATCTCCACTTTACCACCTATTTATCACACCTTAGTGCATTGCCCCCCCCCCCCCCCAGGAGTGTAGAAAGGCCTTTGTCTGGTTGGATATGATGGGGGGTTATAGTTCCCAACAGCTGGAGGTCTGACAGTTGACCCTGATATAAGCAAAATCAGTCACCCATTCACTAGCAATAAAAGTCATCCGAGTGTTTAGTAATAAATAACTGTCAGACATTCATTATTTTTCACTGCTATTTCTATGCAACTGATTGTGGGCACCTTTGGCTGTGGAATAATTAATTTAGTCAGAACTCATTCTTATTAATTTATGATTACCTCAGTGATGACCATCAGTGAATTAATTGTGCACTTGCATATCCATTAGAGATCTCAGCACAGAGAAACAAAGAGGCTTAATGACACTCACCAGCAGGTAATATATGTATGTACAGCATTGAAAACATTAAATGGACACTTACACATCTTAATAATAACACCCCCCTCTGCTAATAGCCATTATGAATCAATTCTGTGTGCTTTTATTCCCTAAAAAGAATCTGTAATTAGTACCGATACCTTTCTATGGGCGAGTGTTGGACTGGTTCTTTGTTACCTTACTCTAGCACCCCAAACGCCTCCTCCTTCATAAGATATTTTGGGGTCCTTGAGTCTGGTAGCGAAGAATCTTATCCACCTCCATGAACATGATATCATCTCCATATTAACCCCTTGTTTACCAGAGAGGTGTGCAAAACATTGAAACTTGTTAACGATTCAGTTCAGGAAATCAGTCTGTGCAGAGTGGATTGAAACTGGCAATTAGGATTTTCTATCTAGATTAAAGTAAGTGAAGTTTGTTATTAGGAGGTGTTGGAGTACTTGTTGAGTGCCAGAAGGTTATACAACCTATTGCGACTGCAGTGCCTGCCCTTCTGGCATTCAAGTGGGTCAGTCACACCCAAACAGAGCTTAGTACGTCTCATCAGAATGGACCAATGACTCTCTGCTCCAGTCCTCTGGAACACAAACTGCTCAGGGTTTTATGGATATCCCTGATTAAGCCCAGGGAATTCAATCACTGCTTAAGCTGCCAGCTACCTACTTGTGATGAAATAGAAATTTATCCTATGTCCCATATGGAACACCGGTACCATGGGGTTGAGTCCGTCCCTTTGGATGGAAAGACACATCACTAAAGACAGAGTCTTATAGGTGGAGACTTCCAGCCACTCCTCCAGCTCAACCTTGCCTTGCATTTGCAATCCCAGTATGAATGTGTCCTCTGCGGTGAAAGGATGGAGCAGAGATACTCTCTTCGTTTTTAGCTTTATTATTTTTCTGATAGATGAGAGGCTGTCAACCCCCCCCCCTTTAGGCATGTTACCATTACTGGGCTTCCCTTGGAGTGGACTGACCAGTGTACAGGTGCTATTTGGACCCTTGCAGCCCTGTGGAGTGAATCTTGCAGCCCAAGTTTTCACTCCTAGCAGAATCTCTCTGGGGCTCTGCTCCTCTCTAACTACAATGGTAACCCGATTGTTCCTTAAAGGAACAATATACCCTGATGATAAAATATGTTGTGGGCCCTTCATACAGCAAAAAAGAAGATATTCCTGCTGCTGACATATGTTTAATTCAAACGTTATTAAAACCATATTTTGGCATTTTTCTGATAGTGTGCGTTAAAGATGTTTTGCTGCCAGGTGGCACTGTTACATTTGTCTATGGAAAGCTTATTTCTGTGACACTCGACTTTTCAGTCAACTATCAGAATAGTGTTCTCTTTAATACCTTTTGAAACAAACCTCTCACAGTAGTAGGAGTGCTCCTGTTTTTAGTTTGTAGGAAAAACACTATTTTCTCATTATTAGGGTAAACTACCCCTTTAAAAACCTTATAGTAAATCATGTGAGAAGTACTTTGTTTTCCTTATTTGAACCAGAGACATATTTCTCATTGATTGCATGATTTCAAATAAAAAAAAAATATTTCTGAACTAAAAATCTTATAGTAAGGTGTTCAGTTATAATGACCTTTCTCTGTCATCCAATACAGGTTACTGGTAACTTTGGGTAGGAGATCCTACCTTGGCTGCAGCTAGCCAATCAGCTCCAGTAAGATTTGTTCCTTGGATGAAGATACAGGCAAGAGAACAGTTCTGCTATAGTTTTAGCTATTTTTTATTTTTCTATTAGAAATGGAATACCACCGTTAGGTGAATTACCATAAATGACAATGCCCTTAGATATGGCTAGCTCAGTATCCAGGTGCTTTTTGTGGACCTTAAGCCCTGGGGGGAAAATCTTGGCTACAAGTTCTTTCCCCAGGAGTTGCCCATTGAGGCTTCTTCTTAATTCATGGTAATCTGAAGACAGAAGATCTTCAGGAAAGGTGAGCAATCCTTTGAGTGCTTCAGGTCCACACAGTGCCCCTCTGCACAGGGGTTTTTCCTTTGGAGTTCCTATTGCACACTCCTGCACTCACTGGGTTTATCTATATGTCTGTTATGGTAACTTAACCCTTTAGCTGCTGGTTTTGCATCGTTTGGGGGGTTGTTGGCACTTTCTAAACTCGGTTCAGTGTTTATTGGGTTTAGAGACATGCTTTAGTAATGTTTGCTGCACATTTATTTCTCAGTTGTAACTTTGCAAAATTTGTGTTCTCTGCAACCGCTCATCGTAGCGACTTCAGAGATGGCTCATTTTGTTTGTCTGCCCTTGCTCTATTATCCGGTTAACGTTTTATGTGTGTTGGGGGGCTCAGGGGGCTTCAAGCACTGTTGAGGTACTATGTCTGGGGAAAGGACATTTCCCATGAGCTCTTTCTTTGTGTGCTCATTTCTGATTGGCTCACGACGTGGCAGCCATTTTGTGCCTTTTCTTGAATGCGTATCCTACGCAGGGCTTGGACTCTCCTTCTCTCCTCTGCTGATTAACCCTTCGGTTGCCAGATAAGTGCCTATTAGCAATTTCTGGGGTAAACCTTTAATCTTACACACTGTATTTGGGTGATTCCTTATACTTTAAACATTTTGACACTGTGAGAATGTCTAATTCGTTAGAGCTTGTGACCAGACCTAAGACTAAGGATGCTGGTGTCTCTGTGTCCCCTATTGCTCATTGCTCCTAATGTCATTCAGGGTTACCTAGAGTATTCTCACGTCATTTATGCCCAGCATGTTCTGCTGTCCCTGAGTCTCCCCCAGGGACCTCCAGCCATGCATTAAAGCCAGTTTGGGTACAAGAGTTCAAGGCTGCTACTAGGGACCTTAGGTCTACATTACAACTCTTTCCATCCCAGTTACAAGGGGTCTTCCATTCATGGCAGACCCCTTCTTCAGTCGAATCTTCCCTGCCAAGGAGGGTACTCCATGTATGACAGATGGCCTTTTAAATTTCATTGACTTGGAGTCTGTACCCAGAATTGATACAAGTTGCAGCAGTGACACATGTGAAACGGCGAGAAAAGAAATCTTCATAGACGCCGTAAGATCATTGAGACAGCTGGAAAGGCTGCGCTGGTTAAAGCTAATGTGAGCTGAACGCTGAAGCGGTGCAACATTGTATCTGGAATCGATACAAGATGCAACTGGAATCGATACAAGATGCAACAGTAGCACACAGAAGACGATCAGAGTGACACACGGAAGGAGACTGGAGAGGAAGTATTATAGATGCCGCAAATCTATATAGACGGCCAGAAAGTCCATGCCGGTTTGTGTAACCGTGAGTCAAATGCTTAAATGTTATAGTGAGCTATTGTGAACATTGCATACAGATTAATCCGGACAAAGGAGGAATATTTGAAAGTAACACAGTTTTGTGGTATCACTGTGAAATAGCGGAGGTTTTTCAAGTGTCAAAGGGCAATAATAGACTCCCACCAGTAAATCTGAATTAAATATAACATCTATTATATGCCGACATAAATATAAACAGAAGAACAAGTTGGTTTGTTTAAGTCGGTAAATTATAAAGAGTGGTGCACTGTTGCAAGCTGTTTGATCTATAAGCACGGATACGGAAGAATTCGCTCACATGTTGAAATGGGTGAACTGCAATAAATATTGTGTTCTGGTGTTAAAGGGATATTCAGTTCTCTAGTCATAAGGCCATATATACTTTAAGGTCACTTTGAGATTAACGAGATATATACGGAGAAGTTTTGGATGTGGTAAATACTAATATTGTGGTGATACGTAGGATATTGGTTAAACCACAATAAGAAATAATAAGATCATATACACCACTGGACATATATTATTGTCCAAAGGATGACAAAGTGACTTACAATTTTATATCCTTCTGTTTACAGGAGAACATTGATATTTTTTTATTTTTATTTTTTATTCTTTTATTTTTTATGATCGATCATTTAGTTAGTTTTAGGGCAATTGGGATTTTGAGATTGGAGGTGTTTGACAATAGAAAATTTAATACTAACTGTCATTTTTATGTGTGGATCCCTTCCTTGCCAGTTTTATACTGTATTGTATTTTTTTGGATATATTGTGTAGACATACTCTAGTGTATTGAGTGACACAGAGCGGATCTAATATAGCAATTTTTGGGGGACATATTCGAAGTTGCCCTATCTTGAATGTAGATTGGGACACTTCGGTAGGCGATATACATCATTGTTACCCAATTACAAATAATTTAAGATGTGTAGTTGCTAATCTATTGTATGAAGTGATTAAATATTATATCTTATATTTTGTGTGGGCGATTTTTGTGTATATTTCTGGTATACCTTATACCATTGATATAGATTTAGTATCAGCATTCATGCGCCAGACCTTATTTTTGAATTTGTATTTTTCTTTGGGCTAAAAGAGTAGAAGTCACCAGGAGTCCCTAAGGACAGTGATTGCTGCTATGTCCTCTGGGGAATTCCTTGCCCCTGTGGATCTTCAGGAAGCATATCTACACATTGCCATAAATCCAGAGAGCTGGCAGTATCTCAGACACCCGGGCGGAAGCTTCCATGGATGCCTCGATGTAGCCTCACAAATACCTGCTGTATATCTGGCTTCGTCCGGTTGCTTAGCAACCATGTGAACGAGGCCTGAGACGCAGCGTAGTGAAGGTGGAAGTGGGCTAACGAAAGAGAGGCTTGGATGGGTTACCGCATAGCGGGAGAACTCGGAGTGGAACGTCTTTTAACATACGCTAAGTTGCCTACACATTTGGTGAGTGCACCTATTACTTATTTGGGGCACTTGAAGATTCCGATTACTACACTTAGAGGGTCTTCTTTTGTTTGGGTTGTGTTCTTTGCCCTATACTTTAGGAAAAGTTTGGAAATGTATCCGTTATATTTGAAGAAGAGACCTGGGAAATAGAAGATCTTCTATATGAAATCGTTTACCCAAGAGTCTGAGCCATTTCTTTTCTGTTGTTCTGTGAGTAGAATTATCTTTATTTTTTTTTTGGTGGGACACAGATGTTTCTCTTAGATCCTCTTGCGCTTCTGTTTATTTCAGTCGCGATTCTACGTTGGACTTTGTCCTAAAAGGTGTTTGCTGGACATCATCCAGAAAGCTGCAGAGGAGGAAAAGGAGACATCTGGTTGAATTTTACCATTGTGGAATCTTACAGCTGCCTTATATAAGGTTATTGCGCACTGTATTTTTGTAAGTATCTCAGATTTGCCTGCGACCAAGGGCACTTTCAGTTCTCAGCTCTTCCCTTTGGTCTGACTACAGCTCCTCAAGTCTTCAATCGTGTCCTGGAAGCTTTAGTTTCCATCCTCCATCAGGACGGCATCAGAGTTACTCCATACATGGACGACCTGCTTCTGAAAGCCCCTTCTGAGGAACTTTTGCATCAGCAGGTTCAGGGGTGCACTCGCCAGATTGCCCACAGGGTTTCTGCTGTTCTGGCTCACGATCCAGTTCCAGCCAAGAAGCTGTCTTCTCTAGTGTGGAAGTTCATTCCCACCATAGAAACGGTCCCGTTTGCCATGGCTCACACCAGGAAACTCCAGAGGTTTGTGATCCAGGTGTGCAGGGGTTGGCTGGACCTTCTGAAGATGTCAGTATCACTCCCTCTTCATGTGGAACTGAGTTTGTCCTGGTGGCTCGACCTCTCCAATCTGCTGAAGGGCAAGTCCTTCCTGGTGTCTCTTCTGGACCACGGTGAAGACAGATGCCAGCCTCTTTGACTGGGGAGCGGTCCTGGGTCGCCTGAATGCTCAGTGTTGGTGGTCTCCGGAGGAGTCTCTCCTTCCCATCAAAGCGTTGGAGCTTCGGGCGATATTTCATGCCCTTCACCATTGGACACCCCACCTGGAAGAACGCCCAGTCCGGATCCAGTCCGACAACGCCATGGCCGTGGCTTACATCAGCAAGCTGGGCGGAACAAGAACAAGAAGTCTCGCCGCTTGGTTTGAGGTCAAGGCTATTTTGTCCTGTGCAGAAGAACATGTTCCTGCCATATCCGCAGTGTACATTGCCGGTGTAGACAACGTCATGGTAGACTTCCTCAGTCGACACACGGTGGACAGTGTAGAGTGGGAACTGCACCCAGAGGTGTACACCCTCATTGTTCAGAAGTGGAGTCTTCCTTACATCGACCTGATGGTGACAAGACACAACCGGAAGGTTCTGATGTTCTGCTCTCGCTGAAGGGATCCTCTAGCTTTGGCTCTCCTGTGGCAGACTGTGAGTGTCCTTCAGGGTCATGCTCACAGGAGTCAATAGTTAGTGTCTCAAATCTTTCTGAAGCTGGTTGGCTAGCTGCAGCCAAGGAGGGAAGGTAGGCTCCACCCCCTGCATAGAATTCTAGAATTGTTCCTGTCTACAATTAAAGGGGCGGATCGCCTACCCAAAGTTACCAGTAACCTGTATGGACTAAGAGAAAATGATTTAGCAGGTAAGACTAAAATCCTCTTATTGAGGTTAAATATGAAATATTAAATATATTTATGTAAATATGTTTATTTTTGTATGGACTCTTAGGGCCTTAAAAAATGTGCTTTGGGAATTAAGATGTAAGTTTATCAATTTTAGCATCCCTTTTTTAGACCGGAACTTTTAAAAGCAGTATAAAAAAAAAACAAAAAAAGACAATACAGAAATTAATTAAAGTGGCACTATTAAATTCCCCACATATAATACATAAGGTTCACAGCTACCTAGAGCAATAAGTGTGCATCTGTATCGTGTTTCACAGTAGTGAGAGTATAACAAATATTAAAATAAAAACATCAACTTTATTAAGGACTTGTAAAATATAAACACACAAAAAATAATAAAATTTTGATCATATGAGGGATTAAATAGTATATTGGCAAATCCTACTGCTGAAGAATCCCCATCAGAAAGACACTATATTGTTAGGGTAACTGAATCGCTGTCCTTGTGATATCTTACAACAGACCGCAAAATTATAGACAAAGTGTTAAATACTGTCTGCATATCATGACATCATTCACATCTGTGCTTAGTTAATGAAGTAAGGATATAAGGGCAGCTTAAAAAGTCTTCGTAGCTCAATCTGGTAAGCGACAGCAGTAAAAGGAGTTGTATAGTAATATCAACAACCCTATATATCAACCGGTGCCCCTATTATAACTGGCTACCAATAAAATAATTTTTTAAACTAAACCTTCGTAGCACAATTGGTAAGCATCAGCAATTTAAGGAGTTGCCAAGTAGTTTCCACAACACTATATATCGACTGGCGCACCTATCATAATTGGCTACTGATACAAAAGTCTATAAGTAGTATTAATGCCCATCTGTTACTTTTTTAATATATACTGAACTAGCATAGATAAAAAAAAAATCACTAGTCTTAATTAAAGCAAGGACTGCAGAAGTTCAAAGTTACCCATTCTCATTAAATATATCCCATAAATTGATCACAAAAAATAACAAAAACACCTAATGCGTTTCACCCATTAGTCGGGCTTCATCAGAGGCAAGAAAGTGACACGCTGTGCCATCAAAATATAAACATTATTTTTCTCAAAATCTTTATTTTACAGGATATTTGTGAGTATAACATATAGCTAGATTTTAACCCCTTAAGGACCCTTGACGGTCCTGGCACATCATGCCTGGATTTGAGTTATGGACCAATGAAGTACCAGGACCGTCATGGCTAAAATGATAGCAGTATGCCTCTGTGCATGCTGCTATCATTAATGCCAGGCTGAGACTGAGCGCTCCGAGACTGGGGCGTTCAGTCTCAGCCCTTCTTGCCCGTGCCAGTTCATGTGATCGCCGTAGCAACGATCACATGTACCGGCATAGTGACAGACAGAGGCAGCAGAGAAAGCATGCTGTCTGTGCCTGTCACGTCTGCCTCTGTCTCCGTTGTTATGAAAGTAAGGGAGACAGAAGTAGACAGGAGACACCTAGTGGTGAAAGAAAATACAGCAGCTAGGGTATTAACCCCTTTACTGCTGGTGCCAAAGGCTTGCTAAATGCAGGTCAATTTCTGACCTGCAATAATACTTTTTTTTTTTTTTTTAAACACAACACACTTTTTTTGTTTTACAAAAATATTTTATTAACCCTTTGAGTGCCAGAGTGGTACGGAACGCATTGCAAAGCAATGCGTTCCGTACCACTCTGGCATTCAAAGGGTTAAAAAAAAATAATCTAATGAAACAAAAGTGGAAGTGTGATTGTTGTGGAGCTATATAATACACTTACATACACCACCAAATGCCAGGGATAAAAAAAAGTGTCAAAATAGGGTGAGAAAAAGGGACATGGGGATTTTCACCCAGGGGGGACAGTGGCCACTTTAAACTGCGTATTTTGTAGGTATGACTGACCGGTCATACCTTTCATGCAGTCTCCATAAAAATTTAACCCTTTGTGCCCAACTGATCCCAAGAGAAAAAACAAAAATTGGAGTTTTTTTTACATTTTTTTTTTAATTTTAATAAAGTAAATGGTGGGTTATCCATATAAGTAGGGTATCAAATGAAAGTCCTATTTGTGCTTAAAAAAACAGTATATAATTTATAGGGGTGGAATAAAAGCCTAAGAGGGAAAACACTGTTGAACAAAGACATAGTCAAAAAGGTCAGAATTGCTCCGGTCCTTAAGTGAAATCCACCTCATATGTTCCCGGTCCTTAAGGGGTTAAATCCCTTTAAAATAAAATAGACTTGTTAAAGGTGACAGGTTCAGTTTAACAAGTCCAGCATGTTTCAAATAAATATATGAATGTGTTTTGTTTTAATCTATAAAGCAGTAGTGGATAACCTGTTGCTTTCTATCTGCTGTTAGACAACAACCCCCCATCATCCTCCACCAGCCATTGGTTAACAGAGGATTATTGGAGTTGTTGCCCAAAAACAGAGAGTCACTAGTTGCTCACAGTTGCCCTCAACCATATGATTATTCTCTGTATAATGAACGCTGCTTAAAGCGCCATGATCTGACTCCTAATTGAGCATCATAATACATGCAAACAGATGTGAAGTTCTAATTAATTGCTATCGGATACAGAGTTGCTGAAATAGAAATGTTGAGTATGGTCTCATTAATTACATGCCAGAATAAGTCTACTCATCATTAATACTGTTACACTGTGTTCTCTGCACTTCATTTGGAGTTAATGAATGGGTCTTAACCCTTTGAGTGCTAGAGGGGTACATAACGCATTGCTTTGCAATGAGATTCATACCCTTCTGGCGGTCGGAGGGTTAATGGGAAGCTGCTATGAAAAAAATGTTTTTGTGTTTTTTGTTTGTTACTTTGACCCTTTGAGTGTCGAAGGGATGTCCAACAAATTGCAGAGCAATGCATTTGTCACCCCCTTTGGCACTCAAAGGGGTAAACATTGGATAGCATTATTGGCTATAGTTTCTGCTGGAGGATTGGATTGATATAATCATGATGTGCCTGTCTTTTGCTAGAAATAATGAAAATAAATTTGTTTGTTAACAATGAAAGAGCTGAGTAATTAAAACTGGGCGTAGTTGTTTGGTACATTCACCTGGATGGCTTGGCTGGACTTTGTTTTGGTTCAGGCCAAGCTGCCTAGGCTTACTTATCTTCCGTGTCCTGTGTCCACCCGGCAATCCTTCATGTGGGGTCTCTCTAGGGGGTGTTTGATCTTTTAACCCCCTTGAATGCTAGTGGTCTCCATTGTGAAGCAATGTGTTGGACACTTATTTAACATTCAGTAACCGTTTAACCCTTTGAATGCCAGAAGGGTACACAACGCATTGCAAAGCAATGTACTGCTCGCCCCTCTGGGACTCAAAGGGATAAAGCAATAGGAAATGTTATTTGTTCTCTAAGGTGCAGGTGGTTTGCTCAAGAATTGCACTATTGTCTTTAGTACATCAGCCTAAGGTGAATATGCCTGTGTGGATAGCACCATAGGGGATAAACATCACCCTAGTAATCAGAGACTAGCTCTTCCAGTGATGGGTGCTAGTGTGGGAGGGAACACTACTCTAGTGATTTCTAGGAGGCAAATATAGTTGTCGATACCTTTTATTGAATAACTAAGCAGATTTAGGATGCAAGCTTACAAAACCTTTTAGGACTCTTCCTCAGGCATGTTATACAGATAAATATGAAAACATATTCTTATATACAAGTACACTTTGCCGTGTTTAGGTTGGAAATCAGAGAAAGTTCAGTCCAGACCCAGATTCTTTGATCAGTCAATGGTAGAGTAGAGTGATGTAAATTGAAGTCTTCCTCTCAGGAGTAACAGGTATTTACGATCCCAGTGGGACTGTTGGAAAGGTTAATCCACAATGTGATATGTGACAGGAATAGTCTGTATCTATCCACACCATTATGTAACTCATTAAACTGCAGCATTAATTTAACCTTCCATATTTTTCTGTCCCTCTGAGTGCGGAACAGTCCCATCAATACAGCTAATTTAATGTCCCTAACACAGTGTCCATTTTGGCAAAAATGTTCTCCCACTGGTGTCTTTGTCTTTTTGTTTTTAACACTGGATCTGTGGGAATGAAACCTTTTATGTAATGGTTGTCCAGTTTCACCCACATAAAGAGCTGCTGGGCATTTTGCACACATGATAAGGTATATTACATTGGATGATTTGCAGGTGAAGGTACCATTGATCTTATGGTGTAACTGGGTGTTTGGAATGGGTATCTTGTCCATGTTTTAAATGTGTGCACAGATTTCACACCTCCTTTGTTGCCATATTTTGTATTTTTATTCAGGGCACTCCTTACCATCAGTTGTGTTAAATTGGGAGGCTGTCTGAAGGAGAGTAGGGTAGGCTGTGGGAATATGTTCTTAAGTCTTTCATCCATATGAAATGTTGTCTTGTTATTCTGCATAGAATTTCAACCTGGGGGTGGTAAGTGACCACCAGTGGCACCCGGTTTCCGTTATGTGTAGCTCAACAGATTTTTCTAGATATGTGGGTAGCCTTCTGTATCTGTCAATAATCCTTTCACTGTAATCCTGTTTTATAAAGTCTGCTCTGAGTTTCTGGAGGTGCTTGTCATGGTCCGTCATGTCAGAACAGATGCCTCTGTACCTGATGGCCTGGCTGTATATTATGGAGTTCTTTGTGTATTTTGGGTTTTTCAGGTAGGTTGGTCTGTACATTGTTTTGTGGTACAGGGATGTGTGGATGGAGTTGTTAATACTGGTAGTTGTGTCTAGGAAGTTAATGTTTGTGCGTGAGTGACTGAGTATTAGGTTGATACTGGGGTGGAATGTATTGTAATTTTCATAAAATTTCAGAGCTTCTCAGTTCCATGAAAACTACTCTGCATTCTACCCCAGTAATTAGAAGTGGGAGTAGCCTTGTTTTACTCAGGGGGATAAACCCTACAACATATTTGTTTTACATTTTAAGTATTCCTATCCCTTTAAAAGTTTCTGCCCTCTCCCATAGTCTGTTGTTGCTTATTTGTAAGATTCCAGGTATTATTTAGGTTTTGGTAATGTCTGTTCTGCTGCAGAAGTGCAGTTTTTAGTCTGTTCTAGGATGGTCTTTGTTGGTGTTGGGCTTTATATTACTATGGACCACTGGTGACACTCTGTAATGTCAGTGCCCAAGGGAAAGTGTCTCTGGAAATGGTGGCATGAATACAACTGCATTACAGGGGACAAATGTAAATTGCACAGATTCTTGTTGATTTAAATGGGTCTTTTAACCCCTGGAATGAGAGAGAGGGCAGACAACAATGCAATGCAACGTAATGCATTGGAAATCTCTCTAGAATTAAAAGGGTTAAAGCCCCATTAAAAATCAGTGAAGTACATTTTGGTGCTGTTGGTTTGCCTCCCAGAACTTTAAAGGGTCGGTAATGTCCCATAAAAAATGGTTATAGTTTTGTAGAGGTTAAAAAAATTAAACTTTATACTACAAATCCTATCTCTCAAACTGCTATGGTTTGAGATATATTCACTTTCAAAGTTCCTCCCTCCCCTTCTCCTGACATCAGCGCTGTGCTGACAGCAGGCGATCCCGGTCTGTGGACCAGCCAGCGGCTCTGCAGCTGAACCGAAGTCGTGTTATAGGAAAAGACTTACTTCATTGGAAAGGTCTACAAAGTTTTCCTGGTTTGCAAGCACACTTTGTAGACCATTACAATGAAGCAATTATTTTTAAATAACGCAATTTCGGCTCTGCTGAAGAGCCTCCTCAAGTCGCACGACTCAAATCTCTTGCTGTCAGCTTTACAGCTGACAGCAGGAAAAGCGGTTTGAGAAATAATATAATTTTTTAACCTGTAAAAAACTAGAACCATTTTTTATGGGTCATTATTGTCCCTTTAACTTGAGACATATGTCCCATAGAGTTATAATGGAGAGGAAGGAGAATCTTATGTTAGTGTTTCACAACCACATTTATAACATTTGTATTTTTGAATCTCTTGGATGAATACATTGATTTGGAGACCACTCTAGTATTCAGGGGGTTAATGACTAGCACACCTGCAAGTTAGTATAAAACATATGTGGCGAACCAACAGGTATTTAACAGTTGTACCCTTTGCATGCCAGTGCATTGTGCAAAACATTTCTCCGCAATGAGTTGCACAACCCTTGAGCACTCACCCAGTGGGTTATGAAAATGTTGCTTTGTATTCATAAGCAAATCAGATGCAGTTCTGTGTTAGACATCCTCTAAGCTCATTTGTGATTCTGGAATGCACTTAGTGCAGCTGTACAGCCGGGTTCTATTGATGAGGGGAAAAAAGCTATTGAGCTTTAGTCACAAAATAAAAGATAAGTCATTTTGGAGCAAACCAGCTGAACTATAGACGAGAAATACAAATTCCCATGGTTTTAATACAATGTGTTGGAAACCTTGCTGGCTTTCAGGGGTTTAACCCTTTGAGTGCCACAGAGGTATGCAGATTTGCAATGCTTTGGATACCTCAGTGTCACTCAGAGGGTTAAAAGCCTGCTTTAAATCAATGGGTCATTTTATTTGTCCCATACAGTGTACTTGGTTTGCCCCAGAACTGCTCCTCTCTGCTTTTATACATAAGGCCCATTGTATCTAATTTCACTCGCATTCCACCTAACAATAGGGCTCGCGTAATGTAGTAACTGGTTACCATTTTAGTGATTAATAAATGCCTGGATGAGGATGGATGTTGTAGTCCATCAACAGCTGGTGGGAAGTAATTTGCCCACTGTTGGCACTGCTTGTGTTCCCACTGTTGATCCTCACTTATGTTTACCTGTATTATCATTTAAAGAGTAACTCTGATTAATCATTTTTATGAAGTCAATTTTATGAGGGCAGATCTTCAGGGCCAAACAATAGAGTCTGTCGCCCAAGCTGCAGGCTTCACTTTTTGCACATGCAGTTGCAGACTGCAGTGGTTGGACGTGACTGTATGTATCTCTTAGTCTGATTGATGGAGTTGCAGTCTCAGGAGTCTGAAATGGCAGTCTTCGAAATCTCACAGTTCAACCTTTCTCTCTCTCTTTCACATGCGTGCTTTCAGGATTAGTAGCCAATCCACTGAGTCTTGCAGAGAGTGGACTAGGGTAGGACAGAGTGGTACTGGGGAATAACAGTGAGGGATGGGGGAAACTGGAAAAGGATGTGTGAGGAAGTGTTGGGTACAGAAAGGGAAGGTCAGGGATGTGAGTGGAAGGAAAGGGTCAGAAAGAGGGTCTGGGGGGAGGAAGGAGTGAGACTAGAAGGGGAAAGAGAGTGACTGGAGGATGAAGGAGAAACTGGAGAAAGAAAAAACTGTGAGCAGATGTGGAGGCTGGGCTAGGTAGGAATTGGGAAGAAAGGGAACAGAATTTGAATGAAGAAAAAGGGGCAGGGGAACAATTATAAAGACTGAAGAGAAAGTGATGGGAGGAAGGAGAGAAAGAGGAAGAGTAAAATCGATTCTGATACCCAGCCTTGTTCCACTGTCCCACTGGTAGTTACGGAAAGCATGGTCTAATACCACATCCTTTCTTCTTCATCCACTGGTAGTCAGAGAAAGACACAGTTTGACACCCCAGCATTGTTCTTATGTCCTACTGGTAGTCAGAGAATCACATACAGACCGTCTGCCACCTCTGCTTTGTCCCTCTCTCCCACTGGTAGTCATAGAACCACACATACATGGCCTGGCATACCAGCCTGGTTCTACTGGTAGTCACAGATCCACACATATATATTAGAATTTTCCCTTTCCTGTAGGCATGAACACACCAGTGTCTGACCCAGTACTTCCCATTTTCACTGAGGTCACCTAGTGTAACCTGGAAGTATCAGGTGGAGAGTGGATCTTGGAGAATGGTTAGATGAACAATAATCTGAGGAGAGAGGAACCAGTGAATTCATGACTCCAGATGCACTGTACCCTTGGCACTTGCCTAAAACAGCTCTGTAGGCTTGCACTGCAGCCCTGGCTTCCTGGGCAGGTCTTCTACAAGAGAAGAAAATCTTATAAGAGAGCTTTGTCTACATAAGAGTTGCTCTTTAAAAAATAAAGTAGAGCATCCCTAACTCGCATTATGCACACACATCTATTACTCTGTTGCTATAGATAACATTGCAGCAGATGCACACTGCCGGAAAACGTTCACCTGTTTGCTAGGATCCTCAGTCTTTTTTTTCCCTTCTATTTTCTTCTAGGCATTTGCTAAGTAAAGTTGCTTTATTTTTAGTCAAGTTATTTCCACAGTTTGTCATGCTCAGTTTAATAATAGAAAATAATTCTGTATCTTGACAGTCGGCCTCTTTCCGCTACCTGTAGTAGTTCTCATTTTTGTTCTTAAGGTATACATTTAAAGGGACAGTGATTCAGGTTATGACATTAATCCAGAAGTGAGGCAAACCAGCTACACAGTAGGGGACAAATAAATTAGTCTTTTAATCCATTGAATGCTAGAGAGATGTCCAACTCCTTAGTCATAATGTTTTGGAAACCTCTCTAGCAATCAAGGGGTTAATAGCCCCAATTAAATCAATATAAAACATGCATACACAGAGACAAAAGAAAGTAGAGGGGAGCGCCATTGATGATCATATCTGAGAAACACAATAATTTGTAGTCCGTGCACCCACTACAGATCAGCGGTGTAGGGTGTGTGTAGACTGAACTGAATCCCTTACAGCTCCATTTAAAAAACGTAGACTTTGACAAAAACCAGTTGGCTCATCTACTCTGCCCATTTCTCTGTCTAATTAACTTGGACTAATTCTATGGTCTTAGATAACATTACAAGAAGTGCACACTAATTATAGCCAATTAACTGTCAGTCTTATTTCTTAATACAAACTTTAAAGGAACAATAACACCTAAAATGATATGGGCTTACACACACACACACACACACACACACTTAAATGCATTGCGCTCCATGCTAGCCTGTGCCTAAAATATAGTCTTACATATTTTCTCTGGGGGGACCTATTCCTGCTTATATCAGGGCTCACATTACAGAACAATATTAATAAGGTGTCTTAAAAGTGATGGACTTACGCTGGGGGTGTGAGTCTCTGTGTGCCTGCCCCTCCGCTCCCTCCCTTTTGCTCTTATCTCCCCTCCCCCCCTTTTTTTTCTTCTCCCTCTTTCTCTCTCTCACTCTTTTTCTTGCCCTTTTCTGGGCATGTGTAATATAGCCTATACCTTGCTTGTGGGCCATCCGAGGCCCTTTCATTTCCGTATGGAGGGCCGGGGGATTTGTGGAAGTTGCTTTTGTATGTGTTCTATTTCCCTGTTCCTTTGTATGTGACTGTGCCAGAGCCTTCATGTACCTGTTGTTATGGTTGTATAACCTTTGAAAATGTCAATAAACTTTGAATTAAAATAAAAAAGTGATCGACTTAAAAAGTGCATGGTCTTTAAATGATCTCAGATTGAAGAGCATTAGGTGCTAATCTCACTACATTAACAAAATTACCTCTACATAAACAATTAACTAAAATGTGTCTTTATAGAACCATTTCCCCATGCATTAACAATGCATATTTAGGATTAGATTTTAGGTATCTGGCATACAATAACTATATTTTAAAGAGGCTAACTAGAAGTACATGATATTTAAGCTACATTTTTAATCTATTTGATTTTTGGGTTTTTTCTTGTGTCACGAACTCTAAGAACGAGAACTGTACTAGTACTGTAGGTAACACAATCTTTATTAAGATACACAACGTACAGAATGATTCGGCAACAGCAAGTACACAATACAATATAGATAACGTCAGGAAGGAGAGTGCTGCTGTAGTGGTACCGAACTGAACCCAAGAAGGCAAGCAGGAGATAAGCCACCTCAGGTCTGCACCTGAGTAGTCTACAACAGGTCCACACTTGAACAGACAACGTTCCTGGGTAAGGCTAACTGTGCTACAGGTCTGCACCTGAATGCACCAGGAAGCAAGGAGAAGTCTGCCAGAGCCACTGAGAGCACCCAACAGGTTATCCACTGGAATGCTGGTATGCTGGATGCGCAGTGGACAGCCCCAGGTAACACCCAAGTGGATAGTCAGACAAGCTGGAACATACACGGAGCAAATCGTAAACCAGAGCCGCAGTTCTGCACCAGATTGGTTATCAGACTAGCCAGGGTCATACACAGAGCGGGTAGTCTGACAGAGCCACAGGTCAGCACCAGAATGGATAGTCAGCCAGGCCAAAGGTCATACACAGAGGAGGTAGTCTACCAGAGCCTCAGGTCCACATCAGAAGGAATGTCAGACTAAGCCGGGGTCATACACAAAGCGGGTAGTAAGACAATCCAAAGGTCGGCACCAGAACACGTAGTCAGACAAACCAGGTAATACACAAACTCAAACCAACTGTACTGGACACCACGAAAGGGCAACTGAGCATAGTGTCCAGGCAGTATTTGAGCTTTAGAACCAGGATGTAAGCAGCCTCTGTTAAAAACGGCTTAACATACCAATCAACACCAGTATGTCCAATAATTCCAAATCCTCCCTCTTTGCAGCATTTCCTTAACCACATGTTGAAGTCCATTGTAAAATATCCTACCTTCTTCCTGCCTGTACATAGGCAAAACCTCAGAAAAATACACTGACGAAGCCATGTGATTCAGTTCATTCCCTAGCTGAAAAAACTTTTTCTGCACTATCCTATCATCATATGAAGCCAGATCCTTAATCTCAAGGTCGACAACAGGATCTAACCCACATTCATGTCCTGCTGCATAAACAAACCTACAATACACCTTCTGCCCCTCTGAGCAGTAGCTCCAGGAAACACCCTGTCTTCACTTTCTCTTCATCATTCTTCTGGTGAATCCCTCTAACAATATCTCCAATATGCAATCTCTTCCTCCTGAGTTACATAGAAACATAGAATTTGACGGCAGATAAGAACCATTCAGCCCATCTAGTCTGCCCAATTTCCTACTGTAAAAAAACAAAACAAAACAAAACAAAAAAACACAACCTCAAACCTTTTTTGGTCCTTGGTCTTTTCTTATGTTAAGGACCGCCATATGCCTATCCCATGCATGCTTAAATTCTGTCACTGTATTGACATCTACCACTTCTGCTGGTAGGCTATTCCACTTGTCTACTACCCTCTCAGTGAAGTAAAACTTTCTTACATTACATCTAAACCTGTGTCCCTCTAGTTTTAGACTATGGCCTCTTGTCCTAACGTTTTTACTCTTTTGAAATATACTTCCATCCTTTATTCCTCAGAAACACATCCAACCTCTTGACCTACCACTGGGGACTTAGGCTGCCTCTCTGTCTGCTACCACATACTACTATCCTGTGCAAGAAAAGAACTGCGCTTCCTTAGGAACATGTTGCTGATTCTCCTTCCTCACTTTAACAGAGCCCACTAATTTAGCCAAGACAGCCTTTCTAACTGCTCTCTGATGCAATATTGACTTCTGAATTTAGAACTTAGCAGAACCCAAGGACACAAATACCTTTTCAGTATTAAAACACAGTTTAATAACTTCATCACACAAAAGGGAGAATTGTATACAGATAGGACAACACCTTGAATTACAAAGTAGAATAAAGAATAACGGTGAAACAACAATTGCACTGCACCAAACCAGTCATAAAAAAAATCTAAATATATAATCTAAGTGAGAATAACTATTTAGAACGACAAAAAATGCCGCTCTTGATCACCTCTTGGTCAACTAGTAATTAAATCTTACACACGTTTTTAAGTAAACACTGGCAAGAAGAAACAGAGTTCAATGATGCTGCAAGGTCAGTCAGCTTCTCCTTAAATACCCACAGCTATCAAAGAGGGTGAAACTGACACCTAACAAGTTGCTCATTTACTAGACTTGCTTAACCCTTAGTCGATCATATGTAATTAGGCAAAATATCCATATACAAGAATGTTTGTAGAAATTATGTGATCTAAAATTCCAACAACTTTTTGAATATTCTGCTAAATGGATTCAGTTGTCTCCACATACTCTAGATCACTGACCTGTAGTGGACACCTTTTGGAAGAGCTGGTTAAGAGATACTTTGTTTCTCACATAAACTCTCATTGTTGGAAGCTGATACTGTCTTGCTCCCCTCCACTTTCTTTTGTCTTTATATGCTTATATTGAGGGGTATCCATGTAGAGTGACTGTAACTTTAATAGGACGCTGCGAACAGGTGGTTTAGGACACAGGGAGATCGAATTTGCCTAGGGGCAGCTATATATCCCCTACAAGCATGTTGGTCACTTAACCCTTTGTGTGCCAGAGGGGTACGCAACACATTGCTTTGCAATGCGTTGCATACCCCTTTGACACTCAAAGGGTTAATATGTGTTTTAGAGACATCTATCAAATGTTAGTGGTTTGGATAACGCTATGAACCTTGCATGTCTTTTTGTACCTTTTGCTTTACAGTTTATCAGTTAAATCAATAGACATATTTGTACTGTGTGGTGCAGTCCTCTAAACTGTTCCATATATCTTTTGAACATAAGGCCATAATAGTGAAGGAGAAGAGATTCACCTCATAAGACAAAGCACACTAAGCAATCTGTACAGAAGACCCAAGCTATTCAGAAGGTTTGAACCAATCAGGGAAAAGCACAAGACAGCACTTAGTATGTGAGGAAGTCAGAGTAGTGTATTGGTCTACATCATACAAAACCAAATGTTTTCAGTCCACTCTAGGACCTTCATTGGCTTACAGACAGAGACACAAATCAGCCTTTTATACCTACCTGCCACTTATCCTGGATGGAGGCAGAGAACATGCAAGCGTCACTTACATTCCCACTCTACCCTACTTACACATATATAAAATTTTTTAATAAAACATATATCCTTTTAGCTATGTCAGATGTTTTTATGAGATGCATATATTTACCCTTAACTGTTCTATAACATATTATGGTATCATGGAGTTTCTCAATGGGACAGTTTGAACAGGGCGAGAGTTTTCTATGCATGTACACAGTTCTATGAGGTTGTCTTAATAATAGTGTATTTTTATTAGCATTTTGTATATCATGTATAACCTTGCTCATATTGTATTGTGCGTCTGCTATTGGGATTGGCGAGCCAGTCCAGGTTTTTTAATTTATCTTTGTGTTTGATGCAGTACACATGCTTTCAGCAGTTATGATTATGGAAGTCTGGAAGGTGTAAGACCAGTCAGTACTGGATCTACCGTCTCAGAGAGTTTGTTTGTGTCTCTTGATTTTTATTAGCCATTTTTAATTATACTTTTTTATCCCCCTGGTTGTTTAATTATTGTGTGAGGTGGAGTGTAGGAGCAACACTATTTTGCAAATATAAATGTCAAGGCTGTTTTTATGGATTTTGTGTATTTTGACTAAACTTTTTGTGTTGATTGCTCCTAAGATTTTTTTTGGTGGTCCCTAGATGTTTATTAACATTTTTATTATTATGATCATCAGATTCCAAAGGGCTGTACAATATTATTGCTTTTCAATTACAGTTAATTTCACTATACCGGTATATCAGTGAGAGTGAGATACTTTAAACCCTTAGATGCTCAACATCTCCAGTGCGTTGCTTTGAAATACATTTGATATGGCTTTAGCATCCAAGGGGTTAAACCTGTCACATAACATCTAGTTATGTATCTGCCATGGGCCTTAAAGAGATCGTAACTCTTTATATTAACAACATATTCTGCAAGTGTATATACTTTTTATTTATTTTTCTATACCTATTTTTTTTTCTGTTACATATTTATGTTGGTGAGTTCACCAACATTCAAGGGGTTAAAAGCCCATTTTAAATAAATGTAAATTTTGAGACATTTTAGTTGTCCTCTATGGCGTGATTGGTTTGCTCAGCTTTGCATTCTGTATATGGCTCCATGTGCTGTTTATGTGATTTGTCCTCTGATTCAGATCCCAAGTGCAAAGAGACAGCTGCAATGAAAGCTGACTTGCTGAGGGCCCGTAACATGAAACGGTATATTAACCAGCTGACCGTTGCCAAGAAGCAGTGTGAGAAGAGAATTAAGTTCTTTGGTGGTCCCTCCTATGACCAGCAGGATGATGGAACCTCAGATGATACCGAGTGCCCCCAAAACCAAAAGGTAAATCTCAATTGATATATTCTCTAAACATCATAATTGCCAGCAATAAGAGTTTTTCATTCAATTGTTATTCCTGCAGATTTTTGTGGCTCTTGATCAGTGATTCTCAGATGCATGCTGTCTTTGGGATGGGACTGTTCCAGGGGTTGCATGAGATGCTGTTTTTGCACCAGATGACCACATTGCTATGCAATAAACAGCATAGGTTGATTCAAAGAAAGTTTGTGGACAGTACTATCTGCAATATTTCTAGTCTTGCATGTTTGATGGAGAGCTTATATGTAGAGCTTTAGATCTATCTGTGGCACAAGGATGTATACTTATTTAGTTTCTTCAAAATACATTATAAAATAAATGCAATAAAAAGTCATAATATAAACATGCGTGCAAAGAGTTTCATTCACTTCATTAAAGAAAGGTTCCTTGAACAGCAAAAGGGTCAGGTGAAACAGTTTGGGAACCGCTGATCTAGATTAAAGTAGTAGTTTTATTACAGCAACAAAAAAAATGATGTATAAATAATGTATACATAATTGTAGGACTTTGATGCTGCATTCAACAAAGGCACTCTGACAGGAGACCCTTCATTGAAATGTTATTACAGTTTTTTTGCTTGTTTATTTTTAAATCAAACTGCACCTTTGTAATCTAGACACCAAGTGTCTCTATTGCTATTGCTGTGTATGGAGAGCTTTAGCATGTGACCAAAACTTATCCATAGACCACAATATGAAAGTGAAATATTTTGATATGGTCACTGTGTGTTGATGTTTGTAACCATTTTATTGACAAAATTGGGCTATAATAACTGTTGAATAAATAATATTTGCTTACTGGAAAAACTGTTGTTTTGTGCCACGAGCAGTCTTTTTGGCCCAATTCCACATTCGGGAACTGCAGCTGGTGATTCTCAGGAATTGGTCCAGATGGCTGTGTTATCTCTTTCCAGCCAGAGGAAGTCAGATCTTTGTTGGTGGCTTCAGGTTTCCCACCTGTCTCTGGGTTGACCATTGCTTATCCTTCATTGGGCTGTAGTCATTACAGATGCTGGTCTGAACGGCTGAGGAGCCTTGTTTGCTCTCATATGACTCAAGGCCATTGGTCTGACAGAGTCTTTTTAATCATCAAAGTGTTGGAGCTTCCTATAATTTACCTTGATTTTCTGCATTGGCCCCAGCTTCTCCGGGGTCTGCCAGAAAGGGTCCAGTCCAATGGAGTTATTCCATGGTTAGACAGTGGACCGTCTCAGGCATCATTGTCTGCATCCTGGGAACTGAGAAGTTAGCCACATGGTGTTTGACTCTATAATTCTGGTATGGGGGCATTCAAGCTGTGGACCTTGTGGCATCTCAGTCAAATTACAAGATTTTCTTGTTTTGCTCCAGGACCTGGGACCCTCTCGCTCTCTCAGTGGACGAGATGAGCATTCTGTGGCAGATTCCCCTGGCGTTTGTGTTTCTTCTCTTCCCATTGATTCCAGGGGTGTTGAAGATCAGGATGGACCTGGCACATGTAATACTGGTCATTCTTTACTGGCTTCGCTTGGTGTGGTTCTCAGATCTTCTCAATCTATCTGTTGCCAAGCTGCTTCATTTTCTACTCCTTCCAGACCCCTTATCTTAGGATCCTCTCTGTCACCCAGAGGTGGAGAAGTTGGTTTTGACATCATCAAGGCAGCAATCTGAGCAAGAAGGGTTTCTCTGATTTTGTTATCACTACTCTGATGAAGACCAGAAAGCTGAGGCATCACATGGTCTGGTTCTTGTGTTACTAGTGGTGCAAGGACCGGGGTTGTGGCTCTGGTTCAGGTGACCACCTTTCTGCCCTACATCCATTTTGAATCTTTGTTATGTGTCAAAGCTGAGAATGTCTGGTGCCCTTGCCCGTCCAGTGAGAGGATATTTTTCCTCATGGTTCTTCTGCTCTAGAAAAGATGATTCATCTGTAAGTAGACAAAAATTCCTCCCCCCACCTTTTTGGTTAAATATTTTTGATTGTTAATTCATGTTGTTCTCGTACATTCAGTAAAATGTAAATTTTATACCAATCTGCATTACTAAAGCAAAAATACAGAAGACAGAGAATATTGTTTTGCAGATTAAAATATTAAGTGTTGCTATCCTTTTAAGGTAGAGTTGTAGGCAGGCTTTTGAGACTGAAGCACAAGGAAGACCTGGAGCATTCTGGGGGAAAATAACTGCACCATAGGGACAAATAAACATTACCATTGATTTAAAATTGGATTTAAATGCTTTGGAAACCTGTAGGATCCGATGGTTAAAAGTCCCCTTTAAATCAATGGGACTTCAGGGTAATTTGCTCCAGAATGACTCCATTTGTTCTTAGTACATCAGCCTGATTGTCTGTGTAAAATACATCATATTCTCTCCATGTACCTGATCTATGGCCCTAAAAATCTCCAAAAGGCCACATGTGTTGAAATTCTAAATGGGGTTGAAAAAAGTAGATTGCATTGTGAAGCATTGATTAGAATATCTCTCTGTCAGTCAGGTGATTAAAAGGATGTGTTATGAGGGTGTGTGTAAATCGTACACTGCACCAGGCAATAGGAGCACATGTTGCTCATCACTGGTATATATTGTCATAAACACCTGCTGTGTTTTTCACATGGCACTTTTATAATGTATTTTTCAGAAGTGGCTTATAGACAGCAACTGCCTTTTGATATCTTGTTATTTTATTAATTCACTAGTTGAACAGCCCATGTACACGGGCCACATTGCCAGGCAGCAACGGCCGTGGTGCAGTCATGCACAGTAGAGACTGCCTGCGCCAAGGCTGATAATGGAGTAGGGCGCTCCGAATTCAGACTGTAGAGGACTGCGGTCTGAATTTGGAGCGTCCCGCTTCATTATCAGCCGCGGCGTGGGCAATCTGTACTGCGCATGACTGCAGTGCGCACAGCAATCTGTACTGCTCATGACGGCTTCTGACAAACACACACTTATTATTAAAGTGGATGTGTCACCTATGGACAACATCCCCATAATAGTTAGGTTATGTATCACAAACAACGAAAAGGGTATTTATTTTTTTTATTTCAAGCTTTGATGTTGTATAAACTTAACTTATAAAGTCTGGGCTGCAGCTTCTTCTGCATAGACTGAAGCCCGACGCTCTGCCTCTGCTCTCCTCCCTGCTCTGATGACGGCGGCTTCTGTCTGTAAGCAGGAGTGCTCTCATTGGCTAGATATCGATCTCCGCCAATGAGATCACTCCAGCTTACAGAAAGAAGCTGCCGTCATCGGAGGAGGGAGGAGAGAGGAGGCAGAGCGTCGCGCAAGCTTGAAATAAAAAAATAAATACCTTTTTGTTGTTTGTGATATATAATCTATTATGGGGATGTTGTCCATAGGTGACACATCCACTTTAAATAGGATAGCATCGGCTGTGTGCAAATGAAAATGTTGATTTAGGTCAGGTGTATTGATTTCTTACCCTGCTAAATATGGAATTAGAGCAGAAGCCATTTCCTCAGAGAGCAGCCTGGAAATGTTCTTACACAAAAGACGCGAGTAATGCTATTTGTGTCCTTTCAACCTGCTCTAACGGATAAAAGTAAAGGCCATTAAGATGGGCTGTTTGTTTATTGTTAGTTTTCTACACAGTGGTAGATATTTACCACAGTGCACACTAAGGCCACAGGCTGATTTTTATGCATCTGTGCACCCTAATCACTAAGCTAATGATGAACAATTTGAGGATATTCCTAACTTTGTGAAGGAATGTCAGTTGTATGAAATACAAGAAGGCAAATATTATGCTTATATTTCTCTTTACTGATGCTTAGCAGGAAAGTAAAAACTTGCTTAAAGTGTTAGTAATGTCTAAAAAAAACTTTTTTGCATTTAGAAGAGCTTAAAAAGCTGATCTAAATGCAAAGAAAACATATCTTCAAACTGCTATGGTTTAAGAGATACGGGCGTTTAAAGTTTGATTTCTCCTACTGACAGCTGTAAAGCTGTCAGCAGGAGATCCGTGTTGGTCGACACGGTGGCGCTTGAGAAGTGCTGGGATCTCGTTACTTACACGGAATCCCTTCATAGGAATGGTCTAAAACGTGTGCCTAGAAGTGCCGGGATCTCGTTACTTACACGGAATCCCTTCATTGGAATGGTCTAAAACGTGTGCCTAGTGAATGAAGGGATTCCGTGTAAGTAACGAGATCCTGGCACTTCTCAAGCACCACCGTGTTGACCGACATGGATCTCCTGCTGACAGCTTTACAGTTTTTTGCATTTAGATCAGCTTTTTAAGCTCTTCTAAATGCAAAAAAGTTTTTTAGACATTACTATCATTTTAACACAGAAAATATAACATAAAACGTATTATTTGTAAGTAGCGTATGCCGAGCCAATCTGGGACTAGCCACCCTATTAAATAGCAGAGATCAAACTGTCACATCCTCTTTCTTTGATGATTCAGTTCTGTTGAGGAAATACAGCCGGAAAGAATCAGGAGACCCCTAATATTTGTCAGGGTTGTGGAATTTATATCGCCCGATACCTGGGACATGTAGTTCCGGGATGCCGGGCAGGTACATTTTTCTCACATTTAGCCCTGCTTTGGGCAAGCAGAGCCAGACCGACAGCCCCTCCTGTCACTAGTATACCGGCAGTTGAAAAGTCAGTATTTGTGTGCATCCAGATGAGAAGGCTGTCACCATAAGTGTACACAGTATAACAAGCCAGTTAGTGGCATGGATTATCCCTTATTATTAGATAAATGCAGTGACGCATTCCACACACAGCCTCCACCGATAATAAACATAATAATATATTTACTGGACACATATCTGTGCAAGCAGAAGTGGTTCCGATACAGGCTTTGAGTTAGACACCAGTTTCGGGTCCGGGGTCCTTTGGACAAATTGACTTGGTGTCTGGAAGAGAAGCTGTGTGTGTGTGTGTTGGACCGGGAGGGATTCAGGTCCATCCTCATAAGAGGGATTACTAATGCACTGGAGGGTGCAGTGGGACCGTACTCAGTGAGCTAAAAATAAGCAACTCTTGAGCAAACCAACCGCACCATAGGGGACACACATAGGTTCCCCAAATTACAATTGACTGAAATCGGAGTAGGAGAAATCCCAGAGTTTGGGAGCCAGGGATCCCACAACTTTACTTCTGGGTCCTATCACGGACTTAAAAAAAAAAAAAAAGTAACTGCTGGCAAAATAAAATCCATTCCCACACTCCAATATGCTCTATGTTTTTGTCCACACCTAAGTTAAACAGGGATTTTAACCCCTTCAATGCTAGATGTGTTGGAGACCTTACATTCAAAGAGAAAAGGCGTTTGATTGAACAACTGAGAATTGTCTGTTGTCCCATAATTGGTTTGCTCCAGAATTGGAATATTTCCGCTTATTGAATTCTACATTGAACGAGGCGCTATTACGTTTCTAGCGCTCCGGCTACCCCTAACTTTTGATTGCCAGAGGGGTGTCCAAGCCATAAAAAAATATTTTTTTAAGTGTTTATTTCTAATTGAAGCTTTTATTATTTTAACAAAATTACTGCTTATTTCAAACCATTGGATGCTATGTATAATTTTGCAATTCACAGATCCAGCACAGATCCAGCAGTATTAAAGTATAAGGTACTGGCTGTAAGCTATTCTTGCAAGTGCATAAGTTTTTGCTCCCCAGAATTGCTCCACATTTTTGTTTTGTACGTACAGTCCTAGATGTTAAATACTCACATGCCACTAACCGTACCGTGTGTTTCCCAGTGGCAAAGCTTTGGCAGGACTTGGTCAGTTTTGATGTTTATGGCAGAATGCAACTACATCCTATTTTATTTTACAATCTTATCTTAGCCTAGAGCTGTAATAACATAGAAACATAGTAATTTAGGTTGAAAAAAGACTTGCGTCCATCCAGTCCAACCCTTTTCCTATTCCTGTTTACCATCATTGATCCAAAAGAAGACAAAAAAGCCCCTCAGTACAGCAATTTCAAATTCTGCCTTGAATGGGGGGAAAAATTCCCTCTTGATTCCAAATGGCAATCAGATTTCTCCTTAGATCAACAAGCAATAACTAAATATTAATCCCAATACTAACGTACATTGCCCTCTATGTTCTGCTCTTTTAAATAAGTATCCAGGCCCTTTTTAAAGGCATCTATTGTATTCCTCAGGCAGTGAATTCCATACCTTTATTGTTCTTACCATAAAGAATCCCTTCCGCTGCTGTAGATGAAATCTCCCTTCCTCAAGTCTAAGCAGGTGGCCCCTTGTCCTTTGTACTGTTCTGTTAACGAATAGGTCTTTGGAGAGCCCTTTGTATGGGCCCTGAACATATTTATATAGTGTTATCATGTCTCATGTTAACACTTTGAAACCAAGTGCATAATATTGCAAGAATTAGAAATTTATCTGGGAGACAATGTCCAGATCAAATAAATAGAGTGCAACTGTCTGCTGTTTTCAATGTTCACAGCTTCTGAATGATACAAAAGCTGTGAATACATTTCCCAGCTAGATTTCATTCACCACATAATCATATGTATAGAACAATATATGTTTATTAAAAACAGACTATGTAGTTATATCAATGCATCAAATAAACTATGATGATTAAAAAGGCAGCATCATGGTTGCTACACAATACCAGCAGTGCAAGGGTTAACCAAAACAGCAGACGTCATTTGTTCTGCCAGAATCATGTGAGTGGTTACTATCCCAGCAGACAATTTATGGACGTCCCGACACCACTACGCGTGAGATGAGATAGCACACATGAATTAGGACTCTCTTAAAGGAACCAGGCACCAACTGAGAAACAAAGGCAAAGATTCCCAGATAGCAATAATAGAGGGTTAATGATGAAATCACCAGATCACAGGAACAACAATGACCAATCAGAAACAAGATATCATGTGTCATCTGCATGCACTTACAACATGTTAGCACATTCTACAGCATTTGCATGCATATTTACACACAAAATAAACATGTGGCTCTGCAGTTGTCTGTAATTACAGCACAAAATTTGTTTTTTTGTGATGGGAATAGTATCTAGATATCTCTAGCAACCCCTATATGATCTAAAACTGCTATCACTATAAAATATCTCACAATATTTCTATATCTATGATTTGGCAATTAATTATTCTTTATAGCTTCCAAATTTGGCTAATATTACAGTCTTAATGTTATAGGTGGCAGTACCTGTTAGATTGGCCAGATTTAGTGGGGAAACTAATTTATCTATCGCAGAATAGATTACCGTAAAATCTCGGGTATAATACGCACAATTTTACCCCACCTCACCTTATGTGAAGTGGGGGGTGGTATTATACTCGAGAGTTTTTTATTTTAAATAAAATTAAGCCAACCAGAACCCTTCCCTCCCACCCCTGGCGCTATCCGATTCTAAAATGCCACTTTCTTAAAAAGAAAAGTCCCCACATTTTCAACGTTATCAGGAAACATGTAAACGATGTGAATCTTCCCCTGCGGGCGGCATGCTTGCATTTGCCGCCCGATTCCTTCAATTGGCTTTCAGGACCTACTGGCTCCAGCCAATGGTAATGCCCTGTGAGAATCTGAAGGTCCTCACAGGGCAGTACCATAGCCGGAAGGAAGCAGACGGTGAATGGAAACGTGCCACCCATTGTTTACATGTTTCCTGATGTTGTCTTCTGAAGAAAGTAAGTGGCATTTTAGAATCGGATATCGCCGGGGGAGGGAGGGAAGGGTTCTGGCAGGCTTAATTTTTTTTTTTTTTTTTTTTTTTTTTTTATAAGAGGGCAAAACAAGGGTGCCTATTATATATAGGCACTCTTGTTTTCCCCTAAAATCTTGGGTATAATATACACCTGCGTATTATACACAGGTGCGTATTATACCTGAGATTTTACGGTAGGTGATTATAATTCTAGAATCCTTACAGAAGTTTATACAGGAAAGCATATAGTTACCAATTCCAGAAAATATATAATATGTGGAGTTGTAGGTTATCAGCCCACTGGTTCACGTTCAGGTAGGTCAAGAATTCCCCAACAGCCAGGAAAACACTAGGAAAAACCCATCCAAAAAGCCCTTGTCATATTTGCTTTTAATACAAACAACTTTTACCCAAAATGTACTGTCCACCCTTATTTGATAGGCCAACCCTGTATGAATTATAATATAAGGTTGTATAAAGTTTCCAGAAAGCATTTTTATTGGTCAACAAAGCAATTAATGCTGAACAATGATATGATGAATTGGTTTGAAATATAAATCTTAAGAGTAGATTCTTTAGATTATTCTGCAGCTTTGATGATATCCTCAAAACAACCCACTGATAAGAAGGCTTGAGGGGCCATGGTTTATCTAGTATGAGCTCCAATAAGTAAGGTATCAATGCCCACAGGTTAAATAAGCAGGAAACACAGTGAGCTAAAATTGCAGATGAAACTGGAAGGTGATTTTATGGAAATAAATTAATAGTTGTATTTGACTACCCGATCAAACTGACAATGTTGTGCTTTTGTAAGACTGCAAACAACAAACCACACAAAGATATGGATTATGAGGAACGCAGGATAAAAATCAGACCTGGATGAAGATTTTCTTGTTCTGAAGATTGAAAATGATCCTCCATCTGGGACGAATGATGTGCCTGAGATGACTTATGGCCCTGACATCGGAAACATGTTTAAAATATATCAAGCATAAGAGCATGGTAACTTTATCAGACAGTTGTTTTCCTTTCCTTTGGACCCCAAATTTAATGGATTTTTTTGTTTTGCTTTGTTATTTCCTTGTGTAGCATTCAATAGCGGATATCGTTGAGATGTCTGGCATTCCAATTGGCTAGAGCATTGGACAGGCCTGAATTGTGATGGTTCTGTCTAAGAAGTGGTGCCAAAAAAGCTTTGGCTAAATTGACCTAAATTTTGGATCTTGTTCCTCTGGTGTACCTGACTGCTGACATATTGTCAGTTTTCTACAGGATACAACAAGTAACTGTGTCCTTCTCAAGACTTTTTAGAGTGAACAAACAAAGCTGATAATAATTCTAAGCAACTAATGTGAAGGTGCCTTCCCCCAAGAAACCATTTACCTGTTTTGCGATTTCAGCAATGAGCCCCCAGCCTAGTTAACTGGCATCAGACTTGGTGACAAAGTCAGAAGACATGCCAGATATTGCTTTTCGATTCCTTGCTTCCATTTGCTTCAGCCAACAAAGCAGTTCCTCCCTTGCTTCAGTGGAAAGGGGGAACAATATCTGTGTATTTAAAACCCTTGCGAAAATGATGTCTTTTGAGCCCTTGAAGGGCCTTGTAGTGTAGGAGATATGGAAAAAATAGCCAAAATTGAAGGTGACAACAAACCTGCTACACGCGCTGTTGAGAGTAACAATATGAGGTATTTGTGTAAAAGGTTCTAGATTTCGTTTGCGGATCAATATTGATTTCTTTGTTGGAATACCGAGAGTTGACATTTGGAAACTGACAAAAAAACCTCAGAAATTCTATAGATTGCATAGGACTTAGAATTTATTTTTCCCAGTTGATGATGAACCCTAGCTGAGGTAACATATATACCTGGATGGTCATGAAATATTGTGACATAATCAGTAGCATGTGTAGATAAATGATAATATGAACTTCTCTTTAAAAAGTATACCACAAGTTTAATCGATTTTGTGAAACACTCCTGATCAGAGGTAATTTGGGACTAAAATAGGATAAAATGGGTGAGACTGCCAGTCACTTTTCCTTGGGAAAAATGAGGGTAAGGAAAGAGGTCTACTTAAAAATCTTAAGCATCCTCTATACAATCTTGATTTCCATGTTCTGTCCCATTGACAGAAGAAAGGGCTAGGGGCACTGATGTCATTAGGAGATACCCATCTGTCTTTTGAAAGGAGGTCATGTTTATACCTCCTATGTGTACAGTAGTATGTACACCCAGGAAATTGACCCTTGTCTTTCTTGGCCTTCCCAAAAACTCTCTGGGAGAAAACTTTTTTATAGAAGCCTGAAATTTATCTAAAGCAATAAAGACTGTCACAAATTTTCTCAAATCTTTGATAAGAGAATCTCTAAATAAATTACCCTGAACTTCAGGACTTATTTCTGACAAGCCATTTCAGTAAGTGTAGGGTCTATTTTTAGCAGGATACACATGTGTTGTCCTGTGGCAATACTGTATTGTCATTGTAAACAAATGGGTATTTGAACCAATACTCTGAGGATGGAAACATCAGTAGGATTTTCATTAGATTCAGCCTCCTCGGCCAATCGAAATATAATTGCTGGGGGTCCCATGATATCCAAGAGTTTCTGTTGACAGGATTGAAGGGCTCTATCAATAACCTTCCTGGGTTTTTTTTCCATACATAATTATTGAACAGTATGGTTATCTTGTTCAGGGATATTGCATGCTTTATTATTATTAACTGTAGGTCTTGGCATTCAGCCCACGGTTTATTCTTGGCCAATTTATCCAAAGCCCACCTGACCTAATAGTCTATGTATTTGGATGCGTAATTCATTAGAACCCAATATGAGGACTAAGGATATCAGGTATTATCTGGGTCAAAAAAGGGTTAGCCCTGTTCATCTAAAATCACCTTACTAGTTTCCTTTTTATCAGTAACTGTATTTGTTTCAGTCTCAACCGTTCCTTTAAGTAATTTAGTTAATTCGGGGTCCTTTTGTGAATCTAGATACAAGAGGATCTATCACCTTAAGAGAATTTATATCCTAAAGGACAAAACAAATGAATCGGGTTTCTCCCAGATTTTATGTTGCTTTTTCTGCTGAACTTCCTTCTGAATAGTGTCTTAAATGCGGGGTTGAACTGCTATCATCATAATGAAGGTTAATTAACCTTTTCTTGAGACAGCATTATGTGTTCCCATCTTAAGTAGAGACACACTTTCTTACTGCTAAGCTCATCCGTAGATTCTCTAGAATGGACATGGTTTCTCTTTTGAGAACTTTTACCTTTAACTTTTTCAACAATAATATTTATATCAGGGACAGACTCCGAGTCCCATGCAGACCAACATTTATCAGAAAGTGAAGGTAAATTAGATTTGTGACTTCCCAACAGGGTCTTAGCTTGGTATAATTCATCAGAAATAGATGTGGCAAAGAATTCTGACATTTTATTAACACAAGATAAAATAGCCTGGGAGATTGATTTCTTAATGGAGACATCCATTATAGCTTGAATCTGTGCCTTAGGAACAGTAAATGTGGGATCAGCCAATGAATTATGAAATTCAGGACTATTAGCGTTAATTACCTGTGTTACAAATAGAGGTCTGGAATGTCAGACTAAAGACAAAACACACTGAAGTGAAATGCAGTTTATTTAAACATGCAATAATTACATAAACGCGATGGAATACAGGAAAAAAACAGAACTATTGCCAGGGCTTAGTAACAGACTTTGCTCTGCAATACGCAAGACAGTAAAGATTAGATATAAGAATAATGAAAGATACTCATCAACCAACGGGAGAGCCTGGTTCAAAGAAAAACACCGTCGTTAGACACAGGTGCACGGCCAGAGGTGCAAATCAGGTACACACTCGTTCAGCCCAAATACGTCTAAATATTAGTGTGTGGATTACAGGTTAACATACAGGCTACGCCCTGTGATATCCAATACTGCGCATGCGTATGTGCTTGGTTATATAACACTGAATATAGGAGATATCTCTAACTGACTCTCATAAACACTACGTGGCTTACAGTGCCTGCCCCTCTGCTGTTGCGAACCTTAATGCAGAGTATTAACCCCCAACTGACCATGAGGAGAGCACCAAAAAAACCATTCCTTACAATCCTGAGATGATGGTGATGAGGCAACTGTACTTCTTTGAACTGAAGTGGGAAGATCTTCCTACTGTGATCCATAAAGATGGACAAACAAATATAAAGTCTGGCAAAAGGAGGAACTATCTGCACCAATAATTTAAATCTAATTATACTGCTATACACAGTGCAAAGTGAGAACCGGAGATAGAGCTGAGCACAAATCTGTCTTCAAACTCTGACTGAAAACTTGCTGAAATTAAGTTGTGTAGTTCATGTATATTTGGAGAAAACAAATGGAACTATAATGGCCACCAGCAGCTCATGCTCTGTGAGAGGGAATCCAATATGTGCCATATCCAAATAGCAGGAAATACTCTAAATACCTAAAAAAAAGGAAATTATTCAGGAAAGGAAAATTAAAAGGCTCTGAAAGGAACATAGTGTTGAAATTTATCATCTTGACAGTATTCCAACAACCTCCTTTTATTTCTGTGTCTCAACGCTCTTTACATGTGTAATGTGATGCTGCCTATTTCCTAATTATTTTTGAAGGAAAATTAATAGGGTTATTATCAATAATTTTCTTTTTCACCCTTATTTTCCTGCCCTATTAGTGAGCAGATTAGAGGCACATATTTTAGAGCCATGTGTCTAATATTCTCTGTAAACTCCTGCATATTGAAGGTTAAATGCTATAGTAGTTTACTGACTTGTGGTTAACTACTGATATTTTGCGAGGCATTCCTACGCTTGTAATTGATTGGCTATCTTGCTTAGATACACTGATCTTCTTTCATTCACATCTATTACTTGCGTGCTGCAGGCCAAATCATTTGTTACAAATTCAGATCTATTTGTCTCACGGCAATACATGCCGAATCTTGGTCTTGCCCTTTTATGACTTTATGATTTTAATGTCCTTTTTTAAGGTCTTACTTTTGTAAATAAAAGTTGTTTTAATAATTTGTGCCCCAGCTATCTCCTTGATCTGATCCTAGTGATTGCTACATTTGATTGGGGTGTGCTTGGTGCTTAGTATTCATTTTGCTTCAGATTATTATGGAATTAGCACATACCCTTTGGTTTATTAACACTGATCTGTTCTTCATAAAAGTATTCTAACTCTTACTAATAATGTTATTGGTCATCATATACTCCTAGATACTATCGGTTAGTAATCGTATCCACTACTGAAGTCAGATTCACAGTTCTATAATTTCCAGTTTTAAATCTTGGAACTACATCTGGTTATCTCTGGTCACAGGGCACTATGCCATATGAGAGTGAATCAATAAATGTCAAGTATAAATTTCTTGTTATTACTGATCTAAGCATCTTTAGAACCTTTGGATATATGCCATCAGGTCCAGGTGCTTTATTCACTATAAATGTTTTCAGTTTCTTTTGGATCTTGTCTTCAGCAAGCCACATGCATGATGAAGGAAACTCTGTGTGTCTCCTTTTATGCCCAGAGTCTGACATTGTTCCGTTGTATATACAGTAGAAAACAATTTTTTGGACAGTATCAGCCATTGCCTTATCCTCATTAACTTATTCACCTCAGTATTAAGGCGTCCAGTATCTGCATTATTCTTTTTCGCAATTTACATACTTGAAGAAATGTTTATGATTTTTCTTCCTCTCATTTCAATACCTTTCTCATTTTCAGTTTTAGCTAGTCTAATTGCTTGTTTGCAGATTGTATTGCATTCTTTATATTTTTAAATAATGCAGCTGACCCTTCTGTCTTGAATAATTTATTTATTCAATTATTTCCTATTCCTCCTTTTCTCACTTGCTATAACTAGCAACAAACTCTCACATATATTGGACTGAAACCACCCTTAAAAAGGAGGAAAGAACTCAGTTTTCCTTTGAAAAATGACCCCTTTCATGTAACCATTATACAGCCCTTAAACAATTTTTTATATTTTTCTCCCCTTCTTTTTTTCATTTTCCACAACTGTTTGCCAGTGGATTTTACAGGTAATTTCAGAAGGGAACCATATAGATTTTAAGTCGCTTGCTCCATGTCATTTCTTTATGTCCAGTTTCTGAAGATCCCAATTGAAGCACTCTATTTTGGACGCAGTGACTTCCCTGCTAGACATACAGGTACTAGTTGCTTAGCTGGATAGTTTCATGGGGTTTTACTCCAATCTCTTCATAGTTCCCAAAAAGGACTATAGCTGTCATACTATTGTAGACTTGAAGTGTCTCAACCATTTCATGGGAGCTCCGTATTTCAGCATGGAGGCTTTGAGCTCCATCATGCTGTATTTTGCCCAGGGGGGTTTCTGGATTCCTTAGACATAACGGGCAACTATCTGCACTTTTCTATCCATGCAGTTCATCAACATTTCCTGAGGTTTGTCTTCCAAGACTGTCACTTTCAGTTCACCTGTCTTCCCTTTGGATAGGTATTCACAACAGTCCTGTCCGCTCTGGTGCCTCACATCTGCTCTCAGGGGATTTATTTGACTCCCTTGATGGACAACCTTTTACTAAAGGCTCCCTCAGAGGAGGTGCACTCAGATTCAGTCCTGCATATCCATTCTGGAACAGCACTTTAGTGCATTCAATCTCAAGAAACAGTCTCTCATTCTGTACCAGATCCTTTACTTTCTTGGTATGAGATATCACACTCTCCGGTGAAGGGGCTTTCTACCATATCACAAGGTTTGGTCTTTATCCCTTCAGGTGTTTCCCAGCCATCAGCTATGGGACAGGAATACATGCAGGTGCTGGGCTATTTAGTCTCTGCCCTAGAGGCAGCCCTGTTTGCATAATTCCACGCTTGGATGTTATAACTGGAAATTCACTGAAACTGGTCCAGACAACAGTGTCACATGTGTGGTGTTTCTCTGTCTACCAGGACAAATGCAGAATTTCCTTGCTGGTTTCAATGCCCCCACCTGATCGTGGGACAGCCCCTGGTCATCCCAACTTGGGGTTGTTACGATAGATGCCTAGCTCTGAGGCATTGGTCTCAGTCTATCCAGGGATCCCTGGAGCAGATCCAGTCAGACAATGTAACAGTGGTTGCTTACATCCGATGCAAGGGATGGACCAGGAGTGTGGTCGCATGGGCAGAGGTTCACTTGATTCTCATGTATGCAGAGGCTCATGTGCCAACTCTCCACCATTCACATTCCAGCAGTAGACAACATTGTGGCAGACTTTCTCAGTGTGGTTCTTTACTGACCATTACTTTACCCCTGAGGAAGTGGGTGGTGGCCCACAACAGCGCTAGGATACCATCAGCACACTCACTAGGAGCTGGTCCCTCCCTATGTCCCCATGTGTTTATCCTTCTAGCTTACTTACAGCCGGAGCAGTCTAAGAGAATCTGATACTGTGGTCATTGAACGATCACTGGAAGATGCTGCAAAGGTCTCCACTTGGCTGGTATAAACACAGGTAGCACAGTAAATAAGAAAGACAAGGACCGGGACTATTTCTGGGGTTGGGACCCCGAGATGCCTTTATACCAAGTTGTTAACATGTGACTGCATTTTTATCTTGCATTTTATGAGTTTAATAAAAATATGACACTTTTGATGCTTTTACTCTTTTTTCCTCTTTCCTTTCTCATTTCATGGGCTCATTTCATTTTGATTTCCACATTTGGGACCCATTGGGCCTAATTTTCTTACCTTCTCAATCAATGCTTTATCTTGCAAGCCTTCTTATTGGCCTTTCTCAGATCTCCTATTGGATTTCTCCCTAAGTTGCTTTAGAGTTTGACATCAACCAGCAAACTGTTCTTCTTTCTCTTTGCCCACTTTCTAATAGACAGGAGCAGCAGCTTCACCTTTTTGATATATGGTGTGTTGCCTGAAGTAATGTGTCCATTGCACATAGCCTTTCCAGAACTCAGATTCCCTGTTTGTCATCCCTGAAGGCCCGAGTTTGGGCTTGGCTGTGTCTAAGGTGATAGTGGCTTCTTTGATCAAGGCTGACAGTCGGTGGATGCTTTTTGGGCCTCCGAGAATCAAGCATCTGCTGAGCAATTGTGTAAAGTGGAGACCTGATCATCCTTCACAACTCTGTCAAACACTACTGTGTTAATGTATTTGCTTTGGCTGAAGCTGGCTTTAGACAAAGGCCCTTCAGGTGTTGTTCCTGATTCCTGTTGGACCAGTACCATATTGGTTTCTGTTCTTTGGTTTGTAGTGTTGATATCTATTGACACCTGTGGTTCATGTGGAACCAGTTCATTCCCAGTTTACCTGGTCTGTGTTTTGAGGGGGTTTTCTTCTCTCCCTCCATGGAATATTGGTTGAGCTTGGTATACCCCTTTGTTCCTGTGTTTCACACAGGATGAAAGAGATAAGATGATTTTTGTGTACTTACTTTTAAATCATTTTTAAAATGATTTAAAATTTGGAACACAGGACTTACCTCCAGGGGGAAAAAACACTGGTTTAAGTCCTGGGCAATGGGGTCCACTTGGGTTCTCTGTTCAGGGGATTCCCTATCTTGTTCATTTCTGTTACTTGTCTTCATCCCTGCTATACCTCAAACTGGGTAGGGTGAAGTGGTGGGTTTTCCACCTCAGAGAGCTCTTTACAAGTGGCCTGCCCTCCTGTGGAGGGAAATTCCACATGGACTAAGAGAAAAGGATTTATGAGTGAGTACACAAAAATCCCCTTATATAATATCCAAGACAAGTGTTTTGTTATGCACTTATTTTATTTACCTCCTATATCGTCACAAAACTTGTCAGAGATGTAATTCATAAATTTCCATGAAAATATAGTTACAAAATAAAACCTGGGTATGTCTGATGCCTGCCTATATGATTATCTGTCAAAAATATTAAATCCTGGTTGCTGTACTGTTACATGCTGAACATTGATGATTTAAAAAATGTTTATTCTTGGAATTGCAATGAAAAACTAAAATAAAAAGTTGAACAATAAAATGAAATACTTCCTTTTTGTAGAACTGGTAAAGAAATGAAAATGTCAAGTCACATTAAGAGCTATTTGAGAGAGTGTCAGAGAGCTTTTTTGTCTAAATCTGTCACATCACAGACGCATGGAGTTGTTTCGTTGTCACGACATTGACAGAGAGGCGTTTCCTAGACAATACAGAGTGAGTGAGATGCTTCTGTTGAATGTCACCTGAAAGCCGACTCTGAAAGACTGGAACAGCAAAGAGCAGATATGTTCTAATGGCTATGAAAGGGCACATTTTGTCACTACAGAAAAATGTCAGTAAGTAAATGGAAAATAATAGAGAAACTGTACAATGTGCAGTACAACAAATGGTAGTTAAATGGCACACAGGATAATGGAACTCTTTAACCACCTTTTCTCACTTCATACTAATTTGAATTTGCAATGCAGTAGAGACTGACTTAACCATTAGAATGCCAGAGACCGGGACAGAATAGGCAACCATTCAGAATAGGGTTGGGCAACCAGAGGCCCTCCAGGTTTTGAGGACAACAATAACCACATCCTCAACCATCCAACAGCTGGTCAGAGATGATGGCCATTGTACTGATCAACAGCTGGAGGGCCTCAAGTTACCCATCCCTGGTTTAAAGGACCACATTTTGAGGTGTTCCTCAGTTGTACTGGCCACACCTATATTCAGAGATGTGGTTGTGACTAGTTCTATCCCAGTGACATTGCACCATATGCCGACTCCTGGTTTATGGTGGTCAGTGTTTTTGTCAGTTTATATATTATATTTACTGACTGTTAATTAACCTGCTAGATGCTAGCAAGATATCCAATTCTTAGGTCTCCAAGTAGTTGGAGAGAAGCCATAGCTAACAGGATTATGCTTCCTATGTCATTGGACAGGGATGGGTAGCATGTGGCCTTCCAGCTGCTGCCAGGCTATTACTCACATTGTCCACCCGTAATACTGGTATTTCTTATGTGGAACACAGGAACTGTGGGGTAAAGGATCCTCCTGCTGAAGGGAAGGACATTTGACTAAAAAAAAGGTTCTGAGAGGCAAAGACTCCCTCCCTGTACCACTTTACCCCTGCCTTGAAATGTTCTGTTTTAAAAGTGACCTTGCATTGAATGGAAGTGGGGCAAAAAAATTTCTTGGTTAGCCTTCTTTTTAGTTTTTTACTCCTATGAATAGGGCTGTGTAATCCCCCATTAGATAGGCGTCTATCTCTGACCTGTGTTGTTGGTTTGAGTCAGAGTACAGACTTCAGGGACCTGGTTCTGGTGGAGGATGGCTTGTATTATCAGCCCACTCCTCATAGCTTTAGTTGAGCAGCTTACTTGCTTGCTGTGTAGGAGCTGGAAGACGGAAGAGGAAGGATTCTCTATCTGAGTGCACGGGTCCTATGAGTATATCCTGTTTGCTTGTTTGTCTGGCAGCCGTATTTCTCATTCTCTGTGGTGTTGGAGCCTGAGTAGCACTCTGTTGAAAAGCTATACTACTTTCTCTGTCATCCAATGTAGCTTACAGGTACCATGGGGAGGTGACAGCTCTTCCTAATAGATTGGAACAATTCTTCAAAGAAGTTGCAGGGGCAGAGCCTCCCTCTCCTCCATAGCAGGCTACCCAGCCCCTCCCCTGCAGTTAAGATTTGTTCCTTACTCTGTTAGGAAGGTTGTGAACAGTTCTGCTTAGTTTTAGTTAATTTATTATTTTTACTTTGATATGGGGTGTCCAAATTCCCATTTAGGCAGATTACCATTACTGGCTTCCCCTAGTGGATTGCCCAGTGTACAGGAGCTGCTTGTGGATCCTTTCAGCCCTGGGAGAGAACCATGTAGTCCATGTCTCTCTCTTCAGAGGGAGTCTCTCTGTGGCTTCTTCCTTTAATGGTAATCTGAAGAAAGAAGACCTGCAGAAAAGGTGGGCAACCCTTTGAATGCCATGTCCCACTGTTCTCTTCTGCACAAGGGTATCTTTGGAGTTCTCTGTAACTCCTGCACTCATGTTGGGTATTATGCTTCTTATTATGTCTTCTGATCTGGGAATCTTTGTTGCATTTGCCTGTTATGTGGTACTTAATCCCTTCCCTGCCAGTCTTGGTCAGTTTGGGGTCTTAATATTTCCATTTTATTTATTTCCTTCATGGTATCTGGTGTTTTATGTGTTTAAATTGAATTCCGCGCCTTTAAGGGCACGCTTTACCACATAGCTGCAATGCACCACTGATCTCTATGGGACAGCCGTTTCTGGGACATATCTCCACAACCGCTCTGTGTACCGAGTTGGGAGATGGCTCATTCTTCTTGTCGCTACTACCCTGATTATCCGGTTGACATTATCAGTGTCTTGGGGGCCCTGGGGGGATTCGATTCTCTCTTTGGTACTCTGTATAGGGAAAACTAAATTTCCCATGAATGCCCGTTTTGGGGGCTGTTTGCTGATCTGTTCCCTGTGCGGTCGCCATTCTTTTTCCTCTCTATACGAGTATCATACACAGGGCTTAGTCTCCTCAGCTCTCCTCCTCAGGTTAACCCTTTGCTGACCAGATAAGTACATTTTAGGCTTTCTGGTGTGAAATATTTAATCTGGGTAACAGTATTTGGGTCTTCCTTTACTGTTTTGACACTTCTCCTGATAGGATGACGGATCCACTTGGACATGGAGCTAGGCCTAAGGCTAAAGACCCAGGGGAGTCTCAGACCCCCCCCCCCTCATGTTTTACTCGTCATGCCACTTAGGGCTTCCTATGGGGTAGTCTGTGCATTTATGCCCCTCATGTGTTGTGGCCCCTGCATCTCCGCCAGGGCCTTCTAGCCATGACCATGAGCCATCTTGGGTCAAGGACTTAAAGTTCTCTATGGCACAGTTTCCCCTTTCTATTCAAGGGGTTCTTAAATCTTGGAGATCCCCCACTTCCTTTAGATTTGTGGCCCCAAAGGCCCCTGGCATTCCTGATTTATATGATTCTTCCTTTGAGGATTCAGATGGTGATTCTGAGGATGGTGTGTGTTCCGAAGGGGCTCCTTCCCAGTTTCATGGGGATCCCTTTGAAGCTGACCCCGAGCACTCTGATAAGGATCTAATTAAAGTGGTATTGACCACAGAAGTCCTGCACTGTTTTTCCTCCTAATCCCACTCTGGATCAGGTTATCCTGGATGAGTGGAAGACTCCTGACAAGTACCTTTCTCTGTCAAAAAGGTTCTCTAAACTCTGTCGCTTTTCTAAAGCTGCCTTGACTCAATGGGCTACTCATCCTCAGGTTGATTCCCCCATCTTTATGCTTTCTAAGTCCACAGTCTTGGCTGTGGTAGACACTTCATCTCTAAAAGATGTGACTGACAGAAAACATGAAGCTGTTTTAAAGGCTATGTCCATGAGGCCCACCTTGGCTTCTGCTTGGGTCAACAGGGCTATTGCTGTCTGGACTGATCAGCCGACTGCTGCTGTACACAAAGGTGCTCCTAAAGCTGACATTTTTTCCCTTTTGGACAATATTTCTGAGGCTCAGCATTATGTTACTGATGCTCTCTTGGATGCAGTTCAGCTTGAAGCCAAGGCATCAGCTTTTTCTGTTACTGCTAGGCCCATGTTGTGACTGAAGATCTGGTCTGCTGACCTGATCTCTAAGAAATCACTGATTTATCTTCCCTTTCAGGGTACCTCTCTTTTTGGGCCTGAACTGAAGACTTTCATCAGTGAGGCCACTAGGGGTAAGAACACGTTGCCTCAAGCTCCTAAACGCACCCCTCAGGTGAAGAGGCATCATCTTTTTCATCCCAAACAAAGCAAAGCATTTAGGGCAAACCCAGTGGCACCTCAGACCCCACGTTCCACCCCCAAGTCCAAGCAGCAGTGGAGGTCTAAACACACCTCCGCCAAACCTAAACCCATCAAACCTTCTTCGGCATGACTCACCGAACCCAGGTCTGTGACCAGTAGGGGGTCGCCTGCATGACTTTTTGAGTGTTTGGACAGGCTCTTTTGCGGGTCAGTGGGTATTACAGGTGGTTTTAGAAGGATACAGGATTCCCTTCAAATCCCTACCCCCCCCCCCCCTTTCAGGTTCTTCCTTTCTCACTTCCCCTCAGGGATAAGAAAAGCTCAGGCTTTTCAATGGGGCAGTTCAGTCTCTTTTGGACAAGGGTATACTGGCACCAGCTCCCATACAGGAGAGAGGTGTGGGGTTTTATTCCAACCTCTTTGTCGTTCCCAAGAAGGATGTTGGCTGCCTCCCTATCCTGGACCTAAAGGATCTCAACAAGTTTGTGGTCACGGTACAGGATGGAGTCCTTGCACTCTGTCATCGCAGCAATGTTTCCAGGGGAATTTCTGGTGTCTTTGGATCTTCAGGATGCCTATCTTGCACATCCCTGTGCATCAGGACAGTCAGCAGTACCTCAGGTTTGCCTGCGAACTTGGTCACTTCCAGTTCATTGCTCTCCCTTTTGGGCTTACAACAGCTCCTCAGGTGTTCAGTCGAGTTCTGGGTGCATTGATTGCTTTCCTGCATACCAAGGGGATTCAGGTACACCTTACATGGATGACCTTCTCCTCAAGGCCCCTACCAGGGACCTCCTGGACCTCAAAGTCCAGGACTGTGCTCAAATCCTACTCCAACACAGTTGGATTCTGATCATGGACAAGTCTGCTCTGGTGCCCTCACAGAACCAGGTGTTCTTTGGTCTCCGCTTCAATACTCTGTGGAATTTGGTCTACCTGACGGAGGACTCTATTCAGCAGCTCACCTCCAGGGTGTCTTCTGCCCTGTCTTGGAAGTCAGTTCCAGAAAGGACGTTCTCCTCCCTGGTGGGGAAGATGATATCCACCATGTGGTACCATTTGCCATGACTCATGCCAGGGAACTTCAGAGGTTTGTGACCCGAGTTTGCATAGGGAACCCAGACCTTCTGGATCAACCTGTCTCCCTTCCTTTGAAATTAGCACAGAGCCTTCACTGGTGGTTGAACCTGGCCAACCTGGAGAAAGGGAGGCCATTTGTGATTCCATACTAGACCACTGTGACGACGGATGCCAGCCTGCTCAATTGGGGAGCAGTCTTCGGTCACCTAACTGTTCAGGGCCGTTGGTCAGAAGAGGAGACTCTTCTTCCCATCAGCATCTTGGAGTTCAAGGTGATTTCCCATGCTCTAAAATATTGGTCCTCTCATCTGATGGGGTGCCCAGTCCAAGTCCAGTCCAACAGCGCCACGGCCGTGGCTTACATCAACAAGTAAGGAGGGACCAGAAGTCCCACAGACCTCTGCCCTCTCTCTCTTTTTTCAGAGACGCATTGCAACCTTACCAGATGTCAAGGTCTTCTTTTAGGGTGTCGCTCATGCTTTCCCTGCTTATAAGGCTTCTACTTCTCAGTGGGACCTTAACCTTGTTTTGGGAGTTTTGCAGTGGCCTCCTATTGAGTCCTTGGCTACCAATTCCTTGTGTCTTTTGATGTGAAAGGTGGCTTTTCTTTTAGCTGTAGTCTCTGTCCACAGAGTGGCTGAGTTGCAGGCTTTGTCCTTTCCTGGTTTTTCACAAGGATAATGCTGTTCTCATTACCTCCCAGGAATTTCTTCCTAAGGTGGTCTCTGAGTTCCACATCAGTAAGGAGATTTTTGTGCGTTCCTTTTGTCCTGACCCTAAATCTGACAAGGAGAGGGATAGCCACTTGTTGGATGTGGTGCACTGCCTTAAGTTCTATGTGCACTGCACTGAGTCCGTCAGACTGATGCACTTTTTATCATCCCTGAAGGTCCCAGGGCTGGCAAGGCGGCATCCAAGGTGACTATTGCATCTTGGATCAAGTCTACCATTTGCAAGGCTTATGAACTCAGGAAGAAACCTGTTCCATTTCGCATAACAGCGCATTCCAGTAGGTCTGTTGGGGCCTCCAGGGCCTACAAGAATCAGCCCCCTGCTGATCAACTGTGTGAGGCGGCCACTTGGTCCTCTGTGCACACTTTTGCCAAAGACCACCGTGTTGATGTCCTGTCTACGGCTGAAACCAGCTTTGGCAGGAAAATCCTGAGCCAGTTTTGCCTCCTGTGCCTTATTGCTCTTTATCTTTTTAGTCCTGTTGGCTCTTGTTCTTGAGTGCTGTGTTACTGTTATTCAGTGTCCACTGACACTTTGTTAGTTTGGGCTGTTCCATGTCTGGATAGTCCATGGGAGCTCTGGTATCATGGGGACCGGCGCTTGGTCCTTTCCTTCATTTTCCCACCCTGGAAAATCAATGTTGGTACATCCCAATGGTACCTGTAAGCTATATTGGACAACAGAGAAAATAGGATTTTAGTCTTACCTGTTAAATCCTTTTCTCTTAGTCCATATAAATTACAGGTCTCTTGATTACAGGGAACTTGATTGGTTTTCTGTGGCTGGATGTGAGTCCTATTGGGTCCATGCTCACAGGAGTTTTCCTCTTCTTCTCGTTATCTAGCTCAGTAGGTTTTAGATCACAAATCTAACTGGAGGGGAGTGGCTGGGTAGCCTGCTATGGATGAGAGGGAGGCTCCGCCCCTGCAACTCTTTGAAGAATTGTTCCAACCTACTAGGAGGACTTGTTGCCTCACCATGGTATTTGTAAGCTATATGGACTAAGAGAAAAGGATTTAACAGGTAAGACTAAAATCCTATTTTATTGCTATCCGTCTATATTCCTATGTTGCTATGCAGTGGGATTTTCTGCATTTGCTTATTTTGCCTTTGTAATTTAGTTTAGTTTACTTTTTATTTTCTTATTTTGAGCACAGCCTTGCTGACCCTCTTCCTTTTGGACTCTTACTATGTGGAGGCAGGTTTCTTTCTCCTTGCTTACCACATTAACCCTTTATAGTTAGATAAGTAAAATATCGGAGTACCTTTATTCTACTCTGACAGTTTTACTTCATACCTAAAGGGGTCTCTTGGCTATGTCTGAGCATAAGGGAGACATGGGCACCAATAGGGCTACAAAGGTTTTGGGGCTCACTTTAACCCATTGTTCCTCATGGCAGATTTGTCTTCTAGGGAATTTTCTGATTCTCTGTGGCCCCCACACAACCTCAGGGGACCTCATCTGTTGAACAGGATACTGCATGTGTTAAGACCTTAATTATACATGAAGAGGGTTTTAGACTCTTGGTTCATGGCCTATCCTCTGCCCTCCAAAAGGCTATTGAGCCATGATATAGAGCCTGAAGCGCCCATTGTTGTGGATTACTCCACTGAGGAAGGGTAAGCTGATGCAGACAACCTGGATTCATCCTTTTCTGTTGGGGATTCTTATTGTTAAGAACCTGGTTCATCCACTGACTCTTATTTGTGTTCTTCTGGGGATGTTTAAAGCCTCAAATGATAGTTCCTCTTCCACTGATATTTTCAAGAGATGCCAAAAGGAGGTTGCCATTTTTCCTTCTCAACAGAAAGGGTACTCTTGAAGAAATGAAGGATGCCTAACAGGAGGCTATTCCTTCCTCTCTTTTGAAGGCAAATGTTGTAGCCTCCGGGGCCACTTTAGGCCCTGTATTTACTGTTGCATGGCTAACTAGATCTAATGCTGTTGAGGGGATTAGCTTTTGGATGCCATCCAAGCGAATGCAGCTAAGGAGGATCTGGTGGTGATTATATCCAAAATCCTTGAGGTGAATGCATAGCTAAGTTACCACTGATATCACTAGGTTCACCAGAAAGGTCTCGGTTTTCTCTGTTGCCAAGTGTTGCTTTCCGTGGCTGATATGGTCAGCTAACGAGTTTTCCAAGAAGTCCTTGGTGTTGCTTCCATTTGTGGGCAAGCAGCTGTTTGGATCAGGACTGGTGAAGATTATCAGCCATGCCACTAGATGCAAGAGTACTTTTTTGACTCATTTTTTTCACAGAAGATGCATGAATTTTGTATCCTCTGTCTATATAGATATGCTTCCAGAGCACCAGTTCCCTCAGGTACACAGGTGCGTTCCACAACAAACCCCAAACAGGCCTGCACAGCCAAAAAGCCTGTTCAGAAGCCCAAAACTGAGAAGGCAACCTCCGCATGATTCATAGGAGTCTGATCTTCACTTCATCATGAAATGTGAGCCGTTCCTGTGGATGACCAGTGGATTTTGCAGGTACTTTCAAAAGGGTACCATATAAACTTCAAGTCTCTTCCTTAATGTTGCTTTTTATGACCAGAGTTCCTTGCGATCCTGAATGAAGTGATATAATTTTAGAAGCAGTCTCTTCCTTGCTACATATGCAGGCTTTTTGTAGCTGTTCCTTTTCAGGAAAGGTTAACTGGAGTCTACTCTAACCTTTTCGTAGTTGCTAAAAGAAGAGACATCCTATTCTGGACTTTCAGCTTCACCAAAGCTTGGATCCCAGTAACTGCCCAGCAATTGTGAGATCAACCAGAGTGTATTAGACTCTGTCTGTGGACCTGATGGTCTCACAGCTTAATTACAAGGTTCCTTGGCTCTGTGCTATATTTTAGGATCCTCTAGCTCTCATAGTGGACACAATGGTCATTCCATGTAATTTTCCCATGGAGTACATGTTTTCTTTGCCCCCCCCCCCCCCCCCCCCCCGATTCCCAGAGTGCTGAGAAAAAAACTGGAGCAGGCTCATGTCATTTTTATTGCCCCATTCTGAGCCCCGTTGGTGTTCCGTTTGATGAAATATGATTTTAGTCATTTGGATGCTATAAAATCTGAGTGGGCCCTGGGAATAATAAATATGGGACAATTACAAATGTGAGCTTGAAATAAATGCTTTTTTATTTTCTGACAAAATAGATGTGGACAGCACTTTGCTATTGAGACATAAACCCTATATATTACTCATATTTGTTTTTTATTACCTAAGTTCCATGTTCCTCATGCACTTAGGTTTTAAGTAAACTCACTAATATATTTACTGCCCCATCAGTGATGATAGGCTGCATTTTAACTGACACAAAATCTGTACTAAGTTGGAACTAAACTGGCCTACTTCATATATTATAGGGCTGCTCCTTAGTGTATTACATTGAACCTTGGAATACATACTCTGTTCTGTTGTCTTATCTCCTGCCTGTTGAGTGCCAGAGATGTAGTCAGTGCATTGAGTTGCAATGCTTTGGCTATCTCTCTTCCACTATGAGGGTTGATAATATGTCTGAGGTACAGCTAGTGTATGTTTTTATGTGTTTTACACCCTGGGTGTATGTGTATGTCAGACAATGCAGTAAAAGGAAAGAAAAGGCATGACTGGGCCTGTATCTGACCCCTTGTGGACCAAAGAGCTGTTCAGTTTGAGCAATGCTTTGCAAAGCATGTGCTACTCATCACTCTGGACCTTGAAAGGTTAATCAGTGTAATTTTAGTAAAGAACAGATACCAGCACTCTGTCATAGGTATCATTTAGTGGGATTGGGAGAGGAACTTTTGAGATATTCAGTGCTACACTGTTTTTTTATTCCGTTGGTGGCAATATTTTATTATCAGAGAATATCCCCCCTATTTTTTCCTCTTTCATTATGTAGTTCAACATTCTAAAATAGCTGAGGAAAAATATTTTATTTCTTTATATAACAGTTAACGGAGTGTCCAGGGTCAATGGAGACATGCTCGAATGGAATCAGAGTGGACAGAGGACACACATTTACTGTTGAATAACACTGATTTCTCTTGCGTCCAATATGGAACACAGTTACTCCAGCTCATACACCGCCCACTAACTCTCAGAATTTGTGTGTCCTGCTAGGAGGTTTTTATTATTTTTCCTATTGGATATGGGGCAGTATAATGCCCCACTGAGTTGGTTACCATCACTGGGCTTGCCCGGAGTGGATTGACTAGTTCACAGGCACCTTGTGGATCATTCAGCCCTGTGGAGGGAATCTTGCAGCCAAGTTTGCCCTCATGACAGGGTCGCTTGAGACTTTGTCCTCTTTCTATGATGGTAAGCTGAAGACCGAAGACTGGTGAATAACACTTTGGGTGCCTTGGTCCACTTTATGTCCCAACCTGTGTTGCCTCTCCATACAGGGGCTGGTGTGAGCCTGGGAAGGATCTGGCATTCACTATGTGTATTTTAGTATCTATCTGTTTCTGTCAGAGGGCTTTGTAGTGAGGATGGCTGCTTTTCTCTATGGAAAAGGACTAACCCATTCTCTGCTGTTTTGCTTATTTACTGCATTTGTATTGCTTTGGGTGGGGGGTAATTTTCCCCTTCCCACTACTTGTATGTTAGGTTTTTGACCCATCAGATGTTCTCTGGAGTTTTGAGTCTTTTGACAGCATTTTAATTTTAGATCAGTTTTAGTGCAGCGGCCCTTTTAAGAGTCCTCTTTCGGATATCTTTGCTCCTTTGACTCCTGTGGGGAAAACTTCTATGGGACATCATATATCTGTAACCGTTTGAGCTACAACAGTCACAGAGGGCTCTATCTTCTTGTCTCCTCATGCCCCTAGCATCCACTTTCTGAGTGTACAGGGGGCTTTTGGCAACCAGTGAACAGAGTTGTAGACATTGCTAGGCAATAAGCAATGGAGAAGTCTATAGTACCCAGAATGCACGTTTCTGTGGCTTTCTTTCGAATGGCTGACAGTGCTGCAGTGCCATTTTAATTCTGTCATGCTTACCCTATGTAGAGGCTGACTCTCCTTGATCTCCTTCCCCATATTAATCCTTTGCTTGCCAGATAAGTGTATCTATTGGCTGTTAAAGTGTTATTTTATTTTGGGGACATTCTGTAGTGTTTACTAGTGTTTGGGACACTTTTTGTTGCAAGTGTGTCAGACTCTAGGGGGCATGAGGTTAATCAAAGGCAAAGGATTAAATTCTTCCCTTACCCCCTCATGTATTGTTCCTCTTGCCACATGGGGCTACCTAGCCAGTATCCAGGGTCTCTATGCTCTTCATATGCAGTGACCCCTACTACTCCACTGGGCTCCTCTAGCACAGATCAAGAGCCAGCATCTGTCTAAGGGGTACTAAATTCATGGAAGCCTTTACCTACATTTAAAGTGATAGTAATACTTACATTTTACTAAGTTCCATCTTGCAGCCCTTAAAAAAGAAATGAAATGCCCCCAAGCAAACCAAGCACACGTAGAAGACCATTCCAGTGAAGGATTTATTTTGCAATAACACAATCTTGGCTATGCTGTAGAGCCTTTGCTTGTCCAGGGACCGGATTCCCCTGCAGTCAGCTAGAGCGCTGACGTCAGGGAGGGGGGAACTTTGAAAGTGATTATCTCTCAAACCATAAGGGTTTGCCTGTAGGGGCCGTCTCCTCCGCATCCTCCGTAACGGACCAGTGGGTTTTGCACGTAATCTTATATAAATATCCCTCTATATTGGTTCTTTTTGTCAAAGGATCCGAAAAATCTAGACAAGGCAATACTATTCCAGGAGGATATGGACTCTCTGCTGTAAAAGGCGGTACTGGTGCCAGTCCCAGCCCCTGTGCACTCTTCAGGTTTCTATTCCAACCTGTTTGTGGTAGAAAAGAAGGGTGGTGCTGCTGGCCCATTCTGGACCTCAAATGCCTCAACAAGTATGCGGTCACTATGCACTTCAAGATAGAATATTTACTTTCTTTCGTAGCTGTGATGTGTCCAGGGGACTATCTGGCTTCCTTGGATCTTCAGGACATGTACTTCCATGTCCCAATTCACCCAGATAGCCAAAGCTTCAGCCTTCATCGACGCACAGGGCATTTGGCTGATGCCTTTTCTGGATGATTTTCAAATCAAGGCCCCTTCAGAGGAGCTCTTGGGTAGTCCTGTTCAGGACTGTGCCTGCATTCTAGTTCAACATGAGTGGACCCTGCAGACGTTCTCTTCAATTCCTTCCCAGATCCTGGTTTTCCTGGATATGAGATTAGACACCTGTCAGAGAAAGGTCTTCCTCTAGGAGGAGAAGATTTTATTTCCATCTTATGATGTGACTCAGGCACTAGAGTGGTTCTCGGCCATGATCAAGGCCTTCATGAGTATGTTGGTGTAGGCCCTGGATACATTTCTGTACTCTCAGTCCCACATAAGGGAGCTGCAGATGGATATTCTCAGGAATTTGTCCAGGAATCAGGAGCATCTTCTTCAGCAGATCTCTCTCTTCCTCTCTCTCTCTCTCGTGTTACATCAGCCAAACCTGGAGCAGGGGAGGCCCACTGTGATCCCAGAGATGTCAGCCAGAGGGGCTGGAGGACTGTCCTCTGTTACCTTGATATCCAGGGCAGGTGGACTCCGGTTCTCTCAGGGGTTACAGTCAGAGAAATTCTCAGCAAGACGGCTTGGAGGGAAGTGAAGGCTCTTTTGGGAAGAGGAGCATGTTGAGCAGCTGTTCACATTCCAGAGGTAGAAAATGTCCTGGCGGACTTTCTAAGTCACCGAGACCTAGATCCAGGATCCACAGTTGATGAATGAGTGCTTGTGAGTATATCTGTGCTGTGCCACCAGGATTGGGTAGTGGGCTTGACGGGGTGATGTGGGCCACTCTGGCTCCTTTAGCTGCCATTACAAATGATTTTTTTTTTTTTTTTTAAACTAGTAACTTTAGCAATAGTAGGCAGACTGGTATTCCTAAAATCCCTTAGGCCTTTATTTTGGTCTGATGTGCACAACTCCATTACGTGTTTAGTGGGCACCCTGGTTTCACTGATGAGCCCAACAAAAGAAGGTAATTTACCAACATTTTACTTTAATGCAAAAGAGACTATAGATTACGTTAATTGGATTATCAGAACATCAAAATGCTGCTCATCTCTTAACGCTTTCAGTCTCAGAGGAGTACACAATACATTTACAATGCATTACACACCCCATCTTGCACTCCTATGGTTAATAGACGTACTCTCAAACATATCTCAAACTATTTTACCTACATCTGTCATAGAGTATCTTATATATTGTTTGCAATATTCACAAACTTTAACTCAATTTCTCCAGTGAATCCCTAATCCCTAATCTGTCTCTGGCAGATTCTTCATTTTGATGAGATTTTGACAAACCAGTCATTCCGAGAGCACTTCAGAATATACATGGAGCGGATTGACAAGCGGGCTCTGATCAGCTTTTGGGAATCTGTGGAGTACCTGAAGAATGCAAATAAGGTAGGAATCACATTTGCTTGTTCAAATTAAAGGGGCATTAAAGGGGTTGTTTCAGCAAAAAAAATTTCAAGCTTAAAAAGTAGGGCAAGTTAAACAATATACATCAGTGTTGTTTATTTAAAATAAAACGATCTGTGCTTCATAGAAATCACTAATTCCTAATGTACCTGTTGACGTCACAGCAGACCACGGTACAGTTCTTGGTGTACCGTACTGAAACAAAAACCATGCCCATTCTCTTCACAGTTCACACCCAATCTTCCTGCCACTTTCCCTGTACACCAGGCGCACTTCCAGTGAGATGGGCGACATAGTCATGTGAGCCCTATATGTGCTTGTGCACAGAGCAGTATAGTCTTCTGTATCCAGTGCGGATGCGTGCTTTGATAAAAATAGAGCAGGAGCAAGCATAGCGGTCCGGCACTGAAACGGCAAAAATAGGTATAAGCTGCAAAAAAAAATATATATATGCAATATGAAAGTTTTCATTTTTATCTGTCACTAAAATCAAAGTATTTGTTTTATAAATAAATAAATAAATAAATAAATAAATAAATAAATTCCTATTCCTGAATTATTCATCCATATATTCATTCATATTCATAATATTCATATTCATAATGTTCATCCAAATTTACCTTCTCCTTCATCCAAATTTACCTTCTCCTGGTTGGCAGCACATGAAGCCTCAAAAGGAGGAGGTTCTTAGGTATAATTACAGCAGTGTGGTATATGATGGTTCACAATAAATGAAGGATAATAACAATGATAATGTGCTACTGGTAATTACCATAAGTTTGAATAGAATGAAGGTCACTGACTTCAGAATGGTCATATAAACTGTAAATGTTCTCTTCCGCTCAGGTTGTTCTTCCTCACTCAGTATCAAAAGTAATTGGACAATTGGGCAATGCTCGAGTTTTACAAGGAGGGATATTATCCAATTTGTTAACCCCTAATATGCGTAAGATGTCTCTCTTTGTAGCAAACAAAGCACAAATCATGTACATTCATATAAATGTAGCATTGGACTTCATGATTGCTGCCATGTTTACAGGAGCGGGTACCAGAGGCTGCCCTTTAGAACCTGTTGATTCAAGATATCTAATTTGTGGGAGTCTGTGACTACCTTGTAACTTTCATGGGAATTAAGAAATTCAGTTTTAGGACCTCTTGCTTCAGGACATGATTTATCATCTAATGTCCAGTGACTTCTGAATTGCTTCTTAATATTTGGATGCTAGAAAGATCCTCAGCATATTCCCGTGCAATGCTTTGGGGACCACACTAGCATATAAAGGGTCAATATGTCTATAACTAAGTAGTAAGGTGCAAATTACTCCTGTAATTCCAGATATTAATAAATCTACCCCATCACAGAGGAAATGGTGAAGTAGCAGCAAACTTTTGTTATGAATTTTTCCTGTTGAGTAAAACAAGGGGACTCCCACTTCTGAGTTATTACAGTGTAAACTTGTGGGGATTTTCACATTAACATTGTCCTCTTGGTGGTCAGATTCTACTTCTGTTGCATTCAGCCGGAGAGGTGAGTCGCTAACAAACAGTTCTCCATAGAATGTTATAGTAACTGCTGAATCATTTCCTGTCATTTTGAACTTTCAGGACGTAATCACACTGTACTTCACTGCCTGATAATTTGAACGGTTATAACTTTTGAATAGAATAATTGACAGATGTGGGAGTGCCCTTGTTTTACTCAGCAGGAAAATAACTATAACATATGGGTCTTCATAAAAAGAAGCAATTATTGTGACTTTTTTGTAGACATGAGCAAGGTACATTTTGCTGTATCCTATTGAAACCTTGCCTTTTATTTGGTGCACTCATGATGTCACATGGTTCAAAAGAAGGACATCGGAATCTTGCCCGCATTTAAATGTTGAGAATCTGATATGGTAGGCTTAAGATGCCACAATGTATAGGTCAAAGCCCTGTGTCTCTGTGTTGGTACAGTCTCCCCGTGTTGAGCAGGACACAGTGTGAAGGATTGTATATGTATCAGCGGAATTTAGAATACCAGTAAGTGTAAACCAAGAGCGTTTGTGAACAACTCCCATAGTTGTAGTCCAACTTGTTTTAGACTATGTGGTGCTACGAATGTGATCATTAGTTCCTTTACACTTCGTACGTAAGAAAACATTGTGTCCTGCTCAGTATGGGGAGACCACACCAACAGGGAGAGATGGGAAGTCAGCAAAGGAATGAAAAGGACAGACACAGGGCGTTGAACTATACATCGTGGCCACTTAAGCCTGCAATATCAGAATCTCACTGTTTCATGAGGGCTAGATTCTGGTGTCGCTCTTTTGAACCATGCAACATTATGAATGCATTGTTTTCTTGGTCACCAAATAAAAGGCAACATTTCCATTTTGAACCCATTTTGCTGTTAATTTGTTGGGGCTTGCGGTAGACTATACGGATTTAATGGATATCTATAAAAAAACAAAAGTTAGTCTCCATATCCTTATTATTTGGCTATTGGCCTGTCCTTGTTTGTGCAGTGCAATATACACTAATAGCGACTTATGTTAAAAAGAAACCAGATGTGCACTTTTGCGGCAAACCAACTGCACTATAGGGGAGAAACAAAAGAATCCCCAAACTTCCATTGTTTTTAAATTAGGTTTTTAACCCCTTTAATGTCTTGGAGAGCTCTTTAGCATTCAAAGGGTTAAAACTCCAGTACCATATCTCCCAAGTTTCCCTCTTTAGGAGATATTAGGGGTTCATACTTCCCAAGTGTCTGTCTTTAGGAGATATTAAGGGTACATACCTACCAAGTGCACCTCTTTAGGAGATATTAGGAGTACATACCTCCCAAGTGTCCCTCTTTAGGAGATATTAGGGGTCCATACCTCCCAAGTGTCCCTCTATAGGAGATATGCAGCCAGAGTCACAGGTCAGACAAGCCAGGGACTACATGGAGCGAGAGTAACCAGGCCACTGGTCAGGCAACTGGACACTATACTGAGCGAGTAAGAGTCAGGGCCACTGGTCATAACCAGTGTTGGTAGTCAGACAAACAGGGGTCATACACACAATGAGATTCTCAGGCAAACACGGGTCATAATGGAGAGCAAAGGGTAACGAGCAGGAACACCACATAAGGACAATGACTCCTAGCCACAAGGAGGATTATAAAGGAGTTTTATTAAATCAAAAGAAATAACAAGGAACGCCCTCTACAGGCGATAATAGGGAAAGCAAACAATAGCTATAACAAAGCAGTAGGTGAACAGGTAATGGTAACTGTACTGATAGGAAACAGTAGCGGAGTTTGGCATGCCCAAGGTGGTGATATATCTGCAGATGTTAATGCACAGGAGGCTGAATGCACAGTCAGTACTGCCTTAGATGATAGCGGCGCATAGCCCCCACGGGCGTAGCGATGAAGACCACAATGGAAGTTAGTGCTAGAGTTGGTAGCCCCCACGGGCGTCCCTAATGGAGACTGCTAGATCGCAAGAACTGGCCAATAGCCCCCACGGGCGTAATAGAGGAAACCAGCAATACAGTGATTCGAGCCTTTAGCCCCCACGGGCTTATACTGGAGAAACCTGCAAGAGTTTAAGCCAAAAGCACCCACGGGCGTAAAACTGAGACTGCTGAAACGCTGGAGATGGCCAATAGCCCCACGGGCGTACATTGGAGGCCACTCTGTGCAGCACAAGAGGTGAACCAATAGCCCCCACGGGCGTAAACCGGAGACAATTACTGAA